>OZ010794.1:404854269-406152603 GCA_963932465.1 Maratus speciosus | reverse complement strand
GATGCAGTAAAAAAGATGCCGTCATTCAAGAAAATTGACAAAAAAAAGCTATCTGATGATTCATAGATACTTAAAATTAAATATAGTTTATAATAGCTCCATCGTTTTAACAGAAATCATTCGTTTATATTTTTTTCAAAATAGCACGTATTTCAATTACATTTTCTTTCGGTTGTTATGAGAAAATAGCAACAAAAATATATAATTACTATTTTAGAGCTATTTTTCCTTTACTTTCTACAGAAATGGAGTACTTCCGTTGCCAATATTAAGCAAATGGCTCTAAAAACTACAAAAAAATTAATATTTCAAAAATGAATGGAGATACAGTTTTCAAACAAAATGCATTTAAAACTTTTTTTTTTCAATACGACGATATAAAAACTGAAAATGTGCGATGCTTAGAGGTTTAAAAAATTGCTACAGAGTATTTAATCGTACTGCTTTGTTTTATGGCTGTCTTCTGTAAGATAATGTTACTTTTTGGAATACACAAAATAAGCTGGGAGAAAGCAATAGCATACCGTACTGGGGGGGGGGCTAAAAAAAAGATACAGAAGAAATGTAAAAAATAAAAGCAAATATTTTCAATAATTCATATCAGGAGTGAATTCTCCCAGCTTTAAGCATATTTATACAGTTTGTTTGCTTTAAAGCTTTTATAAATACCAGGGATCCAATCCGGGCTTCCCGGGTTACAAAACATACTGCCCGATGTTAAAAAATTACGAAATTAAATTTTTTTTACGGTCCATCGGTCCTATAAGTTATATTTAGTAAAAATATCCTATTACTCTAAGAAGTAAAACAAAAAAAAGTCCCATTCTTCTACGATTAAAACTGACCGAGTAATAGCTGTTTAAAGTTAAAGCATTATTTTTGCTGCGAAATAGGGGTCATTCACAAATGCACTAGAAATATAAATAATCGTCAGATATATATAAAAAAATAATAGTTGAGAATAAAATTAACATTACAATATAAATTTCAAATCTATTTACATTCTGACATATTAAAGAGAAGTACACAGCGTGTACTAAAAATATAAGTTAAAAAATAACAGAATTTTTGTTAAATGAAATGATGATAAGCAACAGTTGTAATTCTTTACAAAATGATACATATTTTAAAATGCTATTAGATTACCTAATCTAAAATTTAATAAAAATTAAAGTTATCTTAAAACTTGCTCGAAGTGACTCCCTTCGGCTGCAATGCAGATAAATGCATGAGACATGCGAAATAAATTCTTCTAATAATTTAAGCACTTTGCGCACGATCCCTCGAGGCATAGCCGAAATCGTCTTTGTTCAGATGCAGAAAATTGGTATAAGTCATGCAATTCAAAGTTTCGTAGCTCGGTCAGATTTTAGTGTTAGATGAATGGAACTTTTTTTTTTTTTTTTTTTTTTTTTTTTTTTTGTCTTACACGTTAGTGTAATAGGAAACTTTTACTAAATATCACTTACAGGACTGGAGAAGCGTATAAAAATGTAAATTTCGTAACTTTTTAAGAAATTTTTTTATCGATCCAAACGACTTTTAAAATATATATATTTTTTTTACATTATTCAAAACCGTTTTGTAATTAGAATTATATGCCTATGACTAACGGTTTAGAAATTAACCATTGGACACCTTTGAGAGTGGACACCCTGACCCTGTATATTAACAAGTAAAAGACAGTGACGCTGTAAAGGATCATCCATTAATTATGTTACGATTCTAGAGGGAGGGTGAGGTCAACAAAGCGTGACAGGGTTATGGGGAGGAATTACCACGTTGTGACGTCACATCTAAAATGTGGAACCAATGGCAAATAGGTAGGCATTATTTACAAGCAGCATAAAAAAAATTCAATTCAAAAATATGTATATTTGTGTTCAGGTAGAATATCTATAACACTAAACGAAATAATGGTTGATATCCAACGTACATTTTATTCATAAATTAAAAGTTGATAGAAAATTTTATTCATGTGTTTATTTTATATCAGCTTTTAATTTATGAATAAAATGTACGTTGGATAGCAACTCCTATTTCGTTTAGTATTGATTGTACAACGTAAAGTCCTTAATTAAAATGATAACATTTATTAAAATCCGAAATAAAAAAGAACTTTTAATTCCTGAATAATTCTTCTAATGATAAGATGAAAAAAGTTGACCTATTATTTAAAAAAATGGACAGTAGATGGCAGCAGTAAACAAAAAAATATTGGTTCCGTCACATTTTACATAGTAATTCATTGAAAGTTTCGCTAAAATATATTCATTGTTGAATAAATCACAAGCAAAAATACATGTGATAATATTTGACAGTAGATACTTACAGCGTCACTGACCGAATGACTGTGCTCTTGATTTCTTAGGCAGATCACACACTGAACAGACAAGCGTGCGACATGCGACAAGTTGTAGCGTTCAAACCGGTTTCTTCTTTGTTAACAGTGTGAAATGTCTCTTGATTCAAGCTTTTTTTTAGCTTGTCTGTTCAGTGCGTGATCTGCCTTACTGTGTATTTCTGTTGTATTTGACTCTTATTATTTTTGTTTTACCATTTAGCTTGGTTCTGCGGTTGCCTGTATGCATGTGGTGGCATAGCTCTGAGATCTAGAATTTCAAAGATAGTAAGCCGCAGTGAACTTGGTATGTTTATTTTCATTAATTTCCACAATGAAGTCGTGGAAAATAAATAAGTACATAAATACTAACGCACTACCCCCATGTTATTTTATAACTAACTAGTCGCAGAGAGAGGCGAAAGATTATATCCGACTGGCAATTGTGTCTAAAAAGGTCCAATGTGCTGGAAAAAATTCGTATAAAAGCTTAAATTTGTTCCTGCTGATAAACCATAATGAAAGGGTCATTTTCTCTAATCCCCCCCCCCCTGAACATTAGACTATGCAGGCTTCTGGAAAATTTAACTCAAATAGCGATTATGGCTTTATTCTCAAAACAAAATTGACTATTTTATGATACATTTCTGAATTATTTTTGTTCGAAAATGCATGAAATTGGCAAGTGCTATCATTCAGAAGTTATGCAATCGTCTTTTGCTAAAGTATTCATATACTGAAGTAGAAAGCCGTACTTTTGTTTAATTGATACTGTATTAAAAAATGGCGGCTTGACAAGTAATAAGCGGAAGCGGTACAAAAAAACTCGTATATTAGAACTAGAACAATCTAACAAAAATATTAGTTGTCTCAGTTCCAAAGCTAATAAAATACGTATTATTATTATTTGTTTTATATGCATTTTTAATAAAACGGCATCAATTCAAAATAAAATGTAAGTCTTCAAACACAAATTTCATTACTTAATACGTTCGCTGCAAAAGCTGAGATGGTGCATCTGCTCATACACGCCAAGATCATAAATGCAATTTAATACCTTTAAATTATTTTCTGTTTTATTATTTAAATACTATATATATGACGAATTACTTTTAGCAACAAATAAATTCACACTAGTATGCTTGTTGTTGGCATATGAAACATTGCAGGCATATGCGTAGGGTCGGGGGGGCATGTGCCCCCCCCCCCAACCTTCTGAACCCCGGGCGCCAGAACAGAAAGTGTAGGGGGCGTAAAATGAAGATTTTTTTGTCAAATGTATATGTATATATATATATATTGAATTTGCATAAAGATGTCTCACAGGCGGAAAATCCAAAAGGAAAACTGAACCAAATGCATTAAAATTTACAGTATATAAAAAGATTCATCTATAATAGAAGACTGCAAATGAATAGGAAAAAGAAGCTGTTCTCTTAGGCCTTTCTTTCTGAAATTCCAAATGTACCATGTATCTTCTATCATTTAAACCTTTTCCTGTGTCAGGATAATCACTAACATTTTCCAAGGTCAGTCTCTACTCTTTTCTTCTGTGTGAAACTGTCCCTCACCTCACCACCTCAATTGCCAAACGCCAACCGATTTCCCTGGGGGAGGGGGGGCATATGCCCGGACGCCAGAACGGAAAGCGAAGGGGGCGCCAAATGAAGATTTTGTTTGACTCTGACTTTTCTGATGAAAAGATTCCATGAAGGCTGTTCAATTTTTTATCTCTCTCCCTGAGCAGCGTTGAGCTTTCTTTTTTCCCTTCTTGCTATGGGCGCGATCGGGTGGCTGCCCGGCACAATAACAAACGGGAGAAGGAATCAGGGCCGAAACTAAGGGGGAGCAGAGGGGGCATGTACTCTGGCCTCCACGCGAAAGGGGTGCCACAGGAAAATTTAGTTAGCCGTTTTATACAATATATTTATCGCGAATTTCGTCAAAAAATCTCTGAAGCAAATACCGAATATCATTTTCGTCAATCGGTCGTAGAAAAACTCACGAAATTTGGCAAAGGATCGTGTAAAGAACATCGTGAATTCTTGAAAGGATCGGCTGAAAAAAAATGCGAATTTTCGTAATTCGTCGTCGAAAAAATCGCTAATCTTCTCAAAGGACCGTGGAAAAATATCTTGAATTTTATCAAAGGTTGCGGAAACAAAGGGCGATTTTCGTCATTCGGTCACGGAAAAATCATCGCAAATTTCGTCAAAAGAATGCACAAAATATTACGAATTTCGTCTAACGATCAAAAGAAAAAAAATTGAAAATTTCGTCAAATGGTCGCGGACAAAAAGATGGCAGGGGTGATTCCGAGTAAAAAAAAAAAAAAAAAATTCTGAAATTCACAGCAAATTTTCTGAAAGGTTACAGCAGAGGAGGGGAAGGGGGAAATCTCCTATCGGCGCCAATTATGCGTTTTCTCGGCAGTCCTTTGGCAAAATTCGCGTTTTTTCCTCGATCCTTTAACAAAGTTCGCGTTTTCCCGCGATCCTTCGACAAAAATTTGTGTTTCTTTATCGCGATCCTGTGACAAAATTCGCGTTCTTCTGCGAACTTTTGATGAAATTTGCGTTTTTTGCGATCCCTTGAAGAAATTCGCAATTGAATTTTCCGAGATTCTTTGGCGAAATTCGTTTTTTATCTGTGATTCTTTGAAGAAAGTGGCAATTTTTTTCTGTGAACGATTGTCGAAATTGATTTTTTCGGCGACCTTTTGCTGAAATTCGCGATATTTTTTATGCCCAAATTTTCGGACTGATGACCGATTTTTAAAAATTTTCGGAACCGAATGCCTTAAATTTTTGGAAAATTCAAAACAGAATAACCCCTGAAAAGGCGCGAATTTGGTCAAATAATCGCTTACAAAATCGGGAATTTAAACAAATGATTGCGCGAATAATCAGGAATTTCGTAAGTCGGTTTTGAAAAGAAAATGACGAATTTCGACCAACTATCGTGAAAAAGAATCGCGAATTCCGTCTAATGATATCTGAAACAAACAGCGAATACCATCAGTCGGTTGCGGGAAAAATATATATCGCGAATTTCGACAAGTGGTGGCGGAAATTTTCGCCAATCTGTCGCAGAAAAATTCGCGAATTTTGGTAAAGGAACGCGGAAAAAAAAATCGTGAATTCAGTGAAACGATCGCCGGAAACAAAAACGCGAAATTTGGCAAAAGATCACGGGAAAAAAAATTGTGAGTTCAGCGAAAGGATCGCCCCCAAAAAATCGGGAAATTTGCAATAGGTCTTAGGAAAAATTGCGAAATCTCCTTCAACGATCGTAGCAAAAGATAGCGAAAAGAAATAACTATTTTCGTCAATCGATTGGAGATAAAATCGCGAATTTTGCAATTCGTCGCGGAAAAAATCGATAATCACCTCAAACAACCGTAAAAAATATCTTGAATTTTACCGAAGGTCGCAGAAACAAATGGAGATTTTCGTCATTCGGTCGCGGAAAAATCATCGCAAATTGCATCAAAATAATGGACAAAAAATTGCGAGTTTCGTGAAACGATCACAAGAAAAAAAATCGCAAATTTCGTCAAATGGTCGCGGATAAAAAAAACGCAAATTTGGTCAATAAAAATTGAGATTTTAACCAAATGATCGCGCAAAAAATCACGAAATTTGTAAGTCGGTCGTAAAAAGAAAATGACGAATTTTGATAAACGGTCTGGAAAAGAATCGGCAATTTCGCCAAAAGATCTCTGAAACAAATAGTAACTACCATCAATCGGTCGTGGAAAATATATATCGCTAATTTGAACAAGTGGTGGCGGAAATAAAAAATCAATTTCGTGAATCTGTCGAAGAAAAATTTGCAAAGGATCGCGGAAAAAATCACAAAATCTCCTTCAACGATAGTATAAAAAGATCTCGGAAAGAAGTAGATTTTTTCGTCAATCGATTGGGGGGGGGATCGCGAATTTTGGAATTCGTCGCGGAAAAAATCGCGAATCTCCTCAAACAACTGTTGAAACAGTGCATACGAGAAGATGACTTTACAGGCGCTTTGAAGAAAAATATCGAATATTTTCAATTAAAATAGTCGGTGAAATCCGAAAAAAGTCGCCTGCTTTCTTGAAATAGTCGCTTTTTAATGGTTTTCTGTCTAAAATGGTCGCCATAGCCGGCGGATGGTGAAAACAGTCGCTTTTAGTAGCAAGTGGCAGTTCTGCAATTGTATGTTAAGAAAAATCGGAATTTTTTGAGAAATTGAGTCGAGCCGAACCGGGCCTGATTTAATTGATTTTTTCACGGGCGGGGCTTGTTTTCACTGATTTTGTACGAGCCGGGTCAGGTCGTAAACTGCGAAAATATAAACGGGCCGGGCTCGAGTGGAACTATTAATTTTCTCGCCGGACTGGGCACGGGCCTGGAAATTGCGCTCCGTGCAGACCTCTAGTGTGGCCCCCAGGGGCGTGCAAAGAGGGGGCTAAAGGAGCGGTCGCCCCGGGCGCGAAATTTATGCTGCGAATCATGGTTTTATTTGTTTATTTACTCATTTTTTGGCCGCCGATCATTTTCCGAAAAATTTCTTTTTCTCTGATCATTTTTTTTTTTTTTCCTGTCGCAAAACATCATGAACTCTCTAACAAATAAGTGCAATTTGCTTTTATGTTATTCAGTTGTTCTGAATTTCTAAATTAAAATTAAACCTTCCAAAGTTGCAAAATAAACGCGAAATATTTATTCGATAGAATTTATTTATGTTTCTACACTCAATTTTATTACACCCATCACAAAGAAAAAGTTTTTTTTTTTTGTTTTTTTGTTTTTTTTTTGGGGGGGGGGGGGCAAATTTGAAAATTCGCTGCGGGCGTCGTTTTTACTTCGCCTGGCCTTGGTGCACCCCCCCCCCCCCAAAAAAAAAAAAAAAAAAAAAAAATTCGGGTCACGCTACGCCTATGATTGCAGGTATTTTCTATGGCGGTACTCGTAATCGGTGATTTAGATAAGAAGATCAATAACGAGTTATCTCGTAGCTAGCAAGGAAACCCAGTTTGCCAACTACAAGTATTCTCGTAGATGGCAGCGAACGTGTTAAAAGATACACGGCGCACAGTGAGACGTTTTGATGATCTCGATTCTAGATGGACAAAATTCATTTTTCCTGTTATCTAGGAATTTTTCAAGACCGCATATACTGGTAGCTGAATGCAAAGATCTTGAACTGTACTTTCTATTTCTTTGCTGAATGTCTTTTTTTGTCGAGATCCGTACAAGTTTTGTCGAAAAAATCCGAGGTGTCGGTTAATTACGGCCGTAAAGAAGCTATTTCCATAGCTGGTTTGAGGGAGTTGCAACAGTTGCATGTAAGTTCGACAACACATCGTGACTATTCTGTTTTATTTGAAAGCACGAGTTTGCTAGACATATGTCACAGGTTGATCAACGTAAGAATTAACCTATTGTTGTTTGAAAATAAGCACCATTAAACCCGCTTAATCCCATTATTCAGAAGTTGTGATTCTGGATGATGCATGTTGTTGTTACAAAATACATCTTGACATTTAGCACATTATTCAGCATTATTCAGTAATAGGCATTTTTTAGCAAATCATTAAGTTTTTATTAATAAACCAGCTTCATATTAACTTATGCAGTGTATGTATGTTTAGTTCCAATCTTCCAAGTCAATTTTAAACCCCTTTTAATTATCCGATTGAGCTGAAACTTTGAATAAATGTGTAGTTTCAATGACAATACAATATTATTATACATGCAATACATGCATTAAATCTAATTTTAATCATTATAGAAATGGAAAATCTACAAAAATGCACAAATCTCTGAATTCTTTGCTCTAAGCCATTAAAAGAAAAAACAGCCTTTATGGATCCTTACTAGCAAAATGCTTTTAACATTAAAGATAAGCGAATTTTGTTAAAGTTTGTCATTAGCATATGATGGTGCGTAGTATTAATATCAGTTGTCTTAATAGACATTTATTAGAAAGCCATTCTTCTGTAAACATTATGTAAACAGGGATCAATCCAGGCAAAATTTAGGGCCTATTTAGGGCCCTTTCACAAAAATCTAATAAAATGGGCCCCTTCACAAAAATAGCTTAATAAAACAGGCCTCTTCACGAAATTCTTTTAATAAAATAGGCCCCTTTTGTAACATACTTTTTCATAAAAACTGTTTTAAAATGTGTAATTTGTAAATAAAACCAGGTCACGAAAAACAAACTTTAGCAAGGGGATTTAAAGAAGTTTTTGTTAAATTCTTGGTTCAAATTTGAGTAACTGGACTTCAACTTTCGTTACAAAATGTTCTTTTCCCCAAAAATATAATAATTCACAAAAATAACTTTTACTTTTCACATAATGGGTCCCAGGAATAAAAACCTGCATCGACCCCTGGTAAATGGTATTAAGAAAATATTGTCCCATATTAAAAAATTAGATGACAGTATTGGAAAATTGAAACAGGTACCTTTTAATAAAAGTAAAATATACACAGACTAGCCAAGTCTCCTGATTTTTCATACTCCTTATTTTTAACATATTTCTCCTGATTTTCTAACCCAATTTTTCTCATTCTTATTTTATATCACTGTGTTTGATTAGTGCTATTTGATATAATAGAAGTTCAGTTCAGTTCAAATATACGTAAGTTATGGAACGTAGACGTTATACTGTTTCTACAGGGCTACACAAAAGTTTTAGTTTAAAACTTGTAAGTAAATTTTAAACCAATTCCAGTTATCCGATTGAGCTGAAACTTTGCTTCTGTATGTAGTTCTGATGACAATGCAATATTATTATAATTTTTAGAACGTAGAAGTTGCGCCTTTTTACAGGGCCACACAAAATATTAGTTCAAATCTTGCAAGTCAATTTTAAACCACTTTTAATTTTTTGATTGAGCTGAAACTTCGCCTACATGTGTATTTCCGATGACAATTCAATTGTATTATAGTTTAAGGAACGTGGCAATTATATATTTTTTACAGGGCCACACAAAAAAATGCGTAAAGATTGTTGCTTATAAGCAGAAATTTTAATTCAATTTCAAGCACAATTACAATAAGTTATTGTACACAACAGCATCTTTTTAATTTAGAATAACGTTCGTACTAATATATTTCTTTTACAGCGCCACACAAACAATTAGGATACATTACCGTCTATAAGCAGAAATTTTATTTCAATTTCAATAAAATTTATATAGGTTATTGATTTACACGACAGCATTTTTTCAATTGAAAATAATTTGGGTAGCATTTATATTTTTTACAGGGTCACACAAAACATAAAAGCTTGTTTTTTATTTTATTTATTTTTCAAGATGACTTCACAAATTTGTCGAGCGATTCTGAGTAGACAAAAATAAAAAAGAAATTAATGTTAACTTACACGTGTGCATTAAATTGTTTTTTTTTTACTTAATAGTTAAATAAGCAAATTCACGCATTTTTTGTAATGCATTATATTTTTATTTTGAGACACTGTTAAATAAACCAAATAATTATCACTGATTGAGCGTGTTATTAGTGATACATTCAAAAAACCAGCAAAACATAATTAAACTTCAAAGCAATAATTTTGTCCATCTAGATTGTCAAAACGCCTCATTGTGCGGCGCAGCGAGAAATCGATATTTCAAAAAAATCCTACAGATTTCACTCAGGGTTCATACAGAGTTGTGAAGAAAAAATCCAAGGAGTACCCAAAAAATTTAAGGATTTGCCCTTTTTTTTTTTTTTTTTTTTTTTTGTGCTGCATCGTTATGTGGTATGCACACTCCAATTTTTAATACCTCATTTGGGGAGAAAAACATTTCAAAAGCAAATTTTACTCTATTAGAATCTAATTGTTAGTGCTGAAATTGCACAGTATTCACAATATATTACTTATTGATTTCGTAAGTTTAAATACAAAATCGACAATATACTTTTTTATGCAGTGACCAATGGTCATGCCATAGGGGTGATTCTGAGTTTAAAAAAAAATTCTGAAATTCACAGCAAATCTTCTGAAAAGTTACACCAAAGAGGGTGTAAAATTCGCGTTTTTTTGGTGATCTTTTGACGAAATGTGTTTTTTTTGCGATCTTTTGACGAAATTTGTTGATTTTTCACGATCTTTCGAAGAAAATTTTGGGTTTTTGCGATCTTTCAACGAAATTTTTGGGTTTTTCACGATCTTTTGACGAAATTTGTGCGGTTTTTCGCGATTATTTGACGAAATTTGCGTTTTTTCACGATTTTTTCGACAAAATTTGCGGGGATTTTCGCGATTATTTGAAGAAATTTGCGTTTTTTCGCGATTATTTGACGAAATTTGCGTTTTTTCGCGATTATTTGACGAAATTTGCGTTTCTCCCCGCGATCCTTTGACGAAATTGGCGATTTTTCTGCAAACGATGGACAAAATTATTTTTTTTCGGCGACCATATGCCCGAATTTTTGGATTGGTGATCGATTTTTTAAAATTTCGGAAAATTTGGACTTGAATCACCCCTAGGTCATATAAATAGAGATTAGTCAAACCCCAAACACTTATTATGTATATCACATACATGATACATCTTAAAGAAAATTTTAAAAGGGAAAAAAAAAGAATGCTAAATGCAACATACAAGAAAAAATATAACAAGTTTTGAATTTATTCTTTTAGAACGGCGGTAATCGCTTTCTTTGAAGGTGAAATTTTGACAAATTCGCAGTTTTTTCGATATCTTATGATGAAATTTGCGTTTTTTTCGCGATCTTCTGAGGGAAATTCGCGTTTCTTTCGCGATCTCCTGGGAGAAATTCGCTTTTTTCGCGATCTTTTATTGGAATTCGCGTTTTATTTCGATTGTTTAACGAATCTGACGTATTTTTCGCGATCTTTTGATGGAAACCGCGTGTTTTTCATGATCCTTTGACGAAATTTGCGTGTTTTTTTGCGATTCTTTGACGAAATTTGAGTGCTTTTTTGCGATCTTTTGACGAAATTTGAGTGTTTTTCGCGATCTTCTGGGAAAATTCGCGTTTTTCGCAACCTTCTAATGAAATTCGCGTTTTATTTCGATCGTTTGACGAAACGAACGTGTTTTTTTCGCGATCTTTTGATGAAAAAAAAACGAAATTTTGACGAAATTTGAGTGTTTTTTTGCGATCCTTTGACGAAATTTGAGTGTTTTTTGCGATCCTTTGACGAAATTTGAGTGTTTTTCGCTATCCTTTGAGGGAATTCGCGTGTTTTTCGCAATCTTTTGAGGAAATTCGCATTTTTCCCGATTTTTTGAGGAAATCCGCGTTTTATGCGATCTTTTGAGGAAATCTGCTTTTTTACTCGATCTTTAACGAAATTCGCGGTTTTTCGTGATCCTTTGAGTACATTCGCGTTTTTTCGCTGTCTTTTAAGAAATTCGCGTCTTTTTAAGAAATCCGAGTTTTTCCGTGAACTGTTGGAGAAATTCGCGTTTTTCCACGATCTTTTGACAAAATTTAAGAATTTTTTCGCGATCGATTGACGAAATTTGACGGTATTTTTTGGAACATATTTGCGAAAAACGCGATTTTTCCGAGATTCTTGGCTAAATGCCAAACATCGATAAAATTTAAAATAAAGGTCGGCTAACAGTGTCGAAAAACGGACTTTGCGGACCTAATAATTGAAAAACGGACCTAGTGGGAGCCCTGCTATTAAGATTACCCTACCCAATCAATGTTGTGCTTCAGATGAATGACGTGCATAAAGGATTTACTGTGCGTTTTTCAATCACAATTTTTTTTCCCTCGGCAGCAATATCGCTTGCGTCCGAAGCCGCAATAGAATATAAGGAGTTTCTAAGTAGTGGTTTGCTTATCTAAGTAGTTCTAAGTACTACTTGGGAATGTTTTCATTTCTAAGGAGTTTCCAAGGAGTCTAAGGAGCCTGTGCGAACCCTGTCACTAGACAAATGTGCGACGATTAATTTTCAAAAAGATCAACTTGAAAGACTGAAAATTGGTGGAGCTAGTGTCCACCGATTTTGAAAATGTCGTTTTGAAGAAAAAAAAAACCGCTCTTAAAAGTTTTCATTACTGCCTAAGTACTTTAAGAGACAAAGGGGGAAAAAATCGAAAATTTAAAACAGCCAAAGTAGTGTTAACCTTTAAGTCAATACTTTTAAACTTAATTACACTTTGGAATTATCACAAGAATATTGTTACAAAATTAGGGACAGAGAGACAGAAAACTGAATTCAGACATTATAACCCGGAAGTTCTCGGGGGGAAGGGGGGGGGGATTCACCTCTAAAATCCTTAATAAGCACAAAATTAGAAATCGTCCTGGAGGGGCATTTTAACATTTTAATACTCAGGATAGTATTATACTATAATACTAGTATAATACTCAGATACTACGATAGTATAATACTCAGGATATAACCAGGAACCACCCACCCCCACCCATCCTTTTCTACCCTGAATGGACAGACGAACAGAAGCCATCAACGCTGTTCATTTATGTTGGAATTAAGTTAGGGATGTATTTGTATAGTCAGCGAAATATTTCTCAGAGTAGAAGGTTTAATTAGTCTGAAAAATGTGACAAATGATGTTCAGAATATTTTCTGTCTATCCTTTCTTACTGTACAAAATTTCTTTTTGATTTCTGCAATAAGCTGTTATTCATTATTTATTTTGCAATATAGGTAAAGTTTTTGCTATGCTCGGATTTTGCGAAGCGGCAGCCCCCATGATTGGAACAACCTTCATGATGCAGATATTTAGTCATTCAGTCACGTTCTATGACGGGCTGGCATATGCTGTGGCAGCGGTGATGCTCATACCATCGGCAGCAATATTTGCGTAAGTAGGCTAAGCTTTTTTTTTTTTGCTTGAAAATTAACAAACTGTAGATCAGTCAAATCTCAGTTTCCCTTTCTCCGTGTTTTTACTTAACTATTGTCGCATATCCCAGGGCCCGAATTAGACTATCAAGGGCCTCAGGGTAAACATTATTCGCCCCCCCCCCCTTTTTTATCAATCCATAGAAAATTTTCTTGAGTTATTCTGAAGTGACTAAACTTATACATAAATTTTGTACTAAGTACTATTCCATAGTTCCTACACAATTCTGGTTAAAAAATTCCCTGACTTTTCCAGGTTTTCCCTGATCTTTCTCAATAAAAATTCGGCTGATATATTGTTTTAAAACCCTCCACAATGGACATATTAATTCAGATAAATGCTATGAATTTCCGATTTTTAATTATTTTTCATATTGCTCTTGTTATATAGTTTGCATAAATTTTATATTGTTATATAGTTTACATAAATTTTACATAAAAATCTTAGATTAGAGGAACAATTAGCTCAAAATTTCTTCATTTACAACGATAATCGAGATTCTGATGGAAAGTAGTACATATAAAGTTTCTGACTTTTCCCTGACCACTTCAAATATTTAAAAAATTCCCTGACTATAAACTAGTAAGCAATTACCTAGCAACAATCTTAACTTTGCGAGAATGCAGGATATAGCAGAAATCTCTAACATCATACACATGGGTTTGCACTTCACTAATGTTACCGATTAATGAGCAATAGTAACTCTAGCTTTAGAGAAAATCTTGTGAAATTATCGCATGTAATTGGGAATATTCTCGATTTTAGTTCTTATGGGTCATACGGGCTTTATTTCTAGAATTCTTCTAACTTCTAAAAAATTATAAATACCAAATTTATTCGCGTAAGTTGCCCACTATATAGGCTAATAAATAGTACTTATGTTCACAAATGTCTGTAAACGGGAAATTGCATGTTGTGTCTATGTTCGTGACAAAATTTATAGGGGAGATGGGGGCACGTGTGAGCACGGGGCACATGTGAACATCGCAATTTTTCGATAGTTATTATAAGTTTTTTTATTTGAAAAAAATTACTAAAGATGATAGCACCTGTAGACATATGGTAAAACTTTTTTGAAGCTCTATGACATTTTGTTTGTCCTCTGTAGCCAAAACACTGTTTTTAGATCTCAAAAGTAAAATCTTTGTTCCAAGTTGATAAGCGAATAACTTTATTTATTCATTTGAATTTGGGTGTTTTAACATATACTATGAATACTAATAAACATTTTTGATAAAGTTCTTTTTCTTCTAAAATTGAGAAATGTTAATGATTTATCAATGCAACAGAAGCAGCAATATGGGGCACTTGTGAACAGACTAGTTGGAGCAGATATGAACAGTTTATAAGTGCCCCAATAATCATCCTGTGATTCTGTTTCTTTCAGTTAACTTAATGAGAAATAATGTCAGTTCCATTATCCACAATTTTCCTGAAATAGAAGCTATTTTCCATACACAAAGTTGATTTTGTATTGAAAGTTCCACAAACACATCTTTCAGCAAATACATAAAGAGCAATAAGCACGTTTACGTTCAATTGTACTTTAAATAAATTTAATGTTTTCTAAAATGCAATAAGTGTTATATATTATTTTACTAAACGGTTTACAACAATATTTTTTATGCATTGTTAATACAAAAGTATTACCTTGAACAACTTTGCAAATTTTTCTATTACATTTGTTCTAACCTTGCAATGATGGCTTACTTCCATCTCTAAAACAGTTATGTATATGATGCTTTGAATGGAGACAGATACCAGTAATATTTTAAGAAAGTAAAATTTTTAAACTGATAACTACCGTAAAATCCCGATTGTACACCCCCCCCCCCTTCTTTCAAAAGCAAAAGAAGTTGGGAAGGGGGGGGGGGAGGGTTATAGTCGAGATTTTTTTAATCATTAAAAAACCCTTCGTTATCTATAATTTACAAGTAAATAAGGCAAATACAGGAGTGAGAATCTTTCGTATTTCGGCAGATTTCCGATAAATAGTATGTAAATGCCTCTCCCTAAAATTTCACCCAAACAAAAATCCTTAAGCAAAATTTAAAAGTTTTAATTTCTTTTTTAAAATTGCTTCTTTATTTTATTGCAACAATACTTAATGAATCATCTAAGCCTCTCCTCCCCAAATCTACTTATTTTCATTTTATAATCTTTTGCTTAAACATATCACCCAGAAACTAGAGAAATATATATTTTTTTCTTTATGGTGAATTTAAAAGGTAATATAACTAATGATTACGATGACAAATGAATAACAGAATAAAAAGCATGTTAAAGGATATTTTTTCCTTGTGTTCACATGTGCCACACGTGTGTTCACAACTACCCCGCTGATGGGGCACATGTGAACAATTTTTTGATTTATAAAAGTATTGAAAAATGTAAGAACTATACAGCTGATTTAAAAAAAAATTAGCATGTATAAAAGTAAACTCTGTTTACTATATTAAGTAGTTTTTGTTTATAGAAATTATTCCAGTTATGAGAAAAAGCTATATTTATGCGAACTGTCCACATGTGCCCGCATCTCCCCTACTTAAAAAAAAAAAAAAAAAAATGTTACTGCTTTATTAATGCTATTGGTTTTTCAAATTAAAACAATTAAACTAAATTTAAAAAGTTTTTTTTCTTTTTTTGCTTTATGTTTAATGTACAGTTTATATTTTAACAGCTTATCAGTTAAGAGATGGGAAGATTTATGCAAGTATCACATGTGGTACATTAGTATTTTATGAAAGCCATCAAAACATAATTTTTAAGCAAAAAACTAACAAGGTAAAGAAAAATTAAAAAGTCGAGTTGTACAAATCATGTATGCATATTCATATTATTACAGAGCCTAAAGAAAAAGCACTAAAATAAAAAATTGCATCTACTATAAAATCATCAGCTATAGAGTTGCTAAACTGGCGAAATGCCAAGGACTCCCAATTTCACATATCCCATTGTAGCAAAAAATTGGCTTGCATCGTAGGCTTTTAACAACTTATGCTTTTATTTTGCTTATATTTTGTTAATGTAGTAATGTTTGAATTTCAAGCAAATGTATATTACTTTTTATTCAACCAGATTTTTTTTCTAGTACCATATTTAAGGGCCTATGCCCAAATCCCTATCGGGGCCCGCAGTCTCTCTCTGCAGTGCTGAAAAACTATTTTTACTGCAACAATAATACATGTGTAAGGAAAAGGTAAAGATGTTATTTCACTGAAAGTCATTTAATATTACAACCACTCAAAAATGTTAATAAATTCACATTATTTTAAGTGAACCTCTACGAGAACCATAAATGATATATGCACTAGAATTATATACTAAAAATTAATTTTAGAAACAATTAATAAACATCGAAAACTCATTCTGAGAACTAACTGCCCAAGTACAATATTGTATTTGTACAGTAGGAGACTATGAGGCTTTACTATGTACACTACTTTAATAAAGAAAATTCTGCAGTATACCTCAATAATATACATAAATATTGATGAATTGAATTTGCAAAATAGCATTCCTCTGTCTTTTTATTTTAAAAATGATTTTCTATATAATTGTTTTCTTTATTTCTTTTCAAATTGTTATTTTTTATTTCTTTTCTCTAATTGTTTTTTTATTTATTTTCTAATTCATTGATTTTTTTAATGTATTTTCTAATCAATTGTTTTTTATTTCTTTTCTAATTAGTTTTTTTTTTATTATTATTTCTTTTCTCAGTTGGATGATGCATTTTCCAACTATGTCTCTGACCCAATTTGAAGACACTGAAGAGGCTAAACAGGCAAAAGAACTCACAAATGTATCCAAAAATGTGTTTTGAAAATAATAAATACTGTGAATATGTTTGTCTTTCACTAAAATTTCAGAGAAAGAGGCAAGGTAACTTTTAACATACAAAAAGGAAAAAACATTGCAGCAAACGCATGGCATGAAGCATTTGAAACCAGATAGTCAAGCTATCAATATTGCACAGTTGTTATCTAGCTATAATGCATTGTACTTGTAAATGTAATGCACAATGTTTTACTAAACACTATGGATGACAGTAAAATGAAATACAGGTAATAGAAAGATTTTGAACCAAAATGTGCTTGTGTCTTTCAGCCTACGGTCAGTGATTTCTTCGAAATTGCAGCAAAATGACAAATCTGAAATTGATCGTCACATTAAAAGCTTGAAGAAAGCTGATTCATAAAATAACAATTACTTTCAAAAACTTTGAAATCTGCATTTTCTAAAATAAAGAACATAAATATGAAATAACTAAGAATTTCTTGTCAGAATCTGCATGGAATACATTTTTAAAACATATCAATATAAAAAACAATACAGCAACAATTTAAATTTTATTATGTGTCTGTTTTTCTTAGGGTTATGGACACCTGAAATCCCTATTTAAGAAATTTTTTTTAAGACATGAGCATGAAAAGAAAGGGAAATAAATAAAGGAAAAACAGAATTAAAACTTTTGACGTATGGAAGGTTCGAAGAGACAAAGCCCTTCTCATGTATAGTTTGAGACCAATTTTTAAATTGATGAAAAACATATTTTGTACTTAAAACAGATTATAAGGAACAAATAATGCTGAATTTTTAAAAATTTTACACTTATTACAAAATTACAAACTTCATATAAAGCAGATAGTTCTTTTTATGATAATTTAAATTTTGACTGCATTAACACAAAGTAGAAATCAAATGCAAAAATTCTTCTTTCATGAAGAAAAGAAGAAAAAAATTCCCAGAATCCGATATTCAAACCGAATATCCGAATATTTCGTAAAGAAAATGGCTCTACCATCTATTGCTGAATTTCACAAGAACATCATATGAGGTTTATATGTGATAAATGAGTAAAAATGAAATATGTGCACTTCTCTGAGAATTATTTTTCAATACAACCTCACGTAAGGTTATCATGGATGACAGGGTTAATTTATAAAAACATCTTATCACATGCTTAAAAATGAAATTGTGTTGGAGAAGAAACAGTGTTTAAAATTAACTTAGATTTTTTTTTTTTTTTTTTTTTTTTTTTTTAGAGGGAGAAATAATGTCTGATAGGAGTAAAGCCATATTTAAAAAAATAATAATAATAAATGAGAGGGCTATGCCACCTAAGAGATACGCTCGCCAACCCCTATCTCGATCTTGCAGTCTCAAAAATCATGTTCATTTTCTCTGTTTTAAAAAAGAAATATAAAGTTTTTAGTCTCCTAAAAGGGGGAAAGGGGACCATTTTTATTTTAAAAGGGGACTTTGGGGTCCATTTATATTAAAAAGGGGGACTTTGGGGGACCATTTATATTAAAAAAGGGGACTTTGGGGGACCATGTCTAAAAATAATGCACCGAGTTTTCCTAAATATGCAAGCAAATTTTTAAAAATTACCCCTAAAAATATGTTAATTGGTTATCTTCATAAAGATGGGTCACTATAAAGTACACTCAGCTAAATATTGTACTGCAAGAAGATAGGAAGCATTCCAACATTCAGTACTCGATAATTCTCCTTAAAGGAGCATATAATTTAAATTGATGCTTTATTAAGGGAAGGCAAGACTGGGTTCAATCCTATGGGAAATATGCAAGCTTTAAGACCTGTTTTCTCGGAAACTACCTGACCGATTTTGATTAAATTTGGAATAAATATTCACTGGATTATGCTCAAGACTTATGGCAGACAGTTTTATTCTGTGACAATTTTTTTTTATTTTAGAGCAATGGCAATTTTTCAGAAATTTTATTAAATTTTTTTTTAATTGTCTGCCATATACGTATGCTGTTATCTTATATTTATACTCTACCACAAAAATATATATATATATCAAAATCGCTTCAGTACTTTATGAGACAATGGGATTTTTACCTGAAAAATACGATTTTTCAGGCGATCCAAAAAATAAAAATATTCACAATTCTTGCTCTTTGCGAATGACAAATTGAGTTTTCTGATTACGTATCGACAGAACAGACTTTGGGAGTGTCGATAGTCGGTCAAATGCTTGTACACCTTTTTATAACCTTCTTATTCTTCAATCAAAAGATGCCAACTTTTTGTGTTGAACTGAGACTTGTATTTTTTGAACTTGCACTTTGTGTTACAAAATGACAAAGCCGAAAAGTGTTTTTGAGGGAAGACAAGAATGGGTGCAATCATAAGGAGGAAATGCAAGCTTTAAGACCTGTTTCCTCAGAAACTACCAGACCAATTTTGATGAAATTCTGAATGCCTATTCACTGGATAATGCTCAAGACTTATGGCAGACAGTTTTTTTTTCTGCAACTAAAACTTCTTATTTTAGAGCAATCGCAATTTTTCAGAAATTTTCTATTTTCAGAAATGTTTTTTTCTGAAACCAATTAAAATATTTTAAAACTGCCTACCACATATGATCTTATATTTGTACTCTACTAACAAATTTTTTTCACAGAAATCACTCAAGTACTTTAGGAGTTAATAGGGTTTTTAGCTGAAAAGTACAATTTTTTGAAAAGCTACAAAACTTAGACGCTTCTAATTTGTGTGAAGTTCTTGCAATGTTTTATCAAACACATGAATTAAAGAATATATAAGCACTTGGATGAAGTTTAGTTACATATAATAAATGAATATAAAATGCTAGAGTAAAATTAATGTGAGTGGGTGTGACGTGCCCGTCGTGTCTTCAATTAGTGTCAGTAGGTGTGGCGTCCCAGTCTTGTCTTCCCTTGAATTTTTACAATTATTTCTAACAGTCAGGAAAAAAAAAAAAAAAAAAAACTGGGCATATCAATGAATTCAGGAAGGTTCAAAGAATTTTTTAAGCCAATAAAAAAAAAAAAAAAAAAAAAAAAAAAAATCATTTTTTTCAAAGAATTTCACTGATGCCTTTCCTTAATATTTATAACAGCAAAAAAAAAAAAAATAAAATAAAATAAAAATAAATAAATAAATAAATTTAAAAAAAAATGATTTGCAACAAAACACAAACACTAAAAATCAATGCATCATCAAGAAAATATCAAATCAATTGTTAACAGAGTAGCACACTAGCAATTACAAAGTATAGAGCATTTCTTCGAATTTAATTTAGTAACAGTGATCAATGAATAAATAAAAAGAAAAGTGCCCAGTTAAACTGGTGGCATTGAGCTCACAGGCTATTCACACTAATTGTAAAGCATACTATTATTTCAAAAAATAATGCCCCTCGAAAAATAAATTAAGGGAGGGGGATTAGTTCCCCCACTGTTTCAAATCTTTATACTTAACCAATGAGCCTCCAAATCTCATCAGTTAAGCACCTTATTAGAATAGACCTGTATACCAAATTTGAATCAAATCAGATAGAAAAATCTATTTATTAAGGGGGATATTGGCTTCCTGTGCCCCCCTTTAGACTTAAACAATGAACCTTCAAATCTAATCTGGGAAGTTCATAATCAGAATTAACCGGTATACCAAAATTTGAAGAAAATCTGATAATTCTGCACGAAAAACCCATTGACCTAAGTTAAGGGGGAGATAAGCCTCCCGTTCCCACTTTATACTTAAACAAATGAGCCCCCAAAACTTATCAGAGAAGCGCCTTATCAGAATGAACATAGAAATTTTTTTTAAAGCAAATCGGATATTTCTATCAAGAATTATCGCATTATGTACATACATACAGAATCGGCGGGCACATTAGCTCTCAGGCTTTGATAGCCTGTGAGCTAAAAAAGCACAGCATAACTGCACCTCCTGTTGAGTATTAAATTTAGATTAACTATTGATTAGATGTTGTTAATTATTACTCAAACATAAAATTTAGTTCCTCTGTACTACCCAACAAAAGCTGAAATAAGCTATAATGGTCATCGGAAAAAACATAGTATGGCAAAATTAGGGTTAGCTGGGTGAATTAGTCCTCCAGATTCGCCCGGGATGGCTCAGTAGGTAGAGCTTGACGGCTCCAGCCAAGACATTCCTAGTTCGAATCCTGGCCTGGACTTTTTTCCCCCAACTGTATGTCTAAAGTTATGCACATAGAAGCCAATTTTTGGACTTTTTTAAGTAGTTTTTTTTTTTTTAATGTAATTTTTAGCCTTTTTTCATATTTTATGGATATTTTTCCAAATTTATAAAAGGAATCTGGTTTAAATTTTTTAGCAGAATGTAGTAAATTTTGTCCTCTTTACACTAAAGTTTATTTGGAATCGATACAGTAAAATTTTCCCAATTATTTCATTGTTTTTTGGCATTTATAAAGAAATTCGGTTTCAAACTTTTAACCCTAATGTAGTAAATTTTGTCTTTCCACGATTGCATCCTCTGGTTTAAATTGTTAGCAATTTAAAAAAATTTTACACCCCACAAGGATTTTTCCCCCCATTTGTGAAAAAAATCTGGATACAATGTTTTAGCCTTCTATAGTACATTTTGACTCCTCTGATTTTCTGAATTTTTAGCGAATTTTATGCAGACTTTTTCACACTAGTACATAGGATAGTTTCAATTTTTTAGCCCAATTCAGTAAATGTTGTCCTCTTTTCAATAAAGCTTATTACAGCAATTTTTGAACTTTTTATGCGATTTTTTGACATTCGTAAAAGAATTCCAGTTTCAATCTTTTCGCAGAACTTATTAAATTTTGTCCTCTTTTCAATAAAATTGAATTCCTATAGCAATTTTTGAATTTTTTAACCACTTGGAAAAATGGTTATTGTCCTCGTCATGGTAGGAAATCAAAAACATATCTGAAGCTTTTTATTGGTTTAATCTGCATTTTATTCGTTTTCTGATTGGTCTATACAGTAATCTGTATTTCCCTTTACTTTTAAGAAAGATGAATACTTCTGTTGCACTATGACAAAAAAGTAATAAAAACTACAAAAAAAAAAATTAATAAATCAGAAACAAATTGAGATACAGCTTTCAAACAAATTGCATTTAAAAGTACATTTTTTTCTCTATACGACGGTGTAAAAAGTAATATTGTGGGATGTTTAGAAGTTTAAGAATGAAATTTCATTTAAAATTGGTCGTCAGATTTCCAAGAAATCTGACGATGGAAAAGACTTTTCCCGAACAGCCAATGAAATGCTTGGATAATACGTAAGTTTCAGGTGGATAATATGTAAGTTTCAGGAAATCTGACGAGTCGCAGGCGATTTTTGTCGCTTGCAATTTTTATGTGTAATAACACCATTAATGTTTAATTGATGGCGTACGTAATGTATGATCAACTCCATGCGATTTTTTATGTCTTAAATTTTAGTCTTTGAAAAAATCATTTTCCAAATGATCGTTGTAATTTGTTAAATTGCTTTTTTTTCTTTCTTTCTTTTTCTTTTTTTTTTTTTTTTTTTTTTTTTTTTTTACATTTTATGGCGATTTTTTGAAATTCGGTTTCAAACTTCTAACTTAATGTAGTAAAATGTTGTCCTCTAACTTGAATTTTTAGTGATTTTTAATGAGATTTTCAATGCATATTTTAACATCTTTTCACATTGTGAGGCAATTTTTTGACATTCATGAAAGAATTTTAGTTATAATGTATTAGCTTGCTACAGTAAAATGCAATTTTTGAACTTTTTTGATTTTTAAAGTTTTGTGGGAATTTTTCTACATTAATAAATTTTTTTCAGCCACAAAAAAAAGGGAACTAAGGGGACCAAAATGCATAAAAGGGGGCTAAAGGGGACCATTTTCCAAAAAGAGGACTTTGGGGGGGAAAGGGGGACCATTTGGGAGCCCTGAAACATAGAAACTAAATAGTCATTTGATGATAAACTTTTAAGCATTAAAAGCACTTTTAATTTAACAAATTATCATACCCCACCCACCCACCCCTTGAAAGGTAAGAAAAATCTGGGAAAAGGGACTATGAATGGACAAGTTTGTGGAATTTATACCATTTTGTATAAACATACTAATAAGTTTCTGAAAACATTTAATTCTGGCCCTTTTAACTTCAATGATTTACACATGCAAATGCAAGTGATCAGCTAGATATTGCGAAACTTTCACATATATAAATCGTTTAATGTTCAAAAATAATATACTGAAATCAAAATATGTTCATGCATACTCAGTTTCTTTTAAAAATACAGACACTAAAAAAATATCAAATTAATTATATTGAAACTAAAATAAATAAATGTTTCAAATAACCTTTGAATTTTTTTATTATGTGTCTTGTTAAACATGGAATAATTTTTTACTTAAAATATTCCTTCATATGCTCTTAACTGCATATCATGTATCAATAAAAAAAATGCTTCCTTGCATCAAAATGCACAAACCGTTATAATGCCTAGAAGTTTATTTTTTATTTTTTAGATGCTATATATTTTTAGGGTTTCGTTCATCTGACGAAACCCTATTCGTCTCACTCCTTTGCCTGTCTGTCTGTCCGTCACAGAGCCCGTTCTCAGAAACTATACATGTTGGAGACTTGAAATTTTGGGTACTTATAGCTAAACACCTCACATCAAACGACAAATCATAAAATTTTGAAAAAGCTGGTAATAACTGAATTACAGGCTTAAAATTAACCAATTAACCTTTTTAACGAAGGTACAAATGCACCTTCTCGAAATCATTGGAATTTCTCCTTAAGTTTGCCAGTAAAATCAGCGGATGCACGGTTACCACGGAGGAAATTAAGCCGAAAAATGAAGTGGACATTTTAATTCGAAATCCCATCTCAGAAAGTATTGATCCGAGAAATTTGTAAAAGATATAGACAGACGCGGAAAAAAATCTACTTTATTTTGGTATAAAGTTCATATTTCTGCGATGTGTGTAAGTGAAAATATCCACTAAAAATCAATCGATAAAAAAATTATTTATTTATTTCGGAAGACAAGGAAAAGAGATTTCATTTTCGCACGTGTCAGACATGACGGCGTTTGCGGTTTTCCGTAACAGAATATTTTAATACGAAATTTAAACTTTTTAAATATTAAATTTTTTGATTCAATTTTCTGGCATCTGGATGCGAAATTGTTTGCCAATTTCATACATACCCAGTTCAAACTCCTAGCTTAATTACAAGCTGAGATATTAATTATTATTTAATTAAGCAGTTTCATTTCTAACAAATACGTAGATTAAAATGGAGGCATGTGCTTTTTTAACCACAAAATAATTTAAATTAGGAAATCTAACAATTTGCGTGGGGTTTTTGAACAGCGCTATGAGACAAGTATAATTTATTCATTATCAGAAAGTTTACAAGTATTCATACCACTATTTTCGAATAGTAATTTCAGCAATTATCTTAAATTATTGGTTAAGACCGCCACCCCCTTGACTAGCATATCTCCTGATAGGTTGTTTAACGGAGTTACATTCAGATACAGTTTTGTTAAGAATAGAGTGCGCTCCCTCGTGGTGGAATGTGGAACTAACAGACTGCGATTTCATTTAAAATAGGAAATCTAACAAGGCGATCTGTTTGAAACTTTAAGATAGTTTATAACACATAAGAAAAAGTTTATAAAAAATGGCACGTGAAATTTCGGGCAGATGGGGAGAGGGGGAGGGGCAAATATTTCTTTTTTTTAACTTTTTTGTTTCATATCGTTTCAGGTGCATTTTTTTTTTTTTACGGAATCCACAGATACATGCTACTTATTAAATATAACTATGTCAAAAGTTAAATTACCACTATTTCCGAATAGTAATTTCAACAAACATCTTAAATTCTTGCTGAAGACCACCAACCCCACGAGAAATATGTCTACTGATAGGTTGTGTAAAGGAGTTCCGTTCAGATACGCTTTTGTTAAGAATAGAGTGCGTTCCCTGGTGATGGAATGTGGAACTAACAGACCGTGATTTCATTTAAAGTAGGAAATCTAACAATGCAATCTGTTTTAAACTTTAAGATACTTTATAACACATGATAAAAAAGTATAAAGAAGAATGGCGTGTTGCATTTCGAGGGGGGTGAGGGAGGGGCACAAATAAAATTAGGAAATATAACAAGGCGAATCTGTTTGAAGCTTTACGATAGTTTAAGAAGGATTTGCCAAAATTTAGAAGGTGTTCCATGGCGATAAATGTACTGGGCGTTTTGAAAGGAATATTAAACGAAACCCTTTGTGTAATTCTATGATCACACTTACCCACTTGTTTTAATATGACGTAGTTTTTACCATCAATTAATTTTCCCACATAATAATTTAATAATTTTAAAGTTTTCTTTATTTTTCAATATTCACATGTAGAGATATATTTCAAATGAAAATAAAGTGTTAAGAAGTATTATTATTCAGACTTTTTCAAATCTGGCAACAGAAGATTAAAAAAAGCTATTTTGAAATATGAATTAAATTTATATTCACATAATAAAATTTTGAATATTAAAAAAAAAAAAAAAAAAAAAAAAAAATTAGGCAAATTAAAAAGAATATTAGACACTGCACACCGCAATGTAAAATATACACCTACAAAATATGGTTAAATTGTTATACATAGTTTCTGATCCTAAACAAACTGTACTATCTTGACATACTTCAACATTAAATAGCGCTTAAAAAATTCTTCAATTGAAAAATTGTCAGCTTAAGTGTTTTTACCATACATTACTTGATAAAATTACCAGTTTTCATGTTTTTATACCCAATATTTTTTTTGCAGAATTGGCCGAGAAAGTGAAAAGGACATAATAGATTTAATAATGGCAACAGTGGCAGCATTAGTAACTTTTTTTAGAATAGAAAGACACTCTTTAGTACAAGTGTGAGGGATTTTTAGAAAATCTTATCAGCGACTGATTTATTTTGTCAGCCAGCAAGATTGTTGAGATAAAATGTATGCGACTGCAAAGCGCATTTTCACAGTGATATTTATATAAAATTTAGAAAAATACACAACAGAGGAAAGTTAGTGTGCAGCAGAACTTGTGTCATGTTTATATCCTGCTATTAGGAGAAACAGGGAATATGACCAAAGAATAAAAATAAGAAAATATTTTGTATAGCCTACAGTTTTAAAAGACTCTAAATAATTCCCTCATCTTGTGAGAAAATCCATTCACCAGTGGGAGTAGATTTATGTAATTCCTCATCCATGCTTTAGTATAAATATGTTTTAAAAGATTTGTACAAACAAACAAGAAATTCAAAAGCAAAGATGATTATGCATCAATTTTATTGTTTATAATAAAATCGTAAATGTAAAAAGTTGTTCATGAAAACTTTCTTGTCTTATACAAGATATATTAAAAGTTTTCTAGTGAATATACAAAATTAAAAGCTCAGTGATTGCACAGATTTACACCAATGAGGTATAAACATAATAATACACAATAAACAAAACATGTTTACAAATACACCTACTTCATAAGGTGAAGACATAAAACTTTTTACACGCTCTGAAATGTTTACAGACTTGAAACAATGCAATACAATGAAATTAAGTACATTACATTACTAGCACTTTTAAATTTGAGATCTGTCACACAGATACATTTTAAGTTGAGAATGAAAAATTGTTCTCAAATAAAATTTTTAACAAAAACCAATATTCAAAATTGAGATAAGAAAATATCAATTCTTATTTTAATAATTACACATTCTTACTATAATGAAAAGAAATTTTTTTTTTTTTTTTTTTTTTTTTTGCAGATAATTATGTTTTTATATGGTACATTTTACTTCTTAAAAGAAAAAAAAAAACTTAATATCACATGGATAATGCAAAAAAGTAAACATATATATGTGATGCTATAAATTTAAATTTTTCCCAACTGAACTTAAAAAATAATTTCCGTAAATTAGAATTTCAACAAATGGCATTCAAAACAAGAAAAACTAAACCAAAACTTGTTGCTAAAGCTAAGCATATGATTTTGATGCTTAAAACTACAAATAACAGGTTCATATATACATATACACAAATATTTCGATCGTATGAAATATATAACTTATCCAGAGCTATAATTTAACATGTCTGCTGCCAAAAAATTGTGGGGAAATAACTCAAGAGTTGAATCATCAGCTGTGAACTCATTTATGATGAAACTTACATACTAAAAACTAATATTAAAATAAATTCTATGATAGCTATATAAAATAAAATCTTTCTTCATGCTTTTGATTTCTATTCTTTTTTTTTTTTTTTTAATTGATACATATATATGCAACATATAGAAAGAGAAGCAAAATTTACATAGAAAGAAAAATATGTTTCTGTATTTATTTATTATATGCACACGAAAAAAAATGCAATTATTTGTTTCACCAGAGTTCATTATGACATTTCTTTATCCTTGAGTTATTAATTTAAAATATTATTACATAATAGTGTGTTGATCCCTAGACATTTTTATTATGGCTGACATATTTAATTTTTTTTAAACAACACAGGTATACCCGCCCGTGTATATGTGTATGTTATGGGGCTGAAAATACATAAAAATACACAGACCCACATCTGTTAGATAGATGAGAATGTATGTTTATGAAAAATTCCATGCACAAGGGATAAAGAAGTTCTTTGCAATTACAGGGCACAAAAAATGAAACAATGTACAGATGTTTACTTTTTTAGTATGAGTGAGCCTTTCAATATTTTATTAACACCATACTTTATTTTATGGATAAAAAATAAGAGAGACTGAGTTTTCAGTTTTTTACCAAATCCATTAAAAACAATATTTACTATATATATAGTAAATTTTGTTTTTAGTGGATATTGATGATTTTTTTATTTTTAATGGATAAGAGCAAAACCTTAATTTAATGATTGATTTAAATGGTCCCAATTTATCAATATTTATTTATTATCTCCATTTTAATAATAGTTTTCTTATATTCAATGATAATGTTTATAAATTTCAAATATTTTAAACACCTTTTCAGTAAACAGAAGTGTTTTTTTTTTTTTTTTTTTTTTTTTTTCCCACCCACAATTATTTATTTATTGGCTAAATTAAACATGTGATAAGCTGCTTGGAGGATTATTGTATGTTCATTGGACAATAGTTAGGGATAAATATTTATATAATGTTTTTGAAACAATTAAAAAAGTCATGTCATACAGGCTGCATTTAACAAAAAAAGCAAAGCAATTGTCAATAAAAGATTTTTCTCAAAATAAAATGTATATGTTTCATGCACTAAAAGGAATACCTTATTAAATACTACTGGTAAGTATTTTTTTTTTTTATAATGAACTTTTATACAGTAGTATTAATTTATCTAATGTGCTTCTGGATTTAAGGATAACTCAGACACAATGATGATTTTCAAGAGAGTTTTAACAATCGTTAAATCGAGGCTGAATTGTGTATATTTAAATATTAAATTTATAAAGACTTCACGTGTTCAAATGGTGGTTGCTGACTTCTGCCATGCGTGCAAGAAGTTCATCCAAGCCAAGATTGAAAACTTTTTTGAGTATCAGGAATAACCAACTGGAAATAGGCTAGAAGATTTCTATGCCTTGTACTATGACTGAAAATGAATCTCTTACGAAAGTGGTTAAAATTTTTGATAGCAAAATTTCTAATATTTAAGTATATAAAAGCAGGATTTTTGATTAATCAAAAATCTCTCCAAGACTGAAATCAACCCTGAGACTGAAGTCTTGCAGTCATGACTTCTGCCTTAGATGAAATGTTGATCACAATGATTCATTTGCAAATTTTTACATAACCTTTTCAGATTCAATACGAATTATTTAAATTTGTGTACAACAAAAGAAAACTATAAAATTTATGTATCATAAATAAATCTGAAAACAACAAAGACTCAATTGTTACTGAATTGTACTATAATTAGTACTGAATTATTAAAAAAAATGTCTCAAATACTAAGCCAGGAATGAAAAGGAACTTCATGGAAAACAAAGGAAATACACTAGATATGAATTTTTCATACAATATTATAAACTTTAGTACTTTGAAAAGGTAAAGTAAAACAAATAAAGTAAAAAGAAAATGGAATGTACTTGACTATATAAAAATCACACAAATATAAAATGTCACAAACATCTACAGCCATGTCAAATGTTAAATAAATGAAAATAAACATGATACCAATCCGCAGCTGAAAGTCTAGCTTAGTTAGACTTAATAAAATTAGAAATTTATGATTTTTTTTTTCCTTGTAAAAAACATTCAAACAATATATTAAATGTAAAAGAACAAAAATTATATGATTTTTATTTTATTATTAAATCTTCATAAAAGTATCAGCAAACACATAATATAAGTAGCCCCGATTATATTACCACAATCTCTCCCCCCCCCCCCCAATCTCCCCCCCCCCCCCCACTCCCCTCTCTCTCTCTCTCTTTTTTTTTTTTTTTTTTTTTTTTTTTTTGTATGTGTAAGCATAAAAAAAAATCATTCTACCTTAACTGCACTTTTAAAAAAATTATTTCTATCATTAACTTTCTTTAAAAAATTATAGGATGTATATATATATGTAAGTGTTGAATACAGATTTAAAACATTTACCTTGTACCTACAGTTTATTATCTATCTTAACTTTTTTAATTGCTTTATCAGGATTTTTTTTTTTTTTTTTTTTTTTTTTTTTTTGTCTTCTTGCATGCATAATACAACAAGGAGCTATTGAGCAATTAATTGAAAACACCATTTTCTGCAATTGAATCATTAATTAAATTACAATTTTCTATATTACATAGACAATTGTGAACATATTTTTGAAAAAAATTCTAATAATTAGGATTGATTACATATTAATGAATATATAAAAAAACAATCTAATTTAATAGACAACTGCATTTTAATAATCCAATGAAAATTTTCTTCAAGAATACTTCAATGTAAAATTTGTTTTAATAATATAACATGATTCACGTAATAAAAAAAAAAGCAAAAAATATAACACAGGAAGGGTCACTGAAAAAAGTTACCATGTGAATTACAAAATTGCTATCTTTTCTATAACAAATTCAATTGTTCAACAATCATTTATCTGATGATTTGAATTGTCTGGAGCTGATTGTGATAGACTTAAATATCCTTCTTTTTTGCCAAAATTTATTCAATAAATTAAATTCTTTAATATGGATTATCTGACAGTCATGATATACTTAAATTTTCCTCTGAAAGAAAGCTGCAGATCAGCTTATATGTTGAGATGTGTGCTATGTCACATGAGGGCATGAGTTTGAGAGTTGGCAGTAAGATAAACTTCTACTGCCTTTTCCTTTTAATGATTTCCTTTTAATCACTGATAAGATGACATGGAAGTAAAAAATGAAAACAATTGACTAATAATAAAGTAAAGTAAAAAAAAAAAATAATAATAATTCTAAAATATAATGATAATAATATTTGCCAATGTACTAACAACTATAGGAGCTGTTAAATATAAGTATCCAGGGGTTGATTCAGGCAAAATTCGGGGCTTATTTAGGACCCTTTCATAAAAATCCATTTAATAAAATAGGCCCCTTTACAAAAATGAATTTAAGAAAACAGGTCCCTTCACAAAATTCCTTTTAATAAAATAGGTTCCCTACATAACATTTCATAAAAATTTTAATAAAAATTGTTTTAAAATGTATAATTTGTAAATAAAACCAGGTCACGAAAAGCAAAAAGCAAGGGGATTTGAAGAAGTTTTTGTTAAATTCTTGGTTCAAATTTGAGTAACTGGATTTAAACTTTTGTTACAAAATGTTATTTTTCACAAAAATATAATCAAATTCACAAAAATAACTTTTACTTTTCACAAAATGGGCCCCAAAAATAAAAACCTGTATAGACCCCTGGTATCATAACAATGTTTCATTAATAATTAAATAATACAGTAGCAGAATATCAACCAGCAAGACAACTAACTATAACTTCTATTTATAAAACCTTTTTAACATATGGTGTTTCCATTTCTAAATTTAAGATTTATTTTCTTCAGAATCTAGTAAATAAAACACAGAATAATTGCAATATAGTGTTCAATTTCATTTTCTATAACTTTTCTATAACATTTTACAAGATCTTGTTGATGTCAGATAATCAGGATCTCATTGTTAATAATAAAAACAATAAACATATAACAATCTTCATAGAATACTTTAAATTTTCAAGATATGATATGATTGGAAAAGATAATTAAATGAAATATGTATTCTGTATGTAAAAAAAGACTGGCTTCAAATTCATTCTTTGAACCAACCCAGCTTTTAAAATCAGGAAACAATACACCATATTTTTTTTATTACCATATTTACTCAAATCAAAGACTTTTCAAAGACTCAAATCATACTTTTTTTCAACCAAAATCGAACATATTCAAGTGGGTGCATCTTACAATCAAAATCAACCCACAATACTGTAAAACCAGTTATTTTTAGATGCATGGAAGTTCATTTCTAAAGATTTTTTTTTTCTTTCAAGTATGGTATTTCTAATACAATGGATGGAACTGAAGATGCCTATAGCTTGACCAGTCATCGAAGATGGACCTTGGCATGTTGCCACAAAAATAGACAATTCTGAAGGGAGTGAAGCACTGGATTAAGGAGGACAAAAACCACAAACTAAGCAAAAAGAATTTAAAGATCACAACTCTGAATTATTTAAAAGGAAATGGATGGAGGAAAATAACTTTTTGAATATTTTTAATTATCAGAGTGCAATTTCTTTCAAACAAGATTATACCCTTCCAGAAAATTTTCTGTTGAATCCAGAATTAAAATATTTCTTCCATTCATGTCATTTATTTTTCATACCATTTAAAATTGTTTGATAACGTATTTTATAAATAAAAGTAATACATATTTAAACATCTATATTATAACACATTTCTTTAGTTTAAAGATATCCTCTTCATCGAAGAGAAAGCTACAATTTTTATGTTGTACATAAGAAGCAAAATTCTTTATTATAATCTTTGACACAAGTAAATATATGAAACTGGCAGAATTCTCCTATTCATCCAAGACAAAACAAAAACTAGGAGAGACTTCACCCACTTTCCTATTATCAAGAATAGACTCGTCATAGCCAGACCTGCTATTTACATGACAGACTTTAAAGCTTGGATCAGCAGTATTTTCCATGGGTCAAACCTGAAAGCAGCAATGAAGATTCATAAAATATTTGCAATAAAATATCTATCTGACTAGGGAACATCCCCAACAACTGTCAGTTCTGGATTTTGACGAGAGAGGTATCATTCGAAAGCTCTTGTCATCAGGATCAAAAAATGTACAGGAACTAAACTCCCGAATTCAATAATTCATGAAATATTCACAGAAAAAAGTTCTGAGAGCTTTTAAAGGAATCTCGTGCTTTTTTTTAGTCCCTGGTATGCTATTTCTTTCTCCCATCTTATTTTGTGTCGCCTTCAATAAATAACGTTACCTTGTATAAGCCAGCCGTAAAAAAAAAGCTGATGTTTCATTGTGCAATTAAATACTCTATAGCATTTTTTAAAACTTCTAAGCATCACACATTTTCAACGTTTATAACGTCATATTGGGAAGAAAAAATACTTTTTAATGCAACTTGTTTAAAAACTGCATCTCCATTTATTTTTGAAATATTAATTTTTTTGTAGTTTTTAGAGCCATTTGTATAATATTGGCAACGAAAGTACTCCATTTCTGTAGAAAGTAAAGAAAAAATAGGTCAAAAATAGCAATTATATCTTTTTGTTGCCATTTCCCCATAAAAACTGAAAAAATGTAATGAAAATACGTGCTATTTTGAGAAAAATATAAATGAATGATTTATGATAAAACATGGAGCTATTATAAACTATATTTAATTTTAAGTATCTATATTAATGCAGATGGCGTCACTTTATATAAAATAAAAGCGTGTGCTTTAAGTCTTAAAATTGAAATATGTTTTGCACTACAGTAGAGTCCCGATTATCCGAGTCCCGCTCAACCGAGTTATTTTCTTCTGATGGACTGGTGGCTTCTATTATTATGAAACAGCCATTATAAATTAAGCGTTTAGGTGAAGATGAAAGAGCAGTCGTAAAACGTTAGAACTCTAATTTTCTGGTCAGAATAAAGGGGAAAAAAATGGCCATTTTTTTTTTTTTTGGTCATTTTTTCCCCCCATTCTGACCAGAAAATCAGAGTTCTAACTTTTTACGACTGCTCTTTCATCTTCACCTAAACGCTTCTTTATAATGGCTGTTTCATAATAATAGAAACCACCAGTCCACCAGAAGAAAATGAAGCAATGGAAATGTCAGGAGCGACACTAAATTCTGAAAAAGCAGAATTCCTGTTCTCTGGTCTTTAATTATCTTCTTCCGAGAGAGAAAGGGTGCCATATCTCATAAACTATTGGATTCGGGAGTATAGTTCCTATATATTTCTTGATCCTCGAATGATACCACACTCATCAAAAACCGGAACTGATAGTTGGGGATGTTCCCTAGAGAGTATTTAGACAAAGAGATCTCTAGGACCAATGAATAATAATTTATAAAATTTGGGGAATAAAGCTAGGATTTACTTCATTCTGCAAGTTTCAATATTTTCGCTTTCATTAGGGTTTTCTTGTGTGTTTATATACAAGTTTTAAAAAAAAACCTTATTTCTTAAACTAGGAATAAGTGTATCATTTACATTTGAGTAAATATGGTACCTCTTGAATACAACGAACGAGAAAATTTTAAGTATTTTTTTTTTAACAAACAATAGATATTACATAATTTTATACAAAATGTGTTTACATGCACTCTTTAAAACCTATAACACACTACAAAAAGTCCAGAAAAGTTGGGAGTTCTGTGAATGTCAAAATAAATTCAACAATGAAAACTTATATACATAACATTTTAGCCAACTTTTTTAAAAAAAAAAAAGAAGGAAGGAAGCTCTTTTCTCAACGTTTTAGAAAACAACTTATACTATCACATGATGATGAACATGCAGGCTCACTCATTCTGGATGATGAAGAGATCGTTCAATGGAAATGTGGTCTTCAAACTCGAGTCTTATTGCTTCTGGTGCAGCCAGACATTACCTAAACACTATGGCTGTAGTGTAATTATAACCAAAATTTTATTACTGATTTACAGATATAATATTTAATATAAACAAATTAAATAAAATGTTTAACTATTTTAAGCAATTATTTGAGAATTAGTTTTTATTTAGTAAAAGTTAGTAATTTGAATTATATCTGGCATTTAGGATCAAATATTAAAATAATGTTAATAAATAGCACACAGTTCTAAAAATGTATAAGTATGAATAATTTATCAAAACAAAAGTAGGTGGAAACATTGATTTTTGGCCCTCTGATAAGATACATTTTTTGTTAAGTCCATATTTGTTTCATTTATTTTTGTTCAAAAATTGTTTAAATATGTTATAGAAGCTTAGAAGCATAACAGAGTTTCCTCCAGGCAGTTTCAGGATGATGCTGAACTCTGCCTGCTCTTTGTTTTAAGAAATAGCACCCTCCTTGCCCTTCAGTCAATTAATTTGCGTCCTTATTGCCTTTTGTACTAAAAAACTTGCTCGTATTGTGAAAAATGACTCAAAGTTGTATCTTGAGAAGAGTGTTCTAACTTTTAAAAGTGCCTTTAAAAAACAAAAAAAATAAAGTTAAAAACCAAGAAAGCGTCCTTAAGGACTTAGAAAGTGCCGTTAAAAACCAAGAAAGTGTCCTTAAAAATCTAGGAAGTGCCCGTTTCCAATCAGTAGTCTTTGCTCTTTTTAAACCTGATGGAAATTTTGAACGTATGTTTATTTAGCAAATTTTAATGTGTTTGAATTACATCAATTTGATATTATTAAGATAGGAAGTGCTCTCAACACCATTGTATTTATACACGTTTGATTTTATTATTCACATATCCATCATTTATAAAGCTATGATGATGTTATAGGTGCTTCATATAAAAAAATATCAAACTGATATAATTGAAATGCAGTGAACCCACTGTGCGGACTTCTAAGGAAGGTAATTTTTGAAAGGATCTAAAAAGTGCCCTTAAGAATCCAGGAAAAGCCCTTGTCATACCAGTAGTGTCCTGCGCTTTTTTAAACTTGGTGGAAATTCTAAACCAAGTTTAGTGTATGTTTGTTAGCAAGTGTATGTTTATTATGAAATTTTAATGTATTTCAATTACATCAATTTGATATTATTAAGATATGGAGTGCTCATAATACCATTGTATTTACACATGTTTGATTTTATTATTCACATATCTATCATTTATAAAACTATGATGATGTTATAGGTGATTCATATAAAAAGAAATATCAAACTGATATAATTAAAATTCAGAGAACTCCCATTACTGTAGACTTCTAAGGGACGCCATTTTTTATCTGCACTAACCAAAGTCTGCATGAAGTTATGTAAACATTTGAATGGTATAAAAATAATCCCATGCATTGAATGAATTGGATTCAGTTTCTTAAAGAAATTAAATAGATTAGAAATTTGTCCTAAAAGAAACAACATTCTTTGAATTTAATATTTTTATTAAAAATGCAAATTAATTTCAATATTGTTAATACAAAAGAAGTACTCAGGACAAAAAAAAAAAATATGCAAATAAACTGACGTATGTAAATGTATTTAAATTATTGTCCCTTTTATTTGCGACAGTGGAACAAGTGATCTTTTTTTACGGCATTCTTTTCCTTATTTTTCGAAACACTCCAAAATTTCACATGTTACAACAGATTTTGATTGGCAATGTTGGCGAACAGCCAGCAGCATTGTTTGAACCTTTCATGCTGATTGTGAGATTTCTCTTTATCAATGTTGCGAACAGTTTCTTGATCTGTTTTTAAAAGATGTAGCACCAAAATTGCCTTTGAAAAAGTAATGTAGAAAATGAATGTCTTTAGATTCTCCATGGTTAATCACAGGGCCGAAACTAAGGGGGAGGGCAGAGGGGGCATGTGCCCCGGGCGCCAGAACGAAGGGGCGCCTAATGAGGGATTATACCTTTGGAATGGGTCATTTTCTTCTGATGGACTGATGGCTTTCATTATTATGAAACAGACATTATAAATGAAGTGTTAGGTGAAGATGAAAGAGCAGACATAAAAAATTAAAACTCTGATGTTCTGGTCAGAATGGGGAAAAAATGGCCATAATTTTTGTTGACAAAAAAATTATGGCCATTTTTTCCCCCATTCTGACCAGAAAATCAGAGTTCTAACTTTTTACGGTTGCTCTTTCGTCTTCACCTAACACTTCATTTATAATGGCTGCTTCATAATAATGGAAGCCATCAGTCCATCAGAAGAAAACAACTCGATTAAGCGGAAACTCGGTTAAGCAGGACTCGGATAATTGGGTCTCTATTGTATATTTCATTTTAAAAATGATCTTTAGAATATTTTTATTGGTGATCAGAGGGGAGTCATGACCCCTGTGACCTCCCCCTTGGACCTGCCTTTGTAGATTACGTAGTTCAGTATTAAATATTTTATGATTACATATTTTAAATTTAAAAATAAGTTGGCTATTAGAAAATTAGCAAAATTCTCTTTGTAAATATACTTTGTAGAAGAGGGGGGGGGGGGGGGTGCCAAAATCCATGTTTGCCCCAGGTGCAAAAAAGGCTAGTTTCGGCCCTGGTTAATCGTGAAAAGTTTGTATACATTTTTGATAAGTAATACTCATTAAGCGATATCTTACACATTAAATTCAAATAGTAAATGATGGGGCAAATTAAACTGTTCCCATTAACAAGAGATACATCTTAAGCGGAGGCACATTAATTTAATAGGAATACATTAAAATTTGCTATATAACCCTACTATACAATGCATTTAAATAATCTTCAAAATAATAATAATCAGAGAGGCAGCATATTAATTAGAAAAGAAAACCTAACAGGGGGGGTCAAAAATCAATAATTATCTACCCACCTCCTTTACATTATACATATATACTTAAAAGGATAAAATAGTGCATGCTAATGAATAACATTCAATAATAGCAGAGCAGAAATAAAGAGTTAAATCTGAATTACAAAGCATAATAAAGAACACAATAAACAAGATAATTATTCATGAAAAAATGTTAATACATACTTTAGAAGTACTTCAGACATTAAGGGGTTAACTTAGAATTTACAGGCAGAGTAAGTTTCTAATTTCACATTCAAGGATGCATAAAGAAGAGAGAGAGAAAAAAATCACAGCAAAAATTTTATTGGATTAAACATAAAACACAAACAGTGCTTGTCTACTTTCCCATTCACTGTAAACAAATTCTGTTGCCAAAAAACAAGATTTAATGACAATAATGCATAAGTGTGATGTCACGTTTGTTGTTGTCAATTGGGGTGCTGCATGTCAGACACGAAATACATATTCCATTTGTATTTATTTAGTTTTTTTATGAAGGATATACATTAACTGGTGTTTCTCCATTTTTCTCTTGCATTAAAAATAAAAATAAAGATTTGGGACATTTTATCTATAGAACAAAATGCAGTGAAGTATTTTCAGGATTATGAGATCCAAGCATCAAAAAGTGTGTGTTAATGCCCAATATGAGACTTTATCTAAAAATGGATGAGCAATGGTGATACAATGTGTATTCACAGATGGTCGAAAGAATTAACTCAGATTAAAGCGTAAATATGTTATATCTATTACTTGTATTTGCTCATTTTTAACTAACAAAAAGATATCTGTTCCTTCAAACTTTTGTCATCATTTGAGTTAAATCAAACTGTTTGCTAACAGATTACGTTTAACGTCCACACATTTAATTGAAACCTTTAAAAAATGGCTTATTAAAAATTAATCCAGGTTAAATAAAACAAAAGAAATACTTCATGAGTATGTTTTAATGTCATGCTTATCTATTACTGGCAATATGTTACACTGTTTGGTGACAGAATATTATCATGGGATTGAGTTTTGGGGTTGACAGGAAAGTAAACAAGTACCAACAGAACTTTAAACAAATTTCATATCCGCAATATACAGGGGTAATTGTGAGTTTATATGAAAATACTTGAACCATTCATAGTAGGAAACACAAGCAGAAGAGAGAGGAGAAATTTTGTCTCCTTTAAGGCATTATTCAAAAAAATATTTTTCCACGCTCAACAACTCGAAATTTTCAGACTCATTTTTAAAGGTGAAAACATGAAACTTGCTGACGTGAAGAGATGTATAAGTGACCGTGAGTTTTCCTTTTTCGCTCAATTAATAAGAACTTGATTTATAAACCATTATTTTCTCAGTATGACCATTTTATTCGTTCCCAGCTCTCTCGCTTGGGGAAATTCGGTTCAAAACGTCAACTTTAACAGCATTTTTTGCAATATATTCTGCCTTTATCAAAAAATCGACAACCATGGCAGATTATATAGTTTCTGAATAAGAGAATCTGCCAATTTGATGCGTTTCAGAACAAAAATTAATTTAAAAATAAGTCAGAAAATAAGTAGTTTGGATTTGAATACATCCTTAAGGATAAAATGAGTATGCTATATTATTTTTTATTTTGCAAAAACGTTAAATTGATATTGTGGTATATTATTTATTATAAAAATTTACTAACTTAAAGCCTCTAGTTCAATGTGTCAACACCAAGTTGTTTCAAGTAGTTAAAAACACTTCTATATATTAAAAAATGAAATAAGATTTACAAACTAAAAGCAACTTATATTTTACTTACATTGTACGTGAAATGGCAAATGAAAGGCATCAAACAAGCAGTATAAAATATTTAAATAATTTAAGCATTTTTTTTTAAAACAGCTTCAGAAGAAATTAAACACAGTTTTTCCAGGATTTTTTGTTTGGTACCTATTGGTGATTAACAAGTTCAATGAGAAAAACTGGAATTATAACTCAAAAACAACAATTACCCCTGAACATAAGCATTAACATTGATATATTTTTTTTAACTAATAAAGTTAATTCGTGAAGTTTAAGAAGTAAAAGTACGTATTTTATTTAATATATATATATATATATATTGATATAATAGATAAATAAATAGCTTTAGTTGTTATTTGTTTTACGTGTTTATACTTTTATATGCTTTTGTAATTATGGTAATTAATTACTAATTCTGAAACAACTAAGATAATGTATTAGACAATTTAAGAAATTACAGAATCGTTAAATAATTTATCATAGAATGAAATACAAAAACAAAAGCAAATAGTTCAAGAACTTCTTAAGAAATCTTTTTAAGTCTTTAATATTTAACTTTAAATATTGACTGCATTAATTTAAAGAAGAAGACGTGAAAAACAGCTGAAATGAAGGACACTTTTTTTAGAACAAAACAAACTACAACTATTTTAAATAATGCCCAATAGTGTTAAAACCTAATAAATTGAAAATAAATGAAATACTGATGAAGAATGATACCTATACAAGCATTTCGCTTTAACTCTGTGAAATTTTACTTTCTAAATTCTTTTTTAAATAACATGATTTATTTTGAGGAGCAGAGAAAAGTGATACATTAAGCATAATGCATTAAGCACATATTTAGAAATATAAAATGCAATTTACATTTCTTTTCACAATAACAGTTAAAAATTAAAAATTACAATTCCCTACGTTATATATCAATATATAAATTGTTATGCTGCATAGAAGTTTTACTAAACATACAGTTCATAAGCTTTATTTTAATAAAATAAATACATCTCTAGTCACAATAATGCTGCTAGTTTAGTAAACAATAGCAAATAATTTACTCAATAATTAATAATAAGACAAGGGATTTCTATCAGAGCAGGTTTACACGTTGAATGTTTTCATAAGAAAAATAGAGGCATCATCTTAAAAGAAAGAAATAAATGACAATGGTATCAAAACCAAATGACTTCAAACTTTTAAAATGAAAAGATGAACATGGAAAAAGAGTTTTTGCTGGGACAGATATATACTGTAAATCACTTGTGTGCAAAGAGACAGATTTGCAAATTGCAGCCAAATGCCTGGCTTGCATAAATCATAAATTACACAGCTGATGAATTAAAATAAAAAATTGCTTGCAACCAATAATTAAAATATAGTTGTGCTATTTAAAATTCACAGAATGATTAGCTGCTAAATAAATATCTTAACTGCTTTATTTTCTATTTAGAATACTTCTAGTAAAAAATGCTTGAGGACTTACAAGAAAAATTAAAGAATTGAATAACTAAACAAGAATTATAAAAAATAAACCTTAATTGCAAAGCCTTACAAAAGTTAATATCTTTTGCCTTAATATCTTAAATAATAATAACACATAATTGGAAAATATCACATCAGTAAAAAACGATAATCATAGAAAAACAAAAGAAAAGAAAAAAAATTGGATGATAGTGAATTAAAATAAGTATTTTGTAAACATTTTGTTGATTTAATTTAATTTATTGAATTTGATTAAATGGCAACAATAAACAAATTTTACTGCTACTTTTTAAATGAATGTTTAGAGAGTTAGCAGTAGTTTTGTATTATGATTTTTAATTCAATATATTTACTAACATTTTCTGTGTGTGCTTTTCTTATTGAGCAATATTTTTATGCATACATGCAAATTAACAATTAAATATATATAATTACACAGCTTTACATTAAAAATGTACAGTCCTGGAAAAAAACATTTAACTCCCCTTACTCATTCTGCCAAAAGAAAATAAAAATAGAAGCGGAAAAATGAAACCAGTACCAGTTGATTAATAATACTGTCAACTTTTATCAGATATTTAAAACATTTTCTTAACTCTATTTTCTCTTTTCCATATTAAAATGAATACAAACATTAATATTTTCAATAGTATACCCCAAATTTGATGATATAGTTGATGATACCCCAAATTTGATGATATGTATGCCCTGTAATTATCCTGTGCAAATTTGCATGGCATTCCTACAATTAGTTCCAATGTTAACAACTATTTTATAAAGATCTGATTTTAAGGACTCTCTCAAAAAATGAAATCTAGTACTTATATTGAATACTCATAATAATTACATTTTCAATATTATAATAAATTGCTTTTATCCTAAGTGCAATAGAATTTTTATACAAAATTTTCTAAACATGAAACAAAAGAAAAATACTATTTTATTTAAAATATATTTATTAAATTATATACTGCTAATTGTATAATGCTATATGTTATACCAAATTTGGCACTTTTTCAATTCCTATATCGCTTTTAAGACCTTAGTATGACTGCTTTTTAATGATTAAAAAATTATCTAGATTAAAAAAAAATTAAATTTTGTATGTATGTAGGAAGCTGAGCTGTAATTCCAGGGCTGTACTTATAGTTGTTTTTGTAAGCTGAGAGTCACTTGTATGAAGCAGAAGAGTTCATTGACAAGTGAAATGATTGAATACTATTAATTCATACAGATTAAAAAATTATAAATTAAATATAGAAAATTAAAGTTAAGCAAAGCCAACGGAGAAGATATCTTTGAATTGGTTATTACTGTTATGAATGAATGATACATTAACTTCACATCACATTTATGGTATGTAAAAAGATTGAATAATGATGTTAATTAAAACATATGCTATAGAAAATTATGTGTTGTCATAATGAGACCTTTAAGAAAGTCCCAAAAATGTGTCACAGCTTGTGCCTGCGCTGTTGATTGAGCTCCGGTCACCATCAGATCACGGGGAAGTTTGGTACGAAGAGATGTCTGAAGTTTTTCCCAAAATGAGCCACCTCCAGGTGCCTGTACATCAGCATTAAAATCTATTGCCTCACCAGTTGAACGATAGTATTCAGAAATTAGGCGCTGGAAAAAAATACATTATTTTACACACTTTTTTTTTTTTTTTTACGCTACATTAAAACTGAAATTTATTTATTAAATAGGCTAAAACATTTAATCACTGCATCTTTAAATTAATATACAATGAAAACAAAATTTGAAGCAAACATACATACATAAAAAAAAAATTGCATAAGCAATAAAAGTGTGTTTACGTGTATTAGAGATGAGTTCGAGCCCATTTTTCGAAGCCCGAACCCACTCAAGATCAAAGCATTTTATGCCATCAGAGAGAGAGTCTGTTACTGAAAGTATGCAATCAGAAAAAAAAAAAAAAAAAAAAAAAAATTATTGCATAATATTTAAAAGTTGTTCTGAATGTAATATCTCATTTTTTAACAACTTACAAAGAAATAACTAATAATCCCTAGCACATAATTAATTTTATGAAATTTATACCCAATCTTATCAAAAGTTTAGCATCAAATAAAAATATGCTTTCTTAAAAGGATTCTCATATTTTTCTCCCCACGAAGAAAATCTGATGGACACATTAACAAAGTGTGTTTAATGAATAAAGGAATGAAATTTGCAGAAATCACTATTTATATGACAACGAATCGAACAACGTTTTCCTATTTCCTATAAATTACTCCTTCAAAAAAAATCTTGCATAATTCCCGTGTCTTTGAAAATCAGCTTAAATTGAAAATTTAACACCGTTATCTGAAAGTCCCAGTACTTTTATAGGAAAAGAGGAAACACTGCTCGTTTGCTTTCTATCGTAATGCCAACAGGGTTCATAATCTATTTGAATAACAAAATTACCTGACTTTTCCAGACCATATTTCCTATAATTCCCTGACCAAAATTCACGACATTTTTAGAAATACGAATTACGATTCAAGATCTTAATGATTAAACTTACATCTGAAAATTAAAAAACGTATAAAATTGAAACTAAAATCTATATCATTTGACATTTCCAATATATATATATATATATATATATATAAAATAAGCAAAACTAAAATACAGCTTAGATGGATTCAAAGTAACTTTTTATTAACACAACTGAACTTACACATATTAAACATTTAACTTTTTTTAGACTTCTACTATTATGTCATTTATATGTGTTGTAGAAGCAGTTTGTTGTGTAAAAGTTTCAATTTTTTGTCTTTTAACATTTTAACTTCAGCTACAGATTTCTTTTTTCTTTTCTTTTCTTTCTTTTTTTTTCCCCCTTTTTTTTTGTCTTGCTTCATAATTTTCATTCTTTTTCTTATATAATTATTCATGATATCTCATCCTAACCACCTTAACAAGGCTCAACATTTCTTTCACTTAAGTACAGACTATTCGGCGACAAATTTATATAGCTAAAACATCTTTATGTTAAAAATGTGCATATAGCAAAAATTCTCCTTTTAAGGGAAAAATCGGAACTTTTTGCGGCCGCACCGTGAACTCGGGAGAATGTTGACGTATGATAGTACAAAAATCCCTTACTTTTCCAGGTTTTAGAATTTTTTAAAAAATTTTCCCTGACTTTTCCATGACATTTTGAGCACTTGTCATTTTCCCTGACAATTCCCTGTTTTCCAGGTTTTCCAGTCGCGTAGGAACCCTGTGCCAATTATATCTACTTATGAATAAAAGTGACTTTCTGAATGCAAAGAGCAGAGTGGCAGCATGAGCAGAGTTAGCGGTGAAAAATGGATAGAGTCATCAACGTTATTTTCATATAAAGAGCGATTATGACTAGCACACAATAAAAGACTAAAAATTTGGAAACCTTAAGTGAATGCTGGTTGACTAGAAACAAAAGAAAATATTCATTTCGCATTAAATCTCTAAAAAACAAAAAATAAACGTTCCAATTAAAAAATATCCTAATGACACCACATCAACAGAATCAATCTGAAAATATCAAAAATTTTCTTTTAAAATAGCATTCTAACACTACAAATTTAAAAAACAAGATTTCTGTTCTCCCATTTTGATCAAAATAGCATTAAAATGACTTGAAATTGAATAAGTAATTTCAATGGGAAAAAAAAGTTATTTTTATTTTTTTCTATACAAAAATAAATAAAATTGTCAGTTTCAGAAAGAATGAGCCCGAGCTCAAAGAATGGTATAAAAATCGAGTTCGAGCTTGTGTCAGACAAGTGCGAATCCAGCTAATTAGGTTGGAGGCATGAAATTTGACATACTTATAGCTGAACACCTCACATCAAACGACAAATCATAAAATTTTGAAAAAGTCTTATATTTACCCCTCCGGGCTCTAACTTGCGTATTTTAAGCTTTTTTTTTTCTAACTGAGCCCCTAATTAAGTTGAAGACTTGAAATTTGGATACTTATAGCTGAACACCTTACATCAAACAACAAATCATAAAATTTTGAAAAAGTCTTATATTTACTCCTCTGGGCTCTAAGTTGTGTATTTTAATCAATTTTTCTAACTCAGCTCCTAGTTAAGTTGGAGACGTGAAATTTTACATACTTATAGCAGAACACTTGTGATCACACAAAAAATCATAAAATTTTCAAAAAGTCCTACATTATTTACCCCTTCGGGCTCTAACTTCTGTATTTTTAGCAATTTTTCTAACCTCCACACTTTTCACCCAGGGTGCACTTTTCTAACTTTTGCCAAAATTCCTTTGACCACTCTTTCATATTATGCACCATAGCTGTACATATTTTAATTCCAATTTTTACCGCCAGGGGTGCCTACCTATCTCGGGTGATATGAGCCCCGATCCCCTCGACTATTATATCTACGCATAGTTTGTAAAATGGAGTTTCGCTCAGATAGAGGTTGGTTTAGAACAGTGTGTGTCTCCTGGTTGCGAAATGTGGAACTAACAGATTTTGCAAAAGGATAAAGTGTTTTGAAAGGAATATTAAACAAAACCCTCTGTGCGGTTTGTGATCACACTTAATCACTTGTTTTTTGTTTGTTTTTTCCGGTCGCATAGTGGTAATATGTAATACAACTAGGATGTGAAATGTATCAATTGTAAGCACTTTTTCAGTAGAAACAACAATTTACTCCAGAAACATACAAAATGGTGGTGTTCAAGCTCTAACAATGGATGAAAAAAATAGAATACCAGTACTCAGCCATATGGCAAAATGAGTAGGAATGCTGGGATACATTAACATGCACAAAAGAACTAATAAATCGCATTAACCCTTTAGAAAGTAATAATAAGGAAATTTACTTAAGATGGAAAACTATTATCCCAAATAGTTATATAGGGTTAAATGCAAAAAAGTTAAGTTTTTATTTCAAATTATAGCAGTTAGTGAAGATGCTTATCAGCCAAAGAGAAAATTTTTAGATGATGTGCTTTGGATTTGTATTTTAAAAAAATCACCATTTTTAAACCAGCTGTAGAGCTAATTGAATCCTTTCAATCAAATGAATATTTATTTACTATATGAAAAACTTAGTACCATAATATATTATCTATATAACTCTTCCTGTATTTTTATTGCAAAAAAGAAAAAATTGATTTAAGAAAAACTATCATTAGTCATCTCTATCTTGCAACACATATTTTAAATCTACTAGTAATGCAGGGAGGTACAGTTGCACAAAAAACAAAGAAACATTTTAATGCCCAAATTGTTGGAGGGAGGAAAAAGCCATTCAACTGGAAATTATGACTTTTTCAATTGATGGTTACAAAAAATAAGGTTAAGGATCATCTTCATGCTAAAATTGTACCAAACTCTGAAATTTTCAATACGAGCATCTAATTTTGATGTGATATTTGACCTTTTTCTATAAATTTTACCTTAGAATACCAAATGGAAAAACATTCGGTCAAATAGTTTAGGAATTATGAAGGTTTAAAAATTAGAACTCTTAGTGTTAAATTCATTTGGAATTGTAGCAAAACAGATTACAATGCAGGCAGTCTTTTAAAACATAATTCATGAACTAGTTGGTGAAATGAGCTGTAATTTTATCTTATCATAATTGAAGCTTTTAAAAATAGGTTTCTGTTAACAAATTTATAAGTTACATATTTTTTTTTAATTAATTCAAAAAATACATATGTTCAGTGAACATACATTTTTCGCAATTATTATTATTTAAGAGAAACCTTATTGATGCTAATCTAAAAGCATTTATCAATAATAAATAATAGATCATTTTCTGTGCAGACACAAATATCTACTTAATATAAACAATCCAACAGCTTCATCATTATTGTGAAATATGTTCCTTTAGCAATTAGCAATTTTGAAGCTATAATTCATATAAGTCATCTTTTCTACTTGGACATTTTCTCAGTTGTTTATAATAACTTATCATTTAATATCAATCAACTTTTCTACTAAGAAATCATCTTTATTGCTATGAACTATTTGTGTAATATACATTTCTTCTAAATAATTGCTGATAATCAGGAAAGTCATATCATGTTTAAATATTTACTTAAAGACATTATTTATTATTTTCTTATTGAAATAACTTTGTTTATTAATATCAATAACACTTTCAAGGACACTTCCTTGTTTTCAGTGCATCTCTACATTTGAAGAAGCAGTTGAAGTGCAACCTTCAGACTGAACGCATCAGCTCATCTTTAGCTGTGACATTTTAATCAACGCAACCGGGCATCCACAAAAAAATTAACAAACCGCATGTCTGTACCCCCAGGAAGAGGTCAATATATTTGATTCAATATAATTTTATTTTAATCTCTAGTATATTTATTGACTGTTGACACAACATACACAATTCATCGAACAACATATATTCGAAAATATTGTGAATTGTAACCAATAATTTTTTTTAACAAAAATAGATTTTTATAGGGTTCTAGCATATTCTGCAAAATAGTTTTGGAATTATGCTTAAAAAATTACTTGCATTACAATCTGTTTTGCAATGATAAAAAATTAATTTAACATTACAAACAAAAATTTAAAATCTTCATAATTCCTAAACTAATTGACTGATTGACTACTCATTTGGTGGCCTAAAGTAAAATTTAACGGCAAAGCCAAATATGATGTCAAAATTAGGCGTCTGCATTGAAAATTTCAGAATTTGGTATAATTTTAGCATAAAGACAAGTTCCTAAGCTTTATTAATTTTTTTTTTCTGTCTTATATATAATGAAAGAATACATTATGTCCAATCAAATGGCTATTTTATTTGTTTTCTGGGAAAATTTAGTGATTAAAATGCATGGAGTGCATATTTTTACTTTTGTTTTTTAAAACAATTGTTAAAAAGTTCTTTAAAACAAGATATACAAGATTTATGAAATTGGTCACGATATAAAATTACATAACATTCAACATAAAACATAGGTAGTTATTTGCAGAGAAAAAGAGTGTATCCAAGAAATAAAAGTCTTGTGAGAAGGATTACAAAATACGTCCACTTCATTGGAGTAGTACTAAAATATTAGCTGAAGTGCACATATTAAGTGCACCTGTTACACAAATTTAATTAAAATTATCTTTTCAATAAAATTCTTCTAAATAAATACATTAGTTTTATTACATTCTTATTTATAATTAAAAAAAAAAAAAAAAAAAAAAAAAAAAAAAAAAAAAAAAACATTTAAATTCAATATTTAAATGTAAAATGTTGATTCACAAGAAGTCGAAAGTTCTAAATTTGTCTTTCTTTTACAATAATTTATTATAACTAATCTAATAGTAATATGAGGGTTTTTCGCAGCTATATTTAATTGGAGAATAAATACTCAGGTAAATACCCAAAATGAGTATTTATCCTTAAAAAATAAATACTTGAGTAATTTACAGCACTGCTCAGGATGAGAGATTTGGCAGATTTTAGCTAAGCTTCATGATAATATAACTTAATCCATTAAAAAATGCTTTTTTTATGAAATATAAAGAACATACTTAAAAAGAAAAAAGAAAGAAAACAAAGCTAGAGAAAACAAAGAGTTAAATTAACAGAAAAAAATATACATAGGTTACTAACTCTGCATATGCATAGATTATTTTTATTTTCCCAACTTATCACTCAAGTTGTATGTATCATAGAAAAAAAAAAAAAAAAAAAAGCTAAGTAAAGATATTTTTGAAATTTGAATCTAGGAAATATTCATATGATTTTATCAATGGCAAATTTTCCAAGCAGCCCAGCCTAAACCTAGCATTTTTTTTTTTTTTAATTTAACATGAATTATTAAAACATTATTTTAATATTTTTAGTAGATTACACAACTGAGAATAACCTTCCTTAAAAAGTAAAACGTGTGAAAATATTATAAAGACCATTGATACAGTAGCACACATATCATGAAGAGCATGCCCAATTTCCATGTCAATCATTCACCTTTAGACTTTATCTACTTTGTTTAGTGCATAATTTTTAGTTTTGCCAATACATAAATTAATGCTTTATTTACTCAAAATTGTCTTCTTGGTGAAACAGCATTATTTGTTGCAATAATGACCAACAATTGCTCTTAGGACAGGTAGGGGGGAAGAGGGATGGGCAGAGAAGAAAATATTGAATGAGTTACTTTTGAATCACAGAAACAAACTGGAACTTGACTGTAGAATAGGGAAAAAAATAAAAATTTTAAAGATGCAAAAAGTTAAATTTGTATAAAATCACATGTTATTGATTCATATAACTTCATAGTCTTGATCCGAGGGTGCAAAATATGCAATTAACTGTGACCCCCCCCCCCCCACACACACACACACACGTTAGATTATTAAAGGAAGAAAGTCATAAACTTATTTATTTCTTTGAATACATAAAAATCTAACAGTTTTAAATTTTAGAATATTGCCAAAGGATTTACTCGAAATTTAAAACAAGAATATGTGTAAAAAATATTAATTGGATAAATTTTAATAAACAAATATTATAAATCCATTGCCTAACAAATGTAAAAAATCACATGATCAATCTTAAAATAACAGCACAAGACTTGATTTTATTATTATTTATTTAGTAAATGAACATTTCAAGGTATTCTATGCAGGCGTTTAAAAAAAAAAAAAAAAAAAAAAGAGAGAGAGAGAGAGAGAGAGAAACAAAAATATTACATAAAAAAATGCTATGCAAAGAGAATAACTGAAATATAATGTTGATGTGAAAATAGCATAAGCAAAATAAATTCTATGAAAAATTACACAAATGCTATAAAACAATTTTGCTGTTAAAGAATTATAAAAACATATTATAAGAGTTATTTCCCTGGAATAATATTTACCATTTCCATCAGAAGGTCTTGAGTTAGGAATGAATCATGAGCAATACTGTATATCATTTGCATAGGACGTCCATATTCATGAGGTCTGTGCTGTTAAATGTTAATAATAAGATAAAAGATATGTAAGTTTAAAAAAAACAAATCACACACACATATATGCAAGTATATATATATATATATATACATACAGGATGATCAATTTAAAAGAGTACCCATTTGTTTTTTGTATTATCCACATCTATAATATATGTAGCAAGACTTTCAACATCATTACTTATTTAATATGTCAATATTTCATGTGCGGGTATCTTTTTTTCACTTTCTAAATGCGAAAACTCTTTTTTTTTTTTTTTTTAACGTAAATTCTCATGATCATCATTAGTAATTTTTAATCTGATTCTGCAGAAATGATTTGAGTAAATCATCTGCTTCTTTCAATGATTTTCCAGAGAAGTCCTGCAAACATTGATGAATTAAAACAAATCATAACTGAAGAAATCTCGTCAATAACGCCAACAATGTTGCAAAGTGCATAAAAAAACTTGGTTCGACGTGTTCATGTTTGCATTCAAAATGGTTGCAAATATTTTCAGCATTTGCTGTAAGGAATGGTAATGTAAAAAATTTGAATTAAATTATGTTTTTCAAAAATAAAATTATCACAGGATTGAGTAACATTGTGCATCTCTATTTCTGTTTTACCTCACAAATAAAGTTGCAACAGTCCAACAGTTGGAAATTGTCTCCCACACTTAACTCCATACTTCAGTGTTAGAATAGTTGCCACGTCAGTCAGATTTAAGGGTAATAATAAAAACCAACGGGTACTCTTTTAAATTGATCACCCTGTGTGTATATATATATCTACCCTATATATATAAAATCCTAATGAAATGAACTTATGAAACGAATATATGAAATGCCTGAAATGTATCGATTCTTAGAATCGACTGATTAAACAACTGATTTTTTTACCGGCGATTTCTCCTAAAATATGGAATACTTTGCGATGAAATTAACACCAAAAATCCGTGTTGATCCACAGATCTCAAAACTGGTATTAGAATTTTTAAATTCGAATTAGTTTTCGAAATATTAATTTTTTTCTAATTTTAAATACATTTTTTCTAATGATGGCAACTCAAATTTTAATCATAACAGAATTTTTTTTTTCATAATTCAGAAAAGGTTACTATTTTAAATTAATTTGGCGACAGTTGGGCCTCCTTTAAATCTATGCTAAGAACAATGCTTTTTTTGTATTTCGTTATCATTTTATTAAATACAAAACTTTCATTTAAAAATGAAACATTTAAATTGATGGCTTTCACTTCTTTTTTTTTTAAAACAAAACGAAAAGAAAAATATTAGACACAGATGTCATATACACACCGGGGTACCTAATTAGTGCACAAATGGCATTATTTTGATAGACATGGTAACCCGGCTATTGTTGTTTATTTATTAATAAATGTATATTTACTTTTATTGCTTTTTTAAATTTACATAAATTATTTTGTTCTATAGTAATTAATTATTTTTTTGCTATTTCCTTTTGAAAATAATAGAAAATAATTAAAAAATACGGTACAATGTAGTAGTTATTCCGTCACCCAATTTCGCAAATTATATAAATCGCCAAATTGTACAGATTGACAAAATTTTTATTTTAAATAACGAAAGAAGAAATAAATTAGTATAACATTAATAAATATAAAAATAAAACATCGAAATAAAAATCACTTGATGACGTAAACACGTGTAACTTGCTAAAAGTCAAGTGAATGTGACATTTACGATCAAGCATTATTGACATTTAATCTTATAGTTTGCGATAGACTTTTTGTCAACGGGATAACTAAGTAGTACCAAAAATACATATGTAACTGGTATTCGAAAATGAGGCTTTCGCCAAATTTTCGTAAAAAAAAAAAAAAAATCATGCCAAACATGCATGTATATGACATCTGGCGAAATATTAAATTATGTAACAAACTATGACATTTAATTTCAACTTCAAATCAATGTTTTAATTTACCACTCGAACAATAAAAAATATGCTAACTGGCGAGTTGAAAAAAAGATATTGGCGAGATTTTCACCAGGCCTTTTTTTTTCTATCGGCACAGATATCATATACGGCCCCATATTGGGGCGATTTTTTTCTGACGCCAATGTCATATACGCAACGGGTACTTAACTGGCGTCAAAGTATCGTTATTTTGCTTGATATGGTAAGCCGGATGTTGTTGTTTATGCTGTTGATGCGTTCCCCAAATTAGCGTTGGAAAAAAATCGCACCAATATGATGACATTTGTTCCAAACTTTCATATGAAAGGCGAAGGGATCAGATCGTATTTGTTTATGGCATTTGATGACTTGAACTATTATAATATAGATGAAATGATGGGGATAGAATAATATTTGGCGACTTATCACCTGTGCCTGGATAACAAAGTATCAAATTGGCACCTAGAGTATAAAAAGCAAAGTGTTCCGACCGGAACTGTTGATGATAGTCACATGATTTAAGCTATTGTTATAGAGATTGTTTTAAAATATCGGTTGACAAAGACTCTGAATGCTTAATTCATTTTATTTTAGCTTCTTTTCAAATGTTTAACTGATCCTCTTTAATCAAAAACGAAAACAACCATTGGATGTCTTAACAGCAACTGATTCTCCGTTAAATTTTTGCAATCAAAGGGAATTGAATGGAAACCCGTTTACAGGGAGATCTGCACAGCTTTTTCAGTATAATTTAATCTTCTCTAATATTTTTAAAACCCATTAGATTTTTTGATTTGCAGATTCTGCGGTGTCTGAACGGGGGTTGGCGAGCGTAGCTTGTAGAAGGCAGAGCCCCCTAGTAATTTCTATAAATTTTCAATTTAAATTACTTATTTCCATCTTAAAATACTTCTTTTTTTTACTTTTCTCAGCTCAAAATACCATTATTCTATACCTAGTATCTTAGGTTTTCTAATCATTCCATTTCAAATATTAATTTTCTTTAATTTCCCCCCCCCCCTCTCCCATGGAATGCAATCGATGCTATTTCTTGATATTTTCTGTACCAAATTGCACTTTTTTTTCCTCATATAATTAAGTCCTATATATATATATATATATATATTTCATGTCAGTCTGTATATACAGTCAGCATAAACTTAACCTAAAATTTCCTTTTTATTGTTCAAAAAAATATTTTTTTTATGTGATTATACTGTTGAAGTTTTCAAAATTGTATATTAGCTAAATACAACTTTGTATTAAAAATATAAAAATTCTTTAAATACAAATTTATTTAGGTTCAGGGTAATTATTACAATCTGAAGTATAATTAGGCAAAATTTCATTCTAGTTGCAAAATTTATCTTGTAATCCTGCGCATAAGCTGTCATACCAATTTTCTGCTCGACAAATGTCTGGCAGTTTGAAGCCTCCTATAAATATTACTTCTTCATCTTGTCATTTTTTAATTATATGAAATGAAAAAACATGCTTGTATCTTTCAACCCTCTAAAAATAGGGTTTTAAATTCCTATATATTTTAAGATATTAAATGTTGAAAATGGTCTGTTTTTGTTTTTGCATTTTTTCCAATTTTAAGAATCCTAAGTCCTTGTAACTCCTCCGCATTAGCAGACTGGCTGAGGAACTGGTCAGTACTAGCTTGTAGATTCATGTGCAACCAGAAATAAAACTGAATACATAATCCCAGAAGCAGTTTTTTCTGATTTGCTTGCCTAGAAAATCTCAGCAGATCATGAAATTTTCTCTGGATTTAAAATGCTTGCTATTTTTTAATTTGCAACATTTTAACTGCCTTATAATGTTGTCAAATTTTACACTTTGCCTGGGAGCCTCCCAAAGTTTGTACTACGTTATCTGCAAGTTAATAAAGAGACTTGGACATAAGTAATGTTTGATTTTTGACCAAGAGAAATCAAGAATTGGGTTAAATCCTAGACTGAAACTTTGATCGCCTGTAACTGCCAATCTTTCCCCCCCCCCCCCCTAGTAAATTAGGGTTTGACTGCAATTCTTAAGCTAAGAATACTACTACTGGTATCCTCATGATGATCTTGGTCAATCTAGAAGGAAATACTATATTAAATAAATTTCATGCACACATATTTACAAAGGGGAACAAAAATAAATAAATATTTAATTTTATAGCATAGAAGCAGGGATGTAGTGGAGGGTATACGGGGGTATACGCCGTATACCCTCTGGAATTTTTAAAGGAACACCGTATACCCTCTGCTTCTCAAGAAAGCTATAGTATATATGCACTAGGGTATACCCTCTACCTTAAGCGTATACCCTCTGCTTAGAACGTACACCCTCTGTTTTTTTTACAACTACACCACTGCATAGAAGAAAGAATAATCAACATATTAATGCTACTAACTAATGACTTAATACTAATATAATATGTACAGCTGTGGAAAAAAAAAAGTAAACACCCCCTACTAATTCCTCAACAAATTATCGTAGAAGAAAATTACTGGTACCGAACGATTGGAAATATAGTTTACTTTTAAATGATGTATATAAAATTTGCTTAGGGGGCCATCTACATATTAAAACGAACCATAACTTTATTTTTTCAAATAGCAGTACACAATCCTGACAGCATAAATGAACTCTACACCCTTCAATTAGTCTAAAAACAAATTTTTATGCAATTCATACCATAAGTTTCCGAGAAATTAATTATTTTAAAACGAGCATATTTTAAGGGCTGTATCCAAATTGAAGTTCGGTACTCGATTGTTAACCGAGAGAGCTCCCTTCTTGATCAAGGCACCTTAAGCAGTCAATTAAGCCTGTTAGATTACAGGATAGCATAAGAAATTTCAAAATATTTAGTCACTTCTATCATAGATGGCCCCTTAAACCATCATTATGCCGTTTTTTAAGCATAATTTGAAAACTACTCAGAAGAAAAATGTGAAATTCTGCATTTCCATAAAGCAGGACTTAATAAATCAGAATCCATAAAAAAAAATTGTAGGTTGCAATTCATAATTTTTTTAATATTAATTTCATAATTCATATCAGAAAATTATAAAAATTGCAAATTGAACATATTTATGTTTGAGTATATTAGTATTATTGCTACACAAAAAATTAAAACATTAGGATCATAATTTCAGAAGTTATAAATTAAAATATGAAAATGTAATTTAGCATTAGAAGAACTAAATTTTGAATGTTTGTAATTGAAAAACTTATCATTCAAATGACTTGAAATTTGGTGTCTAGGTATAGTTTAACCAAAGATTTGAAATATCTCGTTAAAATTGGGTATTGCAATTGAAAAAAATGAAGTTTGGATTCGTTTTAATATGTAGATGGCCCCTTAAGCAAATTTTATATACGTCATTTAAAAGTAGACTTTATTTCCAACGGTACCAGTAACTTTCGTCTACGATAATTTTTTGAGGAGTTAGTAGGTGGTGTTTACTTTTTTTTTTCCACGACTGTACATAATAACTGTTAAAATAGCATCTCTCTATAGTATCAATTTCAATTTGTCTGATCACAATCCATCAATCACAAACGTGCTTCTACCAATAAAAAATATGTCATATTTATAAAAAATGTAATATTGGCCTTCATAAAACTTAATAATTTTAAAACGATTGCATTAAATGATGCCCTATTCTCAGAATGGTTCAGATGATGAAAATGGTGTCATTCCCAAAAATAGAATATTCTATTATGGTTGCGTCAATCTGATGTCACACTCATTGGCCTTTATTTCTAAACATAAAGAGGCCGAACTCCCTATTATTTAAATATCTTTGATAAGATTGGAATAAAACATTTCTGAAAATTATATCATTTCTATTTTGGTGGTGAAAATGACATCAATCTCAAAAGGAAGATCTTTGGCATGCACATATGGTAAGTGAGTCCGAAAACATTAAAATTAATAATGCAGTGTACAAGAAAATTCTTTAATTAGTAGAAACTAATATAATACCATTTATCTGGATTTTATAGCAGTGCTTAAAAAAATATGTTTCTAGATATGGAAAACATCAACTGACATGGGGCAGAGCCACTCTAATCTGATTTAATGTGGCTATGGGTGCATGTGCCCATGTGCTGACTTAAGGAGTCCATTGTTAAAACAGGGATAACAGTACAGATAACTTTTTTACAATACATTTATGAGAGAGGAAGTTTCATAATCGAGTCAACAGAAAATTGGCATATTTTAGTGGATGTGGTTTGGCACATTATTAATTTCATTTGTTGTAACCACTGTTTAACAACCCTCATACACTTAAAATCACACTGTTGTCCGCATCTCAGTTGTTTAAAACCAATCGTGGTTGTGGACCTGGTTACAGAAAATTAGTCAATAAATTTAGAGAGAAGTTGTCTTAAAATGGTGGTGGATACTTAAAGATTTCAAACTCCCATATCAACTTTGCTTGCTTGATTCATTAGATTAGTAATAAAAATTTAAAGTTAAAAATTGACGTCTACTGATTGCAAAATCTGTACATACAAGTGACTTAGAATCACTACTGTGAGACTTTGCACACTTAGTAATGGGTATTATTAAAGAGCAACATAATATGTATAGGAAATATTTCAAAAAATGTATTATAACAAGTGCACACAAAGAGAGAAAAAAATATTCAGCACAAATTTTATTTCAAAACAAATATTCTCAACTGGAAGATCTTTGTTATGTATATTTGGTAAGTGAATCAGAAAAAGTGAAAATTGATAATGTAGTGTACAACAAAATTCTTTGATTGTATAGAAACTAATATAATTAAGTTTTTTTGTGATGTGTACCATTTATCTAGATTTTACAGCAATGCTTAAAGTATGTTTATAAATATGGAAAACATCAGCAAGCATGGGACAGAACACAACTCTAATCTGACCATATTTGATACAACTATGGGCACATCTGCACGTGTGCTGACTTAACGAGTCCATTGTCAAAATGGAGGTGATAACACAAATGACTGTTTTTAGAATAAATTAGATTAGGATAATATAAAATCATTAAAAAACAAATAATTTTAGCAAAAATGAAAGCATTTTTCCCAATGCGCTGGCCTACTTGAAAGCTTTGAAGAGTTTGGGATCATCCACATCACTAGGCAAATAATCACTGGTCGAATTATAATGTAAATAAGGAATCTATATATCTGATCTTCTTAATTACAGAATACATACATCAATATTGAAACATAAGAATGAAATGGTAAATTGTTATGTAGTTTAATGAAAAGTGTCCAAAGGTGTTTAATAAAAGGCCAGATCAAAAGCTACTGGAACTTTCAGAAATTGGCATCTTTGTTCTATACAGCCATATTGTTTTAGAATTATACCACACAAAAGATTCACTCTGATTATAATAACATCAGAGATTGAGTTTGACTCGCATGTTATGCATAAATCAAGATTATGTGTAAAATATAAAGTTAAATTTTCAACGCTTTTGAAAAAAATCTGATTTGTTGTCTTTGTAATGGTGTTATTACACGAGAACTCAAAGACGCTTGGAATCCCAGGCGTCTAGCAACAACAGCCGCCTCACGGTCCGTCTTTTCCAAGCATTTCATTGGCTGTTCCGGAAAAGGCTTTTCTATTATCAGATTTCCAAGGATATGATTGGCTGTTACTGGCGACTCGCCTCGTTTCGGGCATCAAAGATGCTCCGACAGAAAAAAGACGCTCGCGCTCCAAGCGACTCCCCTGCAGCCATAGGAATAACATGGAGACGGCCGGAATCTGAAGCGTCTTTGACCCCTCGTGTAATAACACCATTAGAACACATCAAATTGACTTGTAAAAATTAACACTATACCATCTACTTTGTAACTTGAAATGTTCTATTTAAGTTTAAAAAAAAAATCACAGTTTTTGCAATTATTATTTATTTAAAGTTTTCAGTGAGCAGTCACAATCCATCTAGTATGAAAAAATAGATACAGAAGTCTTTGAGCAAGATCTGGTTTACGAATGTAACAACGTGAAGTCACTTTTCAAATGTCATTCTTTTCCAATAAAAGAAGACAGGTCAGGACTTAACTTACTCCTATTCATGCCAGCATTTGCCAAGAGATCTCTGTAGCATACTTTGGCTTCAAGGTTTCAGCTATGGATTGCATTTTTCAAAAATGCGAAAAGACTAATGGCACGTAAAAATGAAAAACCAAATGCCACATAACCTGGCGCAGCTAAGCATGAGGCTTTTTTCTTAACTTATTAGCGTATTTTTTCACTTATTTATTTATTTTTTTTTTTTTTTGCTTAATATGTTTAATCTAGTCCTACTGGTATTACTTCTTTTTTTAAAAAGCAAATAGCTACAGACTATTGAGAAATAAAACACCTATATTTATGCTGAATAGGGAAGAAGAGGTTGCCAGTGCAAGTTATCCTTGGTCGGGGCGAGGCAATATAGAAAGTTTGGGTGCCACTCAGCTACAGACATACAAGAAGGGGACATTATAAAACAGTAAGGATTTGTAAACTGACAAGTATCAAGAGAAAAATAATATTACAAAACACAGAATGAAAATGATTATATATATATATATATATATATATATATATATATATGAAAAACATACATCAAATATTTAGTTCATTAAAAGAAATATGGAAAGAAATAAAACAATGCTTTCTGAAAGGTAAAGAGCTATGATACATTTATTCTTCCCAAAGTTGTACTTATGTTTAAAAACTTAAGATATTTCAAAAGTTAAAGAAAATTTAGAATAAAAGGCTAGTGTGCAATCAATCATAATTAAAAGCACTGCATTTAATAAAGAAAAATTCTGTAACAAATTTGAAAGATATATATCTGTTACCTCAGGTGGTGGCATAACCCAATATGCTAGATAATCTGCTTCCATGGATGGCTTTTGAGCATCATAAGGAGCTAAATAATGAAATATGACTTGTAAAATGTTACAGAAATCAATAAGTTCATCAAAATTTTATCTACATAACAAAATGATGCCATACTTATCCATTTTTACAAGCTTTTATTGAACTTAATTTGGTTCATCAGGGATCTGTTTAAAAAAAAATTGGGTCCTTTAAAGGACCCTTCACAAAACATTTATAATTTGTACCATTGCAATTTGTACCAAACATTTGTAATGTGTACCATTCACAAAACTTTTCACCTTTAAAAAGGACTCTTCGCAAAATTCTTTGTCTTAAAAATAGGCCTTTTACAAAAATTTTCCAGCTCTAAACAAATTTAATCATTTAAAAGTGAAATTTGACCTGTCACTTTTACATATATAAGGAAAAAATATGTATTTTACATACATATATCTTCTTAAAAACACATAAAAAAGAACCTGAATATAACAATCATTTCAAATTCACAAAATTAGGACTAGATTTTTCACAAATGTAAAAAAGCTGTTCACAATTTCACAAAAATTAACAGGACCCTGAGAGAAAAGTCTGGACAGACCCCTGTTCATATATGTAAAGATGGAATTTTGTAATCAATTTTTCACTTATTTCCTGGTGTGCCAGAGTTCTAGAAATTGTACAATTGCATGTTTCCGATGCCATAACAATATTTTCATATTTATAGAATTTAATAATCAATTAATAGATCAATTTTATTTAAATTTTGATTATACATTGAGAAAGCAATTGGAAAATCCTACATAGTTTAAATAATTATCAACCTTGAATTATTTTAATTTAATTTTTAGACTTATTTCTATGACTACAGGACTTACTATATACATGTGTTTGTTACAATAATGTAAAATAACATTTGCAGTAATATATATATATATACTGATAAATAAGATTTTTTACTAAATTCAAAACTTGGTAAAAACAAATAACAAAAACCAAATTATAAAATACGAAAAAATCAAAACCAAGAATAATTTAGAAAAACAATTAGGAGACAGGTGGCATGGCTAATGACATACACTGTGTGGTTTAACTAGCTTTGTGTGCACACCTTCCCCCCCCCCTCCCCGTCTCCCTCATTTACCTGTATATATATATATATATCTTTTCTGTTGCCATATCTTAAAAAGAAGTTGATCAAAAATTATATTTATTTTCATTTATTTATTTTATAACAGTTCCTTAATTCTGAATCTTTATTATTTTACATGGGAATGTGACATCATACAAAGAAAATGAATTTTTAAGTATTTTAATAAAAGTGTGCTTTAAAAAAATATTTTTTTACTTTTATTTTTAAATTATTATACGTATGAAATTTAAAATTTCATTATATATCTTTTAAATAATTTTCAATGGCATGTTCACATCAATACACGCATGCACTAACTCATATGAGTCGTCCATTTTCAAAAGTCGTTATATATCCAAAGACTGAAATTTTGCAGGAAATGAAAAAAACTACTTAAATCCTAAAAATGTAGGCATTGTTTAGATTTTTTTTTTTTCACAATTTTCTTTTTTATTTCTTTTTACAATTTTGTAAGACTACGATAAAAAATATTACAGGATACATCTTTACAAAATAAAAAAAAAAGTGTTGGACATAACAAGTTTTGGAACTGAATAATGGACATACAGTAAACATCCTCAAATCCGGCATGCTGGGTAATTCGGCACAACTTTTCGAAAAAATTTTTTATACCGATCGCAAAACATCAGAAGGCACGAGGGATAGACGTTGTGCCAAACACAGTGTATCAGTATGCATGTAGAGGCACCACATGTTCAAAATCCACCACTACGTCATTGTTTACACTTAACTTTCACATTCAGTTTCTACTCTTTGCTCTTGTTCTGTGTCTTTGCTTACATTTTACTGTTCAGTGAGGCAAATTTAAAAAAAACCAGTTAGACCAACTAAATTTGCATTAGTACAATTGGTTTTTAGCAAAAAGATCAGAGGGTAAACCCATAACTGGCCCTATGGTTGTTGAAAAATCTAAACAATTTCAACGAGATTTGAACATTAATGCCAATCTCAAATTTTCTGAATGCTGGCGCTGAGGAGCTTTAAGATTCGTCATGGTATCAGGAAACTAGATATTTCTGGCGAGCTGAAATCTGCCGATGTTGTAGGTGGTGAAGAGTTCAAAGTTAAATTTACGTCTACTGTTTTTGAAAATGAACTGACAGCTTGTCAAAATTATAATGCAGATTAGACCGACCTTCTGTGGCATTTCCTACCAAATTCTACCTTTGCTGGTGGCGATGAGAAAAGTGTAAAAGGTTTTGAGAAAACTAAAGATTTTTTAACAGTACTGCTGTGCAGTAATCCATCCAGTGATCACAAAATAAAACCTTTTGTGAACGGAAAATCAAAGAATCATAGGGCCTTAAAAGGCGTGAAAAGCTTGCCTGTGATTTATGAAGCTCAATCAAGTCCATAGATGAATCAAGAATTGTTTAAAAACAGGTTCTTCAAAGATTTTGTGCCAGCTGTTAAAAATAATTTTGAAAAATTGAAAATGTCAGAAGACAATAGGGCTATTTTGTTTTTAGACAACTGTAAAGCTCATCCAGATAAGAAAGAATTAGTGTCTGGTAACATTTCAGTAGCCTACTTTACTCCCAATGTCACATCCTTGCTTCAACCCATGGATCCAGGGGTGATCCAGAACTTAAACTCACACTACAGACACTACTTTGTACAGAATTTACTGGCATCAGATTGCAACGTGAAAGATTTTCCAGGACAGCATTCTATTAAAGACACTTTCTTTGCTACTGCTTTGGCTTAGGATGAGGTAAAGCAGGAAACTTTGAAAAAGTTATGGCATAAACTTTGGCCTGAAGCAATGGATGAAAATGTTGAAGTTACTGAAAGCGATACAGTTCACGATGAATTAGATGTTTTAGGTTGTTTGCCTTTACAGAACCCCATGTCACAGCTGAATCGAGAAGAAATAAAAGAGTGGGTTGAAGCAGCTTTTGATGAGTAGGCAGAGGACATTTTGACTGATGAGGCCATCATTCAGAGTGCTATCAACCAAACAGCCCTCAATGACGTTGACTCTGACGAAGATGATATGGACAAGTCAAACAACACCAGTTGGAATAAAGCAGCTGATGCCTTGAATACATTTATTAAGTTTTATGAGCGCAGCAGTTCATTCAACAATGCAGAAATTATGAAACTCCCCATCATATGAAATGACTTTCTAAAAAAAGAAGAGAAAACAATACTACAAAACAAACTTATATTCGAGATTTGTTTAAGATGGCTTCTATGAGTAGGCCTACAGTGCACGTTTTTCATTTTATAGACATGCACGTACGTTGCACTTGACATTATTGAGTATTTTTTTATTCTATTAAATCTGTTTAAAGACTAAAAAGCATGATCTATTGTCATTTTTTGTTTAATCCTAACTTCATGTTTTTCACAACGTCCATCCTGTAAACCAGAAAATTCCGCAATACGGAATGCTTCAAGTCCTGGAACGTACTGGATTATAGGATGTTTACTGTAATAAGTTTTGAACATGTTTCTGAAACTCATTATGTTTATTTTACATCATTCTGTGAAAATACTAACAAACTCAAATTACAAAAGGCAACAATTGGATAAAACTGTTTTATTATCTTAAAAGAAAAAAAAAAAAACTTTAGGTCTAGACCAAAAAAACTGCCAAAAGAAAAAAAAGTGTTAAAGACCCAAAATATTTTCCTATTCAAAACATATGTCACAAGCATTATCTGCAGTTATGACATGATCCTGGCTATTGTCTCATTGTAAAATAACTTCTTGATCTATAAAAAGTTTATTTGTAAAACTGGAGGTTTGGCAGCATATCGAACTCAGTCCCACAGTACTTTTGAAGAAGAGACGTCAGGTCATTCAATTTCTTAGCCTTTACAATGACACACTTATTACTTGGTTGTAGTGTAGTTTCTTTCAAGAATTTGCATTCTTTTGCAGATACTCAGTGGAGCACCAATATTCAAATTTTAGCCAGTCTCACTTACACTTTAATAGTTTTCTTGTGTTTCGTCAGGATATTTTTTTTCGCTGGGCATAGACTGAAAGGGCTACTTTCTGGAGTTATGGCAGTCCCTGACACAGCAGAAGTTTCTCCATGTTTTGGAAAGCCCAATATGGATATTTTCCAATCATATACTTCCATACCTAATTTAAAAACAGTTCCCACATTGTTAAAAATTTCATCATACACTTGAGGATTTATAATGGTTGATTTGGATCTCTAACTTTTCTTTCAGTTCTGCCAAAAGCACAATCTGAGAGAATATAGGAATGACAAACAACAGGGAACAGAAAAATATTTTTTTTTTTTTTTTTTTACTGCAAGTGGGACATTTTTAAAGAAAACTAGTAAGGCTGAGTTGCGTTGGACATAAGGACAAACCGAACTAATTGACTAAGTTAACAGTGAAAGATTAACAAAGAAATTACAGGAACGGGACATAACAACTTTTGGTCCAGTAATTGGGTTGTGGACATAAAAAAATTGTTGGTGCTGTGAACTTGACGTGTGCTGAAACTTTACCGCATTTTTTGCTTAATTTGTTGATGGAAAATAACGACATCTGGAATTGTTTGACTTCTGAAATGTGTGGCTAAAATTTTCATCAATTAAAAAAAAAAAGTAAATAAAAAATTGGGTGGTGACATAAGTTTCAGAAATGGGCGACACAAATGTGCCAACCTATTTAACTCAGTATTCTCTTTAGTTGATGCATAAATATTTATTATAATTAATGAAATGAGTATATCGTTTACTCAAAGGGTAACACCTAGACATAAATTTAAAAAAATAATTTTTTACAAGTTGAATTTTTAAATGTTTTATCAACCAAAAAGAAACTACTTTATAGTGCTGGAATAGATCATTCTATGTAAATAAAAAAAAAAAGCATTGCACTTTAATTATAATTATAATGCAAAACCTTAAACTAGTTTTCTCAAAAATGCATTTTTCAAATCGGTAACCACGATCACTCGAAAACTGCTGAAATGATTCACTTTTAATTTTGTCATATCTTTTCTTAAATACACTGGTTTCCAAAAATTAAGGAAAAACAACAAAATTAGCGATTACTCAAAATGTTACAAGTAGATCTTAATAAAACTGAGACACAATTTACAACACATAGTAAGGTATAAAATAACATTAAAAGAAATTACCAGACGATTGTTGCATTTCAGAAATTAATACAATTATAAAATAAACAAAATAAATGTCTCAGTTTGGTATAGGAAAAGTACCTTTAATATGGAGTATGATCACCCCTATAAGCAATACAGCCCATACAGCGAAGTGTGATACTGTCAATTATGCGATCGATAAGTTTGCTGGGAAGTGCGAGCCATTGCTCTTGTAAAGCAGTTGTAAGCGTGGCAAGGGTCTGAGGAGGGAGATTGAGAGCAGAGACACATCTTCCTAAAGCATCCCAAAGATGCTCGATGGGATTCCAGTTCAGTGATCGCGCTGACCATTCCATGCGCTGAATTGTTTTATGCTGAAGATAATCTTCTACGATGTGAACCCTGTGCAGTCTAGCGTTATCATCCTGTAACAGGAAATCATTACCTATTGCACCGGCATAAGAGTGCACATAAGCATCAAGAATGTCCATCTCTATAGAAGTGAGCATTCACAGTTCCACGTGGAAAGACATGGAGCTCTGTACGTCCGTGCAAAGAGATACCATTCCAAACACAGAGACTGCCTCCTCCATACGAATCTCTTTTAAGAATGTTTGACGGATGATAGCATGTTTCCTGTTCTCTCCAAATCCAACAATGCCTACTATCGCTTTCGAGGCTAAACTGGAACTCATTTGTGACAAGAACATGCCTCCATTGATCAGCCGCCCAGTGGAAATGTGGACGTGCCCACCTTAAACGTTCCCTCCGGAGACATGAGGTGAGCAGCACACAAATATCTGGTCGCATCGCGTAAAGACCACCTTCATGAAGCCTTCTACGCACAGTAGACATTGATACCAACCTTCCAGTGGCTGTAGCAAGGAGGGATTTAAAATGAGAGGGGGTTGATGTTCTACTCCTTCGTAAACATAACTGCAAATATCAGCCATCGGTGCTTGTCTCAGCTCTTGCTAGTCCTTCGCTGAACCTTCTGGAGGCCGAACCAGTGGTTTGAAATTGTTGCCAAAGCCTATGAGTAACATAAGGACTCACATTTAGCCATCTGGCCACCTCTGTCTGACTTTGGCCTACATCCAATCTTCCAATAGCTCTATATCGCAGTTATGGAGACAAATGAGACCTCGAAGTCATACTAATGAATTGGCTATCTCAGTTTTCTTATCTCATAATCACAGCGACACCAGCAGCCGTACTCTCTAGCATGCATTTTTATGCTCCGCACAGATGACGCAATCCAATTGCAGCGCCACTAATTTGTATTTTGTAATTTTAATCAGCATCTTTTAGTTAACAACATATCCAAATTTCATACGGATAGGTTAATTTTTTAACGAGTTATCGCTCTTTTTGTGATTTTTCCTTAATTTTTGGAAACCAGTGTAATTATGTAGAGACAGAATGAAGAAATGCCTTTTATTCATTTTTGTAATTTTGTTTTTTTAATTATGATCCTCAAAATCAGTCTTTTTTTTTTTTTTTCCAGACAGTCACAATAAAAAAGTAAATATATATATATATATATATTAAACAAATTTCTACGTCTAGTCCCTAAAATAACATTATTTAATTAATAACCATTAATTATTATTATTTTTGTTATTGCAAATAAGCCAAATTTAAGGTACAATGGGTATTGAAAGGAACAAAAGAAAAAAAAAAGACTCTTCAAAGACTTCTGATAGAAGAGCGTTAATAACTTCAAATACATATATAATGTATGTTTTTAATAATACATCAAAATTATATTTAAGTATTTTATTTTTAAAAAAAATAAAGTCAAAGGAAAAAATGAATTGCTCGATAAAAAAATAAAATTATGCAAACACATTTATCCCCCTGATTATTTTGCTATTTATTAAGCATACACTTATACCTTTATAATTGTAGCAAATATGTTAGGTTGTAAAACAATATAATTAAAAAATATTGCCCAAATTTTTCATTAAACACAATTTTCTTTAAAAAATGGCTTTAAAACATTTTTAATTAAAACTGAAGAAATAGAATATGCACAAAGAATATTTGTGTGAACCACATACTATAGCTTTGTAAATCAATAAAAATAATTGGCAATCTAAATCAAAAATGGCATTATTTATAATCAAGAGATAGACATTTTTTTAACTCGATAAATCATCTTCAAGGTTGGAGTGGCATAGTTGAGGTTTTTGAGGCATAGGGAGATTCCTTGTTATCACATTTGCATCATGTACCGGGTGTCCCAAAAATAACTGATGGGTTTTTTAATTCAATAACTTGCAAACAGTGACAGATATTAAAAAAATTCTTGCAGGAGGTTTATGTGTCATTTCGGGAGTTTTTTTACTGTGCCGATTTTTGGTACTTCGGAATCAATTCAATACATTTTAATCTCCCTTTTTTACATGGAAGAAAAGAAAGGCCGAAAAATCAAGCCAGAATTTAGCATTTATTGCTTGGGGCGCCATCTATCTATGCTATTTGTAACTAAAACTGAGAATCGCACCATAAAAACTCCTGACATCTTATTACATAACACTCCTGCAAGAATTTTTTTAATATCTGTCGCCATTTGTAAGTTATTGAATTTTAAAATCCATCAGTCATTTTTGGGACACCAAGTAGATGCTATAATTATAGCTTGGTTTAATGAAACTAGCATTGCAGTTTGCAGCCATGTTCAATATACAAGAGTGAATTTTGCCAGCCAGGATCTCATAAGAGTAACTTAAAAGGAAGAGCATTGGTAGGGCAAAATCAAAAATGGCATTATTTATAATCAAGAGATAGACATTTTTTGAACTGGATAAATAATCTTCAAGGTTGGAGTGGCATAGTTAAGATTTTTGAGGCATAGGGAATTTCCTTGTTATCACACTTTCATCATGTACCGGGTGTCCCAAAAATGACTGATGGATTTTAAAATTCAATAACTTGCAAACGGTGACAGATATTAAAAAAAATTCTTGCAGGAGGTTTATGCATGATTTCAGGATTTTTTTTTTTTTGGGGGGGGGGGGGGGGGGGGTGATTCTTGATTTTAGTTCGAATTTCAAACAATAGATGCCGCTGAGAGCAATAGGTGCTCAGTCCAGACCCGATTTATGGTACTTCGGGATCAATTCAGTACATTTTAATCTCCTTTTTTTTACATGGAAGAAAAGAAAGGGCAAAAAATCGAGCCAGGATTTAGCGGTTAATGCTTGGAGCGCCATCTATCTATGCTATTTGTAACTAAAACTGAGAATCGCAGCATAAAAACTCCTGACATCTTACATAACACTCCTGCAAGAATTTTTTTAATATCTATCACCGTTTGTAAGTTATTGAATTTTAAAATCCATCAGTCATTTTTGGGATACCCAGTAAATGCTATAATTATAGCTTGGTTTAATGAAACTAGCATTGCAGTTTGCAGCAATGTCCAATATACAAGAGTGAATTTTGCCAGCCAGGATCTCATAAGAGTAACTTAAAAGGAAGAGCAAGAGCATTGGTAAGGCAAAATCAAAAATGGCATTATTTATAATCAAGAGATAGACATTTTATCAACTCGATAAATCATCTTCAAGGTTGGAGTGGCATAGTTAAGATTTTTGAGGCATAGGGAGTTTCCTTGTTATCCAGACCTGCCAACCTTTGAAAATGTGAAATCGTAGCACACAAAATTAAAATTAATCTGCAGGTTGGTTGGTTGGTTTTTCGTGTTTCGCAACCATCTTTTGACATTCATTAAAAGGAATAAGGTTTCAGTCTTTCAACAACTCAATATATTTTTTCCCTCTGAAAATTTTTATACGATTTTTAGAGTTTCTTCTCGTTAGCCTGGTTCCAATTTTTTAGCCCAGTGCAGTAAATTTTGACAAAATTCGCGATTTTTTTCCCCGCGATCATTTCAGGATATTCGCTTTTTTTTTTTTTTTAAATTGTAATTCACATTTTTCTATCACGATTCTTAGTAGAAATCCGCACTATTTACCACGATCCTTTAACGAATTTTGCATTTTTGATTACGATCCTTTGACGAAATAAGTGTTTTATTTCCACGATCTTTCGGCGAAATTTATGTTTTGTTTCTGCGATATTTTGACAAAATTCACGTTTCTACCACGATCCTTTGACGAAATTTATTTTCTTCTGCGACCAATTGACGAAATTAATATTTTTACATGGTCATTTGTCGAAATTAGCGATAGGTTATCGCAACCGATTGGCAAAATTTTCAATATCTTTTCGCGACCAATTAACAAAATTGACTACTCGTTTCCGCGACCTTTTGACGAAATTTGCAATATTTTCCCCTCGATAGTTTATCGAAATTCGTGATATTTTGCGCAATTTTTGACGAAATTCGCAATCTCTTTCTGAACTCTTACCGAAATTAGCGATTTTATTCAGCGACCAATTGAAGATAATCACTATTTGTTTCTGAGACCTTTGACGAAATACCCGATATTTTTACGCGATCATTTGAAGAAATTTTCAATTTTTTCCGCGATCGATTCATGAATTAATTTGGGGGAAATTCCATAAAAGAAAAAAAAATTTGCAGACTTCCAAGAAATTTTAAAATATACTCGCAAAAGTATTATAGGTCTGTGGAAGAATTTACAGGGGGGATACTGCACAGCATTTTTCTTTATGAAGGACTCTCCTTTTCCGTGTGCAAATCGTGCGATTTTGCACACTATTTCAAACCTTGCCCCTCAAAGAACCCCTCCCCCCTCCACAAATTCTTAAAATGGCACCCCTGTTTCTAAGGAAGGGAATTCCTGTATAAATATTTACAGAAACACGATTCACTCGTGGTTAATATACATAAAGAGGGTTTTTATGTTAAGAAGTTTGTTTTGCAGCCCAGATTTTTTTTTCCCATGAGCATTTTTTAATGTCCGAATTTTCGGACTAATGACCAATTTTTTTTAAAACTTTCGGAAATGAATACTAGGTGTATTCTGTTACAGAGTGATTCTGTGACGAAATTTTGGAAATTTCGGAACAGAATCACTCCTGAAAAATATGCTGCGCGGGATAAAAATTGCAACTAGAAACAAAAAATGCGTTTGTGTATATTTTGCAAAAAATCGTAGTTTAAGACCGATTTTCGTAGCATCGTAGTTTATAGGTCCAAATCGTAGCAACTACGATTTTTTCGTAGCAGTTGGCAGGTATGGTTATCACACTTTCATCATGTACCGGGTGTTCCAAAAATGACTGATGGATTTTAAAATTCAATAACTTGCAAACGGTGACAGATATTAAAAAAAATTCTTGCAGGAGGTTTATGTATGATTTCAGGAGTTTTTTTTTTTTTTTTTTTTTTGTGATTCTTGATTTTAGTTTGAATTTCAAAGAATAGATGCCGCTGAGAGCAATAGGTGCTCAGTCCAGACCCGATTTGTGGTACTTCGGAATCAATTCAATACATTTTAATCTCTTTTTTTTACATGGAAGAAAAGAAAGGCCGAAAAATCGAGCCAGGATTTAGCAGTTAATGCTTGGAGCACCATCTATCGATGCTATTTGTAACTAAAACTGAGAATCGCAGCATAAAAACTCCTGACATCTTACATAACACTCCTGCAAGAATTTTTTTAATATGTATCACTGTTTGTAAGTTATTGAATTTTAAAATCCATCAGTCATTTTTGGGACACCCAGTAAATGCTATAATTATAGCTTGGTTTAATGAAACTAGCTTTGCAGTTTGCAGCCATGTCCAATATACAAGAGTGAATTTTGCCAGCCAGGTTCTCATAAGAGTAACTTAAAAGGAAGAGCAAGAGCATTGGTAAGGCAAAATCAAAAATGGCATTATTTATAATCAAGAGATAGACATTTTTTCAACTCGATAAATCATCTTCAAGGTTGGAGTGGCATAGTTAAGATTTTTGAGGTGTAGGGAATTTCCTTGTTATCACACTTTCATCATGTACCGGGTGTCCCAAAAATGAGTGATGGATTTTAAAATTCAATAATTTGCAAACGGTGACAGATATTAAAAAAATTCTTGCAGGAGGTTTATGTATAATTTCAGGTTTTTTTTTTTTTTTTTTTTTTTTGTGATTTTAGTTCGAATTTCAAACAATAGATGCCGCTGAGAGCAATAGGTGCTCAGTCCAGACCCGATTTTTGGTACTTCAGAATCAATTCAATACATTTTAATCTCTTTTTTTTACATGGAAGAAAAGAAAGGCCGAAAAATCGAGCCAGGATTTAGCGGTTAATGCTTAGAGCGCCATCTATCTATGCTATTTGTAACTAAAACTGAGAATCGCAGCATAAAAACTCCTGACATCTTACATAACACTCCTGCAAGAATTTTTTAATATCTATCACCGTTTGTAAGTTATTGAATTTTAAAATCCATCAGTCATTTTTGGGACACCCAGTAAATGCTATAATTATAGCTTGGTTTAATGAAACTAGCATTGCAGTTTGCAGCCATGTCCAATATACAAGAGTGAATTTTGCCAGCCAGGATCTCATAAGAGTAATTCAAAAGGAAGAGCACTGGTAAGGCAAGTCAAGGACCCAGGTTCGAGTCCTAGATTGGTCATTTTTCGCTCTGTTGGAATAAACCTTAACTATGCCACTTGAACCTTCAAGATTATATTATTTAATTAATAACTTACAACATATTAATCCTAAGCATGGTGTATATGAAGAATCACTATCTCCTTTCATAGTTATTTGATATTCCATCTGGCTATCAACATCTTTAATAGTTGGCTGTGCAGGAAATGTTGGATGGCTATGATACCAACCTACAACTGAGAGGTGGCGTCTTTCAAGAGAACGGCGAATCTAAAATAGATATCTTACACTGTTAAATTCCTTGGATTTCAAAACAAAGATATTGTTGCTGAACTTAAGAAATTTTACATTTAAAATAAGGAAATATAACATAAATGCTAGCACACTTAAATTGCTGCATCTCTGGAACTCCATGTTAAATTGAAAGAAATGTAAACTATTTCATATTCATAATTATTAGTGTATAACTGAGTTGTTTAAATTATATACTATATATTCTGGCATATAATGTGCACTTCTGATACAAGACAATTGATCACAATTTACAGATGTGTGTTGTATGTCAGTTGTAAAAGTGAAAGATTAAAAGTTAAGAAAAAAAAAAGCCCATACGAATTAAGATTTCTAATTTAATGAACATGCTATTTATTTACAAAAAAATAATTTTGGCTATTGGGTTAGATGAAAAGCAATAGTTATTACACTCTACAATAATCTTAATTTTATTTTTTGCTATGTATCCTCATAAAGGTTTCTTTGCAAAGAAGGAATATTCACATTATATGGCAAATATACCTAAAATATATATATAAATGAAGTCTGAAAGTTTAGATGCATGTTATATACTAACGTGCATTATAAGCCAGAAAGTACGAAAAAGTAAAATAACATAAAAGAAGGTTTTGTGATGGCCATAGCATACTGGTGTTTATGAAAAAAAAGAAAGAAAAAAAAAGAAAAAAAAAAAAAAGAATATATCATCAGTTATAGTTAATGTTGTTATTGTTTGCATAATTCATATAATTTTATATGATGCAATGATTGGTTGGTTGGTTGATTTTTGATGGCCAATTATCTGCACGAGGGATATAGGCCCAGGGGGGTCTTTCTAAGGGAACCTAACCCGTATTTATGCATGGAAATCCATGGCTCGAAGAAAACCACGAAAACTCCGAATGATTAGGCTGACGGGCACGATTGGGTTCGAACCCAGCACCTCCCATCTACTAGCTTCGAGAGCAGAACCTCTCAACCACTGGTGGGGCATATGATGCAATGAATATTGAGTGATATATCTCGATAATTGATATGGTAAAAAGTGCATGTAGATGCACATAGAAAAAAACAGCAAGATTTGGTGCTTAATCATATGTAATAGTTGAGAAATATACAAAGTCTAAAATATATGCAGTTACACGTTATGCACAGCGGTATGATTGCCAAAGTTCAGAATTTCAAGTTTAAACATGGGATAAAAACAGAAATAAAATAAATAATAGAAGTCATCTCCATATTTTTAAAAATAATTATTTGTACATTCTTGAAGGAAACAAACCAAGCATTATTATTATTAAAACAGATTTAATTACCGGTTGCTCTGCAAAATTACATTCAATATCTATGTAAAATTATATCAATATATAACAAAACACCTTTTTACATTAATAATTACATTAACAGCATAACATATCATTGTCAAACTATTATTAATAATATACACTCTTATAATATATATATATATATAAATTTTGTCTTTTTAAAGCTTCTATTAAAGTAATAATTTTAATTTTTTACACTAGGTGGTATTTAACGCTGAATATTGGCAATATTGTAAAATTGATATTAAACAATTTAAAATTGTTTTAGGTATTTTAAATAATGTAATTATTTTCTATTCATATTATATTAATTGTATTTATCACGTTATTTCAAAATGAATTAACTGAATCCATAGGTTTTAATTTCTGTGTTAACTTAACTGTTTTATTCACCTTAATCCTATCATGCTTATGGATTCCATGTGCGGGAATATATTTTAAAAATCTACTGGGAATTTATTCGGTAAGTTGTGTAAGATTTCTATTGCTATAAATTAAATATTTAATGGGTTGTAATGTTTTTTTCCATTTCATGCCATTTGATAATGTTCTGTTTTCATCTTGAGACTATTCTTTTGGTTCTATTGGTTGTTCGGGTACAGGAGAAAAAAAAAAATTTCAGCTTTTAGCTTTTTTCTCACAGAAAACAACTTATTTGCTTATATCATTGAATTCTGTACTCTTGAAAACGTAATTCAATATATAAGTTTTTCAATTTTTTCGGAATCCATATTCTTCTTTTTTTTATTCTTCCTTATTAATTCTTGTAATTAAGTATAAGGTACTTTATTTTATACATACAGTTCTATATTATAGGTTTGTGGCATCCATTTTTATTGTCAATTCATTCACAATAATGCGGTTTTTGATGATGGTCGGTAATGTTTAATTAATGGTTATATAGTAGAACCCAGCTAATCTGAAATTCCAGTTAATCCAAACTGATTTTATTTACGAAAATTATTTTCGAAAATTTTAATTTTGAAAATTACTGGACTTGAAGTATGCCAGATTACGAAATTTTCAGGATTACGGATGAATGTTGGTAAAAATGTGTTGAAGTTAGAATTAAACAAAAAATAGCACTAAAGCATGCTTTTTAATCTTTAAACAGCTTGAATAATTTAAAAAAAAATACTCAATAATGTAAAAGTACAACATATGTACACGAATATAAAATAAAAACATGCTCTTTAGGCCTACTTGTAGAAGCCATCTTAACCCTCTAAGTGTTTGGGGCGTATTATTCCGTTCACTAAGCTCCAAGTTTCACAGCAATACAAGCAATATTTAAGATAATATAATTCTATAGATTTATGGAATTTTAAATATATTGAAGAATTATTAATAATCTTAAGAATTACATTCATATTTGTAATTGAGTTTTTTTTATAATGTTGAAAGAATCATATTTTATTAGCATTTAAAACAAAATGCAAAGAAAACAACATTACAATTTTACCCTTTTGCAAGACGCTCAGAGGGTTAAAAAAATCTCGAATATAAATTTGTTTGCCAGTCACTATAAAATTATTTTCTTAAATGCAAAGAGTATTTAATTCAGATAATAAAAATTTATTTTTCCTTTCAACTGTTTGATTTCGCAAATTACCTACAGAAATGTTTTTTCTTCCTCTTGTCGACATGGTGACTGAGTTATTTATAGATTCACGATTTTCAACCGTTTGTAATTGGTTGTTATGTAACTCCTCTTTCTGAAGTTCCATTGGATTATTATAAATACTATCAGGAGTTATTAAACAAGGAATAATATTTTTTTCCGAAAATCATGCCAAATTATCCAGCATGCCAGATTAGAGGATGTTTACAGTACTACTGAGTACTTATAACTTACATTTTTTAGCATGCATCTACTTCTTTTCTATTTTTATCAGAATTTCGGGCAATCCGAATTTTTTGTAATCCGAACAGGCACTGGTCCCAATTAGTTTGGATTAGCGGGGTTCTACTGTATATCCATAATCATGATTTACTAATTTACAGAAAAATAACAACAAATTTAAAAAATAAAATACAGTCGGACCTCGTTATCCCAACACCCGGTTTTCACGTCACTCCGCTTATCACGTCAGTTTTGCAAAGTCCCGATTTTCTGTATATGATTTTAAGGTAAATACACTCTGGATTTTACGTCGCTGAATAACATTCAACTCCGGATATCCTGATGGTTTAGGAAAAATGTCCATTTTTCATAATCCATCTTATAAGCACAGAAATTAAGCGGTAAGAAATGGTTTAGCCAAACGTTTCACAAAAGTGTCTAAAATACCCATTGTGATGAATGAGAAATTTTGCTTCAATCCTTTATCTGAATAAATAAACCCACGAACTATGAATGACCACTTAAACTCCAGTCAGACATATCAGTCTGCTCGCCGTCTTTTTGTTCTGGTCAGACAACGCCTTCTTGTGGTTACACAGTGTTTTTCATCTGACTAAAACCGAAGCATTGCATTGCATTGAAACGATCAAAAATTGTCTAACATCCATTTCTGAAACAACGAATATTGATCCCAGTTCACTGTATAATGTTGAAAGAAAGAATGGTAGGGAAGCACATCCAGGGATAAGCAAACCTCAATTCACCAATATTTCGTGTAACAATAAAAAAACAAGTCATCATAAATCTGATTTTTATTCTTTTCAATTTTGTTTTTGTGTTTATTTTGTTTAATAAGAATGTTATATTACTTAAAGCTGCAAGAACAGTTATGAACTTAAAATTGTCTTAAATTAATTAAAATTACAGCTTTTTATAAACAAATTTTCCTCCAACTCCCGTTACCATGACACTCCGCTTATGACGACACTTTTTTCTGGTCAGTAGAGTGCCGGGATAATGAGGTTCGACTGTAATAGGAAAATAGCAGAAGCAAAAAATCAGAACAAAAATAGGAAAAGTAGCAAAATTGGATGATTAGGCTGCTACACATTAACAATCTCAAATCATTAAATAAATAAATTCAAACAGAATTCTAAATTGGGAATTAAAATAATCTTACTTCATCTTCCACTCGAGCAGCACTATCTTTGTCTCCTAATCCTGATCTACAAGGGAAGGCTTGAAGAACAGCCAGATCTAAATAATACGAATAACCAATAAATAAATAAAATGATAATAAGTAAATGAATAAATAATTTGATTTAGGTTATCAGTAGAAACAATACAATATCTCCTTGTAAAGAGTGATATAACCAAGACCATTAAAAAATTCAGAAAGGTGATAATTTTTATGAATGAATGTTTTTTAATTGTGTGCAAGTGATGATTTATACACATATTGCAATTTAAAATTGACGATAGATAATTACGCTAATTGTAATCAACATACATAGAGTTACTTAGAGTTTGATTAAAAAAAAAAAAAACTTTTTTTTGTGTGTGTGTGGGGGGGGGGGGGGGGAGTTAAAAGACAAAAAAGGGAAAAGAAAAAGAAGAAATTATGTGTTTGGATGAGTAACATCACAGAGGTTACCGTAGTTTTAAATATTATATACATATAACTTTAATTATTTTTGGAATATTTAAACAATTTTAAAAAATCCTATTAATTATCCTTTAAAAAATTAACACTGATTTATAAAGGGATCATGAAATGGAAAGAAACAGCAATACATCTACAGTCTTTTGGATTGATATTCTGGTAAGTTACATCTCTGAAACTATTTCTTAATTATTCTAGATACAGACATTTTTTTAACCCAGAACATCACAGAGCTTTTGTGTTGGTATAAAAATGAACACATCTCTGAATGTTGCTATATCATTTCTCCTTATGAGAACACCTTCTACTTCTGTTGTAAGTTCCACTACTGAAGAAAAGTGCTTTGACCTTGAAACATGTGATACACGCAAATGCTAACATTGTGCAAATAGAAAGATCTAAATGGGAGAAAAGCCTTCTTTTTAAAATTCCTAGAAATCATGAAGTTTACCCTATTACTTCCAGTGGAATGTATTATGAGAAAAGATAAATTTCTGACTCAGGAATATTTTGAAAAGATAAAAAATTATGGAATAATTTCAACTCTCCTACCTTTAATTTCTTATTTTAATGTTAAATTTTTGAAAAGTGCAGGATTTTCAAAAATTCAGATGTCAGGTCAGGTGACAGCCAAAACAAGGGGGGGGGGGGGTGTGATTACCCTATGATCTCCTTTTGGATCTGCCACCGGTGTGCATCTGTTAGTACCACATATCTTAAAATTAACACTAGATGCTGAAACCTGCACTATCATTTCAATCTAATATATTCTTCTAACTATTGCTTGAATTTCAGTCTTCAGTCCATGAAATAAAAAATAAATAAGTGAAGTTTGTTTAAAAATTTAAGTTTATAATTACTTATCATTTTTTAAAATGATTTTTAAGCACAAAATTGTTTAATCTGTCAATGCTGGCATAACAAGAAAAATTTCTTATTATAATAATGTAAAATGACATTTACAATAATATAAATAAATACAGGACTCCAATAAAATATACAAAACTAAGCAGAAGTGGCATGGTTACCACAGTTGGCAAGAGAATCTTCCTCTGGTTTACTTAACATGAGAATTAGATATTAACTAAACAGTGTTTTATGCAGAAAAAGATTTAAGAATTCATCGCTGAGATGCCTAGTATTGGGTGCAGGCAGTACCTAATGTCTTTAAGAGTTGACACTCTAATATACACACTCTCAATATAAACACTCTCAAACCTAGTCATATCTAGCTAATTTTGTTCATATGACTTTTTACTATCGATTTACATAAAAAATTTTCAATTCCACAATGACTGGGCTTTTGATGTCACTGGCTCACAGAATAATATAAAAAGGACTTTGTGAACGTGTGAGCAAGTTCACATTGTTTGGGAACGTGAAAAAGAAATTACTGAGCTGCAAGCAAACAGAAATATAATAAATTTTACAAAATTTATCTTTTACTTTATACAAAATGGGCCCCAAGAAAAAAAAAAATCTGGATCGACCTCTATTAAAGAAAATAAAGTCATGTATTTTTCCACAAGAAAAAAAAGAAAGGCAAAATATATGTATTTTTTTTTTAATAGAGGGTGCAAAGAAAAAAACATGGAAAGGGGACAGAGCACATCGGCACTTAAAATAAAAAGGGTAGTTCATGAAATTCTTTGAAAAACGTCAAACAGGCACAGTAGGGAGAATGAAAACAAAGAAACTAACTTTGGTGCATTTATCAACACCGTAAAAAATTTCATCATCAAGGTGTGGATGAAAACACATTTCAATCAAAGATTTTTGATCAATAAAATTTTTTCGAAAAATGAAATGTGTTGAAAATTGAGAGGGAGGGGGGGGGGGTGCTTACATTCAGGTGGGGGCCTATTTTCAGAATTTTACAGTACATTTTTAAAAAAATAAGTTCACTAACTCCTTCTTTCTACCAAGCATAAAAAAGCAATGAATTTTTCATAATTAGGTTCAGAGCCTGCACCAAATTAATGTACTGTTAACAGAAATTTTTGGTAAAATCAGGAATTGCCATCATGAAATTAGGCATGATTATCAAATTAATGTATTGTTAACAGAAATTTTTTGGTAAAATCAGGAATTGCAGTCATGAAATTAGACATGATTTTCAATATAAACACAGAATACTTATTAAAAGAGTATCTAAATAAAATTATTTATACTTATTTTACACTATTTTATTTAACTTAACTTTAGTTTTGTATGATAGGGTTCAGCCATAAAAATTATGTACAAAGATATGTTTCAGAAGCCAAAACAATGTTTTAATAGTTTTAGAAATCAATTATAAATAAATTAATTAATTTTAAGGCATTTTTTCATTAGCCGGATTACCATGTAATCTTTTTGGTTACAACTGTTTGCGAATTAAAAAAAACAATGGAGCTAATAATGCACCAAACCATGTTTGCCAAAATAGGCCAACTGGCTGCGAAACTGAAAAATGAGATACTTTTAAACACTAAAAAGTAGAAAATATAAATAAAAAATAAAGAGTGTAATCATTTTTCTAAAAAATACTTTTTCATCATTTAATAGCTTAATAATAATTAAATTACATGTTGAAAAAATAATTTAGAAATCCTATAATTTAAGTAATGCGTTATTTTTTTCATTCCTGTTGCCATATCTTAGAAAAGGAAAAAAATTATATATATCTTAATAAATTCCCTAGTTTACGTTTTTAATCAAGCATAAATCAAAGTGCTGAGTTTTAAATAATCAGGGTCCATGCCAAATTAATATACTGTAACAGAATTTTTTTGGAACTGAATGAGTTGCAGTTGTGAAATTAGGTGGTAATTTTAAGATAAAGATTGAAAGTTTATAACAAAGTGGATTAAAAAAAAAAAAAAATCACTTTCATTTAATTTTAATAATTAAAAATTTCAGCTTTGACTCATAGCTTGGTGCATGCACAAATTAGTTAACATTTTGAGGATAGGCACTTTAAGTATTTATAAAAAGTAATTCTTTCTTAAAAAATACAATTCTTCCTTAAAATCTATGAAGCAATTCTTTTCCTCAAAGTTATTGTTAATCATGCCATCCACAAACACAGGTTAACAATAACTGTGCAGAAAAGAAGCGCTTGGTAGATTTTAAGATCATTACTGCCTTTTAAGAAGGGATGTCATTTGGCTGATATTTAAATGATTCAAAAATTTGAGAGAGAAAACTGAAATAAGTTATAAGAATTCAAATTAACATACTGTGAGACGCTATATCCCAGTTGCCTCCTAAATAACCAACAACTTCATTCTTGATAATGTGACAGTGGAAATCCTTAACAAGTAATAAAAAAAATACAATATAATTCATCTGTTGTACTAATGGCTTTATTTAAAACAAATAAATAGTTTTTTAAGTTACAAAAGTAATAAAAAATTATTCATTTGAAACAGGTACTTACTACAAGTAACAAACAGTTTGTGGCAATGGTCACAGTAAAGGGTTGAATTCTATCTAAACTGCTGAAAGGGGTACACTTTACAAGAGTATTCATATCACTAGAAAGAAAAATAAAATAAATAAGAAAACCAAAAGTTCTTTATTTCAACCTAACATTTATGTAAACAACTAAAAGAGACATTGATAATAACTGAAAAGGGAGAGAAAATAATGAATAATAATGTAAATAATTACTTATTTTTAAAATACTGAATATTATAAAAACAACTGTGCATTACAGTATTAAAAACCAAATATCAGCCACAGTTTTTTAAGGATTGTCCATTTTCTACTAAAAAAATAACAATATAGCTGAAACTTCAATCAGTGTTCGAAATCCTTGGTTGTCCACTGGTCTGAGACCACCAAAACTTCAACTGAACCACTAGTTAAAAAAATTTAGTGGTCTGCAAGACAAGTAACTTTTTTCCCCTCTCTGAAAGGCAAGCATAAATTTTCCCGACCCTGAGAAAACCACAACCAATCACAAATCACACAATTTTATTTTATTTAAAATAAATCAATAAAACGCAATTGTATGGTATGTCTTCTTTTCTTCTCCCCAACAATACATCCATTGATGCAGTTTACGCTAGGGAAACTATAAATTCTGAATTTCATATTGGACACAAAAATGTCTTGGCTGTAGTTGATATGTTACTTTCCATTCCTTCTACATCCATTGAAGCAGAAGGAGGGTTTCGGAATGTAGGGGAAATTAAAAATGACTGAGAAAACATTTAAATTGTTTCAGGTTTAATGCAATTTTGTCTGGACACACCAGAGATGGAAAAATTTGATCCAATTCCACCAGGCTTCAATCTGGAGGGGGGAAAAACACATTAAACCTTACAATCAGTTGAAATAAATAATCAAAAATAAAATATCTAATTAATAATTTTATAGTTGTTGTTTATGTATTGTTGTTTATTTAATTTTTAGCAAATTATAATTTTGCATTTCATTATGCTGAAAATTTTGGATACCTGCAAAGTAAGTTTGTTTTATATTCTAGGGGAGCTCACTCACAGGGTTAAAGGGACTTAATAGAATTTTATGTAGTGGATCAGTAAATTCTCATGCTTAGAGGTCCTTGAGACCAGGGACTTTTTTTCATCAATTCTAATGCGGCTTCAATATATGTTGAAAGATCATGAGTGATTTTAACTGTTACATTTTCAATATTTCAGATTATTAATTTATCGTCTGCATTATTTCCCTATTTAAATTTAAATATATAAGTACAAAAACAACTTTTAAAAAACGTATTAAGTAAATAAATAAAAAGCATTTTAAATAATTTATATTCTGTTAATAATCTTATAATTAATAATTATTCAAAGTAATAAATATTATAATATGCAATTAAATATCATTCTAATAATGTACGGATCTTTTAGTATATAAACATTACGGAATATCATACGTTAAAGTAACTTACAATGCTTTTCTAACAATCGCTAACTTCAGAAAATATAAATTTAAAAAGTTATTTAATATTAATTATTTTATTCCCAAACTATTTTTATTGGATGCTACTATTTATTTCTAAGAGATTGCCAAAATTTCATTAATTTTAAACCGTAATTTAGCGAGATATCCGCATTACAATATTTAATCCCTTCTGTCAGTTTTAAAAGACCCGCAATCCATTTTTTTTCACTACACAGTTTTTGCGTTTCTTCCTTGCAGTAAAAGAATGTCATGACATCACTCTATCCTCCATCTTGTTTTAGTATCAGGCAGAGATATCTCCGGGACTCAGGAATACAGGTGGAATGCAACTTCGATTACGATACAAATCGTTATTGATATTTCGATTGCGATAAAAATCGCTATCGATGTGACTCAGAAGTGTGCGTGCCGATCGCTCATTTGTTAAATTTGAGTTCAGCATCGGTCCAACGATCTTTTGGGGGCCATGTGCGCTTCATCTCTCTCACATGTCAACGATGTAAGAAGCAAGACACACGTACGTTTGAGGCTCTGGCCTCAGACGGAAAAAATGATTACGAAGAACAGCACACTTATCCCAATCTAAGAAGATAATTCCATATTTTCTACAGAAATAATAGCTTGCTCTTCCCACTTGATGTTGTTCCAAAAATAGATCTGCTATCATCTCAGCGATTTTTCGGTTGTCTTGGCATAAGATCCATCTGAGCGACGACATCTTAAACCTTCAATCAACAATCAACCAAAAGCTGAAATGTTGTTAAATGTATCCTCATCATCTGAACTAAGCAGATATCGACCAACATCTATAATGTCCCTGTTCTCGTTATATAAAAGAACTGCATAAAATTCGTAATCATCTGTACAACGAAGATGACGATTAACTTCCTAATTGTCTGTATAAAATCTGCAACAATCTATGCAACGAAGTCCAAGAAGAATGTCCTATTTGTTCCTGTTGCCATGATATAAGTGGACCGTTAAACAGTCCATGATGATCTATGTTTATGAACTGATTTTTTTACAATACTCCGAACTGTAAGACTTTAGAAACATTTTCAAAAATACCCGCGGAAAATATCATCTGATTTAAACATACATTAATTGATTTATATCTTGTAATTATCTTAAAATGGAAAATAGTATAATAGCTTGGCCAAGCAAGATTGTGTGTTAGTAAAGAAAATTAAATTCATATTTGCAGTACATAAATGTCTGTTTACTTCACAAAAGGGTGAGTCTTTTTACTTTTTATTTTTCAGCTTTCGCTCCGGATATTTTTTAATGGCAACATTTTCTAAATTAATTTATTTTGAATATGCTTAATTTTAATTCTTAATATTTTCATTGGTTGCCAATTCATATGTATTTTTCAGACATACACTACGTCGAGCACGGCCACAACTTTACATTAACATCTAACAAATATCTTACTAACCTTTACTACATGTTATTCGCCATATAACAATACTTTGATGGTCCAGAATAGTAACACAAATTCTGATAGTGCCAATTTCATAGACATTATATGTTAAAATAAGCATTAAGTATAAAATTTACCTATTAAAATAAATATATTACTTTCTAAAAACTACTGTATATTTCTGTATATAAGCCGAGTATACAACTTTTCAGTGAAAAATCATCCAAAATCGGAAATCCATTTATTAGCTGATGTTAAACAAAGCTGATGAAAAATTCAGTGAATGAAAACTTAGCACTTTTTTTGCATAGCCAATAGAAAAAAGATGTTCTCCAAAATTATTGATTTCTCCTAGAGATCTTCGGTAGATCCCTGGTGGCCTTACTTCTATTCTTCAACAATCTGACATTTTTCTAAATGAATCATTTAAAGACAGGCTCCGTTCGAAATGGACAGAATGGATGTCATCTGTGGATACAGGTGTGACAAATGGCGGTAATTTTTTAAAATGTTGACTTAGTTGTTATCTCTGAATGGAAAAAGAAGCTTGGCTTAAATTACCATAAAAAATGACCGTCTGATCTTTCAAAAAATGTTGCATCAATACTGCAATGGATGCAACTGAGGATTATGTCATTTTTGAAGACGATTTTTTTTTTTTTTTTGCCATTTTAGGAGTTGCTTGAAAATTATGGTAATGACTTGAATAGTAATTGATGATTGGTGACTTTTTCATTGTAATAGAATGGAGTATTAAAGTATTTTTAGAGATTTTTGTATTTTTTATGTTTTCTATATTTACCATTCTTCTTATTTTAGAATATCAAATTTGGAAATTTTCTTAGACTCGTGTATAAGCCAATCCCCTCACTTTGGAGCCAAAAAAATGCCCAAAAATTCTTTGCTTAGATACGGAAATATACAGTATATCACTTTTGGTATTTAAGAAAAAGTTTTAACAAATTAAACATTTAAATATATATTGTACAACAAATGTATACAGAATTGTTGACTACTGCAGAAATCAGCATGCTTATCATATATATTAAAATGCAAAGGTAAAAATTTAAGTATGCCAAAATCTGGACATCTGCGCATGCATTAACTCTTTTTTTAACCTATTCAGTTTTGAGGTAAGTAGAATAAGTTCCTGGTGGCCGAGCAGCCTAAAGCAACAGTTTAAAGCTTGCTCTGAATTTTTGTAGAGAGGGCAGGATCAATCCCAATGCCCGGCAAAATGATTTCAGTTATATTTTGGCAATAATTTATTTCAATAATGACATATTTTATTAGGAGGGGTTTTAGGAGAGGTTATGTGATTTTTATTTTATTATTATTATTGTTTGAATGCTTTATAATTAAATAAATTTTACCACTGAACAAAATTTTAAAAATAATAACTTTATAATAAAATAATAACTTTATATAAAAATAATATATTTTAAATATTTAAGCTAAAGTATTTTGCATGTAATTTAGAAAAATTTGCCTTACTTTTCCATAAAAATAAAATGGAAAGAAAGAAAAATATTTATATAACAACTATAAAAGAAATTACCTTGATGTCTATGGTTTAATATTTAAAAAATGTATAAAAATGTAAAATAAAATTCAAGTAATAAAAAATATATATTATAAATCATTAGCTGCATCAAGTTTTAAATTTAGGCTTTTAAAGAATGAGACTGATAAAAATAAAATTCAAGGCAGCTTTTAATGGTCATGTAGTTAAAAAAAAAAAAAAAAAAAAAAAAGTAAATGAAAATGAAAATAAATATAATATATATATATTTCTTTTAATGAGACCGTAGTAAGTAAAAATTAATGCTCTACTCAATATTTTTACATAAATTTCTGGGAGAAAGCAAGCATAATTGGTTGTGAAACAAAGATTGTGCTTGTTTTTTATCAGAAACCAAGCAAATTGGTTGAGGACACAGCTTAAAATTATTTGACTTTATTGAATAGGTTTGGCTGACAGCACCATCTATCGCCTTAAAGAAATAGGAATCATTTATGCAAGATAGAAATTTGTCACAATTTCAATAATTAATTTCAAAGCAACTAATTAAAAATTCAAGAATTTTTCTAATGAAACATTGAAGTTATACCGTCAAATCTTGACGGGTAGTATCTAGTGTGAATAATATCTTAAAAGATACAGACTTAAATGACTTTCCAGAGGAACAATCATAAGAAGCAGAAATATAATTCACACAGTTTTTTATTTTTTATGTACTTTAATTTATGGAAAAGAAACACTATGGCATTTATGAGTTTAAAAATAAAAGTGGGATATTTATGTAATTTATTTGAGCTCTGGATAGTTATAAATACTAATTAATGTGTCTTCAATAAATAAATTAGCTATGCATTTTTACAAACATCTCAAGACTGGAATAACATTTAAGAAATGCCATTTGCCACATTACTTTACAGAGCTTGGTGTGATGTTTACAGTTTTATTGTTTATTAAGCACATTCTCACTATTGCAGGGCTTTTACCAGATACAGCATTATCTCATAAATTACGGTATTTTTAATAAAATCTAAAAACAATTCTATACATTAATATTGACCAAAGTTAATGCTAAAGCTTATAAATGAATAATACTATTTAATAATAAGTAACATAATACATACTGAGCAAACGACCTATTTCCCAAGACACTGTGAGGAACAATAATTCTTTTCTGTGGACTTGTGCGAGGTCTTGGTACAGCATTCTGTAATTTATCTGAAACAGAAATTATTGATATAAAGCTGATGATTTAATATGACTACACAAATGCAATATCTATGGAATGTGCATAGCTATAGGAATTTTTATTTAATATCATAAAAACTTTTAAAAATGCTTAGAATGCTTATAGTTTTCAGTATTAATAATGATGAAGACTACATGAATTCTCCTCACCTCACAGAAGGGAGCAAAAGATAGTATAAAGGGTTGTCGAAATTAAACTTAATCAACTGACAGGGATCTGCAGGACATTGTAAAGGTCAGGGGCAATTCAGATTACACATTTCCAGATTCAACATTTATTTTCTCAAGATGTACGAAAGACTATCATACAAGTCTAGTATAGACCTTGTACAGTTTATCATTTGTCCTCTTTTGTACAAGTAATTACCAGGAAGCAATTATAAGAGAATCCCTTGAAATAATTTCCAATAAAGATATAGTATGCAATGATACATTGTCATATGACATTCATGGAGACTGGAAAGAATTGCTACATAGTAGATGAAAGCTTGTTTTGTTAAAAATTTGAATACTTTTTCCTCTCAACTTATCTTCCATACCACCCTTAAATTACAATGGTCTCTCCTTGTTGAATAAGCACAAAGAGAAATCACAACATTTAAATAAACACTGATGATGGACGTGTGAATTTGGCCGAGAATGTTTTAGGATTTTAATTTGATTTTTAATGTATTTTTAAGGTATTTTAATGTATTTTAAATAATTTTATATTATATATATGCACCTAACAGCAATTTTAGTATGTTTTATTTGTGCTTTATACGAATTTTAATGATAACTTTAAAATTGAAACGAGAAAGGATTTTGGAAATTTTCAAACAGAGAGGAGAGTAAAATAGCAGAATGAAAGAGTTAAAATTGGGAGGCTTATTTGAGTCAGAAAGAGGACGTTTAGGATTATTAAAATTCAGAGCTTTATCAATCAAAAAGGGATTATAACCATGTGTAAGGGCAAGAGATTTGAGACATTTAATTTTGTTATTCAGAGAGAAGAGTCAGAACAGATGCATTCATAATGTATATAATATTATATATAGCTTCTCTGATGAATACATAAGATATTCATAGTTTCTATTACTTTCATTTTATTGTTTTTAATTTATGCATTATCTTTTCCTTTAATTTTTATGTTATCTTTGAGTTTCACACATCCACATTTAAATCTAAGCAGATAAATTTAATTCAAATAACTTCCAACTTAAACATCAGCATTTCTCATAATTTGCAACAGGAAATAAAATAAAAATATAAAAATAAACAAAAACAAGTCTTACCTATTTCCCACTTTTTCCCAGAAATACTGAAAAAGAAATTATAAAAAATTATTCATGTATATGGTATTATTTTATTAAAAGTTAACTAAGGATATGTTTTATTATTGCCTTACTAAAGCAAAAGAAATTAATTTTAATTTTTATACTACATATCATCAAATCAATTAAAAAGATGAAAAATTTTATATATATATATATGTGTGTGTGTGTGTGTGTGTTTCAGCAAAAGTTACGAAAAATAGTTTCCGACATAAAAATGTAATATCTTAACTATTTAAGTGACTTCAAAAGATTCTGTTTTTATATGTACACCCTTAATTTTCTCAACAATCACTGAATGGATCTGAATATAACTCTTACACTACCCTGGTGTGCAATTCTTGTACACCAGGGAAGGTTTTAAACTAAAAGGATTCAACATATTCTGCATAGGTTTTTACAGGGATGCATTAAATACTTTAATATATGATTGTCTACCGCATTTCAAACGTAAGCAATGAGTAATACATTGTCTTTATAAATGCGAGAAATGAGATTTGCTTGAGATGCTTGAGATTTATTCTTGCCATAAATTATGTTTTATTTTTAATTCTAATTAAGTAATATATTATGCGAATGGAAGCAAACTATCACCATTTTTTTTCGCTCTTGAACTATTTCATGCATATTTTTCTTTTAGAAAAATAAATTCTAGAGATAAGAATTATCATTCTTTTTGTTAATGTCTTTATTTGACTTTAATACGAATTTCATTGAAATGAAATAGTAAATTGCATATGAAAATTGTATAAACGTTTAGTGTTTTATTAAGCGTTTTATAATATATTTTTTATTAAACAAGAGTATAAGAAAATTGTGTTTGAATTACGAATTAATGTTATTTATTCTCAACATGCTTGTTTTGCGTTTTGCACATACACATACACAAATTATCGGTAGTTATATACATGTAATATACAGGGTAAGTCAAAATGAATATAGCGATTACAAATGATAAAATTTGATTAGTCTAAAGAATTTAAAAAAAAATTTAGGCAATGAGCAACCAGGGGTGCAGAATATGTCCGATCCGGCGATCTAGGATCAGGGGAAATTTTAACCACCTGGGGAAATTTTGCAGAAATATATACAATTGATTTCGATTTTAACAACGAATTCCATAATTCCCTGAGATAGAAAAAATTCACTATAAGTAAAGAGATTCGTATGGCGACGTTTACAAAATCGATTTCAGAAAAATATGTACCGTATATCAGGGGTAATTCTGTTCCGAATTTTCCGAAAATTTAAGGCATTCGGTTCCGAAAATTTTTTTTAAAAAAATCGTTCATCATTTCTGAAAATTCGAATATAAAAATACTGCGAATTTTGTCCAAGAATTACGGAAAAAAGCGAATTTCGTCAAAAGATCGCAAAATAACCGCAAATTTCGTCAAATGATCGCGAAAGAACCTCAAGTTTTGTCAAAAGATCACGAAAGAGCCGCAAATTTCGTCAAAAAAAGGTGAAAGAACAGCAAATTTCGTCAAAAGATCGCGAGATGAACGCAAAATTTTTCAAAAGATCATGAAAGAACCACAAGTTTCATCAAAAGATTGCGAGATGAACGCAAATTTTGTCAAAAGATTGCGAAATGAACACAAATTTCGTAAAAAGATCCCGTGAACAACCGCAAATTTCGTCAAAAGATCACGAAAACCACAAATTTCATCGAAAGATCGCACAACGCGAATTTCGTCAAAAGACCGCGAAAGAACCGCAAGTTTCGTCAAAAGATTGCGAGATGAACGCAAATTTTGTCAAAAGATCGCGAAATGAACACAAATTTCGTCAAAAGATCTCAAAACAACTGCAAACTTCGTCAAAAGATCGCAAAACAATCGCGAATTTCATCAAAAGATCGCGAAATAGCCGCGAATTTTGTCAAAGACGCGAAATAACCGAGAATGTCGTCAAAGGAACACGAACCCCCCCCCCCCCCCCCCCCTCACACACACACACACACACACAAATTTTGTCAAAAAATTTCATCAAAAGGTCGCAAAACCCCTGCAAATTTAGTCAAAAAATCAAGAAAAAATTGCGAATTTTGTCAAAAGGAAGGCGAAATAACCGTAAAACTCATCAGAATATCGCAAAATAACAGCGAATTTCGCCAAAAGATCACAAAAAAAACACGAATTTCATCAAAGGGCCGCGAAAAAACATAGTTCTGGGAGTGAATTCCACCCCTTCCCCCACTCTGCTGTAACCTTTCAGAAAATTTGGTGTGAATTTCAGAATTTTTTTTTTTCACTTAGAATCAATCCTGCCATATATACTCGTGCATAAGTTGAGAAACATTGGAAATTTTTTTTTCTATAACTACGTTAATACAGCATTTACCTATAACATACCGTAAAATTTTGGGGAAATTTTCATGTGGATTGGGGGAAATGTTGGGAGTAGAAACATTTTCTGCACCCCTGTGAGCAACTAGAGTGCTTTTTTAAATAAGAGCACTCTAGTTGCTCATTTTGGACAAAATTGCGAACCATCAGCACTTAGAATGCTATTATTGCTGAAACGTCAGTTGAGGCTTACTGTGGAGAAAACCTGGAAAGTTTTTTGTGTATGTGTGTATGCCTCACGATAAATGCCACAAAAAGTATTCGATTTCTTTATAATTAGGTGTGTTTGTTGGTGAGGTACCCAGAATTAGCAGTACAATTTTCAGTTAAATTTGGTTCATTCATTCGAAAAATATAGAACTTTTATTTTTTAATGTCATAATGCTTTTTTCTATGGAAATTCAGACAGTTTTAAAGTTTTACCATTCATAGGAGGGGAAAAACGGTGCATTTGGATAAGTGATTTAAATGTTAAATTATGGATACAAAAATTTTCCAATATGGGGTCTTAAATTACTCTGTTTTAACTTTTATTTTTTATGTTTTTCCTACCATAAGTAAATATTCTTCCTCTTTTACTTTAACAGTTGCCTAGGAACTGTATTTCATAACATGTCAGAAAAAGAAAATTTATCAAAATAATTCATTCATTGTGCTTTTTCTGATTACAAAAGATTTGGAAAAAATTTAAATAAAATATAAAATAGCTAATCTTCCCTAATCGAATGAATGAACAAGATTAGCATCAAACATAAACGATGCTAGCAACAATATAGTTTAAAATTGATGTAGATGCTATAAAAGAACTCTCACAAAATCACATTTGCTAAAACACACCATTTGGCAGTGGATCTGATTATAGAAGATAACACAATAGGTTTAAATGTCTACACATGAGTGAATCTGTTGCAAACGAATCACAAGTGAACATTTTGGAGCATAACTGATGAAGGGGATAAGTAAAGTAGTTTTTGTCAAGCTCTGCACTAAAAAGTCCAAGTTCGTAACAATAAAAAATGTACAAAATGCTTCCATGATGGAAAAGTATCCTTCTTGTCGCTACTGGTTTGTCCCAATTTGGTAGAAGAGACAGTAATTAAATTGATTAGAGAAAATATCATGCTGCCATACATAGCGTTCATTAAAGGATCATGAAGCTGGTCATCACAGGAGGAAATTCAAACTAAAATTACAACATTTTACTTCCAAGAAAAAAAAAAAAAAAAATTTCTTTTTTTTTCTCCTATGGGGATGAATTTTGGTATGCTTCTTGTATTTAAAAAAAACATGGTTTTATTTAGATACGAACTATTTTTAAAATACTCTGTAATAGCAACCTAAACTTCAATTTTTACAACAAATACTGGTGTTTCAAGGTTGACAGGTACGTCTTCATTTTATTAAGATAGAATAAAATCTCCTGTACAACAAACTTAATGTAATAAAATAGTTTAAAATACACTTGTAGATATACTAGAATTGTGAAAGAGTACAATTATTTGCAATTGAAAATATAAATTTAATGAAACAGCGGGAGATTCAGGGGGTGGGGGTGGGCAGAGACGCCTTGAAGAAGTGTACATTTTTATTCTAAAAAATTCCAATAATAAGTAGTTAAATAAAGAGCATAATTGTATGGAATTGCATTTATTATAATAGGTCTTAAAAATTAGGTTTTCTGATCTTTGGAAAATCTTATTTGCTTAGAAATTATACATATAAACTAACATTATTAAATTGTGGATTTCAGGATGTTAGATATTGTGTGAATTGGTTGAAAATTAAAATATCTTACAAACTTGACATCAGGCCCCTGATCTGAAGATTTACTAGTATTTAAGATAGCAGTGACTTATCAGTAGTAAAATTTTATTGATTGAGATGACTTTAGATGAAAATTTGGCAAACTGCCATTATAGCCAAGTTAATGTTTGCTGATTTGTCACACTCATTTAATAGAATTTGCCCAGGCGAGTACTGTCAAATCCTGGAAATGTAGGTTGCAACTGTTTGAACAAAAACTTCCTTATCTGACCTAGTCCTGCATCGTGTCGGGTAGCTCAATTTTACCCAAACCTGACCTGATTTGTAGTTTAAGTTGATTTGGGATGACACTAATTTTTTCTGTTGCATGCTGAGTTGCCTTTAAATGTTTTGGGTTAGGTTTTGCCTCTTTCGGCTTGGGTTCAGAATGAATCAACCTGATTTTTTAAAAGAAAGTCCTGAATACTTAAAAAAAAAAAAAACTATACATTTGAATAGCAATGAGTGTGTACATATGTGTTTATTTTTATGCAAAAAAGATAAAATTGATATTAGAGATTTGATTGTAGACTAATTTTCCATAATTGTATTGAAATATAGATTTTTTTTTTTCCCCACTTCAGTTTCAATCTTGAATATTTAGAGTTTGGGTTGAAGTGTAACAGATTGACAAAACATTTTTCATCGCATTTTGACTTGACTTAAAGCATAAATTTTGGATTCTAATCTGAGCCAGGGTTCGTAAATATCCTGATATTTTCGAAAATATCAAAAATATCCGATATTTTCGATATATATCCGATATTTTCAAAATAGTCGACTAATTGCTGACAGTAAATATTTTCAAGGATAATATAAATTATAAACTGAAATACATTGTGAGAACATGAAAACATAATATATTCTAAAAATGCATTTCTCTCTCTCTCTTTTTTTTTTTTTTTACTTCGAACAAAACTGAAGACCAACTAATTGAAAATGGATACAATTTGTTTTATACGCTTATAAAAAAATAAAGTATAGGATTCGGTATCAAGAAATCAGAACTTTATAGAACAAAATTTTAAATACTTTTACTACAGTTTTCTTTTATCAAAGAATTTGAACATAAATGTAAGCTTGTCTTATTTTTTATTCCCTAACATGTTGTACAGTTTATACTCAACTCAACTAATACAAAATCAGAAAAGATTCTTTTCTAATGAAGCTGTATATAACTGATTATCTAAATGAGACAGTTTATTTTTGAATGACTGTTGTGAATTAATTGTCTCACATAATTATTAGTTCTACATTTAAAAATAAAAGCTTCAAGCAGAAAGCTTTGAAAAGACATTTGTCTTCTTCTTTGACTGAAAAAGTCACTGCCAGAGACAAAAGTTCTTTGTCTACAGAATGACATCATCAAATAACATTTGAAAATTTCACTAACACTTATTTTGACTAAAAATATGAAAAATTATCTCGCACAATGATATTTTGAAAATAAATATTAAATATATAAAATATCAAACATCTTGATATTTTGAAAATAAATATCAAGTATTTGAAAATATCAAAAATATCAAAAATCTTGATATTTTAAAAATAAATATCGGATATATATCAAGATATATATCATGATATATATCCATTGATATATATCATGATATATATCCATTGATATATATCAATGAACCCTGAATCTGACTAATGCAAAACTCTAAGGATGTGCCGTGTACATTATGCCACCAATCTTTAATTTATAACTAGCATATCAACCAGCATTGCCTTAGTCCGGCCAGAAACTGTCTAAAATACTATGCCCGAACTCAGTCTGAAACAGGTCTTTAGACAGAGTTCAAACTTCAGATTTCTGAGACAGTGCAGACAATTCACCAAATAGAATAAAACTTACCTAAAAAATTTAGATTGTGACCGATAAATTGTTAAAACAACAATAATAAAAAAAAAATTGTTAAATAGCAGATATTTCATTAAAATGCACATCTGTCAAAAACAGGAAATAAGCTGATGGAGAGAGAAATGAACTTTATTTTTGCTTTTGCATTTTCCCTTCTCAAAGAAGTTCTTTGTCATAGCAACAGAGTTTAGTGATGAAAAGGTTATTCTAACAAACCAAACATGGAGAAATCTTTCTTTGGATTTTTGTTGGAACTGTCAGAAATTTCATTTTTGCTTAATCTCTTTAAAAAATTGTATAAATTTAAGATATTAATATTTTAAAGCATAAAAATAAACATGCAGGATTGCTCAAATGGCAACAGCGTAAATGTACCCATCACATGCCGATTTAATATTAAAAAGTGGCCATCAAAGTGGCCAATAGCAATGCATTGATTGAAAACATTTTCATCAGTTTCCTACCATTTCATTCAACAAAAATATAGACTTGCTATTAATCCTCAAAACAGAATCACATCAACCTCTTCAATCAGCAAATTTTTGCCAACCGCCCTGTTCACAGCACCCTAAGCTGAAAATTATTTTAATCTTTAAGTTTTTTAATGCTGCCTCATTTATTATTTTGTCCTAGTTACTTTATTTTTTACTTTGGTATATCATTTAATAAATAATCATCTAAAATCTCCCTTCCTCCGAATTTTTTTATTCCACTATTGCCCCTACCTCAAGCACACAGTTTTAAATTGTAAAAAGTCTTTCATTTTTAAAAACATTTCTGCCCTATTTACTTATTGTTTTAGCCTAGTTCTTTAATTTGTCACTTTGAAGTGCACTAATAAAGAAATAATCATCTAAATTCTTACCTGCTACACCTACTGAGATTTCCAATCTGCCCTTTGTTCCCTCCCCAACACTCAGTTTAAAGTATCTAAAACTCTTTCACTGTGACGTGAATATTAGAATATTCACAAATTGTTGTGATCGTATTTTGGAAATAGTTTGTTGTAAAAAATTCTTCTTTTAGAAATGGAGACAATAACCCTACACTTAGTTCTTTTAGGTCATTTTAAAAGGAGAAAATTGAAAAGATCTTACTTGAAACAAGCAGTGTTGAGGAAGAGACAGGAACTACACTTTCTTGAGATTAAATCAATCTTTATTTAAGTATATTTTTAGATGAAGATGAATATTTTTCAATTTTGATCACCCGTAAATTGTTCTTGAAAATACCAGCACTTAGATTAAAAAAATTCCCGAGAGAATATCGCATATGAACTGAACATATGAACACTAAAGAACAAAAACTTCGTTGATAAAAAAATGGCACAACTACAACCAGATATCGACATCGTTGTTTCGGACATCCCGTCAGAACTTTAACTGCCTAAAAAAATTAAGGGAGACAGTATATAAACATCGCTACGGGGCCCGTAAAAGTAATTAAGCGAGAGGTTTAAAACAATTGATCAAATTCAAAAGCCACCGGTATTCGGAAAACAAATGAGAAAGCGAAACCAAAAGTAATGCAATCTAATTTGTTCGTGAAACGAAACGTCACTCGTTTGAAATCATAGCAAGCGCCCGTTTTCTACTGAGCATGCGCACACTTACAGCCTCGGATGAAACACGGAGAGAAAAAGGAAGGGAAGAATAATGAATGAATGGCGTGCGTATGCAAGCACTGGGGGAAAGCCAACTTACAGGTCTACGCTAAGGTTGTCAGCGAGAGAGACGGGAGAAAAAGAAAAGAAACAAAAAAAAAAAAAAAAAAAAAAGCACGGCTGCGACACCGTCACAGATGCAGACCGGTGAATAGGTGGAAAAAAATGTGAGATTTCATCTCACAATACCCCCCAACGTCGAATAAAATTTTGATGTGCCAGACAGATGTAAAAAGGTGACCTTTTGCATCAGGATGGGGAAATCAAAATTTTGAAAGCCAATTAACAAGCCCTACAAATAAAACGTGGTGATCAAAAAGGAAAAAGAGAAGGAAAAGGAATACATAAATGTTACATCAATGTAGTATATACAATATAAATATGTACATTTAGAATGAGTATTCCAATTATTTACATGTGGCATGCCATAAAAATAATTGTGCACGTAGTATATCTTTAAAAAGATCTCATATCAAAAAAATATTAAACATTAATATTTCACCAAAAAAAGCAAACAACTTTGCTGTCAAGAGATATCATGAAACATGTATTATTCGAATAATATAAAATAACAGTTGCAACTATAATAAGTAAAATTGGTCGACCAAGAGTATTATAGAATAACTTACATCTTCAGCTATTCAAGTTTTCATCAATCAAAGTATCTCATAAATCAAGAGTACTAGTATAATTTGTTTACTCATTGAAGATATTTATATAGCTACTCACTACCATTAACATATTAGATAAAATGTATATCAAAATAATATCAACAACAGTAAACAACACGTATAACCTCTAAAATAAAAAAAAGTCAACATCAATAAATTACTCTTCAACAAAAATATTTAACATAATTACTCAAAATTCATCAACCTAGGTATGGTACATATATATATATATATTGCTGTATGAAAATAAAAAAAAAGTGGAGATCTCCAAAAAAAGAAAAAAAAAAAACTAAAAATATACTATCAAAATCATTATACATTTCTATGTAATAAGCTTGATCATGTCAATTTATAAATGAGAAACATGGTACCAAAAAAAAAAATAAAAAGGAATAGACAGATAACCTAGAACAGATATTACCATCATGTTTTTGCTAAAATTAAATGAAATTTACTAGAACTTAGAATACTAGGTGAACAAACTATTGCCTTAACATCATCACATTGTCAGGTGCAACTACTCATAAACCTAAAAATAAATACAAAAAAAAATTAACTATTAATATTTATGAAAATACATATTTAAATGCAAATATTAATGTATTTTTCGTAAATTATAGCTGTGGGGTAGAGGTGTAATCTGATGAGGACTTTGCAGCACTAAGTGTTGTTGGCGTTTCTGTACAGGTATTACTCTATTAATATTTATTGTGAAAGGCTTGTCCAGTTCATCTTCTAAAACCCTAACAGAAAGAAGCACATCTGAAATTACATTTATCACAACATAAGGACCAATGTTTCTTGGCTTGAATGCATCATTAGTTCTAATGTAAACAATATCACCACACTGGAACTTTCGTAGATGAGCACGTTTATGTTGACGTTGATTACGTAACTGTTGAGCCTCTTTCATGTTTCCATAAACTTTCTGGTACACATGTTTCATTGTTGACATATGCTGATAGTAATCGTATGGATATGATAACGCTTCCAGATCAGGATAATCGAAAAGATCAAAAATATTGGATATAGATCTGCCAAAATGCAGAAAAGATGGTGAGTATCCAGTTGAAGAATGTATTGTGTCGTTATATAGGCTTTTATGTATCATTAGGGACTGTTGAAAATTATATCCCTCCTGAGCTAATGTAGCAATTAATGACTTAATGCTGGTATTTATTCTCTCTGATGATCCTTGCGTTTGAGGATGCCCAGAGGATGAATGAACAATACTGATCTTGAGGCTCTCCGTAAAATTATCAAATACTTGTGAATTAAATTGAGGGCCCAGATCAGACATTAAAGAAGCCGGACGACCATAGGTGGTGATGTAGTTGGTCAGGGATTTAACAACAGACTGAGCAGTAGCAATCTTGATCGGGTATAACTCTATATGTTTTGAGAAATGATCCAGGAATGTCAGCACATAAAATTTATTCGAAAAAGGGCCTAGGAAATCCATTGAGACGAGCTCACCAGGTTTAGAAGGGATAAACATCTCTTGTAATGGTGCTGCAGGTATTCTTCGTGGTTTATGTCTAACGCATAACTCACAGGACAGAACAAAATTTTTTGTATCTTTATAAATTCCTGACCAGTAAAATTTTTTGAGTAGTCTTCTATAAGTATTTCCAATACCGAAGTGAGGCATATGGCAAATATGCAAGATTTTTGACTTTAAAATATGAGGCACAATAATTTTAATATGTGGTGAATTTTCAGGTTGTAAGAATTTACGTTTTATCATAAGTAAACCTGTATCAGGATGAATAAAATAATTTTTGAACTTAGGATTAGGTTTATCTGAAGTTATGGAGTCAATTATTTTCATTATTTTAGGAATGTGGTTACAGAGGAATGTGGACTCGGAAATTTCCATTTTTGGGTCTTGAGATTGTTGGTTTTGATCATCTATGTGATGCAACTCAATAGTTGGTGACTTTGTAGTGACTGGAAGAATATTTTTATCTCTTATTAAAGCAGGGTTAGTGTTAAGATCTTGAGAATTATTTGTAAAATCTTCACGAGAGAAATAATCTGCTAACACATTACTCTCGCCTTTAAGATATTGAAAGGTGAAATCATAATTGTAAAGGTCAACCAACCATCTCGTAGTCAGATCAACTGGTGAACTAGTAGACTTATAATGTTCAATAGGTTTGCTGTCACTTAAAATCGTAAAATGTCTATTATACAGAAAAAATTTAAATGCATTAATTGATTTCACAATTGCCATCAATTCTAGCTTCAGAGCAGGATATTTTCTTTCTGAAGGAGATAAAGATTTACTAAAATAACTCACAGGTAGTAGATGACCATTTCGCTTTTGTAGAAGGACACCGGAAATAGCTATACCACTTGCATCTGTATTGAGGTAAAATGGTTTGGACCAATCAGGCAAGGAGAGAAAAGGTTTTGAGAAAAAAATGTTTTGAACTTCTGTAAAAATTTTATTATGATCTGGCGTCCATGTAAAAGGAACCTTTGGAGAGGTAAGTTTAATTAGTGGATCCATAAGTTTAGAATATTTGGGAATAAGTCTGCGATAAAAACCACATAGACCAATAAATCTTTTTAAGTGTTTCTTAGTTTTTGGAGCTGGAAAAGATGTAATTTTGGTTATATTAGAAGACACTGGTTGGATAGTATGATTCTGCAAATGAAAACCAAGGTAATCTATGGCTGTTTGATGAAATTTGCATTTAGCAGGAGACAAGGTAAGGTTATGTTTCTGTAAAATTGAAAACAAAACATCTAATTTGTGAATCATTTCTTGAAATGAATCACTAGCAACAATAATGTCATCCTGATATGCATAAACACCTTGTAATTTACTTTCTTCGATTATTGCATCAATTAACATTTGAAATGAAGAGGCTGCGGATCTGAGTCCAAACATTAAACGAGAAAAACTATAAGTACCCCATTCGGTAGTAAAAGAGAGTTTCTTGCGAAATTCTTCTGGGAGATTTATCTGATGATATGCAGATGGAAAATCTAATGTGGTGAAGTATTTAAATTTAGAAATATTGTTAATAATAGTATCAATTCTAGGTAATGGATAAGAAGAACTACGAATCATGGTATTAATTAATCTTAGATCCAGGGCCATTCGAAATTTTGGTTTTTCATTTGGAGAGGATGCTTTCTTTTTAACCATAAGCATTGGACATGCCCATTCGGAAATACTTCTTTCAATAATTCCTGCATCAACTAACGTGTCCAATTGCTGTTTTGCCTCTTCTTGGATAGATTGTGGCACAGGGAAGGGCAGGGTCTTAACAGGAACATCTGAGATAAACTGGATATGAGGTATAACTCTGTCCGTTTGACCCAAAGATTTCAAGGAAGAAGAAAACACCGTATCATATTTAGTTAATAAATTTTGTAATTCTGTTTTCTGATATGGAAATAGATGATTTAGGCTAAAATTACTAAGTTTAAACTCTGATTTTCTTAACTTTAAAATGTCAGTAGAAGCTTGAATTAAATTAATTTCATGGGGAGAACTAATATTTTGAGTATCAAAATCTTCTTGAATTTCATCTATCTCGTGAATTGTTCCCAAAACTGAATCTTTATTAATGTGAATGGGTTCTTCAGCATTATTAGTGATAGGAATATAAAAGTAACTACTGAGGTTTTTAGCATTTTTAGATTTCGAGCTAAGTTCTGCAGAAATTATGGATTGATATGCACAAGTTGGTAATTCATAGTCCTTTGGTTCAAACAAAAATTGATCACAAGAATGAAAGGAAGACACCGCAGGTACATATACAGTACTGTCAGGTGGAATGACGACTTTCTTTCTTGAATAACAAGAATTATTTGAAGGAAGAGAACTATGTACTTTATTATTAGAATTAACAGACACTGATACATTTTTATTGGAAGATTCAGGTAGAGACCTCTTTTGAGTTAAAGTGTTGACTTGTAAATCCTGTGTTTGATCAACCTCTTGAGCAGAAACAGAGTCTAAGATGTCAAGTAGGTTATTATTTATCTTAATTTGGCTATTATGTAGATCAATAACAACTCTATGAGATTTCAAAAAATCAAAGCCAAGGATACCAACAAACTTAGAATCTTCAGGAATATCAATGAGAAAAAAAGAATGTTTGTAGAAAAATTTCCCTATCTTAAATGACAAGTTTATACAACCAGAACAAATAACAGCAGAATTTACCGTGGTAATTTTTACATTTGAAGCAATTCTGCTATAATGTACATGCTGTTTTATACGTTGAAAATAATATTTTGATAATAGAGAAATGCTTGCACCTGAATCGAGAAGAAAATTTGCAGGATTCTTGTTAATAGTTAATTGAATAATTGGAAGGGTAGGTTGATCAACTTCCGCATGGAGAAGAAATTCGATGGACTCAACAAAGATTATGTCATTTTCAGATGAGGTTGTTTGTATAGCAGAGTTTGCAAAAAGTGGAATTTCTTTATTTGTTTGACTAGGAACTGATTTCACAAGTCTCTGTGATGAAATCGGATAGTTAATTTTAGTCAATGGAGACCGCAGTACAATAATATCATTCTGGACTTGAAAAGGCGTAAAGTCACGACTTAAGGCAGAAAAACCATTAAAGGACGGAAGTTGAGTATTTATGTCTGGAGATAACTCTTGAAAACATTCAGGAGTTATGTTTGAATTATAGAATGTTCTTTCACATTGAAAAACGGGAACAGCAAGGTCTTTAACAGAATTTACATTATTGAAAGAGACAGCTTGAGAGTTATACTGTGGAGAAAAATGACACAGGGGTGAAGCAGCTCCACACCCACTTCTCCCCAAATCGTGTCAGTACCTATGAGGATTTTTATTTGAGTAGTTCTGACGGGAGGTCGAAACTTTAGAGGAAGAATGTCGAGAGTCGGATGAATGTGGTTTATCATCTGAGGAGTTGTGATGCCGTTTTTTAAAAGATGCTTGTTTTGATTTGGAAGCTAAATTTGCTTTCAATTTGAAACATCTGTTTGCTGAATGTCCAGGTCTTGTGCACCACTGGCAAATAATTCGTTTATACAAATGTTTGAAATGATGACTAAGTCTTATGTTTTTGGAAGAATTGTGCCTGGACTCTGTATCGCAAGATGAGTTATCATCTGAAGTAGCTGTGTGAGGTTTGTTACACACCTCTGATGAGTCCGCAGAATGACTATTATGAGACAGAGAATCCTCAGGTTGTTCATGTAAGTTATGTAACATACTGTATGAAGGTGGGACCGAATTAGAAATTATAGGTGCTTGAACAGAATCAAGAATCTCTTGATATGAAGCAGCAACTTCAATCATTTTGTCAAACGAATCTATGTGTTGTGTAAGAATGTGAACTTTTAAATTATTAGGGATGAGATCAGTGAATTTTGATATTAGAATCTGTTCAATGGAGGGATCAGGCAACTGAGGAAAATGTTTACGAACAACATCATCTAACCTTGTAGCAAAATTCCGGATAGATTCTGAAGGTAGAAACTTTATACTATTGTATTTAAGAGCAATGGAGGTAGCTGACTCCGTCTTAAAATGTTTTCTAAAAATATCAAACAAGTCTTCAGGAGAAGTTGCCTTTTTACATGCATTAGAGGAAACATAAAATTTTAATGCCTGATCAGAGAGTTTAGATTTGAGGAAAATAAGTGCCTGTTCATTACTCCAGTTAGAATAAGAAATGGTCGCTTTAACTTGCTCAGCAAAAAAATCTAAAAGTTCGGGATCACACGAAAAAGGTGTCACTATTATTCTTAGAGGTTTAATTTTTGACGTCATGATGAATAAATACAACAAAATTCAAAAATAATGCAATAATTCAAACAAACAGCATTCAAATAAATTACTAATCTCAACAATATATAAATACATCAATAGTTCTAATAAATTGTGCCTTAATGTTTGCCATATGCCCCTTCAAACAATCTAAAATTATAGGTCATTGTAAAAATATTTGCATACTAAGAACAAAAATATCTTCCATCACTTCATACAATCGAAAGAAAAATCATGCTCTGCAAAAATAAAAGGAGATATTTCCTACCATTTACTTCTCAGAACAGAAAAAAAATCTCTTCAAAGTACATAAAAATGAGCAATTTGTTCCCCAAATACAAATATAAGTTCAACAAAATAATATATTGAAATAAACTCTTCAAAAAAAGTAACAGCTTCAGACTAAAATATTAAAATATCACAGCATTATAACATATTATTATTTTTTTTTTTTTTTAATTAAATAAGTATTTCTGTCTCTCATAATTCCAGGGTGCATTTTTCAAGAATTTCTCCAAAGTCGGCACCAAGAATTGTGACGTGAATATTAGAATATTCACAAATTGTTGTGATCGTATTTTGGAAATAGTTTGTTGTAAAAAATTCTTCTTTTAGAAATGGAGACAATAACCCTACACTTAGTTCTTTTAGGTCATTTTAAAAGGAGAAAATTGAAAAGATCTTACTTGAAACAAGCAGTGTTGAGGAAGAGACAGGAACTACACTTTCTTGAGATTAAATCAATCTTTATTTAAGTATATTTTTAGATGAAGATGAATATTTTTCAATTTTGATCACCCGTAAATTGTTCTTGAAAATACCAGCACTTAGATTAAAAAAATTCCCGAGAGAATATCGCATATGAACTGAACATATGAACACTAAAGAACAAAAACTTCGTTGATAAAAAAATGGCACAACTACAACCAGATATCGACATCGTTGTTTCGGACATCCCGTCAGAACTTTAACTGCCTAAAAAAATTAAGGGAGACAGTATATAAACATCGCTACGGGGCCCGTAAAAGTAATTAAGCGAGAGGTTTAAAACAATTGATCAAATTCAAAAGCCACCGGTATTCGGAAAACAAATGAGAAAGCGAAACCAAAAGTAACGCAATCTAATTTGTTCGTGAAACGAAACGTCACTCGTTTGAAATCATAGCAAGCGCCCGTTTTCTACTGAGCATGCGCACACTTACAGCCTCGGATGAAACACGGAGAGAAAAAGGAAGGGAAGAATAATGAATGAATGGCGTGCGTATGCAAGCACTGGGGGAAAGCCAACTTACAGGTCTACGCTAAGGTTGTCAGCGAGAGAGACGGGAGAAAAAGAAAAGAAACAAAAAAAAAAAAAAAAAAAAAAGCACGGCTGCGACACCGTCACAGATGCAGACCGGTGAATAGGTGGAAAAAAATGTGAGATTTCATCTCACATTCACTTAAAAAAAAAAAAAAAAAAAAAAAAAAAATCTGTTGTATTTATCCTTTTGAAATAGTAATAAATGAATGATCAGTCATCTAACTCCCTTCTCCAACACACCAACTTTAGTAAACAATCTATTATTTAAATCTCTCTTAGTTGGCCAATCCCCCCTCCCCTTAACATACAGATTAAAATCTTTAACATTCTTAAGGTGGGGGTTTTTTTGATAAATTTAGGTTTTGTCCTATTTGTTTAATTTGCTAGTTTGGAGTAACAATAAATAAAAAATCAACTACCCAACTACCTAACTTCTCTCCTGTTCCCTATTTCTAGAATTTAGAATACTACCTTTGCTTTCACCAGCACACAGTTTAAAATCTTAAACTCACTTCTTTTTTTTTTTTTTTTATCATTCTTTGATATTTACTTTGAAGTATAAACAGATTAACAATTATCAAAATGCTCACCTCCTTCAAAAATATTTATTCCTTCTTTTGGCCTCTTCCCTAATACATAAATTTCAAAATATTTAAAATTCTTTATTTTATTAAGTTTGTTTGTCCTATTTGTTAGTTTGCAAAAATTATACATAAATAATCAATTATTTTGCAAAGATATGTAAAAAATGAAGTAAAAAAAAAATAATAATACATTTTATACATCAGGTAATGTCCATTAACTCAGAAAAAGTAGCCACTAAAAATTTGGAAGCTACCAGCCAGCAGCCACTAACCAAATGTTTTGATTTTACCTTTACAAGAACATAGGTTATATTCAATGTGCTTAACAAAAAAAAAAAAAAAAAAAAAAAAAAAATTGCTTGTGCCAAACCATGCTCACTTAAGTACGCCAATTGGTCTCAATAAGTACATTAAAAAATTGGCAATGTTAATACAGTAGAGTCTCGATTATCCGAGTTAATATGGACCAAGCTCACCTAGGATAAGCAAAAAACTCGAATAAACCGGATTTACACAAATCATCACCAACTAAGGAGATGAAATGTAAATTTTCACTTAATTCATTAATTTTTATGGTACTAGTAACATTTCTTTGATGTACATTTCCGTTACTTTTAAGAAAAACAGGGAATGAAATTGTTTATTTGAAAAAGCCCTTGATAATTTTTTTGTTTGTTAAATGTCAATTTTGCTGCAGTTTTTTTTTTTTTTTTTTCCCCCTGCAGTATTATGCTACTGCATAGCTACCAATTTCTAAGATTTTTTCTTACCACTAAAACTTACCAGTAAATTTTGCCGATAACAATTGTCAACGATTAAATATGGCATAAATTTTCATTAAATTTTAGAGGTAACAAAACCATACAAATTGGCAGCTATGTGATTCTATTAGTGTCATGAAAATTGCAGGTGTAGCCTCTTCTTTCTGCTCAAAGTATTAAATAGTTTTTTTTTTTCAATCAAACTTATACCTTTGGAATGGACCATTTTCTTCTGATGGACTGATGGATTCCATTATTATGAAACAGCCATTATAAATGAAGTGTTAGGTCAAGATGAAATAGCAGTCGTAAAAAGTTAGAACTCTGATTTTCTGGTCAGAATGGGAAAAAAAAATGGCTATAATCTTTTTTTTTCTCCTTATTCTGGCCAGAAAATCAGGGTTCTAACTTTTTATGGCTGCTCTTTCATCTTCACCTTACTATGGTTACTATGACTTAATATGCTAAATATAATTTTCATGCACAATAGATTTATAAGAAATTTTGAAATATTACTGATTATAATTTATTAGTAATTGTCTATATATACATAAAAAATTAAACAACCACAGAAAAAAACTTACCTTTTCTTATCATCTTCATGTTCACCATGGGGTCCTTTAGCACCAGCACTAGCCTACATAACAAAATTTATATATATATATATATATATATACATATGTAATATAATACAACATAATCATATTCTATATATATATATACATAAAATGCTAAGGTATGAGGTGGCAAAAAAGCAGTTATTTCTCTTTTGATTATGGCCATGAGTGGTTTGTGACAATAAAAATAATGACAATTTTCACCAATTGGCTAAAATTAAGAAAACTAACAGATATAGATTTGAAAACTTCAGAGCAAATACAGATTTTTTTTTTTTTTTACATCCGAATATCCATTTTAAAATTTTTTTTTTTTATCCATCGGTAATTTTTCTTAATTTTTGTCAAAAACTGACACCAACAAAATGAAAGTTCAGAAAAAGAAACCAGACAGAGACAAGCATCTATATTATAACAGTCCAAGTCATTTGACTGTCGTAAACAATTAGGGGTTGACTGCTTTCACTTTTCATATGCAAGGCAGCCATTTTTAATCAAAATTATTTTTTCAAATAAAACTACATAAGCTATCAGGATCGCAAAGCGTTCCTGGTACTTTTATCTTAACCAGGTGCAAATCTCGCCAATACCATTTTTTAACTCACAGGTAGCATTTTTTTTTTTTTTTTTTGCATGGTAAATTAAAACAATGCTTTGATGTTGAAATCAAATGTCAAGGTTTATGGTATTATTTATTTTCCCTTTTCTTCCTCTTAATTTGAAAAAATACAGCGGGAACAGTGTTTAGCAATTTATCACCTGTGCCCAACTAACATAAAAATAATTATTAAGATGCTACTTGGCGCAAAAAGATATAAATTTAAATTTAAAAGCAACGCTAAAAATGCCAGAAAATGCAAACTTTTCACATACTAGTTTCGGTAGCGTTTAACACACCGTCCTCAGTGCAAAGAATAACGGAAATTTGCTCATTTATATAGAGAAGAAGCAGATTAAACTGAGAAGTTCATTAACCAATGGGAAAACAGGAAAATACAGGTACCAGCCGATAGGAGAATAGTATAGGCAGAGTAGTATAATATAGACGCACGCACGAATACCGTGCGTGGAAAATTTTCCGAAAAATTCGGGACTTTGTGGAAAAACTTTTCTTTAATACCAAAAATTTAAAATATTCACCAATTTTATATACGATTTATATATTGTTTGTCCACAATTCAAAGCCTCAAAACATTGTTGTGACATCACAGACCCTTTTATTTCTATTTTCCGCAGACTAAAACTTGTCGCCGATCGGTTTTCTGTCGGCGGCTGCAGCGACAATTTAGTCTGGCAACAGCTGTTAAATCGAATAATTTCGTAGTGTTATAAGAGTGACTGGCATTTTGTGCGAAGAGAGCACAATCTTAAGGACTGGGTTATTTCTAAATGCATTGACAAAATAATTGAAAAGAGTTCCTTTTCCTATCATTGATTTTTGCTTTATTATTTTTAAATTAAAATAATTATTCTTTAATTAATATTAATTATTTTTTAATTTAAACAGCAATTATTTTAAACTATGATTTTTAGTTCATATCGTCAAAAAAATATGACACATAATTTTATTAAACATTAATTTGCGGAAAATTTTTTACCTAATATTTATGTGCGCGGAAAGTTTTTGTTTTTATATAAGTCTGTGTATAGGTAATACCACCAAAAAATGTGAAAAAAAAAAAACTCTGGTAGTAATTAAGCAAAAGAGGAGAATAGTATAGGTAATGCCACCAAAAATGTGAATTAAAAAAAAACCTGTTAGTAATTAAACAAAAGAGGATTTTATGAAATATTTCCAGCAATCTGATAAAAGGGGAACAGCAAATTCACTATTAACAATATTGTCATAATTTTTGTAGATATGAAATGCTTGAAGAAAGTTAAATTCATTTATAGAAGTGGGTTTAGAAATAATTTTGGCTGAATTAAAATGAGGCTCCGTGAATTCCATAATTCGTTTTTCGAAATTCGTGAGGTATTATCTCTTACTCAAACTTGTCTCTCACAAACACCTTTTTCATTTCAAGGCAAATGAGACTACTTGTGTTCCATTATTCGTTTTTTTGAAATTCGTGAGCTATTATCTTACTCAAACTTGTCTCTCACAAACAACTTTTTCACTTCAAGGCAATTACTACAGACAAACTGAAGGCTTAGCGATGAGTTCCCTTTTGTCACCTATCCTCGCAGACATCTATATGCATTATTTTGAATGCTCAATTTTTAATAAATTCTATTTCCATTCTGGACTCACTATGTTGATGATACTTTTACCTTAATTGATACCTCTCTTCACAATATTGTTAACATTATGAACTCAATCATTAACAATGTACAATTCACTTATGAAACAGAAAACAACAGTTATCTCCCATTCCTGAATACCCTTGTCACGCGTACTGTAGACGGTTTCTCTACATCAGTCTATCGTAAAAGTTTTGCAGTTTGTCTACCCATACTCGCTCTTGTCACCCTCCCAGCCAGAAAATGGCTGCCTTTTTTTACTTTTATAAATCGTGCCATACATGTTTGGTTTGTTCTGATTCTCACTCACTTAATAGTGAAATTCAATATCTTAGAGCCATTGCGATTGACAGAAGCAACAATCCTTTTATTATCGTTGCTGCTTTACGTAAAGAAAAGCACCTTCGTCCCTCTAACTCAAATCAGTCCTCTTCTCTTTCCAAAAGTAGCATTGTGTTACCTTTCTTACCTAAATCTAGCTTTCCTATTGCCAAAATTCTTAGACAGCATGACTTCAGAATAATTTTTACCCCTACGAATAAACTTACTCTCTCCAAACCAGGGTTGCAAAAACCCACTTACCCAAAAAAGAAAAAAAAAACGAGGTTTTATGGGTAAAACCCATGTCAAAGCGGGTTTTTTACAATCCACGATATTATTTCTTAATATTCAGTAACTTTTATACGATGGTTACTCTGAAATTATTGAGATATGCACAGACGAGAATTTACAAAATAAAAATAACAGTTTAATTTTAAAATACAAAGTATTTTAACACAGCAGATGATTTTTTACTGACTTACTTCAACTTGTTTAGCGTAGAATAAATTTTAAATAGAAGAGAAAATGGAGTTGACGTGAGAAAATTTTCGCGCTATGATTTTCTACAATTTTAAAGTAAGATTAAATCAAGAAGAATGCGTTAAGTGGTTGAAATTAGCATTTGGTGATGAATCTCCAGCTCGTGCTACTCTATTCAGATGGTTTAAAGAATTTAGCAGAGGTCGCAATTTTCTCCAAGATGAAGAACACACAGGAAGGCAATAATCCCGTATAATGTGTCTGCCATACAAAACATGTTAATGGATGATAATCGCTGTACCTATCAAATGATACAGAAGGAACTTAACATTGGATCCGCAGCCATACACAAAATTATTCATGAAGAATTGCTTATGAAAAAGGTAGTTTGCCATTGGGTTCCCCATAATCTAACTGAGCACCAAAAAGAAGAGTGTGTCAGAATCAGTAAAGAAACTCTTAAATTGCTAAATGTTGGTGGCCACCGCATCATTTCTAAAATTGTAACGGGTGATGAAACATACATACCATTTTTTTGACATTCCAACACGTCAAGAAAGCTAAGTATGGGTCTTTGAAGATGATCCCACGCCAACAATGGTGAAAAGACAAGGCACACTGAAAAAAGTGATGTATGCCATTTTCTTCAGAAGTACAGGATTGGTCAAAGCCATCAAGTTGGAAGGACAGAAGACAGTAACAGCAAACTGGTATACCACTAAATGTCTTTCAGAAATTCTACAAGAAGTGAATGTTAGGGGACTAATGCTTCACCATGACAATGCATCTTCACATACAGCCGGATTAACAGTTGGGTTTCTTAAACAAAAACGAATTAAAGGGATAAAACATCCACCGTATTCACCTGATCTAGCTATGTGTGACTTTTGGTTATTCTTTAATCTAAAAAAGAACTTACGTGGACATCGTTTTCATTCAGAAGAAGAGATTGATGTGGCTATAAATGCATTTTTTTCATCCATTCCGAGAAATGAATGGCTTGAGGCATTTAATCTGTGGAAAATTCGTCTACAAAAGTGCATTGATGCTGGAGGAGACTACTTTGAACACACCTAAAATTTTGTAAGTATAACTTTAAAAACCTAGTTGTATCTCAAAAATTTCAGAGTGACCCTCGTATTAGTTTTTTAACCTTTGTGTTTAAAGAGTTACACTATCCTATTAAAACTTAATGTGTGGGTGTACTGTCAAATCCAAATGTGACAAAGTCAAAATGAAATAATATGCTTTTAAGTCTTTTTAAAAAAAGCCTGTTATTATTATGAAAAAAAAGAAGCCAAAATCAATATACAGAACTAACCATAACATTTTCGCATTAGATAAAAAATGACAAGGTCTTTTATCAAGATTTAACAATATAAAATTTCATAAGTTCCCAACTGGATACAAATCTCTCTTATTCACTTTTGGCCATGGTTGGCAAAAAAAAAGAAAAAAAAAAGAAGGGGGGCTGTTTTCAAAAAAACCCAAATAAACCAGTTTTTGTTTGCTTGTTTAAACCTGTTCCTTTTTTTTTTTTTTTTTTTTGGGGGGGGGGGGGTAAATATCATTTCCTATTGTATATAGATGCATGTTTGTTGATAAAAATAAACAGTGTTGAATATTATCTATATGTTACATATACTTTAAAAAATAAGGGATTCCCCCTGCCCTCACTTCTTAAAAAAAAAAAAAAAAAAAAATTCAATAAAACCCGAAAAAAAAACAAAGACCGAAAAAACCCAATAAAGCGCTAAAAAACCAAATAAAACCCAAATGGGTTGGGTTTAAAAAAAACCCAAAAAAAAAACCCAGGTTTTTTGCAACCCTGCTCCAAACTCAAAAATCCTATTGAGTTATACAACTCATGGGGTATCTATAGCATTAATTGCCAGTGCGGTCTTTCCTATATTAGACAGAGCAAACAGGGTTTTTAATTTCATATTAAGGAACACCAACAATATATTCAAAAACAGGAAACCAACAAATCTTCAATTTTGATTTTAATTCAGCCAAAATCATCTCTAAACCCACTTCTATACATGAACTTAACTTTCTTAAAGCATTTCATATCTACAAAAATTATGACAATCTATATTATAAAGGACAAACATATCTGTGCGTAACGCATACGTCATTTTGCGAATGGCAACACTTTGAAATTTGAAATAAAATTTTGGTTTTGCAATTTTCTCTATTGCAAATTTTTAAACTTCCAAACATCGCACATTTTAAATTTTTACACCATCGTATAAGGAAAAAAATGCTCTTTTAACTGCAATTTGTTTGAAAGCTGTATCTCAATTTATTTTTGAGATATTAATTTTTTTGTAGTTTTTAATATCATTTTTCTTATCGTGGCAACAAAAGTACCCCATTTCAATTGAAAGTCATTGAAAGTAAACGAAAAATAGCCGAAAATAGGAGATACTGTATCTTTTTGTTGCCATTTTCTCATAAAACCTGAAAAAAAAAGTTGAAATTAAAACATGGGCTATGTCAAGAATATTGTCTATTATTCCGTGATAATGGCATCATATGGATACTTTTCTATAGACGAAGTTTAAGATTGGGTTGTAAAAGTAGATTGCTTTAGCGGATGCAAATGACGTCATTTTATAAAAAAGCATGTATTTTAATTCTTAAACCTGAATTATGTTTTGCAGAATTGCGTCATTTTCACAGCCCAGCTGCTTTGAAATTCTTCACAGGTGAAAATGTTTCACTTTTGAAAATAATGTAATCGAAATCACACACTGATAAAACGCATTTTTTTTTACAACAATTTAGAGTGCCTTTATAGAAGAGAGGTGACATGAAAATAATAGCGATTTATATTACAGAAATTGATGATTATGGCCTGGATGGATTTGCTTCGCCGAGCTAGAGAAGCAAACAAATAATTCGTGGTTTAAAATAATATCACGTTCCTGAATTTTTGTCCAAAATTCTCTCGAATAATATAATTTTAATGCTATTCTTTAGGACATTCTACTATAATTTTATCAAAATAACATAATTTGCTTAATTTATTTTTTCCTAATTTTATATAATCTATATATTTAAAACACAAGTTTGTTTTTTAGTCATCTGCTCTGATCTTTCGGCTGAACCAATTTTAGTAATTTTTTTTTTTTTAAACTGAAAGCTCTTCATTTGTAGATGTGATCGCGCTATCTGTTTTTTTTTTTTAATATCCCACTTTTATATTTTAATTTCAATAGCAATTTATGAAATTTCTTGAAAATGGGGAAAATTAGATAGCTTTCATTATTGAAGACAAGCGAGGAACAATGAGGTATTTTTATCTTTATTCAGGCTATTTTCTGATAAAAATTCAAAATTGTTGATAAAAATTGTTGTATAGGGTTTGGTGCCGCAAAATCCCATTAGGATCAGGATATTATATTAGGGGCATAATAACGTAAAATGACATACTGCTTTTGAAAACACGCATTTTTCCTCATAAATTTTCTATATTGTTTTTCCTTCTGCATGTGTACTGATGCTAAGTTTCAGAAACTAGGTGAAATGCTTATTTATGTGAAAATGAAGTCCTTAGATAAAACTAAGCATTTTAACATAAATGCGTCTAAAAACCATAAATTATGGAAATTTTTACTCTCCGGAATTGAAATCAGAATCTTAAGTAAAGAGTGCGTCTGTTCACATAAAAAGATGTTGCTGGCAATCGTGACTTCAAGTTTTGAGTTAAAATGACTTTTAAATGATCAAACAAAATACAATTTTTTTTAAAATGATGAATATGGATATGAGAAGTACGTATGCAAATTTTGAGAAGGTGAAAATTGCTGTTTTTCTTTCCGGAAGCGTAACACTGACGTCATTTTGTGAGTGGCAACACTTCACGATCACATTTAGGTGTTGAAATTTTTGCTACTGCAATTTTCTAATCTTCTGACCATCGTACATTTTCAATTTTCGTCGCATAGAGAAAAAATTTACTTTCAAATGCAATTTGTTTAAAAACTGTACCTTAATTGACTGATGTATTATATTTTTTAAAATAATTTTTAAGCATGATTTTTTAAGTTTATCTTTTCACGTGCCGCTTTCAATACTTAATAATAATAAACATTTTGCACATAAAGCAACAAACATTTTTCAGCATTTGTTTCTGACTATTTTTGCATAACAAAATTAATACTTCCACCAATCTAACATATTTGTAAAAATCAAATTAACGAAATTAATACTCTTTTATAAACAAATAAAAGAATAACATTGTAAAAACACAAATCTGTCATATTTGTAATCGTACAATTTAAATTTTTAGATCACCAAATAGGATTTTTTCTCAAATGGAATTTGTTTGCAAAGTTCATCTCAGTTTACTGATTGTCTATGGTTTTAAAAACAATATTAAAGCAGGAAATATTTTTTAATTTATCTATATCGTACGGAATTCGATTACGAAAAATTAACCCGTTTGCCCTTAAAGCAAAATAAAGAGTTCATCATTTTCTTCGGACTAATATCCATTAAAAAAAACTTTCATATGAATAAATAAATAAAATAATATAAATAAAACGCAAATTTTGCAGACATGTATAAGCTCTGAAATTATCAGAATATAAAAGGATGCCATAAGTAGCAAAATCTTGGTCAAATAACTCTTAGCATGCGGCTAATAAGAAAATATCGCTTTTGATAAATTTCGAAAATTTGATTGTATAATTCGTATTTTCCATATGAAAAATGCTTTTTTAATGTAAGTGGGCAATCTAAAAAAATTATTTTATATAAAAAAAGTATTAGTTTTCAATTTAAAAAAATGTTTTCACCTATATTCTTTAACCCGGGAAGCCCGGGTACGATCCCCTAGTATTGTTAATAGTGAATTCGCTATTCCTCCTTTATCAGATTACTGGAAATATTTCATAAAATCCTCTTTTGCTTAATTACGACCAGGTTTTTCTTTTCACATTTTTGGTGGCATTACCTATACTATTCTCCTATTGGCTGGTACCTATATTTTCCTATTTCCCCATTGGTTAATGAACTTCTCAGTTGAATCCGCTTCTCCTTTATATAAATGGGCAAGTTTACGTTATTCTTTGCACTGAGGACAGTACGCTAAACACTACCGAAACTAGTCTGCGAAAAGTTTGCATTTTTTGGCGTTTTTAACGTTGCTTTTAAATTTAAATCTATAACATAAAAATACCAAGTTCTTGGTTTCTCTATCAGAATCTTCCGATTTAGTGAAGGATTGGAGCAAGTAAATTAAATTATGGATAAAAGTAACATGACACAATGCTTAGCATAGATTTAAGGGAGATCAAACTGATCGTCAGGGGTGGCTAGTTTATTTATAAATCATAGCAAAATATATAATCATTAACACTTGCTTCAAACAATTACCACTAATAGTAATGTATATCTGCTTTTTTATGGAATCCCTGTAAATTAATGAAAAATGCTATATATACCATTTTCAGACTTGCTAACTTTTTTTTAATAGTTCAAGGAACACAGACACAAAATTCCCAGAGTTACAGAGATATTTTTTAAGAACAATGCGAAAATTAAAAAATTATAGCCCATTTTAGTGCAAAAGAAGTTTTATAGTCCTCTTTGAAACACTGATTAAGATTCCACTTAAAATTCAATGCAAAAACTGTTAGACAATATTAAGATATTGGCTATAAATATAAGCAGCAGAGATTTGCTTTAGCAGCAGAGAACGTATATGGCTAACTTGTTGACATATCCTGACACAATCTAAGCAATAACTTTAATTAAAAGATTTAAAGATCTATTTCAAATTAACTTGTTTATAATTCAATTAAACTTTAGCTAAAAATATAACTGTGGTGGATTAAGTAGAAGAAGATAACCATTTAGAAGTAAAAACATATTTATTAAAACCAAAAGCAAACAATAAAAACAAACTTAACTTTCATAAAAATCTATAACAACTATTAATATGTAATATATTTAACTAAAGATATATATGGCATTAATGTGTATTTACCCCAAGACTCACAGGCATTTCAAATTAACTAGACTTCACATTAGAACAGAGCAGTGATCCTGATTTGCTTAAATGATAGCACTGGAAAATATATCAAACTTCATTTCACCATCCATGTCAATAGTTTCCGATCAACATCAATGTCACGAGAAAAATCCCAACAAAAATACATCACTAAATTCTCCATGTTTTCACACACTTATTACAGCCAAGACTTCATTCCCTCAGGATCCAATCATTAACATATGATCCAAGAATAAGTCTCTTCAAAATGGGAAAAACAATGTTCCATAAACAGCTTCACAAGCGTATACTAAGAGATTTAAAAAGCGATTTTAAAAGATGACAACAACCATCTCGGAAGACGTGATGAAGAACTAAAAAACGATGATATTTCAAAGCTTTGATGTATAGAAATGTAGGACAAGATCTCTTAAAACGTAGTTAAAAATTACTTCTTATTAAGTGATGATCAATGACAAGACTCCGGATGGAAGGAAGGAACTGAATGAAGTTCCGAAGAAGGAAAAACACTTTTATACAATGACTAGCGGTACACGTGCCGACACCACCACCCCCTTTTTTGGGAATGTTCGATGAAGTGGCGATTCGCCAGAGCAGACTACGTCAACTAATTCATTCACAAAGCTCGCTATCGTCACCTGGCGAAGGAAAAGTAGTACGATCTACGATACGGGAATTTGATGTCTGGCAAATGATACTATCGGAGGTTGTGGAAAGGTAAATATGGCGTTTAAAAGAATATGACTTAAAGAAACTGAAAAGACTTCTTGAATAACTTAAGGATAAACGGATTAATGTAGGATAAAGGTAAGTTTTATTTCAGAATGTATAATATTGAAATAAAATTACTTTAATAAATAAAGTTTAATAAATAAAGTGCTGTATTTTATACTGTGAAAAATAAAGGACTATTGAATACTATTAGAGGCATTGAGAATATGGAAAATGGGCTTGTTATTTCCTAACAAAAACCACAAGTTTTAATAAATTTAGCATTAACTGTTTCAAAAAGTGATCTATTTGGAAAATGTTGGCAAGGGAATAAATAAAAAATATATAATATTTAAAACTTTAATAAAAAGTTTCTTAGAAAACTGGATTAAAGAGTAAAATTATAAAGGGTATAATAATATTAATGCACAATTGTAAAAAGAGGATAAACTTGCCATTTTTCTTTGTTCCAATTCAAAAAAATAAAATCCCCAATGATGGTTTAAAAAAAGATTATTATTTATTTTTTGGGGGGAGAGGGGGGGTGTAGATAAGTCCGTAGAGGGCCTTATTCCACAGTAATATTTACTCCAAATCATGTTCATTTACTATAAATCCATGATTATGAAAATTAGGAATGCCCCCTACATAAAACAAATTTCAAATATTTTCTTGCAATGGAGCCTTATAATAAAAAAACAAAAGAAAAAATGAGAAATGATATCATCAACTAAAACAGATGAAATTCACCCTAGCCATAACTGGGTGGGGTGGCCATAAACAATATTATAATTGGCTAATTTGGCAAAATTCCAATTCAAACCTGATTTTGATCGAAATTGTGAAACTTCTGTAATTATGGTGCACATTCTTTTAGTTGTTATTTTCAGTATAAAATTAATTGCATTTTTTACTAGTGATCCATATCACTATAAAAAAAATCATGCCATTTATTCTAGCCATAACATTATAAAGAATTATGAAAATTTAGAACTGAAAAAAAAAGTAAATATTTTAAAAGGTATAATTAAGATTACATTGTGATTTGGCATAAATTCTTAACCTTATTGCAAAATGAAATGAAGTTTATTGAGTACAAAAAAAAACTTTTTGTCAAAGTAAATAACATACAATTATTAATAAAAGAGATGTACTTACAGCTGCGGCAGCTGCAGCTGCAGCAGCATTTTCTTGTTCTTGTTTGTGCTTCCGAAACCATAGGTTCTTATATGTATCCAGCTTCTTCCCTTTATACCTCATCTGTAAAAGTAAGTTATCTATTAAAATCAAAGCAAACTATGAAATCATTAATTTTTTCATTAACTTTGAAATCATTAAAAGATGCAGGGAATTTCCCATCAAAGGAATTAATGCAAACGACCTCTGAAAGGTATGACTCTAGATCAGTGGTTCCCAATGTGGGGTTTACGCCCCACTGGGGGCCAATTTGACTTTCTAGGGGGACAATTTCAAATTTGTTGGCCACTCATTCACTATTAGTTTCCTTATTTTTCGTATTTTTGTAGATTAAAAATAAATGGAATACAAGTAAAATAAAATAAAAAATAAATAAAAATCCTTTTTTTTTTTTATTGAATTTTAAAAATGTTCCCAATGAAAACTTTAAAATACATTTAAAATCAGAATAATTATACAAATAACATTTTAAAATTATTTTGAGATCATTTACTATTAAATCTCACTATGATTTTTCTGGGACGGGATTTTACAATTTTTTGTAACGCTTTCGATTATTTATTGAAACAGCTTTCTACTTATATTTTCTCTGCTATATGTCACTCAAAGATTCTTTTGCATGTGAAGCTACTTAAAAGTATATATAAATTTGACTGTCTTGAACATATTTAACCTAAAAATATATATGAAGTACCTGAACAACGTACTATAAACTTTATAAAACTTATAAATCTTAAATAGCATTAGAAAAGGAAATGGGTAGATAATGAATATCTATCGCTCTAGCGCAGGCATCCTGCACAATAAATTAATTTACATAATGACATATACATTTTAAATTTTAAAATCAGATAAAACATGGCAGACAATTAACGATATCGGGAAAGGGAAAACAGAGAAAATGTGTTGTGATAGAGAATAATGGCTACTTAATTTTGATAAAGATGAGAGTTTTGAACTGCTTCTTGTGTATTGTGTGTCTTGTGTATTTTAGTGTCCAAAGTTTTTTTTCACCAACTCTTAATAAGTCACAAAAATAAATTCTAACATGTGTGAATGTTATCAGTTTTAAGTCTCCCTTCAAGATATTTTGTGAAGATAAAAATGCAGACTGGCTAATACTTTTTTTTTTTTTTTTTTTAACATTGAGGTAAGTTAGAAAGGTATAACAAAACTCTTTTTGGCAAAAAGGCGAAGATGTATAACCTCATTGCATTTGTAAAATGATGTTAAAAACACATCTGTCACAGAAGATTCACCTCTTTGATAAGTTAAAAAATGTGAAATGAAAAGTTATTATTAAGGCTTATTTTTTCTCCTGTGTAAATAAATTTCACTTTAAAAAAATTAAAGACATAATTTACAAATATAGGGGGGGGGGGGGATAGTGACTTTACTGATGTTTTGGTGGAGCATGGCCGATAAAAGGTTGGGAACAACTGCTCTAGATGATGTTGAAGCATGCCCTTTTTTATTTTTATTACCCTGCTTAGCCGAGCCTCACAATGTTTCTACATTTTGTGTGTGAAAACCTGTTGTTGGTTTAAATTTAAGGTTGACAGTGAAGTGACTGCAACTAGCTTTTTCCGGGTATTTTGTTCTATGCTTCCCAACAATCTAAATAAATTGCTGATCCTTCTTCTATATGCTCTACAATCATTGTCATCAGAATAACTGCTTCCAAATATTTGGAACCTAAACAAGAAAAGAAAGTGTGTACACAGCTTTGTGAAAACAAATCCTCATGCATTTAACTTCCAAAGGAAGATTACAAATTCAATTGAAGTCAACCCTAAATTTTTCACTAATAATTATGTTGAGAAATGTAGTAAATATTTAAAAATATCTGAAGGTGAATTATGTAAATTAAAAATGTACTGGAAAGCAACTGTAAGAAAACAGCTATAATGGACATTTAATTACTTACTTTTATACACAATGACTTTTTAAATTGTGAATTACAATTTTTAACACACATAGGTTTTAATATTCCATGTGGTTTTCATTTTACTAATGAAAGTGTGTTTGAGGCATTCTCACATAATTTTAACTTTCAGGAATAAAAATCTGGTGAAATTAAACTGAATAAAATACCATTTTAAACTTATAAAAGAGTGCTTTAATGATTCAAAATAAAGAAAAAATGATCAGCAGCAATGATTTTTAATAATATTTTATTTAACTGAAGAACAAAGTTAAACTAGTGGGTTTAATGTTCCTTACCGTCCCCTTGACATTTTATCTCTGTAACTTTTTATTGTCTTCTAAATTTTTACTTATAATGAATTTGCATAGAACATTTAAATACAGGCATGAAAGTGGGACATGAGAAAAAAGGTGGAAAATTTTTTCCATCTATAAAGTGGCACCAAACTCTTATAAATTAAGTGTCAGTTTAAAAGTTACTTATACAATAAAATTAAATGTAACTGCACACATGATTGCTATTTTTTTTTTTTTTTTTTTTTTTTTTTTTTTTTTTTTTAAGTATTAACAATGCTAAAGGTGTAAATCCAACTATATCTGATCAACTTAAGTGAAACATAGTCATTAATTTTCCCAAACAAATATTATTCTGAATGGTTTAGTTGTTAAATCACCCCCCCCCCCCCTATTTTTTCAAAAGAAAATCTCTCTGCTAAATTGATCTTTGCTTCAGGAATACATCTCGAAAAGGTATCACAGAAATTGCCTAAGTGTTGCATAAATAGTACAAAATATTCTACTTCAAAAAGAAACTTCCTTTCACTTTGAATTTTTAAAGTCTAAAAAAAATTCCATTCTTGAAAGATACTTTGAACAACTTTATCTACACGACTTTCGGATGCTTATATGATATAGGCTCACCTTTAATTTCATGTCTTTTTTGCACAACAATTCAAAAACAAACTCCAAGGGTGTTTGAGTACACAAAATGACCAATTAATAAATTTTACAGACCCCCCCCCCCCCCCCCATTAGCATTCCAAAATTTTCTTTGCATTTTTGCATCAATCCAGAGAATGTCTAAAATTGCTTTTAAAAAGGTGGAATTCCTCCTTTAGGAGGAACTCTTTCATGTCTGTAAATAAGATATAATAACAATGTAGTATTTTTAGAGCAAAATGTTGGTATAACATTGTCTTAAAGGCTGAAATTTAGCAGTTTATATTATTTTATGCTGAATTATTTTATATTATTATTATTTACACTTATATTATTATTGATAACACACATGTTCCAGACATTGCTAATTTATTATATATACCTACCAGGGTTCCAAAAAAAAATAAATAAATTTTGTTACTTAAAATCTTTTACTAAAAATTTCATGGTTGCAAACAGAAATAGGGACAGTAAGAATATCATAGGGGCAGTAAGGACTGTAGCAAGTAATTACAATTAAATATTTAGAACATTGTTTCTCCAACTGTTGGTCGCGAAGATATCATGAGAGGCTGCAGTTAATCCGAAAAAATAAAATGTTATGAACAAGAAATATCTGTTATTAAATAATAATAATCAAATATTACATAATTGATATTGATGCCAGTGTCAGTGTAATCTGATAAGTAAACGTAAATATGTATTATTAATACATGGCTGCATTTATTTATCGCTTGAAAGATTACTACATGTGGATTTACATTTGAAACACACAGAAGTAAATTTTTTCAAGCTAATTTAGTTTTCGATGCTACTGTTGAAGAAAATACTTTTCACACAGGTAAGAAATAAAAAATTTTCATTTTTTGGATTTCATTAAAACAGTATAATAAAACAGGATTTTTTTTATGAAAGTTTAAAGGGTTTCAATACTTACAAGTTTAAAAAATGATGATTTGTAACAAAATACATGTGAGCCGTTCTCCGATAATTTTAACTTTCATGAATAAGAAGAAACATGTGAAATTAAACTTAAAAGAAATAGCATTTTTAAACTTTCATGTATAGGTGAAAATTAGCGGTCGCCACTCGCCACGTGGCGATTAAAGTTGTATTAGTGGCGATTAAAAAATCGGCCATTGATCGCCACTTTAGTCGCCACTCGCCAAGTGGCGATTATAAATTTTGCTAACGATCGCCAACGGAAATACAGCATTTTTGATGGAAATATGCATCTCTACTTTGATTACACCTAAGTAGCAAACTGGTTAATTCTTTTTCCTGCTGGATGCAAGCAGATTTCAACGATTTAGTTGTATTTTCAATATTTCGACTTTTTGTCATATGCTAGCTCACTTATTTTTTACAAGAAATTTCTATTTTTTTTCAAGAATTCTGCAAAATATATTCATCAGCTTTGATTCCACATGCATTTCAAATAATTTATCCCCCCCCCCCCCCCCACTGGATGGAAGCACATTTTAAGAACATTGCAGTATCTTCAATATTTTGACTCCTGCCACATTCTCAGCAGTTAGATTATTTTTCTTCAAGAGATACTGTTTAATCCTGCGAAATACACTCACCAGCTTAGATTTCAACTGTATGTAATTTGTGTAGTATGTTAATAGCACATTTACTTATTAAATAAAATCTAAATAACATTTTATTGTGTTTTATTTGATTTTTTTTTTACTTGTATACACTATTTGTATACACTTATATATTATTTTGTATATTGTATACACTTAGCTGTTGGAATGTTGATTTAGTTTTTTTTTATATATATAAAGAAAGTAATAGTAATTTGGTTGATAATTGTGTTTATAAACATATACAAATAATCCAAAAATATATTCTAAAAAATTAATATAACAGATTTTGTGGTTTTAAAGTAATTTTCTTGAATTTTGACTGCTTCCCTATTCTTATCATGAATAGTCGGCTGGTATAAAACTCTGATTTATAGAAAAATATGTATATATACAGCGATTATAGTTTATCTAGATGTCAAGAAAGTTTGAAACATTATATAGTGGCCACTAACTTTAAAAAGTGGCCACTAATGAAACTGAGTATACCGGCCACTGGCTACTAACTCAATTTCCCAGTTTTCACCTATACTTTCATGTTCTTGTTGATATAATTAGAAAATGCTCTTATTCAGCATTAATGTTTAATACTGTACTATTCCAGTGAGACGCTTGCCATCCATTTAATAGTGAAATACAACAGAGATGGTAAGGAAGGAAGCAGGGTTGCAAAAAACCCACCTACCCAAAAAAAACCGGGTGTGTTTTTTTGGATAAAACCCACTCTAAAAAACCCAATAAAATCCATATCAAAGCAGGTTTTATTGGGTTTTTTAAAATCCAAGATATTATTATTTAATATTCAGTAACTTTTATATTAGTTTTTTAACCTTTGTGTTTAAAGAGTTACACTATCCTATTAAAACAAATTTTGGGTGTACTGCCAAATCCAAACGTGACTAAGTCAAAATGAAGTAAGTGATTAAGTCTTTTAAAAGCCTGTTAATATTATGAAAAAAAAAAAAAAAAAAAAAAAAAAGCCAAAATCAATATACATAGCTAATCATAACATTTTCGCATAGATAAAAAATCACAAGGTCTTTTATATAATGATTTAACAATATACAACTTCATAATATAAGTTCCCAACTGGATACAAATTTGAGTTATTCATAAAGACTTTTTTGCAAAAAACCCAAATAAACCGGTTTTTGTTTATTTAAACCTGGGTTTTGGGGGGGGGGGGGGGTTAGTATCATTTCCTATTACATACAGATGCATGTTTGTTAATAAAAATAAACATAAGTATTATAACTTCATTTCAAAATATTCAAATTAAATAATTACAATCATGTACGTAGATAATTGAAATCATTTGTAATTAAAATATTTTTTAGTAACAGCTATGTTCAAAGAATAAACTGTTCTATACAGTGAACCATAGATATCTTGAAAATATCATCAAGCATTATTTGATTAATAAATAATAAAATATTAAAGATTTGTTTAAAAAATGTGTTCTTAGTGGGGAATACAGATAAAAAGTAATCTATTAAAGTAACTCTTAAATATGTGATATGTGGTTATTATATAATATTATATGATGTCAGAAGTAAAAGCTTTTTTACAGACTTATACACTGTTTATTTGTGTTATTTCAATTCAAATTACTTGTATATTAAGTTAATTTCAATTCAAATTACTTGTATATTAAGTTAATTTCAATTCAAATTACTTGTATATTAAGTTAATCAATAAAAATATAAAGATTTCTTAATTTAATACATATGTTTTGAAAAAAATAAGGGACTCCCACTGCCCTCACTTCTTAAAAAAAACAAAAAACCCATTAAAACCCAGCCGGGTTGGGTTTTTTTACAAAAAAAAAAAAAAAAAAAAAAAAAAAAAAAAACAGGTTTTTTGCAACAGGAAGGGACAGTAAGGATGGGATGGTAATGAAAATTAACACCAATTTTTAGGCAAATCATGTTAAGCCTATGTGATAGCCACAATGTTCACTGATTTTTAGCAACAGTTATTTACATTGAACTAAACAATTTATTATTATTATTATTTACCTCTAAAAGTGCAGGAATAAATCTTGGGGACGATAAGAGTACCAATAAAAGCAAAATGCTTGAAATTGATAATTAAATGCTGATTTAAATTCTGCAGTAAATTTCCTGTCAAAAAATTGGTCACATTGGATTTTAGCATCATATAACAAAATACTAATTTAGAGATAAACCCAGTCTATTTCTAATTTTGTTTTGGATGAAAGAAAATTTAGAAAAAGAAAAAAAAAAAAACGCTCCAAAGATGCTGATGATGCAGGACATCCCTGAAGATGTTTTATGCAATAATTCTTATATACAGTAGAAGATCTTTATTGTTAATTATTATTATGAATTTGTTACATTAGTTCAACTTTATCCCCTTAATTTAGAACTTTAATGAAAAGAAAAATGGTATTATTACAATAAACATTTTTGAAAATGAGTAATATAATGAATGATTTGATTCAGGTATAGTTGACCATGTTTATAAAGTATATTTAACAATATGTGGAATAATCAATGTTATTAAAAAGTACATAATCTGGAAAACTCCTGTGGACAAGGAATGCAGTATAAAGATACTCTAATGTATTTTCATATATGTTTCAGACATATTTCGCCTTATTTATAAGGTAAATTTAATGATGTGCGAAATGTGACCCATATAATGCACAACCTTGAATTTTTAGGTTTTCGTTTTACAGATCTTCTACTGTATTCCTTACTTACAGAATAATTTTAAACCTAAAGGAAATTTGTAATAATTATGTATTTCCAACTTTCATTTTACACATCAGATTCAGAAAACCAGAATTTTCTTACATATTGTCATTTGGAAGTTTTTTCCAGTATTTACCACTTTTTCCCGGTATTTACCACTTTATCCCGGTATTTACCAGTTTTCCCGGTGGGATGGGAAAAACAAGTTTTGGACGGGAAAAAGCCAACCCTGCGACAGACTGCAAGTTTTATTGAGTTTTTACATTCTTTTCATAATCCCCATCATTTTATCACTCTACTATTTGCATATTGTTATTACACCTTTTCGAAAAACAGTATTTTTTTCTGTAAAATAAAGCCCCATTAGATCTTTCTTTCTGCAAACAATTTTTTTATGTATCAACAAATACAAAAGCTCTCTGTAACTGCACCTAGTATTAGTAAATGATATTATTGTTTCAACTTGTGATTTGCACTATACTTATACTAATCTAATGATTGACAAAACAGTTACCAGATGAAGAATAATCACATAACTGAAAGCCTAAAACTTTCAATCGTCAGTGTTATCTTGCCCTCAGCCATTGACAATTTCAACAATCAATCATGGCTTACTGGAAGTAGGAATGACTGCTCAGCTTAGAAATAACAGGGATTTGTTTAGGAAAAATTTGGGTCCTTTAAAGGGCCTTTCACAATTTATTAAATATTTAGACAGGAACCTTCACGTAAATTTTCATCTTAAAACAAGGCCCTTCACTAAATTCTTTGTCTGCAAAATTGACCTTTCCCTAAACTTTTAATTAGATAAAACTTTAAAAACGATAAACTTTAAAACATAAAATTTAACCTGTCACAAAACAGTTAAAGTCAACAAAATACCTCTTACATACTTATTTTTTAATAAATAAATGATCTTGTTAGAAACATAAACAAGAACCTATCATATATAACGATCTATCCAAATTCACAAAATTGTGATTAGATTTTTCAATAAAAAAAACTTCACAAAACAGGACACATAAATCCTGGACAGACCCATGAATAAGGTACAGTAATATTCTTTATATTTCCAATTGCAGTAAGCAATACATTCTAGTAAAAGAAAGGAAAAAGGGATTAGTCAGAGTTATTAAAGTATTTTCAGTTATAGAAGAAAAAGGAAATTGGAATTCTATAATTCTGTGTTAGACAAATAATCGAAATATTTATTATGTTATACTCCAAGTATTGATCATATTACATGATCAATATATGAATCACCAACATATGGGGTACAGTAATTTGCGGCTCTAAGCAACTAAACATAAAACAAGCTCATGAATTGTGTGTAATCTGCTTCAGAGAAAGTAATTCGGGACTGAAAGTACTATTATATTAAATATATTATTTTAAATAGATTTAACTATAGCTTAAGCATTTACCTTGCAAAAATGAAGTGATCATTTAAAAAAGAAAACAATTTAAAAATGAGAGAGCATTTATCAGTATTTTTTGGGAATGTACTATGGATTGATAATATTTTTAATACAATTGCATTTACTTTCATAAAATAATAGTACTTTGAATGTATAAAAGTTTTATTTAATGTTATTAAAAGGTAATTTTTAATCTGAAATGAATGATGACTTTTCATAACATAAATGATGAATTTGATTCTTATTTAGCCAGTAAAAATCAATGTTTAAAAAAACTGACTTAAATCAAAGATTTTTTTAAAAAAAATCATTTGATTTAAATCGTGATTTAAATCAAACAACCGTGCTTACAAGTCATTAACATTAACTCAAAAGGTAGCGGTGATTAATGAAGTGAAAAAAGGCCTTAAAAAGAAATCAGTAATTGTCAAGGAATTTAGAATTCCATCCAACACATTATCGACATATTTGAAGAACAAAGATAAAATCTGGAGCAGCGAAAATGGCACCGGAAAAAAATAGAAAAAGAATGAGAGGACCTGGCAAAACCGATATGGATGGTTGTGTTCTTAAGTGGTTTAAACAAGCACGAAATATGAACATTCCAATTAGTGGCCCTATTATGAGAGCCAAAGTTGAACAGCTTGCCGTTGCATTAGGCATTCAAGATTTCAAAGCCAGCACAGGTTGGCTGAATGGTTTCAAAGACAGAAACAATATTTCTTTTAAAGCAGTGTGTGGCAAAAGTTGTGCAGTTAATATTCATGCAGCTGATGAATAGAAAAAACATTTAAAAAAAATTATTTATCCAAGATAAGGAACCAAAAAATATTTTTAATGGCGACAAGACTGGACTTTTTGATAAGTGCACTCCAAATAAAACTTTTGCTTTCAAAGGAGAAACATGCAGTGGCGGAAAACTAAGTAAAGAGCACATAATGTTGCTTGCTAGAGCAAATATGGACGTGTCCAAAAAGTTGCCATTATTAATGATTGACAAATCAACTAATCCACGTTGCTTTAAAAATGTAAAGTCTAAACCTTTGTCCTACGATTCAAATACACAGGCACAGATGACCTCCGAAATTTTTGAAAAATGGCTTTTAAAAATTAACAAGAAATTTGGGAAACCAAAGTGAGAGAGTGTCCTTTTTATTGCCAATTGTACGCTCACAAAAGCATCCTCAAAATGAAAAATTTAAAAGTTATTTTATTCCTGGCCAACATGACATCTGTGATTCAGCCAGTGGACCAAGGAAGCCTCAAAAACCTTAAACATTTCTACAGATGTCTGTTAGTTGAAAGCATCCTCATCGGAGATTTTGACATAAAGAATTTCAACATTCTTCATGCTTCACGAATGAGTAGACAGGCATTGGACAAGGTCAGTAAGAGAATGATTATGAAATGGTTTCATAGGGCGATATTTGTAAAGAAAGAAACGGAAGGGGTAAATGTAATGGAAAACTTTGATGAAGCTGGCTGCCGATAATTGGGAAGATGTAAAATCTGATCCACTAATCTTGTATGAGGACTGTATCAACAACTGGACCAAACTGTGGCTGTGTACGCCGAGGCAACTGATGCAGACATTATTGCTCAACTGACGGACTATCTGGGGATGAAGAGAACAAAGAAATACAAGAGAAGCCCCTACCTAGTTCGTCAGAAGCTATTGTGCATATACATGAACTTCAATGTTTTTTTGTAGGTCAGTATAATGTAGAAGATTCTATTTTTGTATCAATTGATAGGTTGGAATCATATGCTATGACTCAAAGATTGCATTCAAAGAAGCAATCAAAAATATCTGACTTTTTCTTAAAAGTGATGAATAATTAAGCTAGTAAAATGCTTGATTTAATGAAATAAAAAATGTAGCAGTATTCTTAAAGTTTATGTGTTAAATCTTTCATCAAGGAGTTAATCTTTTTTATTTATCTCTTCTTTTTGGGAGAATATAAGTTTAACCGTACTTCTGATTTCTTTGTATTTATATACAGTTTGAATTTTTACATGAGTATTTTAATGTTGAGACAATTATGTACGTAGAAATCATATTTTCTTTGAAAGGCATAGATATTTCAAGACTGTGCAGAATTAATTCATTTTTATTTTATTTTACATAATGTTTGACTCAGCTAAATATAAATTTTATAAAGAAAATTTAAGGCTAATAATAATGCAACTTGTGTGCACACAGATGTAAGTTTTTCTTTTGCATTTTTTCATTCTGCATATTAAAGCAATTTGTGTATGCAATCTTTATAAAATCATGATAATCTACAATTAAGGACAAAAATATTTTATTTTCCCAGAGCCAGAACTTTCATGACCAGGGTCTGATCATATAGGTTCCATAGAAAAGCATCAGAGAATGAAAATTAGTGTCTGACAGAAAGTTTGGTTTAGTTTTGATCAAATTTCCTTTCAAAATCTGAGTTTCAGCAGGGGTCTGTCCAGATTTTTCCCACAGGGTCCTGTTTTTGTGAAATTGTGAAGTTTATCTTATTTTTGTGAAAATTCTAGTCATAATTTTGTGAATTTTAAATAATCGATGTCTTCATGTTCTATCCTTCGTGTGTAAAAAGCTAAGTAATATGCTCTTCAGTGAGTTCAACTGCTTACTTACAGCCCAGATTTTATTTTTAAATGACTGAATTTGTGAAAAGTTCAATTTGAAAGTGATAAAATTCTGTGAAAGGTCTATTTAAGAGACAAATAATTTTGTGAAGGGTCCTGTTTTGGGACAAAATGTTTTGTGAAGGGTCCTGTTTGGGGATAAATAATTTTGTGAAGGGCCCTGTTTTAAGATAAATTATTTTGTGAAGGATCCTTTAAAGGAATTAAAATAATAAAACTTTGTAAAAAATCACCATAAAATTAAAACAAAACACAGGACGCGTTTCGAGCTAAAAACATAACAGCTCGTCATCAGCTAAGCATACACGTGTCCGAAAACGAACAAGTTCAAAAATGAACTCATCATTCAGAGTTCATTTTTGAACTTGTTCGTTTTCGGACACGTGTATGCTTAGCTGATGACGAGCTGTTATGTTTTTAGCTCGAAACGCGTCCTGTGTTTTGTTTTAATTTTATGGTGATTTTTTACAAAGTTTTATTATTTTAATTGCTTCATATCGCCAGTTTTCGGTGCTGTTTCGCTGTATCCTTTAAAGGACCTAAAATTTTCCTAAACATATCCCTGTTCAGTGAATATTCAGTTTCGGTGAAAAGACAGTCGAACATACTATGCCCAAAAAAACTCTAGTCATATCCCATAAAGGCATGCCTGCAGAAGAAACCATATGTGGCATATAAAGTGTTTTAAAAGATTTAAAAAAGAAAGATTCTATTTTTGTCCCTTATGAATGTATAGATGTCTTTAATTTTTCTTAAAAAACTAGGAGGTTCTGCCCCGTACGAGCTACGCTCGCCAACCCCTGTGCAGACTCAAAAAGTCCGTTAATTTGACCGGCTTTAGAAAGATTAGGGAAGATTGAATTATAATTAAAAAACCAGTGACGATATCCCTGTAAACGGGTTTCCATTTATTTCTCTTTTACTGAAGAATTTTAAGGCCAAATCAGCTGCTGTCAACTTCTGTTTTCGTGTTTGATTAAACAAGATTAGTTAAACATCTGAAAATTAGCTAATATAAAATGAACTAATTCAACAGACTTTCCGGTATTTTTTAATAACGCTATAAGAAAATGATTTTAAATCACAAGTTTTAAATCTAACATAATTTTCACCAAACTTTTCTTTTTTTAATAGTCACCTGAAAATATTTTTATTGTTAGAAAAAAAATTATTAATTTTTGCACTGTCTTAGAATTGGCAACAATCACTAAAAAGATCATCTTGAAATATGAAATTAATCTCTCGTGTACGTGTAAATATATATTTTAATTTAAACTGTTTGGCAATATTATTTGGCTATTTGAAATAGGACGTAATTTCACCCGCATTTACTGCTTTTAACACACACTAAATAATTTTTTTTTTTTTTTTAATATTCACGTGTATAAACAATTTTTATGATGTAATTTTTAGCATTTGCCTGCTTTTAACACGTAATCATTTAATTCTAAATTCATAGTATTTTTTTTCTGTTTATAATAGTCACGTGTAAATAAATTTTAATTTAAAGAAAATATTCTTATTTGAGAAGTTTTTATAATTTTGGCAACAATTTAAAATAATAAGCTTTTCTAAAATATGTAAAAAATATCTATGGAACTGCTGAAAAATTGAATTTAAAATGGAAATAAACCCTCAAAAAATGAGTCAAATTAAAAGAATTAATGCAATCTGCACACCGGGAGTTTCCAATGAATATACTTAGAAAAAATTATTAAATTCCTATGTATTAGTTTTTGCTCCTATAACACTTTTTTAATGGAACAATTTTGACCAAATTTAACATTAAATAATCTCTTAAAATAACTCTTCGATTTAAAAACTGTCTGCTTCAGCGTGTTTATCAAACATTTCTCGACAATCCAACCAATTTTCATATTTTTGTATGCGGTAGTTTTCTTAATATTAGCAAAGAAAGACCTGCAGTCACAAAAAATTCATCGACAGCGGCGGTAACAGCATTAGTTACATTTTTTTTTTTAGAATAGAGAGATTTACCTGAAAATATTTTCATTGTTAGAAAAGAAATATTATTTGTGCTGTTTTAGAATTGGCAACAATAGTTAAAAATATCATCTCGAAATATGAAATAAATCTCTCGCATACGTAAATATATATTTTAATTTAAACTGTTTGGCAATGTTATTATTTGGCCATTTGATATAGGACGTAATTTCACCTGCATTTACTGCTTTTAACACATATTAAATAATTCATTATTTTACAGTTTTCTTTCTTTTTAAATATTCACGTGTAAAAATATTTGTATGACGTAATTTTCAATATTTTCCTACTTTTAACACATAATTCATTTAATTCTAATTTCAAAGGGGTTTTTTCTGTTTATAATAGTCATGTATAAATAAATTTTTTATTTAAAGGATATATTATTCTTTGTGAAATTTTTACAACAGGCAACAATTTAAAATAATAACTTTTTCAAAAATATGTTAAAAATATCTCCGGAAATGCTGAAAATTTGAATTTAAAATTGAAATAAACCATAAAAAATGAGTCAAATTAAAAAAATAAATGCAGTCTGAATACCGCGAGTTTCTAGTGTATAACTTTTATGGGTCATTTAAAAATAAATCTCTTCAACAGCACATGATATGATAGGCATGATGATAGCAGCAAATGATAGGCATTAAAATTAGCACAAGCATAAATGATAAATTTAATATTTTGAGAATTTATTGTATAAAATTGTATTTAAATATGTATATATATTTTTTAATTTTTACTGAAGTTGTTGTAAATAGTTAGTTCTCTCCCCCTCCGCTAAGTATGGGGTGTACTACTACTCTCTTAACCCCTTGGGAACGAGCGACCGATATTCATGCCGCGTAAGTTTCTCAGAATCAGTGATTATTCTCACCAGTAAAATTGTATTGTAAATTTTGCCTTACTCAATTCGAGCATTTTTCCGATTCAATTAGACAAAAATTTCTGTTTTAAAAATCCGGTGGCTAAAGATTAAAAATTCTGTAAAAGACGCTCGTCCCGAAGGAGTTAAAGAATCAAACTTTAAAAACTTATTTTTAATGAAGTTAAAATCTAAGTAGTGAGCACATTTTGAAACTGTTTGTGCAAACCGTTAGTATATCTCAAACAATAAAGTTAATAATGAATAAATGCCGATTTTTTTTTTTAATTATAAAATATAAAAAAATAATGACTGTATATGGTTAATATTTTTGCTCTTATTGTAAACAAAAATATGCACATCCACACATATGCGTAAGTAAAAATGTATCTGTAGATAGATATGTGTGTTTGTGAATAAAAAATTGATATTTTTATTTTGCATGTGTGAACACATTAATAATTTAATTTTGAACATTAATAGTATAGGGTAATAGTAATGATTTTTCTGTTGCGAGAGCTTCGTTTTTGTTGTCAGACAAAACTCAGAAAAGCACCGAAATTCAGTTTTCAGCTTGAAAACATATTTCAGGCGGACACTTAATACACTTAATTGAAAACTATAATAAAAAAAAATTCTATAATCCTGTGAAAATGGAATTATATATATATGTCAACTGGAAAAGAAAAAAAAAAGTTTGAACTTACCGAAGACCATCCACAGCCAGATTTCTTATCTGGATTTAATAATTTTTTGCAGTGGATTGCCCATGAGCTGGGAGAAGAAAAGATTTTCTGTGTTTCTTGAGCTCTAATTTTTCCTCCAGGCAGAAGATCTCCAATAAATTTAGCACCCTGAAAAAGAAAAATTGTTTGGACTATTTAATTAAGAAAATAACTTGAACATCACATGGAAAATTTAGAACATAAAGAATATCTTATAAAATTCTCACAGATAAAACAAAATGCTTATCATGCCCATACTTATGATGACGTTATTGTATAAATAGATGTAGGAGTGGGGAATTTTCAAAAAATCTTACCAGCCAGCAAGATGCAAGGAACAGTTGAAAATTGTTATGACAAAATGTACATGGCTCAAAAAATAGTCAATTACTATTACAACAATGTCTTTCATATATTTTTTTTCTATACATTTAAGAAATATATACAACAGGGAAAAGTTGTATATAGGATAGAACTTAGTACCACGTTTACATTACAGTAATGTGGAAAGTTGCAAAACACAGCTAACTAGTAAAAACATGTAAAGTTTTAGGCACATCTCTATAGCCTGCAGTTTTCCAAAGACTACTTAAAAATTCATTCGCCTTGTCAGAAAATCAATTTGCCAGTGACAAGTAAAATGATGTATTTAACTCACCCCCAGGGCTTAATTTCTAAAAAAAAAAGTACCGAAGCCTTAATATTTTGCAGTACTAAAACCGTAGCGTGCTCCCCCTCCCTCCCGCAGTCACTTCAATCCGCATGTTTATATTTCAAACATTATTTGCAAAATTTAAAGCATCTTTTATTTCTTTAGTAAAATAACAATTTTAAATATATCTATCTGCATAAACTTAACTATCAACTGCTCCACTTTTAGTTTATCACTCCTTCTGAATACCAGGGCCTGATTAATGCACGGGCCTCCGGGGCCTCAGCCCTGTGCCCACCAGTTTCAGGGGGCTACAAATTATGTGGCTGATTTCCCCCCCCTTAATTAAATACTTTTCAAATAATATTGTTTTATAAAATATGAATTATTTTTATGCAATTATTAATACAATATTTATGATTTTGGATAAGGCGAGTTTTGAAAAAGACATTCTGCAACATAAACTGTGGATCATAGATGTTTGTGAATTATACAAATGCTTATTTGAGAAAGTGGACGGTAATTCATTTTCTTGATTATTCTTGTAAGTTAATTTTTTTTTTTTTTTTTTTTGTAAACTTGAAACTTTCACCCAAACAACTTTGTCAACTCATCAAATAAACCTACTTTTTTTCTGAAAGTGTCGCCGGGAATGGGGGGTAGGGGGGGCAACTTTTTAACAGGCCCTGGGCCCAATTTCAGCTTGATCGGGCTCTGCTGAATACAAATCTTTGCTCAATTCTATTGCTAATTAATTGCAGAATTCTGAAATTAAATAAGGTAAGGTACATATATATAATGAATGAATAACTGGCAAAAACATTTATAAGAAAAATTTTCAGAAAATCTTACGCGCCGTCTCATCTCCATCTCCTACGTGAGCGACAGACTACGTCACATATAAGTGTTTTGATAGAAAAGAATGATGAAACTTGGAGATGGGAGAGAAAGGAAAGGGTAATTTAAGCTTTGGTATTTCGGAATCACTATTGCACTGGGCTCCGGAGCCCTGTATTTATGAGCTCCGGTGAATTACGACCAATATTTAAATATTTACTAAAAACAGAGAAGTACCGGAGCTGAGCTCCGGTGGGCTCCGGCGCAAATTAACCCCTGCTCACCCCTGAATAGATATGAACTATCTAATTAAGATTGAATCACATTTTAGAATATTTTTTGAGATTTTTCAAAATATTGATATATTATACACCCAGTAGCAGATGTCAATCTGAAGCACCAAAAATTTTCTACAACAAGACTAAAATTTATCTGTGACCTCTACAATGCCAAACCTTGGCTATTGCCATAGAAAATGATAGTAAATCATCAAATAAGCAAAATTTGTATTTACATATCTGGTACAGGGATGGGTTTTTGGCATGACATGTCAAAAACCTGTCGAAAAGTATCAAAAACTGTTGAAAAATGTCAGAAACCTTATACACAATTTTTTTATCAATAATTAGTGTTATTTTATATGCTAAACAGGGGTCTGTCCAGACTTTTGCACAGGGTCCTGTTTTTGTGAAATTGTGAAGTTTTTCTTATATTTGTGAAAATTCTAATCATACTTTTGTGAATTTGAAATTATCAATATATTCAGGTCCTGTCCTTCATATATCAAAAAGTTAAGCAATATGTTCTTTGATGAGTTCAGCTGTCCTGTTGTAGGTTAGATTTTATTTTTAAATGATTAAATTTGTGCAAAGTTCAATTTGAAGGTGGAAAAATTCTGTGAAAGATCTATTTAAGAGACAAATAATTTTGTGGAGGGTCCTGTTTTGGGATAAAAAAAATTGTGAGGGGTCCTGTTTTAAGATAAATTTTTTTGTGAAAGGTACTTTAAGGGGACAGTAGAGTTTAAAATCCTTAAAAATATTTTTTTTTTTATTTTTGTAAATTTTACCTTAAATATTAATCAAGGGTACATTATATGCATAGCATGCATTTATCACAAAAAAAAAAAAAAAAAAAAAAAAAAAAAAAAAAAAAATTATTTTTGAGAAAAAAAATGGAATTTTACGTGTCGTCTCAGAAATCTTCGATACAAAAATATAAAATATATCGAATATAAAATTCGATACTCTATTTTATTTCTATATATAAACCAAACTTTTATAAAAAATATTGGGGATTTTCATTGATATGGGAGACGCAGGGGGCATTTCGAAGATTACTGAGACGACACGTAAAATTCGATTTTTTTCTCAAAAATAAATTTATTTTTCATTTTTTTTGTGATAAATGCAAACTTTAATGCATATAATGTACCCTTGAATAATATTTAAGGTGAAATTTACAAAAATAAAAAAAAATATTTTTAAGGATTTTAAACTCCATTGTCCCCTTAAAGGACCTAAAATTTTCCTAAACATATCCCTGCTAAATCAAGCTAAAAACTGATTAAATAATAATTTATATGTTATATTAATTATTTTTATTTAGTTACAGTACATTTAAGTTGTAATATAATTATATATTAAAATTCTAAATAATTTGTAAATTGTCATGCTCAGAAAAATAGCTAAAAATATTGAAAGTACTATTAAATACATTTTATAAAGTAATGTATATCTTTATTATTATGATATGTTCAGTTTGTTATAGAAAAATTTAGAAATTTAATTTATGCTTTAAAAAAAAAACTTGTGTAAAGCTAAAGTGGCCACTATTTACTGACTGACAATAAATTACCTAGATTTCAGGCCGTGAGACGGCAGCACAGACAATCACCTCTTCGAGTTAGAGTCTGAAATTCCAGGATTAGACAGAACTCTGTTAGCAAGTTAAAATGTAATTGGTCTGCCAAGTCATATCTTGGTGGAAAACACCTGCAAACCTGATTTTAGTGGTTGTCTCGACAAAGGTATGAAAAAACATGAAGGACTGAGAGCAGGAAAGCACAATGGTAAACCTATGAGTCAACCAATAAAATTGGGTTTGCAGGTGTTTTCGCTAAGATATGACTTGGTAGACCAGTTGTATTTTAATATGCGAATTGAGTTTTAACACATTCTGGAATTTCAGCCTTTAACTATATGAGGCGATTGTATATGCTGCCACCTCCCGGTCTATTTTTAATGATTCTAAAAATGTCTGTTTTTGTACATAAACATTAACTATAAACCACAATTGCATTACAAATGTTCTCTGAGTAATTAAATGAATTAAAATATGAAATTAATGTAATTAAACGTTCTTTAAATCAATAACTTAAGAGAAGATATTTTGTTAATTTCAATATTTACATATAACATATATCTTCATTTTATTATCTTAGTTTCAGTTTAATTATTTAGAACATTTTGTTTAATTTTATTTTTATACATTATAAAATAGTTTTAAAAAAGTTTCTTATTTGAGCATATTATTTCAACCTTGTAGCTGTAAATCTAGCCTTAATCCTCAATCCTTTGTTTGTGGAAAACACTTAATATGGGATTAACATTAAAATAATATAAAAAGATGTATATTATTTATATGCAATTTTATACATTAAATTATACAAGTATTTTCACCATGTAATTTCATTTTTACAAATTAAAGTATTTCATAGTTTGATTACTTATATTTTTAATGTAACGATACTTTAAATAATTTTTTTATTCTATATTATATAGCTTACAATTATTTTCTATTTTCTAAGCAACTTATTGAACCGAAAACATGTTTTGAGTTTTATACAGGATATGTGATTTTTAATGTCTAAAACCAGCGGAAGAATTGATAAAAAAAAAGTCACTGGTCCCAAGGACCAGTAAGTATGAAAATTTACTGGTCTGCAGTCATCATCAATGGACTGCTACATAAAATTCTGTTAAATCCCTTTAAGCCTTTGAGTGACTCTCACTCCACCTCCTAGAATATAAGCCAAACTTCCTTTGCAGTTGCAGTTATCCATATTTTTCAACGTAATAAAGTGTAAAATTATAATTTGCTAAAAAGTAAATAAACAGTATATAAACAAAAACTGTAAAGTTATTAATTAAATATTTTATTTCTGATTATTTATTTCAACTGACTGTAAGGTTTAATGCATTTTTTATTATTATTTATTTTTTTAAATAAAATGAAACTGTGTGATTTGTGTTTGGTTGTGGTTTTCTCAGGGACAGGAAAATCTATGTTTACTTGTCAGAGAATATAGGTGTAAATTAGCGGTCGCCACTCGCCACGTGGCGATTAAAGTTGTAAAAGTGGCGATTAAAATATCGGTCATCGATCGCCACTATAGTCGCCACTCACCAAGTGGCGAAAAAAAAAATCTGTTATCAATCACCAACTGAAATACAACTTTTTTCATGGAAATATGCATCTCTACTTTGATTACATCTAATTAGTAAACTGATTAACTGTTTTTCCAACCGGATGCAAGCAGATTGCAACGATTTAGCTGTATTTTCAATATTTCAGTTTTTCACCATGCTCGCTCTTCAGTTGGATTATTTTTTCAAGAAATATAGCTTTATGCAAACTATATTCATCAGCTTTGGTTCCACGTGTATCTCAAATAATTTATTCCTCTTTTTTTCACCGGATGCAAATGCAAATGAATTTTAACCCTTTCGGGTCTGGTGTACTACTAATAGTACATGTCTTTTCATAGAGTATTATTTTTTCTAAAAAATTACTTTTGTTACTATCTACATATAGTAATGATAGTATATGGCTATGCCTTTCTTATTATGAGTTCATTTATGTTTGGACATTTAGTAATAACAATAACAATAAAAGTCAGCTTAAATCTCTATGCACCATTGGCGATTCCTTTATTTTATACATAAATTTCACTCTTTAAATTTAAAATACAGGTTACTTTTCTGAACGAATCATGTGTGATAAAACACAAAAAACATTACAAAGTTGTAATATCTGTTAAACCCTGTTGTAATACGATATTTTCCAAGCATCTCCAAAAACTCTTCCTTACCCTATTATGTCAGTAAATCTATTTGGATAGCTATGATTAGGGTTGCCAGTTTGTACGTATTTCCCATAAGTTGTATGTTTTTTAGCATTTTTCAGGCCTGTCGTACAGTGTACATTTAAAATTGTCCCGTACAACGATTTCTTCCATTTTTCTACTTCATCTTATTGTTGACAGTTTGAAGACATTTTTATTTTTCAGTTTGCTTCAAAATTTCACCTTTTGCCAAAAAAAATGTTATACAATTGTGCCTCAAATGTAAAAATGGGTTATTTCTGATCAGGATGACAAAAACGTTGGGTGAGTTGAGTAATATTAATTGCATATTCACAAACTCTTGGGTAGGATTAGATCATCTGAACTGGACATTATTATAGACTATAAGTATCAATATTATAATTTTTTTAATTTAGTATATCTGTACCTTAAGTTTTAAGTCTTGTTTTATTTATTATTTTCCTTTATGCTTCATTACAAAAATTTACTTCTGTACGGTGTCCATTACTAAAATTTTTCATGATCATCATTTAATTGTAGGTTTCGATTTATTTTTGTTCTTACAATTTAATTAATTTTTCATTCATAATGCGATATATCACTGCAAATTTAGTTAATCGATGTTAACAGAATAATGTAATACAAATAAAGTTGGAAAATAATGATTAAATCGATTAATTAATAATTTCTTTTTAAAGAAATTTGTTACAGAAAGCATTACTGGCACATTAAACATAGTTTAGAATGGTATGAAGAAGGACGATAGCTCAATAAAACCAAAACTAACTAGTGTCAATCAAAATCTTCTGGTTTTTTTCTGAGATAAATCTGGCAACCCTAGCTACGATTAACATTATTAAAAGTAATTTTGTTCTCAAAATTGAAAAAAAAATGGACCCGAAAGGGTTAAGGTTAAGGACATTGCAATATCTTCAATATGTTTAATCAGTTATATTATTTTTCTTCAAGAGATACTGTTTAATCTTGCGAAATACACTCACCAGCTTAGATTTCAACTGTATGTAATGTGTGTGGTATGTTAATAACACATTTAATTATTAACTAAAATCGAAGTAACATTTTATTATGTTTTGTTGACTTTTATTGTATACACCTAGCTGTTGGAATTTTAATTTAGTTACTAACTTTTTATATAAAGAAAGTAACAGTAATTTGATTGATAATTGTGTTTATGAACATTTACAAATAATCCAAAAATATATTCTAAAAAAATTAATATAACAGATTTTGTAGTTTTTAAAGTAATTTTCTTGAATTTCAACTGCGTCCCTATTCTTATCATGAATAGTTGGCTGGTATAAAACTCTGATTTATAGAAAAATGTGTATATATACAACGATTGCAGTTTATCTAGATGTCAAGAAAGTTTGAAACATTATAGTGGCCACTAACTTTAAAAAGTGGCCACTAATGAAACTTAGTTTACCGGCCACTGGCTACTAACTCAATTTCCCAGTTTTCACCTATATCAGAGAAGGAAAAAAGTTACGTAGTGGTCCGGCTGAATTTTTGGTGGTCTCGGACCAGCAGACTACCAAGGATTTCGAACGTTGAAAACTATCAAAAAGTTTATTCAAGTGTCTAAAACTAAAAATTATGAGAAATTGTCAATTTAAAGTTGTTGTAAAAACAATTTTAAACAGTTTTGAACTCAATTTTAGGTTTTTGACAGTCATTGTCAGGGGTGGGGGAATGCATCATTTTACTCACCACTGGCGAGTGAATTTTCTGACAGGGCGAGTGAATTTTTAGGTAGTCTTTGAAAACTGCAAACTATAGAGATAAGCAAAAACTTTTTTTTTTTTTTTTTTTTTTTTTTTTGTAGTTAGCTATATTTTTCAACTTTCCTAATTACTGCAATGTATACATGGTACTAAGTTCTATTTTATAATAAATTTTCATCTCTTGTTTATGTTTCTTAATTTTACAGGGACAAAAATATGAAAATGCATTACAATAACAGTAACCAACTATTTTTGAGTTTCGTAAATTTTGTCATAAAAAGTTTCTACTGTACGTTGCATTTTACTGGCTGGTGAAATAAATCCTTGGCTGGTAAGATTCCCCAAACCTGGTCATTGTCAAAAACTATGTAAAAAGGGGGTTTTGACATGATGGTTAAAACCGCCACACTGTGAGAAACTTGCCAACTCTGGGTGGATATGAACAATACACACCAAAGAAAATTACTGCAGCTTAAAGTTAAATTTATAGTTAATTTATAACTTAAAATAGAAAAGTAAATAAGCCCATGTATAAAGTTAAACAAATAATTTAAACACAAATGAATTGTTAATTTTTTTTTCTTTACTTATTGTTACTTGAAAGCAGAATAAGCAGTTGTCTCAACTATTTAGAATATTTCGAAACTGTTAGATTAATCTGCAAAGAGTAAAATAATCTACAGTGCTCGAGTTCGTGATGCACTGTTTTTGCTTCTAGGATTATATATATATATAGCACTTTTTTTTATACATATGTAACAAAAAGGAAAAGTTATATTTCATTCTATGGCTAGAAAGGAGAAAATTGTTATTATTATTTTTTTTTCCAATACACCAGCAATCAGCAGCATATATGGGATAAAGTAAGTAAGTAGTTTAGACAGAGGGAGATAATACAGTAGCGCTCAAAAGTATTTTGACAACATTAACTTCGCTCTTATTTTATTTAATATAAAAATATAAAAGAAAATATATTCCCTATCATTAAGAACAATATGAATGCAGTTATTTAAAGGTATAAAGTTCAACTTGTTTGTTTACATTCAGTGTCACCGAAAAAATATGACTCTTCTTTAGCTCAAAAGTATTTTGACAATTAGTTTAAATTTAATTGCTGACGGCGCCAGTTGCTCTGTAGCTTCGATAGTATTTATATTGACTTATTTTGGTTATTTTTAAATGCCAAAATGCAAGGAATATTCTATTGATTTTAGAAAAGCTGTTGTAAATGCACTTATGAAAGGACGAACGCAAGCAGAAGTTGCTCGTTCTTTTAATGTGTGTCGGCAGCTTGTTAGTACATGGAATAAAGTTTTTAATAAATGGAGATATATCGAAAAAAAGCCTCAAAGTGTCCATCCGAAAAAAAACAACTTGCAATGTTGACCGCATTATAAAAAATCTGTTTACAAATGATTGTTGTAAGTCAACTGAAGTAATAAAAAATTAATTGAAAGAAAATTAAAGCATAAACATACACGTTTCAACTGTCAAACGACGCCTAAACCTCTATGGTTTACATGGCCGGGGACCAGTAAAAAAAGTGTTTGTTATTTTCTAAGAATACGAAGGCTAGACTTGCATTTGTAAAACGGCATAAATCGTGGACAAGTGTAGGATGGTCTAATGTTTTGTGGAGCGATGAAAGCAAGTTCAATTTACTGTCAATTGATGGAATCATGTGCATTCGACGTCCTAAAAACAAAAAATATGATGTTCGATACCAAATACCCGCCATCAAACATGGAGGTAGTAGTGTCATAGTTTGGATTTTTTTACGCGTTGGAGTTGGACCCTTAGTTCAAATTGATGCGACTATAAATTGTTTTGTGTACAGTGATACATTAAAGATTCATATGCTACCATACGCTAAACAAAACATGCCTTCTCAGTGGTATTTTCAGCAAGATAATGACCCGAAACAGAAATCTAAGTACGTAAGTGATTTTATGAAATGCAGAAAAGTCAAGGTTCTAGAGTCCTAGTCATTTGGCCAAGCCAAAGTCCGGAGTTGGATCCCATAGAGCACTTGTGGGAAGGGTTAGATCGTACAGTAAGATGCCAAAATTATTCAAATAAGGGAGTTTTATACGAAGCTCTTAAAAATGAGTGGGGCCGAATTCCTTTAGATTGAATACAAACGTTAATCGACTCAATGTCCGCGTTGTGAGGATGCCCTAAAGGCTAGATGATATGCTACTAAATATTGTCTGACTCATTACTATATTTGATAATTATTGTGTTAAAAAAATTTATTATTATAATTTAAAATTACTTTTGAATTATCATTTTTCTGATTTTTCTTGGGTTTCAAGTTATTTTCTAGCAAATGATAGTTAATTTATTAAAATTCTCTAAAACATTGAATATGGATAAATAAAATAAATGATTGATTTTTGTATTTTATTATTCTTTTTAATTAAGTCAATTATTACCTTTGCCAAAATACTTTTGAGTACTGTATAAATGAAAGAGCAAATACTGAGTTTCTATAAATGCCATCACTTGCTTGCAGTAAACATACAAAATTTACAGAAAATTTTAGAGAACTACAGCAAAACCTATAAAAACAGAATCACAAGGGAGTAGAAAAAAAAATTCATTTATACAGGTTCTTAGACAAGCAGTTAAAATTATATAATATTTAATGGATTTGTTAGATTTTTTTTTTTTTAACAATCCATGAATTCATTATGGATAAAGGGCAAAACTGGGAAAGTTGATTAGTGGCCAGTAGTAGCAGTTTTATAAGTGTTGTATTAAAATATTTATTCAGTGCTATAATAAATTTTGCTGTTAATGTAAGAGATGGCTCAGATTGCATGTAATTTAATTTTATGCATTGTATATTTAATTTTAAAATAGTAGAAGCAATATCCTGTGCAATATTTGCAGTTCTTTATGGTCATTATGAAGAGAAAATAAAATATAAAATTTATCTTAGTTTGAACGATGAGAAATAATTTCCATCCTTCATCAGTCTATCTTACAAACTAAAATAATTGAAAACTTAAAATTCCTAAAGGTAATAATATAAACAAAGGTTATTCAGCACATATTTTAGAATTATAAATATGGAAATGTACAGCAAATCACGGCATTACCCGTGCACAGAATACTTGAAACTTTTTTAATCGGCATAGTATTTTTAATCAAGCATGACAACTTAATGCTGATAACATCAATCCACCAAACTAAATTCTAAATTAAATTTTGAGTGACACAGTATTAAATACCAGGAAACAGGGATACCATAGTGCTGAAAGGGGAACTATAAAATTATTTGATAATTAAGAATGGTAATAAACTATCGAATATCAACCGACAACGACAACCATTAGAAAACAAAGCCAAATTTTAATGCACAAACGATACGAAAGCTGCCGCAAACCCCTCCTTCTGAGGGGAAAATAACTTAACTATTAGAAGAAAAGATTGGTGATGCTAGGTGCAATCACACATTGCAGGACGGAGAAGCAAGCTCTTCTAGAAAAATTCCTAAATGGTGACCATCGGCGAAATGGCATAAATTAGGCTTAGAATTTAACATGCCAAGAATTATGCTATGTACATTATCTAAAGTGATGATCAAAAATGGAATACACTAGTGGCCACTTTTTTAATTGAAATGTGCTAAGAAATAAGCTTTTTTTTTATTTTCTATTAGTATTAATCTAAAATTAAATAGCCCAAATAAATAAGCTAATCAAGCAGGACGGTCATTCTGCCAAGCCAAGCTAAAAAAAATGGTAACCCCGCCAATCAAACAAACGCCAAGAATAATGGCAAGACACCGTAACTGCTTATTATACTGAAGACAACTTCTCCATGTTAAATAGACCACACATGGCAGCGTAAAATTTCCCATATCAAAAGAACCAATCATCGCAGAAAAATAAAACTAAAATCAGAAGGACCTAATCAAGAAGATCTTCAATTTGAGATCAAATGCGTTCTCATAAATTGATTATAAACAGAGATATAGATTTTTTAAAATAACGTCGAGACACTGAAAATGAAAGATTTTTTACTTTCGTCACACCTTATGTTTCAATTGAGGTAGAGGCTTAAATAATTGACAGAAAAAGGTACGGATTGAATTTTTGGACAGATATTTACTCAATCTACATGCTTTTATAAAATTCAGCTTTAAAAACATAAATTTTCTATTCTTAATTAGTGAAAAACTGTTAATTAATTCTAAAGTTTACAAATTATGCCAAATAGCGATAAAACTGCCAAAACATTTTAGAAATCTTATACTTTTCTTTTATATTATCCTTTTGCATTGATTTCATCGAAGAAAACTATGGCTGAGATTCCGATAGATTTTTCGCTGTTAGCGAAATAAATTTGACCAATCAGAAGCCTGCATGTTTGAGAATATTTGCTGTTTCTGGATCCCGGCCTATGTCATGAAAGTTTTGAGCCATTTTTTTAGTGCCATGAATGAAGTGCAATGTTTGTAGAAATCTAGGCTAGGATCCAGATAGATTTTTCGCTGTTAGTGAAACGAGATTCACCCATCAATAGCCTGCATTTCTGCAAACAGTGAAAAGTTCGCAAAAATGCAGGCTTCTGATTGATGAATCTCGTTTCTCTAACAGCCAAAAATCTATCTAGATTGCGGCCAGTTATGTTGAACACAATTTTGCATTTCCACGTCCAGGAAGGGTATTGATTGTCATAACAATACATATTTGAAACTATTTAAGGCACTGTTTCTGAACTCCTTTGCTAAACATTTCGATATTAAAGAAGTTGTTGTTTCCATAGTAACAGTACTTTTCTGTATTGCTTTCTCTAAAACACAAATATCGAAATTTAACAAAGAGCGCTCAGAATCCCCACCATAACAGAGCGCCTTTACCCATAAGAGTGGTGATGTATGCACAGGAGGCATGCTCATTTGAATTTTTGCCGAAAGTACGGCTACAGCATCTAGAATACCTTGTGTGGAAATATTCTATCCAAACAACGCTAAAAATTTGTATCCCTTAAATGTGCGACGATACTGCTAAAATTCCAAGTATCGATCACAGCGACATCTGCGGGATTTAGTATTACATTGTATAGACTAGCAATATCTTGCAGTTTGAGGAAATATCCTGCAGATGTCGCTGTGATCTGTATATTTCAGCAGCATCGTTGCACATTTAAGGGATACAATATTTTAGCACTTTTTTAAGTATTACAGGGATAGCCAATTTCCACACTATATATTCTAGGCACTATAGTACGGCAATCCACTTTCTTGAATAGAGGATATTCTATCTACGTTATGATCACGTGGTCAAGGCAAAAACGTCTAACATAAAGAAGGGAAGGCTTCGTTGATGTAATGTAAATCCCCGCTAGCCAATGAAACAGTTCACGGGAGAAAGCAGTAGTAGTTTCCTGTTTCCCTTCTTATCAGTTAGAACTTCTTTAGGTAAATTGCTGGTACCACATGACTTTTTCATCCTTGAACTCATATTTGGAATATCCTCCATTAGACGATACGCGCATGGACGAGCTTTATTAGACTAGGGAAATAATTCAATATGCATTAGCCTGACGATAATGACACGCTCGCAAAGACCTTTAACGATTTGTTTTTATCACTTCTACCAATAAACCTTTATTGGCCATATGTCGCTACTTCGTTATAGCAACACACTTGTTCCTAATTGGATCCCGACCTTAATGTATCAAAATATGGAGTTTGCTTTCTGTACTATTCCTGAGCTCAGTTATAGTGTCTAGAAATATAGGCCGGGATCCAGGTACATTTTTGCAAACAGTGAAAAGTCAGCAAAAATTCAGGCTTCTGATTGGTCAATTTTGTTGCGATAATAGAGAAAAAGAATGATGTTTTGAAGTTTTAGGAAATATCCTGCAGATATCACTGTGATCGACTCATTGGATTTCAGCATCATTTGAAATTTAAGAAATCCAATATTTTAGCCCTTTTTTAAGTATTACTGGGATAGCCGATATCCACACTATATATTCTAGGCGCTGTAGCACCGCAGTAGACTGTCTTTTTCGTTTGCCTCGGAGTAGATATAGATGAAGTCATTTGAAGCTGTTCTTAAACTGTGATCAACAACATATAAGGCCAGTTCATAACGTCACACGGAGTTGATTATCAGTACACGGCAATGGACACAAAAAAAAAAAATCGGCACGCAGCTTTTTACTAATCATCATGTAAAGATGATCCAACTCCGAGGCTAATGAAAAAGACAGGCTACCGCGGTGGGTCCGATTCTTCTTTTTTTACAGACCGCTGGAGTCACGTGATGCTCGAATGCACCAATGAAGGTGCGCGGAAAGAGCATCACGTGACTCCACCGGTTTGTAAAAAAAGAAGAATCGGACCCACCACAGTAGCCTGTCTTTTTCGTTAGCCTTGATCCAACTCCGTGCGACTTTTAAACGTCATGAACTGGCCTATTATGTCATTGGTCGCGCTAACACCCTCCCTCCTGCGTCCACCATATATAGCGGCATCTTGTACTGGAGACTGCTAAATGGGCTGCTATCGGTCAAAATCAAGATAGAAAAGGGCAGAAGAGAGGGAAAGAACTCCTTTTTTTGGTATCTAGTTTTTCACGTGGGAAGATTGACATGTCTGTTCCTCTCCATTCATAACTTCATGGTGGTGAAATAAGCCAAAGCCCGTAATATAGCTCGCTCACTCAAGCTCGTAAACTCAAGCTCGTAATATATTTGCATTATTAAGAATTTCAAACTTCTAGTTTTAGCTACAGACAGATAAATTAAGAAAGTTTTTATTTCGAAAAAACAAATTGATTTTTACTGCTTTAACTAATTAATTAACCCCCTCCGAAAAAAAAGAATCATAAGATGAAACCTGAAGTTATTTCAGCTTTATTTTAAGACACAAATTTTTAGGCACTCATTTCCATAAATTAAAAGAATAAAATGTTTGCTTTAGTAACAATTTCGAACTTCCAATCTTAACAATGAACCTGTGTGCTTAGAAATTTGTGTAAAATATGGAAAGATGGCCGCCAAGCCCATCATGCATAATTTAAAAAAATTTAATTTTCAGAAACACGTTATGATGTATTTAGTAAAGGAGAAAAGGCTTTCTATCAACGCATACTTAGGTACTCGACTTACATATGGTAAATTTTTAATGGAAAATGTTAAATAAGTACCATAATATAAGCTTGGAAATTTGATATCACACTATTTTTTAGCCACAACTTTCACCTTTTTTTCTTTTATTTTTATTTTTATTTATTTATTTATTTATTTTTTTATTTTATTTTTTTTTTTTTTTGCTTGGCTTTTTTTTACTTTTGAAAAGCTGTTTTTTAGTAGATATTAACATACTGCAACCAACTATAAATGGATTCATTGACGGAATGCAAGAAAATTTTACTCTTTCCTTAGTAGGAAAGTGACAATAAGACAGCCGCTGACAAACAACTTTTTAATAGCGATTTTTTCTCTTTTTTCTCTTTTTTCTCCCTTTACAGACAGTGGCTAGTGCTAATTTTGCTCTTTACTGAGTAACAATAACAATGTTGGGATATACAATACAAACATAAAAAATAACAGCTCATTCAGTTAGATTACAAATACTTCAGCCAATAAATGATGTGTTAAGTCAAACAACTTATACAAACCAGATAGTCGATAGTTAAAAACCCCTCTCCAGCCTCCAAAATGCCATCACTCATTAACATTGACAGAGTAACACCACGTCCACTTTGAATACTACGCCTTTTCTGCAGTTCCTCAAGGGAATCTACACCACTCCCAGTTTCTTCCTCTTCTTCCTCACCAGAGTGACCATGGCCATCATCTTCTTCCATTAAATCATCTGGTTTTGAGGAGCTATGAGATGCTACAGGAAAGGTATATTAAATATATTAGTTAACAGCAAAACAATAAGTATTTTTAAAGTAATTTAACAAAAATTTACTATAACAATGGGGAAATTGCACGTTTTTCAATTTAACTTGCATTTTATAGAGTACAAAAGTACGAGCAATTTGATACCATTTTTACATTTTTTTGAAACTCGGAAAATCCATTAAATTAACTTTAACAATGCAGTTTTTGTCTTGTCGGGAAAAAGCCGCGTCACGTGACGAAAGTGGTTTTGACGTCACTGCCAGTGGCATGGCGTCCGGTCATTGCTGGATGCGGCGATGACCAAGCAATATTTTAAAACTCTTAATAAGCTTTTAAAACTCTACGATCCAGTTTTAGCAGAACATTTGGAGTTCATGTATAAGTGAAGGTAAGATTTAAAGTTTCTTTTTTGAACATTCAACCATTGAATTTTAGAGCTAATAATTTTTCACCACAAACTTGAATAATTGCGATGACCACCGAAAATTTTCACGCCACGCCACTGGTCACTGCACATGTAAACAAATCTTTGCTGTATTTTCCCCCGTACTTTTCTATGGGGACGGCTTGCGTTACGCTGAATGATTTCTTTCTTTTCTTAAAAATTATTAGTAGAACAAACTAAAAGCATTATAAATTGTTGAAATGAATAAATAATATTGTGAATTTGAGTGAGATTTTTTTTCCCCTCGTTTTTCTAAGGATTTTCATTTCGAGATCTTGATGTAGAAATAAAATATCTGTACAAGTTTATACTACAATTGTATTTTATAGAAAAATATACTTTTCTTTTTCATATTAATATTCCACAATAATTGATTTCATAAACTGGTTCAAATAGTATCTCTTTCATTACTGACGGGGGAAGGGGGGGGGGGGGGGACAACTTATAAAAAGGTTTTTGTATTTGTATTTTATATTTGAAATAAGAATTTGCCCTGCTTTCGTTAAATGTTTTATCTCTTCAGTTGTTAAATAAGCTATTTTTGAATAAAGAACAGATAAACTCAGAAAGAGAGCAATTTGCTGAGGTAGCTTTAAGATAGCCTTAGAGAATTTTTATATAAATATACCCAAAAAAATTTAACAATTCTTCAAAAATGTTTCAAATGGGCAAAAAATAACAAGTAGTTATTTTAAATACTATCAGTTTTGTGAACTTCATCAGACCTTCGGATTGAAAATTTTACGCTTTATAAAACTGCAGATTACAACTCACTGTTTAGTTTATGAATTCTATTTTTTATTTTTGCTATAAATTAGCAGTATTTCAACGGAAGTTAAAAGGGCCTAAAGAGGAATTCAAGCACCCCCCGACTTACGTAAGCAATGCGTTCTGTAAACTTTTACGTAACTTGAATTTTACATAAGTCGAATTTGTAAATTGCTTAAGCATAATTTTGTAAGAAAGTGCAATATTTATTATATATATAATATTTACAGAGTAATATTTTGTAAATGAAGAATAATACAGCAGTGCTTACTCGGATATAAAGTAGTATGAAAAAAATATAAAAGCAAACTGAAAGGACACTTTTCAAATAACAAATATTTTGTAGATTACGGAATTAATATACAAATAACAAATAAGTAATAAAATAATAAATATTATAAAATAATTATAAACGTTTATAAAACATGCTAGTATGTTCACAATTGTAATGTTTGAGATTTATTACATACTTGCGAATCTACACATGTCGCATAATACGTAAGTCGGGGGATGCCTCAGATTGAAAGAATGATAATATGTTTGAATTTTTATTCATGATCAATAAACGCTTTCTTTATTCTTTCGCTTTATGTTAATTTTTTATTGCTAAATTAATACTCAATCCATACCTTCCAAATAATTAAAAATATAATATTCATGCAAATTCATGTCTTATTTGTGAATTGAATTTAGAAATCATTGTGATATTATAGCAAAGTGTTACCATCTCTTAACGTTGCCCTTATGATACTAATGCATTATCCAAACAAAGAATTAATCTTGAATGATAATATATGCTAAATTATTTATATGTCACTATAAAAAGTTTGTGTATAATGAGATGTCTGCTTTCAAAAGTGAAAAGAGTGACCTTCGCCTGAACAACATATTCAAAATGAAAATACTGCTTTATTTAACAAGATATTCAAATCATTTTCATTATTATCATTTTTTTTTAAACGAAAGTTAGAGCACTGAGGGAAATACTGATATAACATGTTTAGAACCTGATAAATATTAAGTAGGACATTCTGAGAAACTACATTTCAAACAAACCACTCAAACAAACAAAAACTACATGCATTCAAAAGTTATTCGTAAGCAAATAATCCTAAAACGGTAATTAAATTATTTTTACACTTTTTTATTTAACTTAACTTGGTTTTTGCATGTGAGGTTAGGATTTTGTATTTGATCTTTCACTCACTTTCAGATAAATTAAGAAATATAAAAATTATGCACAAAAGTATGTTTCCAGTGACAATACAACATTTTAATATTTTTATAAGTTAATTATAAATTAATACATTAATTTTAACATGTTTACCCGTTAGCCCATCACAGTTGATAAATCGTCGAATATTCTTTGTCGTTACAAGTTGTAACAACAGTGAATTTATTATGCTCTAAACTACGGTCGCCCAAAAAAGGTCAAATGGTTGTGAAGCTGCAATTATTTTACACAGTAAAAAGTAGAAAATATAAGTAAAAAAATAAAGAGTGTAATATATTTAAGAAATATGCTTGAATAAACTAACACTTTCATATTAATCAAACAATGATTATACGTTGAAAAATCAATTTAGAAATTCTAAATGATAGTTTAAATAATGCTTTTCTTTTCTTTCCTCTTTCCATATATTAAAACAGAAATAGAGCAAAGATTATAATTTTTTTCGAAATAAATTGACAAGCTTACATTTTCTACCAAATGTAAAGAAAAGCAGTGAATTTTACATAACCGGAAAGTTTTTGCTTTAATACTTATTTTTAAGTAAGCTCATAAAAAAAATTAAATTAAAGGCAATACTTATAAATTTACTCACGTATGTTGTAGTAATTTGTTTCTGGTGTGTGGGTACGCACTTATTACCGACAGTAGCTAATTTAAAAATTTTATTCCATAAGTCAGTATTAAACAAATAATTTTTTCTTGTTTTCTGCGTTATGGCTCAAAATTTCCTTTTCTCATAGTAAATTCGAGTTCATTTTTTATCTGTAATATAACCTGCGGTTCATTCCATGTCAAATCACCCAGGGCATGGCACCCACCATCACCAATTTTGATAAAAGTCAGTGAATTTGCAGAGTTTTTAATGCTGATTCCATAAATGTCAATCATATTGAAATTGATCAAACGGTTTGTCAGATATGAGCTTTTAAATGTCTTCCAAGATGGCCAATTTGCCGCCATTTTGAATGGCACATGTGACAACATAAAGGTCTATAACTTCTTTCAGGTTTAAGCTAGAACTTTCAAATTTTTTTTGTTCTGTTCAGAATAAAGTAAACTTTCACCTAAACAGATTTTTGTGCAATTTATTCCATTAAAATGCTGTCAGAAAATGACTTTTTGCCATTTTTTTTAATTAAAAAAAGGTATAACTTCAATGGCCGATTTCCACCATTGTTCTCCCTTCAATTTTCATCTAATTGCATAAATAGACAGCTCAAAGTGTGTTTTGATGCCTGATAAAAAAATTTTAATGGGCAGTTTGTAGGTTTTTTGTTTAAAGAATTTCAATTTTACCGACTTCCATATGTAACGGAAAGTACTCAGAAGTATCATACATATTTACATCTAAAAGTTTGGTAAGGTTTTATCTTTCATAAACATATATATTTTTTTAATGTGGCTAAAAAGAAGGGGAATGCCTCAGGAATTATAAATAGGAATGCTAACAATGAATTCCTGCAAGACATAGAAGTATTTTCATGACAAATTGGAATCTAATGCAAAGTTTCAGTAAATTTTAAATAAAAAAGAAATGATGGAAAAAATTCTACAAATTGTCACATTTTATAGCAAAATTATACTTGCATATTATGCAAAATGATAAAATTACAATTGTTAACTAAATACAATATGTAAAAATTATTGTACTTCAAAATTATACAAAATAACATTTAGCACATACACAGTAAAAATACTATTAAAAATATATCTACATTCAAAATAAATATAATTAGTTAAAAAATTAACTCTGTTGTATTAATATTGCAGCTCAAAGTGTGTTTTGGTACCTGTTAAAAAATATTTAATGGGCGATTTAAAATTTTAAAATTTAGTTCAAAATAAAAAAAAATATATACTTTATTTCACTTTGGTTTATTTTTTAAATGTAAATAACATTAAAGCTGTAATTATTGTTGAATTATAAATCGAAAATTGCTGTCCAAAATATGAAATTTCTAATTAATTAATTGCTAAAATTATCCGATTGCGTTAATTTATTACCAGAACTTTCCAGAAGACAGAATTTTAAGTAATAATATCACTTTGGTTTGCCAGAAGGGGTTTTTTCAACCAACCAGATAGATGTACTTACCAGAAAGAGATTTTCAACGAATCGGACTAAAATTACTTCCCAGAAGATTTTTTCAACCAACCAGATTAAGCAGAATTTTACAACTTGTTATGTTAAAAAAGTTGTCTGTTAAAAAAGATTAAAGTTTCTCTTCTATAAATGATGCTGCTTTGTTGTATTAAGTTAGATGTTTTCTTATGGGTAAACAAAATATGTACAATATTAGTTTAAATATCAATAATCCAAATTGTGATTTAAATAATCCTCAAGCTATCCACCATCGCAATGAGTTATCCGTCAAAAATAAAGAACTTCTTGCATTAAGATGCAATTTAGAGGATAGCGAAAACTCAACAATATGCTTTGCTCACAGAGAACACTTTCTGCATATGTAAATTCAGCAAAAGAAATGTTTTCATTTATTTAATCTTCATCCTAACAAGACCAAGAAAAGTATCCTTATAAAGATGAAAATAAAGACTCGCCAGTCGCCACTCGGCGGCTAAACGTGAAAAACTGACGACTAAAAATATAGAAAGTACCGGCCAAATGCAGGATTTTCCAAAGGGATTTCGTCAAAGAATCGCGAAAAAAAACCCTGCGAATTTTGTCAAAAGATCGCGAAAATACCCAAATATCATCAATAGATCGCGAAAAAGCTAATTTCGTCAAAGAATCGCTCAGTAACCCAAATTTCGTCTAGTGATCGCGGATAAAACGCAAATATCGTGAATGGATCGCGGAAAAAAACGCAAATATCGTCAATAGATTGCGAAAAACAAACGCAAATTTCGTCAAAGAACCGCGAAAAAAACGAATTTCGTCAAAAGATTGCAGAAGAAAACGTAAATTTCGTCGAAGGATCGCGAAAAAAAACAAACATCGTGAATGGATCGCGGAAAAACACAAATATCGTCAATAGATCGCGAAAAAACAGAAATATCGTCAATAGATCGCGAAAAAAACGCAAATATCGTCAGTATATCGCGAAAAAAAACGCAAATACCGTCAGTATATCGCGAAAAACGCAAATATCGCCAATAGATCGCGAAAAAGACGCAAATATCGTCAATAGATCGCGAAAAAGACGCAAATATCGTCAATAGATCGCGAAAAAAACGCAAATATCGTCAATAGATCGCGAAAAAGACGCAAATATCGTCAATAGATCGCGAAAACAACGCAAATATTGTCAATAGATCGCGAAAAAGACGCAAATATCGTCAATAGATCGCGAAAAAAAACGCGAATTTCGCAAATAGATCGCAGAAAAAACGCGAATTTTGTCAAAGAATCGCGTAAAAAAGAGAATTTCGTCGAAGAATCGCGAAAACAAACGCGAATTTCATCAAAAAATTACGAAAAAAGTGCGAATTTTGTCAAAAGATCGCGAAAAAAAACCACACATTTTATCAAAGGATAGCGGAAGAAACACAAACATCACAAATAGATCGCGGAAAAACGCGAATTTTGTTAAAATATCTTGCAAAAAATGCATAATTAGCGCCAGAAGAGACCGCCCTCAGCCCCCCACCTTTACATTTCAGAAAATTTGCTGTAAATTTCAGATTTTTTTTTTAATTTTGAAAAGTACCTAAGTATAGTGGACTTATGTAGTTAGCTATATAAACATGTTACATATAACTTTGCTGTTAACTTAATTTAAAATTTAAAATAGATTGGAAATTAGTATCTTAAGTTTATTCAAAACAATATGAATTAAAATATTTTTATTTATTACATAAATTACTTATTTACTCTAAACTTATATATTTTAAAATTAAATATTCAGTGACATAAATGTACTTACTGGCGACTAAAGAAATTATTCTCACTAGCCTGTAACTGGCTACTAAAAAATATCAACTTACCGGCCAGTGGCCACTAAGCAAAATTCCTTATTTTCATCTTTATATCCTTACATGTGATAAGTGTGGATCAAGCTAAGAATTACAGGCATAAGCTACATAATGATGCCATATTATGGATCTACAGAAAACTTATTAATAAGTAGAAAAAGAATAAATACTGATGAAAATTTTTCTGTTTGTTCATCTTTTGATAGGAATATGAGACTTTGCATGTTCCATCTCTTAAAAGTTATGTAGCATGTATGCATGAATGGAATTGGTATATAGGCTTAGTGTCAAAAGTCCACAAAAAAGAAGGCGATGCAACTGTTAAATTCATGCATCCACAATGGCCCATCACCTTCGTATTATTGGACAGAAAATGACAGTTGTATTTGTATTGTGCCTTTCAGTCATATCCTTTGTGCATGTGACAAATGGTACATACTACAAACGGTAGAATATATAAAATTTGTGATGCATTTAGTGCTTTAATAAGCACCAAGTGGGCAAAACATAAAATTAGAAGGAAGTAAAAGGGTCATTCCATGTCAAATCAACCAGTGACTCAACCTGACCATTTCAGATTTCAATGAAACTCTCAGGAATCATTCTCCCTGATGATATAAATGAGAATATATTTTTATAATTTTTTATCACATTAAATTTTCATACAATCAATTATTTAAATTTTGAAAAAATCATTTTTTGAGGTACATAAATTTTTCAATTTTGAATTTCTCAAGTTCTATTAGGCATACATAATTTTATGACCCCTCATTTTAAAGAGAAATTTATAAGGTTTAATTTGATACCCAAGTTGACTATGCTCAGTTAAAAAAAAAATTATTTTTTTTTTTTTTAATTTTAAATTAAAAAAAATTTTTATAGTGTTTTTTAAAAATTTTGAAAAAAAAATGTATGTTTGTTGTAATATTATAAGCTTAAATTCTTGAAATTTTTAGAGTGGGATCTCAATGGGATCAAGAGTTATGAAATAAAAACTGAAAATTACCATTCAAATAATACATAAATTACAAAATAGATAGAATTAGATTGCTATTTGAATGGTAATTTTCAGTTTTTATTTCATAACTCTTGGTCCCATCGAGATCCCACTCTAAAAATTTCAGAAATTTTAGCTTATAATATTACAACAAACATACATATTTTTCAAAATTTTTAAAAAACACTATCTGAAATTTTTTTTTAATTTTAAATTTAAAAAAATTTAAAATTTATTTTTTTAACTGAGTATAGTCAACTTGGGTATCAAATTAAAACTTATAAAATTCTCTTTAAAATGAGAGGTCATAAAATTCTGTACACCTGATAGAACTTGAGAAATTCAAAATTGAGAAATTTATGCAACCCAAAAAATGATGATTTTTCAAAATTTAAATATTTAATTGTATGAAAATTTAACACGATAAAAAAATTATAAAAATGTATTCTCATTTATATCACTGGAGAGAATGATCCCTGACAGTTGCATTGAAATCTGAAATGGTCAGGTTGAAAATTGAAATTTTTTGGTTGATTTGACATGGAATGACCCAAAATCGAAATATAAAGAGAACAAATTTTATTAATTATCTTTATTTTTAATTGTTATTGATGTAGATATGTTTTCGATAGCATTTTTACTGTGTATGTGCTAAATGTTATTTTGCATAATTTTAAAGTACGATAATATTTACTTAATATGTATATATTTTTTAATTATATTTTGTATTATATACAAGTATGATTTTGCTATAAAATGTGACTATTTGTAGAATTTTTCCCATTATTTCTTTTTTACTTATAATTTACTGAAACTTTGCAATAGATTTCAATTTGTTAGGAAAATACTTCTATGTCTTGCAGGAATTCATTATTAGCATTCCTATTTATTCCTGTGGGATTCCCTTTCTTTATAGCCATATTAAAAAATATGTATATGTTTATGTAAGATAAAGCCTTATCAAACTTTTAGATGTAAATATGTATGATATTTCTGGTAATAAAAGAAATATCAACATTATCTTGTACTTTCTGTTACTTATGGAAGGTCAGTAAAATTGAAATTCTTTTTTAAATAAAACACCTGAGAACTGCCCATTAAAATTTTCTTATCAGGCATCAAAACACACTTTGAGCTGCCTATTTATGCAATTAGATGAAAATTGAAGGGGGAACAATGGGGAAATCAGCCATTAAAGTTACGCCTTTTTTTAATTTAAGAAATGACAAAAAGTCATTTTCTGACAGCATTTTAATGGAATAAATTGCACAAAAATCTGTTTAGATGAAAGTTTACTTTATTCTGAATAGAACAAAAAAAATTTGAAAGTTCTAGCTTAAACCTGAAAGAAGTTATAGACCTTTATGTTGTCACATGTGCCATTCAAAATGGCGGCAAATCGGCCATCTTGGAAGACATTTAATGGCTCATATTTAACAAACCGTTTGATCAATTTCAATATGATTGACATTTTTGAAATCAGCATTAAAAATTCTACGGCTGAATCCATATCAACTCAGGCAGGGGGGTTACCTTCATAGTCTCATAAGTTTTTGAATTGAACATATGTTAAAATTTAAGAAAAAGTAAGATACTTGTATATTTTCATTTTGCCCAAAAAAATTCCTGACCCGAGATACAGGTCGCCAAAGATGACATCCCCAACATCATTTCTCATTCGCGATTTTCGATAAAAATTTTAAAGTGCTCTATCTCTAGAACAGTGCAAGATATTTTGTTGCGGTTTATTTTATTTTAAAGATAATATTCTTCTGTTTAAAATGATATACGCAATTTGAAAAAATGTATTCAACTTTTTTTGTGGCAGCCTTTTGAAAGAAAAATTTTTTTTTCAAAAAAAAATTTTTTTTTGGAAATGCCAATCCCAAAAATTTTGATTTTTTTGCTGTTGATCAATACCATTGAGAACTACCTTCCCTGTAAAGGAGAACTTCCACTTTTGAGTTTAACAAATTTTAGAAACATTTAAAAAATTCTGAGAGGTTTACAGGAACTGTATATATACAGTTCCAGTAAAAGTCACTGAATTTTTGCTTATTTGTATCATATTTGTAAGGATAAGCCTACTATATATCCTAAACAAGTTAGAAATTGCAATGTCAAATGTGGCAAATGAGGTGCGTGCATACTATAACTAGTTTTATAAATATTCAGATCTTGGTGCAATAAGTTACACTCTTGAGCAAAAAGGGCATGAATATAAAATTTATTATGATTCTACATATTAAATTCAGTAATACGGAAGTAATATGAATACATCTTAAAAGGACTTAATCGCCACGGCAACCTAGAATCACTACCTATCATGGTATATCATTGAATCAATTATGTATTATAGGATTTTTAAATAGAATGAAGAAAACTTTTATTAATGTCTTTTATGTTTTAATTTGATTTTCATAGCATTTGAAGTGATACATACTTTATTTTCAATACCGAACATAGTAAAACAATCTCAAATAACATATAAGAATTACACAGCAATACAAATTATATTAATACAAGTTAGAGTTCAGACAAATGGGCAGACAAATCGAATCCATAAAGACTTTCAACTATGTTGGAAATTGTTAAAAACACATAAATAGGTCGGAATTTGACTTTTAGAAATTTATGTCAATAGACGGAAGCATACTTGAATACTTTCATACAACCCTGTATTTTACTATCTTTATATACATGCCACTATTTAGCTAATATTTAATTAAGATTAAAACATCCTTAAAACCAGTGAAATCACACTTCCAGAGATTATCATCCATAGACGGCCATGTATCTAATTCTTTGCGTGGACCTGTATATCATTTTATCTATATTCTCCAAGCATATCCTAGTATACTAAATGTAGTTCAGTGTAAAAATGCATAACTCATTTAAAAATCACCTTTAAGCTACTTTCATTCATACTCAGTAAACCCTTAAGATTTCTTTTGTGTAGCCCTGTATATGATCTACAAAATTTATGCACACAACGTAATATGGAAAAATTTAGTTAAACTTAAAAACTCATACACAACTAAAAATGCACTTCCAGCAATACCCTTACGATTTCTTTTGTGTAGCCCTGTATATGATCTACAGCCTTTATACACACAATGTAATATGGAAATATTTAATTAAACTTAAAAACTCATATTGCAACTAAAAATGCACCTCCAGCAATCATCGCTAATGTACAGTATTTCCAATAAGATAAAATATCCGAAATCTTTTGTGTGTCCCTGTAAACACTATGCACTTTCTATGGCACAGGAAGTAATTTTTTGTAAACCTCTGCAATAAAGTATGTATCACTTCAAATGCTATGAAAATCAAATTAAAACATAAAAGACATTAATAAAAGTTTTCTTCATTCTATTTAAAAATCCTATAATACATAATTGATTCAATGATATACCATGATAGGCAATGATTCTAGGTTGCCATGGCGATTAAGTCCTTTTAAGATGGATTCATATTACTTCCGTATTACTGAATTTAATATATGGAATTACAGTAAATTTTGTATTCATGCCTTTTTGCCCAAGAGTGTAACACTTATTGCACCAAGATCTGAATATTTATAAAACTAAATACTATGCACGCACCTCATTTGCCACATTTGATATTGCAATTTCTAACTTGTTTAGGATATATAGTAGGCTTATCCTTACAAATATGATACAAATAAGCAAAAATTCAGTGACTTTTACTGGAACTGTATATATACAGTTCCTGTAAAATTCTTTGAATTTTTTAAATGTTTCTAAAATTTGTTAAACTCAAAAGTGGAAGTTCTCCTTTACAGTGAAGATAGTTCCCAATGGTATTGATCAACAGCAAAAAAATCAAAATTTTTAAGATTGGCATTTTCGAAAAAAAAATTTTTTTTGAAAAAAATTTTTTTTCTTCAAAAGGTTGCCACAAGAAAAGTTGAATACATTTTTCAAAATTGGGTATATCATTTTAAACAGAAGAATATTATCTTTAAAATAAAAAAAAAAAAACGCAACAAAATATCTTGCACCGTTCTAGAGATAGATCATTATAAAATTTTTATCGAAAATGGCGAATTGGAAATGGTGCCCAGGATGCCATCTTTGGCAGCCTGTATCTCGGGCCAGGAATTTTTTTGGGCAAAACCAAAATATACAAGTATCTTATTTTTTATTGAATTTTAACATATGTTCAATTCAAAAACTTCTGAGACTATGAAGGTAAGATTTTTTCTTTGGCTGCCTGAATTGACATGGATCATACCCTACAAATACACCAAAGTTTATGAAAATTGAAGATGGTGGGTGTCATTTTTAGAAAATTCTGGGTGATTTGACATGGCTAATGACCCCTGAATAACACGAAATTTTATTCATAACTAAAAGACTTATTAAAGCATTACAATGAATTAAGGAAACATTACATTTCAAGAACTAGATAAAGGCGATTTTACTTTACTTACAATTTATTTTTTAATAAAACTATCATTCTTTATTCTTTTAAGTAAATAGGAGTAAGTTAAAAATAAATGTGCCTTATTATTGCTATTAGTATTGCTTATTATTTTAGCTTTAGCTTCTTGTATCTTTACCCACATGAAATGCATTTTTTATGCCCTTAAAATAAATTTGAGGGGGAAAAAACTATTTCCAGAAGGTATAATTTCATATTTTTCGAATCCAACCAACTGCAGCACTTTTATAAATGAAAAGTAATACAAATGTATAAATTAATAGTACGTTATATTTGGATGTGTTAAAATAATCTTTTGACTCTAATTTGATTTTGTGCAAATGAGTCTTTAAAAGATGTTTATAGTAGATAACAAACAGAAAGCAATGGAAAACAGCTTGCATGCACAATGCAGGGGCGCTACGGAGATTCCGCGTTTCATGTGTAGTGACGTCAAACCAATCCCGTCCCGTTTTCGGATCACGTGGTTTTGTTTTGCTTTTAACGGGTTTTAAACTGCAATAACTAGTTATTTTAAATATTTTTTAGAATTCCGAGTTGAGTTTCGAGGAATGTAAGATCGTCTTCATCAATTAAACATAAAAGAAGACATAATTTAGAGTGAGTGCAACTTCCCCATTATACATAGGAGGACATTATACATACATTGGGAGGAGCAAGCATTATTAAAAATAAACAATGTATGCTTATTATTTTAACATATCAAACACCACAATTTTATGGTGACCAGACATTTTGATACTTTTGGGATAGTTCTAATTTTAGACTTAATGCCCCAGCATTTCAAAACTTTTCTTAAATGTCTCCCTTTTTTAATGAAACTTCTGAAATGTCCCAGTTTAAAATTATAATTGAATACAATGTGATCCTAGAAAAAGGACATTTTAGTAGGAAGAAACTAAATTCCAAGTATCTTTTGACAAACTATTGAAAGGCTCCATTACCAATTTGCATAAAAATAACTTTAACTGAATCTTTGTCTCTTTACAGTTTACATACCTTGAGAACAAAGAAGCAGTAGATTTAGAGAAGATGTTTTCAGAAATCATTAACGTAAATTTCAAATTTGGTTAAAGATTCAAAAATTGTTAAAATAAACACTGCTTAAATTTTTTTCAAAATTTATGGGAACATTTTTCAGATTTCAAAATTTCATACTGTATTTACAATCCTTGGACCATTCTTAAATATAAAACAATCCAAGTAATATAAGTATTTTTTTTTAACATTATTCATGAAGCCAGTGATGTTGCTGCACTTGGAAAATCTTGGGTCCCCGGGACCCAGGGTTTCTAAAAATCTGGGTCCCTTTTTTTTACAAAAGTGGGTTCCCATCATTAATAATTCATATTTTAAAGGAATAAATGAAACTGGCTTATTTGGAAAAGATAAAATAAATGTATTAATTATTGTTTTAATAATAATTATATAGTGAATTAAAACTAGTATTATTTGCACTCAAATAAGATATTTAAAAAAATGTTAAGAGAAATTTTCTTTACTTTTTTAAAAGTAAAATGCAAGATACAATTTTAATTGTAAAATAATGCTTATTTGAGAGTAGAAGATACCAAGTTCCATTAACAAGTATCACTATTGTTCGCATTTCTTTTAAAAAGGGGCAAAACAGGTTTATTGAAAAAGATATTTTTGCTGAAAAAAAAGAATACTTCTGTTAAGCAAAGGGCTACATTTTGTTGAAAGAATGGGTGCTTCCATTACACTTCCCATTAAATTAATTGTCAGCATAGATCTGTGTTAAAATCAGATATTTTCCTTGGAAGGGAAATTCACATCTAAATCATTAATAAGCATCAAATCCTAAATCTTCTGAAGGTGGGAGACATTTCAATGCAGTAAGAAGTGGGGGGAGGATATTTTTCACTGATCCACCCCCTGAATACATTATTAAAGTACACTGAAATCATGCTGTAGTTTTAAGAATCTCATTAAAAAAAATCTAAATCCCATTTTATGAATGTTCTACCTATAAGTTTGGCTTGCACATCTTTTTTGGTGCTTTGACTAAATTCGCTATTTTTCGCGATCCTGTTACGAAAATGTTTTTTCTGCGATACTTTGACAAAATGTGATCTTTTTTTTCGAGATCCTTTGACAAAATTTGGCTTTATTCCGTGATTTTTTGACGAAATTTACAAGCTTTTCGCAATTTTTGTCAAAATACGCTATTTTTCCGCAGCCCTTTTATGAAAATCTCGTTTTTCTGCGATATTTTTTATTAAATTTGCACTTTTTTTCGCTATCCTTTGACAAAAACCGGCTTTTTTCCTTGTGATTTTTTTTATGAAATTCGTTATTTTTTCGCAATCCTTGGACGAAATATGCTGTTTTTCGCAGCCCTTTTACGAGAATAGAGTTTTTTCCGCGATATTTTGATGAAATTTGTGCTTTTTTTTGCGATCCTTTGTTGAAAATCGGCATTTTCCAGCAATTTTTTGATGGAATTTGCTATTTTTTAGCAATCCTTTAACAAAATAGGCTATTTTTTAGCGATCCTTTGATGAAATACGCTATTCTTTCGCGGCCCTTTTACGAAAATTGCATTTTTTCTGCAATATTTTGATGAAATCTCCACTTTTTTGCGATACTTTGACGAAAATCGGCTTTTTTACGCGATTTTTTGACGAAATTATGTGTCCCGTCTCCGATTTTTCACATAATTTACACGCTATAGCGCGTCTACGGCATCGCTGTGAAGTTTCTGTTTGTTACGTCTGTAACCATGGAATGACCCTAAAATCTAAACGTAAATCTCACCAATAACAGATTTGTTTCACTTTGGTAACAATATATGATGCCCAGGGGTGGGGAATTTTAACCACTTCAGCAGCGACGGGTATAGGGAAACAGTGCTTTTACCACCCTCCCCCTGTTTGTGGGAAAAGGGCACTTTTAGATTCTGAAGGGCATGTTTTGGATTCTTAAGGGCATTTCTTGAAAATTTTAAAGGCATTCTTTTGATTTTTAAAACTACTTTTTAATATTTAATAGACAGAAGACTATTTTAAATACAGCAATGAGTCAATTTTTACTATGCAAGTAATTTTTTTAATAAACAAAGGAGTAAAGCACTTTTTCAGGTGGGGGCAACAAGGGAGCTAATTTTTGAAATGAGGGGCAAGAGGGGTGCTATTTTGTAAATCTAAGGGCAGCCAGGGTGCTGAAACTGTCTGGGGGAAACTCTGCTGTATATATATAACCAACACTAGACAATTTGTGCCTTATCATACGTTGTTTTATAGCTGTCCCATACCTCACTGTTAGTGGGGAGGTATGGGACACATTTTGAAATTTACAATTTCTTCATTTAAGAAATTGTTTTTTGCAAATTATGTTTCTATATTGTTCAAGGACATTAGAAAATGTTTCATTTTGTATTCTATATATCAAAATTTTTGTTTTTGTGTCAAAGTTGATTTTCTTATTTTTGTAAAAAGTGTCTCATTCCTCCCCACTCTCTCCTATTCACAAATGTACTGAGTAGAAAGAGTTGAAACTTGAAATACTAAGGAAAAATCTTAGAAAGCTCCTCATTTATCAAATTTGTTGACATTGATGATAGGGATGTAATGAATATTCAGCCACTAGGTATTTGGCTCTTTTACTGAATATTTTGTTGGCAAAATATTATTCATATATTTAGCTAAATAAATTCAGGATAATTTTTATTTCAGTAACAGTACTAGCGGACCTCACATTTAGGATTGTACTATGGTAGCAGTTATGATTTGCTAAGGTCATCGCCAAGCTTATGTATGCATCATATTTATGCATATACATACTCCAAATGCTCATTATGCACCATATACTAGTGTTCCCATTTGATGTTTTTCAAAGGGTGTTGCGCCCTGCCCTATTCATTCAAACTGCTGATGCCCCCTGCCTTGTTTCCCAGTAGCTTCTTTGTGTCCTCTTTTTTCTTTTTTTTTTTCAAAATATTTGGTTTTTCCTCTCTTTTGTCCCCTCCCATCCCTGACTTTTGAAAACAGAAGTTCTGTTGCTCTGATTGACTCACATGTTGTAAGTTCTAAATCATCAATGTAAAAAAACATGCAGCAGCTGCATATTGTATTGAGTCTTCAAATCATAATGCATTTTCCATTTCAAAATCATCCCAGAACGCCACATGTTTCCATAAGTGGAATATTCAAAAAATGGAGATATTTTAATCAGATTATTTGATGATATTCTTAAAAATACAGCACGCTTTCAGTTTACCTTGATAATGTATGCCAGTGAATCTAGAGTGTGCATCCTCTCCCCCCCCCCCCCTCCTCGAAATACCTTCAGGAAATGTAGGACTTAATACTAATTAAAGGTTTAAAGTTGAAATTCCCACTCCTCAGAACTGACAAATGATAATCCAACGAGTGCCCTTTCACTCAACAAAATTGCCCCTTTACTCGATATAAGTGTCATTTTACCAGACAAAAAAGCCCTTTTCAGAAAATCCGCCCTGCCCTTTTTTAAAGCAATGTGAACACTATACATCAATTCAATATGATATGAAATAATTATTTCCTTTCAATTATTTTTTTTTATTTTTTTATTTTAAATGAAATTAGTGAAACTGAAAGATACGTATTTTAAATGAAATGAGTGCAGAGCATGTATTTTAAATGAAATGAGTGAAAGGATTAGATTTCAAATGAAATGAATGCAATTGCAATATCAATATGTTATGGGAACAATATTTGGCGATTTATCACCTGGGCCCAGCTAATATAAACGTACTGATTAAATTAGTTATTTAATACTGAAAGATACATATAAAATTTAAGAGAGCACAAAGAACAAAAAATAATGACTAGGAACATTTCTTTAAAAAAAAAAAAAAAAAAAAAAAAAAAAAAAAAAAAAAAAATCAATATTATAGGTACTACACTAATTTTTTCTGGATGTTTGAGATCTAAGAGTTTCAAAAAATTCCCAGAGTTGTGATTTTTTTACAGATATTTTGTTTAATTCATTTAAAGAATTTTTATCAAAATATTTTGAGATTATTCAAATTGTAAAAAAAAAAAAAAAAATAAATAAATTTTAAAAAGAAAATCTTTAACATATACTATAAACGGTACAATTTAAGAATGATTTTAATTGCATAATATGTTTCACTTTTATAAATATTTCATATTAAAAATGAAATAACATAACCATAAAAAAAAGTTAATAATCCTTGTTTATTAAATTTTGTCATAAATAAAAAATGTTTATGAGAAAAAATAGGCATAATCTCAACAACTGCCAATATGAGATTATACTTTACATACTGAGGTTTAAAGAGAATAATAATAATATAAAACACTTTCAAATTCAAATAAAGCGTCAGTCTTGAACATGATGTTAACATTTCTAGATTAACAATACCAGTTTAATACTTCTTAAAATAAGGCATAATAAAACTTACCCATACGATTACTTTAATTAACGATTATATGATGGCCTTTAAATTAAAATAATGTCACCATAATAATTAAAAGTTGAAATTATTATTACTTTCGCTACCGGTGTTTACAATTTACAATATAAGAGACAACAAGGTGTTGCCACTCACCCTTCTTAACTTAGCAATAGACGGTCGCAGTCGCCGATCGTAAATGCGATTGGTGCAAATTTGCTCCAGTGGATACATTTAAAGATGGCTTGCACATGGCGTCATATGTTTGGCATCGCTTCATATGGCGCACAGTGGGACGTTTTGATGAGACAAAATCCATTTTTCCGATTATCTCAGAATTTGACAAAACCGCGTGTACTGGTTGCTGAATGTCCGTATTAATTCGTACTAGTTTTGGCGTAAAAAATCAGAGGTGTCGATTAATTGAGACCGTAAAGTAGCCATTTTCGCAGTTGGTTTGAGTTTCCAAAACTGTACTAGCTTCCTCTAAGTTTGAAAGCACATCATGACTATTCTGTTTTATTTGAAAGCACGAGTTTGCTAATCTAATGTCACAGCTTTGTCAAGGTCAGATTTAACCCATTTTTGATTGAAAATAAGCGATATTAAACCCGCTTAACCGCTTTTTCCAAAAGTTGTAATTCTGGACGATCCTTGATGTTGTTTACAAATTATTCAACAATAAGCCTTTTTTTTTTAAATCAAAGTGCCATTCCTAAAGTATTGAAAAATTAAGCAAACTCATGCAGATAGCTGAAGATCAGCAAGTTTTTATTAATAAACAAGCATCAAATTAACTTCCAGTGCATGTATGTATGCTTAGTTCAAATCTTGCAAGCCAAATTTAAATCACTTTTAATTATCCTATTGAACCGAAACAATAAATACATGTGTAATTTGAAACAATACAACATTATTATGATTTAAAGAACATTGAAATTTGTTTAGAATACTATTTCTACAAGGCTTCACAAAAATTTAGATTAAAACTTGCAAGTTACTTTTAAACCAATTTTAATAATCTGATTGAGCTAAAACTTTGCTCAGGATATGTAATTTGATATTTATTTTTAACATTTTAGTTAAAATAATGATAATTATTTTACTATAAACATAACTTCTTTAAATACACAAAACATTTATTTAGACAATCACATCACAGCCACCACGAATAAACATATATCCAAACCATCAAAAACATAAAGAGCTTGTTCAGCAACCACGACCACTTCGCCCGGGCGCGAAGGAGACAGATGCATATGGAGGGGCATATATTTTAAGCGGTGAACTTGGGAGCTAAATACTCAGCAGCTTTGTGTTACCTTCAGAGTAAAGATAATAAGAGATTATATGATAAGTCTGTGGTATTACCTAACGTTTTCATTAGATAAAAATAAGGCAGTGTTCCGCAGAGTGTTTTTAAAAGAGAATAGTCATATATGCACAGAACGAATGTTTAGTTCCAAAGTTTTTGTCCAATCTATGGCAGCCTGGCAGAGTTTGGTGATAGCCTAGTCTTTTCCTTCGCTTGAAAAATACTGCTTTTTTACAGTTAATGCTTTTAATTTGATGCATTTTCTGATAAAAATTTTGATGAGTACTTTGTAATGGTTGAATATTTGCTAAATAAATTACGTCCTTTTTGTAGTAAACAGCATATTAAAGCACATATTTTTCTTTTTCACTGCATTTAAATATAAAACTTTTTTATTCATTATTTTATAACGTTGGAAATTATTTTTTAAATCTATGTGTGGCACATTATTTTTCTTGAAACTTGCGAAAAAAGTCTTTAGGGACTACAACTGCTTATTAAGTTATTTGAATCCCACCACTGTTTTTTTTATGATGTAGTTTGTTTTTTTGTCGAGCTGTTCAAGTGAATCAGTCAACCCACCAAAACGAGTGAAAACACAAACAAAAAAGCCCAAGCATGTGATCATAACGACCACATATTTTTTGTGGGCTAGGTGAGCGAAGACCTTGCGTAAAATTTGCTGATGATCGGATTTATATCAGATCACGTGATACTTTTCATGAATGTTTTGATTTTGTCTGAGTGCGTATAGACATGTATTCCTATTACGAGAGACATTGTTTGGAAAGATAAGAAGATTTAATCATTGGTTTCACCTGTTTCGAACCATAAAATTACAAAATAATTAAATTATTTCGAAATTCCTTACTTTTTCAAGACCACTCCATGAGGTATATCTCTCTGCGTCCGGTCGGCCCGATTTGCGTCGCTGAACAAGCTCCTAATCTCATCCTCGAGCATCTCACGTTTTTCGTCTGAATCAAAATAAATTAAAATCATAGAGTAAAGGAAAAAAATGTCTATTGTCCAAGAGTTCATGTTCTGAAAAAATAATTTAAATATAGACGGGTTGCACATGACGTCGCATGTCTGGCATCGCTTCATTTGGCTCCCAAACATAAGGCGAATGTGGTGTTCTCCATTTGATCTTTTCGGCTTATATGCACTATAATAATAAAAATAAGAAAGATTTAAATTAAACAGAAAGATAACACGCGCTTTTAACGGCAAACGAGCAAGTCTGTGCTCCACGTGTGTGCTCCAGATGCTATAGTATCAGTCGTTGCTAATAGCAACGTGACGTCAATGCAAGGGGTCTATTGTCATGCGACTTTACTTACAAATAACTCCTTTCGCATGTCAATAATCCTCAGCAATTCCTAGACTTGTAATATGTTTTTTCATGACATCATAACTCAAATTCTTAGTCATGATATCTGCCTCCAGTTCAGACGAGTTTACATATTTTGTTTCAATTTTTCCTTTCGCTCTTTCATCTTTTACAAAATGATATTTTCTACCTATATGTTTGTTGCGATTATTCACTCTTGGGTTTTTAATCACATCAATTACAGATTGACTATCAGTACTGATTTTTATTGGACGCTTCACCATTTCTTCTTGATTTAACTCTTCTAAAAGACCCATTAACCATTTTCCTTCACAAACAGCATCACATAAACTTAAAAGTTCAGATTCCATTGTAGAAAGCGCGACCAGTTTCTGTTTGTTACTTTTCCATTCAATTAGTGATTCTCCTATCTTTACGATATATCCACCAAATGATTTTGAATCTTTTGTAGTACACCAGCTAGCATCAGAACAAAGTGATAATTGGCCCTTTTTTATTTTTAATTCGAAGTTTGTAGTTTTTAGTGCCTTGTATGTACCGCAAAACTCTCTTCACTGCCTGTAAATGAATTTCTCTAGGATCTTTTGCATATTGAGACAAATTACTTAAAGTAAAAGCTAAATCTGGCCTTGTTCCTCTTACTAGATACCCTATACTTCCAAGCATTTCTAGATATAATGTTTCACCAATTTTATTTTCACTCTCATATTCATCTAATTTTATTCCAGAAACACCAGGGGTTTTCACACTTTTACAGTTTTCCATATCAAATCTTTCTAAGATCTTTTCTGCATACTTAGCTTGCCCTAGCAAAAATTCTCCATTATTTTCTTCAATATCAATACCAAGGAATTTAATGTTTTTCTTCAGCTCTTTAATTTTTGCTTCTTTATTCAATTTTTGTATCAATTTATTTATTAATTCTTCGGATTCACTAACGATTATTCCATCACCGACATATATTCCAACTGCAATGAATTTATTATCATTTTTATTAAAAAACACACATGGATCTGCTTTGCATGGCTGTAACCCAATTTTATCAAATATATTAACTATTTTTTCATACCAGCATCTTCCTCCTTCTGGCAACTCATATAAATTTCCTGTTACCAATAATATTTTCCCTCCTTCAATTTGTAGACCTTCAGACGGATTCATATAAACAGCAGTTTCTAGATCTGCATTCAGATGTGCTGTTTCTACGTCGAAAAATCTAGTTTTGTAACCTTTCATTGCTGAGACTGCCAACAAAGTTCTAAATGATTCAGTTTTCATTACAGGACTATAAGGAAAGGGCATGTTTACAAACAAACACTTCCGTCAACCATCTACCAACTACATTTTTGTCATAACGATCATTGCAGGAATAGTCTTGTCGATGTAGGCCAATCATATGAGAGACCTGTTACACGTAGACCAATGAAATTTCCCTAGCTCATGTGTACAGGTAAGAGCCATAATGAATGAACAGGTTTTTCTTGCTGACCAACAGTAATTCAACCAACAGTGACGTCAGCTGCCCTTTCCTTATAAGGAAAGGGCAGCTGACGTCACTGTTGGTTGAATTACTGTTGGTTCAGCAAGAAAACCTGTCCGTTCTTTATGACTCCTACCTGTACGCGTGAGCTAGCGAAATTTGATTGGTCTACGTTTAACTCGTCTCTGATATGATTGGCCTACGTCGCCAAGACTATTCCTGCAATGATGTTTATGGCAAAAATGTAGTTGGTAGATTGGTTGACGGAAGTGTTTGTTTATAAACATGCCCTTTCCTTATACGATTCTTGGTAATGGACTTTACCCATGTGACGTCAGCCGCGAGTAAAAAGAAGGAAAACACCAATGGGCGTGAAGAACATTTTAAAACTGCTCCCCCAATAAACAGTCTTTTCGGAGGTTTTCTCCCCGCAGAGGAGCGACTGCTGCCATTCGTGGGTACAGTCCATTTGTTCCAAATTTAAGTTTTGATCCGTCGGCTACTAATCTTGCTTTATATTTTACATCTTCGCCGTTTTCTTTTACAGTAAAAATCCATTTGCTTCTCAGTGCCTTCACATCTTTTGATTTATCAACGATTTTCCATGTTTTGTGTTCTTCTAACGAGTGTAATTCCTTTTTGATTGCTTCTATCCATTTATCCTTATCTTTAGAATTTAATACATCTTTGTAATTCTTTGGAACTTCCTCGTGCACTAGATTTGTTAAATACTTTGGATTCGGTTTCCTAATTCGTGATGGTCTTCTAGGTTCTTCAAACAGCTTATTCTCCTTAGTTTCTTTTTCTTTCTGTTCCTCATTTTCATTAATTATATCATTTACTTCATATTCTTCTGTCACAGAATCATTCAAATCCTTTGACAACGCAATCGTGTCCTTTTTCTGATTTAACTCTTCTTCATTTTCATCGGAATTATTCTCTTCTTGTTCATTTATTACATTCTTATTACTGCTAATGTTGATGTATTCAAATTCATCAGTCATTTTTTCCTTGTTAGCTATATCTTCATATCCCATTTTTTCTTCTATAAATACTACATCTCTGCTTTCACGTATTCTTTTTTTCTTTAAATCGCACAATCTGTATGCTCGCCGATCGCTTGAATATCCCATAAACACTGCCGGTTTTGCTCTTACATCAAATTTCTTTTTATTGATATCATCGTTGCGGTAAAAAGCTTTACATCCAAATATTCTCATATGCTTTACTGTTGGTTTATTATTTGAGCATAATTCATTTTCTCTTCTCTCTATTATATTCATAATTCTTTCTTTTGCTTCATCTTTACTTCTTAAAAAATCTACAAAATATCTTCTACTATATTCATCTACTACCATTAGCTTGTATTTACTCCCTCCCAATGAGTGTATTTTCATTGGTCCACATAAATTAACATGTAATCTTTTTAAAATGCGTGTTGTTCCTTCTATCACATGATTAAATGGTGTTCTTGTTAATTTCCCTTGAATACATATTTCACATTTTGTTTCTTCACCATTCATCTTTTCTAATCCCCTTACAAGATTTTCTCTTGACATTCTTTGTAAGTATACATAATTTATATGCCCAAGTCTTTTATGCCACCTTTCTTTCTTTGATTCATTTGTCTGTAAACAACATTCATTTCTGTCTTCATCTGTTTCTCGCTCAGCAAAGTTTATTTTAAATGTATTATCTTCGAATGTTCCTTTAGCTATTAATTCGCCTGTATTCTTTTCATAAATGGCTGCTCCTTCATTATCAAATATCACATATTTTCCTTTTCTGAATAAACTTGGAACTGACATCAAATTTTCTCTTAAATTAGGTACGCAAAGAACCTCTGTAAGCTTCAGGGTCGTACTGGCATAACTGAGAGGGCGGTGGCAAAATGGATGAAAAGGGCGCCGATTGCCTCACAAAAGGGCGCAAAGGCACACACACATATATATATATATATATACACACACACACATACTATATAAATTATGAGTACTAGTTGGTTATCCCGTCGACAATTTCGAAAAATTATATAAATCGCTAAACCACTCGCCAAATTACACAAATCTAGAACGTATTACTAATATTGATTAAATTCGTTATTTTTAAATTAAATTATTTTTTAATAATTTTTTGTTTATAGCACCTTATATTTAATTAATTTTATTTCAATAAAATTATTTTGTAATTAATAAAAATGTACTGCCGTTTCTACGCAAACAATTATTCATTTAACATGCATATGCATATGTATGTTTATGTTAATTACTTTGAATTTATTTTTAAAACTGTTTCGCTTTCGTTTTAGGTCGAAACTAGGAAGGTAACCGAAATTCGGTTTCTGTCGAACACTATTTTTACGTTTGTAAATGAGCAGAAATTTTCGCATTATTGAACGTTAAAAAATATTTTCTTGTGAACCGTTTTAAGGATTTACATGTGACGTAATCATAACTTATAAATTTCGGAAAATCGAGTTTTTATTTTGCGGCTTTATCAACGGAATTAGGATTTCTATATGTGGCCAAAATCTGGAATAGACGATTCTAGGTAAGTAAAAAAAAAAAAAAAAGCATTCTATTATAATTATAACATAAAATTTAAACAAGTTTTTCTCAAAATTGCATTTTTAAATAGATGACCACGACACAATTACTTTAATAATACTGAATTGTTTCACTTTTGTCAGCTTTTTCTTATATAATTATACAGTGCATAAAGGATTTTTTTAAGCCAAGTTTAAACTATTAAACTGCAATGGTAGCCGCAACTCACACGCACAAATTACAAAAAAAAAAAAAAAAAAAGAAAGAAAGAAAGAAAGAAAAACCGCACTAGAAGAGCAGCAATAGCTTCAAATATATTTGCATTTTTTAAAAGTAATATGCATCAAAATTATATTTAAGCATTGTATAACAAAATAAAAAAGCAAAGTCAAAGAAAATAGGAATACTTAAGGGGGCTGGTCATTCAGCTTCCAAATTCCCCTCCGTAATGTTAAGTCTATGAATTTTTGATGCGTTCGTGTATTTAAAATATCTTCTCGGAAAATTCGCATTTTTAACATCTTTTTTTCTGTGAACTCTTCTTAAGATTTTAACACTTCACACACTCGTAAGATTTTAACACTTCATAAAAAATTTAGTCTATCCTTTAGAAATATTTTGAAAACTAAGAAAAAAAGATACATCTTTTAGGAAGTGTACAAGTGTACACAAAAAATAGAAGTTTAAATATACGAATGCATCCAATGCCCATAGACTTTACATTAGTGGGGGGAAATCGGAAGCTGAGTGACCAGCCCCCTTAATTGCGTAATGTGGAAAAAAATGAAAAGAAGGAGAATAACACTTTTTTTCTTCTACCGCAATTAAGCTTATATGTGTTCATTATTTTGCAGTTATTTTTTACTCGATATCTTGAAAAAAAGAAATGTACCTAAAAAATGATAATGTTTATGGCAAAGTTATTTTTCGTTTTCACCTTAATGAGAATTTTTAAAAATTTGATGTATGTATGTATCAATGAAAATTATTTAATAATGTCGTCAAAAGTTTTGGGCAGCTAGATGTAAAACAATTAAGAATTCTGGACTGAAGATGATTTTGTGTAATACACCACTTGTGTTATTACACAAAACATTACAAAACTGCTGTAACAGTACAGTTATTCAATATTTTATTTTTTCGTTTAAAACGATTCTTTCTTATGCCTGATGCCTGTACAGGTGCCTCTACGTCGAGCGTGTGTCGTGTGTTAATTAGTATTTCATGGGAAAATACTTCCCACATCAGATTTCTATTTTCTCCAGAAAGATATAGAGCTCCAGAAATCTCAGAATACAGTATAATAAATAAAAAGTGTCACATCTGGTTTTACTACAAAAACCACTAGCTATCTATAGAACTAGAACCCATATCAACTTAAAACACCGCCGAAATGGTAATTTGTCTTCTTAGGAACTTCCCCGTTATTGACTAACAGCATTGAAAACTGAACACAAACACATCTGCACTTCTCTTTACTTATATTCATCCATTCTTTTGTAAAACGACTTTTACAATTTTAGTGGTTTATCTATTTATTTTAATTACATGTGTATTTTTCAATTTATAAATCGGGGTAGTTTTTGAAGTTTAAAGCGGTTAAGCAGATCCGGCTTTAAATAAACGTTTTTAGATATTGGCATTTTCGGATGCTAAAAATATAATCGAATTTTTAAATAGATATGAAAAATTAACATTTTCCTCTTTCAAAAGCAAAATTTACATAAGTTTCCATTGCAAAATCTTGTGAAGAATTAGTCTTGGCGATCTAACTTATATTATCATTAAGAAATTATGAAATGCTCCAATTTAGTAGAACTAAAAGCATCAATTTATGTGTGTATTTATGAAGAGTGAGCGTGCGTGTATGTATGTGGTTGCGTGTGTGTGTGAGGGGAAGAGGGGGGGGACGTTGCTATTACAAAAACACTATAGTAGTTTTTTGAAAGTTATTTTTACAGAGGCACTGAAAAACTGACCAAGTGGCCAAGGGCGCCATGATTACAAAAATACGATATTCGTTTTTTGAAGGTTATTACAGAGGCGCTGAAAAAAAATCTGACCACGGCGCCACGTTGACAAAGCCATGATATTAATTTTTTGAAAGTTATTTTTACAGAGGCGCTGAAAAAGAAAAATCTGATCAAGGGCGCCATGACAACAAAAACACGATATTATTTTTTGGAAATTAATTTTTGCACAGGCGCTGAAAAGAACAAAAAAAAAAAAAAAAAAAAAAAAAAAAAAAAAAAAAAAAAAAACTGACTAAGGGCGCCATGATTACAAAATCACGATATTAATCTTTTTGAAATTTATTTTTACAGAGGTGCTGAATAAATCTGACCAAGGGTGCCATGATCACAAAAACACAATATGGTTTTTTGAAATTTATTTTTACAGAGGCGCTGAAAAAAAAAATCTGACCAAGGGCGCCATGATTAGAAAAGAAAAACACGATAATAGCTTTTTGAAAGGCATTTTTACAGAGGCGCTGAAAAATATCTGATCAAGGGCGCCATGAATTCAAAAATACGATATAGTTTTTTGAAATTTATTTTTACAGAGGCGCTGGAAAAAGTCTATCCAAGGGCGCCGTGACTAGAAAAACACGATAATTGTTTTCTCAAAACCATTTTTGCAGAGGCGCTGAAAAATATCTGACCGAGGACGCCATGATTACAAAAACACGATATTAGTTTTTTGAAAGTTATTTTTACAGAGGCGCTGAAAAAATCTGACTAAGGGCGTCATGATCACAAAAACACAATATAGTTTTTTGAAATTTATTTTTACAGAGGCGCTGAAAAAAATCTGTCCAAGGGCGCCATAATTAGAAAAACACGATAATGGTTTTTTGAAAGGCATTTTTACAGAGGCGCTGAAAAAAAATTTGACTAAGGGCGCCATGATTACAAAAACACGATATTAGTTTTTTGAAAGTTATTTTTAAAGAGGCGCTGAAGAAATCTGACCATGGGCGCCATAATTACAAAAACACGATAATAGCTTTTTGAAAGGCATTTTTACAGCGGCGCTGAAAAATATCTGACCAAGGGCGCCATGATTACAAAAAAACGATATTAGTTTTTTTTAACTTATTTTTACAGAGGCGCTGAAAACATCTGACCAAGGGCGCCATGATTACAAAAACACGATATAATTTTTGGAAATTTATTTTTACAGAGGCGCTGACAAAAAAATCTGACGAAGAGCGCCATGATTACAAAAACACGATAATAGCTTTTTGAAAGGCATTTTTACAGAGGCACTGAAAAATATCTGACCAAGGGCGCCATGATTACAAAAACCCGACATTAGGTTTTTTTTTAACTTATTTTTACAGAGTTGCTGAAAAAATTTGACCAAGGGCGCCATGATCACGAAAACACAATATGGTTTTTGAAATTTATTTTTACAGAGGCGCTGAAAAAAATCTGCGCAAGGGCGCCATGATTAGAAAAACACGATAATTGTTTTTGGAAAGGCATTTTTACGGAGGTGCTGAAAAAAATTTGATCAAGGGCGCCATGATTACAAAAACACGACTTTAGTTTTTTGAAAGTTATTTTTACAGAGGCGCTGAAAAAATCTGACTAAGGGCGCCATAATTACAAAAAAACGATATTAGTTTTTTAATTTATTTTTACAGAGGCGCTAAAAAAAATCTGTCCAAGGGCGCCATGATTAGACAAAGACGATGATAGTTTTTGGAAATCATTTTTACAGAGGCGCTGAAAAAAAAAAAAAAAAAAAAAAAAAAAAAAAAAAAAATCTGACTAAGGGCGCCGTGATTACAAAACACGATATTAATTTTTTGAAAGTTATTTTTACTGAGGCACTGAAAAAATCTGACCAAGAGCTCCATGATTACGAAAACACGATATTAGTTTTTTGAAAGTTATTTTTACAAAAACGCACTTTAAAAAAATTCAGAACAAGGGCGCCATAATTACCAAAGCTGCTTCTGATTATGGTACCAAGTGAAATAAAAATAAAAATCTGCTGTCTTAAATTGGCATTCCTTTTTTTTTCTTTGTCTTTTGTACTTTTACAAAAAGCAGAAATATCAAACTACCGGGCAGCCACGCAGGGCGCTAAATATTTCACAGAAAATATGTTAAATACGTTATTAATACTAATATTAATTTATGTGGAAGTTACTATATTCTTCGGGATACTGAATAAAATCTGGACCAGGGGCAGGGCGCCAGGGCGCCATGACTATCAAATTCTCTCAGGGTCGTACTGGCATAACTGAGAGGGCGGTGGCAAAATGGATGAAAAGGGCGCCGATTGCCTCACAAAAGGGCGCAAAGGCACACACACATATATATATATATATATACACACACACACATACTATATAAATTATGAGTACTAGTTGGTTATCCCGTCGACAATTTCGAAAAATTATATAAATCGCTAAACCACTCGCCAAATTACACAAATCTAGAACGTATTACTAATATTGATTAAATTCGTTATTTTTAAATTAAATTATTTTTTAATAATTTTTTGTTTATAGCACCTTATATTTAATTAATTTTATTTCAATAAAATTATTTTGTAATTAATAAAAATGTACTGCCGTTTCTACGCAAACAATTATTCATTTAACATGCATATGCATATGTATGTTTATGTTAATTACTTTGAATTTATTTTTAAAACTGTTTCGCTTTCGTTTTAGGTCGAAACTAGGAAGGTAACCGAAATTCGGTTTCTGTCGAACACTATTTTTACGTTTGTAAATGAGCAGAAATTTTCGCATTATTGAACGTTAAAAAATATTTTCTTGTGAACCGTTTTAAGGATTTACATGTGACGTAATCATAACTTATAAATTTCGGAAAATCGAGTTTTTATTTTGCGGCTTTATCAACGGAATTAGGATTTCTATATGTGGCCAAAATCTGGAATAGACGATTCTAGGTAAGTAAAAAAAAAAAAAAAAGCATTCTATTATAATTATAACATAAAATTTAAACAAGTTTTTCTCAAAATTGCATTTTTAAATAGATGACCACGACACAATTACTTTAATAATACTGAATTGTTTCACTTTTGTCAGCTTTTTCTTATATAATTATACAGTGCATAAAGGATTTTTTTAAGCCAAGTTTAAACTATTAAACTGCAATGGTAGCCGCAACTCACACGCACAAATTACAAAAAAAAAAAAAAAAAAAGAAAGAAAGAAAGAAAGAAAAACCGCACTAGAAGAGCAGCAATAGCTTCAAATATATTTGCATTTTTTAAAAGTAATATGCATCAAAATTATATTTAAGCATTGTATAACAAAATAAAAAAGCAAAGTCAAAGAAAATAGGAATACTTAAGGGGGCTGGTCATTCAGCTTCCAAATTCCCCTCCGTAATGTTAAGTCTATGAATTTTTGATGCGTTCGTGTATTTAAAATATCTTCTCGGAAAATTCGCATTTTTAACATCTTTTTTTCTGTGAACTCTTCTTAAGATTTTAACACTTCACACACTCGTAAGATTTTAACACTTCATAAAAAATTTAGTCTATCCTTTAGAAATATTTTGAAAACTAAGAAAAAAAGATACATCTTTTAGGAAGTGTACAAGTGTACACAAAAAATAGAAGTTTAAATATACGAATGCATCCAATGCCCATAGACTTTACATTAGTGGGGGGAAATCGGAAGCTGAGTGACCAGCCCCCTTAATTGCGTAATGTGGAAAAAAATGAAAAGAAGGAGAATAACACTTTTTTTCTTCTACCGCAATTAAGCTTATATGTGTTCATTATTTTGCAGTTATTTTTTACTCGATATCTTGAAAAAAAGAAATGTACCTAAAAAATGATAATGTTTATGGCAAAGTTATTTTTCGTTTTCACCTTAATGAGAATTTTTAAAAATTTGATGTATGTATGTATCAATGAAAATTATTTAATAATGTCGTCAAAAGTTTTGGGCAGCTAGATGTAAAACAATTAAGAATTCTGGACTGAAGATGATTTTGTGTAATACACCACTTGTGTTATTACACAAAACATTACAAAACTGCTGTAACAGTACAGTTATTCAATATTTTATTTTTTCGTTTAAAACGATTCTTTCTTATGCCTGATGCCTGTACAGGTGCCTCTACGTCGAGCGTGTGTCGTGTGTTAATTAGTATTTCATGGGAAAATACTTCCCACATCAGATTTCTATTTTCTCCAGAAAGATATAGAGCTCCAGAAATCTCAGAATACAGTATAATAAATAAAAAGTGTCACATCTGGTTTTACTACAAAAACCACTAGCTATCTATAGAACTAGAACCCATATCAACTTAAAACACCGCCGAAATGGTAATTTGTCTTCTTAGGAACTTCCCCGTTATTGACTAACAGCATTGAAAACTGAACACAAACACATCTGCACTTCTCTTTACTTATATTCATCCATTCTTTTGTAAAACGACTTTTACAATTTTAGTGGTTTATCTATTTATTTTAATTACATGTGTATTTTTCAATTTATAAATCGGGGTAGTTTTTGAAGTTTAAAGCGGTTAAGCAGATCCGGCTTTAAATAAACGTTTTTAGATATTGGCATTTTCGGATGCTAAAAATATAATCGAATTTTTAAATAGATATGAAAAATTAACATTTTCCTCTTTCAAAAGCAAAATTTACATAAGTTTCCATTGCAAAATCTTGTGAAGAATTAGTCTTGGCGATCTAACTTATATTATCATTAAGAAATTATGAAATGCTCCAATTTAGTAGAACTAAAAGCATCAATTTATGTGTGTATTTATGAAGAGTGAGCGTGCGTGTATGTATGTGGTTGCGTGTGTGTGTGAGGGGAAGAGGGGGGGGACGTTGCTATTACAAAAACACTATAGTAGTTTTTTGAAAGTTATTTTTACAGAGGCACTGAAAAACTGACCAAGTGGCCAAGGGCGCCATGATTACAAAAATACGATATTCGTTTTTTGAAGGTTATTACAGAGGCGCTGAAAAAAAATCTGACCACGGCGCCACGTTGACAAAGCCATGATATTAATTTTTTGAAAGTTATTTTTACAGAGGCGCTGAAAAAGAAAAATCTGATCAAGGGCGCCATGACAACAAAAACACGATATTATTTTTTGGAAATTAATTTTTGCACAGGCGCTGAAAAGAACAAAAAAAAAAAAAAAAAAAAAACTGACTAAGGGCGCCATGATTACAAAATCACGATATTAATCTTTTTGAAATTTATTTTTACAGAGGTGCTGAATAAATCTGACCAAGGGTGCCATGATCACAAAAACACAATATGGTTTTTTGAAATTTATTTTTACAGAGGCGCTGAAAAAAAAAATCTGACCAAGGGCGCCATGATTAGAAAAGAAAAACACGATAATAGCTTTTTGAAAGGCATTTTTACAGAGGCGCTGAAAAATATCTGATCAAGGGCGCCATGAATTCAAAAATACGATATAGTTTTTTGAAATTTATTTTTACAGAGGCGCTGGAAAAAGTCTATCCAAGGGCGCCGTGACTAGAAAAACACGATAATTGTTTTCTCAAAACCATTTTTGCAGAGGCGCTGAAAAATATCTGACCGAGGACGCCATGATTACAAAAACACGATATTAGTTTTTTGAAAGTTATTTTTACAGAGGCGCTGAAAAAATCTGACTAAGGGCGTCATGATCACAAAAACACAATATAGTTTTTTGAAATTTATTTTTACAGAGGCGCTGAAAAAAATCTGTCCAAGGGCGCCATAATTAGAAAAACACGATAATGGTTTTTTGAAAGGCATTTTTACAGAGGCGCTGAAAAAAAATTTGACTAAGGGCGCCATGATTACAAAAACACGATATTAGTTTTTTGAAAGTTATTTTTAAAGAGGCGCTGAAGAAATCTGACCATGGGCGCCATAATTACAAAAACACGATAATAGCTTTTTGAAAGGCATTTTTACAGCGGCGCTGAAAAATATCTGACCAAGGGCGCCATGATTACAAAAAAACGATATTAGTTTTTTTTAACTTATTTTTACAGAGGCGCTGAAAACATCTGACCAAGGGCGCCATGATTACAAAAACACGATATAATTTTTGGAAATTTATTTTTACAGAGGCGCTGACAAAAAAATCTGACGAAGAGCGCCATGATTACAAAAACACGATAATAGCTTTTTGAAAGGCATTTTTACAGAGGCACTGAAAAATATCTGACCAAGGGCGCCATGATTACAAAAACCCGACATTAGGTTTTTTTTTAACTTATTTTTACAGAGTTGCTGAAAAAATTTGACCAAGGGCGCCATGATCACGAAAACACAATATGGTTTTTGAAATTTATTTTTACAGAGGCGCTGAAAAAAATCTGCGCAAGGGCGCCATGATTAGAAAAACACGATAATTGTTTTTGGAAAGGCATTTTTACGGAGGTGCTGAAAAAAATTTGATCAAGGGCGCCATGATTACAAAAACACGACTTTAGTTTTTTGAAAGTTATTTTTACAGAGGCGCTGAAAAAATCTGACTAAGGGCGCCATAATTACAAAAAAACGATATTAGTTTTTTAATTTATTTTTACAGAGGCGCTAAAAAAAATCTGTCCAAGGGCGCCATGATTAGACAAAGACGATGATAGTTTTTGGAAATCATTTTTACAGAGGCGCTGAAAAAAAAAAAAAAAAAAAAAAAAAAAAAAAAAAAATCTGACTAAGGGCGCCGTGATTACAAAACACGATATTAATTTTTTGAAAGTTATTTTTACTGAGGCACTGAAAAAATCTGACCAAGAGCTCCATGATTACGAAAACACGATATTAGTTTTTTGAAAGTTATTTTTACAAAAACGCACTTTAAAAAAATTCAGAACAAGGGCGCCATGATTACCAAAGCTGCTTCTGATTATGGTACCAAGTGAAATAAAAATAAAAATCTGCTGTCTTAAATTGGCATTCCTTTTTTTTTCTTTGTCTTTTGTACTTTTACAAAAAGCAGAAATATCAAACTACCGGGCAGCCACGCAGGGCGCTAAATATTTCACAGAAAATATGTTAAATACGTTATTAATACTAATATTAATTTATGTGGAAGTTACTATATTCTTCGGGATACTGAATAAAATCTGGACCAGGGGCAGGGCGCCAGGGCGCCATGACTATCAAATTCTCTGTCAATGAATCCATTTAAAATGAGAATATGTTTCTTATACAGTGTTTCGTCACTTATGCTTGCACAAAAGGCAGAAATACAAATATACCTGGCAACACCAGGGGCGCTAAATACTTAGACGCAGAAAATATGCAAACTTATTAGACACAGACTTAGTAGAAGAATTCTTAGAGCAGAACTTATTTAGGCGTATATCTAAATAAGGGAATACTTCATATTATTTTTCTTAGAATTTATCATTAGTACAACCTTTGAAACAAAGTCTGGTCCAGGATACCATATGTAACAATGGCATATCTGATTGTCGATAACTTATCCTATCTGAAAATTGGGTTATTTAATTGTCTTTAATCACACATAGTTTGTTTATGCTATACTTTAAAAAATAAAAAGCATTACTTTTAAATTTTCCGAACTAAAATCTTTGAAAATTTTATGCCTTTCAGAATACACAACTTTAAGCGTGCTTAAAAGGAAAAAAAAAAAAAAAAAAAAAAAAGTGGCGATGGGCGCACCGGGCATTTGCCTCGTTGCCCGGTGGGCCAGTACGACCCTGAATTCTCTGTCAATGAATCCATTTAAAATGAGAATATGTTTCTTATACAGTGTTTCGTCACTTATGCTTGCACAAAAGGCAGAAATACAAATATACCTGGCAACACCAGGGGCGCTAAATACTTAGACGCAGAAAATATGCAAACTTATTAGACACAGACTTAGTAGAAGAATTCTTAGAGCAGAACTTATTTAGGCGTATATCTAAATAAGGGAATACTTCATATTATTTTTCTTAGAATTTATCATTAGTACAACCTTTGAAACAAAGTCTGGTCCAGGATACCATATGTAACAATGGCATATCTGATTGTCGATAACTTATCCTATCTGAAAATTGGGTTATTTAATTGTCTTTAATCACACATAGTTTGTTTATGCTATACTTTAAAAAATAAAAAGCATTACTTTTAAATTTTCCGAACTAAAATCTTTGAAAATTTTATGCCTTTCAGAATACACAACTTTAAGCGTGCTTAAAAGGAAAAAAAAAAAAAAAAAAAAAAAAGTGGCGATGGGCGCACCGGGCATTTGCCTCGTTGCCCGGTGGGCCAGTACGACCCTGGTAAGCTTTATTTTTGTTTCGCCAAATTCCTGATCATAAGCCGTAAGATGAACATTTTCACGATATTTCGCTTGTATTGATCGCTCGCTGTCAGCAGTTGCAATTTCTATATCTTCAGGTTTTCTTTCTACAACAATATCTTCCTTATGCGTCATATGCGAAGTGCATGCTGAATCTAACATCCAGGTTATTTCCCTATTATTTTCATATTCTTTACACTCATTTCTATTGAATTCATTTGACTGCAATGCATGTTCATTTGTAAAACATGTATATTCTTTTGCCTTCTTGTTTGAAACATTATTATTCTTATTATAATTCTTATTATTGCGTGAGTATTCTCTTACATCTTGAACTTTATTACTATAATAATTTTGAAAAATTTTCTTAGGTGAATACTCCCTATTATTTCGCGAGTGTGTCATATTCGATTTACTATAACAATTCCGCGCTATATGATTTGGCTTTCCGCAAGTAAAACATAGAACCTTTTTCTTTTCATTAACCCTAAATGATTTAGACTTGTTTCCTCTAAATCTTTCATATTTTCTTTCATATCTCAACAAAGTTTCACGCATTACTTCATAAGTTATATTTGGGTTTGATGATATCACAGTTGTTGCTTCGCTATATTTCTTTGGAAGCCCTTCTATAATAAATCCTATTAATTCGAATTCATCAATTTCTGTACCCAGTTCTAATATTTCATTAGCTATCCCTTGAGCTCTTATCAAATATTCTTCAATCGTTTCTATCTCGTTTTTCTCTATTCTCGCAAGATTAATTTTTAATTGAATTCTTCTCTGATTTTCAATTCCCGCATAACGCTTTTTCAGTAATTGCCATAAATCCTTAGCTTTTTTAATCCCTCTAACAGCCATCATTTGTTCTGCTGACAACGTTAATATAATTATACCGTAAACTTCATCATTCTTTTCTAACCATGTTTTATGCGCTTTTAAACTATCGGGATTCTCTTCATTTTTTACCGGTTCATCATTTTCGATAACTTCAAATAAATGTTTTGATTTAATTAAAGCTTCAACTCGCATACTCCATAATGTATAGTTTTTACTTGTTAATGGTTCTATTCTAGGAATTCCAAACATATTGGATTCACACATAGTTAAAGTACTTTATCTTCCAAACAATTTTTAAATGCATATAAATTTCTTACCTCTTAAATTTTTCCTATTGGCGGTTAGTCCAATGGAACAAATTCTTATCTTGTATTAGGCCTAGTTCATACAATTCATATTTATTTACTCTTCTTACTTGTACACTCAAAATATAAAATTCGCTTTAAAACCATTGCGCCGCTACCAAATTGTTATTTATTTTTAACATTTTAGTTAAAATAATGATAATTATTTTACTATAAACATAACTTCTTTAAATACACAAAACATTTATTTAGACAATCACATCACAGCCACCACGAATAAACATATATCCAAACCATCAAAAACATAAAATCTCATCCTCGAACACCTCACGTTTTTCGTCTGAATCAAAATAAATTAAAATCATAGAGTAAAGGAAAAAAATGTCTATTGTCCAAGAGTTCCTGTTCTGAAAAAATAATTAAATATTGTCATGCGACTTTACTTACATAATTCTGATGACAATGAAATATTATTATAATTTATGGAACGTAGCAGTTACGCTTTTTTTACAGGACCACATAAAATATTAGTTCAAATCTTGTAAGACAATTTTAAACCACTTTCAATTGTCTGATTGAGCTGAAGCTTTGCCTACATGTGTTTTTCCGATGACAATTCTATTAAGTTATGATTTGATGAACGTTGAAATTATGCATTTTTTACAGGGCCGCACAAAAGATCGCGGAAAGATTGTTGCTAAAAAGCAGAAATTTTAATTAAATTTCTACAAAATTAATACAGGTTATTGAGATACACAATAGCATTTTTTAAATTGAAAACAAAGTGCGTAGCAGTTGCATTTATTTTACAGGGACGCATAAAAAATTCGAATACATTACCGCCTATATGCAGAAATTTTATTTCAAAAAGTTATTCACACAACAGCATTTTTTCAGCCGAAAATAATTTTGGTTGCATTTGTATGTTTTACAGGGTACCATAAAACATTAAAGTTTTTTTAGTATAATTTTATTTAAAAAATTTTATTTTTCAGGATGACTACACAAATTTCTCGGGATATTCTGAGTAGACTAAAATACAAAAAAAAGAAATGAATGTTACCTTACATGTGTCCATTAAATTGTTTTTTACTTAATTGTAAAATAAGTACGTTTAATGCATTATTTGTAATGCATTATACAGGGTGCCCACTAAAGTCCTTCCAACGCTCTTAATTGTCGAACGGTTTCAGCTATACTCATAAAAGTGGTGTCTAGGTTATAGACGGCTTGCATTGACGTCACGTTGCTATTAGCAACGACTCATACTATTGCATCTGGAGCACACATGGAACGTCAGAACTCCCCGTTTGCCGTTAAAAGCGCGTATTATCTTTCTGTTTAATTTATATTAGATCTTTCTCATTTTTATTATTATAGGGCAAATAAGTCAAATGGAGAGCACCACATTCGTCTTATATTTAGGCGCCATATAAAGCGATGCCAGACATGTGACGCCATGTGCAAGCCGTCTATAGTAAATTGGCTATGCTCTACCAGATGACACCATACTTCCAGCGTCACCTGGTGCAGAACAGCTGAGTTAGTCAGGGCCGTGCGAAGGGGTCGGTCGCCCCGGGCGCGGAAATTGAGCTGTCGCCAAATTTATCCTAGAAATCTTGTTTTATTTCTTTTTTCGTAAAAAAAATTACATATTGGGAATTTTTATCCCGATAAAAGTACGTTCATTTTTCGTTTCAAGGTTATTGCATTGTCCCTTACACTAAACCCAAAGGGTATTACCGGATAAGCATTGGAAACATGTCTTTCAATCAAATTTCATGATTTTTTTCCCATATGTGACTACATATCTGAAAATATATTTCCCCTATTATCACCCTATAAGTGTTCATATTTAATGAGATAAAAATGTTTTTTCGATTTTTTAAAAAACGGATTTTCTTAAAAACTGTTCCGCGGAATTTCATGCCATTAACTGAGGATATATAGATACCAAACATGCATAACTGGTAATTTTTGTTTATAAAAACTGTGTGAAACAGCGAAATAAAAATCATATCTTATGTTTATTCGAAAATTATCATTTTCTTGTAAAAAATTCTCCATATGTACCCGTATATTCTATATAAATGCCGAAAGTTTATTCATTTAATTTTAATATTAGCATTCTAAAATTATTTTAATTTCTTCCTTTTTTCAAGCTTCCCCTGTAAGCTTTCCTTTCTGGCGTAACATTTCGTTTCATTTTAAAGTCATAAACATCGTTTTGTAATCTGTACCATCTGTATTTTTCACTGTTTGAGTATTTTATTATTGATGCATTCAAAAAACAGCAAAAACTAATAAAATTTCAGCGAAATAATTTTGTCCTCCTAGATCGTCAAAACGTTCCACTGTGGAAGCCAAATATAAGGCGAATGTGGTGCTCTCCATTTGACTTTTTAGACTAATTAGCACTATAATAATGAAAATAAGAATAACCTAAATTAAAGACACACGTGCTTTTAACGGCGAACAGGGAGTTCTGGCGTTCCGGCTCCAGATGCAATAGTATCAGTCCTTGCTAATAGCAACATGACGTCAATGCAAGCCGTCAATGCTTGTTTTGTTTAAAATATATATATATATATATATATATATATATATTGTTAATTTTAAGCATTTATCATACTAAATTTTTAATGAAAAAAATTACAAAACATTTGATAAGTTCAATGTTTTAAGTTAACAGAATAAAAGTGATATTTAGCTTCAATCTATATAAATAAAAATGTAAATGTTCGTTTGTACAAATCGCTAATCTCCGAAAGTTCTTTACCGATTGCTTTAAAATTCACGGACTGAGTTGCATTCGAATACAAGCGTGTTGTTATATACCTATAATAAACCTCGCTCCCCACTCCCTCAATTTGCGACCACCCCCACCAGAGGGCGCTTTTTTAATTTTTCCGACACCCATCATGTGATATATCATTAGAAAGCGCTTTGACCACTCTTTCATATTATGCACCTCCCCCCTTTCCCTCCAGGAGGTACATTTTTATATATATATAAATGTAAATGATCGTTTGTACAAAATCTTAAAGCTCTGAAAGCACTTCACCGATTGCTTTAAAATTCACGGATTGCATTGCATTTGAATGCACGCGTGTTTTAATATACCAATTATGAGCCACGCTTCTCCTTCTCCCCAATTTTTCCCCATCTGGGGGCCGTTTTAATTTTTTCGACACCCATTATGTGATATATCGTTAGAAAGCCTTTTGACCACTCTTTCATATTATGAACCTCCCGTCCCCTCTCCCCTCACTTTCCCGCTGGGGGGCACATTACTGAAATACTTCGTCAGTATTTTTTTATGTTTTTTTGTTTTTTCTTTGTTTTTCAGTTCGTGATTTTTCCTTTTTAGCTCACAGGCTGTTAAAGCCTGAAAGCTAATGTGCCCGTAGGTTTTGTATGTACGTATTTATGTATATATATACGTAACGCGATAATAGTCCAAGTGCTGGCAGCACAAAAACCTATGTTATCAAGCACAAGGAAAAAAACCTTTATTTTATGGCAGAAGTAGGGGAATCTAATGATCCGTGTCTGCCGGAAGTGAAGTGGTGCATAAACCGAAAATTAATACCACCAGTGGTTGACTCGTAGGTTTATCATTGTGTTTTCCTGCTCCCAGTCCTCCATGCTTTCATTTCTTTGTTTGTAGGACACATGGGCGTATCCAAGGGGGTCGGGGTTGATGGGGCTACAGCCCTCCCCGAAATTTCCGAAAGTGATATGAAAAGTGCTGATTTTTTTTTTGCTTCCTTTTTTGTAAAAAAAATTAATTTTTTTCAATCATACAGTGAACTAGCCATTCTGATTAGTCCCATATTAGTCCACATTGACACCAAAGAATAGAAAGGGGCTGATGAGGTTACACCCCCCCCCTCTTCCCGAAATAGTTGGAAAATTAAATGAAAAAGTGCTTTTTTTTCTTACTTTTTTAGATAAATCTGTAATTTTTTTCTTCTGACATACAGCAAAATAGCCATTCTCCATAACACCATATTAGTCCACATTCACATCACAGCATACCCAAGGATGAAGGATGGGGAGGGTGCTGATGGAATTACAGCCCCCTCATCCCGAAATAGTTGAAAATGAAATGAAAAAATAGTGCTGATTCTTTTTTTCTGTCTGTTTGAGATAAATAAACATTTCCCCCCCTATCATTCAACAAACTAGTCGCTCCTTTCGCTTTAGTTCCATATTAGAGTATAGTGTCACCTCATTATGCCCAAACAGGTGGAAAGGAGCTAATGGGTTTACAGCCCCCTCCCAAAATAGTCGAAAATGAAATGAAAAAGGGCTGATTTTTTCTTTTTGTTTGAGATAAATTTGTATTTTTTCCTCTATCATTCAACAGACTAGTTGCTCTCTTCTCTTTAGTTCCATACTAGTGAACAGTGACACCACATTATGCTAGATCGGGAACCGGCAGCACAGATAATCACCTCATCGAGTTGGAGGCTGAAATTCCAGAATTAGCTAAAACTCGATTCCCATATTAAAACGCAATCGGTCTGCTAAGTCATATTTTCGTGGAACATACCTAAAAACCCAATTTTAGTGCTCGACTCGTAGGTTTACCATTGCGTTTTCCTGCACCCAAAGGTATGAAAACATGGCGGGCTGGGAGCAGGAAAACCCTATGGTAAACCTACGAGTCAACAGGCAAAATCGGGTTTTTATGTGTTTGCCACCAAGATATGACTTGGCAGACCGATTGCGTTTTAATATAGGAATCGAGCTTTAGCTAATTCTGGAATTTCAGCCTCCAACTCGATGAGGTGGTTGTCTCATGGTTCGTACGCCTCCTTGAATTTTGCAGACCAAAAAAATTTTCGGCACCAGTATTAGCTTATGGAAAATCACTTCTTAAAAGAAGGCAAAATGTTGCACGTTTAACCTAGATTTATGTTTCTATAAAAAGATACTGGTAGTTCTCCTGGAGAAATAACGGTATCCGTACGAACCATGTGTCTGTGCTGCCGGCTCCAGGTCTATACCCAAAGAGGTGAAAGGAAGTAATGGGGTGCCCCCTCCCAAAATAGTCGAAAATGAAAGGAAAATATGCTGATTTTTTTACTTTTTTCTATCTTCAATAGAAGAAAGTATTGTAATCGAAATTTTTTTCGACTTCCGGTTTTCGACGGATTTACATGTTTTAGGGGTCAGAGATCCCAAACACATGTTTATAGAAAATGTCCGTGTGTCCGTCTGTCCGTCTGTCTGTCGCCATTGTGGCATCAAAAATAGTATTATGATTTAATAACTTCTTGATTACATAAAATACAAATTAAGATAAAAACATTACTTTACCAGATGCCATGCAAGTACGCATGTTTGATACGGAGATACGATCTGCCGGTATGGCGTCTAGGTTAAACTTACAGTTACCACAACTTACAGTTAGCTGTTGCCAATATAAATAATAATACAAAAATATATTACAGTACTTTCCCTTAAAAAGTTTGAATGTCCAGATATTTATAAGTCCAGACGAAGAGGTTTCTTACGAGTGCGTGGTGGGTTACGACGAACATTCATATCAATTTTCTTTTCTAGTTCAGCAGCTGGTATGTTTGTGGTTTCATCTGACGGTTTCTCTGCTTGTATGGTGGTTGGTGTTTTCTCGTTCCTTCCATTAGCATCAGTTTCGGAGATTTCAGGATTATCTGGGATGGTAGAGGTATTTCTCGCCACTGGGCGAGTTTCTGCTGGCGTTTCATCTGCATCAACGCTTTCCAGTATGTCAACATTACTGTGACAACTCTGGTTGACCAAATTATCGAGTTTTGTAGATTCTTGGTCATCTTTACTGTACCCATGACGAAGCTGATCAACATGTGCAAGATACATCTTGTCGTTGATGTTGACAACCCAAGTTTTATTACCTTGTGGTTTGATTAAAGTTCCACTGCTCCATTCTTGGTTTTTATGGGAGCGAACCAAAACTTTTTCATCAGGCATAAAACGCCTATTGCTAGTATGGCTTCTGTCATAATATTTTTTCTGAGAACACTGGTTTTGCTCAACACGAGCCTGAGTGCTGGGATGCACAAGTGCAAGTGGTGTGCGAATTGGTCTCGATAAAAACAATTCAGCAGGAGAAAGTCCAGTCGTAGAGTGAGGCGTTGAGCGATAGCTCATAAGGAAACGAGAAAATTTTCTGTTCAGTGAGCTATGATCTGTAGCATCACTGTTCATTTTGCTTAGTGCCTCTTTGAATGTCTGCACACTTCTTTCGGCCAAGCCGTTCGATTGTGGATGGTAGGTTGGAATGGGAGTATGTTTTATTCCGTTAGACTTCAGAAACCATTCAAATTCTTCGGATATTAATTGAGGACCATTGTCAGATACTAACTCTAATGGCAATCCATATCGTGAAAAAATCTGCTGTAGGGCTTCAATGGTGTGTGGAGAAGTCGTGGAAGGCATCTGCATGACCTCTAACCATTTTGAGTGACTATCCACAAGTAGTAAGTAGTTCTTCTTGTCTTTCTGTGCATAGTCAATATGCACTCTATCCCAAGGATGTTTAGACCAAGTCCATGGTTGAAGTGGTGTACCAGGAGGAGAACGACTATTCTTCTGACAGGCAGGACAATGTTTTGCAACTTTTTCAATATCTTCGTCCAATTTTGGCCACCATATATGGCTACGAGCTATAGCTTTCATCTTCGAAATTCCTGAGTGGGTATCATGCAGCTGATCCAAGAGTCTCTTTCTGAATTTTTCTGGTATGATGACTCTCATTCCCCACAGAAGACAATTATTATCAACTGACAGTTGATCTCGACGGTTAAAAAATGGCTTAAGTGCTTCGTTGTCTATCTTCCATGGCCAACCATTTTGAACATACTTCAGAGCTGGTCCTAAAACTGCATCATTACGAATTGCTTTTGCAATTTCAATGCTGGTTACTGGCAGGTCTTCACAATACGAGATTTTAAATATTTCTGATGATGTTTCAACTTCAGATTCAACAGGAGCACGTGATAAGGCATCAGCATTGCAGTGTTCTGAGCCTTTTTTATACTCAATGCTGTAGTTGAAAGAAGATAATAACACTGCCCATCTTTGAAGTCTAGCTGCTGCAATGGCAGGAACAGCTTTGTTAGGAGCAAAAATACTTATTAATGGTTGATGGTCTGTAACCAATATAAATTTTCTGCCAAAGAGATATTGCTGAAACTTCTTTATTCCATATATTATTGCTGCTGCTTCTTTCTCAATTTGTGAGTAATTTTGTTCAGCTTTGGAAAGAGTTCTTGATGCATAAGCAATTGGACGTTCATCGTTGTCAATGATGTGGGATAAAACAACACCAAGACCCACAGGCGATGCATCACAGGATACTCTCAAAGGCAATTTGTCATCGTAGTGCACTAAAACAGCATCTGATGTAAGAAGATTTTTACATTTCTGAAAAGTTTCTTCACATTCTGATGACCACATCCAAGGAGTGTCCTTATGGAGTAATTTGTAAAGGGGAGCAAGCAGCATGGCAGAATTGTGTATAAATTTTGAATAATAATTCAAAAGACCCAAAAATGATTTTAGTTCAGTTACATTTGAAGGAGCATTTATTTTCTTAATGCATTGTACTTTCTCATCTGTAGGATGAATGCCCTCACTATCAATTACATGGCCTAAAAATTCTACACTTTTCTGTAAAAAACTACATTTCGATAAGTTGAGCTTAACATTGTACTCACTAAATCGCTGAAATACTTTTTCCAAAGTGCTTAGGTGCTCTTCATATGTGGCACCGGTAATAAGGATATCATCTTGAAAACAAATCACTAATTCTATACCCTGAAGAATTTTTTCAATTGTGGACTGAAAAATTGCTGATGCACTGTTTATGCCATATAATAATCTTAAGGGGCGTACTAAACCAAGATGCGTATTCAGAGTAAGATACTCTTGGGAAGATTCATCTAATTCAATCTGCTGATAAGCATGACGCAAATCTAATTTTGAGAAGTACTGTCCACCATTAAGAGTTGCAAACAAATCTTGTTGAGTCGGCAAAGGGTACTGATTTTGATCAATAAACTTATTAACAGTAACTTTAAAGTCACCACACAGTCTTACATCACCATTTTTCTTGGGAACAATCACAAGTGGAGTTGCCCAACTGCAATGTTGCACAAAGTCCCAAACACCTCTCTGCTTGGAATTTAGAATTTCTTCAGCAACTTTATTTTTTAAAGAATATGGTACTGGACGCGCTTTAAAGAACACAGGTTGGGTTTCCTTTTTCATTTTTAATGAAGCCTTTATATGTTTAATAGGTTCTGAACTTTCCTCAAAAAGTTTGCTATACTTGTTTGTCAATGCATTAATAGAATCAACTTTAACAGACATATCCTTAAGTATTTTATGCACAGAGAAAATTTTGTGCCAATTTAATTTAAATTTTCTGATCCAATCCTTTCCAAATAAGGATAGTCGGTCACCTTTTACTACAATAGCTTGTAAATCACACATTTGATTTTCATATGAAACACTAACAGACACTTCCCCAGCAATTGCAATGGGTTGTTGATTATAATCTTTGACTGTAACTGGTATACTTTTAGGCACTATGTGTGGTAAATTGTGCTTTAACCATGTTTCAGAAATTATACTAACATCTGCAGCAGTATCCAATTCCATATCTAGTATTTTGTTGCATACTTCAACTTGAACAATATAATTAGAATAATTGTTTACTTTATTTACATTTATGGAAAATAGATTATACTCTTCAGAATTACTCTGCTCACAATTAGCTGATACTTTCTTAGCAGAAGGATTAGCACTTTTATCTTTTAATCTACACACAGGTGAAATATGGCCAATTTTGTGACAAAAATGACACTTAGCCGTTTTGTATTTACACTTATTTGCATCGTGCGATGCACCGCAGCGATAGCTTTTCTGAGTATTATTTTTAGAATTTTTATACGACTTACTTTGAACTTTATTCACTTTGTTGACATTTGAAAGTACAGGTACTGCCACTTTGATGTTACTGGCACCTTGCTCTGCTAATTCCATTGCCAAGGCGATTTCACAAGCATCCTCAAGTTTGAGATCTTTTTTTGCAAGTAAGCGTTTTTGAGTTGCCTCACAACGAATTCCACAGACGAAACGATCACGTAGCGCTTCTTGTAGAAAAGTTCCAAAGTCACACGTGGATGCCAAACGCTTTAAATCAACGATATATTCGGAAATACTTTCACGATCGTTTTGATTCCTTCGGTGAAATCGAAATCTTTCCGGAATTGTAATGGGTGCCGGGCGAAAATGGTCTTGCAGCTTCTTAATCAAGTCATCATATGTTGAATCCTTCGGTAACTGAGGTGTCAATAAATTGCGTAACAGTTTATACGTTTTTGGTCCCAATACTGAGATTAATACAGGAACTCGCTTTGCCTGATCGATATCATTGGCAAGAAAATATTGTTCAAGCCTTTCTACATATAGCGAAAAATCCTCATTACTGTCGTCAAATACTGACAGTTGACCAACTAGGCCTAACTTCGACATGGTCGATACAATTTGCAAAACGATTATAAATATACGGTAAATTTACTGTTCGTCGAAATACATCGTCGCCATTATCATAATTTAAGATAGTATTATGATTTAATAACTTCTTGATTACATAAAATACAAATTAAGATAAAAACATTACTTTACCAGATGCCATGCAAGTACGCATGTTTGATACGGAGATACGATCTGCCGGTATGGCGTCTAGGTTAAACTTACAGTTACCACAACTTACAGTTAGCTGTTGCCAATATAAATAATAATACAAAAATATATTACACTAAATTAAAGACACAGGTGCTTTTAACGGCGAACAGGGAGTTCTGGCGTTCCGGCTCCAGATGCAATAGTATCAGTCCTTTCTAACAGCAACATGACGTCAATGCAAGCCGTCAATGCTTGTTTTGTTAAAAAAAAAAAAAAAAAAAAAAATTGTTAATTTTAAGCATTTATCATACTAAATTTTTAATGAAAAAAATTACAAAACATTTGATAAGTTCAATGTTTTAGGTTTACAGAATAAATGTGATATTTAGCTTCAATCTATATAAATAAAAATGTAAATGTTCGTTTGCACAAATCGCTAATCTCCGAAAGTTCTTTACCGATTGCTTTAAAATTCACGGACTGAGTTGCATTCGAATACAAGCGTGTTGTTATATACCTATAATAAACCTCGCTCCCCACTCCCTCAATTTGCGACCACCCCCACCAGAGGGCGCTTTTTTAATTTTTCCGACACCCATCATGTGATATATCATTAGAAAGCGCTTTGACCACTCTTTCATATTATGCACCTCCCCCCCTTTCCCTCCAGGAGGTACATTTATATATATATATAAATGCAAATGATCGTTTGTACAAAATCTTAAAGCTCTGAAAGCACTTCACCGATTGCTTTAAAATTCACGGATTGCATTGCATTTGAATGCACGCGTGTTTTAATATACCAATTATGAGCCACGCTTCTCCCTCTCCCCAATTTTTCCCCATCTGGGGGGAGTTTTAATTTTTTTCGACACCCATTATGTGATATATCGTTAGAAAGCCTTTTGACCACTCTTTCATATTATGAACCTCCCGTCCCCTCTAACCCCACTTTCTCCCTCGGGGGCACATTACTGAAATACTTCGTCAGTATTTTTTTTATGTTTTTTTGTTTTTTCTTTGTTTTTCAGTTCGTGATTTTTCCTTTTTAGCTCACAGGCTGTTAAAGCCTGAAAGCTAATGTGCCCGCAGGTTTTGTATGTACGTATTTATGTATATATATATACGTAACGCGATAATAGTCCAAGTGCCGGCAGCACAAAAACCTATGTTATCAAGCACAAGGAAAAAAACCTTTATTTTATGGCAGAAGTAGGGGAATCTAATGATCCGTGTCTGCCGGAAGTGAAGTGGTGCATAAACCGAAAATTAATACCAACAGTGGTTGACTCGTAGGTTTATCATTGTGTTTTCCTGCTCCCAGTCCTCCATGCTTTCATTTCTTTGTTTGTAGGACACATGGGCGTACCCAAGGGGGTCGGGGTTGATGGGGCTGCAGCCCTCCCCGAAATTTCCGAAAGTGATATGAAAAAGTGCTGATTTTTTTTGCTTTCTTTTTTGTAAAAAAAATTTTTTTTTTTCAATCATACAGTGAACTAGCCATTCTGATTAGTCCCATATTAGTCCACATTGACACCAAAGAATAGAAAGGGGCTGATGAGGTTACCCCCCCCCCCCTCTTCCCGAAATAGTTGGAAAATTGCTTTTTTTTCTTACTTTTTTAGATAAATCTGTAATTTTTTTCTTCTGACATACAGCAAAATAGCCATTCTCCTTAACACTATATTAGTCCACATTGACATCACAGCATACCCAAGGATGAAGGATGGGGAGGGTGCTGATGGAATTACAGCCCCCTCCTCCCGAAATAGTTGAAAATGAAATGAAAAAATAGTGCTGATTTTTTTTTTTCTGTCTGTTTGAGATAAATAAACATTTTTTCCCCTATTATTCAACAAACTAGTCGCTCCTTTCGCTTTAGTTCCATATTAGAGCATAGTGTCACCTCATTATGCCCAAACAGGTGGGAGGGGGCTAATGGGTTTACAGCCCCCTCCCAAAATAGTCGAAAATGAAATGAAAAAGGGCTGATTTTTTCTTTTTGTTTGAGATAAATTTGTATTTTTTCCTCTATCATTCAACAGACTAGTTGCTCTCTTCTCTTTAGTTCCATACTAGTGAACAGTGACACCACATTATGCTAGATCGGGAACCGGCAGCACAGGTAATCACCTTATCGAGTTGGAGGCTGAAATTCCAGAATTAGCTAAAACTCGATTCTCATACTAAAACGCAATCGGTCTGCCAAGTCATATTTTCGTGGAACATACCTAAAAACCCAATTTTAGCGCTCGACTCGTAGGTTTACCATTGCGTTTTCCTGCACCCAAAGGTATGAAAACATGGCGGACTGGGAGCAGGAAAACCCTATGGTAAACCTACGAGTCAACAGGCAAAATCGGGTTTTTATGTGTTTTCCACCAAGATATGACTTGGCAGACCGATTGCGTTTTAATATAGGAATCGAGCTTTAGCTAATTCTGGAATTTCAGCCTCCAACTCGATGAGGTGGTTGTCTCATGGTTCGTACGCCTCCTTGAATTTTGCAGACCAAAAAAATTTTCGGCACCAGTATTAGCTTATGGAAAATCACTTCTTAAAAGAAGGCAAAATGTTGCACGTTTAACCTAGATTTATGTTTCTATAAAAAGATACTGGTAGTTCTCCTGGAGAAATAACGGTATCCGTACGAACCATGTGTCTGTGCTGCCGGCTCCAGGTCTATACCCAAAGAGGTGAAAGGAAGTAATGGGGTGCCCCCTCCCAAAATAGTCGAAAATGAAAGGAAAATATGCTGATTTTTTTACTTTTTTCTATCTTCAATAGAAGAAAGTATTGTAATCGAAATTTTTTTCGACTTCCGGTTTTCGACGGATTTACATGTTTTAGGGGTCAGAGATCCCAAACACATGTTTATAGAAAATGTCCGTGTGTCCGTCTGTCCGTCTGTCTGTCGCCATTGTGGCATCAAAAAGTGTATGAAGTTATGAATAGAATTGAACCAAATTTTTATTTGAAGTTTTTGGCTATGGCAAGCAGATCCTCCCTGAATTTGGAAATAATTCGCCGGTAGGGGGCGCTGTAATAGCTATTTTTGTGCGATTTTTAATATTGTACCATCCAAAAGTATAGAATTAAACCAAATTTTTATTTTAAGTTTTTGGATATGGCAGGTAGATCCTCCCTGAATTTGGAAAAAATTCACCGGTAGGGGACGCTGTAATAGCGATTTTTGTGCGATTTTGAATATTGTACCATCCAAAAGTATATGAAGTTATGCAAAGAATTGAACCAAATTTTTATTTTAAGTTTTTGTATATGGAAGGTAGGTCCTCCCTGAATTTGAAAAAAATTCGCCTGCAGGGGGCGCTGTAACAGCGATTTTTGTGCGATTTTGCATATCGTACCATCGAAAAGTGTATGAAGTTGTGCATAGAATTGAACCAATTTTTTATTTTAAGTTCTTGGCTACGGCAAGCAGGTCCTTCCTTAATTTGGAAAAAATTCGCCGGTAGGGGGCGCTTTAATAGCGATTTTTGCGCCATTTTAAATATTGTACCATCGAAAAGTGTATGAAGTTATGCATAGAATTGAGCCAAATTTTTTGTGTTTCTTTTTGGTCATAGCATGAAGGTCCTCCCTGAATTTGGAAAAATTCCGCTGGAAGGGGGCGCTATAATTACGATGTCTGTACCATTTTCTTTATTGTACAATCGAAAAGTGTATAAAATTATGCATACAATTGTACCAAATGTTTTGTGCATGTTTTTGGCTTTGGCCAACAGGTCCTCCTTGAATTTGGAAATATCGCGCGGTAAAGGGGCTCTGTGATAGCGATTTTTGTATACTTTTCTTGATTTTTCGTAGTTCTATTGTCCATCGGCGGCTCGAGCAAAGGCGGGAACTCACTTCCTGCTAAGCCGGCTATTCGCAAACATTTGATAACAACAGAATAATGAAAAACTATTAATTTGAACAAATATCATGATATAGATTAACTCGTCTTTAGTTCATTTAATTGACTGAAGCAGGAATTTAAGATGAAAATCAAAGTTGGTATAGTAATGAACTAATAATATTGAAGTATTAACATGTGTAACTAGTTTTTGAAATATTAAGATGTATAAGATAGAAGAAAGTTTCGGGATTGGCACATCCAACTAGTTTTTCTTGTTTGAGATAAATTTGTAATTTTGTTTTCTGCAATCCTTATTTTTTTTAGATAAATCTGTAATTTTTCCTCTGTCATACAGCGAAAGAGCCATTCTCGTTAACCCCATATTAGCCTACACTGACATCACAGCATACCGAAAGAAGGGGAGGCGGCTGATGGAATTACAGCCCCCTCTTCCCGAAATAGTCGAAAATGAAATGAAAAAAATATTGCTTTTTTTCTGTTTGAGATAAATTTGTATAGTTTTCTCCTATTATTTAACAGGCTAGCCACTCTCTTCTCTTTAGTACTATATTAGTGCACAGTGACACCACATTATATCCAAAGAAGTGGAAAGGGAATAATGGGGTTACAGACCCCTCCCAAAATAGTTGAAAATGAAATGAAAAAAATGCTGGTTTTTTCTGTTTTGTTTGAGACGAATTTGTAACTTTGTTTTCTGCAATACAACGAACTAACCATTCTGGTTAGTCTCATATCAGCGCACGGTTACACCACAGTATATCCAACGAGGGGAAAGGGGCTGATGGTGTTACAGGCTCCCTTTCGAAATAGTCAAAAATGAAATGAAAAAAAGGCTGATTTTTTTTCTTTCTTTTGAGATAAATTTGTCATTTTTTCTGCCATGCAGCTATTCTCGTTATTCCCATATATTAGTGCACAGTGATGTCCCAGCATACAACACCCAAAGAAGTCGATGGACGAGGTTTACGAGGTTACAGCTCCATTCCCCCTCTGAAGAGATATCAGCGAAATGAAAAAAAAGGCTGACATTGTTTATTTCTCTTTGAGATAAATTTGTTTTATTTTCTGACACGCCACGAATTTATCTTTCTCGTTAATCCAATATCCTCCTCAGTCCTGCGACCAAATTTACTTGAGACCACAAAATCTATTTTCAAATGACTGAAAAATAGCTCCATATCCCTGTTTTACTGGATAAATGAATACATATATGCTCAATTCAAGAGACCTAGAAGTAAATTCGACAAATCTAGAAGTAGTTTAATTTAAGAAGTTTTTAATTTCTCTCACAGTCCGATGCGGAAGTATGTTAATGCACAGTAACACCACAGCGGATCTCAAGTCAATTTCGGTTAAGTCGGAAATCAGGTGCGGAAGAGTTGATTGTAAAAGTAGCTTATTACCTTTTATTTTTCAGTCACATCTCAACGCCATAAAGAAATGTGGGGCTGTAGGTTGACGGGATTAAGCCTCTTTCCCCAGTCAAAATGGTTGGAGTGAAATGGTAAAAGAGTTTCTTTCTTACTTTTTAGATCAATTTAATTATATATATATTTGTGATGCATCGCACTTGTCTTTCTTGTTAGTCCCATATTTTTGCATAGTGACACCTTAGCTAACCTTTTCAGAATTTTGGCTAAGTCGGAAGTCAGGCACTATATATGCGCGGAAGAGCTAGCTGATTGTGAATGATGCGCATTAACTTTCGTTTTAACACTCAATTACTTCCTCATGGCCCACCGTGGCTGAGTGGATAAGACACCACATCGCTAATCGCTTGAGAGCGTAGGTGGGGGCGGGTTCGAATTCCACCGGTTCCGTTGCACACTCTTTGTGGAACCCCCAGGATGTAATTCTCTGGTGTTGTAAATTTCCTTGTGCTATCTCGTCCCTGTATATCGACGATAACTTATAAGCGGGCCCTGGTGTCAAGCACACAAGTCTGATGTATGTGTTCAATGAAACAAACAAACAAACAAACTTCCTCATATCTGTGCGATACACAGCGACATTTCGTCTGACTGCAAAAACATCTTTGAAGTTCGGTAACGCTCAGAGTAAGGAAAAAAAAAAACAATTTAACAAATTACAACGACCATTTGGAAAATGATTTTTTCGAAGGCTAAAATTTAAGACATAAAAAATCGCACGGAGTTGATCATACATTACGTACGCCATGAATTAAACATGAACATTCCTGGACCCATCATGAACAAATTTTAAAAGAAATTTCAGTTTTACAATTTTCGGTACTGTAAATTTTTAAACTTCTACGGAGCTGGTCATACATTACGTACGCCATGGATTAAACATTAATATTCCTGGACTAATTTTAAATGAAATTTCATTCTTAAACTTCTAAACATCCCACAATATTAATTTTACACCGTCGTATAGAGAAAAAAATGTACTTTTAAATGCAATTTATTTGAAAGCTGTATCTCAATTTGTTTCTGAGTTATTAATTTTTTTGTAGTTTTTATTACATTTTTGTCATAGTGGCAACAGAAGTATCCATCTCTGTTGAAAGTAAAGGGAAAATACAGATTACTGTATTGTATAGACCAATCAGAAAGCGAATAAAATGCGGATTCAACTAATTAAAAGCTTATGGTTAAAAAAAAAAACTCAGAAATGCACAGCAAATCTTCTGAACGGTTACAGCAGAGGGGAGAAGCCGAGGACATCCCTTCCCTGCGCTAATTATTTTTGTTGAAGGTTGGGTTAACTCTGTTTTCATTTCAGGTCAATTTCAGGGTCAGTGTAAATTCCTGCAATTTTGGTTCGTGTTAACCTGATTTTTAAAAAGTTAGTTCAGTATATTATTTCAATTTAAAAACTATACCTATAATAATAAACATAGATGTTTGTATGTGTTTTATCCGCAACCCTTTGATGAAATTAATTTTTTTATGACAACGCTTTGACGAAATTCGCATTTTCCCGCGAACTTTTGACGAAATTCGCTTTTTTCGCGACCCTTTGACGGAATAAGTGTTTCTTTCGAGATCCTTTGTCAGATTCTCGTTTTTTCCGCAGCCCTTTGACGTAATTTGCATTTTTTTGCGTCTCTTTGCCGAAATTCCTATTTTTCCGTGGTCCTTTGACAAAATGCGCGTTTTTTTTCACGATCCTTGGTCAAAATTTGTGTTTTCTTTCTTCGGCTTTTTTGACGAAATTTGCGTTTTTTTCTGCGGTCCTCTGAAGAAATTCGTGTTCTTTTTCGAAATTGCTTTTTCTTCCGCTGTTTTTGACGAAATTTGCGGGGTTTTTGCGGCTTTTTGGTGAAATTCGCTTCTTTTCCTCAGCCATTTGATGAAATTCACGTTTTTTGTAGTCCTATCAAGAAATTCGTGTTTTTTGCATCCTTTAACGAAATTTGCGTTTTTCCTGCTTCCCTTTGACGGAATGCGTATTTTTTAGCGATCCTTTGTCGAAATTCCCGATTTTTCTGCGGTCATTTGACGAAATTTGCAGGGTTTTTTCGCAATTCTTCGTCGAAATTTGCGTTTTTTCCGCGGCTTTTTGACGAAATTCGCGTTTTTTCTGCGGCCTTTTGACGAAATTCCCGTTTTTTGCAATCCTATAACGAAATTCGCGTTTCTTTTCGCAGCCCTTTGACGGAGTGCGTGTTTTTTAGCGATCGTTTTTCAAAATTCGCGTCTTTCTTGCGGCCTTTCGATGAAATTCGCATTTTTTCTGCGTCCATTTGACGAAATTCGGCTTTTTTGTTCTCTCGTTTCCTCCGAGATAATTTGACGCAATTCGCGTTTGCACCGCGACCATTTGACGAAACTCATGTTTCCTCCTTTTCGATCATTCGACGTAATTCGCGTTTTCTCAGCAATCATTTGACAAAATTTGACTTTTTTTCGCGATCCTTTGACAAAATTCTCATTTTATCCGCGGCCCTTTGGCAAAAATCAGGTTTTTTCCTCGATCTTTTAACGAAATTGGAGATTTTTTTTTCTGTGCGAACAATTGATGAAATTGATTTTTTTCGGCAACCATTTGTCAAAAATCGCGATATTTTTTTCAGTCCAAATTTTCGGACTGAACACCGAATTTTTTAAATTTTCGGAAAATTCGGAACAAAATCACCCCTGCCCCCCCCCCCCTTCTGGCTAAGGCCTTACTGTCAAAAATTATTTCTGTTTACAACACAATTCAACTCGTTTCGTAAGATTTAGAACATTATGGAAATTTAAGTCACCTCCCCCCCCCCCCCGAAATAAAATCCTGGGTTACGCCACTGGTAGGACAAACACAATGATAAACCTATGAGTCAACCATTGGTGGTATTAATATTTGGCTTATGCACCACTTCACTTCCGGCAGACATGGATCATTAGATTCCCCTACTTCTACTCTCCCATAAAATAAAGGTTTTTTCCTTGTGCTGGATATCATAGGTTTTTGTGCTGTCGGCTCTTGGACTATAACTCTTGACAGAAATATCCGATTTGCTTCAAATTTCGTAAATAGGTTCATTCTCATAAGGCACTTCCATGATTAGTTTTGATGGTTCACTGGTTAAGTATAAAAGGGGATAACAGGGGGCTAATTCCCCCTTAATTTAGATAAATGAGTTTTTCATGTAGAATTATCCGATTTGCTTCAAATTGCTTGAATAGGTTTAGTCTGATAAGGCTCTTCCCTGATTAGTTTCGGGGGTTCATTGATTAACTATAAAGGGGGGAATGCCGGTTAATCCCTCCTTAATTTAGATAAATGGGTTTTTCATGCAGAATTATCCTATTTGCTTCAAATTTGGTATACCGGTTTATTCTGATAAAGCGCTTCCCTTATTAGATTTGGAGGTTTATTGGTTAAGTATAAAGGGGAAACGGGTGGATAATCCGCTCTTAACTTCTTTTTCAAGGGGCATTATTCTTTGAAATAAGAGTATAATATACAATTAGTGTGAATAGCCTGTGAGCTCAATGCCATCATTTTAACTGGGCACTTTTTAGCCCCAGTAGGGTATGCTATTTCTTTCTCCCAGCTTATTTTGTGTCGCCTCCAAAAAATAACGTACTGAAGCCAGCCGTAAAAAAAGCAGTACGATTAAATACTCTATAGCAATTTTTTAAACTTCTAAGCATCGCACATTTTCAATTTTTATACCGTCGTATTGGGAAAAAGTACTTTTTAATGCAATTTGTTTGAAAACTGCATCTCCATTTGTTTTTGAGATATTATTTTTCATGTAGTTTTTAGCACCATTTGCTTAATATTGGCAACGGAAGAACTCCATTCTGTAGAAAATGAAAGAAAAATAGCAATTATATCTTTTTGTTGCCATTTTCCCATAAAAACTGAAAAAAAATAAAATACGTGCTATTTGAAAAAATATAAATGAATGATTTCTGATAAAACAGGGAGCTATTATGAACTAAATTTAATTTTAAATATCTATATTAATAATACAAACAAATAAAGGCCTGTGAATCTTTAGGTAGACGATTTTTTTGAATGGCAAAATCTCTTTTTAGGTAGATTTCGTATGAAATACTACCTATTGGGATCGTTCCTATGTTGGAATTTCTGAAAAATTTTTGCAGATCTACACCGATCATGACCCCTAGAACCCAAAACCACCCTCAGTAAAAAACTTTATATATATATCTATCTATCTATCTATCTATCTATCTATCTATCTATCTATCTATATATATCACTTTCTTCTGGACACGATAACTTTCGTAATTCTGCACCAATCTCTTCCAAACTGATACATAAAATCAATGGGCATAAATTCTCGGTCAAGTTCGTTAATGGGCAAAATCGGACCAAGGGGAGGGAAATAGGGAGGGGTTTTGTGAAAACAGAAAACCCCCCATAACTTCTTAATTTTTTTACATATCAAATCAGTTTAAAGTTTTTATTACTTCTAAAAATAGGGCGAAAAATTTATGTATCACAGATTTTTGATAAAGTTAAAAATGGGCTCAAGGGGCGCAAAAAATAGGGTTTTTGGGAGAAAAAAATTCATAACTTCATCAATTCTCAAGATATCAAATTCAATTAATTTTATTATAAATCTCCTTAACATTATCTAAAACTTTTATATTCACAAGTTTTTGATAGGAGCAATTCGTACCGCAAAAAAAAATTAAAAACGAAAACAAAAAGGGCGTTTGAAGAAGAAAAAAATCCATAACTTCGTCAATTCTCAAGATATCAAATCCAATTAATTTTATCATGAATCTCCTTAACATTATCTACAACTTTTATATTCACAAGTTTTTGATAGGACCAATTCGTACCGCAAAAAAAATTAAAAACGAAAACAAAAAAGGGGTTTGAAGAAGAAAAAAATCCATAACTCCGTCAATTCAAAAGATATAAAATCCCCATGAATTTATCATATATCTTCTTAATATTGTCTACAACATCTATATAGACAAGTTTTGGATAGGACCAATTCTTAGAGCAAAAACAAATTAAAAATACATACCGGTTGAAGTAAAAAATGATCTTAGTAAGGGTGTATTCAAATCCAAACTGCTTATTTTCTTACTCATTTTACAATTCATTTTTTCTCTCAAAGTCTTCCAATTGGTACGTTTTCTTACTCAGAAACTATATAATGTACCGTAATGGTCGATTTTATGTTAGGGGCAGAATATATTTTTTTAAATGCTGTTAAAAAGGGCATTTTGAACCGAATTTACCGAAGCGGATTGTGTTGGAAAAATCATTGTATTAAGGATGCGCTTAAATCCAAACTACTTATTTTCTGACTGGTTTTTAAATTCATTTTTGCTCTCAAACCCATTTAATTGGTAGATTCGCTTATTCAGAAACTATATAATGTACCGTAATAATCGATTTTTAGATAGAAGCAGAATATATTTCAAAAAATGATGTCAAAGTGGGCATTTTGAACGGAATTTCCCGAAGCGATTGTGTTAGAAACGAAAAATATTGTCCTTCTGAGAAAATAATTGTTTATATATCAAGTTTTAATTAATTGAACAAAAAATAAAAACACAGGTCGCTTATAAATCTCTTCAAAAATCACGTCAGCAAGTTTCATATTTTTTTTTAATTAAAAATGAATCTGGAATTATGCCAGAAAATTTCGAGTTGTTGAGCATGGAAAAGTATTTTTTTGAATACAGCCCTAACATGATTCTGATAAAACCAGCTATTATATGAAAATGAAATAAAAACTCGTCAAGAGCGGCCAGATAAAATTGTTAAAGTGGATTTATCTATAATCATGATTTAGTTTTTGTTTGTGAAATTAGTATATTTGACTTCGAAATCTACCTCTGCCTGTAGGCCGGGCCGGCAGGGATTTTTTTTTTTTTTAATTTGTGTATTATTCAGCGATAGTGACGTCCTAAGCGTACTTTACTGTAGATGTTGTTTAACACTGGATCGCAAATGATGAATTCTTCAGCGGATGTGGATGACGTCACTTTATGTAAAATAAAATCGCGTGTTATAAGTCTTAAAACTGAACTACAGTAGAGTCCCGATTATCGGAGTTTCCGCTTTCACCGAGTTATTTTCTTCTGATGGACTGATGGCCTCCATTATTCCATCAGAAGAAAATGATCCATTCCAAAGGTATAAGTTCGATTAACTCGGATAATCCGGACTCTACTGTATCTATATTTATATACATATATTTTTTTGTCATCGGGGACGACAATAAATTCTGAAAAAGCAGAGTTCCTGTTTTCTAGTCCTTTTTAACTCACTCGATCTTTCAAGGATGCCACCGCACGTACTGCAATTGACAATCGGCGTGCCAATTATGATGTTGTGAAGTCCCACCAGCCAAAGCTTTCCAACGGCACGCGGCGTGCAGTAAAAAAATAATGAGCAACTTCGTTTAAGCAAAAATCTTGACATGGCCTTTCAAAGGTGAAGATGTCCTCATTCCTCGCATTCCTTTGATTCCAATGGATGTGCCATTTCAGTTTAAGAGATTGCGATTGCCAATTTGTTTGGCGTTTGCAATCTCCATCAACAAAGCTTAGGGCCAAGCTTTAGAATTCTTCGGTTTAGATCTAGACACGGATTGCTTCTCACGCGGACAGTTATATGTTTCATGTTCTAGAATCGGCAAACCAGACAATCTCTATATCTGCACAGACAATGTAACAACAAAAAACATTGTATATCCACAAGCATTGTGAAATTAAACATATTAGAAACGTGAACTTTCTCTTTTTTTTCTTTTCCATTTAGCCAGACTGGGCCACAGTAACGCGTGGCCGGGTACAGCTAGTTTGATAGAAAAATTTAGTTTCTCTTATGTATTTTTCAAAAGTTATATTGAAGTTAGAGAGTAATATATAATTTTTCTTTTACTTTTTTGTATTCATTATATATTGTTAATACATATATATATATATATATAATATATATATATGAACGCTGAATATTGGCAATATTGTAAAACTGATATTAAACAATTTAAAATTGTTTTTAGGTATTTTAAATAATGTAATTATTTTCTATTTATATTATATTAATTGAATTTATCACGGTATTTCAAAATGAATTAACTGAATCCATAGGTTTTAATTTCTGTGTTAACTTAACTCTTTTATTCACCTTAATCTTATCATGCTTTTGGATTCCATGTGCGGGAAGATATTTTGAAAATCAACTGGGAATTTATTCGGTATGTTGTATAAGATTTCTATTGCTATAAATTAAATATTTAATGGGTTGTAGTGTTTTTTCCATTCCATGCCATTTGATAATGTTCTGTTTTCATCTTGAAACTTTTTTTTTTTTTTTTTTGTTATATTGGTTGTTTGGGTACAGGAGAAAAAAAAATTTCAGCTTTTAGCTTTTTTTTCTCGCAGAAAACAACCGATTTGCTCATATCATTGAATTCTGTACTCTTGAAAACGTAATTCAATATATAAGTTTTTCAATTTTTTCGGAATCCATATTCTTCTTTTTTCTTCCATATTAATTCTTGTAATTAAGTATAAGGTACTTTATTTTATACATACAGTTCTATATTATAGGTTTGTGGCATCCATTTTTATTGTCAATTCATTCACATTATTGCGGTTTTTGATGATGATCGGTAATGTTTAATTAATGGTTTTATATATATATATATACAAGGGTGGATCCAACTTTTCATTTAGAGTGGAACACGGATTTTTTTTTTCGGGGATGGGGGCGGTTGGGATCCTATCTCTGTGTGAGAAATTTTTATATTGAAAGCTATTACCAAATCCAAACTGAATTACTTTTCTGATACTTTCGGGAAGTCGTAAACACAAAATATTAAAAATTTGCATTAATATTCTTAAAAATATATAATTTACCGATTTTGTTTAGATACAAAAAAATTAAAGAGTTTCCCATTTTCTTATAAAGGCAATGATTCCTTCAGAAAAGGTTGTCAAAATTAGCATTTTTAGCCAAATTTTAGGACTTGACAGCAGTATTGAAATCAAGGGGTGGTCCGGGAGGGGGACATTCTCCCCCGGAGCAATAAGTTGTCCTCCCCGGAAGGTTTGAGATTTTGTGTTTTCAATGGTCAAAAAGTGAAATTTCCTCCCCGGAATTCTATCATGTCCCTCCCGGAGAAAAGTGTCTGAATTCAACACTGCTTGACAGCCACAGAAATGTCGTCGCAAGAGAGTAACTGCCTGTCACGTCCCGAAATTTAGTTTTAAAAGTCAAAGTTTAAGGAATTTTTGTAAGATTCTTTGCTTTTATCGAAAAATGGAAAACACTATTTAATCACATACAGTGTCATACTGACCCATCGGACAGCGTGGCATCATATACTTTCTCAATAAGTGCGCTTGCAAATGTCTTGGATTTGAGATTTAAAATGACCTGACGAATATATCAGAAATTACCTAATTCGGATTTGAGTGGAGCTTTAAATAGAAAGATTCAGGGGGAAATGAGTGGGGGAAAAATCCAAAGAGTTTATTATATATTTCATTTTTTAAATGATCTTTAGAATTTTTTAATTGGTGTTCAGAGGGCGGTCATGAACCCCTTGGATCCGTCATTGTATATATATTATATAAATTGCAAATGTTGTGGCAATTTTTTAGAGCTAGGATATTATTCTTGAAACTCTAAAAATTTCACTCGAAAATATGCAAAACTTATTTATTTATGAAGAATCGAAAAAAGTGTGTTATTATGAGCAAAACTGGGTCCCGAAAGGTGCTAACTCTGCTCAATTAGTAAAAGGAAAATATAGTTTTAGTGTTTAGATGTAGTTTTTTCTTTTATTATGAAATCTTAATTTTGTTATGTTATATTAGCTGTAAACAAACATTGAACTATGAATATGTTTAAAGGGAAAACGTGTTAATGTTCCGCAATCCAGTTGTTTGGTTTAAAAATCATAAAAGCCTGTAAATTGAAATACAGTTTTCAAACATATTACATTTGAAAGTACATTTACTCCCGTATTCGACGGTTTAAAATAAAAATTTTTTGCGATGTTGAGAAATAATTAAATTTGAAAAAAAGGAGAAATGGATTGATGATTCGTTAAATCAATTAATTTTATCAAAATAAATTATATATACAAGTCTGGAACAAACAAACGCTAGAAAATAGGAATGCTGCTTTTTCAGAATTTAGTGTCGTCCCTGATGAAAAAAAAAATATAAATATAGATAGTACAAAACATATTTCAGTTTTAAGACTTAAAATATACGCTTTTATTTTATACAAAATGACCTCATTTGCATCCGCTGAAGAATTTCACATTTACGACCCAGTCTTACATATCTGTAGAAAAGTATGCATTGGACGTCACTATCGTGGAATAATACACAAACCCAGCGAAAAGTGGTGTCGTCATTCAAGAAACGCGGCAAAAAAAATCAGGTATCAAGTGATTCATAAGCCTTCATTTGTTTGTAACATTAATATGGATACTGAAAATTAAATATAGTTTATAATAGCTCCATGTTTTATCAGAAATCATTCATGTATATTTTTTCAAAATTCGGAAAATGTTATAAGGAAAGGGCAGCTGACGTCACTGTTGGTCGAATTACTGTTGGTTCAACAAGAAAACCTGTCCGTTCTTTATGACTCCTACCTGTACGCATGAGCTAGGGAAATTTAATTGGTCTACGTTTAACACGTCTTTGATATGATTGGCCTACGTCGCCAAGACTATTCCTGCAATGATCTTTATGGCAAAAATATAGTTGGTAGATTGGTTGACGGAAGTGTTTGTTTGTAAACATGCCTTTTCCTTATTAGACACGGATTAATAAAATTGCATTCTTTCAGCTTTTTGAAAGGAATGGACCTTATACACGCGACTTCAAAATGCAGCTCTGTATGCGAGAAAATTCGCTAAAATGGAGGATATTCCATCTACATTTTGATCACGAGGTCAAGGTAAAAACTTCTAGCGTAAAGAAGGGAAGGCCCCGTAGACGTGTATTATAAATCCCCGCTAGCCAATGAAACTGTTCTGCCTCATGAACAGTTTCATTGGCTACCGGGGATTTATATTACACGTTTACAGAGCCTTCCCTTCTTTACGCTAGAAGTTTTTACCTTGACCACGTGATCAAAACGTGGATGGAATATCCCCCATTTCGGATAAAATCTATGCACTCAACCTGGGTCGAGGCTAAAGTCGTTTGCTGGCTGTGTTTGCGCCTGCGCATACCGGCATTCTAGGAGTATAGAGTGGCTAGAATCTGGTGTCTGACGTCACGTGCATAAGGTACAGTTCACATCACGTGACTTTTACCGCAGAACAATGAAAAAGTTGTAGGACTCACAAATAGAAAAGCATTGATAAAGGTAGCGATAGCTGTATTCAGCATCAGCAAAAACCTGTTCGTGACGTCACCTTGCACATCGTTAATATAGCGCCTAGAATAAATAGTGTTAAGCCGGGAACCCACATGCGGGAAAATACGACGGAATTGGACAGCGGAAAACATATGTGTTGATAACATATGTTATCAAGCACAAGAAAAAAACCTTTATTTTATGGAAGAATAGAAGTAGGGGAATCTAATGATCCATGTCTGCCGGAAGTGAAGTGGCGCATAAGCCAAAAATCAATACCATCAGTGGTTGACTCGTAGGTTTATCATTGTGTTTTCCTGCTCCCAGTCCTCCATACTTTCATTTCTTTGTTTGTAGGACAAACACAATGATAAACCTAAGCGTCAATCACTGCTGGTATTAATTTTTGGCTTATGTACAGCGTCTAGAACACCTAGTGTGGAAATATGCTATCCAAACAGTGCTAAAAATTTGTATCCCTTAAATGTGCGACGATACTGCTAAAATCCCAAGTGCCGATCGCAGCGACATCTGCGGGATTTTCGTATTACATAGTATAGACTAGTAATATCTTGCAGTTGTAGAAAATGTCCTGCAGATGTCGCTGCGATCTGTATATTTCAGCAGAATCGTTGCACATTTAAGGGATACAATATTTATATTGTACACTGTTAAAAATATCGTGAAAAATTACCTCTGTTTTTAAAGGCTATCTATTTTCTCACCAATGAGAATGCTATATAAACACCTATGGACCCTTTTCATTGGTCAGAAAATAGATCGCCTTTAAAAACAGAGGTAATTTTTCACGATATTTTTGACAGTGTAGGCGCTATAGCTTATGCACCACTTCACTTCCAGCAGACATGGATCATTATGGTGTTATTACACGAGGAGTCAAAGACGCTTGGAATCCCAGGCGTCTAGCGACAACAGCCGCCTCACGGTTCGCCTTTTCCAAGCATTTCATTGGCTGTTCCGGAAAAGGCTTTTCTATTATCAGAATTCCAAGCATTTGATTGGCTGTTACTGGCGACTCGCCTCGTTTCGGGCGTCAAAGATGCTCCGACAGAAAAAAGACGCTCGCTCTCCAAGCGACTCCCCTGGAGCCATAGGAATACATGGAGACGCCTGGAATCTGAAGCGTCTTTGACCCCTCGTGTAATAACACCATTAGATTCCCCTACTTCTACCCTCCCATAAAATAAAGGTTTTTTTCTTGTGCTGGATAACACTGGCTTTTGTGCTGTCGGCTCTTGGACTATGTGGAAATCTGTTATCCAAACAGCGCTAAAAAGTTGTATCCCTTAAATGTGCAATGATGCTGAAATCCGAAGAGCCGATCGCAGCGACATCTGCGATATATATTCAAATTTTAATGTAAACATCGTATTATTAATGCGTCTAGACCAAATCGTCTTGGAGTTTTAGAAAATATCTTGCAGATGTCCCTGTGATCGGCTCTTTGGATTTCAGTATCGTTTGACATTTAAGGGATACAATATTTTAGGACTTTTTTAAGTATTTCTGGGATAGCCGATTTCCACACTATCTATTCTAGTCGCTATAATCGCTACACACATATAGTTTATAAAATACATTTTCTGATCAGAAATAAAATCTGAGCTTGTGTCCATCATATATCGCCAGTCTGAAATAGAGGTACTCTACTTTCCGACCTTCGCAGGATTTGCGACTGCGATGCAAAACATTACAACTGCATCCGAAAGTCTACATCGTGAGATTTCATGACTTCTTTAACAGGACATCCTTTTATATCAAACATTTTTATTCTTCCTCTGAAAATATTTTAAATATAATTTTGTGATACATTTTATCAATATTTTTAGGAAAATTTCTTGAAAATTAATCGATTTGAAAATATGTAGTGATCGATTTTCTCCGATTCAACTTTTGCGCTTGCGGCCTGCGACGGCTAAATTTCAGGTCGGAACATTCACCATTTTCACCGCATCGTAAATTTGTGGCAATATTCTTCTGAAAGTAAATCATAACAAGTCTATGTTAGGTTTAAGATAAATATAATTCAACTTATTAAGCTGAATTAATTTGCTGAATTGTGTGAATTTACTAAATATATTATTAATTTTCAATCATGAAGTATGAACTTGACACTATAGATGAATCTGTTGTTACTTTAGATACTTATAATTCTGATTTAAATTTGGTGATAGATGGATCCAAATACAGTGCTCAGCCCTTAACTAAAGAAGGGTTTGCTTTTATGTGGGCTGGAGCCCGTGCTACTCATGGAGCGAGTAAAGGTAAATTTTGCTTTGAAGTGAAAGTAATTGAACATTTAGATGTTCAACATTTACCAGCGGATGAACCAAATCCACACGTCGTGCGAGTCGGCTTTTCTGTTGACAGTACCTCTTTGCAGCTTGGCGAAGATCCACTTTCCTATGGTTATGGAGGCACTGGCAAAATATCGACCAAGTGTCAATTCAAAGACTTTGGACCCCCATTCATTGCCGGCGATTGTGTTTTGGCTGTTGCTGATATGAGTTCTGATCCTGTTCAAATTGGATTTGCTAAAAATGGCAAGTTCCTTGGCTGGGCTTATAAAATCTGGAAGTCTGAACTTCAAGGTAAAGCACTTTTCCCCCATGTATTGACGAAAAATTGTTCTTTTGAAGTTAATTTTGGACAACGCGATGCTCCATATTTTAAACTTCCTGACAATTTGAAAGACTTTAATTTTATTGGATGTTTACCACTAGATCAAAGAGTTAGTGGAACAAGACCTCCTGCAAAAAGAGAGGACTGTGAAATGATCATGATGTGTGGCTTGCCAGGTGCAGGTAAAAGTGTTTGGGCTGCAGAATATTCCCAGAAGCATCCCGATAAAAAGTATAATGTGTTAGGAACAAATAATATAATTGATAAGATGAAAGTTATGGGTTTGCCAAGAAAGCGAAACTATGCTGGGAGATGGGATGTTTTAATTCAAATGGCAACAAAATGTTTAAATTCTATGTTTGCAATTGGATCTAAATTGCGTAGAAATTACATATTAGATCAAACTAATGTGTATCCTACAGCACAAAGGCGAAAAATGAGAAATTTTGATGGCTTTAAACGTACTGCAGTTGTGGTTGTCCCAACTGAAGAAGAATATAAGAAACGTTGTGATAAAAGAGATCGTGAAGAAGGAAAAGAAATTCCTGATAGTGCAGTTTTAGAGATGAAAGCCAATTTTAAATTGCCTGAGAAAAGTGATATTTTTGATGAGGTTATCTTTACAGAATTGCAAAGACCAGAAGCTGAAAAACTTGTACAAAAATACAATGAAGAAGGAAAAGCTTCATTGGGACCTGCAAGGAAGCAATTTCGACCAAATGAGTCAGATAGTAAAGGATTTGATAATAGGAAAGGAAATTTCGGTTACAATAGAAATGATATGTCTGGTGGACGTGGTGATACAAGGGATAATTATGGTAACTTTCCAGGTGACCAAGGTATGAGAGCCCCAAATTCGTATGGTGGTGGTAGAGGTGGCTTTGGTGATAGCTTTGAAAGTAGAGGAGGATTTAATGGTGGCCGTGGAGGGAATTATGGTTCTAGAGACTATAGTTCAGATCGTGGTGGTTATGGAGATAGAGGTTATGATAACCGTGGAGGTAGCTTTGATAGTGCTTATCCTGGAGGTGGTTATGACAGCCCTCGTGGAGGTAATAGAGGTGGATATGATGGCAATCGTGGAGGAGGTAGAGGTGGATATGATAGTAATCGAGGTGGTGGAAGAGGTGGTTATGATAGAGGAAGAGGAGGATATGACAGTGGTCCTGGAAGAGGTGGATTTGATAGTCGAGGTGGAGGCCGTGGCGGATATGACAGTAGTCGAGGTGGCTATGATAGTCAAGTCGGACGGGGTGGATTTGATGGTGGCAGAGGAAGTAGCCGAGGTGGATTTGACAGTAATAGAGGAAGCAGTCGAGGTGGATTTGACAGTAGTAGGGGCAGCAGTCGAGGTGGATTTGACAATGGAAGAGGAAGTAGTCGAGGTGGATTTGACAGCAGTAGAGGAAGCAGTCGAGGTGGATTTGACAGCAGTAGGGGAAGCAGTAGAGGTGGATTTGACAGCAGTAGGGGAAGCAGTCGAGGTGGATTTGACAGTAGTAGAGGAAGCAGTCGCGGTGGATTTGATAGTAGTAGAGGCAGCAGTCGAGGCGGATTTGATAGTGGTAGAGGAAGTAGTCGAGGTGGATTTGATAGCAGTAGAGGAAGCCGTGGAGGATATGATAGCGGTAGAGGAAGTAGTCGTGGTGGATATGATAATGGTAGAGGAAGTAGTCGTGGCGGATATGATAGTGGCAGAGGAGGTGCTGACAGTAATCGTTCTGGTAGAGGAGATTATGATGATCGTGGAAGTTTTAGAGATAGTCGTGATAATTTTGGCACTTCAAGGGATTTCGAGAGAAAAGATGCATATGGATCATCGACCAGAGATTCTGCCAGTAGGAGTTATGGTGGGAACAGTGGATATGAAAAGAGCAGTCATGATACGTATGGAAGTAGTTATGGTATGAGTGAGAGCATTCCAGCACAAACTGACTATAGTTATTCTGATTATGGTAGTGGAAGTTATTCTTCTGAACGCTATTCTGGTCAAGGATACGGAAGTGCTGCAGCAAGCGACCCCCAAAGAGGATCATCAACTTCAAGATTTGGTACTCGAGGAGCTACAGCTCGTGGGGGGTCCCGAGGTGGCTACCAAAGTGATTCTTATGCTAAAGAAACTGATTATTCTTCTGGTTACAATTCTGCTAGCAGTTCTGATGTGCAGAGTAGTTATTCTGCTAGAGATTATGGTTATGCTTCTAGTGGCTATGGTAGCTACAAATCTCCAACTAGTGTAGACAGTTATGCATCCAGAGGTGCACAAAGTTATTCATCTGGCTCAACAAATATTAAGGCGGAACCCCCGGCTGCTGCAGATACTACTAGTAAATATACTCAAGGAACTGGATATACTTCAAGTGGAAGACCCTCAAGATGGTCGGCAGATACTTCTCAGACACCTGCAGCGGCAGCAGCACCAGCTGTTGACACATATTCTAGCAGTGTGACCCAGAGTTATGGTTACACAGCAAGTGATCCATCTGCTGCTACTACTTATCAAAGCCAGCCGACCTACGGCTATCAACAAGGATCTGCAGCTCCTGCTGCCACTACACAGCCATGGATGGGAAGTACAATGGCAACAACTGGAACTGCTGCAACAGCTGGATATGGTGCAGCTCAGTCAGCATGGTATGGCCAACAAATGTCTGGACAATATTACACCCAGTAAAGCTTGGTAATTTTTTGTTTCTTGCTTTATCCGTTGTCATAATTCGGAAAAAAAAAATGAAGTGTTTACTCACGTGGTTATGTTATCACATTAGACTTTAGACTTTTTTGTTTAAGAATTCACTCAACCTCCTTCCATTCATCTACATTTGTATGTAATGCTTTTACATTGGAAAAAAAAAAAATGTCATGACTTCAACATCTGTGTAACTTTTAGCTGTCATGTTATTTTTTTATGATGTCTCATTAAAAGTTAAAAGAAAATTGCTCGATTGATTTCATATTGTCTTGTTTGTTTATCTGCCAAAATATAGCACTGTATTTTTGTAGATTGTTTTAGTACAATATAATCATGGTAGTCTCCAGGTTTAGGTCTAAAGATGCAGTTCTAGTAAAATCTTTATTATACTCCATGGATAAATAATGTAAAAGTATGCCCTGATTATAGTAGACAATGTTTTGTTTTCTCCTGTTTATTTTTCATTTTCCATTTTTTAATAAGAAAATCAATTTTGATTTCTTCTCTAATTATTGCTTTGCAATTCATGAATAATATTTCTTTCTAATGCAATTCATTTCCTGTGATTTATTATTTGCATTTTCTTGTTCGTATAACTCATCATATTAACCCTGTAATGGAAAAATAAGTCATTTTGACACCACCTTTCATTGAAGGAGATAAGAGTGATTTTTCCATTCCAGGGTTAATTTCATAATCCTTTTGTTGCATAAAATGAAGGTGTATGTCATTAAAAAAAGCTGTTCAGAATAGGAACTAAATGGGCAGGACTTGAAATTCAATTTTTCTTAGGAGGGGAATCTCCCTCCCAACATTTGTAAATGGAGGGGAGTTGATCAGTTTGGGAGGGAGAAAAAGATGGGTAGTTTTTGGCCGGGCGCCAATGTTATATATACATATATAAGTCTATATACATGTTTATATAAATTTATATATAATACATATATGTGGATATATATCAGGGTTGTAGTGGGTAGCTGCCCGCCCGGGCTGGGTTTTTTATAAAAAACCCACTTAAAAAGCCCGGGTTTTTTTAAGAGTATTTCTGGAAAGGAACAAATGATGTATTTGTTGTTCATGGTTATTTTGTTTTATTTATTCACTTCTTTGAATCTTAGAAAATATATTTGTACTAATTTACTTGCACTTTTAGATTGGGAACCCTGTAATTTTAAAACGTTTTAGCTTTTAATTTAAAACATAAATTTAAGCTTTTCAGTTAGCTTCAAGAGTATTATATTTATTAAATTATTTTATGTACTTTATGCTGCTGAATCCGAAAATGACCTTCATTTTTAACCATCACATAAGGAAAATAAAATAAAAAAACTTTTACATGTGTTTTATAGTATTTTTTACTGCTGAATCCGAAAATGACCTTCATTTTTAACCATCACGTCAGGAAAATTAAATAAAAGAAGTTTTACATCTGTTTTATAGTATTAGATGTTTGCTATATATTTTAACTTTGACATTTACGATTTGCAAAAAAATTATAACATGATGGTTAAAAATGAAGGTCATTTTCAGATTCAGTGCTAAAAAAGTACATAAAAATCAATTATCAAAATTTAAAAAACTCAGCCGTCCTTTCTATTTTATAGTATTTGATTTTTGTTATTTTTTAACTTTGACAATTTATGATTTGCAAAACATCTTGAGATAATGGTTAAAAATTAAGGTAATTCTCAGATTCAGTGCTAAAAAATACATAAAAATTAAAAAACATAACCATCGCAATCTTGTATTATCTAATCTAAAACTTTTTCTTAAACTTCTTGGCAGTAATCTATCCGAAATTTTTGTGTTATCCTGTAAAATAAGTATGAATGGTAACCACCGAAAATCATAATAATATTAGATTGTCATCGGATTTACATCAGTATACATGTAAAATTTAGTCTCGATCAGATATTTGAAACTTGAAAGTGAGTTAAATTTCGACTACAAATTTTGAACTGGGAAAACATACATACGGTCGTTGAAGTTAAATAAAATAACATAATATTTGTTAAAAGAAATTATGAAAAGAAATAGTCTCAAATCCTTACAAAATAAAACATATGTTAAAATACAATAATTTTAACTTTTTATTAAGTTTCAGATTGGCTAACTCAATCATAACACTTTACTATTTTTTTCAAAGCGCTGATACACATGAAAAGTTCTTCGAATACTTTAAGCACTTAGTATAATGACCCCTCAAAGCATGGCCAAACTTATTTGTGTTCAGATGCAGAAAAGTGGTATAAGTCATGCATTTTTAAAGTTTCATAACTCAGTCAATTTTAGTGTTATATGAACGGGACATTTTTTGTCTGTCTTGTCAGCGTAATAGGAAAATTTTACTAAATATAACTTATAGCACCGGGGGCTGTATAAACACTTAAATTTTGTAATTTTTTAAGAAATGTTTTTATTGATTCAAATCGCTTTAAAAATATTTCTTTGCATCAAATGAAAACAGATATTTTTTATCAACAATTGCTAATTTATGATAATTTCAAAGGAGCAAGTTTTTTTAAGCTATATTTATATTTTATTATTAAATAACACACAATTGATAGCTTTGCAATTTAAAATTTGTTTGTTATTTAAATTTAAGGGATCATATAATATATATGTATTTTAAGAACAGAGAAATTCATTCCCATCTATTAGACTATGAAGTGTTTGTTTACAAAGATTGTATTTGAGATCAGGATTGCCACTTGTTTTGGCAATCAAATTTCTTGCGCTTTCCTAAGCAAAAAATTAAATTTTCCCTAATTCCTCTGAGAATTTTCAAAATTTCAATGGATAAATTTTGAAAAGTACCAAAATTTAGTAGCCAATTTATCCGGGGAAAATTGCCCATTTAACCTTGTTTTTTTATAAAACCCGCCCGGGCTGGGTTTTTAACAAAAAACCCGGGTTTTTTACAACCCTGATATATATGTATATAGGTGATAGGGTAGATGTGCCAGTAATGGACACCCTTCCAGTATTGGACACCCCTTGATGTTTTTGGTTCATAAAAAAATAACTAATAAATATTTAGCTTTAATTTTTTTTTTTTTATAATACCCCCTTGCATGTTTTATAAAACTGGGCTATTGTTGACACTTTTAATCAAACCAATCAGGAAGCAGAAAATAATGTTTCAAAGTTTCGCTGTTTTTCTGTGAAAATGTTAATGAAGAGGCTAAGAGTTGGCTTCGCTTAATTAATTTATATAGGGTAGATCTGCCAGTAATGGACACCCTTCCAGTAATGGACACCCCTTGATGTTTTTGGTTCATAAAAAAATAACTAATAAATATTTAGCTTTAATTATTTTTTTTATAATTCCCCCTTGTATGTTTTATAAAACTAGGTTATTGTTGACGCTTTTAATCAAACCAATCAGGAAGCAGAAATGTTTCAAAGTTTCGCTGTTTTTCTGTGAAAATCTTAATGAAGAGGCTAAGAGTTGGCTTTGTTTAATCAATTTATATATTATTTATTTTCTTGCAAAATTTGAATGTTTTTGTTTGAGTAGCAATAGAAAACTTTGAATTTTATATACCAATGGCCATTTACAAAATTTCATTGATTTTTAAGATTTTAAGAGGGGTGTCCATTACTGGGATGGTTAATTAGTCATTTTCCAGTAATGGACACCCCATGCAGACATTGCTAAAAATGCAATTTTAGTAATGTTTATAGTGCATAAAATAACTGCACGGCTTAACTGCAAACCTAAATAATCAAATTTAATTTTTAAATTATACTTACCAAAATGTAATAACACCAAAACTTTTATGAATAGCTGCTTTTAAGTTATTTTATGAGATTTTATGAAATTTCAATATTTTATTTTATTTATTATTATTTTTTTTTATGTAGTACATATACCTTGCATATTTTATAATCCGGCAATCAAACCAACCAGGAAGCAAAAAATATTGTTTAAGAGCACAGTCAAAGAGGGGCTCATAGGGCTTAATCCCTCTCCGTTTAAATAAAAACAATTAAGTTACAGAAGCTATTAAAAATTTATTTTCTGTCTTAAATGTTTCCTTATTTAAAAAAAAATGTAATACTATTAATGAAAGTTACAGGTAATATTCATGAAACTATAGTAAATCTGCCGATCATTGGCATCAAACATCAGTACTACAGTTTTATTTTGAAATTATTTTATTTAGTATTTAAAATATTCAACTCGCAATATCATTTCTTTCATATTTGTAATATTAATTATTATAAATGATATATCAAGTAGAGTCTGGAAGATTGTTAAAAATAGTGACACAAAACTAAACATTTAAAAATAGTGGCACAAAACCAGGGTTCGCAAAAACCCGGGTTTTTCTGAAAAAACCCAACCCACCTGGGTTTTTTCGGGTTTTTTCATGAAAAACCCAATTTTCCCCGGGGAAAATCGGGTTTTTTCAAAAGTATAATACATGCATAATTACATTATTGTATACTATATTTTCTATATATTATATACACTATACATAAAAAAATACTTTGTTCCCTTATATACAATATAATTGTAATGCTATTTTACAAGTTATAAATTGTATAAATTATATGAATTTAAATTAATTAAATGTCAGTGTTTTTCACAAATTAGTTTTAGACATAACAGAAGATATAAAATTGTTAATTTTCTTTAAACCAAATAATGAATAGAATATTAAAATTTAAAATATATTAAGTAGGAAGAAAAAAAGTGGTAAACTAGTCGGATGTGCCAATCCCAAAAGTTTCTTCTATCTCATACATGTTAATAATTCAAAATTCCCTATCACAGTGCCAAAATTAAATGACAATTTATGCCCATCATGAGGATTGTAAAATATAGATTTGTTGAATTGGATGCATATAACAAGGAGATATAAGCATCACCTGTTGTGTAATTTACAACAAAACCTGATCAGTAACAATTTACGTCAACATCTAACTGAATCTGAAGTTTGACGAAAATCCATGCATTATTAGTTTTGAGATAAAGCTATTGCAAAAAGAGAGATAAATGCAGCACAACAGCGCCGCTTGGGCGATAATATACTAAAAACTAACCAGCACCAGTTTATATCAAGGTTTAACTGAATCTAAATTTTTGTTCAAGTCCGTACATTAGTTCTTGAGATAAGAGTTATTGCTGAAATCGCGAAAAATGCAGCATAGCAGCACTACCTGTTGGGCGATATGCACCAAAACTCGATAAGCAACAACTTAACTTGTAACTGAATCTGAAGTTTTATGAAAATCTGTGCATTAGTTCTTGAGATAAAGCTATTGCAAAAATTGAGATAAATGCAGCATAGCAGCGCCACCTGTTGGGCAGTATACACCAAACACTAATCAGCGCCAGTTTACATCAAGGTCTAACTCAATCAAGGTTTTGTGAAATTCTGTGCATTAGTTCTTGAGATAGAGCACCCACAAAATTTTTTTCACATATAGACAGTCATTTTCTAAAAACTATTAAATTGTCTTCAGGACCTTTTTAAAACGTATAAATCCATCATGAACCAAAAGTCAATTTTTCACGAATCCAATACTTTCTTCTTGTAAAGATAGAAGAAAGTAAAAATACATTTATTTTTTATTTCCATGAATATAGTTGATTTGAATTTTTTATATAAAGACATACCTATAATTATGTACTATGTATGTTGCCTACTAGGTTCGATGTTAGTAAAGTATTTCAATGTGCTGAAATACATTTTTATTTTACTTCAGATGTGTAATGGCTTTTATATATTAATATTTTTTCAAAATTAACTGAAATGACTTATTCATTAAATGTATATGTTGTTTAAATTATATCTGAAAATTGAAAAAACCCACTTTATGGGTTTTTCAGTGGGCTTTTTCAAGTGGGCCCATTCTGAAAAAACCCACCGGGTTTTTTCGAACTGGGCCCAGCTTTGCGAACCCTGCGACAAAACTAAACATTAATATTCCAAAACTTTTTTTTAATTACCTTTTAAATCCACCACTGTTACAATAATTTGATAGTTGTAATTGCCTGATATTTAGTATTTTAATCTATCCATCTAAAATAATTAAAACATCGATCTTCTGATAATTTCAATAATTGATACAAAAAATAAATGATTATCACAAATACTTTATTAATTACTGGTATCCTAAATGTTAAATTTATTTGAAAATAACTATTTTGTTTCATTAGTATGTATTCATTAAATTCTGGTTCTAAATAGTCATACAAACAATTATATTTATTACTTTTTATGGGTGTCCATTACTGGGCTTTTGGGTGTTTTGATATATTTCTGTTATTTAAAATTAAATTTCTATTCATATTGGGAAATGAGGCTATAAGAATGGTTAAATATTGTCGATAGATTAATATAATATTGAAAAAACTGGAATATAATAATTTTAACTATTAATAAAAAAATAATTTTTAAAGAAATTCCTTAAGGGTGTCCATTACTGGCACATCTACCCTATTATTTATTTTCTAGCAAAATTTGAATGTTTTTGTTTGAGTAGCAATAGAAAACTTAGAATATTATATGCTAACGGCCATTTACAAAATTTCATTTATTTTTAAGGTTTTAAGAGGGGGTGTCCATTACTGGGATGGTTAATTAGCAATTTTCCAGTAATGGACACCCCATATAAACATTGCTAAAAATGAAATTTCAGTAATGTTTATAGTGCATAAAATATTTTGACTTAACTACAAACCTAAATAATCAAATTTAATTTTTAAATTATACTTACCAAAATGTAATAACACCAAAACTTTTATAAATAGCTGCTTTTAAGTTATTTTATGTGATTAATAAAATTTCAATGTTTTATTCTTTTTTTTTTTATGTATATGTACCTGGTATATTTTATAATCTGGCAATCAAACCAGCCAGGAAGCAGAAAATATTTTTTAAGAGAACAGTCAAAGAGGGGCTCTTAGGGCTTAATCCCTCTCTGTTTAAATAAAAACAATTAAGTTACAGAAGCTATTAAAAATCTATTTTCTGTCTTAAATGTTTCCTTATTCACCTCTGACAAGAAAAAAAAATGTAATATTAATGAAAGTTATAGGTAATATTCATGAAACCAGTGAATCTGCAGATCAGTGGCCTCAAACATCAGTTCTACAGTTTTTTAAATATTTTATTTAGTATTTAAAATATTCAACTCACAATATCATTTCTTTCATATTTGTAATATTAATTATTATAAATGATATATCAAGTAGTCTCTGAAAGATTAATTGTTAAAAATAGTGAGATAAAAACTAAACACTAATATTCCAAAACTTCTTTTGTAATTTATCTTTTAAATCCCCTACTGTTTCAATAATTTGGTAGCTGTAATTGCCTGATATAATGTTTTAAACTATCTATCTAAAATAATTAGAACATCGATCTTCTGATAATTACAATAATTGATGCAAACAGTAAACGATTATCACAAATATTTTATTAATTAGTGGTATCCTAATTGTTAAATTTATTTGAAAATAACTATTTTGTTTCATTAGTATGTATTAATTAAATTCTGGTTCTAAATAGTCATAAAAAACAATTATATTTATTACTTTTTATTTGGTGTCCAATACTGGAACAGAGGGTGTCCATTGCTGGGCTTTTGGGTGTTTTGACATATTTTTGTTATTTAAAATTAAATTTAGATTCAGATTGGGAAATGAGACTATAAGAATGGTTAAATATTGTTGACAGGTTAATATAACAGTGAAAAAACTGGAATATAATAATTATAACTATTAATAAAAAAATAATTTTAAAAGAAATTCCTTAAGGGTGTCCATTACTGGCACATCTACCCTATATACAATATATGTATATACATATGTGTGTGTATACATATATATGTATGTATATATAACACTGGCACCCGGCTAACCGAAAAGTACCAAAAAATGTTTAAAACCCATTGTTATTTTACATGTTATTTAGATAATTACATTCATACAGACATGACAAAGTAACACTGAGTCAATTAAAATCAACAATTCAGAATAATTATGCAAAATGTTCTTTTATTTAAAAAAGGAAGAAAGTCAAGCTTTTATACAGTCTACTTTTCAACTTTCAACCAAATGACATGCGTCGATAACAGTGAGGGGGGGGGGGGGGGAGGGTTGTTAAATAAATTTCAGAATTTTTATTTTTTTCGATTTTGGGACCCGAATCCTCTTTTACAAGGTTAAACTTGTGACAGACAGCACAAGCACAACATTTATAACTTTGGAAATTACCGGAAATGTATGGTTATGCTCTCTTAAAAAAATTTCCAGAAAATTTGCAATATCTGACGTGTCTTCATTTTTAACTATTAGCATGAATATATTCGGATATGTCATCATAAATATCTATTTCTGAATGAAATTGTTTTATTATATTTTTAATGGAATTATAGTCAAAACTTAGCTTCCTGATATTTTCTTTGATTGAACAAGCTACTATGCATTCAAATTTTAAACAAAATCCAAAATTTGAAATGGAAACTGTCGATTCATTTCTTCTATTACAAAAGGAATCTAGGTTAACTTTAAATTGTCAAGTCCTAATTTCTGTGAATTAAAGGGGGGGGGGGGGAAATCCTCTCCCGGTGCTAATTATTTTTGTTGCAGGTCGAGTAAACTTCATTTTGGTTTGGGTCGATTTCAGACTGAATGTAGATTAATGCAAGTTGGTGTTGGATTCAGGTTAAACCAAATTTTTCAAAAGTTAGTTGAGTATATTATTTCAGATTAAAAACTATACCTATAATAATAAACATAGATATTTATATTTGTGTTTTTTTCTAAAGGCTTCAGCGTTTTTTCCACGACCCTTTGACGAAATTTGCGTTTTTTCACGATCCTTTGAAGAAATTTGAGGGTTTTTTTTTCAGCAGCCCTTAGACGAAATTCGCGTTTTTGCTGCGAATTTTTGACGAAATTCATGCTTTTACGCGATTTTTTAATGAAATTCACGTTTTTATGCGATTGTTTAATGAAATTTGCGTTTTTACGTGATTTTTTAATGAAATTCGTGTTTTTATGCGATGTTTAAAGAAATTCGCATTTTTACGTGATTCTTTGACAAAAATTCATGCCTTTTTCCCTGCGATTCTTTGACGAAATTCAGTTTTTTTCGCGATCTTTAGTTGAAATTCGCGTTTTTTCCACGATCATTTGAAGAAATTTGCGTTTTTTCGCGATCTCTTGATGAAATTTGCTTTTTTTTAGGATCCTCTGACAAAATTCGCGTTTTATTAGTGACCATTTGACGAAACTCGCGTTTTTCCTGCGATTCCTTGAAAAATGGGCATTTTTCCTGCGATCTTTTGGCAGAAATTGGGTTTTTCTCGCTATCCTCTGACAAAATTTGTGTTTTTTTCGCGATCTTTTCATGAAACTTGCGTTTTTTTTCGCTACCCTTTGACGAAATTTGCGTTTTTCCCGCGATTATTTGACAAAAATTCAGTTTTTCCATGATTTTTTGAAGAAATTTGCGTTTCTTCGCTATCCTTTGGGGAAATTCGTGTTTTCTCTGCGATCTTGTGAGGAAACGCGTGTTTTTTACTACGATCCTTTGCCGAAAGTCACGTTATTTCCACGATAATTGACGAAATTTGCATTTTATTTGCGAACCTTTGACAAAATTAGTGGTTTTTTTTTTTTCGCATCTATTCGCGGCGAAATTGATTTTTTCGGCGACCATTTGTCGAAATTCATGATTTTTTCAATTATATTTTTTATGTCCGAATATTCGGACTGATGACCGATTTTTGATAAATTTCGGAACCGAATGCCTTAAATTTTCGGAACATTTGGAACAGAATCACCCCGAAAATAACGCGAAACTTGACAATCGACCTCGGTAAAAAAATCGTGAAATTTCTCTATTAATTGCGAAATAAAAACCGCCCAAAATATGTCAATCGGTCGCGAGAAAAAATCACAAAATTTGCATGGCATTCGCGGGTGTTGATCGCAAATTCAAAATGCAAAAATTTTTGGAAAAGGGTGAATATTTTTGGGCGGGAGCCTCTCGCCCAAGATATTCTTTTGGGCGGGATTTCAAAGTTTTGGGTGCGAATCCTGCCATCCCGCCCTGAAATTAGAGCCCTGATGGGTTTAGTCTAACCACTGGACACAGATAAAAAAAATATTTGTGTAAAAAAAGAAAAATCATTCTCAAATTTTGGCAATTTTTTTTAGGATGGCAAACTCAAAGATTCGAAGAGAAGTAATTTTTTCAGAGAAAAGTGCTGTCAATTGTCGTTCATTAGCAGGGTTGTTCGATTTAAATCAGCTTGATTTAAATCAAATGATTTTTAAAAAAAAATCGTTGATTTAAATCAGTTTTTTTTTTTAACATTGATATTTACAGATTAAATAAGAATCAAATTCATCATTTATGTTATAAGTATTCATTCATTTCAGATTAAAAATTACCTTGTAATAATATTAAATAAAACTTTTAGAAGCTCAAAATACTATTTTATGAAAGTAAATGCAATTGTATTAAAAATACTATCAATCCATAGCAGGGTTCGCAAAGCTGGGCCCAGTTTGAAAAAACCCGGTGGGTTTTTTCAGAATGGGCCCACTTGAAAAAGCCCACTTAAAAACCCATAATGTGGGTTTTTTCAATTTTCAGAAATAATTTAAAAACTTAAACAACATATACATTTAATGAATTTAAGTCATTTCAGTTAATTTTGTAAAAATAATATATAAAAGCCATTACATACACATCTGAAGTAAAATAAAAATGTATTTCAGCACATTGAAATACTTTACTAACATAGAACCTAGTAGGCAACATACATAGTACATAATTATAGGTAAAGGTTATATCATAAGAATGTCTTTATATAAAAAATTCAAATCAACTATATTCATGGAAATAAAAAATATGTATTTTTACTTTCTTCTATCTTTACAAGAAGAAAGTATTGGGTTCGTGAAAATTTTCGAATTCCAGTTTATGATGGATTTGTATGTTTTAAAAAAGTCCTGAAGACGATTTGATGGTTTTTAGAAAATGTCTGTCTGTATGCAAAAAAAAATTTGTGGGTGCTCTATCTCAAGAACTAATGCACAGAATTTCACAATACTTTAGATTCAGTTAGACCTTGTTGTAAACTGGTGCTGATTAGTTTTTGGTGTATACTGCCCAACAGGTAGTGCTGCATTTATCTCAATTTTTGCAATAGCTTTATCTCAAGAACTAATGCACGGATTTTCATAAAACTTCAGATTCAGTTACAAGTTAAGTTGTTGCTTATTGAATTTTGGTTCATATCGCCCAACAGGTAGTGCTGCTATGCTGCATTTTTCATGATTTCATCAATAACTCTTATCTCAAGAACTAATGTACAGAATTGAATAAAAATTTAGATTAACTTAAACCTTGATACAAATTGGCACTGATTAGTTTTTGGTGTATATCGCCCAACAGTGGTGCTGTTGTGCTGCATTTATCTCACTTTTTGCAATAGCTTTATCTCAAGATCTAATAATGCATGAATTTTCATCAAACTTCAGATTCAGTTAGATGGTGACGTAAACTGTTACTGATCAGGTTTTGTTGTAAATTGCACAACAGGTGATACTTATATCTCCTTGTTAAATGCATCCAATTCAACAAATCTATATTTTACAATCCTCATGATTGGCATAAATTGTCATTTAATTTTGGAACTGTGGTAGTGAATTTTGAATTATTAACATGTATGAGATAGAAGAAACTTTTGTGTTTGGCACATCCGACTAGTTTACCCCTTTTATTCTTCCTACTTATATATTTTAAATTCTAATATTCTATTCATTATTTGATTTAAAGAAAATTAACAATTTTATATTTTCTATTATATTTAAAACTAATTTGTGGGAAACACTGACATTTAATTAATTTAAATTCATATAATTTATACAACTTATAACTTGTAAAATAACATTACAATTATATTGTATATAAGGGAACAATATATTTTTTTTATGTATAATGTATATATAGTATATAGAAAATGTAGTATACAATAATGTAATTATGCATATATTATACTTTTGAAAAAACCCGATTTTTCCCGGGGAAAATTGGGTTTTTCATGAAAAAACCCGAAAGCACCCATGTGGGTCGGGTTTTTTCAGAAAAACCCGGGTTTTTGCGAACCCTGATCCATAGTGTATTCCTCAAAAATATTGATTGCTCTCTCATTTTTAAATTGTTTTCTTTTTAAACAATCGGTTCATTTTTGCAAGTTAAATGCTTAAGCTATAATTAGTACCTTATTCATGCGTCTGTCCAGGATTTGTGTCTTGTATTTGTAAAGTTTTTTTATTGAAAAATCTAACCACAATTTTTTGAATTTGTAAAAATCATTATACATAGATTCTTGTTTATGTTTTTAACAGGATCATTTATTTATTAATATATATAAAAAAAGAGTATGTAATAGATACTTTTTTGACTTCAACTGGTTTGTGACAGAAATACAAAAAAAAAAATATTAATACAGTACAGTCTCAAAAATCCGCACAGCTTTACATTAAATTTATTTAAACAGTTCAACATGAAACATTTTTATCTTAAAGAGTATTCGACATAAAAAAGTAATTTTCGAAATTTCATTTCATTGCCAACCGATGATAAATCGCCAAATAAACGAAATTTTCATTATTTTTTTACGAACGTTCTATCGCGGTTCCGCCAAAAATTTTTTTATAATATATCCACATGAGAAGAACACTGTAATTTTTTCAGATTTTTCTGAATATGCCCGTATGGAGACCTTCCTTGTAAGTAAGTGCACTTTCAAATGTCTTTCATCTGACAAGGGAACCACTTTTGGTGCTGCTCGCACTAGCATCGAGACCTGGTACATTTTGTAGCCCTATAGATAAAAGTTAAAGAACCAATAAAATTTCTCTGTTAAAATCATATTTTATATACTTTTAATCTTTTATCATTACATTTTTATTTGTTTATTTCACGCCAAAAGTGAGTTAAGTTGCCAAATATGGCGCTACTATTTTCCACCCGCTTTATCCGGGCAGTAAATGTATTAGAATTATATCAGATTGCAATTTGTTTGATAATTGATAACATAAGAAACAAGAATTATGTTTTTTCTTTTATTTCTTATGCAGACGATAAATATATAAATGGTAAATATATTTTTATAAAAGCTTTCAAGAATATTGAAAACTATTTTTTAGTGAAATACAAAATAAGCAAACTATTTTCTTTTGAAATCAAATGGAATAAAGTTTCAAATGTTTAAAATGAAATGTTGCTGTATTAAGTGGTCTTTTAGTAAAAGTAATCATAAAGTAAATTAATATTTTTACACAATTTAGAAAAATTTCTGTGGCTAATTAATTCCAAACCACTCCTCACACAAAGTTAAACAGCTATGGCATTTGGCTAGGGTTGCTGGAAAGCTCTACTTTCGAAAAAAAAAAAAAGCCAACTTTTTCCCCTCCCAAAATGCAAGCATAATGTTGAAATTTTTCAAAATCAAATTCGTGGGTTTTTGAAGGAATTTTTAAACTTTTTTTTAAGATTTTATATTTATTGTTAACTAATTTTTATTTTCAAATGCTTTTCTTTATAAAACTTCAATGTAAATAGTCTGATAAGTGGTCTCGAAAATTGCATTTTCAGAAAGTTATGCTGCTGTAAAATCAAGAAATTTTATTTTAACAAAAAATTTTTATCGGTTCTCAAACTTCGTAATATAGGGCTTTAAAATGTACCAGGTTTCAATACTAGGTGCAATCAGCACCAAAAGTGGTTCCCTTGTGAGATTAAAAATGACTTCATGATGTGTCAGAATTACCTAATTTGGATTTGAGTAGTTTTAAAGCATCAAAAAGATTCAAATTGCCGAAAGGGGGAAAAAATTGAAAGAATTTAATGTATATTTAGAGACATCAGTTAATAAATATTTGTTCTGAGGGGGGTCATGATTTCCCCCTTGGATCCGTCATTGATAGCTATAAGTACAGTCCACTCCCTCTAATCCGCAGCTGTATAAATCCACAAACGCCTATAATCTGCACTATATTTCAGATGTAAACAAAGAGTTAAAATCTTATTTTAAGCAAGATAAATCACATTTTGACTGTAATAAATATTGACTAATCTGATAAATTTATTAAGAATTTTAATCAATTTTAAATGCACTAAAATTTTTTAATGCATTTCTGCATTAGTTAGAAATATTCTGTGTATCTTATAAATAACTATTAAACAGCTGTATTCTGAATGCATTTGTTGACTATATAAAAGGTAAAATTACTTTCAAAGAAGGGTTAGCTCTTTTGGATAAATGTTTTAATCTTTTAGAAAACAAACTTTTGTTATTTATCAAAAAATCCTGATTCTTGTAAAAGGTTTCAAGATTAAATTGCAGAGTATAAATTAAAAGCGATAAAGCAAACCATTATCACTGTGATATATATATATATATAATATACACTATATATATAAAATCCTAATGAAACGAATTTATGAAATGGAAGTATGAATTGACTGATTAAACAACTGATTATGTTTCAAGTGATTTCTCCTAAAATATGGAATACTTTGCGATGAAATTAACACCAAAAAAATCAGCATTGATCCGCAGATCTCAAAACTGGTATTAGAATTTTTAAATTCGAATTAGTTTTCGAAATATTAATTTTTTTCTAATTTTATATACATTTTTCTAATGATGGCAACTCAAATTTTAATCAAACAGATATTTTTTTTTCATATTTCAGTAAAGGTTGACATGGTAACCCGGCTATTGTGTTTTATTTGATAATAAATGTTTATTTACTTTTCTTTTTATAAATTATATAAATTATTTTGTTGTATGATTATTAATTATTTTTTTTTATATTTCCTTTAGAAAATAATTAAAAAAATACAGTACTACTTAGTTATTCCGTCGACCAATTTCGCCAAATTATACAAATTGGCATAATTTTTATTTTAAATAATGAAAGAACAAATAAATTAGTATAACATTAATAAATATACAAATGAAACATCGGAATAAAAATCACTTGATGACGTAAACACGTGTAACTTGCTTAAAGTCAAGTGAATGTGACATTTACGATCAACCTTATTGGCATTTAATCTTATAGTTGGGCGATAGATTTTTGGTCGACAGGATATCTAAGGATTACCGAAAATGCAGCATATGTAACTGGTATTTGAAAACGAGGTTTTCGCCAAATTTTCGTAAAAAAATAAAAATCACGCCAAACCTGCAGTGCGTATCTGGCCAAATATTACCACTCGAAAAAAAAAAATGCTAACTGGCGAGTTGAAAAAAAGCTATTGGCGAGATTTGCATCCGGCTAGCTTAACAGTACCTAGAATTCTTTGCGACCATGGCAACTTTTATGTAGTTTTATTCGAAAAAAAAAATTTTGATTTTTTAAAATCAAAATGGAAAATTTACGGTCCCATATTGGCGATTTTTTTTACGCCAATGTCATATACGGAACGGGCACATAACTGGCGGCAAAGTATTGTTATTTTGCTTGATATGGTAAGCCGGATGTTGCTGTTTATTCTGTTGATGTGTTCACCAAATTGGCGTCGTTAAAAAATCGCGCCAATATGGGACACATCTTTGCCAAACTTTCATATGAACGGCGAAGGGATCAGACCGTATTTGTTTATGGCAGTTGGTGACTTGAACTATTATAATATAGATGACATGATGGCGATAAAATAATATTTGGCGACTTATCACCTGTGCCTGGCTAACATTAAAGTACCAAAATGGCACCTAGAGTATAAAAAGCGACGTGGTCCGCCTGGAACTGTTGATGATAGTCACATGACTTAGGCTATTGTTATAGAGATTGTTTTAAAATACCAGGAGACAAAGACTCGGTATACTTAATTTATTTTATTTTAGCTTCTTTTCAAATGTTTAACTGTTCCTCTTTAATCAAAAACGAAAACAACCATTGGATGTCTTAACAGCAACTGATTCGTCCTTAAATTTTTGCAATGGAAACTCGTTTACAGGGAGATTTGCACCAGCTTTTTTCAGTATAATTCAATCTTCTCAAATATTTTTAAAACCCATCAGATTAGTGTGTTTTTAGATTCTGCAGTGTCTGAATGGGGGTTGGCGAGCCGTAGCTTGCGGGGGGGGGGGGGGGGCAGAACCCCGTAGTATATATATATATATATAAGCAGTTTCTTTTATTTTTGAGTTATTTATTTTCAATGTGGTTAATATATTTGTTGATAAATTCCAAATATTACAATTTAAACAAAGAAATGACCTATAATCCGAAAATTCTATAATCCGCAAAACCCTTGGTCCCAACCTGTGTGGATTAGAGGGAGTGTACTGTATAGCATTTCCAAGGTGATGGTGTATTAGAAAACAAATGTCTGGTGCAAGACTGGAACGTGTGCCAAGAAAAAGTCACCAAAAAAAGTGTCCAGAGATTCTGCATATTTTCCAAATAGAGCATAGTAATTTCAGAAGCATATTTATAAATATTTATTTACATTGTGTACCTGTATAATTAGTAGTTGTGTTTGTTACTTTCTGGCAATCTTTTTGTTGTTTCATTCTAAAGGGCAGAGTGATCAATTATCAATATGAGCAACTTCATTTGTGGTTGTTACTTTTAAAAACTTGTGGCCATTTTTTTTTTTTTTAAATTTAAAAATGCTAAACAATAAATTTTGTTAAAATTTTTCTAATCTAAAATTAAGTAGCCCAAATAAATATCTCAATATTAACTATGGATGCACCAAATGGTGATTTTGGTATTTTGATAGCCAATTAGTAATTTTGTTCCCCAAAAGCTGATTATTTGGCTAGCTGAATACTCCTACATTTCATGGTTTAAAGATTTTATAACAGTTTTACGTCGTATTTATTAACACACGTTTATTTTTGATATTATGAGCAGGAGCTTTTCACAGGGAAACTTTACGCTACAGAAAAGGAAATCTGTGCCTTCAGTTATTATTTAAGAAGGCAAACTTTAAACTCCATGGCTTCCTCATGAATTAAAATAATTGAATAAAATTTACTGATATTCAAAAACAAGCATTTTTAAATCAAAGAGAATTTGTTTTTTAAAATCACAATTGATTTTTATGTACTAATTCCTTCTCTCCAAGCTAATTATGATTAACTGGAAGGAATTAGAAAGAAAATTTTACAGATTTTATTTGTCTGGAACTTAAAGTGAAAAAAAAAGAAACAATCGTATTCAAATGACAAATCAACAAGAAAATATTTTCTGCTCTTGTTGATTTAGCAAGGAAGTTAAGTGTACCAGCAAGCAGTGTCTGTATTTAGCTATTAATTTTAGCAATTGAAATATACGGGATGTTTCTAAACTGTTTAAACAAACTTTCAGAATTAATAATGTGTGTAAAGGCAAACTGTTTTTGTGCAGGAAACCACCTGACAATCCACTTATTTAAGGCTGTTATCAAATTCAAGAGGGCTTCTTTCTGACATATTTTTGTCCAGAAATGTATGAAATTGGTAGGTGTTCAGAAACTATGTAAATTGAAAGACATTTTCCATTTTATGGTAAATTCAAAAAGATCTTTCAGAAAATGCTGTCAAAGTTGATGGTGTTTTGAACTAAATTTCTGGACCTGACAGCGACAGAAAAGAAAAAAACCTGTTGTCACATGACCAAAATCGCTTTATAACTCAATGAGTATAATTGGGAAACTCAATTTGATTCAAAATTGCTTCAGTCAGGGCCGAAATTAGCCTTTTTTGTGCCCGAGGCAAACATGAATTTTGCCTCCCCCCCCCCTTTCTTCCTCAAAGTATATTTACAAAGAGAATTTTACTAATTTTCTAATGGCCGACTTATTTTAAAATTTAAAATATGTAATATTGAACTACAAAAATTGAGCGTGACGTTTGTTGCAATTATAGTTCGTTCACATAAAAGAATTCGCATGTATTACCGGCTATTTACAGTGTTTGCTTATACAGTAGAGTTCCGATTATCAGAGTCCCGTTTAACCGAGTTTCCGCTTTAACCGAGTTATTTTCTTCTGATGAGCTGATGGCTTTCATTATTATGGAACAGCCATTATAAATGGAGTGTTAGGTGAAGATGAAAGAGCAGCCGTAAAAAGTTTGAACTCTGATTTTCTGGTCAAAATAATGGGAAAAAAAAATGGCCATTTTTTTTTTTTTTTTTTTTTTGCAAAAATAAATTATGGCCATTTTTTTTTTCTCATTCTGACCAGAAAATCTGAGTTCAAACTTTTTACGGCTGCTCTTTCATCTTCACCTAACACTCCATTTATAATGGCTGTTCCATAATAATGAAAGCCATCAGTCCATCAGAAGAAAATGATTGATTCCAAAGGTATAATCTTTCATTTGGCGGCCCTTGCCACTGGCGCCCGGGGCATATGCCCCCTCTGCCCCCCACCCCCCTTAGTTTCGGCCCTGGCTTCAGTAGTCAGGCCTGCCAGTTTTGTGCCTTTACATTTAAAAATTAAACTGAAAATGTGTCATCAGAAAGTTTTGTGTTTGTTCAGTAGCGAGTTTGAGAACCACCTTAAAAAAATACAGTGTGTTTAGCTCAAGCTGAATTTGAATTTTTGTTCACAACATTAACAATAGTGAAGATATTTTAGTGACATTTTCATCAGATTAACTTTGCATTGTGTAAATGTAAGGGGGAGGTGAGGCAACCATAATATTGTATACAATCCAGTATAAAAATATTATGATTGTATTAGCATTGCATTATTGTATACACAGTATGGTAGACAATATTATGATTGTATTTGCATTGCATTATTGTATGCACAGTATGGTAGACAATATTATAGTCTACTATAATATTGTACAACTGTGGTAGAAAGACATGAGTTCTGTTTTCCTTTAATCAGGGGTGATTGTATTGTGTTCAGGTAATATACCTGAATTCAGGTATTTATTTCATTTTCAATACTAGAATTCCAGTTTTTCTGATAATTAAATTCATAAAATAGCACTAAAATATCAGTTGCATAAGATTGTTAAACATAATTAAAAGTAATATATTTCATAATGAGAGAAAGGGACCTGCCTGCAATAAATTACATGTTCTCTCTCCATACCAAAGCTTCTTGCTAAAATTTCAGGTATTTTTTCATGAATTCACAATCACCCCTGTTTAATTCTAGAAAAGGACTTTCAACAAAAAGCGAGGATAGACAAAGGATATCCCTTGGCTTCTTTGTGTTGTTGGGATTACAAATTAGTTTGGTCTGTTTTTTTGTTTTCAAATATGCATTTATTTCAAAACAAAATGAATGAACCGGTGGAACAAATTATTGTTCATTGCTGGATACTACTTTTTGCCACCTTTCAGGCTATTTTCAAATTCCATCCGAAAAATAACTCGTCTTTTGAGTCTATTCAAGTTTGGAGTCAGTTTTCTATTTCTGCTAAAGAAGTGGACCGGTGACCTGCTAAATCATGCTGCATCCGTCGGAGCAACCAGTAATCAGAAGGAACAATGTCCGGAGAATATGGTGGGTGCAGGAAAAAATCCCACTTGAGCGTTTCCAAATATTTTTTTACAAATTTTGCGGAAAATCGCCTTTAAACGCCTCTCAATTTCAGTTCATAAGGCACCCAATTTCCTTGCTTTTAAATCATTCCCATGGATTTCAATCATATGGAAACAACTTGTTAACTCACTCCTAATGATTCTGCAAGATCTTCTTACGTTTGACTTGGATCTTTATCCAGGAATGCCCCTAAATGTTTGTCTTCGAATTTTTTTGGCTGTTCAGAGCGAGGCTTGTCTTCAATGCTGAAATCACCATTCTTGGAACGCCGAATCACAAGTCATCAAACAATCGCCAAAAAAAAAAAAAAAAAGAAAGAAAAGAAATTTGAAGGACAATCACAGAAAAAAATCACTAATTTTGACAAAGGATCGCGAACATAAGTAGAAAATTTTGTTGTATGCCTGTTTGGTCAGGGAATTTGCCAGGCATGTTTTGCTGGGAACCCTGGATTAGCATTAGCGAGTGGTTCTTTCCAGGTGACTGAAGTAGCCCCTTAATACTAGCGCTCCATGGACTACTGTGGACTTAAAAAAAAAAAAAAGAAAAGAAAACTATACTGTCAAATAATTTAATATGTATAAAAAGAGAAAAAAATCTAATTATATACAATGTGTTAAAAATGGTACTTTAGTATACCTTTTTGCCAAATTTATAAAAATTGTCCACACTACCTTCCTCCCTCCTTGCAAACAAATGCAGTTATCTAATATACCTATATGTAAGCAGAATCTCATTTTAATCCTCGATGAAATACAGGGTGTCTGAAAATTCATTGACACATTTTGAAATTCACTATAGAATCATGTAATTGTTGTACAGGGGTGTGGTTTGGACTAAAAGGCTTCTGAGGATGAAAAGTTTTCTTCAAGCAAATGAAAAGTTGTTACAAATTTCAATCACAGATGGCGAATATCCATATGTTTGCTTTCAAACATGTGTTTTTTTCTGATTTTCATATTAGTTTTAATTCTGTAACACAGAAATGACGTACGACAATTACTTGATTTTACATTGAATTTTAAAGTGCGTCAGGGAATTTTCAGACACCCTGTACATTTATGAAAAAACTTTCTCTCATATACTGTCAAAAGAGTTGGACTTGCAATTTAATACATATATGGATTTGTAATGAAAACAAACATTTTAATTTGAGCTTGATGCCATTTATTTATCAATATTTAAGCTTTCTTTTTTGCAATAAAACATACCTACTTGTGTTTATTTTACAAAATTAGATCTAAGCATTTGTTCTGAGTGACTTGATGAAACACATTCGGGCAGCTAATTTTTATGTTTCTTATTTACTACTTTTACTGGCATAAACAAATACAGTAGACTCCCTCAAATCCGCACAGCTTGGGACCAGAGGTTGTGTGGATTTCAGAATTTTGCAGATTTCTGGTCATTGGTTTGGTTACATTTTTGAAACATTAATTTGATTGGTAATTAAGCAAGGGAAATTATAATGAATGCTTACAATAATGTGAAACATTAAAATAAGTAAAATATTAAAATAATTTATTAGTTTAAAAGTAAGTAATTATTAAAATAATTATGTAAAACAAAAATTTAGAAAAAAATTAAATTATTACCGATGGAATCGATTCAATTTGATTCCAAAAGTCCTATGCTGCCATCTAGTGGTAAAGCGATCGTAAGATCGGTTAAAGACTGCCGAGAAAAAGGTAAGTAAGTTACATATTTAAATAAATAAAGATGAATAAAAGTAAACTATTAATGAAACTGTAGTTAAATATAATATGTATAAAGTAAACAAAAGACCGGTATTTCAAACTAGTGATGACATAGGAAAGAAGCAAGGAGAACTGTGTTAATGCTATTAACAGTATATATAGTTTATTGCGCTCTCTGTAACTTTTTCATTGTTATTTAGAGTCTTGAATGCTTTTCTTATACTGCTTTGTATGTTTAGAAATAAATTTCTCTATAATTAAAAAAAAAAAAAAAAATTCCACGAACAATAATTTTGAAATAGCGTTCCGGTTCGTGTATTTTTCCATTTCGAACCCTGGAATTTTTGATACAGATACGCTAATTTATATCAAAATCAAAAGTAATGTAAATTTATTTAGTAATAAATCAGCTGTAATAGCCAAAAGAGAATGATTAACAAAAAAATTAATAAAAAAAACATTGTGGTAGTCGCTGATTTCGACGCCATCTTGAATTTTGTTCCTGCAACTTAACTGTAGATTTCATTGTTTACATCTGAAAAATACGCAGATTTTAGGCATTCACGGATTTAAGGGAGTCTACTGCATGTCTTCTCTCAGTGTAGATATTAAATTTTCATACAGACCACATAGACTGGGAGGTGGCAGCACAGACAATCACCTCATCGAGTTCACGGCTGAAATTCCAGAATTAGTTAAAACTCGATTCGCATATTAAAAACAATCGGTTTGCAAGTCATACCTTGGTGGAAAACACCTGAAAACCCGATTTTAGCGGATGACTCATAGGCTTACCATTGTATTTTCCTGCTCACAGTCCTCCATGTTTTCATACTTTTGGTGCAGGAAAACACAATGGTAAACCTATGAGTCAACCGCTAAAATCAAGTTTTCAGGTGTTTTCGACCAAGATATGACTTGGCAGACCGATTGCGTTTTAATTTGCGAATTGAGTTTTAACTAATTCTAGAATTTCAGTTGGGAACTCGATGAGGTGATTGTCTGTGCTGCCGCTTCCCCTTCTGACAGTGCAATATGGATGATCTTAATATTTTTTTTGTTGCCAGGAATTGTATTTATTCTGTAAACAACATGCACTTCCAGCACTTTTAAGTCTGCCTACTGTGTGGCTGAGACAAGAAAAACCCTGAGTAGGCTTCCTGCTTTCTAAGGTTCCAAAAATTTTAGGAAAAGAACTTCGTCTGCACTCTGCAGGAGCAGAAGGCCAAAAAAGACTGCGATAATTCTCGGAATGACCGATTGAATGGGAGGAAAGGAAAAGCTGGACTTCCCTAAAATAAAGTCGACTAGCCAGTTACCCTGGCAACAAGACCGAGCCCAAACCGGTCCTGGTGTCTTTCTTGTCTGAGCCAAACAGTAGTTCAATTTTATGACAATTTTTTTGCATGGTCATAAAACCAGTACATTTTACCCGTTACAGCCGTTCTACTTTAAAGAGGTTCTTTTCTGAAAGGTCTTCATTTCTCGAGTGTGTGGTCCAAGATGCAAGCAGCCCTTGAGCTCTTGTGAAAAACAGGTGCTTGTAGTGCATCTCCATTCAAGAAGATTTTAAAAGGATCTGTCTGGTCGTACCAAGACAAAGGGAGTGTGTCAGTGCACTGACCTGTAACATGTATTTTTTTAGGTGAACCCTGTGAAGAAGGAGGGAATTTTTCTATGGGGCTAAAAATTTGGAAACAGTTGAGAGTGGCTTAAGAATTAGACTGGGTGGCGGTAGCACAGACAATCACCTCATTGAGTTCATGGCTGAAATTCCAGAATTAGTTAAAACTCAATTTGCATATTAAAACGCAATTGGTCTGCCTAATCATATCTTGGTGGAAAACACCTGAAAACTCGATTTTAGCTATTAACTCGTAGGTTTACCATTGTGTTTTCCTGCACCCAAAGGTATGAAAACATGGAGGACTGAGAGCAGGAAAACACAATGGTAAACCTATGAGTCATCTGCTAAAATCGGGTTTTCAGGTGTTTCCCACCAAGATATGACTTGAAAGACTGATTGAGCTTTAATATGCGAATAGAGTTTTAACTAATTCTGGAATTTCAGCTGTGAACTCGATGAGGTGATTGTCTGTGCTGCCACCTTCAAGTCTAAATTGCATGTTGATCTGCCAGCCCAGTCTGGGGGCATGTGCTGATAAAAAAAAAACAAGTTGGAAATTGCTCGTCAAACGTGGCAAATGAGGTGCGTTCGTACTATAACTAGTTTTATAATTATTTTTTGCACCCCATATTTTACTGAATGTATAATTTTTTGCACTTCATAAGGTGCATAGTCTGTAACATAATAAAAATGCATTTCCAATAATTTTTTCCCATTCCCCGTAATGTAACGGAACACTTTTGACTGTCCCTGTGATTAAACTATACATCCGATTTTCATAAAATTTGAAATGGCTCGAAAAAATTTTGCAACAGTTATATATTTAAAATTTCAGACCATTCGGAAGGCTGTAACATCATTAAAATGCACTTGCAATAATTTTTACCATTGGCCATAATGTAAAGAAAAAATTTGACTGTTCCTGTAATTAAACTATACATCCGATTTTCATAAAATTTGAAATGGCTTGACAGAATTTTGCAACAATCATATATTTAAAATTTCAGACCATTCGGTTGGCTAGTTTTTGCTCTGTAGCTCTGTTACATGCGGACAGTCGGACGGACGGACTGAACGACGGCTATAGGTGCTACGTATTTATATAATTACGAACGCACTTAAAAAGACCCCATCCCTAGGGTGACAGTGCCCTTTGTAATATTAGGTGAAGCAGACATCTCCAGAAAATGGTTGGAGAGTAGTGAAAGAACTATACATGAGAATCCCTGAGTTAATTAGGTGTTTTCTTCTCTAAAAACTCACCCTGAGAGAGCTGGTCCATGCCATTCTAGTACTGACAACCACTAATGCTAACACAAAGAATGAAATATTGAAAAAAAAACTGAAATCCATGTCGTAAGATGCAGAGGAACTCCCAAGAAAAAGAATCATCCTGTGCCTTCGCATTTTTAAGTGACCCCACCCTGGAGAATCTAAAAGTGTCATCATCAATATAGAAACTTATTGGTGCAGTGAGGATCTGTGGACACCATTTAACACTTTCCGGTCTATGTTTGAGCGCTATATGTTACTCTGTTGGACAGCACTCGAGTAACACTAGAGTGTGACTTTAAAATTCAATTTCCCCATCACCTACTTGAGTGCAGACTGCTCTAAGATCTTAGACGGATATTTGTTTTCTGAAATAAAATATAGAGGGCAGCACACATCCTATAATTTGTGAACAATGCAATGTTGCTCTGTGTGCAAAAGCATGTTAAAATTTTCACACAAAAGCAGATTTTACAAAATAAGTTTTTAAATTGTTTCTATATTTACTGTGTTTGTTTATATTTTGCTTCTAAATCGTATGCAGTAAGAATAACAAAGTATAACAAGTATAACAAATTATTATTATTATTTTTTTTTTTTTTTGTAAAAGTGTAAGTAAAACTTCCTTTTCTTAACTTAGCTCATCAATTATAATTTATAAAATTTTTCTTACACAAATATTATATATACATATTTTCAAAATGAAGTGTTTGAAATTTTGGATAAAAAAAAAAGGGGATATCTGAGTGAAGTATAACTATTTTTTTTGAAAAATTTGAAAAAAGGTAAAATGCCCCAGTTCACTGTAGTCGCTATAGCAATAAAAGGTTAGACTGGAAAGTGTTAATGAGAATCTAGTGGCATCATTATTAGGATATCTAATCTGTGGAGCAGCAATTATGGATGGAGACAATTTATTTTTGTTGTTGAGTGGATCCTTCACACATCCTACTGTAGTAGAGTGGCCAAGAGTGTTGTAGTCGTAAAAAAAGTAGAGAGTATATGGTATAGGCAGAAAGTATACGCTGACGTTATGATCATTTATAGCTGGTGTATATGGTAATGCTTTATTTGAGAAACAGAGGGTATATGATACCCTCAGAAACATAGAGTATACAGGACTTTAAAAAATCCAGAAGTACAAAGCATATACCCTGTATACCCTCCACTATATTGGTGGTGGTCAATGGTGAAACTAGACTAACTTTGCCTGGGGAAAGGTAGTAATTTGGCACCCCCTCCTCTCATGACTATTTTTCAAAGGAAATTTGAGGAAATTTTTGCTTGGATGTAACTAAAGTATAACACACTATTTACACATACATTTTTAATGTGCAAAGTATTTTGTATAATAGCATATTTTATATATAATTTTTTATACATTTTTAATATTATAATATAAAAATTACTAAAAATACCTCATAGTTATCTACGAATAAAAAAAAAATGCGAAAGTGTTTTGCTTCAAAAGTTATTATACCACAAGACAGTTAAATTCCTCAAATATGTTTTTATTAGTTTTAACTTACTAAAATATTTGTCTTTGGAGGCAGCAAATACCGGCAATGTATGAAAGATTTGGTGAAACATGTTTACTCCTATATATATGTATATACATGTGTAAGTTGTAGTAGATCAATTACAGAGCTTGATATCAATTTTGGAACCAACTCCAATTGATAATATTTGAAGTTTCATACATCCAGAAACATCACATCTGGCAAAAGGCGAAGTTAATATAATTCTTTCAAAATACTAGTAAAACAATATTTAATATTATGAAAGTTATTATACAATTCTTCAGCTAACTAACACATACCTTTTTAGTGACTACTATCTACTAGACTTTCTGTACGCTGATGCCAGGCACAAAGAGTTCCTCCTAAAAGAACTGGGGTAGGGGTAGGGGGAATTTAAGAAATATAAGTCTGAAATATTTTATCTACTCATATGAAGAAATTGTTTAAAATATCTGAATTTAAAAGAGCATAAAGTCCTTTTTTGGAATATAATATTTTGGGCCCATTTATATACAGGGTGTGGTGTCTCAAAAATGTAGCGACAAACTGTTATCTGTGGTAGTGTACATCATAAGGATTGAAAATTGCATAGCAACACATGACCGGAAACGTCGTCGTACACCGCTAGGTGGTGTTGTTCACGAGAGCACTAGAAGGGATATATCTGCTTTATCACAGTCATGTGAGCAGTAGTTGCCTTGAGAAGAACCTGCAACATTTTATAGACAGGAAGCTGGCAGGCGTTCACTTCGTGTACAAATTGACTGATGGCAATGCACAAACAGCTCAAGGATAGTTTGAGCTGGTTTGGTCTCTCGGGCCTTACCTGTTGTCATCACCTCTGACTTCAGCAAATTATCTCATCTTTTTGGAACATGTACTACCAGGTTTACTTCACCCTGGTGCCAGAAAATATGAGACGCAACATGTGGTTTTAACACTGGGGGTGGGGGGGCATCTTCCCATCTCCTGTCCCTTTATTTCTTGTACCTCTGTTACCACTTTCCCTTGAAGTTTTCGGTCATGGGTTGCTGTGCAATTCTGAATCCTTATGATGTGCCCTACCTCCGTAAAAAATTTTGTAGCTATATTTTTGAGACACCCTGTATAAATACTTTTAGATTTTAGATAATTTCAATGTAATGAATATGTGTTGCCGGGGCAAAGACAAAATGGACATGGAAGGACCTAGAACCCTGCCTAGAACAGTTAAAAAACCTTTTAATGTTTATAAACAGGAAGAAAAAATCTGAAGACAAATAATCCGGAATAAAATTTGAAATGAAAGTTTTACTCTCGTACTTTACTTAAATTTATCGAGTATATCGGGACTTGACAAGCTGTCTTCCACTGTGTTTTGGTTCAATGATCTATATTCATTGTGTTAATTTAAATTTGATTTTCATTTTTAGTATATTCTAAATTAAGAAAAAAAAAACTAAAATAATCTTAAATTATGTTTCCTTTTAAAAATAAATATCTATTAAAAGATGCATAAATTATAATTGTATTATAGCATGAAAAATGTTCCCCTTTTTAACACTTTCCAACTAAGTTGAAAAGTGTTTATGCATTCGGTCTGTCCTTCCACGCTCTAACTCCCGTAAATATACTCGGATTTTCATGCAATTGATAAAGCTTATTTAGGGTTACCAAAGCATGTTAGTAGTAGAAAAAGGCCGCTCCGGCTCCAGCAGGTGGTGGGTGGTGGGAGCTCCTCCTCCCCCTCCTCCTCCACCACCTGCTCCTCCTCCACCTGCTCCTCCTCCACCTCCTCCTGCTCCTCCACCTCCTGCGGAGAATGTGTGCTCTAAGAGGAGGGGTTAGAAAGGAATGTTGATCTCTAAGAAGAGGGTGGAGTTTAAAAAATTTTTAGATTTTTTTTTTAAGAGTGAAATTTTTTTAGCGAACTATAGTACGAGGGGTCATTTTGGAGAATGAATTTTGAGAAGTGATGTTTGATGCTGCCCTCTAACGGTGAAAATTTGAAATAATTAAAAAATTATTTAAAAATAATTTTAAGTTGTGTTGAGGTTTGAACCCTCGCAAAATGTAAGGATGGCTTAGTGATTTTAGCTGTTATCTTAACCACTAAGCCATCCTTGCATGTCTTGGAAAGAGTATTTAAGGAAAGGGTGGTTAGAGGTAGGTTCATTGTGTGGGATGACGTCATGAATGAAAGATGATGATGCGTTTTAATGTGACGAATAATCAAATTTTATGTTGTAATGAAGGCGATATATCCGGTTCCAAGTCACGTAGCAAGTTTTGGTGGTGTAAATGTTTTATATCGTGCTGCCGAAGGAAAAATATCGAAGAAGGCGATTCAGAAATGGTTGAGCAGCGTCGATTCGTATACGCTTCACAAACCGGTGCGGAGAAATTTCCCGACCAACCGAGTGATCGTGTACACTTTAGATCAGCAATGGCAGACCGACCTGGTGGATCTCAACAGTTTACAAAAACACAATCGGGGGTTTCGATACCTCCTGACGTGCATCGACATTCTCTCTAAATATGCGTGGGCGATCCCTTTAAAAACGAAACGAGGGGAAGAGATTGTTAAAGCCTTCCGTTCTATTTTCGCGATGAGAAAACCCAAGTCTCTTCAATCGGACTCTGGAAAAGAATTTAAGAACAGATTGTTTCAAAGATTTTTAAAACAAGAAGGGGTTCGCTTTTTCACGACGTATAATAACACCAAGGCTTCGGTGATCGAACGATTTAATCGTACACTGAAAACTAAAATGTGGAAATATTTCACACACTATCATACCTATTGCTACATCGACGTGTTGGATGAATTATTAAGAAGTTATAATCATACTTACCATTCGAGTATTAAGAGACCCCCCGTGGAAGTGACTGCGGAAAATGAAAATGAGGTGTGGTCGACTCTATATGGTGATCTGGAGAACGTAAACAGAAAACCGTGTGTGTTTCGAAACAGAAACTGATATTTGAAAAAGGATATGAAACGAATTGGACCGAAGAACTGTTTGTCGTGACGGAGTGTGTGCCGAGAGACCCTCCCGTTTATCGAATTAAGGACTTATTAGACGAACCCATTCAAGGAACCTTTTACCCGCAAGAACTACAAAGAGTACAGCTGAAAGAGAAATATACGATTGAAAAGATTTTAAAGAAGCGTATGCGAAAACGGCGTGTGGAATATTTTGTGAAGTTTAAGGGATATCCTAAAAAATTTAATCAATGGATTCCCTCGTCTGATTTATCATCCTTATAAAAGCCTGAAAGAAGGTTGAAAGATCATTTGCAAATATGTCCTTCTACCTGACGTTACCCTCGGATAGTTCCAGGAATTATTTTCCTGAAAATAAAATTTCCCATTTTATCACTCGATTACCCGCGCCTTTAGAACTCAAAGGTGAATGGGAAGTTGGACTCGTAGAATTTATTTATCCACATACCTGGTATAATGTGAATCATCGCACAAATCTGATTGGATTCGACTTGAATGATGGAAAGCTCCTCGCTAGGAGAATTCCACCTGGATTTTATGAGACGGTACCCGATATTTTGAAAGCCATTGCAATCCCTGACCTGGAAAAGAAAATTTCTTTCTCTTACAGTTCGATTACGAAAAGAGTCACGGTGAACGTCCAAGATAATGCGAAACTGATATTGCACAATGGACTTGCTCAGATGTTGGGATTCGAACCGTGTGAAATTGCATCTCTTGATAGCAATATCGAACAAACAGTCGATAGTCCGTATGTAGCAGATCCGTGTGCTCATTATAGAGTGTTGATGATTTACTCGGATATTGTAGAACCGCAAATCGTTGGAGATGTGTTAGCGCCCCTGTTACGTATTGTGAATGTGGCTGGAAAAGATGGTGAAGTGATTTCTGTGACGTTTGACCGACCGCATTACTTACCGATCTCTCGAAAATCCTTCGATTCATTAGAAATCGTTATAAGGACACACCTGGGTGACTTGACGCCATTTGAACGTGGGAGGTCATACGTGAAGCTTCACTTTCGTCAAAAATATCTCTCATGATGTTTGTCCCCTATCAGTGTTGCGCGAAATCTTTTGAAGATTATTATACTCATCAATCGGGAAGCGGTTTAAACTATTATCAAGGTTCGACATTTCAAAAGGGTTATGGATTCGGTGGTCTGTTTCGATCGCTGTTTCGTGCTGCGGTCCCCCTCTTCAAGTCGGGAGCCAAAGCTGTGGGGAAGCAATTGTTTCACTCGGGTGTGAATGTCCTCAGTGATCTCTCACGAGGCGAAGATTTTAAAGTTGCTGCCAAACGACGATTGAAAGAAGCTGGTCAAAACTTAACGGATAAAGCAGCTACCAAAGTGAAGACGATGATTGGTTCCGGTCGTCGCTATAAAAAGAGAAAGCGCTCTAACAAATCCGTCATTCGTCGTAAAGCCAAGAAAGTGAAAGTTAACGATATTTTCGCTTGAAGATGTCTGGATTTATACATAAAGATTCTGCTGCCTGCGCCAAGTCCGAATTGGATCTCTTTTTAATCCCACCTACCCAAACAGCTATTGAAAAAGGATACTTTGTTGAATATCACCCCCTCGCCAATATTCGAGATGGAGGACCCGTCGAATTTAACATATCTGGGAATGGCGAAGACTATATTGATTTGTCGTCGTCCTACCTGTATGTGAAAGTGAAAATCACCAAGTCGGATGGATCCGGTTTAGCTGCCGATGATTATGTGGCACCCGTCAATTTATTTCTACATGCCCTGTTTTCGCAAGTGGATATTAGTTTGAATGAAAGAGCCATCTCCTCGTCGAGTAATACCTATCCCTTTCGGGCCTACATTGAAACGCTGTTAAACTATGGAGAAGATGCTAAAAAAAGTTTACTGGGATGCGAATGTTTTTATAAAGACAAACATTTGACGGAAACAGACCCCACCCTCCAATCGAATGGAAACCCAGGATTGAAGAAACGTTACGAACTGACTAAAAATAGCAAAACCTTGGATATGATCGGACCCCTGCACTGTGATATTTTTCAACAAAATCGACTGTTATTGAATTTGGTCGATCTGAAAATTAAAATGACACGGAGTAAACCCGATTTTTGTCTTATGGCAAAAAAAGATGGCAATAAACAACTGTTGAGCTATCTAGTGGTTTTAGAACATGCGTCTATTTTTGTTCGTAAAGTGAAAGTGAGTCCTGGTGTGCTTCTCGGTCATGCGAAAGCCATGGAAAAAAGTTCAGCGAAATATCCTATTGATCGTGTACTGTGTAAGACCTATTCTATATCCACCGGAAGTAAATCTTTCATGCAAGATAATGTGTTTTTAGGGGTCATGCCGAAACGTATTATTATTGGACTTTTGGAAAATAGTGCCTACACGGGTCAATACGATTTGAATCCATTTTACTTCCATCATCATAAAGTGAACTTTTTAAGTGTTTACGTCGATGGCCAACCCGTACCCAGTAAGCCCTTGGAATTGGATTTCGAAGGAGATAATTACATAAGAGCTTATCATCGACTGTTTTCCGGGTTTAATCGTGATACCGGTATTTACTTAACACGTGAAGAATTTGCCGATGGTCATACGTTATATGCTTTCGACTTAAGTCCTGACCTGTGTGATGGACCGCATCTGAATTTACAGCATCAAGGAAATTGTCGAATTGAAATAAAATTCGCTGACGCATTAGACAGAACGACTACTGTATTGGTTTATGCAGAATTTGAAAACATTATTGAAATTAGCAAATCTCGTCACGTGATCTGTGACTTCCCTAACTGAATCCAATGAATTCTTTACAAATCGAGAAGATTCTATTTGAAGAACCTGTCACCCGAAACCATTTTTTGGGTGTTTTTCCAAGTGATGAACTACCAAGAAGAATCCAGCGTTACCCGGCCTGTTTTATCTGCAACGTGGACAAGTCTACAGAACCCGGAAGCCACTGGGTGGCCTTTTACCTGACTTTACCTGATGAAGTGGAATTCTTTGATTCGTTTGGAAACAAGCCTACCTTTTTTCAAGGACCTTTATCGAACTATGTATCTCATTTTTCACGAGTCCTGTTTAATCCGCTCGTTTTACAAACTCACGTGACTGCCGTCTGCGGGCAGTATTGTGTATTTTATATTTATTGTCGCTGTCGAGGTAAAACATTGAAACAATTGTTATCTCATTTTGTCACTGAAAATTTATCCAATGACCACCGAGTCTATAATTTTGTAGCCAAACGATTTGGTGTTCGCGTAAATTTTTATCAATAAATTCTTCATTAGACTGAAACCCTATGTGCCTGTGATTATTTAAAGTGTTGTTTTATTTGTTTTTGTTTAGTCACGATGGAGTTTCCAAGATTTCAACATCCTTGTACAATGCTTCTCGCAGGACCTACGAGGGTGGGTAAAAGTTGGTTTCTAAGGGATTTACTTAAAAACAGAAACCTCATGTTTCATCCTCCTCCCGATAAAGTGATTTGGTTTTACGGGATCTACCAAAAGTTGTATGATGAAATGCCTGAAATTACATTTGTGGAGGGATTTCCTTCGAATTTCCGCGAGTATTTAGGAACTAATTCTTTAATGATCTTAGACGATCTTATGATGGAATGTTCAAATGATGAACGCTTAACCTATCTTTACACGAAAGGAAGTCACCACTTAAATATCAGTGTGATATTTATCACACAAAACCTCTTTCATAAAGGAAAAGAGATGAGAGGAGTTTCATTAAACAGCCAATATTTGATCCTGTTTAAAAATCGTCGTGACATGAGTCAAATTATTTATTTGGGTAGGCAGTTATACCCGACTAAAAGTAAATTTTTTCAAGAAGTCTTCGAAGACGCGACTAAAAAACCTTTCTCCTATTTACTCGTGGATTTGAGGAATGAAACGGTAGAACGCTTGCGTTTGAGAACACAGATTTTACCCGGTCAAACCCAATTCGTCTACGTACCGAAACAAGGTTTAAAAAGAAAGACATTTAGTTTTTAATTTAGTTGTGATCATGACGCTGTCGAAGAAACAACTACGTGATTTAGAACTGATAAGGACTTCCCCGAAAGCCTTACGTAAACAACTGTTAAAGAAATTACCGTCTCGCTCAGTAAAAGCCATTTGTGAGTGTACACACAACGTATTGAAAGGAAACGTACCTTTATCCTCGTATCAGAAAAAGTCTTTGAAGAAATATAAAACCACCCTTCGCAAAATCGCGACGAAAAAAGGTGCTCTATTTAAAAAAAAGAAACTCATTGTGCAACACGGAGGATTTTTAAACATTTTAATTCCAGCTGCTCTCAGTGTTTTAACTGGTCTTATCAATGGAGCTCGCAACTAAATATGCACTCATACCAGAGGAGGAACTGTCGAGACATGTACCCACTAAAAAACAAATGACAGAGTTTGATGTGAGCATGTCAAAAATTTTAAACAGTTCTCTTGCCGATCATGAAAAAGTTCAACAATACTATGAACTTTTAAAAAGAAAAATGGATTTGCAAGAATTCAATATGCCTTGGAAATTGAATCGATCTGATGACGATGTGGAAAGAAGAGAATCCCCGAAACAAGACCTTGTGAAACGAGAACCTTCTACTAAACTCGACGAGAAACCAGAGAAGGAAGATTTTGATGAGTTTGTTTTATCCTCTGTTCACAATCCTATGAAGAAACAAGCCGATGCTTTACTGAAATTACTGAAGTCTGATTCTAGCAAGATGAAATGGAATCGGAAAGGATTAATCACGTACAAAGGAGAGATCATTCAAGATAGCAATCTAGCCGAACTGTTTCATTTAATATTTTGTACTAACAAAAAGCCACCTGCCAAGCAACCGACGGAATTTCTACAAGCCCTTCAAGAAATAGGTGTACCCAAAACCATGATAAAAAATAAATATTTGTCAGTTCAACCCAAGATGAAGATTGTATCACCCAGAAAAAACTTTGTAAAAACCAAAAAGAGACCTACTAATTATGTCTCGAAATCCAATGTACTCTTAAAACCTTGGTCAAGTTTATATTAATAAAATTAATTTGAATTTTAACACTTTGCGTCTTATTTTTCGAATTAAACATATACAAACATTTTAAATAAAGTTGAAAATAGACGGTACTTACCCAAACACGTCCGCTTCCAACGACGATCTTGAACTGAATAACTGATAAGACACCGACTAGGTGACGTCACGGAGAGTGATTTCAGTAATCACGAATAGGTTATCGTTCCCCAATCACGCCCGTGATATGCGATTTCACAGTGATTCGATCGCAAATTAAAAGTCACGACCAATCCGGAAGGTTTTATCTTGATAAGGATTAGTATAAATTCACCTGCACGAGGAGAAAATCACATTATCTTGTATAGTCGTCTGTTCCTGCTTGCCTGCTCCTGCTTATCTGCTTGCTTGTTCCTGCTGCTGCTTATCTACCTGCTTGTTCCTGCCTACTTGTTCCTGCTTGCTCGTTCCTGCCCGCTTGTTCGTGCTTACTCCTGCTTATCTGCTTGCCTGCTCCTGCCTGCTTGTTCGTGCTTGTTCCTGCTTGCTCGTTGATTCTCATCATGTCTTCTGTTATGTATACTGAAAATGGACTGAATGTACAATATATCAGCGACTTTATTGAGAAAAGCCATGCTGATCGCTATATGGCAGAGCTTCGTACTTTGCCGTTTTACAGACCTACCTTTCGAATTCGTGGAAAAGTTGCTAAGCCTAAACGTTTGATGTTGGCTTATGGTGATATAAATACCACTTATGCCTTCAGTGGAACCAGTATACCAGCTAATCCTTGGACTCCCCTGATGATCGAGTTACGAGATAAAGTTGAAAAGGAGACGTCTTGCACCTACAACTATGTGCTGTTAAATTTATACAAAGATGGAAACGACTTCATCAGTCATCATAAAGATGACGAAACCTCTTTGAATGCGAACTTTCCTATTGCGGTTCTCAGTTTTGGTGGAAAACGAACCATTGAATTTAGAAGACCGAACGTGCCATCCACTTTCATCGAATTAGCCCACGGTTCGTTCTATAGCATGTTAAAACCTTCAAATGAACTGTTTACCCATGGAATTGCACCTGAGCCTGCTAACAAGGAAATGAGAATTAGTCTAACCTTTAGACATTTAATATCGCATCCGCTGGATTTGAAAAAGCCGAAACTGAATGTAGACTTGTTGTTGGACGAATCTGTGAATCTGAAGCACTGTTCTCCACTGAATAGATATTGTTCACCTCTCAACAGACCTGACCATCTTTTGCCGGTAGAAGCTCCCGATAATATACCGTCGAATGACTGGCTCACAAGAATGTTTCAAGAAATGGACACTCTCGATCCCCTCTTAAAACAATGGAATCTCACTGCATCCGATCGCATTATTCAGAGTTGGGATTTGAAATGGAATGTCTTCCTACAACTTGTGTTGGAAAAGAACTTTTTTATAAAACTACATATAAGAAACTTCAAAGAGTTTAACGGAGGTGAATTGTTTCCCTCTAAACAAGGCGTTGTTATGACACAAATAACCTTCGCACATTTTCAAAAACACCTTCATAAATTTAATTTTCATTCTGTTGGCGATAGTTTTCTCAGTAATAATATGTTACTAACAGCCTTCATCGACGAAGAATCCTGTCTGCTTCAGCAGATATTTTATTCTATTTCAAAAGGCTTTTATTTTAAACCTTGCGGAATTAAACTATTTCACGATCAAATTTTTAGACTTTTAGAAAACATTCAAGATATTAAACAAACACTTATCAAATCCATGTTTACATTACAACTTCCCGCTTTAATTATGAAAAAATCATTCGCGTGTGATAGTCATATAACTGAGACAAAGGCTAAAGAAAAATTTTTAAATTGTGTTTTTGAAGAGTTAAAAGCTTGTACGAACAGTACCTATGAATGCGATGCTTGTGAAATTGGAGATGCATGTCAGTTTAATCATGACTGCTTAATGAAATCAAATCTTGAAAAGTTTCAATTGAATCAAGATTTTATATTTCTAAATGTAAATATTTTTAATATAGCAAAAAACACTATTGATCGTTGTATGTGTCATTTCAATAAAACCTTTTTCGATCAATTCCCATCTATTCAGTCTTATGTAACCTTATTTGAAAATTATTTATTGGAAGAATAATTGTAGTGTTATAAGAAAAATTGTGAATACTTTCAATAAATCGAGTTTATTTGATATTTTTCTCTGTTTTTATTCCAACACGCATATACATTCTTTTTTTTTTTTCAGCTTTCGAAATGCTTTTTTTTTTTTATAAAGTCTCTTAATGAGAGAGAGAAGAAATATTGAAATAATCATTCTTAAATTGAAATTAGATTTTTTTTTTTTTTTTTGAGGAGTCTCTTTATGAGGTAAAAAGTATTAAATGAATTTAATAATTCTTAAATAAAAGAACCACAATGACAATAAATATAAACGTGTTTATACTTAAAAGAAAGAAAAAAAAATAACTAAATGAAATCTTTTATTAAAAAGTATTTAAAATGTTTCATTAGCAATTAGTAGCATTAATTATAAATTATGATTCTTTTCAAAGGAAAAAAAAAATGCATGTTGTCAAAACAAGCCGATTCATATTTGCTTTCAATGAATAAACCCCATTATCTGCAATATACTTAGATAAGGACACTAGCGGCTAGATCAAAAGAGATTAGGGGAAACCCCAGCTGATATCTGAGTGCGCATAGATGAAAGGAAGGGCGTGGCGACATTGTCACTCAAGTCGGCGCCAGCTGCGGTTAGATGAAAGAAGGGGAGGGTCAGCTGTGTCAATCATAATAGCCTTTGATTATACCGCCAGTTTCTAGCGCATAGATGAAAGGAAGGGCGTGCCGACACTGTCACTCAAATCGGCGCCAGCTGCGGTTAGATGAAACAAGGGGAGGGTCAGCTGTGTCAATCATAATAGCCTTTGATTATACCGACAGCTTCTACTCTGGGACCCCTGACGTCATATTATAGGGGACGCTGCCTACCCTGATTATAGAGGGCGCTGACGTCAATCTGATAAGTCCACCTAGATATCTTACTGCGATCTGATAACACGTCATTCTCTCTTTGGATTTTGCGCCTGTTGGTCGTTAATTTTATTTAGTGCTGTGAGTTTTATTTAGTTAGTGCTGTGTGTATTACTATTAGTGATTCGTGCCTACAAGTTGAAAATTCTTCAAGATGTCAGGAAGTTTAAATGCAAGTCTTCAGAAGGAGGTTAGTGCTTTATATTATTACTATTTTAACTATATATATATATATATTTTTTTTTTTTTCTTTGAATACTTTATTCGAATAAATTAATATATTGAAATAATTTCGAAAGATTAAACTATCATTCAGCAAATGCTTTTGAAAACTAGGAAAAAGAATAACAATTTGTTATTATTTAACGGAGTATTTATTTATATTCGACACCAATAGGATGTGCTCATACTAGCATATATTTTAAAAATATCTTTTGAATAAATCTGTAAACAGGTATTCTATCAATGCTTTTTCCTTAAAATTGTTTTGTTGTTTTTTATCAAGTGGATAATTTTAACGAATGCTTTTAAATCAGAGTTAGAATATCAATTTTTTTTTTTTTAAACGGAGTATTTATTTAATATCGATTGGGTACGTTTATACTAGCGATTTTTTTTTTTTTTTAATATGTCTTTTGAATAAATCTGTAAACAAGTATTCTGCTAATGGTTTTTCCTTAAAATTGTTTTGCTGTTTTTTTTTTTTAAGTGGATAATTTTAACGAATGATTTTAAATCAGAGTTAGAATATCAATTTTTTTTTTTTTTTTAACGGAGTATTTATTTAATATCGATTGGGTATGTTTATACTAGCGATTTTTATTATTATTATTATTATTATTATTTTTTAATATGTCTTTTGAATAAATCTGTAAACAGATATTCTACCAATGCTTTTTTCTAAAAATTGTTTTGTTGTTTTTACCAAGTGGATAATTTTGGCGAATGCTTTTAAATCCGACTTAAAATATTATTTTTTTTTTCTTTTCGACGGAGTATTTATTTAATATCAATTGGATATGTGTTTTACTAGTGGAATTTTTAAGAATATTTTTGAATAAATCTGTAAACAAGTATTCTGTCACTGCTTTTTTCTAAAAATTGTTTTGTTGTTTTTACCAAGTGGATAATTTTGGCGAATGCTTTTAAATTCGAGTTTTTTTTTTTTTTTGACAGAGTATTAATTTATATTTGATATCAATAGGGTGTGTTCATACTAGCGTATATTTTTAAAATGTCCTTTGAATGATTCTGTAAACAGATATTCTACCAATGCTTTTTTTCTAAAAATTGTTTTGTTGTTTTTACCAAGTGGATAATTTTGGCGAATGCTTTTAAATTCGAGTTTTTTTTTTTTTTTTTGACAGAGTATTAATTTATATTTGATATCAATAGGGTGTGTTCATACTAGCGTATATTTTTAAAATGTCTTTTGAATAATTCTGTAAACATATATTCTGTCACTGCTTTTTTTTTCACTTGAACTCCATTTGAAGTGTGTTTTCTATATTTTATTTTCTTTATTCGAACTATGCTTTTTATGTTTTCTTTCATTGTTTAGTCGTTTTTAGCAAGTGGATAATTTTAATTTAGAATTGTTATTATCATTTCAAAGTTAACCCCAACGAACTTATTGAAAAAATTTTGAAACAGTATTATTTTAAACAAATATTCTGTATATGTTTTTCACGGATGAATCCTTTTTTTTTTTTCTCCTACAATGAAATATTATTTATCTAAAATCTAGAATTTGTAAAGAGTATCTTTTTTTTTTTGAATAATCTAAACTGATAATAGAATACCCTAGTTCACAGAACTTTTTTTTTTTTTTTTAAGAATTATCTGAGATATACTTTATTTCCTTGAAGAATTTCTTCCGTCAAAGTCGACCATTTCCCATGAAAAACTTTGCAGCAAAATGCATTTCTATTTCAAGTTTTATTTGATAAAAATAGTAGAGTCGATTCGAAGTTTCTTAAACTGTTTTTCAAGGAGGAAATTTTCAATATAAAAGTAATAATATCTAAGTCCTAAATCTTTTGTAGAGTTAGTTAAAATAGCCATAGAGTAATTTTTCTATTAATACAAGTTAAAATTATTAATATACGTAGAATGAAAAAACATTTGAACTGTTTTTTATTTAAAAGAATGTAATAATACACCATGTTTGGTCTTAAGACAAAAACATCCTTCCAATTCAAAGTTTAGTGTTGTTTATATTAAAACTTATTGCCTAAAATTAAATGTGAGGGTTGATTTTTTTTTTCTAGTGGGAGATGGATTTTGATCTTTCCCCTCAAAAACTTCAGAATTTGTTAAAGAAAGTTGAGACTGCTTTTGAAGCAGAGAAGAGGATGAGATCTCAAAATGTGACTGATGAGGTAAAAATATTTTTATTATTAGTATGCAAATGAAATTTAAATATTTGAAAAGTTATTATTTACAAAATGAATTTGTAAAGTAATTTTATTTTTTATTGGGGGAATGAATTTTTTTATTATTTGAAAAGTAATTTTTTTTTTTTATTAATGGAATAATTTCTTAATATTTGAAACGAAACTTTATTTTTATTATTAGTATGCAAATGAAATTTAAATATTTTAAAAGTTATTTTATTATTAACGGAATGAATTTGTGATATTCGAAAGTTATTATTTACAAAATGAATTTGAAAAGTAATTTTATTATTAACGGAATGATTTTTTTTTTATTATTTGAAAAGTAATTTTATTATTAACGGAATGAATTCTTAATATTCGAAACGAAATTTTATTATTATTAGTATGGAAATGAAATTTAAATATTTTAAAAGTTTTTATTATTATTATTATTATTATTATTAACGGAATGAATTTTTATTATTTGAAAAGTAATTTTATTATTAATGGATTGAATTCTTAATATTCAAAACGAAATTTTATTTTTATTATTAGTTTGCAAATGAAATTTAAATATTTGAAAAGTTTTTATAAAATGAATTTGTAAAGTAATTTTATTTTTATTAAGTAAATGAATTTTTATTATTTGAAAAGAAATTTAATTATTAACAAATTTAAAAAAAGGAATTTTTAAACATTTATAAAAAAAGTAATATTTTGAGAAGTAATATATCTAATAAATAAGATTTTTTAAACTAACGGATGAACTTTTTGTTAAAAGTGGGACCAGGAGTTTCCAATATCTCCTTCAAAACTGATTCAAGTCGTGGATGAGGTGGAGAAGCGTTTCCCTTCTAAGGTATGCTGTACATTTTTTTTTTTTTTTTTTTTTTTTTTTTTTTGCATGACTTGCATGTAGAAATAATTCAATGTGTTTAAACTAAATTTTTAAAATTTAACAAATTGATTTTTTAAATATTTTCTAATTAATAAACATTCTCGAATTAAATAAAGTAGACTTTTTAAAATTTAACAAAGTAAATATTTTAAAATAAACTTTAAAAAATGTAATTTATTTTTAGGGCAAACATGTCTGTGAGATTTGCCATAAATCTTTCTCCAAAAAGTATAACATGCAGCGTCACAGACTCATTCACAACAAAGCAGGCCCATCCATCGTCGTAGCAGATCCATTCATCGCCCAAGCAGGCCCGTCTACCGCCCTAGCAGGCCCGTCTACCGCCCAAGCAGGCCCATCTACAGCTATACCAGGCCCGTCTACAGCTATACCAGGCCCGTCTACCGCCCTAGCAGCTCCATCTACCGCCCTAGCTGGCCCGTCGACCTTTAAAGCAAACTCATCTATGGTAGGTGTTTTCTTTTATTTCAAAGTGTATTGTATGTTTTTCTGTTTTTTAAAATATGTTTATGTGATTTTTATATAGAAAGAATTTTAGTTTTTTTTTTTAAGTAAATAGTTTAAATGCTTAATAGTAAATATCTAAAAAAAAAAAAATGAATTTTGTAAATTCTTTTTAACGATAATTAGTAAATATTTTTAAAATTTTATACTTTTTTAAACGATTAATACTAATTATTTTTAAAATTTGAATTTTGTAAATTTAGAAAAAAAGAAATTAACGATTAATAGTAAATATTTTTAAAATTTGAATTTTATACTTTTTTAAACGATTAATACTAATTATTTTTAAAATTTGAATTTTGTAAATTTAGAAAAAAGAAATTAACGATTAATAGTAAATATTTTTAAAATTTGAATTTTATACTTTTTTAAACGATTAATACTAATTATTTTTAAAATTTGAATTTTGTAAATTTAGAAAAAAAAAAAATTAACGATTAATAGTAAATATTTTTAAAATTTGAATTTTGTAAATTTAGAAAAAAAAAATTTAAACGATTCGATTTTGGTTAGGGTTTAAAAAAAAAAAAAAAAAAATTGCATGCTTTAAAAGTCTATTAATTTTAAAGAAAATTACAACTAGGGTTTTCTTCTTTTTTCAGGCTGTGCATATATGTGATGTTTGTCAAAAATCATTCACCAGGATAGACAGCATGAGACGCCATCGATCAAAACACGTAGAAACAACTGCTCAACAACCATCAAACGCCTTATCGAATACTTGTGAGGTCTGCGGGAAATCTTTTAGTAGACCGGACGCTCTACTTAGACATATGCAATCGCATGCAGAAGATAGGGCTAATTTTGACTGTGCCATCTGTGGCTTATCGTTCACTCGCGCGGACAATCTGAAGCAACATATTAAATGTCATGATAATCCTCAATACAGTTGCAGAGAGTGCAGCCAAAAGTTTTCCACCAAATTTAACCTCAAGCACCATGTTCGATTGCAGCATAGTAGCACATCGGATTTTGTCTCTGTGAAAAAACAGAGAATTTCCGTTCCTTCCAATAGACCTCGAAGAAGAGAAACTAACGCATTAGATGTATTTCGAACTGTTTATATCCAACCGGAAGAAGAAACCCAGTTCGACATTATTATTTTTTTCAACTCCATCCGTGACGAACTAAAAGATCTCATCGAAGAAGCCATCCAAGAAAAGAAAGCTATCAAATGGCACTTGCTTTTAAAAGTAACTCTAGAGAAAACGTCAGCAGAGGGTGAAGACGAAGTCATCACGAGATATTTTCATTCAGATACCATTTCAGAATTTACTATCGATGATGTCGAAGAACACCTCGAAGAAGCAAAATCAAAAATTATCAAGTCTTTCGATAAATTCACACAGCAAGGTTCTGGCTGGCGTTTAAAAGAAATTGTCCATTTTGAACTAAAACTAGCAAAACAAGACCCTCTACGTGGAAGCAGCTATCTCCGTCTTCCTCAAGAATTATTTGGAAAGGAAGCTATATTAAATATAGAGAACTTTGACGATGAAAAATGCTTCCTCTGGTGCATCCTGGCCCATAAGCTCAATCTCCCTCGGGGTGAACATCCGGAACGCGTTTCAAAATACCAGCCCTATGAAAAGGAAGTAAAAATGGACGGCATTAGTTACCCAGTGGCCTACCAAAAGGTCAAACAGATCGAAAAGAAGAACAACCTCCGCATCAATGTCTATGGGTTCGAATCAGGTGAAATCTCCATTCTTCATGTTTCTGAACAGCCTCATCATGACGTCATCAACCTTCTTCTCATCAGCAACGGTGAAAATAATCATTATGCCCTCATCCGGGACTTTTCCAGATTCATGTCCCATCGAACCAATCATCAGCATGCTCAACATTACTGCTTCCGTTGCCTCCATGGCTTTTCCAGGGAAAGTCTTTTAGAAGAACACATCCAATATTGCAAGAAACAAGCAGCACAAGTCATCATCATGCCTAAGGAGACCGAAAACATCATCAAGTTCACAGGAACTCATTATCAGCATCCCATCGCTTATACCATCTACGCTGACTTCGAAGCCCTGATCGTGCCCACAGACGCCCGCAGACCCTCCAGCAAGAAACCTTCTTATCAAATTGATACTGCCCAACATGTACCGTGTGGGTACTCGTTCATTATTGTGGGCCCTGATGGACGGAAATATAGACCAATGACGGTATATCGCGGGAAGAACGCCGTCGATGATTTCATCGAAAATATTCTCAAAGTTCGAAATGAGCTAGCCAAAAAATTAAATTATGTCGCACCCATGAATCTGAACCCAGAAGAAGAGAGACAGTTCCAAGAAGCAACGCATTGTTGCATCTGCCGAAAATCTTTAGGTGAAAAACGTGTGAGAGACCACGACCACATAACATCAAAATTTCGTGGTGCTGCTCACCCGTATTGTAATTTAAATTTCAAGCAAGCGAAGATAATACCAGTCGTATTTCACAACCTCAAGCATTATGACGCCCATCATATTATGACAAGATTGGGAAGATACAAGAATTATAAAATCGATGTGATCGCTGCCCCTCTAGAACAATACATAACATTCAAAATCAAGAAAGAAAACAGCAACGTCCAGCTAGCTTTCATCGATTCACTGCAGTTTCTCTCAGCTTCTCTTGATAAGTTAGCTAGCAATTTAGACAAAAGTGAATTTCGGCTGTTGAAAGACGTATTTCCATCGAATATGGATTTGTTGAGACGTAAAGGTATCTACCCATATGAATATTTGGACAGTTTCGACAAGTTCAACGAAAGACAATTACCACCAAAAGCAGCCTTTTTCAGCGACTTGACTGGAGAAGAAATCAAGCAAACGGACTATGAACATGCCCAATTAGTTTGGAACACTTTCAATCTCCAAACACTGGGAGATTACCACAACTTATACGTCCAGACCGATGTGCTACTACTCGCGGACATATTCCAAAACTTCAGGGGTTTATGTCTGCAATATTACAACATAGATGCTGCACATCTCGTCACTTCACCAGGTTTGTCTTGGCAGGCCTGTTTGAAGATGACCGAGGTGGAATTGGAGCTGTTCACGGACCCGAACATGCTTCTATTCATCGAACAAGGTGTGAGAGGTGGCGTGTCGCAGATTTCCCACAGATTTGCGACCGCCAACAACAAGGATACTCCCAACTTCGAAGAAAACGAAGATAAAAGTCACATCATGTATTGGGACGCCAATAACCTGTATGGCTGGGCCATGTCCCAATACATGCCTCACGGAGGGTTCTGCTGGGCCAATCCCAAAGATTTTACACTCGACAGAATTAATTCCATTTCAGACAAAGCCACCGTCGGATATATTTTCGAAGTCGATTTGAGGTATCCAGAGTCTCTTCACGACTTGCATAATCAATATCCCCTCGCACCAGAAAGGTTGACGGTGACCGAAGAAATGTTGTCACCCTATGCAAGAAATCTGCTGAAGAAGAAGAAGGGGTTCAAGGGTACCCCAAAATTGATTCCGAATCTTCAAGATAAAAAGAATTACGTCTGCCACTACCGGAACCTCCAATTATATACAAGCCTTGGATTGATAATAGAAAAAATCCATAAAGTTCTCCAATTCGACCAGTCCCCTTGGCTCGAACCCTATATCGAGTTCAACACGGAGAAAAGGAAAAGAGCTACAACCGAATTCGAACGCGAGTTTTTCAAACTGCTAAACAACTCGATCTATGGAAAATGCATAGAAAATCTCAGAAAAAGAAGAAACATCGAACTTTGCAACGACGAGAGAAGAGCGACGAAACTAACATCTTCGCCAAATTTCAAATCCTTCAAAGAATTTGATGAGAATCTCGTAGCCGTGGAGAGGCAGAAGCCCAGCATTTTAATGAACAGACCAATCTATGTCGGGTTCTCCATACTCGAACTGTCTAAAGTGCTGATGTACGATTTTCACTACAATTTCATTAAGAAAACGTATCCTGATGATCGTGCAATTCTCCTCTTCACGGATACGGATTCTTTAACGTATTACATCAAGACGGACGACCTACAAACTGATATGAAAAAGAACAGTTCAATGTTTGATTTTTCTAATTATCCCGAAAGCCATCCCCTTTATTCAGAGAACAATAAAAAAGTTTTGGGAAAATTCAAAGACGAATTGAACGGCGAAACTGCTTATCAGTTCGTAGGCCTGAAATCGAAGATGTATTCCATCGAATCTTCGAAGGAGGAGAAAAGAAGAGCCAAGGGGATATCTAAACGAGTGGTAAAGTCGAAACTAAAACATAAAGATTATGTGGATTGCCTCCAGAAACAACAAACCACGTACGAATTGCAGAAAAGAATTGGGCAGCGATCACATCGACTCTATACTATGGAGCAAATGAAAAAATGTCTCAGCCCATTTGACGACAAACGATACTTATTAGATGACGGTATCAGCAGCTTAGCCTACGGGCATTATAGTCTTAGAAAAACGTAGAAAATCTGAAATTCTACAAAAAAAAAATTGTAAAAGAAAAAAAAAAATGTAAAAAAAAAAATGTAAAAAAAAAAAATTGTGTGTGTGTGTGTGTGAATGTGAGTGTGTAAATCTGCCATTCACTGCTTATGATTAAACAATGTTGTAAACAGAGAATGCCGGTCCCAAGCCCGGATAAAAGATGAGGGCACACTCTTCCAGGTATGGAATTCAAAAGATAGTGAATTCCGTACCTGGAAGAGTGTGCCTTCGAAATATGACAATTCCCAAAAGAAAAAATATTTTTTAAATTAGTTTCGATCTCTTCAAAAATATTTTTCTCTTTTTTAAAATATTTCAATCTCCCTAAAATTGAATGAAAATCTTTTTATTCTTTGGAAAATACCTCCTCTTTGTTAAAGTGCTCCAAAACTTAAACTCATTTAAAATAAAAGTAGTAGAAAAGGGATCTTTGTAATTCAGTAAAATAACTCCAAAATTTATCTGCTTAATTCTTCCTAAAAATGTATATTTAAACCTCGAACTATAGTTCACTTCTCAAAATTCATTCTCCAAAATGACCCCTCGTACTATAGTTCGCTAAAAAAATTTCACTCTTAAAAAAAAATCTAAAAATTTTTTAAACTCCACCCTCTTTTTAGAGATCAACATTCCTTTCTAACCCCTCCTCTTAGAGCACACATTCTCCGCAGGAGGTGGAGGAGCAGGAGGAGGTGGAGGAGGAGCAGGTGGAGGAGGAGCAGGTGGTGGAGGAGGAGGAGGAGGAGCTCCCACCACCCACCACCTGCTGGAGCCGGAGCGGCCTTTTTCTACTACTCATGTTTGATATTTAATAGTTCATTTACAGGGGCACTCAAAAGTATTCTATTACATTATGGTATATGGGAAAAAATCGTTTGCAGAGTATTTTAATGACATTACGCTATTTCAAATGCATTTAAACTCATATAAATCGGCGAATTTCACTACGATCACGTTAGAACAGGGCATTCATAGCATTTTTTATTCATTTACAGGGACACACAAAAGAAATCCGTTACAATACTAAAAGAAGTCTGTTACAATACTGTCTTTGAGTAATAATTGCTGGAATGTACAGTTTAAAATTCGGTATGCGCTTTTAAATTTAATTAATTTTTTGCATGTTACTCACTATATATAAATTCTGTACCTCGTGTACAGGGCTGCACAAAAGTATTCACGTACCATTCTCCTTATTAGAGGAAATTGCTGAAGGGGAATTTTCAACTGAAGTTTAATATGTATTTCTTAAGTTAACTAAATTTTGGTATGCATGCTAGAGATCTGCACGGGCTCGGGCCGATTTTCATTCACGGCACTCGGGCCGGGCCCGGGCTCCAATCTGTTCGGGGCTAACTTAATTTTTCTGTACAGAGCCGGGCCTGGTTTCATTCCTAATTTTCACGGCCCAAAATTTTCAGTCCTAGTTTTGAGCCAGCCCGTATGAAAATCATTGTCTCAGCGTGGCCTGGTCCATTTAAAGGTCAGTTAAATTAAGCCTGGCCCAAAAGTTTTTGCAAAAAACGCATACATTTTTGAATCGCCATTATTCTACACTTAAACATTAAAATTTATTATTTTTAAAGAATAGTAGATTTCTACGCATATTAAAATATAACTAAATTAAAATACAGTAAAATGTGTGAAAAGGAACCTGCCTATGACGGAACCCTGTTTTAAACTGAAAAACGTGTTGATCCATGCAAAATTAATATACTAATAAGTAAGAAAAGTATATATAATACATTTACACTTGCTAAGAAGGGAACTTGTCTATAACGCATTTTTTTTCTTTTCTATGCAATTCCATCTTAGAAGCTTTTACTGTATAGCATTTTTCCGATTTTGAACACTTCTATGCATGGAATATGGATTAACAATATTAATGATAACTGAAACATTTACATACAAGAAAGAGAAATTCATTAAAAAAATAAATATCGCAGCCTGCTGCACTTCTATAAAAATAAAGATTATAAACATGAAAAAAAAGTTAAGATAAATATTTTTGGTCAGAACTCCTCGTACGAGACAAATTTTTAACCAATTCGACGTAAAAATCAATGTTTTGTTGAAGTTCACTCGGTCCCGGGCCGAGATTTTAACTTTTTCCGGGCCGGGCTCGGGCCGAACTTTTAATTTTTTTTATCGGGTCGGGCCGGGCCGGGCCAATATTATTTTTTCTACGGGCCGTGCCGGGCTCGGGCCGAACTTTTAATTTTTGTATCGGGCCGGGCTCTGGCCTGGAAATGTCGGCCCGTGCAGACCTCTAATGCATGCAATTAGTAGATACAAATCTATATAGGGCTTCTGAAAAAAATTCGGATAATTTTCCGATTGTAGCTGGGAACAGTTGAAATTGGGTTTTGAAATGTGTTATGCGTTTCCATGGTTGAATTAGACGTAATATTTTAATTTTTTAAACTGGTGTGCAGTTTTGCTGTATTATTTTGAATGTGTTGGAAAGTGTTTCATAATCTTTGCGTCAAGCAAAGATTATGAAACAGATTATGAAGAGATTTTTCCTTTCTTGTTTTTTATATTTTGCATGTCTGTGCTGTGCAGAAGAACTATCAAATCAGTCAGTTTATGTTATGGGTATCTGAAAATCATATAAATGAAGTTGTTTAAAGTGTCTTTCCAGAATGAGTTTTTTTAGACTGATAACTATATTTCAGTTTGTTGTATAAATGCCTCTTAGAATTGCTTGACATTTGCAAAAATCATAAAAGATATCGATATTAGAATTGAAAGATTAGTGAATGACTAATTTATTTAAACAAGTGAAGGATCTATTTCAACAGCTACGAGTAGCCAAAGCCTTAAATATTCGTCAGAGCAGATGCTTGTTCTGAATGGCTGAAATTAGCGCATTGTTCTGAATTAATTCCATATAAAGATCTTGTTAAAAAACAAATTGATTTGGCTTAGCCCTTTCACCTTTTAGCATGTATGAAAGATCCAATGCACAAAAATCAAGATCTATTAAGTGAAACACAAAAGGAAAGGGAAAGGGAATGGCTTATAAATTTCATGCCAAATTCTCTTTCACTCCTCTTGGCATATGAAGTTGAAGGACAACCATTGGTGGAAATCACTAAATAACAAAGAAATGAATCCTGAATTCACACATTTAATGATGAATTTCCACTCCGTCCATACCCTTATAGTTCTTCATCCACACAGCTAATTTTTTCAAACTTTTCACATATCCACAGTAAATTACGAAATAGGCTAGGGTGTACAGAAAGCTACAAAGCTTTTTATAAAATGCTAAAAGGCTTCAAGGGTATAGACTGGTAAACTGTACTAATATTTGTACAAACTAAATTATGTGATAATTAATATTGTAAACATTTGGTTTTTATTAAAATGATTAAGGTTTTTAAATATGATAAATTGCACTTATAATTTTCCATTTCCTTTCAGTAAAAATTAGTAAATTAGTCTCCATTAAGATAAATATAATAAGTAGTGCAATGTGTGTTCTCATAATGATAGTTATAATAAGCATTAGGTTTTAATAATGATAAATGTGCAATAATATCTTTAAAATTTTGAATTCTTGTAGCTGGTCATGGATGAATGCCTTCCGGGCTTTTTATATTCCTTAAAAACCGCTATTTTCATATAAAATTCTTTTAATTACCGAATCAGAAACTAAATTAGGTGAATATTGCTGAATGGAAATAGTGGTATAAAATACCCGGGAAATTTTCACCCCTGGAAAAATGAAAAATTCAAAGATAAATTTTCATAAAAGTGACAAAAAACAGTCAAACTCATAAGTTTTTCGAAGGTGGTAAAAACCACGATAAAAACATGTTTTTCCAAAGACGGTAAAAACCATGGTAATAACCAGTAAAAACCATCAGACGGTAAATACCGTCCAACCCTGCCGCTTTTACATCTGTGATGTATAGTAGTCGTGGGAAAAAAAAGTAAACACCCCCTACTAACTCTGCAACAAATTATTTAGAAGAAAGTTACTGTTACCGAACGATTGGAAATAAAGTCTATTTTTAAATGATGTATATAAAATTTGCGTAGGGGGCCATCTACATATCAAAACGAACCCAAACTTTGTTTTTTTTTTCAATAGCAATACCCAAATTTGACACCATAAATTCTACACGCTTCAATTAGCCTAAAAACAAATTTTCACGAAATTCGTACGATTAGTTTTAGAGAAATTAATTATTTTAAAATGAGCCTATTTTAGGGGCTGTATCCAAAATGAAGATCGGTACTCAATTGTTGAAATGTTACAGAATGACTGTGTCACTTCAATTAATGAATTATTTCTTGCCAATAGGACCATTTCACTCGCTTAATATGTTTCGACTATTGTCAGCCCAAATGTCTCAATAAAATGAGTAATATATATATATTTTCATATTATGGTTTTCTGCATATCATAGACGATCCCTTAAACCACCATTTTGACTTTTTTTTTAATCATAATTCGAAAACTACTCGGTAGAAAAATTTGAAATTGTGAATTCGCATAAAGCAGGACATAATAAATGTAAGTCTATCAAAAACTAGTCGTTGGGGGCCACCGCAGTGGCGTACCCAGGATTTTATTTCGGGGGGGGGTTGACCTAAATTTCCATAATGTTCTAAATCTTACGAAACACGTTAAATTGTGTTATAAACAGAAATCATATTTGATAAATAGGCTGTAGCCAGGGGGGGGGGGGGAGGGGCAGGGGTGACTTTATTCCGAATTATCCGAAAATTTAAAAAATTTGGTCATCAGTCCGAAAATTCGGACTTTAAAAAAAATATCGCGATTTTTGTCATGGTCGACGAAAAAAATCAATTTCATCAATCGTTCGCAGAAAAAAAATCTCCGATTTTTTTAAAGGATCCGAAAAGGAAAAAACCGAAATGTTGTGATAGGGCCACGATCACAAATGCGAAGTATGTCAAAGGATTTCGAAAAAAAAGTCAAATTTCTTCAAATGATCGCGGAGGAAACGCGAATTATGTCAAATGCTCGCGGAGGAAACGCTAAGTTCGTCAAATGAGTACAGAAAACCTCTAATTTCGTCATAAGGCCGCAGAAAAAACGCGAATTTCATCAAAAGTTTGCGGGAAAAATGCGAATTTCGAAAAAAGCATTCCGTCAAAGGTCTGCGAAAAAAAAGCTAATTTCGTAAAGGATCGCAAAAAGAGCTAATTTCATCCAATGTACATGGATAAACGTGAATTTCGTCAGAAGGGCGGAGAAAAGCACAAATTTCATCAAAAAGACAAGAAACAAAACCGCTAATTTTGTTAAAAGCCGCGGGAAACGCAAATTTCGACGAATGATTGCGAAAAAGCGTGAATTTCGTCAAATGGTCACCGAAAAAGCGCGAATTTCGTCAAAAGTCCGCAAAAAACGCAAATTTCACCAAAAAGACGAGAATAAAAAGCAAATTTCGTCAAAAAGCCACGGAAAAAACGCAAATTTCGATGGAGGATTGCCTAAAAAGACGCCAATTTCGGCAAATGCCACAGAAAAAACGCAAATTTTGTCAAAGGGAAGCAGAAAAAACGCGAATTTAATTAAAGGATCGCAAAAAGAAGAAAAAGCAGAGTCACAAAGAAGGGCTACAGAAAAACGTGAATTTCGTCAAAAGGCTGCGGAAAAAAGCGAATTTCGTCAAAAAGCCGCGGAAAAAAGCGAATTTCGTCAAAAAGCTGCGGAAAAAAGCAAATTTCGTCAAAGGATCTAATAAAACGCGAATTTCATCAAAGGGCCGCAGAAAAAACGCGAATTTCATCAAAAAGTCGCGGAAAAAACGCGAATTTCATCAAACAGTCGCGGAAAAAACGCGAATTTCGAAAAAAAAGATCGGTTAAAACACGCATTCCGTCAAAGAGCAACGAAAAAAGCTAATTTCGTAAAGGATCGCAAAAAAACGCAAATTTCATGAAAAACACGAGAAAAAACGCGAATTTCATCAAACAGACGAGAAAAAACGCAAATTTCGTCAAAAATCCACGGAAAAAACGCAAATTTCGACGAACGTTTGTGTAAAAAAAAGGCGAATTTCGTCAAAGGGCCGCAGAAAAAACGCAAATTTTGACAAAGGATCGCTAAAAAGAAACTCATTCCTGCAAAAGAACGCGGAAACAACGCGAATTTCGTCAAAGAGACACAAAAAAACGTGAATTTCGTCAAAAGGCTGCAGAAAACGCAAATTTCATCAAAAAACGGCAAAAAGCAAAATTCGTGTAAAATCTGCGGAAAAAACGCAAATTTTGACGAATGATTGCCTATTTGACGCGAATTTTATGACGCGAATATTATGAATGACGCGAATTTTAGCAAATGACCTCGGAAAAAACGCGAATTTCGTCAAAGGGCCGCAGAAAAAAACGCAAATTTCGACAAAGGATCGCTAAAAAACACGCATTCCGTCAAAGGAAAGCGAAAAAAAAGGGAACTTCGTAAAGGATCACAAAAAACGCGAATTTCATCAAAAAGACGAGAAAAAAACGCGGTTTTTATCAAAAAGACGAGAAAAAACGCAAATTTCGTCACGGAAAAAAACGCAAATTTTGACGAAGGATTGCGTAAGATAAAACGCAAATTTTGGCAAATGATCTCGGAAAAAACACGAATTTTGTCAAAGGGAAGCGGCAAAAACGCGAATTTCGTTAAAGGATCTCAAAAAAAGAAAGTCCTTCCGGCCAGTGCCGGGAGGAAGAGGTAGTTTCATTTTCCTTATTTTAAAAAAGCCAACTTACATTATTCAAACACACGAAGCTCAATTTAGTGGAAACCGAATATAGGAGATTCAATATTAATTTTTATCAGTACTAAATCATTATGAATGAGAATTTCGCGAAATTAGTCAGCTTTATCCAAGCTGCTTTTATTTAAACTAACTTATATTTGGCTGCCAAATTCGGCGATTTCTTAAAGTTCCTGCCATTTTAAGACAACATGGTGGATGAGGCTAATCAGTGAATTTGGTCGAGACCTTAGTAATGGTTGTGCACATGCTCACTCACATCGGAATCGGTTGATATATACGAGTGCTGTCGCAGGCAAAAAATAAGTTTTTCAAAATGTCACCCACATTAGAAATTGAAACTGCTATATCTGAGCCATTTTTTAAGATAAAGACAAACAAAAAATGCTCGTGAATGCTTATATCAAGGTCAAATACTTATGAAAAAAACCTTTTTCAATTTCTATTTTTTTTTTTTTTTTTTTTTTTTTTTGCACCTCACTTTAAATATAATTTTTTTTAATTTAATGGCCGCCATTTCGAAACAAGATGGCTGATGAAGCTGGCCAGCGAACTTGGTTGAGATATTGATGTATACTATCCACATGCCTTCTTCCATCGAAATAGGCGAATACGTGTGTTATCGCGTGACAAATACAAGATCGTTTCAAAGTGTTAGCCATGCTAGAAATTTAAAGTGCTATAATTCAATATTTTTTAAGATATAAACAAAAGAACAAATTTTCAGAAACAAAAACTGCTCCAGAATCTTTGTATCGAGGCCAAACACAAAAAAAAATTTTTTTTTTCATTTTCCAATTTTTTAATACTTTATTTTAAATTTTAAATTACTTTTTTTTTAAATGGCAACCTTTTTGAAACAAGATGGCGAATGAAGCTGGCCAACGAACTCGGTCGAGACATTGGTATGTACTATGTACAGATCAAGTTACATCCAAATCGGATCATAAATACGCCTGTTATCGCGTGACAAAAATCAGGTCGTTTTAAAATGTCAGCCACAATAGAAATTCAAAATGCTATAACTCAGCCATTTTTTTAGATATAGACGAAACAAAACCTGTTCCGGAATCTCTTTATTAAGGTCAAACACATACGAAGACAATCTTTTTCATTTTCCAATTTTTTGGTATCTCATTTTAAATTTTAAATTTTTAAATTTTTTTTAAATGACCGCCATTTTGAAACAAGATGGCGGATAAAGCTGGCCAACGAACTCGGTCTAGACATTGGTGTGTACTATGTACACACCGAATTACATCCAAATCGGTTCATAAATACATCTGTTATCACGTGACAAAAATCAGGACACTTCAAAATGTCAGCCATGCTAGAAATTCAAAATGCTATAACTCAGCCATTTTTTAAGATATAGACGAAACAAAAACTGCTCCCGAATCTTTTTATCAAGGTCAAACACATAAGAAAAAATATTTTTTCAATTTTTTGGTACCACATTTCAAATTTAAATTTTTCTTAAAAATTTAAATGGCCGCCATTTTTAAACAAGATGGCGGATGATGCTGGCCAACGAACTCGGTCGAGACATTGGTATGTACTATGTATAAACGAAGTTACATCCAAATCGGTTCATAAATACGCCTTTTATCGCGTGACAAAATTCAGGACGTTTCAAAATGTCAGCCACGCTAGAAATTCAAAATGCTATAACTCAGCCAATTTTTAAGATATAGACAAAACAAAAATTGCTCCGGAGTCTTTGTATAAAGGTCAAATACATAAGAAAAAAATATTTTTCCATTTTCAATTTTTTGGTACCACATTTCAAGTTTTAAATTTTTAAAAAAATTTTAAATGGCCGCCATTTTGAAACAAAATGGCGGATGAAGCTGGCCAACGAACTCGGTCGAGACATTGGTGTGTACTATGTACACACCGAATTACATCCAAATCGGTTCATAAATACGAGAGTTACAGTGTGACATAGGTCAGATATATATATATATATATATATATATATATATATATATGGAGATATATATATATATATATATATATCAATTTTGAACGGGGGGTGGTTTCGGGGTCTGGGGGTCATGATCGATGAAAATATACCAAAATTTTTTGAAATCGCTTTCCTCCGAACGGCTGCAATAGGTAGCTTTTTGTAATGAAAGCTACCTAAAAAAGCAGGGTCACAAAGAATGGCCACAGAAAAACGAGAATTTCGTTAAAAGACAGTGGGAAAAAAGCGAATTTCGTGAAACAGCCGCCAAAAAACGCTACTTTCGTCAAAGAAAACGCGAATTTCGTCAAAGAGCCGCAGAAAAAAAAGCGAATTTCATCAAAAAGACGAGAAAAAAACGCGAATTTCGTCAAAAAAGCCACGGAAAAAAAACAAATACAACTAAGGATTTCGTAAAAAAAACTCGAATTTTGTCAAAAAAGCCACGAAAAAAAAAAGAAATTTCGACGAAGGTTTTCGTAAAAGAAACGCGAATTTCGGCCAAAAGCCAGGAAAAAAAACAAATTTCGATGAAGGATTTCGTAAAGAAAACTCAAATTTCGGCAAAAATCCGCGAAAAAAAACTTGAGTTTCATCAAAAACCCGCCGAAAAAACGCGGAAAAAACAAATTTCGACAGAATCATGAAAAACCCTCGCAAATTTCGTCACAGATCCGCGCAAAAAACGCAAATTTCGACGAAGGAGTGCGTAAAAAAAACGCGAATTTCGGGGAAAAGCCACAGAAAGAGCGAATTTCTTCAAAGGACCGTTGAGAAAACGCAAATTTCGTCAAAAAACCGTGGAAAAAACACAAATTTTTGGCATGGGGATGCGACTGAAAAATGAAAGTTAATAAGCTACTTTTACAGTCAACTCTTCCGCACCGGATTTCCGATTTAGCCGAAATCAACTTGAGATTAGCTGTAGTGTTACTGTGCATTACCATACTTCGGCATTGACAATCTTGACGCCCGCCGACTGTGAGAGAAATTAAAAAACTCCTTAAATTAAACTACTTTTAGATTTGTCGAATTTACTTGTAGGTCTCTTGAACTGACCATATATGCTTTCATTTATCCAGTAAAACAGGCATACAGCTGTTTTTCAGTCATTTGAAAATTGATTTTATGGTTTGAAGTAAATTTGGTCGCTGGACTTAGGAGGATATTGGATTAACAAGAAAAATAAATTCGTGGCATGCCAGAAAATAAAACAAATGGAAAAAAAGGAATATCAGCCCTTTTTTCATTTCACTACGATATCTTCGGAGGTGGAATGGAGTTGTAGCCTCATAACCCCCGTCGCCATCGACTTCTTTGGGTGTATGCTGGGGCATCACTGTGCACTAGTATATGGGACTAACCAGAATAGCTGCGTTACAGAAAAAATATTAAATTTTATCTTAAAAGAAAGAAAAAAACCGGAGATTTTTTTTCATTTTTGATTAATTCGAAAGGGGGCCTATAACCCCCATCTGCCACCTTCCCCTCATTGGGTATACTGTAGTGTAACTGTGCGCTAATACGAGACTAGCCAGAAAGTCTAGTTCGTTGTACTGCAGAAAACAATTGCATTACAAATTTATCTCAAACAAACAAAAAAAAAAAAAATCAGTACTTTTTTCTTTTCATTTTCAACTATTTTGGAAGAGGTCTGTAACCTTATCATCCCCTTTCTACTTATTTGGGTATAATGCGGTGTCACTGTGCACTAATATGGAACTAAACAGAAGAGTGTGGCTAGTCTGTTGAATGATAGGAGAAAATAAATGCAAATTTATCTCAAACAGAAAGAAAAAAAGCAATATTTTTTTCCGACTATTTCGGGAGGAGGGGGCTGTAAGCCCATCAGCCGCCTCCCCTTCTTTCGGTATATTGTGATGTCAATGTGGACTAATATGGAATTTACGAGAATGGCTATTTCGCATCATGGCAGAAGAAAAATTACAAATTTATCTCAAACAAGAAGAAAAAAATCAGCCTTCTTTTCATTTCATTTTCGACTATTTAGGAAGGGAGCACCCCATTAGCCCCTTTCACCTCTTTGGATATGATGTGGTACCACTGTGCACTAGTATGGAACTAAAGAGAAGAGAGCGGCTAGTCTGTTGAATGATAGGGGGAAAATACAAATTTATCTCAAACAAAAAGAAAAATAACAGCACTTTTTCATTTCATTTTCTACTATTTCGAGAGGAGGGGGGCTGTAATTCCAACAGCCCCCTCCCCATCTTTGGTATGCTGTGATGTCAATGTGGACTAATATGGAGTTAACGAGAATGGTTATTTTACTGTATGACAGAAGAAAAAATTACAGATTTATCTTTAAAAAGTAAGGAAAAAATACTTTTTTCCTTTCGATTTTCGACTATTTTTGGGGTTTTTTTTTGGGGGGGGGGGGTCTGTAACCCCGTCAGCCCTCTGTCTGTTCATTGGTGTTAATATGGACAACTATGGAACTTAAGGGAAGGTAGCACATAGTCTGTTGAACGAAAAGGGAAAAAATGCAAATTTATCTTAAACAGGTGGAAAAAATTCAGCAATTCAGCAATCATTTCACTTTCGACCATTTCGAGAGAAGGGGCTGAAATTGCATCAGCCCCCTCCCGATCTTTGGGTATGCTGTGATGTCAATGTGGACTAATATGGTGTTAACGAGAATATCTGTTTTGCTATATGACAGAAGAAAAAATTACAGATTTATCTTTAAAAAGTAAGGAAAAAATACTTTTTCATTTAATTTTTCGACTATTTCGGGAGGAGGGGGGGGGGGTGTCTATCCCCCGTCTGCAACCTTTCTCTTCTTTGTTGTCAATGTGGACTAATATGGGACTAATGAGAATGTCTAGTCAGCTGTATGATTGAAAAAAATTAAAATTTTTTCCAAAAAAGAAAGACGAAAAAGAAGCACTTTTTCATATCATTTTCGAAAATTTCGGGGGGGGGGCTGTAGCCCCATCAGCCCCCCCCTTGGGTACGCCCATGGGCCACCGTAATACTTACCCATCATGGATATAGTAGATAATATAAAATATGAAAATAAAACATGTGATATTTGCTAAGCATTGTACCATGTTACTTTTATTCATAATTTAATTTATTTGGACTCCCTTAAATATAATTAATATAACCCCTTAAGCTAATATTACTTTTTGTTGCATTAAAATATCTCGATTTGTTGATTTTCTGTAAGCAAGTAAACGCTATTGGTTTACAATGGAAGTCTATGGGAATTTGGCGAAATATTAGAGATACCGCTAATTTGGCGTCACTTTTGGCGACTCATTTTGACCGCCAAATTTGGCGATATACCGCCAAGTTGGCGACAAACTTGGCTGTATTTGGCGACAGAACAGGGTCCCCCCCCCCTATGGTAAGCCCCCTTATAGGTATGGCGAGGCATTAAATGCTTGACATTTAGGATAAGCCATTATTGGCATTTAATCTTATAGTTTGACGATAGTTTTTTGGTCGGCTGGATAATCGAGTAGTACCGAATTGCGTAAAAGAAACATCCTTATAACTCGAAAAATTATAATCCTATTAACCAACAGTTTACTGCGTCGGATTAAGCGTCTCATTTCCAATTAAAATGCATCTTTGAATTGAAATTTGAATGAAATACAGGGTCATGAAAAATCGAAGAGTGTGAAAAATAGAATTACAAATGTCTCGGCAGCTAATTGTCCGATCGAGTTCATTCATGATGCAAAATTTATGGTTTTTTATTGTCTTTTATATTCACTCCTTCAAATAAACAATTTCGAAAATTTTTGTACACCTTTTATCAGAACGAATATTTCAAGAGTCCGAAAAAATAGTTCCGGTTAATCGAGGTTACTGATATTCAATAGGCTTCTTCCCATTATTACTCCCTAAGCACACACCGAATTTCAAGTCTCTATCTCAATTTGTTTTTTCGAATATTAATTTCATAATTCATATTATAAAATTTTTGAAATTACAAATTCAATGTATTTATGTTTGGGTTATTTAGTATTATAACCACACACAAAATTATAACATTATGATTATCATTTCTGGAGATATTAATAAAAATATGAAAATGTAATTTAACATTAGAAGCTCTAAATTTTGAATGTTTATAATTAAAAAACGTATCATCCAAATGACTTGAAATTTCGTTTCTTGGCATAGTTTGAACCGAAGATTTAAAATATAGTGTCAAAATTGAGTGTTGCCATTGAAAAAAACAAAGTTTGGTCTGTTTTTGATTTGTAGATCCCCCCTACCCCCCACCAAGCAACTTTTATATACATAATTAAAAAGTAGACTTTATTTCCAATCGTTTTGTACCAGTAATTTCCTTCTATTATGATTAGTTGCAGAGTTGGTACGGGGTGTTTACTTTTTCCCACGACTGTACGAGTCCAAGAAGTTAAAAAAAAAGAAAAAAATCTCTTATAAATTTCTGACTTGGCCGGATTCGATCGCTGTACCTCCCGTTTTGAAAATGGAAACTTTTCTTAGTCACTAATACTTGATATACTCTGTTTCATTTCTTTGGTGATCTTGCCTCTGGACTCGGTCGCAAAATGGTTTGAGAATGGATTCGATACCTAATCCGTCCACCGATTTTTATGAAAATCTATACAGTTCTTGCCACAGTGGTCTATAACCTACATGGCAAATGAGATCTTAATCCGAAGCAGCAGGGCCGGTGCAACATCGTGCGTCGCCCTGACAAAGAAGTTAATGGGCCCCCTCGTATACTGCAATACTGAACTAATAAAATTTATTTTTAATTTTGTACATATCATAGAATAACATGTATATATAATAAATGTATGAAAAATACCAATAACTTTACATGTGATATAAATAATTATTTTCGATTTTTTTTTTTTTTATTATTCTTTACAATATTTCAGTCCCCCCCTCCTTGCGTTCCCCTTGCATTACACCAAATATATACATTCCTCGACAGTTATACCAACTTTGCCTGTCAAAAATAAAGTTAGTACTCACTTAAAAAAAAAAAAAAGAATACACTTCACAGATAAGAGATTTCATGAAAATTAAAAAAATTTTTGGGAGTTAAAATGTTATACAAAACATAACGCGACAATGGATTTTTTTCCTTTCCTTTCTAATGTCCATTCATAGTCACTTTATTGGCAATGATGCCATATGGGCAGAGCGATAAGACATTTAAAGCATCACTTAAGGGTTAAGTTGCGGAAAAAATTGAAATTAACCCTCTCGCTGCGGAACCCGATATTTTCTCGGGGATGCATTTTCCCATCTAATTAACGCTCCTTGATTATTCCCAACAGTTTTTTTTTTTATTGTAAAATTTGCCTTATTTAATTGGAGCATTTTCCCGATTAAATTAGACAAAAATTTTTGTTTTGAAAAACCGGTGACAAATGAATAAAAATTCTTAAATTCACAATTTTTGAAGCTACTTTGATAAAACAATTACGCAGCGAGAGGGTTAAAGAGCAACAGGATGCATTTATTGCACCAGCATAAAACGCATGCACGAAAAAATACATACTGCATGTACTTGCAAATTTTCAGTGGTCCTGGCTACAGCTAATTTGAAGATAAAACTTCACGTTCCTGAAATGAAATTTCGTTTACCTTCGGTAGTGTCCAGCCAGAAATAAGTGACTGTTTTCAAAAGTAAATGAAAAAAGTGATGTTAGAATCTCTGAATATTGGTGACTTGTTTTTTCAAACATTTCCTTGTGAAAAGATAATTGAGGCTGTTCTTTAACAATAGAAAGATAAGCGTTTGTTCTTATAAGCTAAAAAAAAAACGTGATTCGCAAATAAAAAATTAACACGCAAACTTAAAAGTTAAGTAGTAAAACCTAATGTGGCAAATTTATTATAGAGACGTCTGCGTAGTGAGCGATCACAGTTTTGGGCCGACTTCCTCTTTGTTTTAAACAAATTACATTCTTCTATCGCAGATTCAATCATTACGGAACTAAATTTTCCCAGCTATCCCAAATGAAATTAAATATTTTCAAATGTGCAATTTCCATATATCTTGGCTTTTAATATTTACACAATTCCTGATTTTTGTACCACCTTTTCTTACTCATTTTTGCGCTCTCACTTTGTTACACCCGGACCAGCTGCCCCCCCCCCCCTAGTTTCGTCACTAGGTGTGACTATAGATGTAGGATTTATCTTGGACAAGTCCTCATTTTATATGGGTAAGTGTACCTTTAAAGTTTTTTATTTATTTATTTATTTATTTATTTATTTATTTTTTTGTATTTCAAATAAATAATGAAGCATTTAATGAATATGTAGAGAAGAAATCAGGTAAAATATACAGTCGGACCTCTATTTAACGAAGTAGCTAAATTCCGAAAAAAAGTTCGTTATATGGAAAAATCGTTAAATAGAGAATCACCTTTTAAAATACTTTAAACTACATAAAACATATTTTAAGTCCTTGAGCACTAAATATAATTTAAAAAAAAGTAATTTAGTAAGTTAGTTAAAAAAGTAACACTTTTTTTTTATAAATTATATCTATTTGTTTTATTTATTTTACCCATCAAAAACAAATCTGCAAGGGAAATAAGAATGAATCAAAACATCGTCTGGAAATACATTGTATTTTCAGTGAAAAAAAAATTATTTTACATTAAATCACGATTTTTTAAAGATTTTTTGATAAGCTGTTCGGAGGAATACCAAATTTTAAAGCAGTATTATTTTTCTTCATGCCTTTATCCACCTCATCAAGAATATATTTTTTTTTTCTTTGATGCTCAAGCTTTGAGCTACAAGAACCGAAATTACCAACACGACTGATCATGATCAACAATCTAGAAAACGGGAAACTATAGTTTAAGGACACGAGAGTTAAAAGAGGATATTGAAAGTTTGCACTTCTTGGATGGAAAGCAAAAAATCACAGCAATTTTACTGCTCTCGGTGAGTTAGGTGCCTGGTAAGACCTGTTCATGGTCATTGATCATCATAAAATGCGTTAAAAGAAAGAATAAGTTTGAAATGTCCAGTAATATTTTAAGAAATGGGGAGAAAAAAAAATTAGATCCCAAGGAAAAGTTCGTTAAATAGAGAATGCACTTCGCTATTTGGAGGTTATTTTACGAAGAAATTTACAAAATGTTCTTGGTTCCAAGTGAAAATTCGCAAAATAGAGAAATTCGTAAAATAGAGATTCGTTAAATAGAGGTACGACTGTAGTAATAATCCAGAACTGTGTAGTGTAGTGTAATATACATGATGCATGATTGTGATAGTATAGACGCAGCCATACTTAACCTGCAGGCCGCATGTGGCCTGGCGACTTTTTACATGCGACCCCTTAATCCATATTTATAAAATTTATTAAGATGTACATAAAAAGTAATGGCCGACCTTCGTTGTTGTTTTATATATTTTCATGGGAAGGCAAAATCTGTCCTGTTGTTTATAATTATTTTCAAATTATGTTAAAGCATCTTAAATGCTGTTTTCTTAATCAAAATTCTTTTTACATTTCTTTGTAGTCGTATTTCTGCTATAGAAGGGTATACATTTCTTAATCGTCAACACTAATAATCAAACATTAGTCTAGATTAATTAAATTTGCACCATATTTCTGCAAATAAAAAATATAAAAATATTTTGCATTGAGTTAAAGATTTATAAGAGAAAAATCTCCTTATTTATTTTCTTTTGAACTTCGAAATTCTGCATTATTTATATTATTAGTTTTATACTTACTATACTGCTAATATTGCTTTTTAGTGTTTAATGTTTGTCGCGGAAAAAAATTGGTATCAAAAATTTGTTACACCACTATTTCCAAACAACAAACTTTCCCCCATATTTCATAACATTTGCCATAGAAATCTACCACGAATTTTTTTTTAATAATGGTGTTCAAACTTTTTGGTAACATTTCTTCGACGACAAATGTTCAACCTTACTGATAATATTAACTTTGTTCTACTACTTATGTTAAGTTACTGTTTTAATTACTCTTTTTTTTACTCTTTTATACATGCGTTGCGGCCCGCGAGAAAATAAAAGGTTGAGTATGGCTGGATAGAGCAGGGTTGGCGAACCTCTTTTCATCCGCGTGCCAACTTTTCCCCAAAAATATAATTCGTAGCCATGGCGTTCCATCTATAAAACGAATTTAATGGATAAAAAAAAATCAAGAATTATAATTACTCGAAAATTATTTATTGAGATTTTAAAAATATGGGCAACATACACGTAGTATTACGTTGTAATATTTATAGAAATAAATATATTTTAGAAAATAATAGTAAAACATTTAATGCGATTAAAAGAGAATTCTATTGATGCATCTTGGAGGGGAAAAAAATACGATGTTCATACATAAGTTCATTTAACAGCATGCAAGCTGAACTGTTTTTTATCTTACAAGTGGTTTATATTTCAATTTTAATATTATCATTTGTGAAAATAATTATGCACAGTCGTAGATAGGCGGAAAAGTTTTTTTAAATGCAAATACCAATTTCTTAAAAAAAAAAAAAAAAAAACTCTGGAATTAAATTTCAATTTGCTGTAATTTTATCATCAGCATTTTTACTTATATTTCTTAATAATCTTTTCGATGTTTCCCACATGTTGCCTTTGTTTGATAAAGTTTTCAGTCCATTTTCAACTAGATTGGAATTTAATAAGCTGCAATTTAAATTCTTCAATATCGAACGTAAACAAGCTCAACTCATCTCTATAGGTACATTTTGTGTAATGAATGTCGCTGTATCTGGATTTAAAACCTCAAACAACGGCGTGCCAAAAATGTTCTTTTGCGTGCCACTTCTGGCACGCGTGCCATAGGTTCGCCGACCCTGGGATAGAGTATAGAGAATACAGAATGTTGTTATTGAAAATATTCGGTGTATGATTTTGACAGTTAAGGAATTCAAAATATTGTTGTCAAAAAATATATGATGTGTGAGGTGAAAATTACGCAAATAAAGCAATGTTGTAAGTATATGTTACCTTCATGCGTACTCACTTTGTTTAAAATACATTACTCTGATTGAGATGGGGTGTTGAAATTTTGAACAGCAGGATTTAAAGTGATTTATTATTATTGACGGTGGAGATATTGTAGACTGTTAATTATTAAATAAATAAATATATAATGAGGCAAATGAGCAAATAAGTATATAGTTGAGTAAATTTAAAGATTTGGAATATGTCTGATTAATAAAATAAATAAATGACAATAATAGTATTTAGAATTTAAATAAAGCTTAGTAATATCTTGCATGCTCAAAATTTGAAAATTTCATCGAACGAATTATATGATTAAATTTAAGTATTACGCGTTACTTCCCCCCCCCCTTTTTTTTTTGGCTTACTGAGATGAATGGTTAATTATTTATGAGTCGAATTCGACGAATGAAATTGCTTAAAAAAACTGATTGACTTTAAGAGGCTCCAGGATACAAAAATCTTCCAATTTTCTAAAAAAAAAAAAAAATATTGCATTAAAATTTCTTAGTTTTTTTTTTCTATTTAAAATGACTTTTAAATCGTGTTTCTATCTTAATTGGAATACGAAATATTAATTTTTTTCGTTTTCAAAATCTAGCTTTGAAGCAATGGTTGTCATGGAAACGACTTCTAGTGAAAATGCGTTTTTCTTCATGATGTGTTTTTTCATCATTTCTCCTATTTAATTGTTATAAGCCAAGAACCGTTAAAGATAAATGGTTCAAACTTGGAACCTGTCTTTTTCAATTGTTTTACTTTGATTTGATTCAGGAAATTTGAAAAAAAAAAAAATTGCTTTTGGTTTTTTTATATGATTTTAAAAAAAGTTACATATATATATATTTTTTTTAATTTTTACTTTAAATATTTTTAATTTTTATTTAAATTGATATTTTTAAAAAGGCTGAATCAAAATTAAAGCTTATATATTTCTGTTTATTTAAATAAAAAAAAAATTGAAAGTCTAAAAATAATATTTCGGGTTATAATGATTTTAAATTGTCCCACTTTTTAATAAAATTTAAATTTAAAAGTGTTTTTAAAAATTATGAGAAGTTTTATCATGTGATTTTGTTTACAAATGATATGGTTAACATCACAAAAAAATTCAAAATTTTAACTCAATAAATAAAAATTATTTTAAAATGTGTCCCGGACCCCCTTAATATATATATTTTTTAAAATTACAATACATAATCAATTTTATTTTGGCTGTCCTAACTCTTAAAACAAATATTATTAACTAAAGTTTAATTTTAACTTTTCAAATTATTCAAAAATTAAACTTTACACCTATACGTAATAAAAAACATGAAATTAAGATAAGAAATTATAAAGTTATTAATTGAGACTTTGATCTTTGGTATTACGTAATGACAAATCAACGAACATTGCGTCACTATGGCACAATCATAATTTTTTTTCTAAGGAAATCTAAATATAACGGCGTTTTCACCGTCGCAAAATTTACTTGCATACTTTCCCATTCGTATTCACTATTTTAAAAATATTTTAACATGCAGTAGGTTATTGATAAATATATTCCCAAACCTGATAGAAGTTTAGTAGAAATGTAAAAATAACAACGTTAAAAGCACCAAAAATTTTAAATTTTAAGCATACCGGTTTCGGTAGCACATAGCATACCTTCCTGAGGGCTAAGGATGGCGGAAATTTGCTCACATATATAGGAAAGATGGGGATTCAAGTTAAATGTTTATTGACCAATAGGAAAACAGAGTATTGCAGGTAACAGCCAAAAGGAAAATAGATGGGAAATGGAACCGAAGTAGTGAGAAATTGCTATTTCATTATTGCTAAAATAATAATAATAATGAAAATAAGAAAAAGAAGTTTTTATGTAATATTTCCAACAATTTGATAATGGGGGAGTAGCGAATTCACATTTAACAATATTTTGAAAATTTTTATAAATACGAAATGCTTCAAGGAAGTTAAATTCGTGTATTTATATATTATATGTGTATATTTGTGTATTATAAATTCGTGTAGGTTTAGAGACTATTTTAACCGAATTGAAGTCAAAAGTACGATTCATCTCTCAGCAATGTTTTGCAATAGAGGATTTATTGGTTTCTTGTTTTTTAATACGCTGTGATCAGTGGCGTAGCCAGGATTTCGTTGGGGGGGGGGGGGTCCAAAATTTTTCCTTTAGGTTATATATATAGTAAAACCTGTCAACATGAAATCGCAAATATTGGTGACAATTCCGTTTTACACAGGTTTTTGTGTTATCAGGTGTATTTGTATAGCATTCTTTTCGATAGCACTATGGAACATTTCTGTTTAAGACAGAATTCCGCTATATGCAGGTTCCTTTTTTACAAGTTTTGTATGTATATATACACATATATATATATATATATATATATATATATACTTATTTATGTCATATGAATAGAATAAACTTGTCAAAATAGTAATTATCTATAACAGAATCCTGTCTTTAATGGAAGTGTTAAATGGTCTTAATATGAATTGCGATACAATTAAATTTGCTATAAACCTGTCTGAAAGGGGATTTTCGCTCTTTAGTGAAACACAGTGAAACCTGTGAAAGCGGAATCTTTCTATAATGGAATCCTACCTCAAATGGAAGAGTTTCAGGATAAATTTAATTAAATCAAGTTTCATATTACATAACATTTGCCTACAATAAAGTTAGGATCAAGTGGTTAAGTTTAAAACAGCAATTTCTATGTTTAATTTCTTGCCATTGAATTAAGAACTTGTGTTGTAGTAGATATTGGATAATGATTTCACACAAGTGTCGATAGCGTGAACCGTTAATCTCCAATGGGAGATAAGGGTTTAACTTTAAGGAAAAGATCTTGCAGTTTCAGCTACAGAAACTAGTAATGTAAGAAGCACACACATGAAATACAGTTCATGCTGGAGAAAGTGGTTTTGTTACAACTGTCTAATTCAGCCATAATTCTTTTGGCTTTCTATGTTTCATGTGTTGTCATTTTTGATACCATATTCGATCTAATAGTTGCTTCCGATATCTAGTCGTCTGTAAGGAAGTTAAATTTTTGTAATAAATTTATTTGTTATGGATTAGCACTTTTTTGGAAGTATTAGGATGTGTAAAAAATAATGGTGGTTTCCTGTTATTGTACTTCCCAAGCAATTTATTTTAGATGTTTCGAGACAGTTTTAAAGCATTCTCCAAGTTCAGAAGTAAACTTCGGACTTTGGTACATAATTAGCTTCAATTTATGATTTCGATTTCTCATTGTTAAAAACATGATGTCACTCAATTTCGATTTCTCATTGTTAAAGACATGATGTTGCTCAAGACTACCTCCATACACAAAACTGTTATTACCACCATGAAATTTCTTGAAGCAACGTTAACCTGGGCTTTCAGAAAAAGAAATTGGAGTCAAAGATAATGTTGAATACAGACATTTTTTTCCGGGTGGGATTTATGCAGCTCTGGAAAGGGACACTTTGGCGTCTTCTAGACTATTAATAAGCATAAAATCCCAAATATTCCGATTGCACCCTTAAACAACTTGGCATGAGGACCAAGAACCTCATCTCTGTATATTTCAGCATTCACAGTTGCACTGGTAAAAATGTGTCGGTCACTGCAGCCATTCAAAGTGATGCCCGTTCGTACCCTGATTCCACCACCTTTGTATCGATGCCTTTCACTGGATGTTTGCAGCCTTATTGCGTGTGATTTTCTCCCTCCATATGGTAACACGTCTGTAGTGACTCTCTCAACAAAATCGGGATTCGTCGGTAAAAAGAACTCGGATCCAGTCCGTGGTACTCCAATGACAATGATCTCTTCACCACTTTAACCGGGCGCATTTCGCTACTGGAGTTAGTGGAATACAAATCATGGGTTTCCTTACATGCAGCCTGACACTCAGAGTAAACCTGGATAGTCGAGTTCCTGTTGCTGTAGCAAACTCCCTTGCTATCTGAACTAACGCCAATTGCCTATTTCTTTCAGAAATCGTTGGCAAATAACGGTCCTGAGAGCATATTGTGGCACGTTTTTTACCTTGACCTGGTTGTCTGTGCACATTATACCAGTGTCTTTAAACCGTTTCCAGATTCTTGACATGACACTTTTGGCTATAAGTCTTTACAGACCCCTGAGAGTGTCTGTCCTGCTTCCATTTTCCCTATTGCACACAATTTTTCAAAATCTGTCAAATATCTTCTGGACGACACATTCCACCTACTCAGTGTTGCATTCAGACACTTTTCTCCGGGAGGGATTTATGTGGCTCTGGGGGGACATTATAGAGTTCTGGGGGGAAATTGTACTTTTTGACCATTGAAAACACAAAATCTCCAATCTTCCAGGGGGGGCATCTCATTGCTCCAAAGGGGAATGCCCCCCCCTCCCTGGTCACACCCTGAATTCAACACTGCACCAAATACAAGCGAAAATTTTACCTAATTACGCGTACAATCCTTGAAATTAGACTGCAAATTACCCACGTGTACTCATTTTCACACGTGAACGGAAAGAACGGGCTGAGGCTGAAAAATTTGCCTATTTTTCTGTAGCAAAGGTTAATCCCATTGGACTACGTGATAACGTTGACATTGAATTACCATCCAATCACCAGTTTATAGAAGTTCTCTTAACAGAATTAACACAAAGCTCTTTTTTATGGTTGTTTCTTTAATATTTCTTGCCAGTGTATTTTGAAATTGGTAACAAATAACCAGTCCAAAAATAAAGTTACTTTGTAATTGTAGGCAACAGATTTAGAGTGATTGTTACTATTGTCCGTTATAAAGTGTACAAAACTCAACCAATGTGCCGTTATTGAGTTACTCGTCCTTTCCCATAAGTGTTGGCAACAGTTGGTCCCATCGAAGTCCATAAAGAAGTTTTGCGTTTAATCTAGTTGCAGTAAATTTGTGTACACGAAATAGCAGGTATACTTGCATAGTTATCCTTCCGTCTCGGGTCATTAAAATGGTTTCATTTACGAGAGGATTCCGTGTTTACATAAAACCTGCCAAGAAGGAATCACAATTGAAACAAGTTTCATTTCTGATAGGTTTTGAACATTAGCAAGCATAAATATATAGTGTTGTTTTCGTCGAATTTTCAATTGTTTTCCTTTGAGATAGGTCATCTTCACACATTTTACTGTAATGCATTTATGCTCTTCAGAGGTGTACTATAGCAGCGGTTTTCAACCTGGGATACGCGTACCCCTTGGGGTACGTGGCCATTCCGCTGGGGGTATGTTAAAATAATATCTTTAATGGCGGAAGTCACAAAAATGGTTAGAAAAGGTACCAAAAAGGTTAGAAATGTCAATGTAATTTGCATCGATTTATTATATGGTTGTGATAAGACGATTACTAATGAAAAAAAGCATGTTATCCCGTTGAATGGAGGGGGGCGTGTTTATGAGAAATGGAGATACTCCGAAATGAGAAGCCTAAGAAAGGGGTACGTGAAAGAAAAAAGGTTGGGAAGTGAGTATGTTTTAGCAGTTTTAATGTATACTGTGAAAGCGAAAAGTGTTTATAACGGAAAGTTCATAGTCCCGGCGAAAGACATACCTTACAATTATACCTTCTAAGACGAACATCTGTCTAAAGCAGAATCTTTCACAGATTCTTTGTGATACTGTCTTAATCGTTTTTACTGTTGTATCCATGATTCAGTAAACCAGTTCTTCGTTCGGGGGGGGGGGGGGGGTCAGACACCCTGGACCCCCCCCCTGGCTACGCCACTGATTGTGATGTTCTTTGATACGAAATTTTAAGCAGCGCAGCGTTTGGTTGGTTCAATATAGGAAAGGCCGTACAGGCAATTAATATGGTAGATATCCCATGAATTGGATAATTCAATAGGGTCTTTGAGTTTGGAGAGGGTGAATTTATTGGTAGGGGCAAAAATCATTTTGAAGTCATATTGTCTACGAATTATAGTAATGGGAAAGCTTGATTTAGGAAAGAAGGATAACACAATGCTAATATTGGAAAGAGTAGAAGACTGAGGTGAGTTTGAGGAACGGGGATGTTGTAGTTTAAATAGAGCAGTATGAATTATGGGAGGGTTGTAATCTCTGTCAATCGCAATGGCTTTAATGTATTGAATTTCACTGTTAAATGACTGAGAATTAGAGCAAACATGTATGACACGATTTATGAAGGTGTAAAAGGCGGCCATTTTTTGGCTTGGAGGATGACAAGAACGAGCATGGGGTGGCAGAGACACAGTGAAGCTTTTGCGATAGACGGATGTAGAGAAACCCAGGGTCATCGCTAAGACTTTTTTCTTCGGGGGGGGGGGGGGGTTGCGGAGAGGACCTTAAATTGCCAAGTCAAATTTCAGTATTTGCCAACTAGTTTTATAATTGTGCCAAGTTACCACAATGAAAAAATGTAACATAGTTCTTATTTGTAAAAAGTTTTATAATAGTCCCAATTAGATTTGTAACGTTTGCCAAATCTATCAGAAATAGAAAATGGCTTGTAGTTTTTTTAAAGATTTAAGCAAATTTACCAACTAAGTTTGTAAATTTGCCAAGTATAACAGCATTCGCAAACGTTTTTTTTTTTGGGGGGGGGGGGGAGGGGACCCCCCACCTCCCTTAGCGAGGACCCTGGAGAAACCGGTTACAGTGCGAGTGACAGAGGATCCAAAAGTGGGAGAGAACTATTATTTTCAGTTTCATAAGTGCATTGAATATTGCTATCAATAGGGTTCATAATATTACGAATATTATCAATATTCTGAAGAGAGGTGTCAATTAAGGTGATAATTATTGATAGAAGTTTCCCATTTAATATTTTGCATGTGAACATTCGCATTCTTGACTTGAGGTTCTAATCTGACTGCCGGCGAAATCCAGAAATTTACTCTTTCAGACGCATTCGTTGTAAAAAATATAATTTTATTAAAGAAAATACTCATTTCATTTTCACTCTGAAGTATTTAAGGGCACTTCAGTGCACCTGCCAAGTCGAGATATAGATTATAGGTGTATATAACTCTTAGACTGATTAACTGATTTCATTAAAGAAAAAGAAAGAAAAATTGTCTCTCAGAATTATCTGGTTTAACGGAAGAGCTGATGATGATTTTTTTGGATTCTGAATTTTATTAAGTGTTTTCCTTTTCATGTGATAACTTCAATTCGTTCTTTTACCGGTTTTGTGTGTATTAATCCCCGATATGCAATTTCTTTCGGCCAGCAGTTAAAGTATCGTCTCTAAAAAATAACGTTCCGTTACCTAAGCCAGCCGTAAAACAAAGCAGATGTATCACTGTACGGGATAACCTCTACTGCAATTTTTTAAACTTCTGAGCATCGCACATTTAAAATTTTTATACCGTCGAAATTAAAATAAAAGTCCTTTTAAATGCAATTTGTTTGACAACTGCATCTCCATTTATTTTTGTGATATTAATTTTTTTGTAGTTTTTAAAGAATTTTTTTAATGTTGGCAACTGAAGTACTGCATTTCTGTAGAATGTAAAGGAAAAATAGTTGTAAAATAGTAGACTATTACATCTTTTGGTTGCCATTTTCCCAAAATAACAGCAAAAAATGTAATTAAAATACGTGCTATTTTGAAAACTATTTTTTTTCATGTTTATAATCTTCATTTTTATAGAAAAATGAAGATTATTTTTTTTACCCTGCGATATTCATTTTTTAATGAATCTCTATTTCTTGTATGTAAACGTTAAAATCTGAAAAAGGCTATACAGTAAAATCTTCTAAGACGGAATTACATAGAAAAGAAAAAAAAAATGCGTTACGGACAAGTTCCCTTCTTAGCAAGGGTAAATTTATATATTCTTTTGTTACGGATTAGTACATTAATTTTGCATGGATCAGCACGTTTTTCAGTTTAAAACAGTATTCCATCATAGATTGGTTCTTTTTCACAAGTTTTACTATATTTTAATTTAGCTATGTTTTAAAAAGCGTAGAGATCTACTATTCTTTAAAAAGAATAAATTTTAATGTTTAATTGTACAATAATGGCGATTTAAAAATGTATGCATATTTTGAAAATTTTTTTGGCTAGGCCTAATTTTATTGACCTTCGAACGGACCAGGCCACGCTTAGACAATGATTTTCATAAGGGCTGAGTCAAAACTAGGGCTAAAAATTTTGGGCCGTGAAAACTAGGAATGAAACCAGCCCCAGCTCTGTACAGAAAAAAAAGTTAGGCTCGGCCCGATCTTTCAGGAAAAAATATGGCCCGAGCCTTCAGAAAAAAATATGGACCGGTCCGAAAAGTGTGGATACCAGGCCCGGTCCGGTCCGGCCCGAGTTTCGTGAATGAAAATAGGCCCGGGCCGGTCCGTTCAGATCTCTGCTTCCTATCACTGTACTTTGTCGTAGAACACACATAGCTGTAGATCTCTCCAATAGATGGCAGCACTACTAAAAAAAAAAGATTTGTCATAGGAGTTCTAAACATTTTGTAAATCTGGATACTGCAGAAATCCGAATAATTAAATTGGAGCTATCATCGGAAAGAAAGGTTATGTTTTGAAAAAGACATAATTTAAAACTTAAATTATTCTTAATGAATTTTATAGATGCTTGCACTTTTAGTTTATTAGTTAAGTAATTGTGCGAGAAATTTTTCGGAATCTCTCTCTTCTATATAACTACATAAGGAAAAAGTTATTTCAAAATTGCGAGAAAACTACTAGACCGATCTGCGTGTTTTATGGCTTACTAGGTTTTGCGCAGGTTCACTCTGGGGTCGGAAAAATATAAATTTTCACCTCTAACACCCCTACCCTCCATTCCTCATATCTTGTTCAGAGAGTTCAGTATTTTATTTGTTTATTATTATTATTTATTATTATGGTAGCATTCACCAAATCTTTTTTTTTTTTTTCTTTTATCACTCTTCTCTTTATTTCTTTAAAATCTGCAGACTGATTATTAAAGAGTTGATACAAGAATTGTTTAGAATTTCTTAATGCTTGATAGTTCATCTTACTTACATTAAATTCTAAATTTCTTAAAACAAAAATTTACTCAAAAAAATATTAATATCGCATCCTTTGAAAATCTTAATACGGTCTATTATAGAAATCTCATGACCGATACACGATATTTTTATTTTTCGTGTATCGTTCTAGTAACAAAACAGTGGTTATATAGCACTATAAATATTCTCCAGGGAATCTTATGTAGTTCGTGGAATGCATGTAGTTCGCATGCATTACTCAATCGGCATGTTTAGAATTCTTATTTGCCCTCAGCTAGGGTCAATTCATCCTACAGATAATCAAGATTTAATTAATAGAATTTGTCCTTAAATCATAAGTTTAAAATTCTCAAGATTAATATAATTTAATTACTAACATTTGTTTCATACTTGGCTGAAAAAACTTAATAAAACTCTTTAACAAAAATGTATTTTAAAAAGTGGTGGGAGGCACCAACATTCATACTTGCCTCCAGGGGAAAAAACCCAGTTACGGCCGTCACCTAACGACCTAACACTCTATAAATGTACAGTAAAACCTCCCTAAAGCGACCACATCCGGTTCCAATAAAAATTAGTCGCTCCGAGAGGTGGTCTCTTAATAGAGGTCATGTTTAAATCTAGATTTTAATTGTTGAAAAAAGGTAACAATTAATGTTACTAAAAGTTATTTTTCACATTAGGAAAAAATATGAACATTTAAGTATCAAAACAAAAGTTAATTTACATAAGTTAATTACTGCAGAGTTTAAAAAATGAATGACGTTTGCTTTGATTTTACGGTTTTTTCTTTTATAACTTTTATTTCCAAGTCCTTTCAAAGTTCAGTAAATAAATGCAATTTTTTTTGGACGGAAACAAATAATGACGATTTCATTTATTTATCTATTTCTTTGAGAGTTTCCTGACAGAATAGGGCAAGGGAGTTTATTGACCGTCATTCTTAATTTGTCATCAGAGTTAAATCCATTGCCTAAAAAGGCACAAGGGGGTTTGAACAAAAGTTACCGGAATAAAAAAAAAAAATTCTAAACTTAGTTTAGAAGTTTGATGAATAAGGCGCTCTCCCGAATTATTTTTCTAATAAAACCTTCTTCAAGCAACCAGGAAAAAGCGGAATTTGTTTCATTTTCTTCAAAGAAATGTGTCGCTCATGGAGGGAGTTCAGCTGGGATGGTCTCTGAATAGAGGTAAAATTAGTAATGAGCTTATGCGAATAAATTTCGTTACATGAAAAAATGGTCGTTCAGGGAGGTGATCGCATGATGGAGGTGGTCGCACAGGGAGGTTTCACTGTATTTAACACCAGGGACTTGATGGGATATTTGACCCAATGTAATGACTCATAATTTTTCTTGGACGTGCTTGGAATATTCCATTGAAATGTTGCCATTCACAATATGACGTCATTGTTACGCACGGACACAATTGTCTTTTATAATTAGATATGTTGCATATATAAAAAATCTTACGCGCGTAGCAAAATGCAAAGGTAAACAAACGGCAGCACGGGCATTCTTCCAAAGAAGTTTTGTTTCAAAGATAACTCCATGGGAAATTTAAAATTTGCGTTTTATAAATTATTTAAAAATTGCGAAAAATGCGCATTTTTTTTCTCAAAATATACTTTCAAAATAAAAAATGGTGTTAAAAAAAAAGTTAAAAAAAAAATATGGTTATTCAGAAAAAAAGAAAGAAAGAAAGAGTTAAATAATTTTGTTTTGCATTTTCTACTGGCATAATGACAGGTAACAAAAAAGAAATTAAAAAACCTCCTTACAAAAGGATTATGTGTGAAAATGCTCGCATTTCTCCACAAAAATACAGGTAATTAACGTTAAAAGAAATCAAAATGCAATTATTACATTCTGCGTAACATTTTCGGCGCTCACCCTAGGTTTATACGAAATTCTAAGGTTAAAAAGTACGAAAGTAAAATTTTGAAAATTATTTTATCATGCATTTGATTCACTTTTTTCTGATTTAATTTTTTTTCTTCCGCAATTCTTATTTTTATTTATTTTTTCATTTATTTCAAGAAAGAAAGTCTACTTTCACTTTTTTTTCTATTTTTATTTTGGTTGTAGTTTTTTAAGACTCCTAGTCAGTAAAATATGATCTTGTTTTCAAACAAATTATATTTCGAAAGACAATTTCCCCCAATTCGGCTGTGTAAAAGTTTAAATTGTTCGATTAGATATGTGTTAAATTTCTGTTTTCAATATACAGTAGAACCTCGATTATCCGAAGTAATTGGGATCGACCCTCTTTCGGAAAATCGAAATTTTCGGATAATCGAGAATGCTTCAATTTTAAGGAGAAATATATGTAATATTACTGATTATGGTAACAAGTGCTTAACCCCCTTCGGGACGAGCATCTTTTACAGAATTTTTAATCTTTTATCACCGGTTTTTCAAAACGGAAATTTTTGCCTAATTGAATCAGAAAAACGTTCGGATTAAATAACGCAAACTTTACAATAAAAATTTACTGGTGAGGATAATCACGGATTCTGAGCACCTTACGCGGCACGTATACCAGTCGCTCGTCCCCAAGGGGTTAATAAAAATAAAGCAATATCAAAATAGAAACAAGAATAAATTACCTGAATTTTAATTTTGAAATTAAGTACCTTTTGTATATATCACAAGGGTTTGAAAAAATGTTTTTTTGTCGCACTTTCGATTGCATTTGCTTTGAAGCTTTATCATGGAGTTTTTAAATATTATTAGTTCACCAGTATCACCGTCTTCCTGCTGCTCCAGCCGTGCCAAACCTTTTTCAAAACATTCAAAAGCTTCAGAACTGCTAATTTGTTCGTTTTCTTCGTTCCACTCCGCAGCTTACGGGAGCTCAAGTTAAATTCAAAGGAACTCTAAGAAAGGGGATCGAAAGTATTTATATGTACTCGTCGTTCGGAAAGGACCGCTTGCACACAAGGAATATGATAGCTAAAAAAATCAAAAGGGCACAAAAGGAATCAAGGGCGGATCTGGAGAGTCCTCAAGGGGGGGGGGGGGCGATTTTGGAAATTTGGATTCCAATCTGATGCGCGGGTCGAGGCTAATTTTTTTCACTGCGCGTCATTTTACTTCTACTTTTTCCTGTGGGTCGGGTTTGGGTCCGGTTGACTTCTATTTTTTGCTGCTGGTCGGGTTAACATACTTTTTTGCTGTGGGTCGCATTTGGGTCCCGTTTACTTCTACTTTTTGATGCGGGTCGGGTTTGGGTCCGGTTGACTTCTACTTTTCTGCAGCGGTTCAGGTACACTTCTACTTTTTAGCTGCGCCTAGCGCGTTGGGTTTGGGGTAGATTGACATATATTATTTCGGGTTTGGGTCAGTTTCGGGTTGGGTTTTTACTCTTGCGAGAAGGGTTCGGGCCGACCCTAATTTTGAAAAGAAAGTCTAAATATTTTTAAAGATAAAAACTACATACAGTAAAAGCTCCATAACGGGCACGCCCAAACAATTATTTAATAATTCTTTTTAATCTTCAGGATTATGTAAAAAATACTAATTTGCATAAAACTGCTTGTCTCTTTATATCTAAGATCAGTTGTAATTCAGCAGAGAATGCTTTGAAACTTATTAAAAAGTATACCGGGTGTCCTAAAATGGACTGATTTTAAAATTCTGTAACTTGCAAATGGTAACAGAAATTTAAAAAAACCTTGCAGGAGGATTATGTAAGATGTCAGGAGATTTTTCACTGTGATTCTTGATTTTGCTTTACAATAGCAGACACTAAATCGGTGCCCGATTTAACATCTTTTGCTGCGACATCTGTCGTTGCTATTTTAAACTAAAAATAGAAATCGCAGATTCTCAGTAAAAAAAAAGAAAAAAATCTGAAATTCAAAGCAATTTACAAGTCATTGAATTGTAATTAAAATCAGTCAGTCCATATTAGGACACCCGGTATATTCAGTAGCTATGGGATGGTGGCTGAAAGAAGCATTTAAAGAAAATAATTAAAGCTGACTTCGATATGTCAGTTAGAGATTTACCTGAGCTGAAATTTCTAGGTCCAACCCGCATAAAAAAAATTATTGGCCCGGCCCGGTATAAAAGCTAAAAAATCGACTCCAGCCCAACCTGCATTTTGCAATTAAAATTATTCATAAAGCGCGCTTACTTATGCTCATACTTTATTTTTGATTATGTTCGAAATTCACGAATACAGAAAAACATTAATATTAGTGACTATTTAGGCAATTATGTACATAAACGCTACATAAAAATCATTACTGAGGCAAATACATTCAAATGAAAATCCAGTAAGAAAATCAGTTTAGAATGAAAGAAACGGATAATAAAAGAAAATCACAATTTTAAAGCTCTACAAAGAAAAAAAAGTAGATTTTTAAAAATGCATCTCTGTAACTTATTAATTCAAATTAAAATTTTAAAGATTTCGGCAAACAAATGTACAACATAAATATAATTTTTACGAATAACAAATTAATAAAATGCCAAACCAACTTGGGCTCGGAGAGAAGAATTTAGAGAAGTGCACGGTTCGCGGTCTGACCAATACTGCTCATCATACGGGCTGAAACGAACCGAACGTTTAGCTTTTATTCCGGGCCGAGCCCCGACCTGGAAATTTTGGCCAGTGCAGTGCAGACCTTTAGGAAAAATGAAGTCCAGGCCAGGCTCGACCTGGAAGAAAAAAAAGTTTGGCCCGAGCCGAATTTGCAGAAGAATTTTAAGATCAGGGCACGACCCGGCTCTAAAAGAGAAAAGACCTTACCCAGGCCGAGTCTCATTGTTTTAAAATGGCGCGACCCGGGTCGGGTCGCGCCGGCCTCGAACTTTGCCCCAAGTCATTTCCCGTGAGGATGCATAATGCCGTTTTGCAAACCCTTTATTCGCTCAAGGGGGGGGGGGGGGATCGCCCCCTCCCTCCCCCCTTAGATCCGCCATTGAAAGGAATGTGATAGCATATAAAAAAAAGAGCTTTAAAAAGGGATTTCGGTTAACCGATAGTTCCGGTTTAAAGAGTTTCGGATAAAAAATGTTATACTGTATTAAATTCTTATTTTTTATTTATTGATGAATTTTTAATTTCTTATGGAAAATTAGCCAGAGACAAATGATATTGATATTGTTTTAAGTGTAAATTTTTATATTGTTTTAAGCGCAAATTTAATTCTTCTGTAATACAGCAGGCATGTGATAGAGATAGATTAAAAAAAAACATGCATGAAAATTCTTTTTAAAAACCATAATAAATCTGTCAATTAAGATAAAATTTTTAAAAAATTGCATTTGAAAGCAGATTTGATATACGATGATGTAAAAATTGAAAATGTACGTTATTTAGAATTTAATAAAAAATTCAGTAGCGAAATTTCATCGGCAAGTGTTGCCATTCTCAAAATGACGTCACCGTTACGCACAGATACGTTTGTCCTTTATAATATAGATAGATAAGGACAGCATTTATCTCAAGTAAAAATTGTCGTTTTTTGATTAGTTTTGTCCAGTAAATTTTAGAAAGGTTAATGCGAAATGGTTATTGGCTGTGATTCGCTGAACTCAACAATAACTATTTAAACTCAATGCATAACTAAATGACACATAAACAAGGCAGATTTTCTTTGTTACCAATGAACCCTTCAAGTACATAGACAGATTACACAATGAAAGTTGGAAATTATCAAATTATTTCTGATTTTGAGTTTTATTTGTCTACTTATCAATAGCACTTTCTCAAGTTTTCTGAAGGTCAAATCTAGTCGCTTTCTGAAATGTTTTATATTTAGCATACATTTAAATAAAAGGTCAGAGTCTACTTTTTTCAATGGCGTTAGTAAAAGATTAAGTAATCATTGTCACAGAAAGTATATCATCTCACAGTATCTTAATAAATACTTTTTTTTTTTGGTGTCTTGCTACTTATTTTGCCAGTTGATCGATAACCATGAATGCTGTTTGAGTAAGGCTGTAGAAAACATTTTACTGAATTTCAAGCTCAAAGTTTCATCTTTTAGTAAGTATTTTTTAAATGTAACTTGGTCATATCAATGTCTACCAACCTCCTCCCTTTCCCGTTCTTTAAATAGCATTAGTCTGTGATGAATATATTGCTAAGTAGATCATAGGACTTTCATTATTCTCGATATGTTTCTTGCAAAGTAAAAAGTGAAAAATATCTATTATATATTAAACCCCTTGACATTCCAGCAAAAGAGCGAAATAGGTTTTTTTTAATAATATATTTTAAGTGCTAAAAAACTGATGATTGTTCCAACATAATAAAAAAAAAAAAAAAAAAATATTCTTGTATATAAAGATAAACCTTGAGAATGTAACTATGAAATAAAAATTATATGAATTTTAATAATGCATGTATAACAGATAAATTGTACCTAAGTGAATGCAGTGGTGTTGCCAGTGGGCTACTGTTTTTAGGGTTCCGTACTTAAAAAGTAAAAACGGAACCATTATAAGATCACTCCTGTGTCTGTCCGTCTGTCTGTCACAGCCATTTTACTCGTAAACTATGGAACGTGGAAAGTTCAAATTCGGGGAAGTAATAAAGAACATTGACCCACATATTTTCAGATTAATAAACATTCATAAATATATTTAGTAAAAAAGTAGAGGGGCTAATTATGCTACTTGAAAAAAAAAATCTTTTCTTTGTATATCATGTGGGGTATTCTGTGAAAGCTTTTGTAACGCTGAACTCAAAAATACATTCCTTTTAATTTTAGGTATTATATTTTCAAAGATATTGTTGAAAATGTAGCGCAAAAATATGCCCCCCCCCCATCTAATTCCAAATCTACTGAAGCTAAAATTATAAAAAAATTAGAGATAGTAGACGTTAATATAAACCTTGCCGGAAAATTATAGCGATTACTCTAGGTCACATAGTTTTTGAGTAATTAGCATTTTTCTGTTATACAGAAATTTCGATTTACGGGCATTCAGAAAAATTGTTGAGCATCGCTGAATATACCTATCGTTGCAGAAGAATAAAAGCATTGTTGATAATGATTTAAAAAAAAAATCATCGGTAATTAGCTGAGATATTAACCCTTAAATGTACGGTCAGTTTGGACATACACAAGGACAGGGCGGCGTACTCTATGCCTAGTTAACGACTTTTAATGATATATATGTGTAATGTAATGTTCAGTAACAGTATAAAAGCAATAAACGTCAAATTGTTAAAAACATACTAATTTAAGGGGTCTCAAGACTCTAAAAAGTGGAAAAAAAGAAAAAAAAAGACCATTTTCAACATTTAATGTCTTAAAATGTATATGATTTTAAAACACAATTTTAATTGGAATGAAAGATATAAGTATGTTCCTTCTTTTCATGTATTTAAAAAATTGCAAGATACAGAATTAGTATTTATAGGGGGCTCAAAACTGTTAAACATTTGTCTAACAAAAAATTGGCATAACAGTTTACTCGCAGGATTACAAAATAAATATTGCAACTAGAATGAAAATTTTGTTGCTTACTTATACTTCAGATTGTAATAATTTCCCTGAACTTGAATAAATTTGTATTTAAAGCATTTTTATATTTTTAATGCAATGCTGCATTTAGCTAGTACAAAATTTTAAAAATTTCAACAATAAAAAGGAAATTTTAGGTTCAGTTTATACAGAATAACATGGAATATATGTTTTGAAAATTTCATGAAAAAATATTCAGAAATTTTAAGGTATACTGCGCGTTTTATACCCAAAAACGCCATTTGGGAAATACTGACTTTAAAGTTTCGGAAACGCCGCTTCAGCTATTGAGCTGGTATAATTCTAAAAGCCAAAACTTCTGTTCTAATGGGAATTTCAAGGAAACAATTATATCAAAATATTTAGAAAAGATAGGAGTTTAACATCTAAAAAAATTAAAATTTCTTAAATTTTGAAGCTTTAAGAGTCCTGCGACCACTTAATGCTTTCCGGCACGGAGTAATTTTATTTATAAACGTATGAAATAATGAACCGACACCAGAATTTATAAACAAATTTATTAGAAAATGCGAACTTGCTTATTTTCACGTACATGATAAAAGGAAAATTTTAATTAAATATTCTTGGTGCCATTTGTCTGTTTTGGAATTAAAATTAGGTGTCCGTTTTTTAAGGGCATCGCCCTCGAAATATTTAATTAGAATGAATCGCATAAATACTGTGAGATTCGCGATAGTTTGCATTGATTGTATCTCTCAATACGCCTCGAGTGACTTTAAAAGTTAATTAAATACCTATCTGGAAAAACGCGGCACTGACCAAGGCGGCGTTGCAACTTTGAGACCTCAATTCGAAGTCCGCTTAGCACAATGCCAAATTTAAACTTTGAACAAAGGTTTTGTTTTAGATACACTGTAGAAATAAAGGTTATTACTACGCTGAATTTAGTTTCATGAAATGCCAAATGAAGTTTAACTATGCACTGCCTTTATTGTCAGTACTGAATTAAGTTCACCATAAACAGATTAGGATAATATTAAAAAAAGAGTTATACGAATAGCTATATTTGATATTGTTCCATATATCTCTTTGAACTTTCATGGTATACCCGATTACACTTTTCTAATATATACAGTTATATCCAACTCTACGTTATATAGTTTAAAAAAAAAATCTTAGTATTCTTTTAGCAACTTTATATATATATATATATATATATATATATATATATATATATAATACAATTACAAATTCATATATTTATTCTACGGAACCCTCTGTGCGCGAGTAATGCTCGCACTTGACCGTTTATTTAAAATTCAGATTTCTTGATCGGTACTTTCTTGAAATAGTAAAATTCCCTTTTTTCCGCCTTAATTAATATGTCATTAAATAAGGCGAATTATACCACTTCAAAAAAGTGTTGCCAATCAAGAAATCTGAATTAAACAGTATCTCACTGGCAACAATGAGTGAACGAGTTATCTTGGCTAGATAGTGAGAGAATTCAAAACGTACTTATTTAACCCTTTATGTACTTGATGTTTCATGAATTATGAATTCATGAAAATTTTGTCTGCTAAAGCATTTTTCGTGAATTTTTTAAATTACATGAGAAGATTTACATAATCATTTAATAAATTTTAGAAGGATTGAAGGATTTAGGAGGATTCATTAAATTTGAATTTATAGGGATTTTGTGCAATATTTATAACCCCACTCAAATCTTTTATTTTAAATATTTTTCTTAGTATGTTTTATAATTAGGAAATGTACAAATATAATGCTCTTACAATAGAAATATAGAAATATTTTCGAATTGAAAAATCACCCCCCCCCCCCTTCAACGTCAAGAAAGCTGAAAAGATGCAAAGGCAAAAGAAATCATCCTTTTAAAAATATTTTTATTTTGTGTAACCGATAATGCTTTTGGAACAAGATAAAGTAATGCATTTATAACTCATTCTAAGATGTATTACAGCTAATTGATTTATTAAATGAATTTTATAACAAGTTATTTTAATGGTACTTATAAGTACCGCCAGTAGATAAAGGGTTAAATTTTTGTATTAGTGCATATACTAACTGAATATTATAGCGATATATTTGTCTACGCACTCTTAATAATAATAATAATCATAATAATCATAATAAAAATAGTAATAATTTACTTATATAAAATCCAAGTGTAGGTAACCATTGCGGGGAGAATCATGCTATCTGTATATTTAAAACACAAGACTTTTTTTTTAGTCATCTACCTTTAACTTTCACCTGAACCAATTTTGCTAATTTTTTTTAAAACGAAAGCTGTTTATTTGCAGATGTGCACTAGCTATTTAAAAAAATATTCCCATTTTTATATTTTAATTAAAAAAAAAATTATGAATTTTTTTCAAAATGGTGGCAATCTGATTACTTCCATTGTTTCAGATAAAAGAGAAATGATGAAAAATATTCAGACACATGATTTTTGGATGTATGTTTTCATTTGCAAGTTATTTTCGGTACAAAAATTTATGCACTTCTACTTAATTTTTATAAGCGTGTAAAAATTCTTATTTACTGCGACATCACGAGAATATTGTTTGTTGGATTTATTTTATCTTTATGCATTATGACTTTAGTTTTTTTTTTTTTCATTACAATTAAATAGAAAATATATTTTTATTCGAATTGTGGTAAAGCATAAAAGTACGTACATAAAGTAATGCTTAGAAAGTTACCGCCGGTGACGTTATGCTTAGCTTGAAATGCATTTTTACATTAATAAAACTAAGGAGATAAAATTATATTATTGTGTCAACATATGATTGTTTTGACGTAATTTTCCATGGGTTTTCATTTCTTAATTTTAAAGATCAGAATCGCAGACTTTATTGATCGTTGAACTATTTCAGAAATGTTTTTAGAACGTTTTTCGCTCAATTCCTCTTTTTAAATTTCGAATTTTTTTAGAAACCCTTTCTTAGCGAATATTTACATTTTAAAAGTAGCTACCATACCAAATTCCAAGCTTCTATACCAAATGTACCACATAAATCACAACTATTAGAACTTTTTCGCTCCTGCATCCTTTTAAATTTCGAATTTTTTTGAAAACTATCAATTGAGAGCATTTACGTCTCTAAAGTAACCACAATGCCAAATTTCAAGTTTCTTGCCTCAACAGTTCCACCGTATTCCAAATCGTAATCTAGATCGTTTTTTGAACATTTCCCGTTTATTTCATCCTTTAACAATTCGAATTTTTTAGAAACCGTTCTTAGTGATAATTTATATCTTAAAAGCAACGATTATGCCAAATTCCAGACTTCTATACAAATTGCATAACATAATAGCAATTTTAGAATGTTTTTGCTCCGCCTCCTCTTATATTTCGAATTTTTAGAAAACTGTTCTGGGCGAGCATTTACGTCTCTAAAGTAACACCTATGCCACATTTCAAGTTTCTAGTCTTAACGATTCCAAGTTAAACGTAATCTAGATCGTTTTTAGAATGTTTTCAGCTCATTTCACCCTTTAACATTTCGAATTTTTTAGAAACCATTCTTTGTGATCATTTATGTCTTAAAAGCAACGATTAGGGCAAATTACAGACTTCTATACATATTGTATAACATAATCGCAATTTTAGAATGTTTTTGCTCCGCCTCCTCTTATATTTCGAATTTTTAGAAAACTGTTCTGGGCGAGCATTTACGTCTCCAAAGTAACAACTATGCCACATTTCAAGTTTCTAGCCTTAACGATTCCAAGTTAAACGTAATCTAGATCGTTTTTAGAATGTTTTCCGCTCATTTCACCCTTTAACATTTCGAATTTTTTAGAAACCGTTCTTAGTGATAATTTATATCTTAAAAGCAACGATTATGCCAAATTCCAGATTTCTATACAAATTGTATAACATAATCGCAATTTTAGAATGTTTTTGCTCCGCCTCCTCTTATATTTCGAATTTTTAGAAAACTGTTCTGGGCGAGCATTTACGTCTCTAAAGTAACAACTATGCCACATTTCAAGTTTCTAGCCTTAACGATTCCAAGTTAAACGTAATCTAGATCGTTTTTAGAATGTTTTCCGCTCATTTCACCCTTTAACATTTCGAATTTTTTAGAAACCGTTCTTAGTGATAATTTATATCTTAAAAGCAACGATTATGCCAAATTCCAGACTTCTATACAAATTGTATAATCGCAATTTTAGAATGTTTTTGCTCCGCCTCCTCTTATATTTCGAATTTTTAGAAAACTGTTCTGGGCGAGCATTTACGTCTCTAAAGTAACAACTATGCCACATTTCAAGTTTCTAGCCTTAACGATTCCAAGTTAAACGTAATCTAGATCGTTGTTAGAATGTTTTCCGCTCATTTCACCCTTTAACATTTCGAATTTTTTAGAAACCGTTCTTAGTGATAATTTATATCTTAAAAGCAACGATTATGCCAAATTCCAGACTTCTATACAAATTGTATAATCGCAATTTTAGAATTTTTTTGCTCCGCCTCCTCTTATATTTCGAATTTTTAGAAAACTGCTCTGGGCGAGCATTTACGTCTCTAAAGTAACAACTATGCCACATTTCAAGCTTCTAGCCTTAACGATTCCAAGTTAAACGTAATCTAGATCGTTTTTAGAATGTTTTCCGCTCATTTCACCCTTTAACATTTCGAATTTTTTAGAAACCATTCTTTGTGATCATTTATGTCTTAAAACCAACGATTATGCCAAATTACAGACTTCTATACAAATTGTATAACATAATCGCAATTTTAGAATGTCTTTGCTCCGCCTCCTCTTATATTTCGAATTTTTAGAAAACTGTTCTGGGCGAGCATTTACGTCTCTAAAGTAACAACTATGCCACATTTCAAGCTTCTAGCCTTAACGATTCCAAGTTAAACGTAATCTAGATCGTTTTTAGAATGTTTTCCGCTCATTTCACCCTTTAACATTTCGAATTTTTTAGAAACCATTCTTTGTGATCATTTATGTCTTAAAAGCAACGATTATGCCAAATTACAGACTTCTTTACAAGTTGTATAACATAATCGCAATTTTAGAATGTTTTTGCTCCGCCTCCTCTTATATTTCGAATTTTTAGAAAACTGTTCTGGGCGAGCATTTACGTCTCTAAAGTAACAACTATTCCACATTTCAAGTTTCTAGCCTTAACGATTCCAAGTTAATCGTAATCTAGATCGTTTTTAGAATGTTTTCCGCTCATTTCACCCTTTATCATTTCGAATTTTTTAGAAACCGTTCTTAGTGCTAATTTATATCTTAAAAGCAACGATTATGCCAAATTCCAGACTTCTATACAAATTGTATAACATAATCGCAATTTTAGAATGTTTTCGCTCCGCCTCCTCTTATATTTCGAATTTTTAGAAAACTGTTCTGGGCGAGCATTTACGTCTCTAAAGTAACAACTATGCCACATTTCAAGTTTCTAGCCTTAACGATTCCAAGTTAAACGTAATCTAGATCGTTTTTAGAATGTTTTCCGCTCATTTCACCCTTTAACATTTCGAATTTTTTAGAAATCATTTTTTGTGATCATTTATGTCTTAAAAGCAACGATTATGCCAAATTACAGACTTCTATACATATTGTATAACATAATCGCAATTTTAGAATGTTTTTGCTCCGCCTCCTCTTATATTTCGAATTTTTAGAAAACTGTTCTGGGCGAGCATTTACGTCTCTAAAGTAACAACTATGCCACATTTCAAATTTCTAGCCTTAACGATTCCAAGTTAAACGTAATCTAGATCGTTTTTAGAATGTTTTCCGCTGATTTCACCCTTTAACATTTCGAATTTTTCAGAAACCGTTCTTAGTGATAATTTATATCTTAAAAGCAACGATTATGCCAAATTCCAGTTTTCTATACAAATTGTATAACATAATCGCAATTTTAGAATGTTTTTGCTCCACCTCCTCTTATATTTCGAATTTTTAGAAAACTGTTCTGGGCGAGCATTTACGTCTCTAAAGTAACAACTATGCCACATTTCAAGTTTCTAGCCTTAACGATTCCAAGTTAAACGTAATCTAGATCGTTTTTAGAATGTTTTCCGCTCATTTCACCCTTTAACATTTCGAATTTTTTAGAAACCATTCTTTGTGATCATTTATGTCTTAAAAGCAACGATTATGCCAAATTACAGACTTCTATACAAATTGTATGACATAATCGCAATTTTAGAATGTTTTTGCTTCGCCTCCTCTTATATTTCGAATTTTTAGAAAACTGTTCTGGGCGAGCATTTACGTCTCTAAAGTAACAACTATGCCACATTTCAAGTTTCTAGCCTTAACGATTCCAAGTTAAACGTAATCTAGATCGTTTTTAGAATGTTTTCCGCTCATTTCACCATTTAACATTTCGAATTTTTTAGAAACCATTCTTTGTGATCATTTATGTCTTAAAAGCAACGATTATGCCAAATTACAGACTTCTATACAAATTGTATAACACAATCGCAATTTTAGAACGTTTTTTGCTCCGCATCCTCTTATATTTCGAATTTTTAAAAAACTTCTGGGAGAGCATTTACGTCTCTAAAGTAACAACCATGCCACATTTCAAGTTTCTAGCCCTAACAATAACAAATAAATTGTAATTTAGAATGTTTTTTCTCATTTTTATTCTTTTAAATTTTGAATTTTTTAGAAACCGTTCATAGCAAGCATTTACACCTTAAAAGTTACCACCACACCGAATTTAAAATTTTTATTCCTATTAATATCACAGGAATCGCACTTTTAGAACGTTTTTTGGCTCCTACACTCCTTTGTAGGTTGTTGTACCGACATAAAATGTAGCCTATGTTGGATCAGAAATGGTCAGCAGCATTTTGCCACCATTATTTTTAAAATCGCTTCGGTAGTTCCCGAGATTACTCCTACAAACAAACAAACACACAAGCGTTACTCCTTTATAGTATAATATAGATTGTTTTTTGTAGTATGCTCTACCATACCACCTGTTAAATTTTGTTTAATCTTTTTAATCGACCAAAAATGTATTATACTGACAAAGTCTTTAATGGCTTATACTTTTATATTCTCTTGTAAAAGAATTTTGATGCCCATTCTCTAATTAACTCTCTAATGCCCAAGGTAGAAAGAATGAGTTCTAAAAATTTCGTAATTCAGAAAAACAGAATTCCTACCAGAACACCTAAGTAATAAATTTCGCCTTATTTAATGTCAGAATGTCTGTTATTAAATAAAGCAAAGATTTCTATTTTAAGGCTGTTCTCAGATCCAAAAGGGCAACTTTAGACATAAGTTTTAATTTTTTTTTTTTGGAAATGCATGGAACTAGCAGGTGTTGTTGTTCAGAAACAATGTAATCGAGCTGTGTTTTCCGTTTTTTTGCAAGCGCAATAGATCTTTCCGAAAATAGTGTCAAAGTGGGCGTTTTGAACCGAATTTCCGCGCGGAAGAAGAATAACCACTCAAGGAGGGGTAAAAAAGTCTTTGTTACGTGATCAAAATCGCTTATAACTCAATAGTTAATTTATTTTTCAAAAATGGAAAACACAGTTCGATTCCAAATCATTTCCATAGTTAGTGCTTCCAGTTTCATATCTTTCCGTTAAAAAATGAAATTGTAAATGTGTCAAAACGTTTTGCGCTTGTTGAGCAGAGCAGTTAGTTGAGAATAGCCTTAAATTTCCGGTATGAATTAGGAATAATCAGTGTAACAAAAAAATTAAATTTAAAAAATCAAAAAACCCGACTGTGTAAAAAGCGAACTAATTATTTCTCATCAATGTTAAACTTTTTTTTTTTATTATATTACTTACCTATTTTTTTTATTTACTTGTATATTGATGACTTTTAAGTTGTGTTGAATTGTTAGTTCCTATCTATAAACACAGTTTTGATAAGGCCTATAGATGTCTATGATGGTTAGAATTGCAGTAAAGCTAGAGATCTTACCTAATCAACTTCCAGGTTGTGTAATATTTAAACGGAGCTTCTGACCGTAAAATAGTCAATGAAACATCATATTCATTTTGAAAGACCTATCCAATGATATGCCACTCAATAGGGTCGTAAATTTTTTTTTTCGTGTCTACCGCCATTTTGTATTTTACGGACGCCATATTGAATTTATAAAAACAAAACGTAGCCTATAACCATCGGACGGTTAAGACGAATCGATAGAGACCTCATTCATTAAAATCCATCCAGCCGTTGGGGTGTTTCGAGGGTATAAAGAAATGCACATACTTAGATACGCGTGAAACATAACCCTTCTTGGCAGTGGGGTAAAAAAAAATCCACGAAATTGGGAATACTGGTGGTAGCATAAATCCTATGGGCATTAGAGGGTTAAAATTGTCAAGTTACGTCCGTAATCAAATACCAAATTTTCTGTTTAGGGGATTCAGTGACCGTAATGTCTGTTTATTATCATTTTCTTCTTATCCGTTTCTAAATAATGACAATGCAAGGACTTGGAACTATCATATTATTTCGCAATGATATGTCTTGAGTGGGCTCAAATCAGTTCTAATTGTTTTCCGATCTTTAAAAATATAAGAGAATTTGAAAATTACGAAAAAAAGAAATAAAAAAACAGTCTGTCTCATTTGCAAGTGTATAACATTTGCAAGCTTTCATTTGCAAGTTATTTTCGGTACAAAAATTTATGCACTTCTACTTAATTTTTATAAGCGTGTAAAAATTCTTATTTACTGCGACATCACGAGAATATTGTCTGTTGGATTTATTTTATCTTTATGCATTATGACTTTAGTTTTTTTTTTCATTACAATTAAATAGAAAATATATTTTTATTCGAATTGTGGTAAAGCATAAAAGTACGTACACAAAGTAATGCTTAGAAAGTTATCGCCGGTGACGTTATGCTTAGCTTGAAATGCATTTTTACATTAATAAAACTAAGGAGATAAAATTATATTATTGTGTCAACATATGATTGTTTTGACGTAATTTTCCATGGGTTTTCATTTCTTAATTTTAAAGATCAGAATCGCAGACTTTATTGATCGTTGAACTATTTCAGAAATGTTTTTAGAACGTTTTTCGCTCAATTCCTCTTTTTAAATTTCGAATTTTTTTAGAAACCCTTTCTTAGCGAATATTTACATTTTAAAAGTAGCTACCATACCAAATTCCAAGCTTCTATACCAAATGTACCACATAAATCACAACTATTAGAACTTTTTCGCTCCTGCATCCTTTTAAATTTCGAATTTTTTTGAAAACTATCAATTGAGAGCATTTACGTCTCTAAAGTAACCGCAATGCCAAATTTCAAGTTTCTTGCCTCAACAGTTCCACCGTATTCCAAATCGTAATCTAGATCGTTTTTTGAACATTTCCCGTTTATTTCATCCTTTAACAATTCGAATTTTTTAGAAACCGTTCTTAGTGATAATTTATATCTTAAAAGCAACGATTATGCCAAATTCCAGACTTCTATACAAATTGTATAACATAATAGCAATTTTAGAATGTTTTTGCTCCGCCTCCTCTTATATTTCGAAATTTTAGAAAACAAATGAAAGCTTGCATTCGAATTTTTTAGAAACCGTTCTTAGTGATAATTTATATCTTAAAAGCAACGATTATGCCAAATTCCAGACTTCTATACAAATTGTATAACATAATCGCAATTTTAGAATGTTTTCGCTCCGCCTCCTCTTATATTTCGAATTTTTGGAAAACTGTTCTGGGCGAGCATTTACGTCTCTAAAGTAACAACTATGCCACATTTCAAGTTTCTAGCCTTAACGATTCCAAGTTAAACGTAATCTAGATCGTTTTTAGAATGTTTTCCGCTCATTTCATCATTTAACATTTCGAATTTTTTAGAAACCATTCTTTGTGATCATTTATGTCTTAAAAGCAACGATTATGCCAAATTACAGACTTCTATACAAATTGTATAACACAATCGCAATTTTAGAACGTTTTTTGCTCCGCATTCTCTTATATTTCGAATTTTTAAAAAACTTCTGGGAGAGCATTTACGTCTCTAAAGTAACAACCATGCCACATTTCAAGTTTCTAGCCCTAACAATAACAAATAAATTGTAATTTAGAATGTTTTTTCTCATTTTTATTCTTTTAAATTTTGAATTTTTTAGAAACCGTTCATAGCAAGTATTTACACCTTAAAAGTTACCACCACACCGAATTTAAAATTTTTATTCCTATTAATATCACAGGAATCGCACTTTTAGAACGTTTTTTGGCTCCTACACTCCTTTGTAGGTTGTTGTACCGACATAAAATGTAGCCTATGTTGGATCAGAAATGGTCAGCAGCATTTTGCCACCATTATTTTTAAAATCGCTTCGGTAGTTCCCGAGATTACCCCTACAAACAAACAAACACACAAGCGTTACTCCTTTATAGTATAATATAGATTGTTTTTTGTAGTGTGCTCTACCATACCACCTGTTAAATTTTGTTTAATCTTTTTAATCGACCAAAAATGTATTATACTGACAAAGTCTTTAATGGCTTATATTTTTATATTCTCTTGTAAAAGAATTTTGATGCCCATTCTCTAATTAACTCTCTAATGCCCAAGGTAGAAAGAATGCGTTCTAAAAATTTCGTAATTCAGAAAAACAGAATTCCTACCAGAACACCTAAGTAATAAATTTCGCCTTATTTAATGTCAGAATGTCTGTTATTAAATAAAGCAAAGATTTCTATTTTAAGGCTGTTCTCAGATCCAAAAGGGCAACTTTAGACACAAGTTTTAATTTTTTTTTTTTCGGAAATGCATGGAACTAGCAGGTGTTGTTGTTCAGAAACAATGTAATCGAGCTGTGTTTTCCGTTTTTTTGCAAACGCAATAGATCTTTCCGAAAATAGTGTCAAAGTGGGCGTTTTGAACCGAATTTCCGCGCGGAAGAAGAATAACCACTCAAGGAGGGGTAAAAAAGTCTTTGTTACGTGATCAAAATCGCTTATAACTCAATAGTTAATTTATTTTTCAAAAATGGAAAACACAGTTCGATTCCAAACCATTTCCATAGTTAGTGCTTCCAGTTTCATATCTTTCCGTTAAAAAATGAAATTGTAAATGTGTCAAAACGTTTTGCGCTTGTTGAGCAGAGCAGTTAGTTGAGAATAGCCTTAAATTTCCGGTATGAATTAGGAATAATCAGTATAACAAGCAAAAATTAAATTTAAAAAATCAAAAAACCCGACTGTGTAAAAAGCGAACTAATTATTTCTCATCAATGTTAAACTTTTTTTTTTATTATATTACTTACCTATTTTTTTATTTACTTGTATATTGATGACTTTTAAGTTGTGTTGAATTGTTAGTTCCTATCTATAAACACAGTTTTGATAAGGCCCATAGATGTCTATGACGGTTAGAATTGCAGTAAAGCTAGAGATCTTACCTAATCAACTTCCAGGTTGTGTAATATTTAAACGGAGCTTCTGACCGTAAAATAGTCAATGAAACATCATATTCATTTTGAAAGACCTATCCAATGATATGCCATTCAATAGGGTCGTAAAAAATTTTTTTTCTTGTCTACCGCCATTTTGTATTTTACGGACGCCATATTGAATTTATAAAAACAAAACGTAGCCTATAACCATCGGACGGTTAAGACGAATCGATAGAGACCTCATTCATTAAAATCCATCCAGCCGTTGGGGTGTTTCGAGGGTATAAAGAAATGCACATACTTAGATACGCGTGAAACATAACCCTTCTTGGCAGTCGGGTAAAAAAAAATCCACGAAATTGGGAATACTGGTGGTAGCATAAATCCTATGGGCATTAGAGGGTTAAAATTGTCAAGTTACGTCCATAATCAAATACCAAATTTTCTGTTTAGGGGATTCAGTGACCGTAATGTCTGTTTATTATCATTTTCTTCTTATCCGTTTATAAATAATGACAATGCAAGGACTTGGAACTATCATATTATTTCGCAATGATATGTCTTGAGTGGGCTCAAATCAGTTCTAATTGTTTTCCGATCTTTAAAAATATAAGAGAATTTGAAAATTACGAAAAAAAGGAAAAAAAAACAGTCTGTCTCATTAAAATTTCTCTTTGAGAAATTGCCTGGATTCACTTTAAAGGATTTCAAGACTCTTAAAACTCCAAAATTTTCGAAAATTTATTTTTTTTAGATGTTAAACTCCTATTTCTTCTGAGCATTTTGATATAATTGTTTTTTTGAAACTCCTATTAGAACAGAAGTTACGGTTTTTAGAATTATACTTGCTCAATAGCTGAAGCGGCGTTTCCGAAACTTTGAAGTCATTTTTCTCCGAATGACGTTTTGGGACAAAACGCGCAGGATATCTCAAAAACGTCTGAATATTTTTTCCTGAAATTTTCAAAACGTATATTTCATGTTAGTCTGTATAAACTGAACCTAAAATTTCATTTTTATTGTTCAAATATTTTTTTTAAAGTGGTTATACGGTTGAAATTTTAAAAAATTACCTAAATACAACTTTGTATTAAAAATATAAAAATGCTTTAAATACAAATTTATTTAGGTTCAGGCTAATTATTGCAGTCTGGAGTATAATTAGGCACGAAAAATTTCATGCTAGTTGCAAATTTTTTTTTGTAATCCTGCGCGTAATCTGTTATACCAATTTTCTACTCGACAAATGTCTAACAGTTCGGAGCCCCCTATAAATGCTAATTCTGCATCTTGCAATTTTTTAAATACATGAAATGAAAGAACCATACTTATATCTTTCATCCCAATAAAAATTGTGTTTTAAAATCATATACATTTTTAGATATTAAATGTTAAAAGTGGTCTTTTTTTTTTTTTTTTTTTTTTTTTTTTTTCTTTCATTTTTTCATTTTTTCCAATTTTAACCCGTTTGTGCCTGAATTTTTATTTTCTCAAATTTGTTGGTAAAATCACTTTAAAAATACAAAATGAACTGGAAAAATACTAAAAAAAAAATTACTCTAAAATGTTTTTGTATTTATTTGATAAAATGTAAATGTACTAAATATGGGAATATGCATAATATTTGTAACAATATAATATGCATAATTATATGTTTTGTCTATATTTATATAAAATAAACTTTTAAATTGTATATTATATACTTGTAATTCGTATTTTTATGAATTACTAAAAAAAATATAGATATTTCTTTACAGAGACTAATAATATTATAAGTATTAGTAATAATAAGCTAAGAATAATTGTATTTGAGACTTAAAAAAAAATTTGTTTCAAAATCATCTTGAAAAGGACATTACGTAAATAACTGTCCTCTAAATGGCTAATAAAAATAGGCACCCATTCGTGCCTAGCGCCCTATATTTTGTACATTACAAAAATGCATAAAAAATAGGCTTGAACGCATAATTTCACAACTAAAAAATTACATATATCAAAGAAGTCTACAAGTTATGATTATGACTTATGTTTTTGAATAATTGGTAGAAAAAACATAAATAAACTTACTTTTTACATTTCGCCATCTTGAAAATGAAAAACCTATAAACTCCGAAAAAAGCCTTCATTTTAAGCAAATAAATACCCATCTTATACTACCACCTTTCGGTAACAGATAAAGACATTTATAAATAATCATTTCAAACAATTTTCATGGCATAAAGAAGAAGAAAAGTAGGGGAGACCGAGGCTAGTTGGCTACAGGGGTAAGTAGGCGCAGTCCTTATAAATCGACTGTTTGTGGATAGATTACGCACCCAGTCACAGAGTACCTTTCTTCATACTTTTTACAATCCTCATTGCAGTTTTGCAGCGTTACCTACGTTCAGTGAACATTTATTACGATTTTTCTGTTTTTTGCACTCATAAGTAATTTTTTGTTGCTTCATTCTTTTTCTAATACTTACCTTAATAATTGCTATTTAACTTGCGCAGTTTTTCTTAGTGTATGATTAACTGTACCTACACCATATGTGATTTACTAGGATTATTTATGCTTAGATGGTTACGTGTCCCTTTTGTGAAGAAATTCATTATGGGGCTAGTAGGCGCATTGAACACGGGGGAAGTTGGCTCGATGTCTGGTGTGTGCTGGTAGCTTGAAAAACAGAAAACACCGAGAAAAGTGGTTGCAATGCAAGATTTTGGGCACACGAGGCTTGCCCAAACGGAGAAACTCGTTTTTTTTATTTGTGACAACTGTAATTCTGATGATGATGTCGAGTAGGATAGAAGTTACTCATTGTTAATGTTTTATTCATTATTTTTATGTCTGTATAATTTAGAATTTACATTGAACGGCGAAAACGCCTTTGTTTAAACTTACTAGTAATAATGAAATTGATTTCTCTTAACTGCGTGTCTAATTTAAATTTTTATAAAACGTGTGCCAACTTACCCCATAGGTATAGGCAACTTTCCCCGTGACGGGGTAAGTTGGCGCACAATTTTCCTTTTACTTTAGGCTTCCGCTAAACATAAACTACAAAAGCTACAAACTCAAAACTCCAGGTATTTATAGCCCAATGCCTGTTCTTTAAATACAGAGACGAAGATCAAGATTGCTATTATTGAGTCTGGATCAGGAAATTGACGAGAGTATGGTTCTTGATTCTGTTAGGGAGGCATTGGTTTGTGAGGGGTTGGATCAGGACAGAGATATTGAAGTGGTAAGAAAGATTGGTACTAGAATGGGTAAGGTGAACTGGGTACTGGATGTCGATAATGATGTGTTTAGATGTCTGATTGGAAGAAGACGTATTTGCATAGATTTTAATCGTTATAGAATCGTGGAATTTTTACAGATAATAAGATGTTTTAAATGTCAAGGATATGGTCATCTCGCATCCAAATGTCAGGGCGATCAGAAATGCTCGAAGTGTGCGGGTGACCATCGATTGAGTGATTGCACAGTTGAAACAGAGTTTTGTGTAAATTGTCAAAAAGAAGAGGATGTGGACACGGACACTGGACATCGTGCTGACAGTTCTGACTGTCCGACTTTTAAAGCCTACCGTGATGGTTTGATGGCGAGGAGATTATAACATAGGTCATATCAAATGATTCACTATCTAGTGGTGTTGGAATCGTTCAGATTAATCTTAACCATTGTACCGATGCTTGTGAAGCTTTGTTTGACTATGCGGAGAGGGAGGGCGTTTTGTTTTTTCTTTGTCAGGATCCACATGCTTACGGTGGTAAAGTTTCTGGGATTTCACCAGACTGGTTAATATTTTCTTCTTTAAATAACACCTCCTCCATTCTGTGTACTAATAAAACCATGAATTGCACTATAAGCTTAATCACCCCAAACAGTGTTTTTATTACGGTGACTTTTGAACAGACTTCACTGACTCTTGGCTCAGTCTACTCAGCCCCTTCGAGTAATATTGATTCTGACATGTCGTGTTGGATCAATTATTTTGAAGATTGCTCGTCACTTATTGTTGGTGGTGATTTCAATGTTTCTCTGATGACATTTGGTTATACCAGAGAAGACGATAGATCGGAAACATTTCAGGATTACTTGATGATGGGTAATCTCAGGATTCTGAATGATCCTAATGCTCCTCACACTTTTGTTCGTGGTGAATGTAAAGGCCGCCCGGATCTCACCTTGGCTGGTACGGACGTGGTGCAATACCTGAATTCTTGGCAAGTTGACGATCAGAATTTTTCTTTCTCGGACCATAGGTACATAAAGTTTGATATGAAATTGGTACCGTTAAATGTTACAAATCTGAGGTATAAAACTAAAAATAAGTCTATGAGGAAGTTCAACAAGTATTTTGGAAGAATGAACGACAGATTGCAGAGCACTCTTGAAAGAGTACAGGGAGTAGATGGATTGGAAGATTGGCTGACCAACTTCGATGACTTTTTGCATTACGTTTTAGATAACTGTTTTAGAAAGGGTTCACTTAATCATAAGCCAACGGCTACATGGTACACAGATGCTCTTCGCATAGAGAGAAATAAAGTTAAAGCACTGTATAAAAGGTATCATAAAAATTTGTCTAATATAGCATATAGGGATAGTTATATCTCTGCTCGTCGATCATATAAACGTCATCTTCGTCAGGCAAAACGCGCTGGGTGGATCAGCTTTTGTCAACGTACGGACAACGCTTACGGTAATCTGTACAAATATCTCTCAGGCAAGAAGACTTCACCGTCAGACATGGTTTTCACGACTCTAGAGAATTCTTCGGCATTTGCGAGTTACGATGAAGTGGCTTCCCAACTTATGAACGAGCACTTTGGCATCACGAATACTCCAGCACAGATTCATAATTTTGTTAGTGATGAGGATTTTCTGGATCACCCTGATTATAAGCCTTTTACCCGACGTGAATTACGCTTTGCTCTACAGTGTCAGAATAACAATAAAGCTCCGGGAGCTGATGACGTTGATGCTTTGGTAGTAAAAAATATGTGCACAAAATATAGATCTCTTATGTTAATGTTATTTAATACTTGTCTGAGGTTTGGCCATTTCCCGGCGAATTGGAAGAAAGGCGTTATTATTTTTTTCAGGAAGAGAAACCGTCCACCGAATCTTCCGAAGTCATATAGGCCTATTACTCTTCTGCCCATTTTGGGTAAAGTTTTCGAGCGTCTTTTGAAGATGCGAGTTCTAACTATGTTAGAATCTCTGAATTTTCTTGATAACAATCAACATGGCTTTCGTGAGACTAGGTCAACGCTCACAGCTTTAAGTTCTCTCAAGACTTTGGTTGCAAAAAAGCTTACGAAATTCAAGTACTGTTCTGCCATTTCATTTGATATTGCGGGGGCCTTCGATGTCCTGGACTGGTTGGTTGCTTCTCGGATTATTGATGACCTACCGATTTACAGCTATATAAAGTATACTTTTAAGAGTTACATTTCTAATCGGCAAATCGGTTTTCGTTTTCTGAGAGGCATCCGATGGTTCAGGATATTTGTGGGCTGCCCGCAAGGATCATGCCTCGGCCCTTTGATTTGGACGATAGTGGCTGACGAGATTTTGAAGAACGCACGTAAGGTGCATATGGATTTGATTTCATATGCAGATGACTCTGTTGTTGTTGATGGTGCAGATACAAGACAGTCGCTTGAAGACAAAATGAATAATCATGTGGAAAATTTTAATAATATTTGTAATAATTTGAATCTCACCATTAATCCATCAAAGACTGTTGCTATGATGTTTGGCACAAAAACGTTGAAGAAAAGAAGACCAATCTTTAAAATTTTACATAACAGCATTCCTGTTAAAGATACAATGTTATACTTAGGTTTTACTTTGGATAACCTGTTTAATTGGCTCCCTCATTTGGAAGTTGTCAGATCTAAAGTAACAGATTTTTCCTGTAACATCAAGAAGTCGAGGATTCGTGACCGGGGTACTCCTCTTCAATATCTTAAATTGTGGTATCAAACAGTTCTTCTGAAACAAATAAGTTATGGCCATGAGATTTGGCTGGGGGACTTGAAGTATCACGGTATTAAGCGTTTATCCTCTTGTCAGCGAGTGGCTTTGTTCTCATTTATTCATGGCTATCGGACAACTTCTACAGATGCGCTTTGTGTATTAGCTGGTGTTCCTCCAATTTTTCTTCAGCTTTCGATCTCAGCCTTAAAATACAATGTGCTGCGTGGCGGAACGTCTATTGAATTGAGTGGCTGTCGCATGGATTCGGATAAACTAGTAAGAAGGATACCAACTTTTGATTATCCGTATTTTTATTCTCCTCATAATGTTAATTTTATTCGTCCAATGATGAAATATAATACATTTGCTGGTCACCCAGTTCTGTTTACTGACGGATCGAAGATGGATCAAGGGGTTGCTGCAGCTTATGTTGTGTTCAGGGGCCATGACTCTATATTTGAAAAAAGGATAAAACTTAAGAATTATAATTCGATCTATCAGGCAGAGCTGGTTGCAATTGCTGATGCAATAGATTGGTGCAGGTCATCACAGTTTTCAGTTTTCTATTTGTTTACGGATAGTTTTTCATCGTATTGCTCTCTCCAGCGTCTTTTCCCTAACGATGATCTTTTAATGAGAATTTACGATAATCTGAGATTAATGAGTGATAAAATTATTAACATAGGATGGGTTAAGGCCCATATTGGCACTTATGGAAATGAAAGAGCGGATTTCCTTGCTAAATCAGTGATTCTTAACGATGAGTATGATATTGAAGAAAACATTCCTATGCCGATCTGCATGTTAAAAGCCGGTCTGTCTAAAAAACTTATTTGTGATTGGCAAACTGATTGGAATAATAGTAAAAAAGGTCGTTTTACATATGACTTATTAAGTAAAGTTAATTTGGATTATGTATGTTATTCTCAGATATGTGTTTATTTTTACACAGAGCATGGTGCCTTTCCGGCATATCTTAAAAAAATGGGAAAAGCAGAGAGTGATAAGTGCAGGTGTGGTACTAGGGGCGATGTTCGTCATTTTTTATTTGACTCATGCCAAGTGTCTGCTGAGAAATTTGATTTTATTAGGAACCGTCCAGTGGCATGGAATATCAGAAGAGTTCTTGCTTGTCGTGGGAACTATAATAAGTTACGAAATATCTATAACACGTTAAATAAGAATTTTTCATTTATTAAATATGTGTTTTGAATGTCTACTTCTTGTGGTTTTTACTGCAAGCTGGTGAAAGTAAAGCTGTGCCCTTATTGTGACATTGAAATACTTGGTCTGCTGGTCGGAACTATCTTTTTATCTTCGGTGCTCACAGTGATTGGCATGTTGTGCGGCTACACATGGTGGTCTTTTAAAAACTTTTTAATAACATTATTATGTCTGTTTACGAACATTTCGGACTACTTTCTACAGACTTTGTGTTTCAGAGTGTATGTGGTGTCCTTCTTAGGAACTATGATACGAACAATTATTTTGTAGGACTTTGGCGATGGACTCGTTTATTTTAGTCTAATGCAATTTGTATATGTGCAGGTCAATTTAATTTATAATTTAGTTCAATATGTGATTCCAGTTTTGTGTAAGTTTTCAAGTCAGTGACTTGGGCATCTGTGACATTTTTGTTTTGGTTCTGTTGGTGTTTAACGAGAGGTGTTCTCGTTCTTTGCTTAAATTTTATTTTGGTTTACAAAATAAGGAACCTTACATATGTAGATTTTATTTCTAGTGCGGGTCTCACTACTGAACGTTAGTCTATGTTTAATTATTTGCCGTCTGGTTTTTCTGGGCCTGTTTTCTTAGCGGTGGTTTTTCTTGGTGGTGCATAGGGTTTTCCGCCGGAGCAATAGAACCTATGCCAAATTTGGTGGGTGCTCCGGTTGGGTGATTCTGCCTGTTCTTTAAAAGTACAGTTAAAGTTTCATAAAAAACTTAAACAAAAAATTAATAAAATCAATAACTAAAAACTGCGCCTACTAGCCCCGGTCTCCCCTATACAAATTTATTAAAATTCGAAGCGTCCCAAAAATGGGACGCTAAGCATAAATGGGTTAAGAGTCCGGAGACCCCTTAAAGCAGGCTATGAGTGTGAATTAAATAAAGTTTTTAACTCGTTTTACGCGTGGCTTTTATTCCTTATCTTTTCCTTTTAATCTTTAATATATATGTATGATAAAGTTTAAATATATAGGAGTTATTAGTGGTTATAGAAAGTATTCAATTTTTCTCACTAATTGGAGAAAAAAAATTATACATATATACAGGGTGTCCACTTTCAACGGTGCTCAATAACTAGTTTCTAAACCGTTTGTCATAGACATATAGAGACTAACGGTTATGACTAGCTGTTTAGGAATTAGCCATTGGACAGTGTGGACACCCTGTATAAATATAATACCTTTGAAAATCAAAAGACAACTGACAAGTTCTCTTAATATATATATTCTTAACTTTTTAGTTCGTTTTAGTTAAATAAAATCAAAGTTTTGAATTTAATTTAATTTATATTATTTTTTGATTTTCAGTTTTGAAAGTTAAAAAAGTTTTAAAACGGATATCGTGAATATTTTCTACCGGAAATATTTTATCAATCAAAATGTAAAATTTTAGATTATGTTTATATGTATGAATCGAGTTCGTGAAAAACATATTCTGGTCTTTGAAACTTAGAATCATTTTAGATAAATATATACCCCTTTTTTGGAGAAAAAAAGCGTTTAAAAATTTAAGTTGTGAAATTTTCTGCCAGGGCGCTACTAGTATAAAAAATCGATCATGTGGGATTTTTTATCAAACATAAAATTGACCATTGAGGAAGCTTATTCTGAAGATTTAAGCGAAATGGGGGGGGGGGGGGACGAGTTTTTTTTTTGTAATTTGTGGGAACTGAGTGTTAATTAGTTATGGAATTTTTCACCAGGGGTACTACTGGCTCAAAACACCTATTAAGGGGAAGTTTTTATGAAAACATGGCGGAAGCTTATTCTGAAGATCTGAGAGAAAGTCGTTTGTGGGTAATCAGTTTAAATCGCGTAGTTCTGCAATTTCCCGCCAGGGGCGGCGCTAGTGGTATTAAAAACCTATCATGAGAAAAAATTTCTAAATATATGAATTCGACCATCGCAGAAGTTTATTCTGAAGACATGAATAAAATTTGTTTTTGGGAAGTGATTAGAAAATTCGTAGTTATGTATTTCCCCAACATGTGCACTACTAACATAAAAACACTTATCACGTGAAAACCTTCATTAAAATACAAATTTGATTATGACAGACGCTTATTTTGAAGATCTGAGCGAAATTCGTTCCCAGGAAATAAGTTTAAATTGCGTAGTTTTGCAATTTCCCGCCATGGACGCTAGTAGTTTTAAAAGAAACCCTTCATGAGAATTATTTTCATAAAAATACAAGGTTCACATTGAAATTTTTGAGTTATGGATACAGAAACGGATCCAGAGAAACTTTTTTTTTTTTGGAGGGGGGGGGGGGGTAAGGGGGTGGAGGCCTTACCGAGTAACATATAATCACCGTAGTCATAACTTCTGTTGGTTAAATCATTCCTTGCAATTATTTATTAAATGAGTATGAAATAATTAATGCAGTTTGAAAATACTATAGATTTTCAATTATCCGACGTTCAGTTAACCGAAAAACTCGGTTAACCAACCCTCTTATTATATACCCCCCCCCCCCCCCCATCTCCTCAAAATATGTCTTATTGTTACTTATTGTGTCAAAAAAATTAAAAATGTTATAACAGAATTTATTCATTAAATGTCTTATTTTTATTATTTTTATTTTTACTCTTTTACTATGGTAATTATTTATCTTATTTTTTGTATTTTTAATTATAGTTTTTACACTTATGCTGATGTTACCCACAGTTCCACAGTTATCCGACAATATATCTTAGCCAACTAAAACCTAAGATTAATCTTTTGAAAGCTGAACGGCCTGGAGTCTTTTGTAGCAACATTTTATTACTATTAAAGAGCCTCTTTTAAAAATGTCTTTATATTTAAAAAAAAAAAAAGAAGTACCCTATGTTGCAAATTTACATAAAGCTAATACGGGAGGGTAGTACACAGTGAGACGAAAATTATTATTACTTAAAAGCGACGATTTTTATTCTTTTGAAAAAAAAAATTTGCTACATCGTTAAGCTACACAAATACGCTACACATTAATGTATAAATGATTTTAAAAAAGTTATTTATAAAATCACAGAAGAAGAATAACGGAGTATCGAAAATTGTCTCACTGTGTACCGCGGACAATGTATGTATTTTCATAAATCATACATTTTTACACTCTATCAATAATTTTCTGTAGTTTATGATTTCTAATTAATATTTCTAGATTTTCAAAAAGTTTAAAAATATGAGCCTCGGGTGGACAATGGCAGACCATGGGCTACCTTCATGCAAATTTTCAGCCTCTTACGTTTAGTAGATTTCCCTAGCCATCGCACACCCGCACACACACACAGAAAAAGAGAGAGAGAGAGAGAGAGAGAGAGAGAGAGAGAGAGACCCTCTTTTATTAATAAATAAATATATATTTTACATCAGAACCACGTAGTAGGTACACAATGAGGCATGTCTCACTGTGTACCACAACTGTGTTTCTCACTGTGTACTTTCGTTACGTTGTAACAAAATGGATGCCACATTTAAAAAGTTTACGTCGTTTTGTCGAAATAGTCTATTATTAGATATAGCTAGATTTGGTTAAGTAAATATATGTCATATTGAAGGAAATAAACTTTAAAATAGACGTTTATGTAACTTTAACCTCTATAAAATAAAGAATTATTTACTATTTTGTCGGAAGAGCAACTGAAGTGCCGAAACTACATCCAAAACTACATCCGAAACTACTTTCTGGTCAGAATGGGGGGAAAATGGCCATAATTTTTTTCTGCTCTTTAATCTACACCTAACATTTCATTTATAATGGCTTTTCATAATAATGGAAACCATCAGTCCATTGGAAGAAAATGATCCATTCCAAAGGTATAAGTTCGATTGAAAAAACAATTTAATATTTTGAGCAGACAGAAGAGGCTACATCTGCAATTTTCATGACAGTAATAGAATCATATAGCTGCCAATTTGTACGGTTTTGTTACCTCTAAAATTGAATACAAATTTTTACTATATTTAATTGTTGACAATTGTTAGATTTCGGCGATTGAATTAGGAAAAATTCACTGGTAAGTTTTAGAGGTAAGAAAAAAAAATCTTAGAAATTGGTAGCTATGCAGTAGCGTAATACTGCAGCCAAAAAACCTGCAGCAAAATTGACATTTAACAAACAAAAAACTTTTAAGCGCTTTTTCAAATAAACAATTTCATTCCCCGTATTTATTAAAAGTAACGGAAATGTACAAAATGTACATAAAAAAATGTTACTAGTAGCATAAAACTGAATGAATTAGGTGAAAATTTATATTTCATCTCCTTAGTGACTGGCGATTTGTGCCAATCCGGTTTATACGAGTATTTTGCTTATCCGAGGTAAGCTTGGTCCCTATTAACTCGGATAATCGGGACTTTACTGTATAGCAAATTTATATTTAACCGTAGAAAAAACAATTAAAAAAAAATGCATTCCAGATTCTAAATAATCAGAAAAAAAGTTACAGAGAGCATAATAAGCTATATGTATGACACTGGAATAATATTTTTTAATAATTCCACGAACCGGAACAATATTTTACATACTTTCACGAACCGGAACAATATTTGTCACAATTTCACGAACTGGAACATCGTTCCGGTTTGCTCCGGTACATTTCGAGCCCTATTTGTATACTTTTGAGAAATAATGAAACACATGAAATGCAAAGGGAACGCCAATAGCGAAGTTACAGCTATCGAAATGGCGACGTGAAAAATAACATCAGCTGTCACGAAATGTGTTATAGTAAATTTATCGGGAATATCAGTTTTTTTTCCTTCTGTATTTAATACTTTTCTTTTAATACAATACAAAAACTTCCACAATCATTTACAACCCCATAGAATGTTCAACCACGGCGTATATTTATTACTTGCAGGAAAATCATTTGTAATTTATAAAATGTTTTATTAATCTTTTTTTTCTTTAGCTTTTCCTTTGAAGTGTTTTAAAATTTGGAAAAATGCTACATTTTCTGGATAACTTGAATGAAGAACAAAGAAAAATACTCAAACAAGTAAGTACATTCTTAAATTATAGTGCTTAATCCAAATAAAAAAAAAATTTGATAATAAAAAGCTATAATTTAAACTAACACAGAAAAAAACTGTTATTAAACATTTTCAAGGCTATGAAATGTTATAAGTTAAATAAAGAAAGCTCTACCTTTTTAATACTTAAGAAATGCATAAGAAAAAGCATGTATTTTAAATATGAAACAACAACAACAACAACAACAAAAAACAAACGAAACCCCAGTTTGTTATATACAGGTATGGGAACGAAAAAAAGAAAATCCCGCACTAACACACACTAATTTTGCTGCAACTAATCGTATATAAAAAAAGGTATAGGTACCAATCGACAGGTAATAATCAGTGGTGGGATTCAAATAATTTAACAACCGGTTCGCTGCCCGAATGATTTTTGATGTACAAAAATGAAAGAAAAAAGAAGCATCGCACATAGAATATGAAACATTTTCCAATATTAAAAAAACTTTGATCCTTTGGTACAGTATAAAAAAACCTGAAACATGTTACCCTATAAAAGGACGTTAATAAATATTCGGCAATCATGAAACCCTGGTCATAATTTCTATCAGAAAATGCATCAAAATAATCAGGGCTTAATTTCTAACAAAAAAAATTGCCGGAGCCCTAATATTCTGCAATGCTAACAACCGTAGAGTGCCCCCCTCCCGTCACTCCAATCTGCATATTTATATTTCTTATATTATTTGCAAAATTTAAAGCATTTTTTTTTCTTTAGTAAAATAAAAATTTTAAATATATCTATCTGTATATATTTAGTTGTTAATTATTTCTGTTTTTAGTTATCATTCCTCCTGAATAGAAAGCGTCTAATTTTAAAGTTAATTAATTGAACAATTCTGCGATTAAATATGATAAGGATTATGATTCAGAAGTAGTGTTAACATAAAAAAGGAATAGTTCGCAGCTGTGCATTTTTATAAAAAAATGAATGAAATTTAGAGAAATTAATATTTATATGCTGGAGAATGGAACAATGCTTTTTAATTTCCTATAAAAGGTGATATTTTAAACTATAATCGATTCCTTCCGCATAACAATCTTTCGTGGTTTGTTCCTGAAAATCAGATTAAATAAAAAATTTGACACCGTTATCGGAAAGATTCGATGCTTTTATAGAAAAAGAAGTAACACTGCTCGATTGCTTTCTATCAGAATAAACGATACATGGCAATTATTTCTACTTACAAATGAAATTAAACTTCGTAAATCTGAATGCAGAGCCGTAGCATAGACATCGTTCATGTTACAAAATAAACAGAAAAATCACTAACGTGATTTTTATACTCGTACAAAATATAAGAATAAAAACCTCAAACCAACAAATCCTCAAGCTGATGCCCATTGACTAAAAACTGAAAATATTCTTTTCAGGTTCGATATCTAAATCAAAAAATATAATAAACCAGCAAATTAAAAATTATCGTAATGTCACAAAAGAAAATTGAACTGTAAGAAAATTTATTGTTCAGTCTCTTGATTGGCGTCGCATCGACACGTCGCCGCCATCAATACCAGACATAAATTTGCTAATAGAATAGAAAAATACGATTCATGTTTCCCTTTATTCTGACCAAAATAGCATTAAAATGATTTGAAATAAAATCGAATACGTAATATTTAAGGAGGATTTTCCCTCCCCCCCTATACATGAATAAATAAAATTTTGAAAGTAATTCAGATTGAGCTTGAGCCAGCCCAAGCCCAAATACTGATATAAAAATTTAGTTGAAACATCTCCTTACGTCACGTATAACTGTTTTGATGAAAAAGAATGCAAAAGCTTGGAGATGGGAAGGAGAGGGGAATTTAGGCTTTGATTTTTCGGAAGCACTATTGCACTGGGCTCCGGGGCCCTGTATTTATGAGCTCTTGTGAATTCCGACCAATATTTAAATATTTACTTAAAACAGAGAAATACCGGAGCTAAGCTCCGGTGGGCTCCGGCTCAAGTTAAGATAAAATCATATATTATATTGAATAAATTTTATATTATATTGAAAACAAATAATAAAAAAAAATGCAATTTAAAAAATTACAACGACCATTTGGAAAATGATTTTTTCAAAGACTAAAATTTAAGACATAAAAAATAGCACGGAGTTGATCATACATTACGTACGCCATGAATTAAGCATTAATAGTGTTATTACATGTAAAAATTGCAAGCGCAGAAATCGCCTGCGACTCGTATGTATTATCCACCTGAAACTTACGTATTATTCAAGCACTTCATTGGCTGTTCGGGAAAAGGTTTTTCCATTGTCAGATTTCCAAGAAATCTGACGACCCATTTAAAATGAAATTTCATTCTTAAACTTCTAAACATCCCACAATATTACTTCTTATATCGTCGTACAGAAAAAAAAAATGTACTTTTAAATGCAATTTGTTTGAAAGCTGTATCTCAATTTGTTTCTGAGTTATTAATTTTTTTTGTAGTTTTTATTACTTTTTTGTCATAGTGGCAACACTCTGTTGTCCATCTCTGTTGGAAGTAAAGAGAAATACAGATTACTGTATAGACCAGAGTCGGCGAACCTATGGCACGCGTGCCACTTTCGGCACGCAAAATAATTTATTTTGGCACGGCGCGGAGTTGATTATGTCTCTAAATGGGGATACAGCGATTTTACAGAAAACACACGAAGTTAGATGATCTGATTCGATTCTAAATTCGATTAATTGCAAATTGAAGAATTTTAATCTCATTCAATATGCTTTCGAAAATTTATCAAAGAAGGAAAATATTTGAAAACTATCAAAAAGGAAAGATTATTACAGATGGTAAATTATGGTAACTTGGAAATTAATTTCAGAACTATTTAAATAAATTGCCTTTTTTCTTCCATTTTAATAATCTTTTCTACTATTTATATCTGCAAGTCATCATTTTCACAAATTTATAATATAAGAAATCAAATAGAGAGTGGTTGACATATAAATTCATTTAGTTTGCATTCTGTTGAAATTAACTGAACAAGAACATATTAATTATATTTCACCCAAGATACAACAATTAATCACATTATGTTTTAATTAATTTCTAAAATATAATTGTTTCTATGATTATTACAGTGCAATACTTACATCTATGTTACTCATTTTAGAAAATATCTTAATAAGTAATTTTCAAGTAGTTTTGATTCATTATATTTCAATTCACTAAATTTGTTTTTTAGTTGGCACGTCAAGGTCAAGTAAAATAATTTTTGAAAAAAATTGGCACGCGACTATAAAAAGGTTCGCCAACCCTGGTATAGACCAATCAGAAAACGAATAAAATGATGATTAAACCAATAAAAACCTTCAGATATGCTTTTGATTATGCTTCAGATATGCTTTTCCCCTGACGAGGACAATAACCATTTTTTCAAATGGTTAATAAAAGTAGCAGAAATGTAAGTTTAAGAATTAAGCCATGTTCATGACCTAAAGTTGTATATAACATATTTAGAAAAATATTCTCTATGCTATAGCAAGTAAGACAAATTAGAACGACCAAAACTTCTCGAGTTATGACATTTAGAAATTTTAGGAATTTTTACCATTTCTTAATACAAAAAAAAAAAAAAAAAAAAAAAAAAAAAAAAAACACGGCAGATAAAGCTGGAAATTCGTAAAATACAAAGTATTGTGATTCGGCAAGTTTAGATCGTACAATGTCTTTTCATTTGTTGGAGCTGGAAAAATATTTTTTTTAAATATAACTTATAGGACTCGAGGAACTTACCAAAATTTTGGATTTGTTACATTTGCGAAAATAACTACTTTCATTTAAATAATTTCTAAGATATAAAGAACAATATTAAAAAAATGCGCAGTTGGAAGTATATATCTAAATCTGGCGATTTAAGTATTAGCTATAGATCAGCGATAACAGGGAACATTCCGTGCCAAAGCAAAGTACCGTTTATTCGAATAACAGCGTTGTCTGAACCCCGAGCCTTAATGAATGACCCTTAAATTAACCTGAAATTTGTATGATTTTATATCTTTAAATCTATTTTATCTTAATTTATATTTTTAAATGAAAAAATATTGAATTGAAAGTATATGCTATTTGGTACTTTACTTTCTGCGCAATTTGATTTGTGGAGTCTATGCGCACCAAAAGCGAGCGAAACCGCGACGAAACACTCAGGTTTTCACTGATTTCGTCGAAATTTCACACATTATTTTTTGTAAAAAATATTTTCACCCGTCCGAATGTTTAAAATTTTTTGTAGATGATGTAAATCTGATCCACTGAGAATCTCAATACCATCTCAATTTGAGATACTCTTAAAAGATTGTGTTCAAATGCAGTCGTTTAATTACTTTTAGTATACAAAAATATCGTCTCTGTGAGGCACGAAATGACCTGCATTTGCCGGTGTATTTGTTAGGGTTAAAATTCCTAGTTTTTTAAATCGATTGTCCCATCAATAAGAAAGTGGTTTCAGATTTACGAACATATTGGTTTGGCAGTACCTCTAAAATTTCGCGACGAAACACTCAGATTTTTACTGATTTCGTCGAAAATTTCCCACATTTTATTTTGTAAGAAATATTTCTACCTGTTCGAACGTTTCAAAATTTTTGTAGGAGATGTAAATCTGATCTATTGAGATGCTCTAAAAAGATTGTGTTAAAAAACGGACGTTCGGTTATTTTTAGCGTAGGAAAAATACCGTCTTCGTGAGGCGCGAAGTGACCTGCGTTTACTGGTGTATTTGAAAGGGTTAAAATTCATAATTGTTTTAAACTAATTGCGCCATCAATCAGAAGAAGGTTTCACTGTAAGAACATCTTTTTGGTTTGTCGGTACCTCCATAATTGCGCCCTGGAGGGGCGTTACAATAAGGAAGAAAATATTTTCGGAAAAACGACCCCTTTTGAAACTTGTTTTTCAAGCGGTTAACTGCGACATTTTTTTAAATTGATTGCGGCATATGAGACGTAGACCTTTCAGAATATGTCTTTCACTTTTAAGTTTACTGAGCGGTTTGGCCGATGTAACTTAATAAATAAGGACAAAATACCTCCGAAATTTCATCTTTCGTTCTTCATTTTCGATTGATGCGTAAATAAGGCTTCTGTGCGTGCGCCAGAGTTGAGTTTTTTTTATTTCTCGCAAGAATAGAGTTGAGTTTTTAATGAGAGTTAGTTGCTATTTTTAATTAATAACTCAACTAATTATTAGAATTTTAAAATTATGTGTCTCAGGTGCATCAGGAGACATTTTGAGCAAGCCTCACAAAATTTTTTAGTCTCGTACGTGCCGTAGATTTTGCTAGCCATCGAACACACACAGACAAAGCAAAACTTTCTTTTATTAGTATAGATAAGTAGTTAGTGTAATTTTTAAACCTTGCTATATAACTAGGATTAGTCTAGCGCTGTCAATTTAGTTACCAAAATTATCAAAATTTCTTTTTTTTTTTTTTTTTTTTTTTTTTTACTGGAATTTTTACTTACAGGACTGGTGAAGAAAAAACGTATTATTGTTCCAAATGAAATATTATTTTATTAAATTAAATTAATCAGGACTTATCACAGAGTTATGCCTAGAAATCAATGTTGTGCAGATAAACATTTAAAGAAAGCAAATTAATGTAAATGCGATTTTCGCATTTGACGTATCATTTTAACAACCGGTTCGCCGAAATCAACACAAATTAACAACCGGTTCTACCGAACCGGTGCGAACCGGCTGAATCCCACCACTGGTAATAATGTATACTATATTAAGTATTATGATTAAATTATGCTTCGGGAATGGTATCATTTATACTTAAAAAACAATACTATGTAGATGGGATGTATAATACAGTTTAAATTTGTTTTCAAACTGCAGTAACATTGGTTGAAACTCTTTTTTTTTTTTTTTTTTTTTTTTTTTGTATACTTTAAATTAGTCCTATTGGTAACTAAACAAATCCAATTTAAAAATAATTTCAACAGAGACATGATATATTACAAACAACGGTGTTAAATTAAGCTAGAAAAATTACTGTCAAAATTCTGAAACTGAAAGGCTAAATTTTTAAAAGCTATATTTTTCTTTTTTTTAAATACATCATGCAAAGGGATTTTTTTTTCTTTTTAGTGTGCTGAAATTTAAAATGTTTATTATTTTGCGTTTTTAAAGAAAAAATAACTTAATTTTAATAAATAAATTTTTCCAGGAAAAACTGCCCACTTCAAAATTTCCGGAAATTTCACATTTCTACACCCGAGTCCATAATAGAGGAGTGGGTCCAAATACCGGCTATTACTTTTGTTTTCAATCTAGATCATACAGTTTTCAAAATTAGTAAAAGAAAAAGTAACAGCAGGGTACCTTGACATGTTTTACACCTGTTTAGAGAAAAAAAAATCAGTTTAAAAGGCGTTTTCTGTTTATAAAAAGCAAAATTCCGAAAGTCTTCAAATTTTGAGTTTTGAAAATGGGGTCTAAATACCGGCTACCTAAGTTTTTTTTTTTCCAAAAGATCACACAAATAGAGCTATTGATATTTATTAAGCAATAAGAATATTATTTTAATAAATTTTATTGATTAATAACATTTCTTATACACAGAAAAAATACGTAATTTTTAATAAACAAGCATTTTTGTCAAATTTATAAAATTCTTAACGACTATCTCTCACAGTCTTCTTTCCATTACGTTTCTAGTTTTGTTTTTTAACGTGTAAAACTAAAAAAAGCTTGCTGATTGCAATGAGAATTATTTTATCTAAAAAAAATCACAAAAATAATATCTCTCTGCGTCGGTGCAGTCGCTATATGTCCACATATCGCATTCTCAACACTGAACTAAGAGTCCCCTCCCTCATTCTTGTCCGCAGAGAAAGCACCCATGCAGACGACAGAAATTGCATCATTTTCTTCTGTTGGATATCTTCATTTTTCACTTTTTAAAAATTCAATTTCTGCCCCTTTCGCCTGTTTTCCTCCGTCATTCTTCTTCTTTCTCTTCACATTTATTGAAGGCAATTTTGGAGCGTCGAACAGCGGTTTTTTTTGTGAAATGATCCGGTAACAATTGTCTCTCCTGAAGAATTACGGCCACGGTTGCTTTTTTTCATATTGCGAAATGGGATTGGAACTATTTCTGAACCATTTAAATTAATTTATTAATTATGGAACTATTTAAATTAATTTATTTTCCTCCCCTTCAAGCAGAGCAACCGAGAGAGGTCCAAATACTGGCTAGCCGGTATTTAGGCCACTCTAGGTAACCGGTATTCGGACCACTGCTATGTTTAAGTTACACTGTTAAAAATTTTGCAGCATTCTGGCAGATCATTCAACCGTTTTTTGAAAAAAACGGTTTCATAACCATAATTTAACTGTATTCTGACCATAAAATGACCAATAATATGGTCAGAATACCTGTTAAATTACGGTTGTGTAACCGTTTTCGGAAAAAACGGTCAAATGACCTGCCAGAATGCTGCAAATTTTTAACAGTGTACAACCGGTATTACTCATTCTTATAATAAAATACTAATAATGTGCGCGCGGCAATTTAGAGCTAAATATGTCTAGAAAATGACTTAATCATCAATTCAAGCCAATATACGATCGGTATATTTAAAAAAAAATGAGAAACACATATCTGAAAAACTTTTGATGCACCAGATTACGTCGTTTCGACACTTTTGCATTTACTGTTTGTAAAAGAGACAGACTTCAGCGACGTACTTTTCGTAACTTTCTTCTCCCATTTAAAGTTACAAACTCTACTTATCGCCGCTAGGCTGCGCTGCGCTCAGTTATCAGAACACCTAGTAGCCGGTATTTGGACCCTAGCCAGTATTTGGACCTTCTCCTCTATATAAAGTTTTTTTAAATAAAGTTCCTCAAAACAAAAAATCGATAAAGTTTTTTAAAATTTAAACTGTGAACCATTATTACTAGAAATATCGCCTTCAATTTTATTAATTTTTCTATCATCTGCTGTCTGTCTGTCTAAACAAATCAAACAAATATTCTAGAACTTTAAAAAAATTAGAATTTTTTTTATGATTCTAGATTTTTCCAGACATAATTAGAACCTGGATACATATTGCGGTGCATACTGCATATCGGCCGAAGAAAAATGAAAACATACGAATCCAATGTCTATCTATGGATAATATGACATAATTTATGAACCATAAACATATGAATCTATGTATTGCCACCAGGATATCAGATGCTAGAGATGTAAGATTTCCAAAATTTTTAAAATTGTGGAAAAAATCGTAAAATTAAAAAAAAAAAAAAAAAAAAAAAAAACTCCGATTTTTTTAAAAAATAAATAAAACATTTTTTTTGAACTATTTTTCCTAGAAAATGTAAAATAACATTTTTTTAGGCATATGCGCATTAAAACGAGTGTTTACATTTTACATGGATGTGTTACAAATAAACGGTCAAGTACGAGTATTACTCGTGCTCAAAGGGTTCCGTACAATAAATATATGATTTATTAACTGTATTATTAAAAAAAAAATTGTTGCTAAACGAATAATAAGACTTTGTGAAAAACTATACAACGTAGGGTTGGGTATAGCCGTATATACTAGAAAAGTATGAATGGGAATACCATAAAAGTTCAAAGAGATATAAAGCCTAAATAATATCAAATATTGCTATTCTGTATAACTCTTATTTTAATCGTATACTAATCTATTTATGATAAACTTAATTTGGTACTGACAACAAAAGTGGTGCATATTTAAACTACATTTGGCATTTCATAAAACTAAATTCAGCGTAGTAATAATCTTTTCTTTTTACAGTGTAGCTAAAACAAAACCCCTGTTAAAAGTTTAAACTTGGCATTGTGCTAAGCGCTTTTCGAAAGGAGGTCGCAAATATGCAACGCCCACCGCCTTGGTCCGTGCCGCGTTTTTCCAGATATGATTTTTATTAACTTTTAAAAACACGGGAGACGTATTGAGAGATCCACTCAATGCAAACTAGTCGCGAATCCCATAGTATTTATGGGATTAATTGTAATTAAATTAGTCTATTCTTCATAATTTGACGTTTATTGGTTTTTTACTGCTCCTGGGCATTACATTACACAAATATGTCATTAACAATTGTTATCTAGGTCGATGGTATACAGAGTACTCCGCCCCTGTCATTATGTACGCCCAAACCGTCCGTGTCTTTAAGGGTTAATATCTCGGCTAATTACCGTCGATTTTTTTCGAAAATCATTATCAACAATGCTTTTATACTTCTGCTACGATAGGTACCTCCAGCGCTCCTCAACACCTTTGCTGAACACCGGCAAATCGAATTTTATGTGTAACGGAAAAATGCGCTTTTCTCAAAAACTATGTGTCCCAAGGCAATTGCTGTAGTTTTCCTGCAAGGTTTAAATTAACGTTTACTACCTCTAGTTTTTTCATAATTTTAGTTTCAGTAGATTCGGAAATAGAGGGGGGAACATATTTTTGCAGTACATTTTCGACGATATTTTTGAAAATATAATACCTAAAATTAAAAGAAATGTATTTTTGAATTCAGCGTTACGAAAGCTTTTACACGATACCCCACACGATATATAAAAAAAGATTTTTTTTCAGGTAACTTAATTAGTCCCTCTACATTTTCCCTAAATATATTTGTGAATGTTTAAAAATCTGTAAATATGTAGGTCAATAGTCTTTATTACTTCCCACAACTTGAACTTTCCACGTTCCACAGTTTACGAGTAAAATGGCCGTGACAGACAGACACAGGAGTGATCTTATAATGGTTTCGTTTTTACTTTTGGTACGGAACCCTAAAAATAAAAAAAATAAAAAGATTTTTACTGTTAAAAATTTAGTATTTCAATCTCAGAATTTCCCAGGCAGTTTTTCTTGTTTGATTAAACACAATTTTTTGTAATATATGATTCAATGAAAAAAAATTGTACATAGAACATTAAAAAAAAATGAACTTTTCAAATGATACTGAGTTGAATTAAGTAATTAATTTCAACATTTTCACTAACTGATATTATTAAAATTTTGCATATGAATTTATATTTGGCGAAACGTCAGTGAAGGCTTACTGTGTTTGGTTTCCATCTGTCTGTTAGTTAGTTAGTTAGTAAAGTAAGTTAGTAAGTCTGCTTGTTCTGAGGTAACTGCTACAAAAAAACATCCGATTAGCTTGAAATTAAGTAAGCATGTTGATGAGATATCCGGATTTAGCTGTACAGTTTTTGGTTATATTTGGTTCATTCGTTCGGAAAATAACAGAATATTTTATTTTGCGCCATGATGCTCTTCTATGGCAATTCAGACGATTTTCAAATTTCCATTTGTTAAAAGAAAATGGAGCAGATTATTAATGAATTTAAATGGTAAATTATGGATGCTGAAATTTCCCAATAAGGGTCTTGAAGTAAGGTCTTCAATTAAGTTTGAAATTTTGTCAATACATTTGTGAGATTTTTTCAAATTATGTGAATAACTTTTGCTGGAATTTTATACTTGCGTTCCTTTAATATAAGACATTTTGTTTTTAAAATGTACTTATTTGACATGATAGATATTTCATTGTTTTTTTCTTTTCTTTTCTTTTATCTGTTACCTAGCAACTGTGTTTCTTATTCTATTAAAAAAAAATCCCGATTACGAAAGATCAAGCAGAAAGTCTGGCTGAGGGAAATAAATATTAGTTCATCTTTCTTAATTTGGCCTGCAACATTGGTTTGTGTCAAATATGAACGCTGCTAGTTACACTACGGTTTTAAATTGAATGTATAGATACTATTAAAAGGCTATCACATAAAAACTTTATAGCGCCAAATCGCGTTTGCTATTTATTCAATTGGTAGTGGACACGATCATGCATCCATGATTACCCATTAGGTTTAAAAGTCTTAATGCGGCTATTTTAGGGGGTGAATTTAATAAGCTAATGCTATCGAGTACATTTAGGATGTATTTACATAAGATCTTACGTATAAATGTTATAGAAGGACAGTGAAAACTGTTTTTCGGAGACAAAAAGGGTAAAAACATTAGATTTCTAAATTAGATGACTCAGTTTACATTTCCATAAGTGCCTTATTCATCAGAGGCAGGTGTCTGTCGTTGGCAAGTCAGATTATACTGCTAGTTGGATGTTAGGATAACATAAAATGCTTGTCCAAACTGTTGCTTATCCTAATAAAATTAAAATCACAGTGTAAAAAGAAATGCAAGATATAACCATTCGCTCAATCAATAGGAAATTACGAATGCAAATTTAATGAGACTACGTAGGGCTTGATGAGGCTACATTTCTTCAGGGAGGCTCTACCTCCTGAAGAAATGTACTTTATTATCTAAAAATTTACCAGAATAAGCAGCTCATAAAAATTTCAAAATATCATTGCATAACAACGTGTTTAATTTAACTCTTCTAATTCCTGAAACCTACGACGCATTTTTTATTCTTATAAATATTTATGTAATTTAAAATCTTTAAATTGCGGTTTGTAGGAAGTTGAATATTACGCAAAGTGTGTTAAAAAATGACTTTCAGAGTTGACGATTAGGCTCCTGATCTGTAGATTTACTAGTTTTTATGAGATAAGTAGTATTTAATAATCTTACAGTTATATTTTCTAAGTTATTGCTTTTATGTGGGAGATGCAATATTTCCATGAAGATAACAAAAATATGAAGGGAAAAACATAATCATATATCTATTATGAATATTTAAATATAACATTTCAAAAATGAAATTTCAAAAATTCCTCTGTTTCCATGTTGAAATAAATCCCTTCGGGCAGAAAACGAAAACAAAACAAAAAAAAAACAACAACAACAAAAAAAAACAATCTTTTCCTCCAAAATTTTTGTTTTGCTCTGCGCATTCCAATCTCTATATCTGACGCAAATTTCTTTGAAGTTATTAACCCTTCTTAGCACGCGCGGTGTCTCCTAGACACCACTGATTTTTATTCTGCTTATTAATTTAAAACTGGACTGATTGACCAAAGAAATAATTGGATTTCCTTTTTTTAATTATGTTCAACTTTACCAAAAAGATAAATATATAACCATTAAACCATTATAACTAAATATAAACCATTAAATGGTACAAATACCATTTAATGGTTTTGTTACCTACCTTTAAAAAATACTTAAAAAACTACTTATGTTATCTGTGTTTTATTTAAAGCAAAGATTTAAACAATATGCATGAGAAAAAAAATTATACAGGGTGTATCTGAAATGCTTCAACAAACTTAGGGGAATGATAGTACTCATCCAGACGAACAAACAATGTAATGGAACATGGGGTCGCAAATGACGTTTAAAGGGTGAAAATCGCAAAACTAATAAAAATATCGAAATCTGGCATGCTGCTTTTCTGCAGAACTGGCTAGTAGCACGAATCTGGTTTTCCTTTCACTTTGTACATATCCGGTCAGAAAGAGATAGCAAAAACATGGAAGAAAGTCAAACAAATCTGTGAGCACGAATGCAAATTTGAGCGTATCCGCCAGTCGTTCCTCCGTAGATGTACTCTGTGTAATAATGTCCGCAGTCGACACTTTGAACAATTGTTGAAAAATATTTGTTTTCTCTGTACATCACGAGCTGTGTTGTACCTATTCTGTGCATAAATAATTTTCTGGAGTGTTTCTTTCTTGTCTCAGGTTGTCCATTTCCAGACGCATTTTCTTGATTTTCATCCTTTAAACGTCATTTGCGACCCCATGTTCCATTGCATTTTTCGTTCGTCTTCATGAGTACTGTCATCCCTCTAAGTTTGTTGAAGCATTTCAGATACACCCTGTATGCACATAAGACTCAATAGATGTCTGTTTGACATCACGCGAGCCAAGGCGTGATGTTACTAGGCGCGAGCTGGCAAGGGTTAAGAATTTATTTGAAATTTTAAATCCTTCCAATATATTTTGGACCCTCTGCAAAAGGAGATCATGCTTCTACGCCATTTTTTTTTCTTGTATAAAATAAAAATAATTACTTCTTTTTCTAGTTCCGTTTGAGTTTGGAAGATATTTTGACTCCGGAAGTTACAGATTATGTTCTTGTTAAATATCTAAGAGGTAAATAATAAAATGCTATGTTTTAAATGAAAAATTTTGAGCCTTATATGTAGTATTTATCCTGACCAAATGTTGAATTTTGATTTTAGCTAGAAATTTTGATCTGAAGGTAGCAGTGAAAATTTATAAAGAGGTCAGTTGGTTCGTATGATTTCTTACTATAAAACATTTAAACTTAGCTAGACAGTATGTAAAATATTACTTCTTTCTTTTACAGAATTATTATAACAGAATAACATTTGGTGTTAATACGATTGTGGACACTTATACAAAACCAGAGGTATGTAATGAATTTTTTATGTCCATTTATATTCATCTATACAGGAGTGACGCCAAAACTTTAAATTTTAATAAAACTAGCCTGCAAAATTTGGGTTGTGTCATGTTTTTCAGCTTTTCGTAATTGATTCTTGTGTATTTTGTAGCGCTGAATCCGAAAATGACTTTTATTGGCAACCATCACGTCAGTTTTTTTTGCAAATCGTAAATTTCAAAGTTAAAATGTAAAAAAATAGCGAAAGTCTAATACTATAAAATAGATGTGATGATTGTGGTTTTTAGCTTTTTATAATTTACTAGAAAGATTGCCCGCCAAAAATGACGGAAAATTATGAAATATATATATATATATATATATACAACACATGAGGAATAATGTGTTTTTCTCGCTTGTTTCGCAGTGATAGATGAAAATAATACATTTTAAAAATGAAACACATTTATGAAAAACTATGTATGTAATAAATAATACATCAAAATTGAAATTTAAGGATAAATTAAAATTTGACCACAATGCTTCAGGATTTTCCACTATTGGCGTTAAAAAAAAAAAAAAAGCTTGCCGGAATTAGGGCATCAGAAAGTGAGATCTGTTGCCAAATGGTATAAACACTAAACAGCTATGAAAACAAACTTCATGAAAACTATTTGTTTTTTTATGTATGTACTTTAATTAAATGTATATTATTGTTCTTTTTATGTACAAATTACTTCTGTTTCTGCATAAAATTAGATAAATGGCTTCTTTATGTTAAATAAATTGTATAAATATTGAAAAAAAAAATGCGTGTGTATATGAAATGAAACAGTGAATAGGTTGCCAGAATATATGCTGCCAAATTTCCTTCTTCGCCAAGCCAGTTTTCTCTATTTCGCAAAGGCCCCTATGCTGGAAAAGTACCGAGAATTTAAATTCTGCATACGGCTATTAAAGCACATTAAAATCGGATAATTAGGAGCTCAGATAGTAGAGCGCCGTCTAGTGGCGGCTGTTTTATTAGTAGCATCGGGATGAAGATGTAGTCGTACATTTTCGTATATTGCTCTTTAAATTCTGACCCATAGATTTAAAAAGAAAAAAAAAAAAAGCAATTTATCAAATTACAACGACCATTTGGAAAATGATTTTTTCGAAGACTAAAATTTAAGACATAAAAAATCGCACGGAGTTGATCATACATTACGTACGCCATGAATTAAACATTAATAGTGTTATTACACGTAAAAGTTCCAAGCAACGAAAATCGCCTGCGACTCGTACGTATTATCCACCTGAAACTTATGTATTATGCAAGCATTTCATTGGCTGTTCGGGAAAAGGCTTTTCCATCGTTAGATTTCAAAGAAATTTGACGGCCAATTTTAAATGAAATTTATTTCTTACGTCTACGTTTCTACTTCTAAACATCCCACACTATTACTTTTTATATCGTCGTATAGAGAAAAAAATGTACTTTTAAATGCAAATTGTTTGAAAGCTGTATCTCAATTTGTTTCTGCGTTATTAATTTTTTTTTTGTAGTTATTACTTTTTTGTCACAGTGGCAACACTCTGTTGTCCATCTCTGTTGAAAGTAAAGGAAAATACAGGTTACTGTATAGACCAATCAAAACACGAATAAAATGCGGATTAAACCAATAAAAACCTTCAGATGTGCTTTTCATTTCCCATCCTGACGAGAACAATAACCATTTTTCCAAATGGTTAAAAAAAACAACAACCCTTAAATGCGCTGAGTTTAAATTAAATTACGGTGAGCTCAATTATAAAGATTAATGTGTTTCACTGGGAATTTCGCTAAATTATCCAGCAATTGCCAAGTTGGCTTCATATATGGCAACTTATTTTTGTCGCCAAATTTGGCGGTATTTTGCTATTGTAGTAACCCTGTATTAATACTTTTCAACAATTACTCATTGTTGAAGCTGATACCAATTTCTCCATTGGAAGCCTAATATGGCCGCGAATAATGAGGTGGTCCAACCGGAATTGTGAGGGACACACAGAGACTTGGATTTTATATAAATAAATTCTTATGTATTTTGTAGTGCTGAATCCGAAAATGATCTTCATTTTTTTACCGTCACGTCATGTTTTTGTTTGAAATCGCAAATTTTTAATTTTTTAAAATTCGAAATATTGCGAAAATCTGATACTACTAGAAAGGTAGCCCGTCAAAAATGACGGAAAATGAGACATAATTCATCGCTGATTATTCCTTCGCCGTCTTCTTGCAACGTGACTTTCGTCTTCGTTCATTGCATTAAAAAAAAAAAAAAAAAAAAAAAAAAAAACTATAACCTTCGATTTCTTACAATAAAAAGAAAAGTGTAAGACTTCAATTCCTAATAAATTTGTTAGCTAACAGAAAAATTGAACACACGTTATAAGATTGGAAAATCAAAACTAAACAGTAAACATTCACTCGTTATGCCACTTGAAAGAATGTATTTTTACTTTCTTCTATCTTCAATAGAAGAAAGTATTGTAATCGAAATTTATTTCCACTTCCGGTTTTCGATGGATTTACACGTTTTAAGGGTCAGAGATCCCAAAAACATGTTTACAGAAAATGTCTGTCTGTCCATGTGTCTGTATGTCGCCATTATACCATCGAAAATTGTATGAAGTTATGCAGAGAATTGAACCAAAATTTTTTTTAAGTTTGTGGCTATGGCAAGCAGGTCCTCCATTAATTTGGAAAAAATCTACCGGTAGGGGACGCTGTAATAGCGATTTTTGTGGCATTTTGAATATTGTACCATCGAAAAGTGTATGAAGTTATGCATCGAATTGAACCAAATTTTTTGTGTATGTTTTTGCCCATGGCAAGAAGGTCCTACTTGAATTTGGAAAAATTCCGCTGGTAGGGGCGCTGTAATAGCGATTTTTCTGCGATTTTTGTGCATTTTGAATATTGTACCATTGAAAAGTGTATGAAGTTATGCATAGAATTGAACCAAATTGTTTGTGTATGTTTTTGGTCAGGGCAAAAAGGTCCTCCCTGAATTTGGAAAAATTCCGCCGGTAGAAGGCGCTGTAGCGAGTTTTGTGCGATTTTTGTGCATTTTGAATATTGTACCATCGAAAAGTGTATGAAGTTATGCATAGAATTTAAACAATTTTTTGTATATGTTTTTAGCCTTGGCAAGAAGGTCCTCTCTGAATTTGGAAAAATTCCGCCGGCAGAGGGCGCATTAATAGTGATTTTTGTGCGTTTTTAATATTGTACTACCGAAAAGTGTATGAAGTTATGCATAGAATTGAACCAAATTTTTTGTGTATGTTTTTGATCATGGCAAAAAGGTCCTCCCCGAATTTGGAAAAATTCCGCCGGAAGGTGGCGCTGTAATAGCGATTTTTGTGCCATTTTCAATATTGTACCATCGAAAAAAGTGTATGAAGTTATGCATAATTCTAATAAAACTAATAAAAATTAACTATTGGTATTTGTAACAACATTTTGAAATATTAAGTTACAGGAGATAGAAGAAAGTTTTGGGATTGGCTCATCCAACTAGTTTAGGAATAACAATGTAGTCATTCTCAAGAGCCATTCACGGCTGTGAATAAAAAATTAAAACAGCCGAATATGAAAATTCTAACAATATGGCATTTAATAGACACATTTGCTTGCCTTAAATTGGCCTTCTTAAAGAAAGTTTTAATGTACGGAGTTTGTACAGATCGCTATATTGCCAATGAGCTCCATGGTCTATATTACAATCGGAAACATTCAAAATTAAACATTGTTTTTGAAATCCTGATATGATTGCAAAAAGCAGTAAAATGCTTTTAGTTTTGTATGTTTTATATTTCCATCCAGCAAAATTATTGCATCTATGGTCTATATTTTAATGAATCTCAAAGGTATGAATCTCATATTGTTTGCCATCGCTGATTGCTGGGTGATATGAATTTCAACGCAAGATAAATATGGAAAAACATGCATATTTCGTTCTAGCTCATCTTAAGTTGTTTTTGTTTTCACAATCTTTATAAAAATGGGTAATCTTATGAAGCTTTATTAAAAAAATTTAATCTCTGAAAAATAAAATAAAATGGCTGATTTTAACGAAAAATGATCGGGATGAGTTCACTCCGGAAGTGTTATACACTTAGCGTTATTATACATATAATAAAATAGACGTAAAACCTTTTTTTTTTCATAATAATTTATTCATGTCTTGGCTCAGCATTTTTATAGCTAAACATAGAAAATAAATTGTATTTTAAATCCTTATAATTTTATTCCACATGTGGAACTTACTTTGAACAGCTCATGATCTGATTCGCGCTTTTCCTTTTATATTCTTTATGGGGTTCATCTCAGTAGGCTTGGGTAATCGAAGAGCTCAGATGATAAAGGTGGTATGTGACAAAAAAATTGATTTAATCATATGATTGAAGATAATCAACTGTTCCCTACTATCTGTTAAATTACTATTTGAAAAAACTCTAATACTCACAGGGATTTTAATTGATAAAGGAGGTATTCGAGAATAAACGCTAATAGATATTTGGAACGTTACAGCTCATTTTCAAAAAGTGATGATTGTCACTTACCACCTTTTCCGTGCAAGGGGCAAGGGCAAGAAGACAATTTTTACTATTACTGTTGAATATATTATGTAACAATAAGCTATTATTAAACATTTTTAAATAGTAACTGTATCTTTTAGATGTTAATTGCTATAAAGTTATTTCATGCGTAATAGGGAAATTTTGATGACTTCTTCTCTTCATTTGAATCCATAAAGTATGCGAATAATAAATTTATAACAATATCTTTATATCACTGCAAACGTATAAAAAGAAGAAAAAAGAAACTGTAAAAAGAAAAAGGATTTTTACACTTGGATAACGATACCATTAAAGCGGGGGGGGGGGGGAGCTGTTCGCTGTTCGAGGAACGATAACGTATGATATCGTAAAGGGAGAGAGGGGGTTCAAAATTACCAAAATTTTGATAATGTTATATATATACAGCCTCTTACCACTTAGGCAAACTTCTCAGCTGAGGAGTTTTAATCCAAACTCAATCCAAATGGAGCGCCACTTCTAACGATCCGTGGACGTCTATAGCTGACAGCTCAGATTTGTCTTGGTTTTCCGCAGTCTCCGACAAAATCCGACGGTACTTACTATTACCGCCCTGTTTATGCTAGCTTAGTCGACCAGAGAAATGTAATTCACATATTATTGCTCAAAATAACTGTGACAAGCATATTCCCGGAGATTCAACCACATTTTTCAAAAGTAAAAGAAATGGCAGAATAGATGGTGTGGTTTGTTCATGTACGAATGTTAGAATCAAGGCCACACATTCACACAGAAAACTCAACAATCTTTTTGATTCTAGATTACCTTCATAAGAGATTAGCTAGGGACTTACGCTACAATTCAGCTTTTTTTTTAAATATTTTTCTTTTATGGTCGCAATTATTTATTTTGTTTTGATAGTAGCTATTTTCTTCATTTATAGCACTTTTAATTATGGTGTAACGTTTGTACGATTAGAAAATCCATCTGATAATGTCCTCTCAATTATCCCACGATTTCAATTTTTCAAATTGCCTTGGTGCAGGGAGTGTCGGTTAATCAGAAGTCTTTTGTACTTTAAATGGATACAAAGTGAGGTAGCAGAAATGTTGTGGAGGACCCCCCCAAAAAAATCTTCGCCCTAGACCTCCAAGTGGTGTTATTCGAGTTTGCATCTACGCTAATATCGAATAACTATCGATTGAATAAATCTTTACTGCAAGTTAATTCTTTTTTAGCGTTAACTTTTTTCTACTTCTCCATATTCTTTTTCTTTCTTTCTTTTTTTTTTTTTTTGTATCTTTAGAAAATGAAATGTCGGAAAGAAAATACACATAAACTTTATGGGACTTAAGAAAAAATATTCCATGAATACCATCTATTTATATAAAATCCAAGTCTCTGTGTGTCCCTCACAATTCCGTTTCGACCGCCTCATTGATCGCGGCCATGTCAGGGTTAGGCTTCCTATGGAGAAATCGGTTCCAGTTTCAACAATGAGTAATTGTTGAAAAGTACTAATGTCAGGGTTGCCACAATAGCGCCAAATTATGACTAACTTGGCAAAATATCGCTAAATATGGTGTTATTTCGCCAAATTTGGCGAGAAAAATAAGTTGCCATATATGAAGCCAACTTGGCCATAGCTGGCTAATTTGGCGAAATTCCCATTGAAAACCCATTAATCTTTCATAATCGAGCTCACCGCTATTTAATTTACACTGTGCGCATTGAAGGTTTTTTTTTTTTTTTTTCAAAATCTATGGGTCAAAATTTAAAGTGTAACATACGAAAATGTACGTTTTTACATCTTCATTCCGATGCTACTAATAAAATAACCGCTATTAGACGACGCTGAGCTATCTGAGCTCCTAACTGCCCAATTTTAATGTGCTTTACATAGTCGGATACATAAATTCTCATTATTTTTTCAATTCCTACTATTAGTTCACACTCTCCCTATATTTATTTATTTATTTATTTATATATCTTGTTCAAATTTTCAATTGTTAATAAAATACTCATTATTCATCCTATCAAAATGAAATAAATTTTTTTAACTTGTACTGGATGACAATTGATGTTAATACAGTTTTTTCAAATATTAATTCATTAATCAAATTTTAATTAATTAATTTTAGTTTTGCATAAGAGACAAAATGGCGGCCATTGGTTATTGAAGCATATAATGCATCTTCATATCTATAAGGGGGGGGGGTTACCATAGGGGGGGACCCTGTTCTGCCGCCAAATACAGCCAAGTTTGTCACCAACTTGGCGATATATCGCCAAATTTGGCGGCCAAAATGAGTCGTCAAAAATGACGCCAACTTGGCGATATCTCTAATATTTCGCCAAATTCCCATAGACTTCCATTGTAAACCTACTTGCTTATGGAAAATCAACAAATTGAGATATTTTAATGCAACAAAAACTCATATTAGCTTAATATTAAATTTTTCTTTGATGGCCTAAGTAGGAATTGACTTTAAAAACAAAATTTTTATATTACTTGTTCAGTATAGGGGCCTAGGCGAAATAGAGAAAACTGACTTGGCGAAGACGAAAATTTGGCAACATATTTCCACATTTTAAAATGTGTTATTTTCATCAATCACTGCGGAACAAGCCAGAATAACTATTCATAATCTTGCATATGTGTTCTATATATCTTTCTTTCTGATTTTCCGTCATTTTTGACGGGCTACCTTTCTACCGGGTGTCCCAAAAAGGACTGACTGATTTTAAAATTCAATAACTTGCAAACGGTGACAGATATTTAAAAAATTCTTGCAGGAGGGTTATGCATAAGGTCAAAAGTTTTTTTACAGTGATTTTCAATTTTAGTTCGAATTACAAACAATAGATGGCGCTGCGATCAAGAGACGCTGAATTCAGGCTCGATTTTTGGTACTTCGTGGCCCGGATAATACATTTCCATCTCCTTTTTCAGCATGGAACAAGAGAAAGGACCAGAAATCGAGCCTGTATTTAGCGACTATTGCTTACAGCGCCATCTATTGTTTGTAATTCGAACTAAAATCGAAAATCACTGTAATAAAACTTTTGACCTTATCTATAACCCTCCTGCAAGAATTTTTTAAATATCTGTCACCGTTTGCAAGTTATTGGATTTTAAAATCAGTCAGTCCTTTTTGGGACACCCGGTAGTTCTAATATAGTTTTCTTTCTCAATATTTAGGTAGCACAAAAATACGAAACAGCTGGTATATTAGGTTTCGCAAAGGATGGATCACTTATCCGGTATACGGCATGTGGGCGACTCGATTTCTACGGTAAGACGTCATGATTTCATATTTTCATATTATTTGTTCTCGAGAAATAATGTCCGTTTAACCCCTTGAGGGGCACCGGTATATATTATATACCACCTACGATTAATAAAGTTTTACACCAGAAAAATTTTATTAAATTTTACTTTTCTAACTTTGGTGGAAAAAAAAAGGCCGTAAAATTGCTTTTACTTATTTTGAAATAGAATTCTTAAAAGATTCCGGTGTAAGTTCAACATTACAGGAACACAATCACTTGCCCTTCAAGGGGTTAAATAAAAAACAGTTTTAAAATTTGTTCTTTTCATGTGTGGGCCTTTTCAAGTCCGAATTCTTTTTTAATGTTTGAGAAATATTATTTAAAAAAATTTAAAAGTAGCTATCCAACTGACAAAAAATAAGCTCTATAAGGTACTGAAACGGAATATGTCATTCGTAGTTATTTTCCGCCCTATTAGTAAGGCTATGGAGGAATTTTCGAAGACGTTTGGAAAATGTCGCAATACATTTAGCTTCGTAATTCTATGATTACAGCAGGATTAAATAGCAAGCAATTTCCCTTCTTTTAACCCTTTATCTACTCACGGTACTTATAAGTACTATTAACATTAAAATAACTTGTTGTAAAATTCATTTAACGCATCGATTAGTTGTAATACAGTTTGGAATGAGTTAGAGATACGTTACTTTATCTTGTTCGCAAAACATTATTGGTTACACAAAACAAAATTTTTTTAAAATGATGATGTCTTTTGTCTTTGCATCTTTTCAGCTTTCTTGGCGTTGGGCGGAGGGGGGCGGGGGGGGGGGGTATTTTTCAATTCGGAAATATTTCTATATTTCTATTGTAAGAACATTATATTTGTACATTTCCTAATTCTATACAATACTAAGAAAAATATTTAAAATAAAAGATTTAAGTGGGGTTATAAATATTGCACAAAATCCCTATAAATTCAAATTTAATTAATCCTTCTAAAATCCTTCAAAAATTTATTAAATGATTATGTAAATCTTCTAATGTAGTTTAAAAAATTCATGAAAAATGCTTTAGAAGAAAAAATTTTCATAATTCAGTACATAAAGGGTTAAACACTTTATAACATAGTTGAAATGTGTTTATGAATTCGGTTTGTCTGTCTGTCCGTGCTCTAACTCGCGTAAATATTGTCAGATTGCCATGAAATTAATATATGTTATTGCTTATTGTTGTTTGCTGTCGTATGTTCGGTACTGAAAATGAAATGCGTATTATTAACGGTTCATTTACAGTGACACTCAAAAGAATTCCGTTACATTAGAGCTTATGGGGAAAAATAGTTTGCGGTGTATTTTAAGGATATTACACTATTTTAAATATATTGAGATTTGTATATATCACTGAGGTGTACTGCAAAACGCCCACTGTAGAATTTGGTGTGCATATAATTTATCGTTCATTTACCGAGACAAACTAAAGTAGAGATCTGCACGGGCCGGGCTCGGGCCGATTTTCATTCACGGCACTCGGGCCGGGCCGGGCTCGGGCTTCACTCTTCTCGGGACGGGCCTAACTTATTTCTTCTGTACAGAGTCGGGATTGGTTTCATTCCTAGTCTTCACGGCCCAAGCTTTTCAGTCCTAGTTTTGACTCAGCCCGTATGAAAATCATTGTCTCAGCTTGGCCAGCTCCATTCAAAGATCAGTCAAATTAGGCCTGGCCCAAAAATTTTTGCAAAAAATGCATACATTTTTAAATTGCCATTATTCTACACTTAAACATTGAAATTTATTCTTTTTAAAGAATAGTATATTTCTACGCTTATTAAAATATAGCTAAATTAAAATATAGTAAAAGTGTGTAAAGGAACCTGCTTATGACGGAACCCTGTTTTAAACTGAAAACCGTGTTCATCCATGCAAAATTAATATACTAATACGTAAGAAAACAATATATGATACATTTACACTTGCTAAGAATGGAACTTGTCTATAAAGCATTTTTTTTCTTTTCTACGCAATTCCGTCTTAGAAGATTTTACTGTATAGAATTTTTCAGATTTTTGGCATACATGGAATACATGTATGTTAATGCATGGAATATGGATTAACAATATTAATTATAACCTAAACATTTACATACAAGAAATAGGGATTCGTTAAAAAAATAAATATCGCAGTCTGTGTCACTTCTTTAAAAGTGAAGATTATAAACATGAGAATAAAAAGTTAAGATAAATATTTTTGGTCAGAGCTACCTCGTACGAGACAAATTTTTAACCAAATTGACGTAAAAATCAATGTTTTGTAAAAAATTCACTCGGGCCGGGTTTTTTTTTCTCGGGCCGAGATTTTAGCTTTTTCCGGGCCGGGCTCGGGCCGATATTTTAACTTTTTTCCGGGCCGGGCCGGGCTCGGGCCGAACTTTTAATTTTTTTATCGGGCCGGGCCGGGCCGAATTTTTTTTTCGATGAGTCGGCCCGGGCCCGGTCCTGGAAGTTTCGGCCAGTGCAGACCTCTAAACTAAAGTATTTGGCTACAGTACTGCTTATGAAGAGTAATTGCTAAAAATGCGTTTACAGTTGTGATACGTGTTTTAAAATGTAGCTATTTTTTTGCATATTACTGGGTGTGTATAAAATCTATAGATCATATACAGTGGCTACACAAAAGATCTCAATTGCATTTCCGTTTATTGACAGAAATTGCTGAATGGGGAATTTCAACTGTGCTACGTGTTGAATTGAACTAAATTTTAGCATGCTATGTAATATACATATGAATCTATGGATCATATGCAGGGCTGCACAAAAAAATTCGGATATTTTTCATACTATTCATGGTAATAGCAGAAATTGAGTTTTCTAATGCGTTATGCATTTTCTAAATTGTTAGAAGTGGGTGGGGTTAGTAAAGATTCAGCCCTTCGGTAGGCCTCCTCACTTTAGTTGAATCTTGTTTATTCTGAAGTTTTATTACAATATTCTGAATGTGCTGGAAAGGGTTTCATAATATATGTTAGACGTATTATTTTTCGTTCTTGTTTTAACCCCAAATTATTGGTTCCGACAAGTGGCCACTATTTTAAAATTTAAACAAGAACGAAAATTCATGCATCGGGCATTTATTTGGAAACGTTTTCCAACAGTAACAGGATATTATAATTAAATTTCTTTTTCTTTTTTTTCTTTTTTTTTTTCCAAACTATGAAATCAGATATCAAAATAAGAATTTAAACAAGGAAGAAAAATCATGCGTTAAGCATAGATTATGAAACACTTTTCAACACTTCCTGAATGCTTTAACAAAACTTCGTTATTTAGGGAAATAAGGTAAGTAAGATAACTAAACATTTTAGAAAACGCCTAACAAACACATTTGAAAATCTGATTTCAGCAGTTATCGCCCATAGTCAAATATGTATTCCAATTCTTTTGAACAGCCCTGTATTTGATCTGTAGGTTGATATATATACTATATAATAAGTACAGAACTTGTGTGAAAATATAAATTATTTGAAAACAACGTTTAAACACACAATAAAACAAGCATATTTGATCATACGTATACGTTTCGTGAGTACTAGGACTCACATCCTCAGTGTAAAAACTTTAAAAACAATATCCCCCCCAACTGCATGTACGGTGAAAAAACCCAAATGTCAAAACATAATACCAAAAGACCATCAAGTTCTAACAGCCAATGAAATTAATGCGGAAGTGAAGTGTCGTGACACAACAAATCCATCCAGAAAGTTGAGATGTATGGTGTACTAGATAAATCATTAACCAAGGAGTCTTTAAATTTATGGATATGAATAGCCTCAAAAAAGTCTAAATCCAGAGGAGTAATGCATTTCTTGATAATGGTAGCTGAGTCAAAATTAAAATTATGTCCCTCCCCCCAGCAATGAGAGGCGATAGAGGATTTCTGTAATTCTTTTTTCTTTACATAGTTTCTGTGTTCATTGATTCTGTAACGGAGTTTTCGTTTAGTTTGTCCAATGTAGGACAAACCACATTGGCATTGAATGTTGCAAATGCCCCAATAATTATGTGGAGGAATTTGGTCCTTAAGTTGCGAAAAAGATAATTTATTAACCGGTTTAAAAACCGCATTAAAATCATAATGTTTTAAGATATTAGCCATCTTAAAGCTAATGCTATTATAAAATGGTAAAATGATAAGGTTGGAAATGGAAACCGCAGTAACAGGATTCTTTCTTCAGCAGTAACAGGATTCCGCAGTAACAACTTTCTGGATGGATTTGTTGTGTCACGACACTTCACTTCCGCATTAATTTCATTGGCTGTTAGAACTTGATGGTCTTTTGGTATTATGTTTTGACATTTAGGTTTTTTCACCGTACATGCAGTTGGGGGGATATTGTTTTTAAAGTTTTTACACTGAGGATGTGAGTTCTAGTACTCACGAAACGTATACGTATGATCAAATATGCTTGTTTTATTGTGTGTATAAACGTTGTTTTCAAATAATTTATATTTTCACACAAGTTCTGTACTTATTATATTTGGTTGCAACGGACCTATTTTGGGGTTTTTATCATGTCTGATCTTAATCGTTTTTACAAACTTAGATTAAGACGTGAAAAAGTTTTAAATCATTTGAACTTTTTATGTAGTTGTAAACGTCGTGGTGTTGTTCCTGGTTTTATTCGCTTGGGTTTTAAACTTCAATTAACTAAACGTCTTTCGAAATCTTTACACACTTGCAAGTTAGTGTTACTTCGCGCCATTATTCAGGATACTCGTAGTAAGCTCGCTTTTATTGAAAAAGAACTTTTTCATTTGCATCTTTCTCTTGGAAACTCAGTGTCAAATTTTGACACACTTGATCGGTTATCATGGTACCGGTCTGTCAAGTTCTCTGCTTTTCATAACCTTTCGTTAGTAAAAAAACTTTCAAATTTACTCCCTCTTACTGCTACACCTCCTCCTTGGCTTCCAGAGGTGAATAATAATGCTATTGTAAACCTTTCAACTTCACAACTGTCATCTACACAGGAGAAAGCTCTCAAACTTAATTATAATTTTTCTTTTAGCAAACGTCCAGATTTACCTAATCTTATTGCTCCAGTTGAAAGAAGTTTCAAATTTAGCAAATTATCTAGTTCTCAAAAGGATTCCATTAGGGTTCTCATTAAAAACACAGTTGACCACAATTCTAAGAATTTCAAACCAAACATAACAAAGGATCTTAAAGAAGCTTTATCCTCTGTAAAATCTAATGATGACATTGTTATCTCTAAAGCTGATAAGGGAGGTCAAATAGTGGTACAGGATAAAACAGCTTATTTGGATAAAGTGCAAAATCTTTTACAATCCGGCCCATACATTAAATTAAATCGGGATCCTTCTGACAGTGATTTAACAAGTACCAGAAAACTTATAAAAACCTCTCCCTGTATTGATGACAGTATTAAAATGTCATTAATTCCGTCTATTGCTAACTGCAGTCGCTTTTACGCTCTGCCTAAAGTTCATAAAATTGGTGTTCCCCTCCGGCCTATCGTATCCAATATCGGTTCTGCTTCATACCCTCTTGCTAAATATTTAGTGAAACGCTTTTCATTCCTGTCAAGTTCTAATATTTACACTATTAAGAATTCTAGTTCTTTTGTTAATCGGATTAAAAACTTCACCCCCTCCCCCTCTTTACGAATGGTTTCATTTGATGTTACTTCTCTGTTCACCCATGTTCCAGTTCAAGGTGCACTACAAAGTCTCACTACTAGATTAAAAGAATTTCATTACACAGATTATGAAATCAACCACATTATTGAGTTATTCAGTACTTGTTTAAAACAAAATTCATTTCAAATTTCTAATCAATATTATTCTATGACGGATGGTTTAGCAATGGGTAATTCCCTTAGCCCTTTTTTAGCAGATTTATATATGCATTACTTTGAAGTTAAAATGTTTAACCTTATCAACTTCCCATTTTATTGTAGATATGTAGACGATTCTTTTCCACTCTTGGACCTTTCTCTATTTTCTGTTGACAATATATTAACGATTTTAAACTCAATAGATTCAGTCATTCAATTCACTTATGAAGTTGAAATAGATAATAGATTGCCATTTCTGGATGTGTTGGTTACACGTCAGCCTAACACCTTTGACACTTGCGTTTACCGTAAACCTTTTGCTGTCACAATCCCCCCCCCCTTCAATTCATGTCACCCCCCTTCCCAAAAAGCTTCGGCTTTTCATTATTTGATTAATAGAGCTCGCTTAATTTGTTCAGATAATAATTCACTTATTACAGAATTAAATTACATTAGATCTGTGGCTATTGATCGAGGTTTTAGTTTATCTTATATCAATAATTTAATTTCTCATAGTCTTAATAAATATGTTAATAATCTTGATTCTCCTGTTACTGCGGTTTCCATTTCCAACCTTATCATTTTACCATTTTATAATAGCATTAGCTTTAAGATGGCTAATATCTTAAAACATTATGATTTTAATGTGGTTTTTAAACCGGTTAATAAATTATCTTTTTCGCAACTTAAGGACCAAATTCCTCCACATAATTATTGGGGCATTTACAACATTCAATGCCAATGTGGTTTGTCCTACATTGGACAAACTAAACGAAAACTCCGTTACAGAATCAATGAACACAGAAACTATGTAAAGAAAAAAGAATTACAGAAATCCTCTATCGCCTCTCATTGCTGGGGGGAGGGACACAATTTTAATTTTGACTCAGCTACCATTATCAAGAAATGCATTACTCCTCTGGATTTAGACTTTTTTGAGGCTATTCATATCCATAAATTTAAAGACTCCTTGGTTAATGATTCATCTAGTACACCATACATCTCAACTTTCTGGATGGATTTGTTGTGTCACGACACTTCACTTCCGCATTAATTTCATTGGCTGTTAGAACTTGATGGTCTTTTGGTATTATGTTTTGACATTTGGGTTTTTTCACCGTACATGCAGTTGGGGGGGATATTGTTTTTAAAGTTTTTACACTGAGGATGTGAGTCCTAGTACTCACGAAACGTATACGTATGATCAAATATGCTTGTTTTATTGTGTGTATAAACGTTGTTTTCAAATAATTTATATTTTCACACAAGTTCTGTACTTATTATATTTGGTTGCAACGGACCTATTTTGGGGTTTTTATCATGTCTGATCTTAATCGTTTTTACAAACTTAGATTAAGACGTGAAAAAGTTTTAAATCATTTGAACTTTTTATGTAGTTGTAAACGTCGTGGTGTTGTTCCTGGTTTTATTCGCTTGGGTTTTAAACTTCAATTAACTAAACGTCTTTCGAAATCTTTACACACTTGCAAGTTAGTGTTACTTCGCGCCATTATTCAGGATACTCGTAGTAAGCTCGCTTTTATTGAAAAAGAACTTTTTCATTTGCATCTTTCTCTTGGAAACTCAGTGTCAAATTTTGACACACTTGATCGGTTATCATGGTACCGGTCTGTCAAGTTCTCTGCTTTTCATAACCTTTCGTTAGTAAAAAAACTTTCAAATTTACTCCCTCTTACTGCTACACCTCCTCCTTGGCTTCCAGAGGTGAATAATAATGCTATTGTAAACCTTTCAACTTCACAACTGTCATCTACACAGGAGAAAGCCCTCAAACTTAATTATAATTTTTCTTTTAGCAAACGTCCAGATTTACCTAATCTTATTGCTCCAGTTGAAAGAAGTTTCAAATTTAGCAAATTATCTAGTTCTCAAAAGGATTCCATTAGGGTTCTCATTAAAAACACAGTTGACCACAATTCTAAGAATTTCAAACCAAACATAACAAAGGATCTTAAAGAAGCTTTATCCTCTGTAAAATCTAATGATGACATTGTTATCTCTAAAGCTGATAAGGGAGGTCAAATAGTGGTACAGGATAAAACAGCTTATTTGGATAAAGTGCAAAATCTTTTATAATCCGGCCCATACATTAAATTAAATCGGGATCCTTCTGACAGTGATTTAACAAGTACCAGAAAACTTATAAAAACCTCTCCCTGTATTGATGACAGTATTAAAATGTCATTAATTCCGCTATTGCTAACTGCAGTCGCTTTTACGTTCTGCCTAAAGTTCATAAAATTTGTGTTCCCCTCCGGCCTATCGTATCCAATATCGGTTCTGCTTCATACCCTCTTGCTAAATATTTAGTGAAACGCTTTTCATTCCTGTCAAGTTCTAATATTTACACTATTAAGAATTCTAGTTCTTTTGTTAATCGGATTAAAAACTTCACCCCCTCCCCCTCTTTACGAATGGTTTCATTTGATGTTACTTCTCTGTTCACCCATGTTCCAGTTCAAGGTGCACTACAAAGTCTCACTACTAGATTAAAAGAATTTCATTACACAGATTATGAAATCAACCACATTATTGAGTTATTCAGTACTTGTTTAAAACAAAATTCATTTCAAATTTCTAATCAATATTATTCTATGACGGATGGTTTAGCAATGGGTAATTCCCTTAGCCCTTTTTTAGCAGATTTATATATGCATTACTTTGAAGTTAAAATGTTTAACCTTATCAACTTCCCATTTTATTGTAGATATGTGGACGATTCTTTTCCACTCTGGACCTTTCTCTATTTTCTGTTGACAATATATTAACGATTTTAAACTCAATAGATTCAGTCATTCAATTCACTTATGAAGTTGAAATAGATAATAGATTGCCATTTCTGGATGTGTTGGTTACACGTCAGCCTAACACCTTTGACACTTGTGTTTACCGTAAACCTTTTGCTGTCACAATCCCCCCCCCCCTTCAATTCATGTCACCCCCCTTCCCAAAAAGCTTCGGCTTTTCATTATTTGATTAATAGAGCTCGCTTAATTTGTTCAGATAATAATTCACTTATTACAGAATTAAATTACATTAGATCTGTGGCTATTGATCGAGGTTTTAGTTTATCTTATATCAATAATTTAATTTCTCATAGTCTTAATAAATATGTTAATAATCTTGATTCTCCTGTTACTGCGGTTTCCATTTCCAACCTTATCATTTTACCATTTTATAATAGCATTAGCTTTAAGATGGCTAATATCTTAAAACATTATGATTTTAATGTGGTTTTTAAACCGGTTAATAAATTATCTTTTTCGCAACTTAAGGATCAAATTCCTCCACATAATTATTGGGGCATTTACAACATTCAATGCCAATGTGGTTTGTCCTACATTGGACAAACTAAACGAAAACTCCGTTACAGAATCAATGAACACAGAAACTATGTAAAGAAAAAAGAATTACAGAAATCCTCTATCGCCTCTCATTGCTGGGGGGAGGGACACAATTTTAATTTTGACTCAGCTACCATTATCAAGAAATGCATTACTCCTCTGGATTTAGACTTTTTTGAGGCTATTCATATCCATAAATTTAAAGACTCCTTGGTTAATGATTCATCTAGTACACCATACATCTCAACTTTCTGGATGGATTTGTTGTGTCACGACACTTCACTTCCGCATTAATTTCATTGGCTGTTAGAACTTGATGGTCTTTTGGTATTATGTTTTGACATTTGGGTTTTTTCACCGTACATGCAGTTGGGGGGGATATTGTTTTTAAAGTTTTTACACTGAGGATGTGAGTCCTAGTACTCACGAAACGTATACGTATGATCAAATATGCTTGTTTTATTATGTGTTTAAACGTTGTTTTCAAATAATTTAGATATACTATATAATGGGAAAATTTAGTTTAGCAAGAAAATGCATAACAGATTGAAATTTCTCTTTCAGCAATTTATACTAATAGATGGAAAAATACTTGAATACTTTTGTACAACCCTCTAGTTTACCCAGAACCTTTATTACACGTCACTATTTAGCTAAAATTTAATTCAAACTAAACCACTCTTAAAACTACTGAAATCACATTTCCAGAAATAATCATTTATAGACGGCCATGTAACCAATTCTTTGCGTGACCCTATATATCATTTTATCTATATTCTTACAACATTTATTAGTAAACTAAATGCAGTTCAGCGTACAAATGCATAACTCATTTAAAAACCACCTTTAAGCAATTTCCGCTCATACCCAGTAACCCTTACGAATTCTTTTGTGTAGTCCTGTATATGAAATATAGCACTTATATACACCATGTAGTATGCATATAGTGAAACATAAAAGCACGTATCATAATTAAAAATGCATTTCCAGCAATCATCGCTAATGTACAGTACTTCGGATACAATATAGTATCCTTTTGTGTGCCCTGTAAATGCTATGCACTTTGTATTATAAATTAAATAAGTTTTGGTAAACTTAAGCGACGTATACAATTTTCATTAAATATAAAATAGTTTAGCACAATTAAAATACGCCGTAAACAATTCCCTCCACTCCTATATCATTATGTAACGGAATTCTTTTCTGTGGCTCTGTAAAAATACCTATTCTTTGCACCGCATTATTCTACAGAATGCATATTTTAGTGTACTTCATAAATGCATATCAATTTTATTATTTTTGAAAGTGTGTAACATCATTAAAAATCATTTGAAACGATTTTTTCCCATTGGTCGTAATGTAACGGAATACTTTTGACTGTTCCTGTAAATGAAATAAACATGCTACAAACTTCATTTAAAATTGGGAATGTGCAATGGTTAACTTCAAAAATTTCAGGGCAATCCGAGTATATTTATACGAGAGTTAGAGCGCGGACAGACAAACCGAAGTCATAAACACTTTTCAACTTTGTTGGAAAGTGTTAATAAAACTACACGATTAATATTCGATTATATTTACGATAGTTAGAGCACGGTCAGACCACCAGACAGATATGCCTCCAAATTGAATTCATAAACACTTTTCAACTTTTTTGGAAATTTTTAAAAATGAAACAAATATTTAAAAATCTTAGTATTTTTTTTTCGCATTAGTAATCAGTCATTTATTTCGAGTATAACTGGCCGACTTATTTGTGCTTTATTCTACGTTGTTGTCATTATTTAACTGTAATTCTGCGTCATTTCTCAACAGGTTTCATTATGTCCATGACACTCCACGATCTGTGTTTATACTTTTCTCACATGATGGAAATCGACAGACAAATGCTAAAAGAACAGAATCTGAAGGTAACTGAAAATAATTTTTGTGAAGAATTTATTCGAAAATAAAAACTCAAAAGCCATATGATGTAGAATCATGTATTGTGTTATTTCTAAATTACATTCAGTTAATTTATTTGTCCACTCATAAATTTTAAAGTTATTCATTAACTGTTTAATATAACTTGATTTCTTATTGCATTTAAAAAGCTCTCTTTTTAAATAAAAGTAGATATATCTTGCTACAGTTCACAGAAGTTAAGTGTGTTTTGCATTTCGCGAATCTTCACATGATGCTCATGATAGAAATTTAACATCTGTCAGTAAATGAGGGATTATATAGAGAGACGGTGGCAAATTAATGCCCATATCTTTAATCGTTATAAATAAAAACATTTTTTTCATCCGTTATTTATCGCGAGAGTGATTCGTTTAATTTTGAATTTTATATGTAACATGCTAACGGATATTATTTATTTAACTTTTTACTTGGCTCGCCAGATTATTTTTCTCGAGAGATTTCGCAACCAGCCTTAGCAGAGGAAAGTCGCAGGTATTGCTCGTGTTAGGGGGGATCACCTCACCACGTCTTGTTGGATTCAAATAAAAGAATTTACGTGGATTTTTATGGCTTTCAATTTGTTTTTAGTCTTAGTGTCTTATTTCAGGAATCCAGACCAAAGTATTGTTGTTAGGAATTGAAGTGAAATGAAACTAGTGGCACGCGCTGTGCGTGATATTAGTAATGTAAATTTATTGATGATGTGTGGTTAATAGGAGTATTCCATAAATGTATGTGAACTGTTGAATTCTCTTGAAGTAAAATGAAATATGCTTTTATTGTCGGAATAAAATGTTTATTTTATACTATAAATGGTACCCTCGGCGGGACGGGCATCATTATGTTAAGAGTTCTAAAGAGGCTTAGCTTAAAACGTAATACTAACCTTCTGATATTCTTCTTGCGAGTTGCATCTACACGATGCTGGGCGTTAATGAATTAGAATCTGGGTTCAAACTCATACAAAGAGCCATTTATAGTATAAAATAAACATTTAATTCCGACAATAAAAACATATTTCATTTACTTCAAGAGAATTCAACAGTTCACATATATTCATGGAATACTCCTATTAACTACACATCATCAATAAATTTACATTACTAATATCACGCACAGCGCGTGCCACTAGTTTCATTTCACTTAAATTCCTAACATCCTCCCCCCTATGAAACTTGGGGAGAGTTTCAAATACATAACAATTGTTATTAAAACGATCTAATTTCTTCGGAACTCTTACACATCTTCCAGAGGAGGTATATTTCTTAATTATGACACTATCAGGAGAAGATACATTTTTATCATTAATACATTCACCAGAACTAGATTTCCCTTCACTCAACTTTTTAAATGCGATTTCATTCGTATCATTCGAATATATTTCCAAAGGGAAGATGCGCTGCACCGGACGTAAAACCGTGCCGTGCTACGTTTTTAACTTAACAGTACGGATTTTACTATCCCGTCCAGGAATCAACTGAATCACTTTCCCTAAGGGCCAAAGTAAACGCTTTTTATTATCATCCCCAATCAAGACTACTTCCCCCAATCGAGGCTCACGTGTGTGTTTTTCAGTATGTTTTTGGACTAATTCACTGAGGTATTCCTTTCTAAAGCGTTGCCTAAAATCGGTAAGAAGTTTAGCTCTATAATTCGTCCTTCTCCTTAAACTTCGAGAATCTAATTCGATAATATCTGAATTGATAAAACATCCGTTTTCAGTAAGAAACATAGCGAGTGTAAGAGGAACTAGCTCTAGTGGGTCCTCAGAGATATAGGTTAGAGGTCTACAATTAATTACAGATTCACAATCACATACAAATGTATTCAATTCTTCATAAGTCAATCTACCAAGAGTACGTATTAACAATTCTTTTACAATACGAACCAACCTTTCCCACCAGCCTCCCCACCAAGCTGCGGTGGGAGGTATAAATTTCCAAACAATTTTATGCGTCATAGTTTCTCTTATAATTTTATCTCAATTTAATTTCGAAAGTTCATTGGAAGCTCCCTTAAAATTCGTTCCATTATCACAATAGATAGTACTAGGTCTTCCGCGTCTAGCTATAAAACGCCTCAGTGCTAGAAGAAATGCATCAGAAAATAGCGAGTTAACTAGTTCAAGGTGAAGTGCACATAAACTGCCCAAGGAAATAACGCTATCCAAACTTTCTCGCCAGTTTTCAGGAATAGAGGCCCTGCTAAGTCCACTCCTATAATTTCACATACAGCGCAATCCGTCACGCGATCTGGTGGTAAAGGCGTCGGTTCGCTTGACAAGGATTTTGCTTTAAAGCGTTTGCATGGAATACAATCAAATAACACATTTTTTATGGCTCTTCTAGCTCTAATAATCCAAAATCTTTCTCTTATTAAAGACTGCATTATTCTTATTCCCGCATGACAATTCTTTTGGTGTACAGATCTAATCAACAGTTTAGTAAATTCACACTTATCTGACAACAATATTGGATACAAAAATGATTCTTGATCATTTCTTTCAGTTATTTTTAGTTTTTAACCTTAACTCCATTTTAACTACGTTTTAACTCCATTATTATCTACGAATGTAACAATATCATGCACAGACATTTTATTGTACAAATAATACTTTGGGACTAAACTGATTAGGTGATTTTCCGAATTCTGAATTTCATTTTGAGAAAGATTCAAATCTTCACATTTATCAGAAATCTTACGACAATTATTTACAAATCTCAAAACATAAGCAAATACTCTTATCATTTTGTCATAATTAGATATATTATTTAAGAGCCAATGGGGTGCGTCTTTAGCTAGATCAACATTTATAATTTTAATTTTCTTTTTTTCTAAATCTACTTCTTTAGGTTGACAGTCAATCGCGCCCATTGGCCAACACCCAGGATTTTCCTTTAACCACTTAGGACCTTCCCACCAACTCGAACTAAGCATTCGTTGTGGAGAGCACCCACGCGATAGTATATCAGCTATATTTAAACTTCCAGGAACGTGCTTCCATGATTCCGTTCTGGTCAATTGCCGAATCTCTTTAACTTTGTTGCTCACAAAAATCGACCAATTTCCATGTTCTTTTATCCACCAAAGTGCAGTAGTAGAATCTGACCAAAATGTCATTTTCAGATTTGGCATATTGATCGCTTTGATGACAGAATTCGCGAGTCGAGTACCTATACAACAAGCCATTAGTTCTAAACGCGGCATACTCAAAGTTTTGAGAGGAGCAATCCTAGACTTCGCTGTAACAAGTATAACCTTTATTTCAGAACCTATTATTGATCTAGCGAAGACGCACGCTGTATATGCCCTTTGCTTGCATCAACAAAAACATGGAGTTCAGATGAAGTATTAATCTCCAAGTAGCGAGGTATAGCTACTTCTTTTAACGCATCGATATTCTTTAGCCATTTCAAAAATACATTTACAATATTACAAGGCAATTCATGATCCCATGGAATTTTCTGTTTCCATGAATCTTGCAATAGTTTTGGAAGCAATGTAGTTAGTGACAATAAGCCGATAGGATCAAAAATCCTTTGTACAATGCTCAAGATTAACCTCTTAGTAATTTTCCTTTCGCACGTTACTGCTTCTAAATCTAAACAATATTTTAAAGAATCATTATTTAAATTCCAAATAATCCCTAAAATAGAAGTATCCCCAGAACTCTTATCGACATTCTTGCAAGCTACATTGCTTTCAAAACAACGCAAATTAAAACACCCTTTAGACATTAACAATTTTGCATTTTCAATAAATGTTTCAGCTTCATCAATGTTAAAAACACCTGATACACAATTATCTACATAAAACGAACATTTCAATTTTTCAGCAGTTTCTTTATATTCAGGGGGACTATTTTCTAATAGATGCATTATGGATGCACTTAATAAATAAGAGCTGGAAGATACACCAAATACAACTCTACAATGTCTATAAATCAATTGCCCTTCATTACATGGGAAATAAAATCTAAGAAAATCTCTATCTCTAGGCATAACAGATAACATTAAATAAGCTTTTTCTATATCTGCAGTTATACCGATAGGATATGTTCTAAAACGGTCGAGAATATCAGGTATTACTTCAATGAGATTAATTCCTTTATATAGACATTCATTTAAGGAGGGTTTTCCTCTTTCAGAAGCAGACGCGTCAAATACAGGGCGTACCATTGTAGTTTTCTTATCTAACCTGATTACGGGCCTATGCGGTAAATAATGACATTTATTACTTAATTCATTTTCTGGGACACGCTCAATAATATTTAATTTTTCCCATTCTTTAAGTACTTCCTGATATTCAGCGAAAAATCCCCCGCATTTCAATTTATTAATCATTTTTTCATGTCTCTTCCAAGCTAAAATTTTGTTATCTGTCAAGTTCTTAGAATTACACTTCCATGGAAGCTCTACTTCATATCTGCCATCGGGAAGAATTTTCATTTTATTTTCAAAATCGCTTAAATCAAAATTTTTTTTCCTTTCAAAACTCGGAATGGGGTCAGAAATTCCTATTGTTTCAAGTTCCCATAATTCATTCAAAGGAACATTTCTAACATGCATAGACAATGTTGTGAAAATATTATGTTTCTTCCAAGAAATTTGTTTTCCCATTACAGTCCAACCCAGCTTGGTTTCTATGGCAGTCAAATCGCAATTCAATTGATTTAAAGTACCTGTTAATAATCTTCCTATCAAATCTGCCCCTATCAAAACATCAATTTCGGTTTCCTTACAAAAGTGATCCGTTAGATTAATCTGTCTTTTCTTCAGCTCAAAATTCTATAATCTTTAATTTTAGGGACAAATCCGCAAATCTTTCTTTCGGAAAATACTTCACAATTAAACGCGTTATCTCCTTCTAGTTCACTAATTTCTACGGAAAACACATCATGTGGTTTGGGCTTGGTTTCACTCCCCCCGAACAATGCGTGAATAATTGTTTCCTTTCTCAGAGGACGCATTTTTAATAATTTCGTTACTCTCTCGCTAACATAGCTACTTTGGCTCGCAGTATCTAAAAGTGCGCGTACAACCCTTTGGCGACCGTGCGACCAAATACGCACGCCAAGTGTCTGCATAAAAACAACTTCATTACTATTACAATTAGAAAGAGAATTCTCTGACTTAAGAGTATCATTTTGATCATTTTTTCTAGATTGCTGTGGGCACATTATTTCAAAATGAGGTTTGTTACAAAGGGTACACTTTAACTTAGATTTAATATTACAATTTCTACTTAAATGACCAACTTTTTGTAAGCATGAGAAACAGGCACCTTTTTTGAACAATAATTTTTGTTTATCACCTAAAGACATTTTTTTAGCGCTAAAGCACTTTTCACTTTGATGAAATTTTTCACAAAAGATACAATTATTTTTTTTACCTATATTTTCCATACTCACTAACGCCGATGCGGTAGCTAAATCAGATTTCTTTACACTTTCAGATATAGGGTCTCTTTTGCCGACATTCATTTGTCCGAAACCTTTCCTTGCTAGAGAAACGATTTCATTTTCTTGAACTTCTTGGCAAAGAAAGTCCATCAGTTCCTCTAAAGTTCGGGAATTCTTACTGGCAGATGCATTATGACTTCGGCTTCTTTCCCAAGTTAAAAGAATTTCTTCAGGCAAACAACTTTCAACTAAAGATGTCAGGAAATCTCCGTATTTCTCTTGTGTTCGACCAAGGCTTTTCAAGGCTCGGAGTTTACTTTCCAATTCATCATATAAAGCAGCCAAATCAACTTTCATTTTTCCAGCTGTAGCATTTCTCATTACGAGGGTTAACAGTTCTCTTACGTAAATCTGAACAAGTAGGTCATATCGGCCAAATCTTTCTTTTAATTGTTCAATAGCTTTTGGATAGTTTTCAGCAATTGCCGGATAGCTCTTCACTAATCGCTCTGCCTTTGATTGCGGTTCCATGCATTGCAATAAATATTGCATCTTATCCTCATCAGCAATAGAGGCATCTTCATTTATTTTTTTGAACTGACTCCAGAAAGATAAATATTCTTTTGGTTCGCCATTAAATCTTTTCAGCTCGATTTTCGGTAGTTTAAATTTTCTTCTTTCACTTTCACTATGAGATGAAGATAATTGAATTTTCTCTTCAATGTGCGAGAATACTTCTATATATTTCTCTCTATATGCTTCTGCACTTTGAAAGTCTTCAGTGAACAATTTTTCGTCTTCCTCTTGCAACAACATTTCCGAAATTTGACTTTGACATGTGTCTAACCTCTCAAACTTGTCCATGAGTTGAGTTTTTAAAATTGAGAAATATTTGAATTCATTTATTTCTTTAGATAATTCAGCCTCAATTTTATTAACTGTGATAGTAAAAGTAGTTCTTAGTCCTTTTCTTTGCGTTTTTAAATTATTCAAATTCATCTTTTCATTCAAATAAATTCAAAATTCAAAAATGCCCGTCCCGCCGAGGGTACCATTATGTTAAGAGTTCTAAAGAGGCTTAGCTTAAAATGTAATACTAATCTTCTGATATTCTTCTTGCGAGTTGCATCTACACGATACTGGGCGTTAATGAATTAGAATCTGGGTTCAAACTCATACAAAGAGCCATTTATAGTATAATATAAACATTTAATTCCGACAATAAAAACATATTTCATTTTACTTCAAGAGAATTCGACAGTTTACATACATTCATGGAATACTTCTATTAACTACACATCATCAATAAATTTACATTACTAATATCACGCACAGCACGTGCCACTAGTTTCATTTCACTTCAATTCCTAACAATTGTGCATAAAGCGCGATTTACGTACTAACTACTCATTACAGATCAACGGCCTTTGATTAACTCATCTTAACCAACAAATGCCTATAAACAAATTCATTTAAATAGCTACACTATAAGCCATTTTGATTTAGAAAGTGTATAAGTACATTTTAATTTAAGGAGTTGTGGGAGTTTCTCGGCTTGAATAATGAGCATACATTACAAAGTTATTTTGATGGCTAGGAACACCGTATTTCCTCACGTTTGAAATACCATATTTACTCACGTATAACGCGCACCACTTTTTCAATGGGAATCAAAAAATATCATTTTACTTTTTCATTTTTTAAAAAAAATGTAACAATTTAATTATACATTTTTCATTTTTAATGCTATCCTAAACTCTTTTCTATCGTTAATTTTAATTATAGTCACTCTTACGTAATTTAGACTACAGTTAGACACCTTTAGTCTTACGGCTCCCTAAGTTTTAGAAATACAGCTACTTTTAGGCAGGGCATAAAGAAGGCGTTAGCTAGGAAGCCCAGGAAATGCCTAAACTGTACAGCTATGAGCTATTCAATTGGGTTATGCACTATATGGCCAAAGGTGACCGGTCACTTGCGATTTTAGACGTTTTGTTAAATATCTAGAAAATTACACGAGGAATTATCCTGAAACTCCAGGATTGTAAACAGAATAGTACAGGTCATACATTTCCGTGAGAATTTTTTCCCGAAACCCCATAGGGGACCGTGAACAAAAAGAAAAAGAACGAATATCTTTTGGATAACCCTGTAAAAACTATTGTAGCAAAAGTATTCAAACTGTAGATTATGATTAAATGCCTTATTGTAATGTGTTCATTTTTATGAGGATAGCATGTATACTCGTAGAGAAATTTAAGTTTTTATAAAAAGAGTCCCAAATTTTGCCAAGTTTTTTTGCAGTTAATTTGTAGAGTTCTTAACCTAAAAAAAAAAGTTCTTTTTAGAAAATATGACAAACAACATTGTACATAATACCCTGCAATCAGAATTAAAATAGAATAAAAATTGTATGAAAAATGAGCACGTTTACTAAATAATGATTCACTGCGCATGCCCGAATGCAATCAAAATATAATTTGCATAATGTATTAGCTGAATGTATAGAGCAACTTTTGTGAAAGTCTCAAAAACATAGTTTGAAAAGTCTGAAAATTATCATTGATTGAATAAGCTCAAAATTCGTTATTCCCAAAAGGAAGCAAAAAGATGAGGGGTTGTATCCAAATACAGTAGTGCGTGCAATATTGTGTATGCTATCTTTGCACCAATAAATGGATATATGGATACAGCCCCTCATCTTTTTGCTTCATTTTGGGAACAACGGAATTTGAGCTTATTCTATCAACGATAATTTTCAGAATTTTCAAGCTATGTTTTTGAGACGTTTACAAAAGTTGCTCTATACATTTAGCTAACACATTATGCACATTATATTTTGATTGCGTTTGGGCATGCGCAGTGAAACAATATTTAGTAAACCTGCTCATTTTTAATACAATTTTTATTATATTTTAATTCTGATTGCATTGTGTACAATGTTGTTTGTCATATTTTCTGAAAATAACTTTTTTTTTTATATTAAGAACTCTGCAAATTATCAAAAAACTGGGCAAAATTTGAGACTGTTTTTATGAAAATCTGAATTTCTCTTCGAGTATACATGCTATCCTCATAAAAATGAACACAGTATATTGCAATAAGCCATCTATTAATAATCTCGCGTTTGAACGCTTTTGCTACATTAGTTTTGACAGGGTTATCCAAAAGATTTTCGCTCTTTTTCAATTTGTTGACGGTCCCCTATGGGGTTTCGGGAGAAAAATCTTCGCCGAAATATATGACCTATACTATACTGTTTACACACTTGGAATTTAAGGTTAATTCCGCATGTATTTTCTAGATATTTAAGAAAACGTCTAAAATCGCAAGTGGCCGGTCACCTTTGGCCATATAGTGTATGCTGTGTACCTGCGTTTATTGTTAAAAGTGAGCGATTATGATGGGAAAGAGAAAAAGTTCGACTGCCACGTCGCACGCTGCGACGAAGAGGCTTTTTAGGGTGTCGTTAATCTGACGAAATCCTATAGTGTGAGACGAACAGGATCCCTGTCCGTCACAGAATTAGTTCTCAGAAACTGTATAAGTTAGAGACTTCAAATTTTATATACTTATAGCTGCATACGTTCGATCACATGACAAATCATGAAATTCTGAAAAAGTCTTATATTATTTTAATTAAATGAATTAATTGAATGATACCCGACTGACAAGAACGGTTATGTGTTTCAAGTGTATCTGGGTATATGGATTTCTTTATACCCTCGAAACATCCCAACGGCTGGATGGATTTTAATGAATGAAGTCTCTATCGATTCGTCTTAACCCTCGGATAGTTATAGGCTAGATTTTGTTTTTATAAATTCAAAATGGCGGCCGTAAAATACAAGATGGCGGTAGATACGAAAAAAAAAAATTACGCACCTTATTGAGTGGCATACCATTGGATAGGTCTTTCAAAATGAAGACGATGTTTCATTGACTATTTTACAGTCAGAAGCTCCGTTTAAACATTACACAACCTGGAAGTTGTGTAGGTAGGATCTCTAGCTTTACTGCAACTTTAACCACCATAGACATCTATAGGTCTTATCAAAACAGTGTTTATAGATAGGAACTAACAATTAAAAACAAATTAAATGTCATCAATACACGTAAATAAAAAAAATAGGTAAGTAATATAAAAAATAGTTTAACATTGATGAGATATAATTAATTAGTTCGCTTTTTATGCAGTCGGGTTTTTTGATTTTTTAAATTTATTCCATTTGGATTTTAAAACAGAACGTTAATTTCAGTCTCTTTCGCCAGCAGGCTTGACGGTTCCGTGGTGAAGCATTTAGTCGCTAATTTAAAGGTTCCCAATTCAAACCCCGCCGTCGGAGTTTTAAAAAAATTCTTCGCAATAGACTTCATTATCTACTAGATACAATTTTATAGGGTTTTTTTTTGTCATTTTAAAGGCCAAAAGTTGCTGTAAAATATTTTATCAATTATTTCTTTTAATTCAAAAAGTCTCGTTTTCAAAATTTGCGAAATTTTAAATTGACTGCATTTTACTATCTGGTGAATTGGATTAAAGGAATTATCGTATTTTTTTTTTTGCCATTTTAAGAATTTCGTTTTTTGTTTAGCTGAAATTAAATTATGTAATTAAATATGCTTTTCAGATATACAAATATATGCTGTTACAATATTTTCCAATTGTAATAATTTTTAAATTAAATTTATTGGTACTGCCATCTATCTTATTATTGAAAATGGTTAAGAATTTAATGATTATAAATTAATTTTTTGAATTCTATTTGGATTTATTAATTAAAGGATAACGTATTTTGAAAAGAACATTAAACGAAAACTTCTGTGCGATCTTCGATCAAAATTACCCACTTGTTTTTTTTTGCAGACATTGACCGCATATGATGTGCGAAAGCTTAAACTCATGTTTCAGTATGCCTTGATATGTATTTTTTCACGTAGAATCAATTGATGCCAATGGAAACTAGTATGTTGTGGCCATCACAAAACTTTCTTCTATATAAATCACGTCAATTAAATCGTTTAAATAGTACCAATTCATATCACAATATATCTGAATTTGAAGTTTGGTGAAAATTCGTGCATTAGTTCTTGTATAGAGCTATAGCGGAAATTCTGAAAAATGTAGTATAGCAGCGCCACCTGTTGAGCGATTTACACCAAAACATAAACAGCACTAATTGATATCAAGGTATACCTGAATCTGAAGTTTGATGAAAATTCATGCATTAGTTATTGAGATACAGCTGTGGCGGAAATTCTGAAAAATGCAGCATAGCAGCGCCACCTGTTGAGCGATTTGCACCAAAACACAAACAGCACTAATTCATATCATGGTATACCTGAATCTGAAGTTTGTTGAAAATCCAAGCATTGGTTCTTGAGATAGAGCTATTGCGGAAATTACAAAAAATGTCCAATAGCAGCGCCACCTGTTGAGCGATTTACACCAAAATCTGTAAAATGTCTATTCATGTCAAGGACTAACTGAATCTGAAGTTTCATGAAAATCCGTGCATTAGTTCTTGAGATAGAGCCCTTGCGGAAATCGTAAAAAATCCAGCATAGCAGCGCCACCTGTTGAACGATTTACACCAACACGTAATCAGCATCAAGTCATATCAAGGACTAACTGACTCTGAAGTTTCATGAAAATCCGTGCATTAGTTCTTGAGATAGAGCCATTTCGGAAATCGTAAAAAAAGCAGCATGGCAGCGCCACCTGTTGAGCGATTTGCTCCAAAATCTCTAAATTGTCTATTCATGTCAAGGACTAACTGAATCTGAAGTTTCATGAAAATCCGTGCATTAGGTCTTGAGACAGAGCCATAGCGGAAATCGTAAAAAAGACAGCATAGCAGCGCCACCTGTTGAGCGATTTGCACCAAAAACTAATCAGCATCAATTTGTATCAGGGACTAACTGAATATGAATTTTTGTTAAATTTCGTGCATTAGTTCTTGAGATAGAGCGCCCACAAAATTTGTGTCACACACAGACAGACAGACACACAGACAGACAGACAGACGGACAGACAGACAGACTCACAGGCAGTCATTTTGTAAAAACATCTTTTTCGGGTTCTCTGACCCATAAAATGTGCAAATCCGTCAAAAACCGGAATTCGAAAATTTTCATGAATCCAATACTTTCTTCTTGTAAAGATAGAAGAAAGTAAAAAGTGATGGGCGATTCTCGAAAATTCAACAATCGATAAAAATTGCCATGGTATAAAATAACTATCGATAAAGATAACAATCGATTCCCAGATTCTACTATCGAGAAGCTCTACGATCTATTGTCACACCGATAACCTAAAAAAAGTAATTGCAAAACTTAGTGAACAATAAGTTGCTATTTTTGCCTTAATTGTTTTACATCACACCTTGAAACATTGGCGATCTTATAGGTAAAATAATTACTAATTTACTAAAAAACATGTTTAAAATTTATTAAAACCACTCCATTGCATGTAAATTAGTCATAAAAACTTAAAACCACTGATGTTAAAAGCATATGTAAAAAGATGTAAAAGTTTTCATTTATGCAAAGTATTAGCTGTTATCAATGTTTGATTATTTCTATGTAGAAATACATAGTTATCCATATATATATATATATATATATATATTACTTTTATATTAATGTATTTTTCCTATTGACAGACTGGTAAAAACATCCAAGAAGTAACGTACATTATGGATTTTGAAGGATTCACTCTTTCGCAGGTATTACATAAAAATGGTAAGTGCCAGTACTTCAGGAATGTGAAATGTTTTTAACCGACTTCAAAAAAACGGAGCGGTTCTCAATTTGACGCGTATGTAATTTATTTATGTATGTTCCACCGATTACTCCGAAATTATGCGACCGATTCATATTGAAAGAAGATACAGTCGAATTGGTCCCATTTAAATTTCCTCCAAATTGGTTCAGTACTTGTTTAGAAATTCAACAACAACAACAACAAAAAAGAAGCAAATAGATAAATAAATAAAAATAAGCATCTTTAAAATATTTCATTTACAAAGATTTTCATTAAGTGACGTAACTCTATCTGTTTGGCGAGAAAGTCACTATCTTGTGATTTTCCTCCCTCTTTACACGGTTTTGTTTCTAGGATTGTTGATTAATAAAGGGTGGGCCAACATTCCGGACAAATTAGTAATTAGCATACTAACGCCACCTGTTGAGCGATTTACACCAAAACATAAACAGCACTAATTGATATCAAGGTATACCTGAATCTGAAGTTTGATGAAAATTCATGCATTAGTTATTGAGATACAGCTGTGGCGGAAATTCTGAAAAATGCAGCATAGCAGCGCATTTTCGGTTGACAAAACTTCGGTTGACAAAACTGTCAATTTAATAAATATTTTCTAACTGTCCCATGTAATTGGACCAGATTCGGAAAAAGTTTTTTACTTTTGATATTCTGAAAGCGTATTTTTTTCGCCAAATATAGAAAAGTTTGGCTACATTCTTTCATTTGGGCCAAGTATGTGTTTTGACATTCGTAATCTTAAAAGTCAATTTTTTGGCCAAATGTCGCCAATATTTCGCCAATTTATTCGCTGTTACCAAATTCGTGGCTTTGAGACCCTGATCCGTAGTGACCCAAAATGACTCACTAATCAAATCTGCTCGAACATATGACTTAGCTCAAAGGTCTTCTGGTAATCAGAAACGGTAGGATACAAAAGTAGCCAAAATCGTTTAAGCCGCTCTATAAATAATATTAGCTTGACCCACAATGGCCCCAAAAGGACCCAATACTCCAATTTTCTCGAACATATGAGACCAGCCCAGTGGTCTTTTCAAGATCGAAAACAGTAGAATACAAAATTCCGTCAAAATCGTTACAGCCGTTTTTAAGATAAAATTAGCTAGACCCGTAGTGACGCAAAAATGACCCACTAATCGAAATTTCTCGAACATGTGATCTAGCCATCTTCTTGTGCACAAAAACTGTATAATACGAAATTTTCTCGATATCGTTTGAGCCGTTTTTAAGATACAATTAGCTTAAACCCGGGCCCGAAAATGACCCACAAATACTAATCAGTTTCTCGAACATGCGACCTAACTCAATGGTCTTCCTGAGCCCGAAAATGATAGAATACAAAATTTAATCCAAGTTGTTAGCACTGTTTTCTAGATAAAATTTGCTTGATCCCTACTTACGAAAATATGACCCACTAATCAAAATTTTTCGAACATGTAACCTAGCCCAATGATCTATCTATTCGTGTCCGGAAACGGTATAATACAAAAAAAAAAAAAAATGTCAAAATCGTTTGAGACTTTTTAGATACAATTAACTTGACCCTGACCCATTGTAACCCAAAATGACCCACTAATCGAATGTTCTCGAAAACATGCGAAATAGCCCAATAGTCTTCTTAAGCGAAAACGATAGAATACAAAATTTCGTCAAAATCGTTAGAACCGTTTTTTAGACAAAATTAGCTGGACCCGCAATGACCCCAAAATGACCCATTAACCTAATTTTCTCGAACATGTGATCCAGCACAGTGGTTTTCTCAAGACCGAAAACGGTAGAATACAAAATCAAGTCAAAATCGTTAGAGCCGTTTTTTAGATAAATTTAGCTTGACCCGCAGTGACCCCAAAATAACCCATTAATCGAAATTTCTCGAACGTGTGATCTAGCCCAATTATCTTCTCGTGCCCGAAAATGGTATAATACAACATATTGTCAATATCGTTTGAGCCGTTTTTTAGATATAATTAGCTTGACCCGGACCCATAGTGATAAAAACTGACCCTCTAATCGAATTTTCTCAAACATGCTACCTTACCCAATGGTCTTCTCGATCCCGAAAACGATAGAATCCAAAATTTAATCAAAATCGTTAGAGCCGTTTTCTAGACAAAATTAGCTTGATCCGTAGTGACCCACTAATCGAAGTTTCTCGAACAAGTGATGATCTTCTTGTGCTTGGAAACGGTATGATACAAAATTTTGTCAAAATCGTTTGAGCCGTTTTTTAGATGCAATTAGCTTGACCCTGACCCATTGTGACCCAAAATGATCCACTCATCGAATGTTCATGAACATGAGAAGTAACGCAATGGTATTCTTGTGTCCGAAAACGATAGAATACAAAATTTCGTTAAAATCGTTAGATCCGTTTTCTAGATAAAATTAGCTTGACCCATAGTGCCCCCAAAATCGCCCACTAATCGAATTTTCTCTAACATGTGACTTAGTCCAACGGTCTTCTCCTAATCCAAAACAATAGAATACAAAATTTAGTCAAAATCGTTCGCGCCGTTTTTTAGATAAAATTGGTTTGACCCAAAGTGACCCAAATATGACCCACTAATCAAAATTTCTCGAACATGTGACCTAGCCCAATAGATTTTTCGTGCCCCAAAACGGTTGGATATAAAATTTAGTTAAAATCAATTAAGCCGTTTTTTAGCTATAATTAGCTTGACCATGACCCATTCTGATCAAAATGACCCATTAATGGAATTTCCTCGAACCCGTGATCTAGCACAATGGTCTTCTCGTGCTCGAAAATGATAAAATGCAAAATTTAGTCAAAATCGTTATAGCCGTTTTTAAGATAAAATTTACATACACACACGCACACACAAATTTTGCTGGTATTATAAGATAAGGTATATATGTATTACTTTTTTATGGACACGATAACTTCCATAATTCTGCCCAAATCTCTTCCAAACTGATATAGAAAATCAAGGGGCAGGAAATCTCAGTCAAGTTCGTTAATGGGTAAAACTGGATTAAGGGATGGGAATAGGGAGGGTTTTGTGAAAACAGAAAAAAACCTATAACTTGTTAACTATAATACATCTCAAATCACTTTAAAGTTATTATTACTTCTAGGAAAAGAGCCAAAAATTTAAGAATGATAGATTTTTGATGTAATTAAAAATGGGCTCAAAGCGCGAAAAAAATAGGGTTTTAAGAAGAAAAAAATTCATAATTTCGTGAATTCACAAGATATCAAATACACTTAAATTTATTATAAATCTTCTTAATATTATCTACTACTTTTATATTGATAAGTTTTTGATAGGATCAACTCATACAGAAAAAAGGGGTTGAAGAAAAAAATATCGTATTATCTTGATTCTGATAGAACCAGCTCTTACAGAAAAATGAAATTAAAAACTCGTCAAAAACGGCCAGATAAATTTGTTAACCTGGGTTTATCTCTAATCTTGATTTAGTTTTTGTTGATGAAATTAGTACTTCGAAATCTACCTTTGCCTGTAGGCCGATCCGGCAAGGATCTTTTTGAAGTTGTTTTTGTTTTGTTTTTTTGGCTAAAATGTTTATGTTGGGGAAACCATTTTTAGGAACTTAAAAATGAGATCTAACAAGGAGAGGGCCAACCTTGTTAATCACAGATTTTGATTATTTTAACATATGTTGTAGGGTAGACACCCCTTAGTGTCAGGTTCAACGGATTTTATCCAATGCCCCTTAGTTCTTGAAAAACCAGGGGTTCTAATATTAGTAGACAACTTAAATACTTACTTCGCAGCAAAAATGACAGGTTAGTCGTAGCTCAGTTGGCACGGCGTTTGCCCGCTGATCCGAGGGCCCGGGTTCGATACCTGAATGCGCTACATTTGTTTTTCTCATTTTTTGTTTTATAAATATAGTTATAATTATAATTTAATAATTTCAATTAAAAATTTTAACACCAAACATTAATTATAATGTTAACAAACTTAAATTTATCATTTCTTATTTGTAAACTATCATTTCCCATCCATTAAAGAGGTTTAAAAAGAAAGTGGATCTATTATTGAATGATAAAAATTCCAAAATCGTGACAAATTCTGTTGTGGTGCCATCTAGTTATGATAAAAAAAGGAATATTCAAATAAAATAAAAGCAGAAAAAAGAGAAAGGGGAAAGCAAACTAATTGAAAGCGCGAGCATACTTATTACAAATTTAAAAATCTTTAATATGCAAAAAATCGGTTGTAATTTAATTCTGATGCTAATTTTTAATATAATTATGCTTGTTACTTTAAAAACAGAATAATAGCATTATCTCATTGACTTCCTTTGTTAAAGCAATGCGTAAATGATGTTTCTTTAAAATCACGAATTGACACAATTGCTCAATATCATTGCAACGATAAAGAATATATGAAATACATTTTAAAAGGGATTAAAAAAAAAAAAAAACAGTTTTATGATGTTTTATTACAACTATTCAGTTAAAAGTAAAAAATTAAATAGGTTAAAATTATAATTGATATACAATATTAAAAATTTTAATTGACAGTGAGATTATTAAGTTATACTTACAAGTAAATTTATAAAACAAAAAATGAGAAAAACAAATGTAGCGCATTCAGGTATCGAACCCGGGCCCGCCAATCAGCCGGTTAACACCATACCAACTGAGCTACGACTGACCTATCATTGCTTTAGCAAAGTAAGTATTTAAGTTGTGCACTAATATTAGACCCCCCCCCCCTCCGGTTTCTCAAGAACTAAGGAGCATTGGATAAAATCCGTTGAACCTGACACTAAGGGGCCTCTACCCTACAACATATATTAAAATAATCAAAATCTGTGATTAACAAGGTTGGCCCTCTCCTTGTAAGATCAATAAATCTAAGAAAGCATCAACATCTCCCATTTTTGGAGTAAATGTTTTTATTATTTGCTAGTCTTTCCTTTTTCCTACAATTACACCATAATGGGTTTCAGTAAATATTACTTTGTAATTTTTTTTCATATAGCCGGACAGAAAGAAAAAGATAAAAAAAAAGCATGCGTCGTGTATCGAGATGCTCATGTCGGGAAGAACAACTCTTGCAATGATCATAGTACTTTATTATTCCATAAACACGTTAAGCGCCACGTCAGTCACCGGTGACTGACACCGAACTTTCCGTTTAGAATGCGTCATTCACCGAGACTGACGGTCTAAAATATGATATAAAACTAAAAATATATGTATTGTTTTAAGTAATTATTGAAAATTTATTAAAAATTTATTTACGTTTTATTTATTACAGGATTATACTTTCTTAAAAAATCACTTAAAACATTGTAAATTTTTCAGCTTCAGTGTCAGTCACCGTGGCACTTAAGGTGTTAACTCATCAAAGCCGGTTGGCAAGGAAACTTGCTACGTAAGCCGAACAAAACTTTTAAATTTGAAGACCAGTATTTTAGTTTGGAAATTTTCACATTATCTAATCTCAAATTTTGAGCGATTAAATAATTCAAAATTACAATGTGGAAAAAACTGGTGTCGAAGAATTAAAAGAAGTGTAAAAGAAGCTCGTCCTTAATGGGTTAAGGATACGCGACTCAAATGAACTCAAATGTTATTTTATACATATTAATGACTACCATTAAGAGAAAAAAAGCGATATTACAATTTTTTTTTTTTTTAATTTCTCTGTGAGATGTGATATGTTATGAAAACTCAGCGTCAGTACAAATCAACTACATTTTTGGCATATGAAAATCTTTGAAACCTTTACTATGTAGCGGTACATTACATTTGCTACACATAGTTATAGTTTTGACTGCTACAGTATCTACTATATCTTGAATTGCTAAATTTTATTTCATTCTTTATAGTGCAACTATGAACATAATCAGAAATTTATCAATAAAAAATTTCTAAACATTTCGTACTAATTTCATTCATATTTCTAATTTTTTACAACTCAAATCAATTAACAATTTTTTTTCTTAAAAATAAAAGTCATACATACAATATGTGACAATAAATTCGTTGAAAAAAATATACACAATAGAATTAAAAAATCGCAAACATAATGTTGCGAAAACGCAATGTCAGCCTTTAAACCTTTATCTACTGCATTATGATCTACTGCAATTTTTTCATGTAATTTTTTTTCAGTTACTACAATGAAAATTAATGGATAAACATAAAAAAAAAATACTCACCTGTGAGAAATTTAATTAATTTGAGGTAATTAATTAAAGTGGTACTTTAAAGTACTATCAGTACACTATGAATAAAATATCGTAACAGAAAACCCACAAGGTATTTCAAATGGCACCAGAATTGTAGTAAAATATTTTCGATTTGATAAGTATGTAAAATATAGCCTTTTTCATATTTAGAACAGTGCTGCCAGATGGGCTACTTTTTAAAAAATCAGATTCTTGATTGGCACTACTTTTTTGAAATGGTAAAATGTGCCTTATTTAATGGCATATTAATTAGGGCAAAAACAAAGTCAATTTTACCGTTTCAAAAAAGTGGTGGCAATCAAGAAATCTGAATTTGAAAAAAGTAGCCCACTGGCAACACTGATTTAGAAATAAATGTTTTGGCAAATGCCGGTGTCAATCATTTATTTTGAAACTTTAGCATTGAAAATGATTTGCCCCTGTAAGGGTTAAAAAAACTATTTTTTATTAGGTTTCGATCTTGTTACCAATCCTTTAGTTATGAGACGTCTATATTCCAGTGACAACATGTTCTCTCGCATCTCCACATATGAATTTACAAATGCCATTTCTAGCATAGCAAAAAAGAGCCGGTGCCACAAATTTTTCGATTTCCTATGAAAAATAATACTAGGAAAGAAAATAAATACTAGGAAAATTATTACTATACCACATTTTAGTAATTACATTTTAAAGCAGATGAAAACGATGGATAACTACACAGACGAAAAGTAAAGAAGAAGTTTTTCTCCAACACCCAGTGTACTGACGGTACTTTTAAGTACCACCGAGTAATTCAACTGTCAAATCAAATACATTCACCGTTCACCTAAAGTAGCTAGTTCTAATTCTAAGAGCATAATGAACACATTAAAAAAATACAACACTTATCTTATATCCTTTATTGTGTTTGCAGCAATAAAAAGACGAACGTGACAATCTGTACAAAATGTCGGCACAAAACCCATCGTCTGTGTCAAAGATAGCCTCCTTCCTCGCTAAAATAACAAACCTAGAACTACTGCTGCCATGTATCTGGATAAAGTGGAGTTAAAAGAGTGTTTTTGCAAAGTACCATTAGAATATTAGGAATATTCACCATTGGATGAAAGTTTAAAGTGAGTGGTACTTATAAGTACCGTCAGTAGATAAAGGGTTAATGGGTTCATGCAGCCATACTCAACATTTTTTTCTCGCGGGCCGAAAACATGTTTACGACATTCGGCGGGCCGCAACACACTTAAAAAAAGGTGGAAAAAAGGGACTAATTAAAATAGTAAGGTAGTAAAAGTAGTATAACAAAGTTATATATATATACAAAGTTAATATTATCACTAGGTTTGAACGTTTGTCGCAGAATAAATGTTACCAAAAAAATTTAGCACGACTATTTGCAAACAATAAACTACCTGGTAGCTTTCTATTGAAAATGTTGTAGACATATAGAAATATGCCGCGAAGTTTGTTGTTTGGAAATGGTAGTGTAAAAGTTTTTTGGTGAAATTTTTCCCCCAACAAATGTTCAACCCTGAAAAGTAGTATTAGTGAGCATAAAATGTAATAATATAAAAATGCAGAATTTCCAAGTTCTAAGAAAAAAAAACAAAAACAAACAGGAGATTTTCTTTAATAAATCAATTTTTTGCTCTTTGCAAAATCTTTTTTTTATTTGTTATTGGAGAAATATTATAGCACAAACTTAATTAATTTCGAATAATGTTTGATTAGAGTTGAATATTAAATGTATACGTACTGTAAAACAAATAGGACTATATTTAAAATAGATTTTGTCCAATAAATTAATATTTAAGATGTTTTAATATAATATTAAATTAAATGTAATTAACAGAACAGATTTTGTCCTCCCAGTCTTCCCACGGAAGTATATAAAATAAAATAACTAGAGAACAGGAATTCTGCTTTTTCAGAATTTAGTACCGCCCCCGATGAAAAAAAAAATCGATACGTATATAAATACAGATAGTACAATACATATTTCAGTTTTAAGACTTAAAACATACGCTTTTATTTTATATAAAATGACGTCATTCGCATTCGCTGAAGAATTCCACATTTACGATCCAGTCACAACCCATTAACCGCAAAAACTATAGGGCTGAGATTTTCAACTTTTTAGCTGAACGTCGTTTCCCACCACAAACTCGGAAAGATAATTATCGCTTTATATCATCTTAAAATGTTATGTCTTTAAGCAAAGCCAATTTTTTAATTGAAAAATACTGGTGGGTATGTAAATAATTTAAATATGTGCATTTATTTTGACCGTTGCGTGAACGCAACACCAGCAGGTAATGGATTAAACAACATCTACAGAAAAGTATGCATAGGACGTCACTATCGCGGAATAATGCACAAATCCAGAAAAAAAGCGATCTCGTTATTCAATAAACTCGACAAAAAAAATTGACTATCTAATGACTCATATGTTTATCAATTACATATGATTCAAATCTAATGAAATATATGATGACTTCATTTCTTTGTAACATTAATATAGATACTTAAAATTAAAAATAGTTTATAATAGCATCATTCATTTATATTTTTTCAAAATCGCACGTATTTTAATTACAATTTTTTAATTGTTATGGGAAAATGGCAACAAAAAGATATAATTACTATTTTCCCTGCATCGTGACGTCACGAAACCTTGTGTTTGGCTTGTTGTCTTGAGGCGGTTTGGTTTTTCCCCCCATCAAATAGAAAGATTGTATTAGATATTATTTTACTAATTATGTATATCTATCTATATATATATATATAATACGTATATACGTATTTCCAAATAAGTTTTGTGTGAGTTAAATATGATATAAAATAACTGAAATTCAAAAATGTCCTCTTCATTTGGAGTATTGTCTTATAAAATTAACCAGATGCCCAGCTTCTATTCTTAAAACGAATTCAGTTATAATTCAACGAAGATGGCCCACCTTGGAAAGGTAAGTGTTTCTTACCTTTATAGTTTTGCATGATATAATTTAGTGTGATTACGAGAACCTTTAAAGCGAGTTGAACTCGTTTGATGTGGATGATCACTTATTATAAAGTGAGAATCAGCTTTTAAACGTGAGAGTTAAGTTTTTTGACTTTTAGCCAAATTTTCCATTGAAATACCATTCTGTGCGGTAGTTCTTTTTACTTTACTTATATTATTTCAAAACTGAACTATAATTATCATTATTATATTTATTTATAATCATTATATTAATAAGTATATGTAATTATATTTAAGTTTTTAGAAATACCTAATAATTAAAAAATTATTTATTTTTTTCAGTGATTGAATTGGGGCTTGATTACACACGCCTATTACAGGATTGCTACCCGGAAGTATGGAGCCATGTATTGATGGTAAACGGTAATATATTATTCAATACAAATTAATTAGAATCCAAGTTCAAAGTTCAAAGCGTGTAGCAAAATTAATTGCATGGCATCTTATTTATTTGTTTCTTAAACTCGCGACACAAAAATCATTATATCATACGAGAATATGAAAGAAAAAAATTCATGATTAGTTTAATTTCCTTAGGCTAATACAGAACTTTTGGAAAACCAATTAAACAATAATTATTCTGTAAAAACAAAGATTTTTTTTGTTTTAGTTATTTTTGTATTAAACTTTTACTCTCTAAATTCATAAAATATAACTGTAGAATTTTCTTAATATATATCGGTAAGACGCGCTTTTAGTGCCAGGAAACAATCAAATTTCAAAGAATTGTAATTCGGAAAGCTCTAGTCGTAAAATAATGGAATTTTTCAATGTCTTTTCAAGTGTTCTTTATCTTTACAAACTTTAGATACTTTTGAACTTAGATATTTTTGAGATTTAAAGAAGAATTTATAAAAAAAAGGGCAAATCCGCGGGAGGGGGCTCTGTAATAGAGCCTTTTGTGCCATTTATTGTGCCTTTTTGAATATTGTACCATCGAAAAGTGTATGAAGTTATGCATAAAATTGAACCAAATTTTTTGTGTATGTTTTTGGCCATGGCAAGAAGGTTCTCCCTGAATTTGGAAACATTCCGCCGGAAGAGGGCACTATAATAGCGATTTTGGTGTAATTTTCTTTATATTTCGTATTTCTATTGTACACCGGCGGCTGGTGAATTGACGCGAACTTCCCATCCTGATAAGCGGACTATTCGCGAACAGCTGATATACAACAGAATAACGAAAAACTATTGATTTTAATAAATATCGAGATTAACTCGTTTTTACTCCGATTAATTGACTGAAGCAGAAATTTAAGATGAAAGTCAAAGTTGATATAGTATTGAACTAATAAAAATGAAATATCGACATCTGTAGCAATATTTTTAAATATTAAAATATATGAGATAGAAGAAAGTTTTGGGATTGGTACTTTTAATACAGAATTCTTGTATAACATTGTCTTAAAGGGGTGTTAAAGAAGGGACGGTAAGGTAAAAAAAGGGGATGGTATTGGAAAAAAGGGACGAAATGGTAAAAAAAGGGACGGTAAGGATGGAACGGTAAGGAAAATTACCACCTATTTTTAGGAAAATCATGTTAAGACTAAGTGATAGCCGCAATGATCATTGATTTTTAGAAACAGTTGTTAACGTTGGATTAAATTAAATTTTTTTTTTTTAAATTTACATCGAAAAGTGCAGGAACCTTGGGGGCAGTGAGACTACCAATAAAGCCACGATACTTGAAATTGATATTTAAATGCTGACTTAAATTCTACAGTAAATTTCCTGCCAAAGAATTTTAGACATTATTTCTGTAGCATACTTCTGCATGAGAAAAAACTTGAAAAAAAATTCTGTGGCTGCATCTGAAATGATTTTCTGTATAATTTTAGAAGAGGGATGGTATGGAATCTAAAATCTAGGGACAGAGTTTAAAAAATAATAACAACCCTAAAAATGTGTGCAGGTTAATTTTTAGCTACATATTTATATAAAACAATAGTTCCAGTTTCAGAAAAAAATTACATCGAATTATTTTTATTGAAATAATTTTATCCAGACAGCTCCAAACTTAAAAATCAGCGTCAGGGACACGGGACGGTATAGGAGTTTTCCAGGTATTTGGACCCCCAACATCGTCCAAAACTTATTTATTTTGTTAATATTGTTGTGATATCATGCAATGGGATGTTCCCCAGTATATGAAATAAAAAAAAACACAAAAAAGTGTATTAATAAAATAAAAATTATTATTCAGGGACATGAAAGTCAAAAGATTGTGAGAATGCCCCATAATAGTTTTATTTTATATTTTAAATGCGATATTTATTTCGTAAATAACTAATTGCATCTGCTTATATTTTAAAAATCCTCGTACTATGTATTTATTTATTTGTTCTCTCTTTTCAGCTCCCAAATACTTTGACAGAGCCTTCTCTTTATTTAAACCTGTCATAAGAATGCAATCTCTTGAAAGGATGTTTATTGCTGACAAAGGTAATGTTTAATTAATTTCAACCGCACTGCACTTTCTCTTAATCTGTAAAAGAATTGTGCTGGAACCTAGTATTGCATTACTATGTTACCGAAAAGTCCCTGTTAATTAAATAACATATGGTTTTAAATGGCAGGCGTCTTCATTCATTTGCCTTAATCAAGAATTCAATTTCGTGCCTCTACAATACAACAATATTCACTAAAAACGTCCTCAATCGTTTCTTTTGAGACGTGATCCCTTAGTTTGGCCCATCTTCCCCCTCTAGTTATGGGCAACTCTGTTAGGTGTGTGGAGAGGAGAAAAAAAATTATTTTGCATTTCATCAATCCCTAATGCATGAATACTAACAATTTGCAGCACTAATTAAACGCTTTTTTGGCTTGGTGCATAGTGCTGGGTCATCAGCATCACATACTTTAACCGATTCTGATGGCGCAAAGGCCTGTCTGCCGCACCGCAGGTCGAGAGTTCGACTCCCGACTGGGCAAGGTTCACTCAGCCTTTCATCCCTTCGGGGTCGATAAAATGAGTACCAAGCTTGCTTGGGAACTAAACACCGAGGGTCTCGCGTAAGGTTGACCACCTGGCCGGGACGCATGCTGCATAGCACCTCGGGGCCCAGGGTCAAGAAAACAGAGATGGGCACTGTCGGCCCAGATCCTTCTTGGATTGTATAGCCACAGAGTTTAGTAGTTAGTTTAGTTAAATGGCGCAAAGTAGAGCATAAACGAAACACTGGCACACATAGTAAATCAGGAAAACATCTGAAAATTTTTACGAAAAAAGCTCATGTTTGACATTTTTTGTACTCATGAACCATATATATTGTCTTCATTTAGCATTTCCAAAAAAAAAAAAAAAATCAAGTTTGACTTTTAAAATCTAGCAAAGTTTTGTTTAATTTTTGATCTAAGCAATTTTTTTTCAACTAAAAATATATTTTCGTCTTTTTTTTTTTTTTTGGCTTGCTTCTAATCTTGAACAAGTGACTTTAAAAATCTATATCTGAATTATATTGCCAAACATATAGCTCAGTTACACATTAGCAATTAGGAATAGGAATTGCAATGCATGGATGTGCTTAGGATATCCTAAAACGTGCAAATCCATTAAAAATCTGATGTCTGAAATTTTCATAAACCATTGTTTTTTGTAAAAAGGAGATGAAGGAGAAATATGTGAAGAATTCTACATTCAATATAGCTAAAAAAATTTGTCTTTAAATGCAATATATTCACGTTGAAAAAAATAATTAAGTGTACAAGCTACACTATTAACTCTAAATATCTTTCCTTTGGACATTTATATTACAAATGCATTTTAAATAAAGTTTTATCTTTTTTTCCTCATTCCTTTAAATTCTATATAATCTGGGATATATGATTGTTGAATTTTGCAATATATTTCATTTATGTTATGTAAATGAAAGAAGCATTGATCAAAATCAATGCCCCCCTTTAAAAAAGTGCAGCGAAACACGAGTTCAGATTCATTAAATTTATAAAAAGTACCTTTTTGCAACATTTAAGTAAAATACATTTATTTATAATTTTATCTCTTAAAAATTTTAATTCTCGATTTTGAATAGAAAATCTATTTCAAAAATAACAAAACAATGTTTTGCTACATTCAAATAAAATCCATGAATTTATAATTTTTTAATTGATTAGCGCATTTAAAACGGGTACATTAAAATTTCAGATTGATTTCAACTGAAAGCAGCTGCAACAATTGGAAACCAACCACAGATAATTCCTTAATTCATCCTGAATTGCGCTATCAGTAAATATAGTTTTTAACACTTTGATGGGCGGTGGGATATATTTTATCACACCTACGATTAAGGAAGATTTGCACCAGAAAAATTTTATTAAATTTTACTTTTCTAACTTTTGTGGAAAAAAGTCATCGGTTCGAAGACGTTTTGGTCAAGGAGCCTCGGACCCTTGTCCCACATCCTCGTCACATAAGAAGGTGCAGGTTAAATGGAGTAGCAAAATTCATAGCTGGTAGTAGCGAGGGCATAAAAAGTAAAAAATAACAGGAAATGCTTGGGAAAAAAGCTCAAAAAATGAAAACAAAAAAGGAAAAGTCTAGAAGAAAGTTTAGTATAGCATTACAACAATAAGATATATTTTTGTATTTTATAAAATTTTTAAGTTTTTGTAAGATTTTTTTATATATATTTTTAAAAATTTTTATAGATTTAATTTTTTTTTTTTTTTTAAGAATGGAGTAGAAAATTCAAGAAAATTTAAGAAAAGTGAGAGTGTTAGCATTGAAAGGGGAAAAGGGTAGCCTAGGCGAAAAAAGTCGTAAAATTGCCTTTCCTTATTTAGAAACATAATTTTTCGAACTTTCCGGTGTGAATTCAACATTACATAAACACAATTGCTTGCCCCTCAAAGGGTTAATATAAAATGATCATTTCACCGCTTGGTAAGTTTTGAATAAATACAGATAATACAACATCTTTGCTATTATTTATCTGTTAAAATTTTCTGTGGTCAATATAACATTTGCTTATTTTGAAACATTTAGAACAACAGTGCTTTAAGTTAAAAAAAATACGCTGAGGACAAATTTATCTGAAAGGATAATTCTGTCTGAATGAATGACATTTAATTAAAAGTGTTTATTTACTCTTCATTTTTGTGGGAAGGAATGGAGCGTTTTGCGTTGGGCGGTTTATTTGAATATTTAAAAGAGTTATTAATACGTATTCATTAAGTTTTTTTAGGGGTTGGGATGGGGGCAAGGGGGATTCTAGCCCTATAAATTTTGTTTTTTGGCCAAGTGCTTTTTAGCCCCCGGTATGCTATTTCTTTCTCCCAGCTTTTTTTGTCTCCAATAAATAACGTTAGCTTGCATAAGCCTGCCGTAAAACAAAAGCCGATGTTTCATTGTGCGAGTAAATACTCTACAGCATTTTAAAAAACTTCTAAGCATTGCACATTTTCAATATTTATACCGTCGTATTGAGAAAAAAAAGTACTTTTCACTGCAATTTGTTTGAAAACTGCATCTCCATTTATTTTTGAAATATTAATTTTTTTGTAGTTTTTAGCGACATTTGTTTCATTTTGGCAACTCAAGTTCTCCATTTCTATAGAAAGTAAAGAAAAAATTGTTGAAAAATAGTAATTATATCTTTTTGTTGCCATTTTCTCATAAAAATTGAAAAAAAAATTAATTAAAACACGTGCTATTTTGAGAAAAATATAAATGAAGGATTTATGATAAAACATGGAGCTATTATAAACTATATTTAATTTTAAGTATCTATATTAATGCAAATGACGTCATTTTACATAAAATAAAAGCGTGTGCTTTAAGTCTTAAAATTGAAATACGTTTTGCAGTAGAGTCCCGATTATCCGAGTCCCGCTTAACCGAGTTATTTTCTTCTGATGGACTGGTGGCTTCTATTATTATGAAACAGCCATTATAAATGAAGCGTTAGGTGAAGATGAAAGAACAACCGTAAAAAGTTAGAACTCTGATTTTCTGGTCAGAATGGAAAAAAAATGGCCTTATTAAAAAAAAAAAAAAAAAATTACGGCCATTTTACCCCCATTCTGACCAGAAAATCAGAGTTCTAACTTTTTACGGCTGCTCTTTCATCTTCACCTAACGCTTCATTTATAATGGCTGTTTCATAATAATAGAAGCCACCAGTCCACCAAAAGAAAATGAAGTAATGGAAATGCCGGGGTGGACACTAAATTCTGAAAAGGCAGAATTCCTGTTCTCTAGTTTACTCTTCATGTTTTTGGGAAGGAATGGAGCGTTTTGCGTTGGGTGGTTTATTTGAATATTTAAAAGGGTTATTACTACGTACTCATAAAGTTTTTTTAGGGGTTGGGGGTGGGGGCGAGGGGGATTCTGGCCTTATAAATTTTGTTTTTTGGCCAAGTGTTTTTATTATTTTTGTTTTGTCATTGTTTTAATTGTTGAAAAGTGTTTATGAATCCAGTTTGTCTGTCCTTGCTTTAACTCGCGTAAATAGAGTCATATTGCCATGAAATGGATATATGTTATTTGGGTTTAGTATGGCATGTTCGGTATTGTAAAGGAAGTGTGTATAGCATTTTTAGTTCATTTACAGGGCCACTCAAAAGAATGCCGTTACAGTATATGGGGAAAAATCGCTTGCTGAGTATTTTAATGATATTACAGTCTTTAACATATTGAAATTGATATAAGTCACTGAGGTGTACTACAAGGTTCTTACTACAGAATAGGGTGCGCATAGAACTTATCGTTTATTTACAGGAACACACAAAAGTATTTGGATATAGAAGAAAATGAGCAATAATTGAACTATTGAAGCCACGAACAATTATTGCTGGAAGTGCGTTTTCAATTGTGGTATGCGTTTTAAAATTTAACTATTTTTTAAATATTACTTGGTGTGTATAAATTCCAGATCATATACAAGGTCGAACAAAAGTTCTCAACAACATTCGTTTATTGGCTGAAATTTCGAGCGGAAATTTAAAAATGTATTATGCGTTTGACTGAACTAACTGTTTGCATACTATGTAGTATGCATACATATCTGTAGATCATATACAGGGCTGCAAAAAATCGTATATTTTAACGACTATTCATGGTAATGGCAGAAATCGTGTTTTCAAATGCATTATGCGTTTTCCAAATTGTTCATTAGGATGTCATCTTCCCCCCTTGTAAATTGTGGTGTTTTGTTATAGTATTCTGAATGTGTTGGAAAGTTTTTGATAATCTATGCTGTGTGCATGATTTTTCACACTAAAACTTCCCGTGTGCTGTATATTACACACCATACATTTCTAGAACAATAAATTAATGTTTTAAAAGATTAATTTTAAGTCAAATGCAATTACCAAGAAGTTCAATATTATTAAAAACCCTCAGCATGGGCAGGGCATATGGGATATTATTTTCAAAAACTGCGTATTTGTAAAATGCATAATTAAATGTGTAACATCCAATGGTATACAAAATACACCAGTGCGAATAATTAAGGCTTAAGTATTAACATTAAGTGCATAGATGCCAAATATTACAGATTTTGAATACTACTATTTCCGAATACGTCGGACCTCGTTATCCCGACACGCGGTTTTCACGTCGTACAGCTTATCATGTCAGTTTTTCAAAGTCCCGATTTTTTGTATATGATTTTAATGTAAATGAACTCCGGGTTTTACGTCATAGAATAATTTTCAACTCCGGATATCTCGACGGTTTAGGAAAATTGTCCATTTTACCTAATCCATCTGACAAGCTCAGAAATTAAGCAGAAAAAATGTCTTAACCAAACTTTTCACAAAAGTGACTAAAATACCCATTGAGATAAATGAGAAATTTTAATTCAATCCTTTATCTGAATAAAGGGCGCTTTCTTGTGGTTACACGGCGTTTTTCATCCGACTAAAACCGAAGCATTGCATTTCATTTAAACGATGAGAAATTACCTACATCCGTTTCTGAAACAACAAATATTGATTACAATTCATTGTATAATATTGAAAAAAGAATTGTAGGAAGCACATCTAGGGATAAGTAAACCTTAATACATCAATATTTCATATAACGATAAACAAAGAAGTCATCATAAATCTGATTTTTATTCCTTTCAATTTTGTTTTTGTGTTTATTTTGCTTAATAATAATATTTTATTGCTTAAAACTACAAGAACAGTTATGAATTTAACTGTATCTTAAATTAATTAAAAATACAGCTTTTTATAAACATTTTCTCCTCCAACTCCGGTTACCGCGACACTCCGCTTATGACGACACTTTTTCTGGGCAGTAGAGTGTCGGGATAACGAGTTTCGACTGTATAAATAATCGCCTTATTAAATAGTATAATTCTGCGATTAAATATATTGAAGATTATTATTCGAAAATAGTGGTATTTAACATCTGTAATCCTAGTCACTTATTCATTAGTGCTGTTAGTCAGTCAACTTCTGAATTCCATTCGCTAATGTTAAACCTATGGATGTGTGATGCATTCATATATTTAAAATATCGCTTTAGGAAATTAATATTTTTAATTTCTTGTTTTTCTTCTTTGCTAAAGGATCTCTCTTTTTTTCTTAGTTGTCAAACTATTGCTAAAATATGCTAGTGATGGGCGATAACGAGATGTTTTTTCGATTTTCTCGATTGTATAGACATCTCGATATTTTTCGATTGTGTAAATTTTTTCTCGATGACTACAGTTTGCAAATTCCTTTTATAAATCATATATTATGTATTATATACGTCATACATTTATCAAGAATCGTCTGCGGTGAACTGGAATGAGTCGATGTTAATAAAGACTAGGTGACTTCGACCGCTAGCGGGCCCCTCCTTTAATCGGGGCCCCTAATTTATTCGTAATCTTGTAATATGAAATCACGAACAGGTTACCCGCTATATACGGCACTGATATATGATAGCAGGCGGGTGTGGTGTGCACGCACTACAAAATCTTGTAAAAAATATAATATCGAAACGAATGAACGTCGGACCAGATCTCTTGGGGGAGGGGTCAAAGCGAGCGGAGGGGCACAGCAGCTGCATAATATGATTAAGTCGTCGCAGGTCTTTAGGCCTTTCCAACCATATGTCACATGAGAAGTCTGGGTCTGAATTTATAAAAATGCCCTCCCCGTGGGGGCAAAGGGGGGGAGGGGTGCGGGAGGTGGATAACATGAGTAAGTGGTCATAAGCCTTTCGAACAATATGTCACATGATGCTCTTAATTTTATGTGAAGTATTAAAATATTATTCACAGGTCGCCAGCTTTTAACACATAAAATATTAAATTAAGCCTATGTTTTAGAAATATTTTGAGATTTAAGAAAAAAAGAGATATCCTTTAGCCAAGAAGAGAGACAAGAAATTAAAAATATTAATTTCACAAGGAGATATTTTAAATATACAAATGCATTCTATGGCCATAGTTTTAACATTAGCGACGGGAATTCGGAAGGTAACTGACTAACAGCTTTAACGCACATAGTCATATTCATCAATGATAGATATGACTATCATCATCCTGTTCGATGTCAGTTTCTTCTTGTTCTGATGTTGACCATTGGAATGTATCTTTGGTATTGTCATTGACAAATGTTGTTTTTGCAAGAAATGGCAATTTCGAGTGGCAACCGGTAAATAAATCTATGTATTTTTTCTACATACTGGGTGTCTCAAAAATGAGTGATGAATTTTAAAATTTAATAACTTCCAAACGCTGACAGATATTTAAAAAATTCTTGCAGGAGGGTTATGTATGATATTAGGAGTTTTTGTACTGTGATTCTTGAATTTAGTTCAAATTTCAAACAATAGATGGCTCAGAGGGTAATAGACACTCAGTCCAGACCCGATTTTTGGTACTTCGGGATCCATTCAATACATTTTAATCTTCGTTTTTCGCATGGAAGAAGAGAGAGGCAGGCCGAAAAATCGAGCCTGGATTTAGCGGTTATTGCTTGCAGCGCCATCTATCGAGGCTATTTGTAACTAAAACTGAGAATCGCAGCATAAAAACTCCTGACATCTTACATAACCCTCCTGCAAAAAAAATTTTAATATCTATCACCGTTTGCAAGTTATTGAATTTTAAAATACATCAGTCATTTTTGAGACACCCGGTATATGGACCTATCTTCAAAGACACATTTTCAATAAATAAATAGATAAATAAATAAAATAAAAACTTGTTTAAAAAAATGACAAACAGTTTTTGAAATAAGCGATTCATATATTTTCATTTGATTATTTATTAGAGTTAATGAGTTATTTTATTCTAAGATTCGAGTGTCTGTTTGCGGATACCTTGTAAGTTGATAAGAGGAAATTAATATTTTAATGCATGATTTTCCATTCAGTGATTTGAATTTCTAAATCATTCTTACATTGCAGCTTCTACGAAAGATTTGCTTTTAAAATACATTGATGAAAACGTTCTGCCCGCTTTCTTGGGAGGGAACAGAGTCGATTCTAACGGCGATCCCGAGTGTAAAGAATTCGTGAGTCTTTTGTTATTTATTATTGATCATACATTTATTCAATTTTTAAGTTGACAGTTACCCTTTCAGAGAACGCGCCTACGCTCATTATGACAAAAGTGATAGTTTTTAATAGTTTTCAAATGCGGCACCAAAACTGTCTGAAAGTCATTGATATTCCTCAATTCATTTCTACCCTTGGAATTATTAATGGTTTCTTCGATTTCCAATGCAGTATTGCCAGGGGCGTAGCTATAGAAATCTTTTCGGGGGTGGGGGATTCAAAATTTCCCAACTTTAAATTAAAAAATTTCCCAACTTGAAACAAATTGCTCCATTTTCCAACTGAAATGATACACTATATGGCCAAAGGTGACCGGTCACTTGCAATTTTAGACGTTTTGTCAAATATCCAGAAAAATACATGAGGAATTAACCTGAAACTGCAGGTGTGTAAACAGTATAGTATAGGTCATATATTTCGGCGAAGATTTTTTTCCCGAAAACCAATAGGGGACCGTCAACATATTGAAAAAGAACGAATATCTTTTGGATAACCCTGTAAAAACTAATGTAGCAAAAACGTTCAAACTCGAGATTATTAATAAGTGGCTTATTGTAATATAGTGTGTTCATTTTTATGAGGATAGCATGTAAACAAGTTGAGAAATTAAGGTTTTTATAAAAGCAGTCCAAATTTCGCCAAGGTTTCTGCTTATAATTTGAAGAGTTCTTAATATAAAAAAAAAGTTCTTTTCAGAAAATTTGACAAACAATATTGTACTCAACACTCTGCAACTAGAATGAAAAAATAATAAAAATTGTATGAAAAATGAGCAGATGTACTAAATAATGATTTACTGCGCATGCTCGGGAGTAATCAAAATATAATGTGCATAATGTGTTAGCTAAATGTATAGAGCAACTTTTGCGAAAGTCTCAAAAACATAGTTTGAAAAGTATGATAATAATTGTTTATAGAATAAGCTCAAAATCCATTATTCCTAAAAGGAAGCAAAAAGATGAGGGGCTGTATCCAAATACAATAGCACGTGCAATATTGTGTATGCTATATTGGCACTAATCAATGGATATGGATACAACTCCTCATCTTTTTGCTTCATTTTGGGAACAACGGATTTTGAGCTAATTCTATAAACGATTATTATCATAATTTTCAAACTATGTTGTTGAGACTTTTGCAAAAGTTGCTCTATACATTTAGCTAACACATTATGCACATTATATTTTGATTGCATTCACGCATGCGCAGTGAAACATTTTTTAGTAAACCTGCTCATTTTTAATACAATTTTTATTATATTTTAATTCTGATTGCATTGTGTACAATGTTGTTTGTCATATTTTCTGAAAAGAACTTTTTTTTATATTAAGAACTCTGCAAAAAACTTGGCAAAATTTGGGACTGTTTTTATAAAAACCTTAATTTCTCTACAAGTATACATGCTATCGTCATAAAAATTAACACAGTATATTACAATATGCCATTTATTAATAATCTCGAGTTTGGACGCTTTTGTTACATTAGTTTTTACAGGGTTATCCAAAAGATATTCGTTCTTTTTCAATTTGTTGACGGTCCCCTATGGGGTTTTGGGAAAAAATGTTCACGGAAATATATGACCTATACTCCCTGGGAAATATATGACCCGTTTACACTCCTGTAGTTTCAGATTAATTCCTATTGTATTTTTCTAGATATTTAAAAAAACGTCTAAAATCGCAAGTGACCGGTCACCTTTGGCTATATAGTGTACGTGCAATGTGTGTTTAATGATAATGATACTTGTACGTAAAAAAAAGTTCCTTTCCAAAGAAAAATACTGAAATTAAAAACATATAAATTATAATTATTCTTCCATTTAATGAAACTTTAAATACACCTCTTTCATTTAAATAATTAAAATCAAAACTAGATTAATTTCTATTTTCTTATCTTGGAATCACTGATCATGAAAATAAAGATCAAAGGATAAGATACCCAATTTCTAAATGAATAGTTAAGGGCAATTTCAAACAATACAATAAATGTAAGATTTTAATCTAGAAAAATTGCATATATTTAGAAAAGACTATATAAATTTATGAAATAAGGTAGAGCAAAATGTTACGTGGTGAAACTAATGCTAATGAAAGTGAACTTACATTTTACCTTTTGTTCACTTAACATTAATTCTTCTATATCACAATATTAAAATATTTATTTGCTTAAAAGACGTTATAAAAACACATTAAAAGTAAATTAAAAATCATCGAATATAAACAAGTAATGATATAACGCGCCCTACATTTTCGCGATCGCGCGTGTTCCCTCTATGTCGCGACATAGAGGGAACCGAATCTGGGGAAACACAACGAAGTGTAGCGGACGCTGTTGGAGCCGCAAGAAACGTCAATGCAAGGCTCTGGAATTCATTCCAAGACACATGGAATGGTAGACACCGACAAGGGCAAGGTCGGCCATGTGCTACTTCAGAAACTGATGACCGATATATCCTGTTAACAGCTCGCCTAGACGGAACGGGCAATGCTACTCTGATGCAAACACAGTTGTTCTAGGCCACAGGACGAAGAGTGTCCAGCCAAACAGTCTGAAAAAGGCTTGATTAGGGTGGGCTCTACGCACGTAAGCAAAATTTCTGCTTTCTGTTGATCTCAAGCAACTCTGCGGCCCAAAGAAGGTGGGCAACTGAACATCGAGTTTAGAGGCAACGTTGTTGGAGTCAAATTCTGTTTACAGACGAGTCCCGATTCAGTCTGGATGTGACATCTGATGTGTTTTGGCATGGAGAGAAAGGGGCACTCAAAATAATCCCACATTTGTTCATGAAAGATCACATTACAGACGAGGTGGGTTGATGCTATGAGCTGGAATCAGCATAGGTGGACGTATGGGCGTGCATATCATTCGGAATAGCACTTTGACGGTCCGAAGTTATACAGACGAGATACTGAGACCTCATGTCGTATTTTATGTTGCAGCAATTAGTGATTTCTTTTTTTCCATGCATGATAATGACAGACCTCATACTGTTCGTCATGTGGAAAACATGCTTGAAGCTAAAACAATGGAGCGTATGGAATGACCAGCATGCTCTCCTGACTTAAATCCGATAGAACATGTTTGGGACATACTCAGACGACGCATTGCTGCGAGACCAAGGCCTCCTTTTACTGTCCGGGACTTGGAGATTGCAATTATTGAGCAGTAGAACAGTATACCCAATGTCTTGTCGATAACGTCATCGCATCCATGGAAAACAGGTGCGCAGCAGTCTTAGCTGTTCTAGCAGACCACACGCCATATTAAAAATCATGCATCATTTCTAAGCAATACTTTTTTTTTAATTATTTACATAAAACCAAATTGTTGCCCCAAACCACCTTTTCATGTTCTTTCCATCTTTCCAAAGAATAAAAGCTCCCTTAAAACATTTCTGCGTCTTTTTTTCTGTATTGCGCATTGATACACATGTACTATCCATTTTATACCCGTACATGGCTGTCTTGCACTGTTCTCTTCACTTTCTTGCTTGCTCCCCTAATTTTTTGGAGCAGTGTATTAATTCTTCTGTACTTCAAAGAAGTCCGCCTAATGATAACATCGTCCAATCTAATAAAATCCCCCATTTCCCTTTCACATTTTAAAAGCATTAGGCTGTGAAGTCTGTCGTCGCTCATTGTAATTCAGAATACATTTTTTAATAATTTTTAATTGACTAAAGGTTATTTTATTAGATGCAACGCCATTACCTGTTATGAAGGTTAAGATACATAGTTTGAAGGCTTGACCCAAATAGTCTGAATTTCTTGACATGACAGAAAAGCGAGTTAACATTATAGTTTGAACATAAATCAAATATTATTTCTATTTGATTCTGGAAGTCGAGTACATCAGTTTTCTTAGATCCAGGAGGAAAGATATTAATAACTTTAAAAATTAGTGACACTCAAATTTGTCTTTCTGAATGATAATTTAAATATGGAATGTATTGGTACAAAATTATATTGGATATATGAAATATTGTCATTTAAGGCCATTATTACAGTGTCCAAAATTTCTTTAAATTATTTCCTGTAAAACCTATGTAATCAATTTCCATTGCTGTGTTATTATTTTTATCTGTTCTCTTTGGTGGAACCCTTTTCTTATGGGGCTTTCGGAAGTCGGCTTGTTTCCCCATCTTTACAGCGAACACAATTCAACTTCTTATCACATTATACATTGCAGTGGAATTATCACTGATAGTTTGTATGGTTTGGACAGTACTTTTCATTACAGTGATGCAGTCAATGACATTGAAATTTGATGTCTCCAGAATTTCAGTTACAATTTTTATTTTACTCAAGATATTTTTCAGGAAAAAAAAAAAAAAGATGCAACAAATCAAAAGTTTTCACTTTCTTATAAATGCCAGATGCTTCTATTCATGTAGAAGAATCAAATGTCTTTTGTTGGAAAGTCTTTCCTTTTCTAATATTAGAATAGAATGCTGTTTTAAAAGAAAACACGTGATATTTGCAGATTTATGTCTGGCAATGATGGCGACAACCAAAGACCTCGTATAACTGCTCTGGCGATGACCTGTTGATTGTCTCAAAATATGCTAATAATTTGTTCATCGATTATTGTTCGTGACAGTAGGATATTTTTTTAATTGGAAGATATTTTGTTTTCAGATATCTAACTCTAAATGAACGTTTCCTTCTTTTTTTGCCAACCGGCATTTATTTAAGGTTTATGAATTTTTTGTCTTCTATTGTGTACGAGTAATAATCGTACTTCAAATGAAAATGGTGTCATTTTTTTTTTGTTGTTTTTTTTTGAGAAGGAACAAAGTTTTGGAGGAAATAAAGGAAATAGATTAGAGACACTGTTGATGGACAACAGTAGAAAAATTCAGGTCTGGTAGACGTAAGATATTTTCGTAGCACAGAGAAACACAATGACAAATTGAGTCTAGCTGCTTTTTTGGCGTGTTCGTAATTATATAAATACGTAGCACTTATAGTCATCTTTCAGTCCGCCTGTCCGCATATAACAGAGCAAAAACTACCAAACTGAATGGTCTGAAATTTTAAATATATAATTGCTGCAAAATTTTGTCGAGTCATTTCAAATTTTATGAAAATCGGATGTATAGTTTAATTACAGGAACAGTCGAAAGTTATCAGGTACATTACGGCCAATGGGGATAAATTATTGCAAGTGCATTTTAATGATCTTACAGTCTTCCGAATGGTCTGAAATTTTAAATATATAATCTTTCAAAATTTTGTCGTGTCATTTCAAGTTTTATGAAAATCGGATATATAGTTTAATTACAGGAACAGTCAAAAGTTTTCCGTTACTTGACAGCCAATGAGAAAAAAATTATTTCAAGTGAATTATAAGGATGTTACAGCCTTTCGAACAGAATGTGCACTTATTGAAGTGCATTAAAATATACATTCGGTACAATATACGGTGCAAACAATATTTATAAAACTAGTTATAGTACGAACGCACCTCATTTGCCACGTTTGACGAGCAATTTTCAACTTGTTGTATTTATTTTGACTAGGGGGCTCTGAGCCCTACGAGCTATGCTCGCCAACCCCCGTTCAGACACCCCAGATTTTAAAGGCATGCTAATTTCATCGGCCTTAAAAAGTTTGAATTATAATTTAAAAAAACAGTGACGGTCTCCCTGTAAACGGGTTTTCATTCATTTTCCTTTGATTGGAAATTTTCAAGACAAAATCAGCCGCTGCTAAGAGATACAATGGCTGTTTTCGTCTTTGATTAAAAAGAAGAAAGAAAAATCATGCGTACGGCATAGATTATGAAACACTTTCCAACACTCCCTGAAAGCTTCAACAAAACTTCGTTATTTAGGGAAATAAGGTAAATAAGATAACTAACTAAACATTTAAAAAACTGATTTCGGCAGTTACCATCCATAGCCAAATATTTATTCCAATTCTTCCGAACAGTCGTGTATTTGATCTGTAGGCTGATATATATACTATATAAAAGAAAATTTAGTTTATCAAGAAAACGGGTGGAAATTTCTCTTTCAGCAATTTAGACTAATAGATGGAAACATACTTCAATACTTTTGTACAGCCCTGTTGTTTACCTAGTATCTTTATTACACGCCACTATTTAGCTAAACTTTAATTCAAACTAAATCACTCTTAAAACTACTGAAATCGCATTTCCAGAATTTATCATCTATAGGCGGCCATGTATCTAATTCTTTGCGTGGCCCTGTATATCATTTTATCTATATTCTACAAACATTTCATAGAAAACTACATGCAGTTCAGCATAACACATTTTAAACCCACCTTTGAGCAATTTACGGTCATACTCAGTAACCTTTACGAATTCTTTTGCGTAGCCCTGTATATCAACTATAACATTTACACACACCATACAGTATGCATAAATATAGTGAAACTTAAAAGCGCATATCATAATTAAAAATGTATTCCCTACCATCGCCGCTAATATACGGTATTTCGGATAGAAAATACTTGTCTGAAATGTTTTGTATGTTCCTGTAAATGCTATGCACTTCGTATTATACATGAAATAATTTAAGTAAGCCTCACCGACGTATATCAATTTTATTATATATGAATTTGTATAATTAAAATACGCCGCAAACAATTCCCCCCTATATCATTTGTAATGGCATTATTTTGTGTAGTCCTGTAAATGAATAGTAACTATTCGTTGCACCGCATATGCTACAGCATATTCTGCATATTTTACTGCACTTCGTAAATGCATATATTTTTTATTATGTTTGAAAGGGTGTAACATCTTTAAAATTCATTTGAAATGATTTTTTCCCATTGGCCGTAATATAACGGAATACTTTTGACTGTCTCTGTAAATGAACTAAACATGCTACAAACTTCAATTGAAATAGGGTTCGTGCTAGGCTAAACGTCAATAACCAAAAATTTCAGTGCGATCCGAGTATATTTACGAGAGTTAGAGGCGAACAGACAAACCGAAATCAATAACACTTTTCAACTTTGTTGGAAAGTGTTAAAAATTAGTAAAAAATTTGAAAGTAAGCTAATGTAAAATGAATTAAGTACACAGAGTCTTTGTTTCTCGGTAATTTTTAACACCGCTATGAGAAAGTTCTTTTAAATGTATCGTTTTAAATCTGACGTAATTTTCACCAAAGTTTCCTTTCTCTTTTTAATATTCACATGAAAATTCTTTTGTTGTTAGAGAGGAAATATTATTTGCGCTGTCTTAGAATTCATGATAATAGTTGAAAAGATTATCTCAAAATATGAAGTAAACGTCTCGTGCAAATATATTTTTTAATTTAAAGTGTTTTGCCAACTTTTATTTATTTGGCCTGTTTAAATATGACGTAATTTCCTTCATTTGTGACTTTTAACGCATAATAATGAATTTAGTATTTAAAAATTTTCTTTCCCTTTTAAAATTCACGTGTAACTGTAGTTTTTATAATGTAATTTTCAATATTTGCCTGATTTTTAACACATAATCACTTAATTCTAATTTGAAAGTTTTTCTCTGTTTATAATAGCCACGTGTAAATAATTTTTTTATTTGAAGGAAATATTATTCTTTGCGCTGTTTTTAAAATTGGCAACAGTTTTAAATAAATGCCCTTTTCTAAAATGTGTAAAAAATATCTCTCAAAATGCTGAAAATTTGAATTTAAAATGGAAATAAATCCTCAAAAAATGAGTCAAATTAAAAAGATAATTGCAGTCTACACATCTGGAACCTCCAATGTATAAAATGATCTAAAAATGTTTAAGTTCCTATGTATAGTTTTTCTCCTATAAAACTTTTTTGATGGAACGATTTTGACCATCTTTAACATTAAATATCTCTTAAAATAATTATTCGATTTAAAAACTGTCTGCATCAGCGTGTTTATCAAACATGTCTCTATAATACCACCGATTTTCATATTTTTGTATGAAACAGTTTTCTTAATATTAACGAAGAGAGACCCCCGGTCATAAAAAATATGAATGCCGATCTAGTAGGAGTATACCCGGATGATCTACGCAGATTTTCATTGGTCCATTTCCAAATCAAAACTTTTTTTATATATAGAAGGACTAGGGGGCTCTGCCCCCTACGAGCTACGCTCGTCAACCCCCGTTCAGACACCGCAGACTCTAACAGCATGATAATTTGATCGGCTTTAAAAAGATTTCGGAAGATTGAATTATAATTTGAATCTGAGAATTATAATCTGACGTAATTTTCACCAAACTTTTCTTTTTCTTTTTAATATTCACGTAAAAATACTTTTGTTAGAAATGAAATATTATGATCATCTTAAAATATCAAATAAATGTCTCGAGCAATTTTTAAATTTAAACTGTTTTGCAATATTATTTTTTGTTCATTTTATATAAGAAGCGTAATGTGACGTAAATGTGACGTAAATTCCCCTAATTAAGACTTCTAACGCATGTTTATGAATTTATTATTTCACAATATTCTGTCTCTTTTAAAATTCACGTGTAATTATAGTTTTTATGACGTAATTTTCAACGAGTTCCTGCTTTTTACATTTTCTGTTTATAATAGTCACGTGTAGAATAAATTTTTAATTTGAAGTAAACATTGTTTGCGCTGTTTATACAACTGGCAACAGTTTAAATTAATAACATTTTCTAAAATTTGTAAAAAATATCTCTCGAAATGCTAAAAATTTGAATTTAAAATTGAAATAAAACCTCAAAAAATGAGTCAAATAAGAAAAGTAAATACAATCTGCACACCGGGAACTTATAACGTATAAAATGATCTAAAAATGATTAAATTCTCATGTATAGATTTTGCTCCAATAAAACTTTTTTAATGGAACGATTTTGTCCAACGTTAGCATTAAATATCTCTTAAAATAATTCTTCGATTTGAAAACTGTTTGCATCAGCGTGTTTATCAAACATTTCTCTATAATACCACCGATTTTCATATTTTTGTATGCAACAGTTTTTTTAATATTAACGATGAAAGGCCATGCTTAAGCATTCAAATTGGATGTGGATCTACCCGGGATATCTACGCAGATTTTCATTGGTCCATTTCCAAATCAAAACTTTTTTTTTATATATAAAAGGATGATTTAACTTGTTTACTGTTACAGAACTTAGAAAAGCAGTCAGCAAAACAATAAAAAATTAATTTTTTTTATTACTATTTAAAAAAAAAATAGTCTTTCAAAAATCTAAAATTTCTCAACTCTAAGCTCAAATTTTCTCAAGTTCACATATATTGGAGGGGGAGGCTCCCTCCCATAACCTCCCATTACGACGCCTCTGAGTATTCCATTTGTGCGTCTTTGAAAAAATTTGCAGTGCGAAAACGAATGCTCTTGCAAATAAATAAATCACTTATTTAATGTTTTAATTTTTTTAATGTAAGAATTAAATTAATATATGTTAAGCCGAGTTATTATTTTGTTTTTCATTGTCATACTATAAATGTTTAGTTTTTTCGACATTATGGCTTTAAAACTGGAAAAAAATAGACAGTGCACTATTTGCGACTTTTCCATGTAATACTGACACCACTCAGAATAAAGCAATAGCCGATCATCAGGGCAATTTCTCTAAACAGCGTCAGTAAAAACGAATTGAAGTTCATTTCTATTTTTAAATATTAGTCTCTTTTCAAAGCATAAAACACATTTTGTCATAGTAATTTAGGAACTGACTTAATAGACTAACTATTTCGCAATACCGAGTTTTGTGGAAGATACAATATACCTTAAACTTCCAACCGATTTCCGATAGGGAAATTCGTCCTCATTGCACTTTTCAACTTTTTGTAAACAAATGTTTACATCTGTAGGAAAAGCCACGGGTTATGCTTCTGTCATTCAGAACGATCTGAAAATTTTCTTGTATGTAAAAACAGTGCATGTGGAAAATTTACCCATAACATAAAATTTCAAAATAAAACTTTATTATTGACTGAAAGTTACTTTCCTTTTCACATGACCTACAAATTCTAATTTTAAAAAAATGTTTAACAGATTTACGCTTAAAAATTTATCTCAAATAATAAAATTTATAAAAAGAACAAAAATGAGTGTGTCAAAGTTTAGGCACAGTAGTTCTTTAGTATTTAGTAGAACAATAATAATAAAAAAATAATACTTGATTATTGCACCATTCTGATGAATTACTTTAAATAGACGATCTTCCATCGATAAAATGAGGTTCTGTATTGTTTCTGGTTCCATTTTAAACCACGTGTTCTCCATGGCATCTTTCAAATATTTAACTGAACAATAGTGATTTCCATTTGGATAAACTGCATGAGTGAGAATACCCCACATATTTTCTATAGGGTTTTAATCAGGGATAATTGCCGGCCATTTCAAAACAGATACTTTTTTCGACTTAAGCCACGTTGAAGTTGAATTTGAGATATGGATCGAAGAATCATCATGTTGAAATACATTTTTCTTCACTCAAAACCTCGCCAACAGGAAGAAAATGATTGGCAAGTGTCTCTTGATAGTTTTCAGAGTTTTCACGACCACTGATGAATGCTAGAGATGTCTGACCATTGGAAGAAATAGCCCCCCATAGCATTATACAACCACCACCATGCTGTCGGCTAAATATAAAGTAGTAGAAAATATAATGTAGGCTAAACTAGGTCAGGCATGGTGAACCTTTTCACATCCGCGTGCAAAAATTTTTCCGAAAATATATTTTCCGTGATCATGACGTGCCAACAATAAAAAAAAACTTGACCTGCCAACAATAAAAAAAAAATAATCGATCAAATAATAATGAATCAAAATTACTTAAAATTTTGTTTTTAGCATAAAAAAATATGATTAATATTTGATATTATACTTTAGAAATTTATTTTTAAAATATTATTTCTGTTGAATCATCTTACATGCCAAATAATTTATACCAGTTTCGTTCTTAGTTATTTTTAAAAGAATGCAAGTTGAATTGAACTTCTTTGATCAGATGTTTTTACTTGAGTTTTTCACATTATTTAATTCCGAAAAGAATGTCTCGCAGGAAAAATTGCCAAAATAGCAAGCGCAAGAATCCACAGTTTTTAGTGCCCGGAATTGAACTCCTAGATGTTATAATTTTACCATCGGTATTTTTGCTTATAATGCCTTTTAATCTTTCTTTTGAAAAAATCTCCTAATCCTCTTATTCTGAAAATTTTGGGAGCCATTATTGAGCTAGATTGGGATACATTGAGATATACTTAAGTTTCTTCAATCTGTATGACAATGACAACCAACCGAACTAATCGAATACAGATAAAAATAGACAAGATATATTATTAATTATTGAATTTTGTTAAATTCTATTACATTTAGATGTAGAAACTGAATCTATGTCGTGCCAAAAATAATCAGTAGCGTGCCACTTATGGCACGCGTGCCATAGGTTCGCCGTCCCCGTCCTAGGTTCTTTGCGAAGATCATGCCAATAATACTTAAACCCATCAGGGCCATCGAAGTTCCATTTTTTTCATCACTGAATATGACATTCAGCCACTTATCACCAAATGACATATGCTATTTGGCCCACTGTAACCTAGCTTCTTTACGGTGCAATTTCAGACTAATATCAGATCCAATGGGGAGGTCACGAGGGTCATGACCCACCCCCCTGGACAAAGAAAATTTCTAAAGCACATTTTAAAAATGAAATATATACAGTACAGCACCGATTATCCGCGAGATTGGGTGGCAAGGGCACCGCGGATAACAAAAATCGCGGATAACCCGAAAAAGACTGAAAATGGAGTGCAAACACGAAAAAAAAAAGAAAATTCAACATAAAAACTATGTTTTAGTGTACAAAAAACATAATAAAACGTTTAAAATACATACATATAAGCACAATATGTTAGAAACCTTTGCTTTACGTCTAAATCACTCAAATAAAGGACAGTGAACAAGAAACAATGCCCTACATACTGTACAAAAAGAGGTGAGTTACATCTTTTTTTAAAAATCAGCCACTTGTTTTTGTTTCTTGTTTTAGAAACACATTTTCTTTCTTCTAAATTGTAAACTATTATTTTTCTTTTAGTATGGAATAATTTTTGTCTCAAAAATGAAGTTATTTTTGATATGCTCTCCTGGAATTTATCATAATAGTGTTATTTAATTGTAAAATATTTTAATTGCTGTGCTTACGCTTCGTTAATAAAATCAAGAAAGGACATCAAGACTTTATATCTGATATTTCAAACATGGCAACCGAATATAGAAATATTCTTCTATGACTTTCGAATACATTGATTTTTTCTGTTTATATTTAATAGTAGGGCTTATTGTATTTTCCTTGCTGTTGACTTGAATTTAAAAAATTGCTTCGCGGATAAACCACACCGCGGATAATCGAGGCTTTACTGTATTAAATTCTTTCAAATTTACCCTTTGCTGAACAATGAGAATCTTTCTGACTCTTTAAAGCTCTACTTAAATCCAAAACAGGTAATTTCTGACACATCCTAGAAGTCATTTTCAATCTCAGATGCAAGACATTTGCAAGTGCACTCATTCAGAACAAATGTGATTCATTTGCGTTTTCCCTCGATAAAGGCCAAGAATCTTTCGGGAAATCTACGTAAAATGTGCTGTTTTAAACTGAATTTCAGGTCGAGACAGGCGGTATTTTTTGTAACTGTCAAGTCCTAAAAAATGGCTTAAACTGTCCAATTTCTGGATGATTTTTTTCTTTTTTATAAGAAAATGGGAAATTCTTCAATTTCTTGGTATCTAATAAAATGTGTAAATTTTATATTATTTTTACTATTTATATTTTACTATTTTATATTATTTTTACTATTTATATTTTTATATTTTATTATTTTATATTTTATTTTTATAATTTTATATTAATGCAATTTTTTATGTATTTACGAATGAAAACGACTCCCCAAAAGTATAAGAAAAGTAGCCATTTTGAATATGGGAACAGCATTCAATATAAAAATTGCTTATTAATTGATATGACCTCCCCCCCCCCCACACACACATACACAGACAAAAAAAAGGAGTCATGATCCCCTCTAAATGGAGGGCTGGATCCGCCCTTGTTTCAGACATGCTAACCGAGCCATTTTACGGTTTTTGATGTATTCCGATTCCAAAACTCTTCTATGAACAGATTTTTTCGATATTTGTCCCCCAACTGCATGTTTTATTTGCGAAAGAGAGTAATTACCTGTTGAAGCCAAAATTCTGATGCGGCGGTCTTCCCGCAAAGTCGTCACTCGTGGCCTTCCTGAACGGAATTTTTGTTTGAAAATATCACCACGAGCCAAAACTTGATGAATGCCACGTTTTGATCTTTTTAATGCACTTGCAATTTCAGAAACAGATTTCTGCTTTGATCTCGTATTCCAGATATTTATCACCTCCTCGTCTGAAAATTCTTTCGACTTAGGCATTTTGTACTAACTCAAAAACAACTTACTGCTTCTTATACACCCAGAAATCGTTTGCGTGCGCAACCGCTTACATCAGTTTGTGAAAGTTACATAAAAACGATCTTGTGCTTAAACTTTTGACACGGTTATTTTCGTTCTATTCTTAAACTCCACGGTTTGAAATAATATTTAAAAGATATTTTTTATTGAATATAGTGCTAAAACTGCTATTATAACATATTCAAGACAGATATTGAAATAAAGTGAATATTTAAAGTTTTATTTTAAAATTGCTATTGTGCTTAAACTATTGACACGCACTGTATCTTGTCCTAAAAAGGACTGACTGATTTTAAAATTCAATAACTTGCAAACGGTGACAGATATTTAAAAAATTCTCGCAGAGGGTTATGCATAAGGTCAAAAGTTTTTTTTCCAGTGATTTTCGATTTTAGTTCGAATTACAAACAATAGCGCTGTAAGCAATAGGCGCTAAATACAGGCTCGATTTTTTGGCCTTTCTCTTGTTCCACACGGAAAAAGGAGAAGAAAATGTATTGAGTGGGTCTTGAAGACCGAAGTACCAAAAATCGAGCCTCAGTTTAGCGTCTATTGACCGCAGCGCCATCTATTGTGTGTAATTTGAACTAAAATCGAAAATCACTGTAAAAAAAACTTTTGACCTTATGCATAACCCTCCTGCAAGAATTTTTTAAATATCTGTCACCGTTTGCGAGTTATTGAATTTTAAAATCAAACACTCCTTTTTAGTACACCTGGTATAAAACGAGCAAAAATTGTGTGTGTGTATGCATGTAAATTTTGTCTTAAAAACGGTTCTAACGACTTTGACTAAATTTGTATTTTACCATTTTCGGGCACGAGAAGATCATTGGGCTAGGTCATGTGTGCTATTCGAAAATTTCGAGTTTCTGTACCTATAACCGTAACCGTGAGCACCAATTTATGCCATTCACAGATTCCCGAGGGCATACCTCTGAATAACTATATCTGAAATCTCATCTCGATCGGTTAAACGGACCGGCCGCTAGAGTTCCATATATCGGCAAAGTTTTTTCATGACCACCCTGTATATACACATATATACACATATATGTACACACATATATATATATATATGTACACACACACACATATGTATATATAACACTAGCGCCCGGTTAACCGAAAAGTACCAACATCACTAATGTGCATGAAATTTCCTCCAACGCGGATTATATGCGCATATGGCAGAACAATAGGATTGTCGAACGTTTGGGAGATACCATATTTTGAAATGAAATGATTTTATATTCTATATAGGCTATTTTATATTGGCTTTAATAATAATTTTGTATTTTTATAAAAATAGATAACAGACCAAAAAAAAAAAAAATTATTATTTTGATGTAAAGAAAAAGGTTATAAAAAGAAGAAAAGAAAAGTTTGATCGGATCAAAACAGATAACGATATGATATCAAAGATAAAACCCCACCTCCCACTAGAGATATCTTACGATATCAAATGCCAGTCCCCTCCTCCCCCCTAGTGATAACTTTATATATGCACAGTCCCTAACTTGTCGGCGCACATGACATGTACGTATACTTTTCTCCAGTAATCTCACGAAATTATATTTAAATAGATATTTTCTTCTTACAGATAACTTTCGGGGGAAAAGTTCCTGAAAAATTTTACCTGCAAAATTGTAGGATACCTTTGTCACCATCAGATCCCAATGTGAAATGCATGACTGTCAGAGCACGATCAATGAAAAATGTAAGCTGCGTAGTTAGAGAAGACAACACAAAGATAAGATTGCAAGTAAAATCAGAAAACGGAAGCATATACTTATCAGTTCTGTACAGAGAATTCGGACCCGATCCCGAGTACGTATGATGTTCAATCTTGTATGCAATGTATGATATTAAAACTTGTTTCCTTTTAGACCGGGAGACGCACAGACCATCACCCCATGGAGTCGACGGCTGAAATTCCAGGATTAGACAGATCTCGATTAGCATATTAAAATACAACTGGTCTGTCAAGTCATATCTTGGTGGAAACCATCTACAGATCCGATTTTAGTAATTGATCGGTAGGTTTATCAATGTATTTTCCTGCACTCAAAGGTATGAAAACATTCAGGACTTGGATACCATGTTCTATTTTTCATCCTCTTGATTGCCCCTCTGATTGCCCTCTTGATTGCCTCTCTATTGCCCCTCTGAATTTGTCGGTCGAATTCGGCAACACTCTGTATATACAAAAGACCCACAAGGGCAACCAGCCCTAGCAATATTTTAACGGAAGAAACTACAGAATGAAGCTAGGGGTTTAATAACTTTGGGAGTGCGTGTAGTTGAGCCATGTCGATGTTGCGTGCTACGATTGTACTACCATGTATATAAAGTGCCAATAAAATGTGTATGGTGAACGAGATAGTCAATTATATAGATCTTGTGCAGTTAGAGACCCAATTTTGAACCCTGTTGAACTCCTGCATTAACAGGGCGCGGTGTGGAGAATTTATTGGCACAAAATGGACATACGCAATAGGAATTTTAAGATATAGTAGTTTGTATATAAAGCTAGAGTGCCAAACTATGTCAAATGCTTTCGCAACATTGATGAAAGGGCATCAACCATCTCCCAATTATCAAATCCATCACGGATGGATTCTACGGCTCTAAACAGATGATGCGCAGTGGAATGTTTAGGCCTGAAGGTTCAGAGTGTAGGATTGAGGGAGGCGAGTCATAATATTATGCTCAGTTAGTTCACTCAACACAGCAAGTGTGAAAGAGATGTGTTTCTCGTTGCGGGAGTCTTCTTCTCTAAAAACTTGAGATATTGATAAGTAAATGGAAATATCTTTTGAATTACTTAAATGAGATTTTTAGATTTTTCCGTCGTGGAGTACGAATGCGCGAACAACACAATAAACTCAGATCCAGAAGATTCACTAATACTTGTAGCGTAATAAGGAAACTTTAATGAAAATTTGAAGAGACACATAAGTGCCTTGGGAGTGACCCCCCTTACACACAATCAAAACTTAATCTTTACATTCTGAGAAGCAGGCAAAGAGTGATCAGTTTCACATTTTCATTCGTAAAGTTTTGGCGATATATAGATATTGGGTAAGACACAGATCTTGCCAAGGGGTGACCGTTACATTGGAATACATGGGGTAGTTTAATTTAGATGAAAAGCCTAATAGGCGATAATTAGCCAAGCGTTAGTCCGTGAGAAAGTAAGAAAGAATCCGAAAGCTGTCAATAGCATTGGAATGAGTGCGGTAACTTGAAAGGCGACTTAAGTTTAAAAGTACATCTGGATATTATTATCTAACCGCTCGTTTAACCAAAGTTTTGACTATCTCTTAGTAAAGGATCGAATTAAAAATCTGACAGAGAGAAATTTTATAGGCAGATGCAACGCGAAAAGAATGACTCTTTCGAAATGAAATGGCTGTGAATAATATTCTTTTTTTTATTTTATTTACATAGATAAAAGAGCAGAGAGAGATTTTTCTGGGAACGTTATAGTAATGTGAAAAGGAAAGTAGATTAATTTAAAACTTAGATATACAAAAAGAAAAAGAAAGGGGATTTTTATATTGATAGTTAATATTAAATTTTAACTATCTAGGGATCATATTAATTACCTTTAAAGAATAATATATGTGATATCAAACGATATCACAGCAAGCATGCTCACGGACCTGTAACTCTAGAAAGTGCAGAGTCCTTTCCGGCTTTCTTGAAAGGAACTACAGCAGCCTGCTTCCAAGAGGAAGGAAATGCCAAAAATGAAAAGTTATATTAATCAATAATGATAATGATAAATTTTTGATTACCGAACTTGTAATCCTGTATGCCAAGGACTTTTCGGAAATTTTTTAATAACCTACATGATCTCCTCCGAAGTAGTCAGTTCAACTGGCAGCCCTACGGACCAAAAAATTCTTTACAACATAATAGACGCGATCAATGGTGAAAACATGAATATGAGGTGTAATTGCTTATCATATTGATCACCCATCACCAATTTCTTTGTCAGAGTCAAGACACTGAATACTGGTATCTTTTTTGATGGAGTCGGCAGGATTGGAATTCAGATAGTTCTATGAGCAGTTATCTGCAACGACAAAGGAATAATATAACTCCTCAATATGGGGAAACTTCGTTCCAATAGTTGGAGATCCTGTTGAACCATACCTCCAAATGTTAGAACGAGATTCCATCATCTCATGGTTGCAGCTACTGCAGCTCCACCATTGATTCTAACCAGCACAAATTTTTTAACAATTCAGCATTTATGGCTGAATAGATGCAATTGGCGATAATTGAATTAGCATATTTAAGCCTCTCTCTCCACACATCAATAATAAGTCATAGCGTTGGGTACGTCTAATTAAATTTCTGACTGCGTTCGTACGCATCAAGGGATTCAGGGGATTTTAGGTGTTTTAGTACCAGAAATTTCGTAAAGTACTGGTCGCTATATCTGAAGATAAATTTTTTTTTCATTAAATAAGGCAAATATTTCTTTACGAAAATTCTGGTAAAAGGTCCTTGAAAGTCCTTGAAGCGTACGAACCAAGTCTGAAGTTTCAGTAAAAATTTAGTGGTTATTGAATGGAAACTTTGCCAGTGAGGTCAGAATTGCTTGGCCAGAAGAAAATTCATTGACGAACGCCTTGTTCGAGGATACGGAAGATGGTCAGATTAACCATAAAATAGACATTTTGGCGCTAAACAGAAATCTGCCAACGAAAAACACATTTCAATTTTATATTATATTTTATATTATAATTTGATATCTAATGTTACATTGCACTATATTATATTACATTTTGGAGCAGAGTTTTTCATATGTGCGGCAAGATGACCCAAATTTTTATTATATATTTTGTTCTCCATTACAGTGACATCGAACTTCCTAATGAAGATGAGTATTTGGATGAAACTGCCGATAACTTCAAATACAAGCAAATATCTGTTGAATTAAGAGGTCAATACCATTGTGCGCAAGAAGATGCCACGGTTCTTCTTCCATGGCCTGGAATATGTAAGTGTTTACTGCTCTAAGAAATATATATAGATCTTCTTTATTCTCCAGGTGGTGTGTAAGAAAAACTACGCGACTATTATTTCGAGAGCAATTAATTAGAAGTTCTCATCATCAAATGGGCTATATCAGAAAGGAATCAACCCAACAAGGATAAAAACACCTGCTATTGCTCACTGACGATGAGAGCTGTTATTTGCTTTTAAAGTACACTCGTGTTTTATGACTCACCATCTTTTGGAAAAGAATATATACAACTATGTGATTTTCGTTATCTATATATATTTTTTATCACTGATTTTCCCTATTCTGAGATATAGTATGTATTTTTAATCTTTTGTTTTGATTCTTTCTTCCGATAAGTTTGTTCCCTTCTTTTATTAGCAAATTTTTATGTACATTTTATTCGTTTGTATATTTAAATTTCTGGATTTATACTCTTTTGCAGTACGTGTTTTACCCTTGTTGCGTTAACTACTCGCTGTTATTGCTCCCCTGAGACGAGAGCTGCAAATTAATTGCTCTCGAAACTATAACATGTGTTATTAATCACCATTTGGAGGAAAAAGCATATAGTATTTACATCTATATAGCCATATTTGTTTCGGGGGAGCTGGGGTTGCAGCGAAGAGCAGTTATGACTTAGAATAGAATAATAGATGATGCTATCGATCGATCGACTCTGGTATTTCACGTGTAGCTTAAAAGCTTATGCTTCGTTATATTATATTAAATTGTATTTTGTACGTATTCAATTTATTTCTCTTTGTACCGTGTTATTGCCGAAGAGATAATGTCATCCTTTAATGCAGTTAAATTTTTATTGTTAATATTTCTCGCGCCTGCCGCTTCCTATCTTCGATAATTTTTTACTGTAACTTTGATGGAATAAATGAGATTATATCCTGGTTTGACTGCTGTTGTTTGCAGGCATTTTTATCCTTAATTTTTCTTTAAACATTTAAGCCTGCATCTAAAAAATATTAGATTGAAGTGCGAAGTTCTCGCACGGTTCCACTGATATGTATTTTATTTCCAACTAGCTGGGGCCTGTGATGAATGACCCTTAAATTAACCTCAAATTTGTATGATTTTATAGCTTTAACTCCATGTTATCTGAATTTATATTTTTAAATTAAAAATATATATATATTGAATTTTAGGCATATGCTATTTGGTATTTTATTTTTGGAGTCTATGCCCACCGAAAGCGAGCGAAACCGCGACGAAACACTCAGGTTTCAGGGATCCCAAGTGGTCCGCCAACTGAATACCAATAAATTTTAACAGAAAATTTTATGCTAGGCTTGCGCTAGAATTACTTTCAAAGGTGGTTCCGGGGCGGTTTGTCAGGAAAATCAAAAAAGAAAATTTTTCTAAAATAATATTGGTATTCAGTTGGCGGACCATTTGGGAGCCCTGAGGTTTTTACTGATTTCGTCGAAATTTTCACACATTTTATTTTGTAAAAATTAATTCTACTCGTCCGAACGTTTCAAAATTTTTGTAGGTGATGTAAATCTATTCACACAGTTGGTGTATTGAGACGCACTAAAAAGATCGTGTTAAAATAAGGACGTTTAGTTACTTTTAGCGTAGAAAAAATATCGTTCCCGTGAGGCGCGAAGTGACCTGAGTTCGTCGGTGTATTTGAAATAGGAAAAATTCATATTTCTTAAAACAGATTACACTATCGATTAGAAGTTTTTCGCTTTAAGAACATATTTTTGTTTGCCGGTACCTCTACAATTGCGCTCTGGAGGGGCTTTTAAATGAGGGAGAAAAACGTTTTTTGGAAAGCGAACCTTTTTGAAATTTTTTTAAAGGGTTAACTGCGATATTTTTTTAACTGATTGCGGCATTTGAGACGCAAGAGCACAATCTTTCAGAATATGCTTTCCGTTTTTAACTTTACTAAGTGGTTTGATCGATGTAAGTTAATAAATAATGACAAAATACCACCCGAAATTCCTCCTTTTTTACCTTCATTTTCAACGGATGCGTAAATAAAGCTTCTGCGCGTGCGCCAGAGCTTTTCCTCCATCGCAAGGACCGAGATGGTTTTTTTATGAGAGTGAGTTGCGGTTTTTAATTAATAACTCAACTAACTGCTAGAATTTTAAAATTCTGAGTCTCAGGTGCATCAGGAGACACTTTGGAATAGCCTCACAAAAATTTTCAGCCGCGTACGTGCCATAGATTTTGCTAGCCATCGCACACAGACAGAGAGAAACTTTATTTTATTAGTATAGATGGCTATTTCCCTTTTTCTATGCACATACGGAACGTACAAAACGATTAAAAAGGCGTCATACGATAAGTTTTGAACATAGCTTTTGATATAGTACATTCAGGGCTCGAAATGGAAAAATCCACGAACCGGAAAGCTATATCAAAAGTATTGTCGACTAATTTTTTTATTTTTTTAAAGTACAGTAAAGTCCCGATTATCCGAGTCCCGCATAACCAAATTTCCGCTTTAACCGAGTTATTTTCTTCTGATGGACTGATGGCTTCCATTATTATGAAACAGCCATTATAAATGAAGTGTTAGGTGTAGATGAAAGAGCAGTCGTAAAAAGTTAAGAACACTGATTTTCTGGATCAGAAAATCAGGCTTCTAACTTTTTATGGCTTCTCTTTCATCTTCACCTAACACTTCATTTATAATGGCTGTTTCATAATAAGGGAAGCTATCAGTCCTTCAGAAGAAAATGATCCATTCCAAAGGTATAAGTTCAATTGAAAAAAACAATTTCATTCTCGGTATTTCTTAAAAGTAACGTAAATGTAGATCAAAGAAATGTTACTAGTACCATAAAAATAATTGAATTTTGAAAATTTATGTTTCATCTCCTTAGTTGGTGACGATTTGTGTCAATCCGGTATATACGAATTTTTTGCTTATCCGAGGTGAGCTTGGTAACCATATTAACTCGGATAATCGGGGCTTTACTGTATAGCAAATTTATATTTACCGTAGAAAAACCAATTTAAAAAATGCATTCAAGATTCAAAATAATGAGGAAAAAAAGTTGCAGAGAGCAAAGAAAGCTATATGTATGAAACTGCAATAATATTTAATAATTCCACGAACCGGAGCAATATTTTCCTTATTTTCACGAACCGGAACATCGTTCCGGTTTGCTCCGGTACATTTCGAGCCCTTACACACAAATTTCGTTGAAACATGTTGCCTGAAATGAAAAAAAAAAAACTGCCGTTAATTAAAAATTAAGGAAAAAGTACCAACAAAAAATTTCACAGGTTGCACTGCGAAAGCTTCGCAGGGGTTCACTGGTTAAATTAATTATTGTAAATGTTCTAATCATTGAATACACTTTTATAATCTCTTCCTCTAAATTATAGATGTTATCAGATTCAACAATTCTAGCAACTGGTTTACTTCAAGAAAAATTATGGTGAAGTTGGAACTATTTCCGCCGTCTAAAGAAGCTAAATAATGAAATGCATTTTATATTTCATGTATCAAGAAATTGTACATTATTTTTATTTTTAGCTTAATTGTACTTAACATAAATATTTATTATGTATGTTATATATATATATATAATAAAGAGCGTTTGTTCAGCCTCGTCAGCGTTTGTTTTTATATATATGGTAGTAATAGCGACCACAGCCGTAACTTTACTTCCAATGATTACGAAAAAAGAAAACCCTTTTTCGATAGCTAATTGTATTAGTCTCTCAAATAAAACAATAAAAATTTGTGATAATTGCCAAAATTGGATATTTAAAGGTAGTGAGATACTTCAGTCATGGCAAGTACAACACCAATTGCATTTCTGACTAGGGCCTTCCATGTCACGACTGGGACAGAGTATTACTGCTCTTTTAACAATGCTATTATATCCTCAAATTAAAAAAATTATGCTAATATGAAAAATCTAAGGTTTTTTTTATTTTTTGTGTATATTTTATATTTTAACAATTTATAAGTTAATAGATATAGGTATTTATGTGTGTGTCACGCGCAGGACATTACGTCCGTTTTCCATGAAATAGCCCTGATAACGGGCAGATTACTTAGGTCTATGGTTTAAAATGTGGAGATATCGGTAGAGATTTTTAAACCTATTAAAATGGACTGATTACTTAGGTCTGTGGTTTAAAATGTGGAGATTTTGGTGGTGATTTTTAAACCTATTAAAACGGGCAGACTACAGCTCATATTCAAAATATTAGAATAATTGAGAAAAGTAATAAGAAAAAAAGCATTTTTCATTTATTTATTTTTGATACTAAGTAAATGCAATTAAATTTCTTATAAATTAAATCTGGAATGTTCAGATAAGATTTTAATATTTACAAAATATAAAATACAGTACAATAAATTAGGTATATAGCTTTCTGAAACACATCAAAATATTAGAATAAAATTTAGATTGGTTCAAAATATTAGAATATTTTATTTTACGCAGCAATATTTCCTAATGAGTATGAAGTAAATGGTAGTTAATATTTTGTAGCATCCCCTTTAGCTTTCATAACAGCGTACAATCGATCTTGCATACTATATACAAGGTGTTTACAAACATTTCTATCAATATTAGCCCAAATAGACTTTATGCGTGCCACTAACTCAGTTTTACCTGAAGGAGGATTTTCTTGGAGTTTTTTCTTCATTATACACCATAAGTTTTCTATGGGATTAAGGTCTAGTAAGTTTGGTGGCCAAGGAAGTACCTTAATGTTGCGTTAGCGGAACCAATTCTTAGTTGACACCCAGGTATGCGGTGACGCTAAATCTTGTTGAAAGATGAAATCACCTTCAAATAAATCTTCTGATGATGGAATCATGTAATATTTCGAAATTTCTTGATATATCTGAGAGTTAACCTTTCCGTAGACGATGCATAACTTTCCAGGTCCTTCTGCACCCATGCAACCCCAAACCATGACACTAGCAGCAAATTTTACGGAACGTCTAAGGCATTTTTTATCAAATGCTTCTTGCTTCATTCTCCAAACTCTAATACCTTGATTATCATATGAAAAACAAAACATATTTTCATCACTAAATAATACATCTTCGCTTCATAAACGTCTTGATTTACACCAGTTCAATCTTATACGCTTTTGTTTTGCAGTCATGAGACGTTTTGTTTTCGGTACACGAGATTCAAACTAAAATTTATGGAGACGTCTTAATGTTGTCGGTGTAGAAACTTCAACTCCTTCTTCTTTCCATTTTCGATGCAAGAATCGCACACTTTTAAAACGGTTTTTCTTAACTATACGCTCCAGTTTCCTGTCATCTCTAGCAGATATTTTTGGTTTTCAGCCGCCATTTTGGCAAAAATTTTGAATTTTCCATTTTTTTAAGTATTGTGTTAGTATTTTACTAACGCTTGACTGCGAACAATGTAAATAATTCGCTATATAACATTGATTTTTACCGTGCCGATACAAATCAACCATACGAAGTTTAATAGATTCAGGAATATCACTCACACGACCCATTTTAAGACGAAAAAGCAAACAAACTGCAAAAAGAGAAACTGATTTTAAATAAAATCGTCTGAATTTAATCAATGATGCCACCAGTTATGAATTGGTGATAATTAGTGGAGAATTAATGTGAAATATTCTAATATTTTGAACCACTTGAATATATATTCTAATATTTTGACTTTTCAAAATAATTTTTTCTTCTATTAATCTTTTCAAAAATGATATTAATTTTAAGATAATAAATAAGTTTAATCAACAATAAGTTCTTAATAAAAATATCGTTTGAATATTTGCATTAAAAGACATTAAATTACCAAACGAAATTTTCAATTTGTAGAAAAAAGTAATTATTCTAATATTTTGAATATGAGCTGTACTTAAGTCTATGGTTTAAAATGTGGAGATTTCGGTGGAGATTTTTCAACCCATTAAAACGGGCACATTACTTAGGTGTATGGTTTAAAATGTGGAGATTTTCAAACCTATTAAAGGGCCATTCCATATTCAGCTTCATCCGCCATCTTGTTTCAAAATGGCGGCCATTTAAAAAATTAAAAAAGAATTGCAATTTAAAATGAGATACCAAAAAATTGGAAAATGAAAAAGATTTTTTTTTTGTATGTGTTTGAACTTAATACAAAGATTCCGGAACAGTTTTTGTTTTGTCTATATCTAAAAAAATGGCTGAGTTATAGTATTTTGAATTTCTATTGTGGCTGACATCTTAAAACGACCTGATTTTTGTCACGCGATATCAGGCGTATTTATGAACCGATTTGGATGTAACTTGGTCTGTACATAGTACATACCAATGTCTCGACCGAATTCGTTGGCCAGCTTCATTCGCCATCTTGTTTCAAAAGGGCTGTCATTTAAAAAAAAAAAAAAAAAAAAAAAAAAAAAAAAAAAAAAAAAAAAAAATTAAATTTAAAATGAGGTATTAAAAAATTGGAAAATGAAAAAGATTTTTTTTAATGTGTTTGACCTTGATACAAAGATTCCGAAGCAGTTTTTGTTTCTGAAAATTTGTTCTTTTGTTTATATCTTAAAAAATGGTTGAATTATAGCACTCTGAATTTCTAGCATGGGTAACATTTTGAAACGATCTTGTATTTGTCACGCAATAACACACGTATTCGCCTATTTCGATGTAAGAAGGCATGTGGATAGTATACATCAATATCTCGACCAAGTTCGCTTGCCAGCTTCATCAGCCATCTTGTTTCAAAATGGCGGCCATTAAATTAAAAAAAAATTATATTTAAAATGAGGTGCAAAAAAAAAATTAGAAATTGAAAAAGGTTTCTTTCTTAAGTATTTTATCTTGATATAAGGATTCAGGAGCATTTTTTGTTTGTCTTTATCTTAAAAAATGGATCAGATATAGCAATTTCAATATCTAATGTGGGTGACATTTTGAAAAATCTGATTTTTTGCCTCCGAAAGCACTCGTATATATCAATCGATTCCGATGTGAGTGAGCATGTGCACAGCAATTACTAAGGTCTCGACCAAGTTCACTGGTTAGCCTCATCCACCATGTTGTCTTAAAATGGCAGGCATTTTAAGAAATCGCCGAATTTGGCAGCCAAATATAAGTTACTTTAAATAAAAGCAGCTTGGATAAAGCTGACTAATTTCGCGACATTCTCATTCATAATGATTTAGTATTGATAAAAATTAGTATTGAATCTCCTATATTCGGTTTCCACTAAATTGAGCTTCGTGTGTTTGAAAAATATAAGTTGGCTTTTGTAAAATAAGGAATATGAAAGCTACCTCTTCCTCCCGGCACTGGCCGGAAGGACTTTTTATATTTTTAATTAGATTTTAAAAATTAATTTAAAAAGGTGCCAAATTAAGTGGTAGGTAATACAATAATTAAAATTATGCGGTGAAGCACAGAGGGTTCAGTTCAATAAATATATTAATTAGTAACTGTATTATTAAAAAAAAATCGTTGCTAAAAGAATAACAGGACTTTGTAAAAAAAAAAACTATAAAACGTAGTGTTGTGTATAGATGTATATACTAGAAAAGTATAAATGGATATACCATGAAATTCCAGAGAAATATGAAACCTAAATAGTATCAAATATTGCTGTTGTGTATATCTCTTTTTTTTTTAATCTTATCATAATTTGTTTATGATTAACTTAATTCGATGCTGACAGTAAAAGTAGTGTACATTTAAAGTTCACTTGGCATTTCATAAACCCAAATTCAGCGTAGTAATAATCTTTTCTTTTTCCAGTGTACCTAAAACAAAACCCTTATTCAAAGTTTAAACTTGGCATTGTGCTAAGCGCGCTTCGATAGGAGGTCGCAAAGTTGCAACGCCGCCTTGTTCCGTGCCATGTTTTTCCAGATGGGTTTTTAATGAAACGTTAAAGACACGAGTGAGAGCTACACAATGCCAACTAGTCGTGAATCTCATAGTAATCATGTGATTAATTATAATTCAATTGGTCTGTTTTTAACTTTTTGACGTTTATTACTTTTTTACTACTACTGGACATTGCATTACACAAATATTTCATTAAAAGATGTTATATAGGCTTTTAAATCCGATGGTGCATAGAGTACGCTGCCCGTGTCTTTATGTACGTCCAAACCATCCGTGTCTTTAAGGGGGCTGTCACTCAGCATCCGATTTCCCCTCACTAATGTAAAGTCTATGGGCATTGGATGCATTCCTATATTTAAAATATCTGATATTAATTAGATATTAATAGGAAATTAATATTTTTAACTCGAATTTTTTATGTACACTTCTTAAAAGATGTCTCTTTTTTTTACTTTCTTCTATCTTTACAAGAAGAAAGTATTGGATTCGTAAAAATTTTCGACTTCCGGTTTTCGACGGATTTACACGTTTTAGAGGTCAGAGATTCCAAAAAACATGTTTTTTACAAAATGTCTGTCTGTGACTCTGTGAGTCTGTCTGTCTGTGTGTATGTGACACAAATTTTGTGGGCGCTCTATCTCAAGAACTAATGCACATAATTTTATAAAAATTTATATTCAAGTAGTCCTTAATATAAATTGGTGCTCTATCTCAAGAACTAATGCACGGATTTTCATCAAACTTCAGATTCATTTAATCCTTGATATGAATTGGTGCTGGTAACGTTTTGGTGCAAATCGCCCAACAGATGGCGCTGCTATGCTGCATTTTGCAGCATTTGCACGATTTTCGTAATAGCTTTATCTCAAGAAATAATACACGGATTTTCATCAAACTTGAGATTCTGTTAATGCTTGACATGAGTTGACGTTTTGCACCTTGTGGTGTAAATCGCTCAACAGGTGGCGCTGCTATGCTGCATTTTTGTGATTTCCGCAATAGCTCTATCTCAAGAACTAATGCTTGGATTTTCAACAAACTTCAGATTCATGTATACCAGTATATGAATTAGTGCTGTTTATGTTTTGCTATAAATCGCTCAACAGGTGGCGCTGCTATGCAGCATTTTTCTCGAGTTCACAATAGCTCAATGTCCAGAACTAATGCACGGATTTTTATCAAACTTCAGATTCAGTTAATCCTTGACACGAAATGATGTTTTGTACCTTTTGGTGTAAATCGCTCAACAGGTGGCGCTGCTGTGCTGCATTTTTTGTGATTTCCACAGTAGCTCTAGCTCCAGAACTAATGCACCTATTTTCATCAAACTTCAGATTCCGGTATACCTTAATATGAATTAGTGCTGTTTGTGTTTTGGTGCAAATCGCTCAACAGGTGGCACTGCTATGCTGAATTTTTCAGAAGTTCCCCTACAGCTCTATCTCAATAACTAATGCACGAATTTTCATCAAACTTCAAATTCAGGTATACTTTTATATGAATAAATTGATGTTATTTCTTTTACTATTTAAATGATTTAATTGACGTGATTTATGTAGAAGAAAGTTTTGTGATGGCCACAACATACTAGTTTAGTTCTCAAAATATTTCTAAAGTATAGACTTAATTTTATAGGAAGTGTTAAAATCTTACTCACAGTTCGCCAGCTTTTAACACAGAAAACATTAAATTCAGCATAATTTTAGAAATATTTTGAAAACTAAGAAAAAAGATACATCCTTTAAGAAGAGTACACAGAAAAAATATGTTAAAAATATGAATTTTCCGAGAAGATATTTTAAATATTCGACTGCATGAAAAGTCTATAGACTTAACATTACGGAGGAGAATTCCGAAGCTGAGTGACCAGCCCCTTAAGGTTTAATATGTCGGCTAGTCACCATCAATTTTCTTCGAAAATCATTATCAAGAATCCTTTTATACTTCTGCGACGATAGATACCTCCAGCACACCTCAAATTTTTTGCTGAACGCCCGCAAATCGAAATTTGTGTGTAACGGAAAAATGCGATTTTCTCAAAAACTATGTGACCTAGGGTAATCGCTATAGTTTTCCTGCAAGGTTTAAATTAACTTATACTACCCCTAATTTTTTTATAATTTTATTTTCAATACATACAGAAATAGAGGGGGTGGGGAGAACATACTTTTGCTTTACATTTTCGACGATACCTTTGAAAATATAATAGCTAAAATTTAAAACTAGTCGGATATACCAATCCCAAAACTTTGTTCTATCTCATACATGTTAATACTTGAAAATTCGCTATCACACCACCAAAATTAAACGGCAATCTATGCCCATCGTGAGGATTCTATAGATATGAAATTCCGTGCATTAGTTCTTGAGATATGGCTATCTACGAAATCGTGTAAATGCAGCAAAATTCAGCCTAGCAGCCCCACCTATTGGGTGCTTTACACCAAAACTTATGTTAAATAAAATTACCAAGCAACCGTTTACGTCAAAGTCTAACTGAAACTGAAGTTTGGGGAAAATCCGTGCATTAGTTTTTGAGATAGCGTTCTTGCGAAAATCGTGAAAATGCCAGCATAGCAGCGCCACCTATTTGACGATTAACACCAAAACCTAATCAACAACAACTTGTGTTAACATCTAACTAAATCTGAAGTTAGATGAAAATTCGTGCATTAGTTTTTGAGATAGAGCTATTGCAGGAATCGTGCAAAATGCAGCACAGCAGCGCCACCTGTTGAGCGATTTACACTAACACGTAATCCGCATCAAGTCATATCAAGGACTAACTAAATCTGAAGTTTGATGAAAATCCGTGCATTAGTTCTTGAGATAGAGCCATTGCGGAAATCGTAAAAAATGCAGCGTAGCAGCGCCACCTGTTGAGCGATTTACACCAACACCTAATCAGCATAAAGCCATATCAAGGACTAACTGAATCTGAAGTTTCATGAAAATCCGTGCATTAGTTCTTGAGATAGAGCCATTGCGAAAATCATAAAAAATGCAGCGTAGCAGCGCCACCTGTTGAGCGATTTACACCAACACCTAATCAGCATCAAGTCATATCAAGGACTAACTGAATCTGAAGTTTCATAAAAATCCGTGCATTAATTCTTGAGATAGAGCCATTTCGGAAATCATAAAAAATGCAGCATAGCAGCGCCACCTGTTGAGCGATTTGCACCAAAAACTAATCAGCATCAATTTGTATCAGGGACTAACTGAATATGAAATTTTATTAAATTCCGTGCATTAGTTCTTGAGATAGAGCGCCCACAAAATTTGTGTCACACACAGACACACAGACAGACGGACGGACAGACAGACAGACAGACAGACAGACTCACAGACAGACATTTTGTAAAAACATGTTTTTCGGGTTCTCTGACCTCTAAAACGTGTAAATTCGTCAAAAACCGGAATTCGAAAAATTTCATGAATCCAATACTTTCTTCTTGTAAAGATAGAAGAAAGTAAAAAAATATTTTTTTGAGTTCGGCGTTCCGAAAGCTTTCTCACGATAAAGAAAGATTTTTTTTTAAAGTAACTTAATTAGCCCCTCTAAATTTTCCCTAAATATATGGGTCAATAGCCTTTATTACTTCAGCCAGTTTGAACTTTCCACGTTCCATAGTTTACGAGTAAAATGGCTGTGACAGACGGACAGACAGACACAGGAGTGATCTTATAAGGGTTCCGTTTTTACTTTTTACTTTCTTCTATCTTTACAAGAAGAAAGTATTAAATTCATGAAAATTCTCGAATTCCGGTTTTCGACGGATTTACACGTTTTAGGGGTCAGAGATTCCAAAAAACATGTTTTTACAAAATGTCTGTCTGTGAGTCTGTGAGTCTGTCTGTCTGTCTGTGTGTATGTGACACAAATTTTGTGGGCGCTCTATCTCAAGAACTAATGCACGGAATTTAATAAAAATTGATATTCAGTTAGTGCCTAATACAAATTGATGCTGATTAGTTTTGGGTGTAAATCGCTCAACAGGTGGCGCTGCAATGCTGCATTTTTCACGATTTTCGCAATAGCTCTATCTCAAGAAGTAATGCACGGATTTTGAGCAAACTTCAGATTTAGTTAGTCCTTGATATGGATTGATGATGATTACGTTTTGGTGTAAATCTCCCAACAGGTGGCGCTGTTATGATGAATTTTGCAGGATTTACACGATTTCCCCAATAGCTCTATCTTAAGAACTAACGCACGGATTTTCACCAAACTTCATATTAAGTTAGTCCTTGATATGACTTGCTACTGATTAGGTGTTGGTGTAAATCGCCCAACAGGTGGCGCTTCTCTGCTGCCTTTTCCACGATTGCCATTGATAGAGCTATTGCTCTATCAATAGAACTAATGGACCAATTTTCATCTAACTTCAGATTTAGTTGTATGTTGACACAAGTTGTTGTTAATTAGGTTTTGGTGTTAATCATCCAATAGGTGGCGCTGCTATGCAGAAATTTTCACGATTTTCGCTATTGCTCTATCTCAAAAACTAATGTACGGATTTTCTCCAAACTTCAGATTCAGTCAGACGTTGACATAAATTGTTGCTGATTAGGATTTGGTATAAATCACCCAATAGGTGGCGCTGCTAGGCAGCATTTTGCTGAATTTAGACGATTTCAGCGATAGTCATATCTCAAGAACTAATGCACGGAATTTCATATCGTTAGAATCCTCATGAGATGCACAGATTGCCATTTAATTTTGGCAGTGTGATAGCGAATTTTGAAGTATTAACATGTATGAGATAGAAGAAAGTTTTGGGATTGGTACATCCGACTTTTTAAGTACGGAACCCTAAAAACAACGAAAATGTTTATTGCAATTAAGTGTAGAATATAATTACGTCAAATGTTACTTTTTTAACAAAATTAGTTGAAAATATGATCACTTTAATTTTTTTCTTTTGAGCTCAAGCTTTCCCACTTTTCGATGTCTTTAATTTAAGGGGGCTCAGGGCATGAAAACTTTTCAAAAAATTGATTTTTTTTTTAGTATCTATTTTGATTATTCAATTAATTCTGAACACGGTGCAAAAAACCACATAAAAAGTCTGCGTTTTAACGGAGTTATAAGCATTCATGTAACAATCACTTTCATAGCCGCATCCATTTAATTGAAACTTTTAGTCGCGTTTTCTCAAAACTTGTTTTTTGATGACTATCCGTAAGATAAAAAAAAAAAAAACTATTTGATGGAATGGCTTAAAAATTTTTTTTCATGCATGTAACATCATTATCTATAGAATGAATTAATATATTTTAGATAGCTTAATATTTTGAGTATTTTTAACGAAAAAAAAAATTATATTTTTTAGGTTTTTTTTAATTTTCAAATTTGAGAGTTTTTTTAATAAGGTTTCCTTTGAGTGATAGTTATATCCTTAATTCATTCTATAGAGTGAAGTTTCCTGATCATTTTAAAGCAGAAATTAGGTTCTTATGTCAATTCAACGTTAAGATATCTTGCGGATGGTGATATGGCACCTAAATTTTTTTTCGAAAATTGTGTTATATAAATTTTGCTATATTTTTTATTTTGTTACATTGAAGTACTTCATTTTATAATTTTATAAGTCTACAAACATATCTTAAAAATATCAGAAAGTTTAAATTAGTTACATTGAATACTTCTGTTTTTATATGGACTCGAAGCGAGAGCTCGGTTTACATATTTTTGGGTATCGATCAAGCCCTGAGCTCCCTTAAAAGAAGAAATAATTAAATTAGGGTTGGATTTGGGGCCCTGAAGCCATCGTACGACCGCAGCGGCTTCGAGCTTAATGTTCGTCTCGGCGGAAATAGGATGTGTAATTGAAACATTTGGAAACGCATAACACTTTTGAAAACCCTATCTCAGCAATTCCATCTGCATCCGGAAAATTATCCGAATTCTTCGAGCAGCCCTGTATGTGATTGTATAGAGTACAGTCGTAGAAAAAAAAAAGTAAACACCCCTACTAACTCTTCAACAAATTATCGTAGAAGAAAGTGACTGGTACCGAACGATTGGAAATAAAGTCTATTTTTAAATGATGTCTATAAAATTTGCTTAGGGGTGCCATCTACACATTAAAACGAACCCTAACGTTGTTTTTTTCAATAGCAGTACACAATTCTGACAACATCAATGAACTCTACACCCTTCAATTAGTCTAAAAACGAATTTTTATGTAATTCGTACCATAAGTTTCCGAGAAATTTATTATTTTAAAACGAGCGTATTTTAAGGGCTGTATCCAAATTGAAGTTCGGTACTCGCTTGTTAACCGAGAGAGCTCCCTTCTTGATCAAGGTACCTTAAGCAGTCAATGAAGCCTGTTAGATGACAGGATAGCATAAGAAATTTCAAAATATTTAGTCACTTTTATCATAGACGGCCCCTTAAACCATCATTTTGCCGTTTTTTAAGCATAATTTGAAAACTACTTGGAAGAAAAATATGAAATTTTGGATTTCCATAAAGCAGGACTTAATAAATCTGAATCCATAAAAAAAAATTGTAGGTTGCAATTCATAATTTTTTTTAATATTAGTTTCATAATTCATATCAGAAAATTATAAAAATTGCAAATTCAACGTATTTACGTTTGGGTATATTAGTATTAGTGCGACACAAAAAATTAGAACATTAGGATCTTAATATCAGAAGTTATAAATAAAAATATGAAACTGTAATTTAACATTAGAAGCACTAAATTTTGAATGTTTATAATTCAAAAACTTATCATTCAAATGACTTGAAATTGGATGTCTAGGCATAGTTTGAACCAAAGATTTGAAATATCTTGTTAAAATTGGGTATTGCCATTCAAAAAAATGAAGATTGGATTCGTTTTAATATGTAGATGGCCCCCTAAGCAAATTTTGTATACTTCTTTTAAAAGTAGACTTTATTTCCAATCGTTCGGTACCAGTAACTTTTGTCTACGATAATTTGTTGAGGAGTTAGTAGGGGGTGTTTACTTCTTTTTTTTCCACGACAGTACATGCATGGTAAAATTTAATTCACTTTGGAAATACATATCACAGTTGAAAATTAGCAATTTCTGCTAATAAGGAGAATGGGGAATTCTTTTGTGCAGCTCTGTATACGAGGTGTAGAATTTATACACAACGAGTAACATGCAAAAAATTAGTTAAATTTAAAAGCGCATTCCGAAATTGAAAAAGGCCCTTCTAACAATTATTGCTCAAACACAGTACTGTAACCGATTTCTTTTGCGTGTCCCTGTAAATGAACGATAAATGCTACGAATGCCCTATTCTATAGCAGTCATCTTGTAGTTAAAATCAACATCAGTTTCAATACTTTTGAAATAACGTAATGTCATTAAAATACACTGCAAACGATTTTTTCTCATTGACCATAATGTAACGAATTCTTTTGAGTGCCCCTGTAAATGAACTATTAATGATATACACTTCATTTTTAATACCGAACACCGAGTATACCATGGGAAAGATCGTTAACATATATTAAATGCATGAAAAACCGAATACATTCATGTGAGTTACAGTGTGGACAAACAGACGGCCAGACAAACTGAATTCATAAATACTGTTCAACAATGTTGGAAAGCGTTAAAAAAAATAAAAAAACTAGGATATTAAATGTTGATTATTTGCTTAACACTCCATTGTTTCAGTCGTTGTAATATGCAACAGAAAATTAGCTCTTTATTCTATGAACTTTATATGTGTGCATGTGCATGCTCGTTTAAGTAGTGTAACAAATATGTCGGTAACCAAGTGCGCAAAATGTAAGCTACAAGTTACATGTGTAGGTGCCTAAAAATTAACTGTCATTGATATTGACTTGGAAAAAGTAGCAGCTATAACAGAAAAGTGGCTTGATTGTTTGAGATAGAAAGCAAGTCGTAATTATTTCAGCCATGACAAATTATTGGATAATTATGAATTACTTTTATTATCCCACAAAAACAGTTAAAAACATACATAAAGAAAATTTCTCAAGAATGAGAATATGAAAATAACATTAAAAACAAACACCATGATTTCCGTACTCTCCGGAATGTTAATAGACACTATAACTCTAAACATAACAATAAATGTAGGGAAGAGCGGGGAACAGTGGACCTAAGGACACAGTGGAGCACCTCCTAATATTTTATTTTAAATTTTTAAAGGTTTTCGTTTAGGTTAATTTCTTACAGCACTGGATCGATTATTAGCCTTCAAAACACATAGTTAGTTCAGAATGAACACTTTTATACTGACTGATTGTTTTGAGCTACTAAAAGTAAAAATTTTGATCATCATGTTTTTCTTTATTTAGTAATTAAAGGTTATAGGAAAAAAAAAAAAAAGAAATCAGCTTTTTGTAAAGGTAAGATACTTACTTGTTTTTATTTAATTTTAAAGTTAATATGCTTAAAAGAAAACTTTAAATAATATTTTAATGAGAATGTATTGAACTTTAACATGGGGCACAGTGGGCCACAAACTGCTGGTGGTACAGTGGACCACCCACTTAAGGGGTACAGTGGTCCACAGCACACTTTGCTCCTGCAATGCAGAATTTTCAAAATGTTTAATAATTGTTATTCTCTATAAAGAAATATTTAAAATAATTATTTAACTGTACAATAAAGTAAACAAAGAAAAATGGCAATTTATTTAACATAGCAAGAAATATTTTGGTTTGTATTTACTGCTTTTGAAAAATGTAAAAATAGCCTCTTACTATAGCCTGATGTTACTAAAATAATTTTTGACAGGTTCTGAAATTTTATTACTTCTTTAAGATGTAACATAAAACAAATTTAAAATAAAAACTTCATAGTTATTAATCATCTCGCTGCGGAACCCGAGATTTTCTCGGGGATGCATTGTCCGTCTAATTAACCCTCCTTGATTACTTCCACCAGTTATTTTTTTATTGTAAATTTTGCCTTATTTAATCGGAGCATTTTCCCGATTAAACTAGACAAAAATTTTTGTTTTGAAAAACCGGTGACAAAAGAATAAAAATTCTTAAATACACAAGTTTTGAAGCTATTGTGATAAAACAATTACGCAGCGAGAGGGTAAATCTGTTGTTTATATCAGTGTTATCGTAATATTGCCCACAAACACAAAAGTATTTCAGGAAAATTTCAGGCTCATAAGTATTCTGGAATTTCATTTGCAAATTTTAATGTGCGATGACTTTATTTTACTTAATAACTTCCCTTTATTTGAATTGTTCCTGTATCTTAATCTGTTATTGATTAAAAAATATATATATTGTTTTATTTGAAAATGTTATTTGCAAATTTGCATTATTATAATATTTTGAAGGTAAAGAGCAAATAAAGAGGAATTAGATTAATGAAAAATAGATTTATATTGTATTTCAAATAATACTTACAACTGGACCACTATGCTCCGCTTCTGGTCCACTTTAGAAATGTATACAGATAATTTTTTTTGAAAAATGTATTTGAAACTACAATGTACTGAAAAAATTTTGAAGTTTGTAAAACAGATTAGACTTTCCATTAAAGAAACAAATATATATAAACTGCAAAAAAGTGCTCCATTGTGCCGCAGTCTCTCCTATACTATAACTCTGTTAATTTTTATCGAACTGTCTTCATAGCTTCAGAGAATATTACTGATTTCCATAACTTTTGAAGAAAATTGATAAATAATTCGGTAAATTAAATTGAAAGGCCACCCTGTTTAACATTCATGTTAAAAAAGGGTGGGGGAAGGGAGATTTACCAAATTAAATTTTTGTCTCATCTATAGATTTAAAGAGCTCTTATACACCGGAATTTCAGCTTTTGTGCATAAACTGATTAATAGGTTAAAAGAAAAATCAGTACTTTTATGTTAGCCGGGCGCAGGCGATAAATTACCAAATACTCTTCCCATCGTTATGATTCGCATTGCATTCATTTCATTAAAAAAATATGAACCTTTCACTCATTTCATTTAAAGTACACAACGTTCATTTAAAATGAGGCTTGTTGGGGTAACTGGGACATGATTTTACAATGTGACTCTGGAGCTTCTGACAATTCAGCTTCAAAAAGCTAATGTTCATTTGAATTAAAGTCTGAACTTCTGTAAATGTGTACAGTTAGGTTCCCTTTATCAGACAGAAATGCTCAAAATTACATTTTAATATTTAAAAATATAAAAATATGCATATTTCATCTTTCTTTCCTCATGGATCCAGTTGCCCCCAAAAATGGGGTAACTGGACCAGGGGGGTCTATGTTCCACACGCGTTCATATTTTTTCATATCGGATATCAGGTCCTGTTTGAAAAAGTGTAAACAACTTAAAAAAATTTAAACCAGGCAGATCATGTAAATTATATGTCAATAAACAGCGTTGTAAGGGAAACCTTTGCTGTCAATGTGTCTAAAAAAAGCACTAAAAGTGAAAATATTAGATTTATTTATACCAAAAACATAAAACTTAAGGAAGTACTTGTGTACTTTAGTATAGATAATAAGTATAAAAGTCACATGGGTATTTTAAGAAAAAAAATAGCAAGGTAAATCTATGAACAAACGGCTACGTAAGTACTTAAGTACTTTATCCAGGTGTCGCATTACATAGGGAAAATTTTATTGTTCCTACCAGAACCCTTACAGAAAGGTGCGATGAAGATATTATTTTCAAAATAGTGGTAGGAACGATAAAAGTTTCCCTATAGAATGCGACCCCTGTGTATAGTACAATTTCAAAGTCTGGCTATCTCGCTTTCAGGGGCAAGGTACTTGCATGCGTGAAATGTTGAAATAATTTAATGACACCAATATTTACAAGAGAATCTATCTAAAAACAAGTAAAAAGTATATTTTCGCGTACCTAATAAAGGTGAAATTTTCATTATAAAATTCAGGTGCCAATGTGGCAATTAGGAATTAAAATAAGTGATGCCATAACGACATCACCGCCTCTCAAGGGGCCAAGAAATTTGGTGTGATACCACTCAATATGCTTTTTTTAAATTTCATTACATAATTTTAATAAGGTATTCTATCATTTTCTTTATTGTGAGCAAAAAACAATGGAGAAATTTACTTCCCGTAGTAAGAGAAACACAAAAAAATTATTTATAACCCCGGATACATGTCCCAGTTACCCCATTCTTGAAAAATTTATGGGGTAACTGGGACACCGGGCTTACATTTGAAACATGAAGTAAATATGTATAGATACCTAATAATATTAATGTAGTTATATGTCTAATCTTTAAAAAAAAAAATGATTGTTTAATAAAAGTACTTACAGTATTTTAATAATCAGCCGAGGAAGTTCAACCATATAGACGTTGTTTTAAAAAAAAAGAAACGTAAATTTTTGACAACCTATCACAACAAAGTGAGAGTTATGATTGAGTTGATACACGTTGTTTTAGGAGGTAGAGATTAAGGGGCACTGTTCACAAAAGCTAAAACTTAAAAAACACCAACAGTTTTTTATAAAATAGCCTATGGCCCAGTTACCTCGTGGTTCCAGTTACCCCAACTAACCTTACATGTAATACACTCATTTAAAATACATATATTAGGTACATATAATATATATATTACATACATTTCAAATACATATATTACATACATTTAAATACATGCCTTTCACGCATTTATTTTAAAATACAAAAAAAAAAAAAAAAAAAAAAAAAAAAGGAAAAGAAAAAGAAGGTAAAGAAAAAAGAATACCATAAACCAAACATTTGATTTCTACATCAAAGCATTGTTTCTAATTTACAAACAGGAAAAATAAAAGCTGCTATGGGCAGAACATAAAATTACCGGAAAATCATACAGTGATCCCAACTATATTTATTTTCTACATTTACTCATGAGACCAGATAAATATTCGGGCCGAGCATAACCAACAGAGATTGATTTAAAAAAGTGCCTGTAGACTGACATCTTTTATTAGGTTGTATTTTCTAGAACTGGTTATATCATCTGCGTGTGCTAAGCGTAAATGGAATAGCTTATTGTAAATCATACACTCTCGAAGAGTTTCTAAACAGTTTGAAGAGTCGCAGGGACCTCTTTACCACGGGTACAAGGCCTTATCGTGTTTATATTTCGGAAGAGAGTCTAGGACATGGCATGTGATGCGATAAAATAACTTTTTGCTTGTAAACCAGCTGTCTGTGTTGTCGAATTGCATAATATCTGGAATAGAAAAGAAAATTCCAGTCAGAGAAGAGCGAATTTTTTCTATAAAACAAATACAAAGATACAAAACAATATAATGTAAGATATGGTGGTCGATTCCGGGTTCTTTTCCGTCACAAATATAGTTTATATAGAGACTCTTGGCAGTATTAGTAAATAAATGACTCAGGACCTCGCTCTTTGAACTAAAAATTCATTTATTTGTCAGGTGGAAGATACAGAGTAGTCGCGAGTCCACCGGAGGCCTCGAGATACCACACTTTTTGTCGGTCACATGATACAGGTATGAGAGTAAACTCGAATCTCTGAAAAAACTGACTTCTTCAGAGGCGGACATGAGTTTTGTTATGAATTTAGAATATTTTCCAGCAGAGGGCGAAAGTGTCAATTTGGGAGGAAACTTTAATTTTATTGGTTAAAATCATTTTTAATGATGGGTTTTCTGAGATTACACATGTCTTGCATCAGCTTGATTGCATCACTAAAATGTAATTTCCACCTATGATACTAATGGTTATTTATGTTTTAATAAATGCCTGCTAGAGGAAGCTAATTAGGATTTATGAGTTAAATGTAATCTTATTTTGACATTGATTATAATATATAACTTAAATGTAAGCATGAATCTAATAACAGCCAAATTTGGGGAAAAGTAATTAGAATTTATAGCCAAAATATAATCACCTGTCATACTTAGAAAAGTAAATTACTATTTATGGGTTTTAAGATTCTATTATGAACCCAAAAATTGTCATAATGATAGTTTATTGTGATTTATGGTTTTAAGTATTCATTACATCAATCAGTGTCAAAGATGAAACTTAGCTTTACAATTAGATTTCACATTAGGAAAGTAAGTTAGAAATTTTCAATATTAAGGTTAAAAAAGGATTTAATTTTTGTCCTTTCGTATAGATAACCGTCACACATATATTATGAAACCTTTTTCCATCATTACGAGAAATACGCAATGAAATCTTCCCCAAAGTGAATCTCTTTATTGGCTGATACATTATGCAGTAAAAGTCTAATTATCCGATTTTCAGTTATCTGGATAACGAAATATCCAGATCGGTGTAAAAAACTTAACAGTTGATCACATTGTGTTCACAACTTTGTACTCATATTGCTCTTACTAAAGTTTACTGTTAGTGTCATGCAAAATAGCTAGATGTGTTAAACATTAATTTACTTTTTCATAAACTTTCTTTATACTTTTCCTTATATCACAAAATGTTTAAATGTTGAAGTCTGATATGACACATAGTCTTATTTTAAATAATTGGCTTAGGAGCTTTCATGGATGCAAAAATGTCTCTTCCATTTTTTTTTTCTTTTTTACTTTCTTCTGCCTTCAATAGAAGAAAGTATTGTAATCGAAAAATTTTTAGACTTCAGGTTTTCGACGCATTTACACGTTTTAGGGGTCAGAGATCCCCAAAAACATGTTTATACAAAATGTCTGTCTGTCCGTGTGTCGCCATTGTACCATCGAAAAGTGTATAAAGTTATGCATAGAATTGAACCAATTTTTTGTGTATGTTTTTGGCTATGGCAAGCTGGTCCTCCCTGAATTTGGAAAGATTCCGCTGGAAGGGGACGTTGTAATAGCGGTTTTTGAATAATTTTCCCTATTTTTCGTAGTTCTATTGTACATCAGCGGCTTGTGAAGCAACGGGAACTTCGCATCCTGCTCAGCCGGCTATTCGCAAACAGCTGATGTACAACAGAATAACGAAAAACTATTGATTTTAATAAAATGATCGAGATTAACTCATTTTTACTCCGGGTAATTTACTGAAACAGATAATTAAGTTGAAAGTCAAAGTTGGTGTAGTATTGAACTAATAATAATGAAGTATTAACATTTGTAACTACTTTTTGAAATATTAAGATGTACGATATAGAAGAAAGTTTTGGAACAGGAATATCCAATTAGTTTTTTTTTTTTTTTTTCAACGTTGCTTTCGCTAGAGAGTCTTTCACTCGGGACGTGGGTGGGGACCTACGTATCTTGCTTCCGCAAAAGAGTCGGACTAGAGTAGTAGAATAAAGAGCTGCGGACGAAGATGGGCTGAACTGTGTGATACTGATATTGTAAAAACTAACTTTGTAATATACTTTAATCTCTTATGTAATATTTAACATCTGTAACCTAAAATATAATTTTTCAATAAACATTTCCCTTCGCGCAGAAAAGTTCCTGTCTATCCTTAATCTCTGGCTCTCCACGAGAAGGTGATTTCATTTCATTTTAGTAAACTATGTGTATTCCTACGCAAAGATAAAATTTCCTTGAAATTACTATTTAATCCAAAGTTTATAATTATGCTTAGTTGGATTTTTCAAAGTCATTGACAAAGTTTCACGAGAAATATGAAATATTCGCCAAGGTGAATCTCTATATTGGCAATAAGGAGAATCTCTATATTAAGATCAATCAGACATATTTGTAGATCTCCTTGTATAAAATGGTTAAATAAAAAATCTTGCCTTCCGGGCTATTAGAACTACCTTTTTATTAAACAAAAGTGATTTTACAAAAAAATTGCAAAAAAAAAAAAAAAAAAGACACTGGACTGAGGCTAGAATATATTAGTCTAAATAATTGGAGTTTTGCTACGCTCATTATTAATAAATGCCTGTACAATTACTTTTACCGCAACAGTTATACGAGTGCTGGGAAAGCTTTACTTTTGGTATTTTGTAAAAATAGTGTAATTTCGTGTAATGTAAGCATACAAGTATAGCGCAGCAGAGCAGTACTTACAGATTCCTGGATTGACGGCTAAACCAGAGCCATAAATTGGAGCAAGATGAGTTTGGCATCTCAACCTGGTGCCGATCATTTTAACATTGCACCTTTCATCGTGTGGATCAAGATATTCATCGCTAGATGGAATATCGATGTCTCTGTATAAGGGAACAAAATCAATGAGAAAGAATATTCAGTATCTTATGCTAAAAATGGTAAACAATAATACAATTTATTATACATAGTTTTATTGCTATATTTGAAAAAGTAAACACTATTTAAAAACAATGGCAGCAAACTTATTATAATATAATTTTAATGTATACACACATATTATCTGCTATTTGAGTTATAAGTAAACTCAAATATAAAACTCTTTTATTTAGAACTAGTTTCTGCTCGCGGCCGTGCCCACGTAAGGTAAATGCACCTATAGTGGGACACAAATTTCTAAAGTTTAAAAACAAACCCAAAATACATTTCTGAAAAACGACTGAAATAAATCTGATTGAGTAACATACTTGAATGTCAACCTTCTGTAAACTGTTAAAAATAATTGCTTTTTATCTGCCGGTATATTTGTTTATTTTCTTGAGTGTCTTCAAAAACAGATTCTTTGGCAAATTCTTGCAGATTTAATTAAGAGATAAGTTTTTATTTCTAATTTCTTTAATATTATGTTTTATTTTAAATTAAATTGCTGTTGAGATATTCTGTTACATTGTAAATAATTTGTTGGATAAGTTAACTTAAAGATTCATGCATCAGAAATTGACTTGGCCCACTACTGGAGCACAGAGGAAGGTAACATTTTTCATTTTTTCCGAAGAATGTATTTTGAAACTTATTTTTAAAGTTTAAAAACAAGCTCAAAATGCATTTTTAAAAATCAACTGAAAGAAAAGACACTAAAAACACTAATTTTTAAAGTTTAAAACCAACCCAAAACGCATTTCTGAAAAACGACTGAAAGAAAAGACACTAATTTTTAAAGCTTAAAAACAAGCCCAAATTGCATTTCTGAAAAACGACTGAAAGAAAAGACACTAAAGACACTAATTTTTAAAGTTTAAAAACAAGCCCAAAATGCATTTCAGAAAAACGACTGAAATAAATCTGATTGAGTAACACACTTAAATGTCAACCTTCTATAAACTGCTTGGAATAATTGCTTTTATCTGCCGGTACATTAGTTTATTTTCTTGAGTGCCTTCAAAAAGAGATTTTTTGGCAAATTCTTACAGATTTAATTAAGATATAAGTTTTTATTTCTAGCATTGTTTCTTTAATATTATATTTTATTTTAAATTAAATTGCTGTTGAGATATTCTATTACATTGTAAATAATTTGTTGTATAAGTTAACTTAAAGATTAATGGATCAGAAATTGACTTACTACTGGAGGATAGAGGAAGGTAACATTTTTCATTTTTCCCGAAAAATATATTTCGAAACTTATTTTTAAAGTTTAAAAGCAACTAAAAGAAAAGACACAAAAGACACTAATTTTTAAAGTTTAAAAACAAGCTCAAAATGCATTTCTGAAAAACGACTGAAATAAATCTGATTGAGTAAAACACTTAAATGTCAGCCTTCTATAAACTGCTTGGAATAATTGCTTTTTATCTGCTGGTGCATTTGTTTATTTTCTTGAGTGTCCTCAAAAACAGATTTTTGGCAAATTCTTACAGATGTAATTAAGAGATAAGGTTTTATTTCTAACATTGCTTCTTTAATATTATGTTTTATTTTAAATTAAATTGCTGTTGAGATATTCTACTAAATTGTAAATAATTTGTTGTATAAGTTAACTTAAAAATTTATGCATCAGAAATTGGCTTGGCCCAATTCTGGAGCATAGAGGAAGGTAACATTTTCATTTTTTTGGAAGAATATATTTTGAAACTTATTTTTAAAGTTTAAAACCAAGCCCAAAATATATTTTTAAAAAACGACTGAAAGAAAAGACACTAAAGACACTAATTTTTAAAGTTTAAAAACAAGCCCAAAATGCATTTCTGAAAAACGATTGAAAGAAAAGACACTAAAGACACTAATTTTTAAAGTTTAAAAACAAGCTCAAAATGCATTTCTGAAAAACGTCTGAAATAAATCTGATTGAGTAAAACACTTAAATGTCAACCTTCTATAAACTGCTTGGAATAATTGCTTTTTATCTGCTGGTGCATTTGTTTATTTTCTTGAGTGTCCTCAAAAACAGATTTTTGGCAAATTCTTACAGATTTAATTAAGAGATAAGTTTTTATTTCTAACATTGTTTCTTTAATATTATGTTTTATTTTAAATTAAATTGCTGTTGAGATATTCTATTACTTTGTAAATAATTTGTTGGATAAGTTAATTTAAAGATTCATGCATGAGAAATTGACTTGGCCCACTATTGGAGCATAGAGGAAGGTAACATTTTTAATTTTTTCCGAAGAATATATTTTGAAACTTATTTTTAAAGTTTAAAAACAAGCCCAAAATGCATTTTTAAAAAACAACTGAAAGGAAAGACACTAATTTTTAAAGTTTAAAAACAAGCCCAAAATGCATTTCTGAAAAACAACTGAAATAAAAGACACTAATTTTTAAAGTTTGAAAACCAGCCCAAAATACGTTTCTGAAAAACGATTGAAATAAATCTGATTGAGTAACACACTTAAATGTCAACCTTCTATAAACTGCTTGGAATAATTGCTTTTTATCTGCATGGTACATTTGTTTATTTTCTTGAGTGTCCTCAAAAACAGATTTTTTTGGCAAATTCTTACAGATTTAATTAAGAGATAAGTTTTTATTTCTAGCATTGTTTCTTTAATATTATGTTTTATTTTAAATTAAATTACTGTTGAGATATTCTATTACATTGTAAATAATTTGTTGGATAAGTTAACTTAAAGATTAATGGATCAGAAATTGACTTGGCCCACTACGGGAGCATAGAGGAAGGTAACATTTTTCATTTTTCCGAAGAATATATTTCGAAACTTATTTTTAAAGTGTAAAAGCAACTAAAAGAGAAGACACTAAAGACACTAATTTTTAAAGTTTAAAAACAATCCCAAAATGCATTTCTGAAAAACGACTGAAATAAATCAGATTGAGTAAAACACTTAAATGTAAACCTTCTATAAACTGCTTGGAATTATTGCGTTTTATCTGCTGGTACATTTGTTTATTTTCTTGAGTGTTCTCAAAAACAGATTTTTGGCAAATTCTTACAGATTTAATTAAGAGATAAGTTTTTATTTCTAACATTGTTTCTTTAATATTATGTTTTATTTTAAATTAAATTGCTGTTGAGATATTCTATTGCATTTTAAATAATTTGCTGGATAAGTTAACCTAAAGATTCATGTATCAGAAATTGGCTTGGCGCACTTCTGGAGCATAGAGGAAGGTAACATTTTCCCTTTTTTTCCGAAGAATATATTTTGAAACTTATTTTTAAAGTTTAAAAGCAAGCCCAAAATGAATTTTTAAAAAACGACTGAAAGAAAAGACGTTAAAGACACTAATTTTTAAAGTTTAAAAACAAACCCAAAATGCATTTCTGAAAAACGACTGAAAGAAAAGACACTTAATTTTTACAATTGAAAAACAAGCCCAAAATGTTTTTCTGAAAAACGACTGAAATAAATGTGATTGATTAAAACACTTAAATGTCAATCTTCTATAAAATGCTTGGAAAAATTGCTTTTTATCTGTTGGTACATTTGTTTATTTTCTTGAGTGTCCTCAAAAACAGATTTTTGGCAAATTCTTACAGATGTAATTAAGAGATAAGTTTTTATTTCTAATATTGTTTCTTTATCATTATGTTTTATTTTAAACTAAATTGTTGTTGAGATATTCTATTACATTGTAAATAATTCGTTGGATAAGTTAACTTAAAGATTCATGCGTCAGAAATTGGCTTGGCTCACTTCTGGAGCATAGAGGAAGGTAACATTTTTCATTTTTTCAGAAGAATATATTTTGAAACTTATTTTTAAAGTTTAAAAACAAACCCAGAATACATTTCTGAAAAACGACTGAAATAAATCTGATTGAGTAACACACTTAAATGTCAACCTTCTATAAACTGCTTGGAATAATTGCTTTTTATCTGCTTGGTACATTTGTTTATTTTCTTGAGTGTCCTCAAAAACAGATTTTTTGGCAAATTCTAACAGATTTAATTAAGAGATAAGTTTTTATTTCTAGTATTGTTTCTTTAATATTATGTTTTATTTTAAATTAAATTGCTGTTGAGATATTCTATTACATTGTAAATAATTTGTTGGGTAAGTTAACTTGAAGATTAATGGATCAAAAATTGACTTGGCTCACTACTGGAGCATAGAGGAAGGTAACATTTTTCATTTTTTCCGAAGAATATATTTCGAAACTTATTTTTAAAGTTTAAAAGCAACTAAAAGAAAAGACACTAAAGACACTAATTTTTAAAGTTTAAAAACAATCCAAAAATGCATTTCTGAAAAACGACTGAAAGAAAAGACACTAATTTTTAAAGTTGAAAAACAAGCCCAAAATGCATTTCTGAAAAACGACTGAAATAAATCTGATAGAGTAAAACACTTAAATGTCAACTTTCTATAAATTGCTTGGAATAATTGCTTTTTATCTGTTGGCACATTTGTTTATTTTCTTGAGTGTCCTCAAAAACAGATTTTTGGCAAATTCTTACAGATTTAATTAAGAGATAAGTTTTTATTTCTAACATTGTTTCTTTAATATTATGTTTTATTTTAAATTAAATTGCTGTTGAGATATACTATTACATTGTAAATAATTTATTGGATAAGTTAACTTAAAAATTCATGCATGAGAAATTGACTTGGCCCACTATTGGAGCATAGAGAAAGGTAACATTTTTAATTTTTTCCGAAGAATATATTTTGAAACTTATTTTTAAAGTTTAAAAACAAGCCGAAAATGCTTTTTTAAAAAGAAAAGACACTAAAGACACTATTTTTTAAAGTTTAAAAACAAGCCCAAAATGCATTTCTGAAAAACGACTGAAAGAATCCAGCAAAGAAAGAAACAGTGGGCCATTAGCTGGAAAAAAGATGGCAGCCAGCACTGCCATCAGCGGTAAAGTGCAGTGGTGCCATTGTTTAAACCAGTACAAAAGTGTCCGTGCGGAATGCAGCTGGCCCATCAGTGATGGCCAACAGCAGGCCTGCATTGGTATGTCATCACATTACTTCAATCTGGCACTTTTTTTGCAGTACTAGCCCCTATCCCACTGCTATTCCTTTGCTGGCCCAGCACTTTCCCTTACAAAAATTTCTTATAGAATTCTATAAAAAAACAAAGTATTATGGCTCTTTTTTCTATAAGCTAGTTTCTCCAAGAGCTATAGAAATGTCTATAACAGAAATCATGACTTAATTTGCGCCGGAGCTCGGCTCCGGTACTTCTCTGTTTTTAGTAGATATTTAAATATTGGTTGGAATTAACCGGAGCTCATAAATATAAGGCTCCGGAGCCCAGTGCAATAGCGCTTCCAAAAAAACGAAGCCTAAATTACCTTTTTTGTCTTCTATTGCGTTTGACGTTTTTTGTCTTCTATTGCGTACGAGTATAAAAATCACGTTAGTAATTTTTCTATTTATTTTGTATCATGAGCGTTACCCATGCTAAGGTTCTGCTTTGCACATTTGCGAAGTCACTCATTTGTAAGTAAATATAATTGCCATGTATTGTTATTCTGATCGAAAGCAATCGAGCAGTGTTTCACTTTTTTCTATAAAAGCATCGATTCTTTCCAATAACGGTGTCGAATTTTTAATTTAATCTGATTTTCAGGGACTCACCACAAAAGATTGCTATGTGGAAGGAATTTATTTTAGTTTTTGACATGCACTTTTTATAGAAAATTGTAAAACATTGCTCCATTAAATATGAACAGCTGCAAACTATCCCATTTTTGTGTTAACACTATTCTCTAATCATAGTCCTTATCATATGTAATTGCAGAATTCCGCAATTTATATTAAAATTAGGCAAAGTTTATTATTCAGAAGGAGTGATAATTAAAAATTGGAATAAATGACAGCTAAGTATATGCAGATAGATATATTTAAAAATTTTATTTTGCCAAAGGAAAAAAATGCGTTAAATTTTGCAAATAATGTACGAAATATAAATATGCAGATTGGAGTGAAGGACGCTACGGTTGTTAGTATTCCAGTATATTAGGGCTCCGGTACTTTTTTTGCTAGAAATTAAGCCCTGACAGAAATGTCTATAGAAACATTTGAACTTGCAGTGGTTTCCATGTGGTCACACTCCCAAGTACTAACCGCGCTCGATGCTGTGTAGTTCTCGCGATCGGACATGAACAAGTAGTTTCTGCGTATGCTACGACCGCTTGTAGCTTTTAAGCTCTCATTAGATTACTTCAAGTTTATTTCTTTTGTGATTTACGTTCCCAATCATTAAACTGGTATAGAAATTATCGTATTGTATAGAAATCCTATATATTTTATACGCCTTATTTTATTATTGATTCTGAACTCTGTAAATTATGAAAACCGAAATCCTTTGTAACTTAGTAAAACCATATTTAAGAAGAAAAAAAAAGTGCATTGAAATAAAGAATTTAATTATTTGTTCATTTACTTATTTATTTTGTTGGTGGCAGCGGTGCTATATTATTTACAGTTTAAAAAAAATTAGCTTCACAGCTTAAATTGTGTTAAGATATTCATTTCAGATTTGTGTTCAAATACTCAATGTCTTCGATATTCGCAACGCCTCCTAGCGTAAGGGTTCCCAGCAATAATTGCAAAAGTTTGTGCACTTCCATGTAGTGGTGGGCCAGCGTATGAGATAAAGCGGAAGCCCACCAGAATTTTATCTGATGATTTCCAACAGCAAAGTTGAATGAAGCTGTCCAGCAGTGGTCATGCAGTGGTAGACCATTAGCCAGCACTTCTCCATCATTGCCAGCACCTATCTTGCTGCTGGCTAGCAATTTCCTCTTTGCTGGGAAAAGACACTAAAGACACTAATTTTTAAAGTTTAAAAACAAGCCCAAAATGCATTTCTGAAAAACGATTAAAATAAATCTGATTGAGTAACACACTTAAATGTCAACCTTCTATAAACTGCTTGGAATAATTGCTTTTTATCTGCTGGTACATTTGTTTATTTTCTTGAGTGTCTTCAAAAACAGGTTTTTTGGCAAATTCTTACAGATTTAATTAAGAGATAAGTTTTTATTTCTAACATTGTTTCTTTAATATTATGTTTTATTTTAAATTAAATTGCTGTTGAGATATTCTATTACATTGTAAATAATTTGTTGGATAAGTTAACTTAAAGATTAATGGATCAGAAATTGACTTGGCCCACTACTGGAGCATAGAGGAAGGTAACATTTTTCATTTTTTCCGAAGAATATATTTTGAAACTTTGAATGTTTATTCTTATACATGAAGGTTACGACTACGCTAAAAAATAAATATATCTCTTGGAATTCACTAACACTTTTTAAATAAATGTCCTTAAGTGGTTCACTTCTGGTGCATTTACCTTAGAATGTAAATTTTTCAATTCGGAAAGAAAATTTTAACAATAATATTTACTGTTTTTTTTCTTCGTTTTGCTTAATTTATCTAATAGTGCAACTCCCATCAAAATATGTTCAGTATAACTTTCTTAAAAAGCTAATCTTAAAACACTGAAATTATTAGAATCTGAGTCTGTTAGTCAGAATCTAAAAGTTAGAATTCTAAAGCAATCTTTGGCGATTTGTTAGGTTATACAAAAATGGCTAATACAAAAGTATCAATTTTAAGAAATTTCAAAACCTTTTTTATATACGTGATTTATATCTACCCTGTATATATAAAATCCTAATGAAACGAATTTATGAAACGATTTTATGAAACGACTTATTAAATGATTTATTATGTTTCACAGCTATTCCTCCTACGATATAAAACTTTTGGCGGTGAAATTAACACCAAAAACCCGTATTGATCTGCAGATCTCAAAACTGGTATTAGAATTTTAAAATTCGAATTGATTTTCGAGATATTAATTTTTTTCTAATTTTATTGATATTCTGTTATTGATGGCAACTCAATTACTCCATTTTTGAGGAAAAAAGGGAAGAACAGGGAAAAACTATAGGGATTATTTGATATTTTCGTTTTCATCATTTGCAAATTGAAATTGAAATTATCTTTTATTTTATCGATAGTGAAAAAATATTGTGATTAAATTATGCTTTTCAGAAAAATTTGAAAAAATAAAAATTAGATTTGTTTTTTACATCATTTTCAAATTGAAATCTAAAAGCGAAATTATTAAAAACGGAAAGAAAATTTTAAAATAAGAATTAAATGGTCACGTGTTAAATGTAGAAAGCAGGGAAAATTACGTCAAAATATTTACCTTTAAAGAGTAGGAAAACTTTAAAAGAATAAAATTCTACACGCGAAGCGCAGTTAGAGTTAATAATTACATTATGTGTAAAATGCTCCACAGAGTAAAGAGAAAGGATGCCCAAATATTAAGTATCGTCATGTTTAAAGTACGTAAAATAGTTAAATTATTACACGTGAAAAACTTTTAATGGTGTGTATCAGATCATATTTAAGAAGCTCAATTCTCAAACATTTTAAAATTAAATAATATTTATACCCGTGAATCTGGAAAAAGAAAAAACTTTATAATAAATAAATTATTACATTAGGAATGCATTTATCTGTGAAAATTACGTCATATATTAAAACGATATATTTAACTCATTAACGCCGGTTGGCAAGAAAACTTGCCATGTAAATATTATGATACTTTTAAATGTGCAAACTAGCATTTTAGTAAGGAAATTTTCATATTTACCTAATCTCAAACTTTGAGAGATTAAATGAGTTATAATTAGAATATGGAAAAGCTGGTGTCAACTGGTATCGATGTATTAAAAAAAGTGTAAAAGAAACTCGTATTTAATGAATTAAAACTATTTTCACTCCAGAGAATTTTAATGTGACGTCACATGGTATAAAAATAGTGTGGCTAGCAAATTTGTTCATATATTACATCACTTGATAATAAATAATACAGATAAAATGTATATACAGGTAAATGTATGCGCAAAATACATTTGATTTATTTTGCACGAATTACTATTCGATAAATACATATTAGAAAATTCGGATATTTTTTATTAATTAAATAATATACATTGTAAAAATTGCATGGAAATATGCATGATGATGTATTAAAATAGAGATAATATTTCATAAATAAGCTATATATGCTCCTGAAAATAACTAAAACTTGATCAAAACATTAAATATAAGCGTAAATTTTTGAAAACACAATGCTTTTCAATACCGTGGTTGAGAAAGATATTCCCGAGCAGACGGACTTTTTTAACCTCGAATAGACCGGGATGCGACTGCACAGACTATCACCTCATCGTGTTGGCGGCTAAAATTACAGGATTAGACAGAACATGTTCAGCATATTAAAATACAACTGGTCTGCCAAGCACATCTTCATGGAAAGGCCCTGCAGATGATTTCAGTAGTTCATCGATAAGATTTTCATTGTGTTTTCTCGCACCTAAAGGTATGAAAGCATGGACGACTGAGAGCAGGAAAATCCAATGGTAAACCTATCAATAAACCAATGAAATCAGTTTTATTGGTGTTTTTCATCAAGATATGGCTTGGCAGACTAGTTGAATTTTAATATGGGAATCGAGCTCTAATTAATCCTGGAATTTCAGCCGTCAACTCGATGAGATGATGGTTTGTGCAGCCGTCTTCCAGTCTATAAAAGGGAGAATATTTCCCATAGCGCCGTTATAAAAGTAAGAAAGATAGAGACTTTTTAACCTAAACATTTTATACAAATTGATTTTCAAATGTGGAATTGAACTGACATATCAATTCCGAAAACAGCCGTCATTCGTTACGACAGAAATGGATGAGGCCATATATTGTAATCGAAATGCCCATTCCAATGGAAAAACATGGTAACCCGATTACAGAAGATAGCCACCTTTATAGTGATAATATCATTCAATCTTTCGTAACCGATAATATTTTATAAACAAGGCACATTTCTTATTTTTAGAATCTGCGAAGCCTGAACGGGGGTTGGCGGGCGTAGCTCGCAGGGGGCAGAGCCCTCTAGTTTGTCATATAAAGATATTTTTTGGTGTTGTTAGTAGTCAATATAAAAATGTATATTAAGTATAAAAAATGTATTTAAGTTTTCAATAATCTTCTGCTTCTGTAAAATCCAAGTGTAGGAAAGTGTGCGTAACCATTCCGGAGCGAACCGTGCCATCTATATATTTAAAACACAAGGCTTTTTTTTAGTCATCTGCCCAGAGCTTTCTACTGAACCAATTTTGCTAATTATTTTCTTTTAAATGAAAGCTGTTAATTTGTAGATATGTCCGACTAGCTATTTTTAAATATATTCCCATTTTTATATTTTAATTTTAAAAGTCTTTTGGGAAATTTCTCCAAATTGATGGCAATCGAATTACTTCCATTGTTTCATATAAAAGAGAAATAATAAAAAATATTCAGACACGTGGCTTTTTGAACTATTTTTTCATTTGAAAGTTATATTCCGTAAAAGAAAAAAAATGCATGTGTATTTTTATTTCCATAAGCAAATGAAAATTTATATTTACTAGCTGTTACCCGTGACTTTGTTCACTTAACATTTAAAGGAGAATAACTTCTTCAATTAAGCAAAAAAATTCGATAATTATTAGCATATGTAATTAACCTTTTATCATATTTTATAATAGAAACACTTCTAATGATCCCAATTTGCTTATTTTTGTTTATATACAGTGGCGGTCAAAAGTTTCCGGCCAGTATAAAATTTTTGGTTAATTTGTAAGTATATCCATATGAAGAGGAATCTCGAAGTGATACTTATACACTTTATTGACATAACAGTTAAGAATTTATTTATGGAATAAAAATTAAATATTAATAAATTTAATTGACAAAATTAATTGCTAAAGAAAACGCATGTTCTCAAAAGTTTCCGGCCACCTTTGCAAGTTTGGAAAAAAATGGTGTTATAACAGAAAACAACAGTAATCAACAACATTTACAATTAGTATTTTGTATTCATACATTTAGCAATAAGCACTGCGGCGCAGCAACGTGGCATCGATTCAATGAACGGTTGTAGATCATCAGTGTTACGTTTTGTCCACAGTTCTTACAATTTTTGTGAAAATGCTGCTGAATTTGAATATTTATAATTCCACACACGTTTTCAAGTTAGCTTCAAAGATTTTCTATTATATTCAAATCGGATGATTGGGCTGTCCATTTCAAAAGCGAAATTTTTTTGTGTGAAAGCCACTGCTTGACGAGCTTGCATGCATGCTTTTGGTCGTTATCATGATGAAACAAATAGTTGCGACCACAATTTTTCCTCCAATAAGGCAGCAAATGATCTTGCAAAATATCCTTATGCATTTCACTATTCATCTTGCCGCAGATTTCAAATAACGGACAGGCGCATTTTCCAGAAAATGCCCCCCACAGCATAACGTGACCTCCGCCGTGCTTAATTGTAGGAATAATATATCTCGCATCTTATCTTTTGTTTTTAGGTCGTCGGTTATAATGTTTTTTATCACTACCAAAAAAATTGAACGTCGATTCATCGGAAAATAGTACTTTTTTCCAGTTTTCACTTGATTAGTCTATGTATTCCTTGGCGAACGCCAGTCGGGCTCTCTGAATTTTATTATTTATGAAAGGGTTTTTAACACCGACTGTCCCATAAAGTTCTACGTCACATAAGCGTCTTGATACCGTAGACTAGTGATGGGCGATAACGAGATGTTTTTCTCGATTTTCTCGATTGTATGGACATCTCGATATTTTTCGATTGTGTAAATTTTTTCTCGATGACTACAGTTTGCAAATTTCTTTTATAAATCATATATTATGTATTATATACGTCATACATTTATCAAGAATCGTCTACGGGTGAACTGGAATGAGTCGATGTTAATAAAGACTAGGTGACTTCGACCGCTAGCGGGCCCCTCCTTTAATCGGGGCCCCTAATTTTTACGTAATCTTGTAATATGAAATCACGAACAGGTTACCCGCTATATACGGCACTGATATATGATAGCAGGCGGGTGTGGTGTGCACGCACTACAAAATTTTGTAAAAAATATAATATCGAAACGAATGGACCTCGGACCAGATCTCTTGGGGGAGGGGTCAAAGCGAGCGGAGGAGCACAGCAGCTGCATAATATGATTAAGTCGTCACAGGTCTTTAGGCCTTTCCAACCATATGTCACATGAGAAGTCTGGATCTGAATTTATAAAAATGCCCTCCCCGTGGGGGCAAAGGGGGAGAGGGCTGCGGGAGGTGGATAACATGAGTAAGTGGTCATAAGCCTTTCCAACAATATGTCACATGAGGCGTCTCGGCTAAATTTAGAAAAACACCCCCGTGGGGGAAAAGTGGGGGGGGCGGTCACCGGAGGTGAATTACATCAATAAGTAGTCACAGACCTTCCCAACGATATCTCACATCTGGGGTCTTGGCTAAATTTGGAAAAGTGTCCCCCGGGGGGGGGGGCAAAATGGGGGGATGGACACCGGAGGAGCATAACATCAATAAGTAGTCACAGACCTTTCCAACGATATCTCACACGAGGGGTCTTGGCTAAATTTGAAAAAATGTCCCCGGGAGGGGCAAATTGGGGGAGACTGTCACCGGAGGTGCATAACATCAATAAATAGTCACAGACCTTTCCAACGATATCTCACTTGAGGGGTCTTGGCTAAATTTGGAAAAGTGCCCCCCGGGGGGGGGCAAAGTGGTGGTGGGGACACCGTAGGTACATAACATCAATAAGTAGTCACAGACCTTTCCAACGATATCTCACACGAGGGGTCTTGACTAAATTTGAAAAAGTGTCCTCGGGGAGGGGGGGCAAAGTGGGGTGGCGACCACCGGAAATGCATAGCATCAATAAGTAGTCACAAACCTTTCCAACGATATGTCACATGAGGGGTCTTGGCTAAATTTGGAAAAGTGTCCTGAAATTTCATATATTATAAATAATATTTAGCGGAGGGCTCCATAAAAAAAAATGATAAAAACGATCTAAAATGATAAAAACGGAAAAAACTACCCTGGCAGTGGGGGCCAAATTGGGGAGGGGAGGAAGAAAGTCTCATAATATGAAAGAGTCATCCGAGAGCTTACCGATGACGTATCACATGACTGGTCCAAAAAAAGTTTGAAAATTGCTCCCCCTCCCTCCCCCCGTGGGCCCACTCTTTCGCCCCGGAATTCACACAGCCACCACTTTAAAATTTTTATGTTCAATAAATAATATTTACCGGAAGACTGCATAAAAAACCCACATCTAAAGTGATATTTAAATTTATTATAGAAATCGGCTACGGTTTTAAAAATTTGATCGCCCCTTCCCCATCCCCCTTTGGGCGAAGAAAGGTTCATAGTATGAAAGAATGGTCAAAGGGCTTTTCGATTATATGCCACAGGAAGGGTTCGGTAAAATTTTTAAAATTGTACCCCGCATGACTCCACTCTCACGTCCTCCTCCCTCGAAATCACCCGACCCACCTTCCTCTTTGAAATTTTTATATTTAATAAATAATTTTTATCGGAGGGCTCCAGATATATGACATCTTGGTAGGGCTAAAATAAGAAAAACTTTGAAAATTAGGGCTTCATTTCACAGCTCATTGTCATGCCTCTTTCTCTATCTCGTCCCTTGGTACTCTCGATAAATTTTCTTACTTTTCTTCTCTGCCGAGGACGAGAGAAATCCTCGAAAAGCTTCTCATAGCGAAATGTTGAAAAGCGCGAGAAAAATTCTCGAAAGGCTTTTCATTGGGAGATTTCGAAAAGGATGAGAAAAACCAGCGAGAGGCTTCCCATCGGGAAAGGTTGAAAACGGCGAGATAAACTCTCGAGAGACTTCCCATCCCGAAAGGTTTAAAACCGCGAGAGAACGAACCATCGAGCAGCTTCCCATCTCGAAGCGTCGAAATGCTGGAAAAATCATCGAGATGAGATTTGCCGAAATGCGAGATGGAAATGAAGCTTTCAGAGTCAAGCTTACCGCATTTCTGGTTTAAGTCATAATTTCTCAAAGGAGTCCATCTGATTATCCAATTTCTTTTTAGCTCACAGGCTATCTAAGCCTGAGAGCTAATGTACCCGTCGGTTCTGTGTGTATGCATGTACGTACGTACGTACGTATGTATGTACGTAACGCGATAACTCTTGATTAAAATGTACGATTTGCTTCATTTTTTTTTATGTTCATTCTGATAAGGCGTTCCGCTGATTAGTTTTGACAGTTCATTGGTTAAGGATAAAGGGAGAGAAGGGGGGCTCCCCCCCTCCTTAATTTAGATAAATAGGTTTTTCATGCAGAATTATTCGATTTTTTCCAATTTTCGTATACCGGTTTATTATGTTAAGGAGCTTCCCTGATTAAACTTGGAGGTTCATTAGTTAAGTATGAAGGGGGGAAAGGGGGGTAGACACCCTCCTTAATTTAGATAAATGGGTTTTTCATGCAGAATTATTCGATTTGCTCCAAATTTGGTATACCGGTTCATTATGTTAAGAAGTTGCCTTGATTAGATTTGGAGGTTTACGGGTTAAGTATAAAGGGAGAGAAGGGGGCTGGACCCCCCCCCCCCCCCTTAATTTAGATAAATGGGCTTTTCATGCAGAATTATTCGATTTGCTCCAAATTTGGTATACCGGTTTATTATGTTAAGGAGCTTCCCTGATTAAACTTGGAAGTTCATTGGTTAAGGATAAAGGGGGAGAAGGGGGGCTGGTCGCCCCCCCTTAATTTAGATAAATGGGTTTTTCATGCAGAATTATTCGATTTGTTCCAAATTTGGTATACCGGTTTATTATGTTAAGGAGCTTCCCCGATTAAACTTGGAAGTTCATTAGTTAAGTATAAAGGGGGGAAAGAGGGGTAGACCCACTCCTTAATTTAGATAAATGGGTTTTTCATGCAGAATTATTCGATTTGCTCCAAATTTGGGATACCGGTTTATTATGTTAAGAAGCTGCCTTGATTAGATTTGGAGGTTTATGGGTTAAGTATAAAGGGGAGGGACTAGTCTCCCCCTTAATTTAGATAAAAGGCTTTTTCATGCAGAATTATTCGATTTGCTTCAAATTTAATATACCGATTTATTCCGATATGTCGCTTCCTTCATTAGATTTGGAGGTTCATTGGTTAACTATACAAGGGCGAAAAGGGAGCAAGTCCCCTCCCCTTAATTTAGATAAATGGATTTTCATGGAGAATTATTCAATTTATTTTAAATTTTTTTTCTATGTTCGTTCTGATAAGAAGCTTTCCTGATTAGATTTGGAGGTTCATTAGTTAAGTATAAAAGGGTTAAATTGGTTAGACCACCCTTAATTTAGCGATAAGTTTCTTTTTTTCATGCAGAATTATCTGATTTACTTCGAATTTGATATACTGAAGGTTGATTTGATATAGTTAGTTTCCCTGATTAGATTTGGAGGTTCATTGGTTAAGTATAAAAGGGGCAAACGGGGGATATTTCCCTTCATTTATTTTTTGAGGGACATTATTCTTTGAAATAAGAGTATAATATGCAATTAGTGTGAATAACCTGTGAGCTCAATGCCATCAGTTTAACTGGCACTTATCTTTTTATTGCTATTAACCGATGTGGGTTATGAAGCATAGTGGTTTATGTATTCAGTTCTGTATAGTCCTAGTTTCAAACTTTACTGTTAAATTTAGTGTCATTTTGCCCCGAATTTTCAATGTTTCTCTTATTTTAGCTCTGCCAAGCTGCCCCATACCTGGAGACTCAGATAAATGCTATTTATTAAATACAAAAAGTTCAAAGAGGGAGGTGAGTGAATTCTGGTGGGCGCGAGAGTGGACAAAGGGGGGGCGGGTAATTTTCAAACTTTTACCAAACCTCTCCTTGGCATATCATTGGAAAGTCCTTTCACCATTCTTTTATATTATGAACCTTTCTCCTCCCAGAGTTGAATTACGGAAGGGGGCGGGAGGGAGCGGTGCGGGGGTGAATTTTTTTTTTTTTTAATTGTAGAGATTTCTACAATAAGCATCATTAAATGAGGTTTTTTAATGGAGCTCTCCGATAAATATTATTTATTAAATATAAAATTCTAAAAGTGGGGCTGCGTGATTTCCGGGTATATTCTGGGATAAAAGAGGGAACTCACGTGGGAGGGGTAGATTTCAAACTTTTTTTGGACCAGTCATTTGGTATATCATCGGAAAGTTTTCGGTTATCATCGGAAAGTTACTCTTTCATATTATGAACCTTTCTTCTTCCCTCCCTAGTTTGCCGCCCCGAGAGAGGCACTTTTCGAACTTTTTTGAAATCGTAGCGTTTTTAAACATTTTAGATCGGATTTTTTTACGGAGCCCTCCGATAAATAATTTTTAAAATAAACAAATGTCAAAGAGAAGGATGAGCAGGGTATATTTCGGGGGGGGGGGCACGATAATTGGAATCCTGGGAGTTGGGACTCTTTTCTATCATTTGCTGACACCCCTCATGTGATATATCATTGGAAAGCTCTGTGACTACTATTTCATTTTATATATCGCCCGCGCCCCTCCCCTTACTTTGCCCCCACTTTTCTAAATTTAGCCAACACCCCTCATGTGACATATCGTTGGAAAGTCCTGTGATCACTTATTCATATTATGCACTTTCCTTGCCCCTCCCCCCCCTACTTTGCTCCCCGCGGGTGTTCGTTTAATGTATTCCAGTCGAAGACTTTCTAAAAATGGGGAAATTAAAGATCCAATCTCAAATGACGTAGAAAAATCAATAAAAAATTTTGATCCCTTTTATCATCCTTTAGTTCATGTTTTTGTCACTAGGGGGTGCTTTTTATTCTTATTTTTTTGGCCATTTTGGTGCTAATTGCCGAAAAATTCTAATTTTTGATACTTAAACTCCCCTTACCGCTTCATAGCTACTCGCGTTTTTTCAGTTTTTTTCAACCAGGGGACAACCTTACAAGACTTTTCCAGTCTTATGGCTCCTTTATAGCTTCCCTTTGGTTTGTTGTTCTTTATTCCATCTGTTTTCAGTTACCCTATATTTAATAAAATCTGCCTTATATATATGTAAAAACAATGATTTCAATAATCGATTCCAGAACATCTCCTTTGTAGATTCTCGAAAGTAATCGATGACTGTATCGATTGTGTATTTTACGATAACGATTTTTTTCGATTGATAAATTTTCGAGAATCGCCCATCACTACTGTAGACAGACTTATTTCAGCCATATTTTAACACCATAAATCGCGTGGAATTGCAGCAGCATTTTTACGCGGGTCATCTACTGCTTTTCGTCTGATAATTCTGTCTACAAGAATAGTCGTTTTCCGGAGTCCCCCGGACAGTGGAAAGTACCGAAGGCCATGACCATCTTTATAATTTTTTAAAATATCGTTTGCAGCAAATTTTCCGATCGACAACTTTGCCGCAATCTCACGAGAGGATTGTCTCTTTAGCGACAAAGAAATCACTCGTTTAGGAACAATAAATGGTTAAAATTTTCATTTTTGAATTTCAAATGCATTATTCACGTTGATTAATTAACAAACATGGCCAAAAAAACACTTTAGCGATAGCAAAAACTAATGGATGACGAATGGCCGGAAACTTTTTCACGCGCGAATTTCGAATTCCTCCCCTTTGCATCAAATATCTTAAGCATCCAATCAAAATGATCACGTGGTCAGAGGTGCTTTACTCATTCCTAACTTTTGGAGTAATTGTGCTTCTTCTTCACTAAAACGTTCTATCAAACAAATCAAAGAAACTAACTGGCCGGAAACTTTTGACCGACACTGTATATAGGATCATTTAAATTTCTTTCGTGAGCTTGAACTTTCATACTCGTTTTCTAAGATTAAATGAAGAATAAATTTACATCTCTCTTATTCTATTTTATTATTTATATTTATTCTATTTTATACTTACTCCGTTCATGGATATTGATTTATGTTTTCGTGACAAAGAATATTATTTAAAGAGATACATTAATAAATAGTGATTGTTAACAGATCACTTCAGATGTGTCTTTGAATTGATTCGAATAGTCGAAAAATCAACATACAACATTACTTTTCTATTCCAGAAAATCACATCTTGGAAAAGAAACAAAGATAAATGGTATTAAAAAAAATCAGATGTGGTGAAGCATCAAAAGTCAAAAATAAATAATAAAAGTAAGGAATACTTGAAATTAAGGAATACTTGAAAATACTGTTTTATTTCAAGTATGACGTCATATTTTTTCAAGTGAAATATTTTATTAATAATGTAATTCTTATTCATTCTTTTTCCTTCTAATTATATTGCTGTTTTTGACAGAAAACCCCTTATTAACGTAACCGATATTCATGTTTTATATATAATAAAAAATACTTCATTTTTTTCGTTTCAGATATGACGTCATATTTATTTTCTTTTTATTCTCAGTTTTCACGTAGAAATTGTTCAATTAAAAATTAATTTCCGAGGAGAAATTATTATTCCAGATTTTGATTTTCTTGGCAATGGGAAAGAAAAATGGTCAAATTTTATCGGAAAAAATGTCAATTGATTCTGTATGAAAAAGTATGATATTTTGAATTATTAAGAGAAATATTTGGATAAAACAAATAAATCATAGACTATGTTCTTTTCCGTTTCATAATCCATCTATATGCAAATATACAAAAGCATTAATTCATCCGCTTTGATGTTGACTACATTCAAACTTTCGGACACACATTGACATTTGTAATATTATAAGGATTAAGACATCACGATGATATTGTCTATTGGGTTTATTTTATCTTTATGCATTATGACTTTATTCGCTTTTTTCATTATAATTATATAGAAAATATATTTTTAATTGAATATGATGTGGTTAAGTATAAAAGTACGTATATAAAGTATGTTTGAAATGTTTTCACCGGTTACGATATGCTTAGCTTGAAATGTATTTTTACATTATTAAACTAAGGAGAACATTTTATATGATCGCGTCAATATGACGTAATTTTCACTGATTTTTCTTTTCTTAATTCTAAAGATTAGAATTGGAGCCTTTATGGATCGTTGAACTATTTCAGAAATTGAATATTGAGTAAAAAAAAATTTCCTCATAGTTTGTATGTGTAGAAATATTTGTCCTTTTTAAAATGCAATTTTCTACAATACAAATCTTTCAATAATAAAATCTTCATGCTGTCTGCTTGTATGAAAACTTAAGAAAAGGAAACGCAGATCGACATTCGTCATTTTTGACGGGTGTGATATACTAGTAATAACAATAAAACGGTTTTTACATATGTTCTATAAAGCAGGAACCCCAAAGTCTTAATAATAATAAATATAAAATAACAGATTCAAGTATAGCTTCCAAAGTTAATAGGCGGGAGAAGTGATTTTTGGAGTTTGAAAAAAGCATGAACTTGTCAAAATTCATTGACTACTACTATTGTTTCAGGAAAAGCTTATGAAAGGTAAAAATTAAGATGGAAACAATTTCATTAAATAAATAAATATTTAAACTAGCCTGTAATTTCCATAAATCATGAAAGGGCACAAACAAGCTATTTCTGCGTAACTGATCACAATTCACAATGGTTGTAGTCAAAGAAATTTCAAACAGGAAATGATGTTGTCAAATCAGCTTTCAAAATATTCCCCATTTAAAGTGGCTCAAGTAATGTCTGATTACGCTACTGACTTTTAAAATATACGTACTATTTTTTATTAACACTTTCCAACAAAGTTGAAAAATGTTTATGCTTTCGGTTTGTCTGTCCGTCTGTTCATCTGGCCGTGCTCCAACTCTCGTAAGTATACGGGGATTGTCCTGAAAATTTAGGATGTTATTAAGGTTCACCATAGCACGATTCCTATTTCAAATGAAATTTGTAGCGTGTTTAGTTCATTTACAGGGACAGTCAGAAGTATTCCGTTACATTATGGCAAATGGGAAAAAATCGTTTTAAATAGTTTTTAATGATGTTACACGCTTTCAAACATAAATTAATTTATATGCATTTATGAAGTGCACTAAAATAAATATTTTGAAGAATATGCGGTGCAAAGAATACTTATTATTCATTTGCAGGGCCACACAAAAGAATTCCGTTACATAATGATATGCAAGGTGGGGGGGGGGGGGGAGTTGTTCGCGGCGTATTTTAATTATGTTAAACTATTTCATATATAATGAAATTGATATACGTCTCTGAGGTTTACTATAAGTTATTTCATGCATAATAAGAAGTGCATATCATTTACAGGGACACACAAAATATTTCAGATACTATATTGTGCCCGAAGTACTGTACATAACCGATGATTGCTGGAAATGCATTTTTAATTATGACATGCGCTTTTATGTTTCACTATATTTATGCATACTATACGGTGTGTATAAATGCTGTAGTTCATATACAGAGCTACACAAAAGACTTCGTAAGGGCTCCTGAATGTGAGCATAAAGTGCTTAAGGGTGGTTTTTAATGGAGTTATGCATTTTTACGCTGAACTGCATTTAGTTTACTAAGAAATGTTTATAGAATATAGATAAAATGATATACAGGGTCACGCAAAGAATTATATACATAATCGTCTATGGATTATAATATCTGGAAATGTGATTTCAGTAGTTTTAAGAGTGTTTTAGTTTAAATTAAATTTTAGCTAAATAGTGGACTGTAATGAAGGTATTAATAGCTATGGAAGGTAACTGCTGAATCAATTCTTAAAAAGTTTTATGCGTTTCCTAAAATGTTTACTTAGTTACCTTATTTCCCTAAATAACGAAGTTTTGTTAAAGCTTTCAGGAAGTGTTTCAAAATGTATGCTTAACGCATGAATTTTCTTTCTTGTTTATATTTATTTAGAATGATATTTCTAGAAGAAAGATATTTTTTACACACATAAGTATAAATACCATTTTTTGCATATTATTCATATTGAATTATTTTAATTCCTACGAAATACAATCTAATGAATGGAACTAAAAATTGGAGATTTCGAAAGAAATACGAGAAAAAGGTTCTATATTTGTTGTTAATTCTGAAAAATATTTTCGCACCCATAATTAAAGTCTAAAATATATTAGAGTTAAATGAAATGCATAAATAGAGAAATTACGGTAAATTATGATAAAATCATGGAATTCCCAAATAAAGTAATCAGCATCGATGCTAAATATTTTTTATTGGTTGTTTAAAGCCAAAACATTCCGATGTAAAAAGGTGAAATGAAAATCTCAAAAAATCAAACTGTTTAGTTTTTATGAGGGGAAAAAGAGATGTTACGCTTTTTCGTTGTCAATACGATGGTAATTATCACGCTAACTCCAGTCGTAGAGACTTCGAATAACCACTGTTTTGTTGATAGGCTTACACCATTGACATATGCGTGATATATGACACAATGTGAGAAGGATAATAATTAAATACTAACTTATTCCGTTAATATTAAAGAATAATTTATTTACATGAAAAACGTTATTTACAATTATAGGATCAGATCTAGCAGATCCCGTCCAAATCTAAATTATACGTTGAAATTATGCCTTCGAACTGGGTAGTATTATTAAACATCACACTATTCCCTTCTCACTTTACCGAACTCAGCAAGGCTTATCGGAGAACCACTCAGGTATCTCTCTTCGTATACACGTGTCTCCCCGCAAGGGTCAATTTTTTCTCGGGAACACTTTCACTGACAAATCCACGGCTCAAACCTCCAGCCGGTACCCACGAGACTTCAGCCAAGACTACCAAACACTGTCTCTCAGCTTCTATGTCGAGAAAAAAACACGTGGGGTCCTCCCTTGTAAATCAAGGAATCTCCTTATTTCTCACTGAATTTCGTTTCCTCGCTTGGTCATTCACTAGGGATTCCCAAGGACTTCTCCTAGTTCAATTTATATATTTTAAATGTTGCCCACATTCCTGTATATAAAAGGAATGCTGATATGCCTTTTACACAATGGAGCTTTTCATACAATAAGCTATGAGTACAACAGGCTCCTGCCCCCAAAGATAAGAAAAAAAACATTTCTCAAACACAAGTAAGCAGAAAGTGATATACATACAAAATACAATAAATAAAATAAAATAATAATTAATAATAATTTTAATTAGTCACACGCTCATTAACGTCAGAAACCTGACAAGAGATATTCACAAATATGTGAACATCAGAAATGAAGAGAGTGGAGAAACATGACGGCTTGTCGTCATAAGAGTATACTCACTCAGGATTTTCCCCAAATTCTCTGTAAAGAACAGTGAGGAAGACAGCACCGTTTTCAGTGCGCAACTGTACTGTGTACTTAGCAGGGCCTTTTCTCAGAATGATTGGCAAATTGTAAACTGATCTGGCTCCGATTGTTACTACGCTCACACCAGGATCATTCTCTTGGATCATGTGACGTGGAGAGTTTTTCAGGTAGAATTTTTCTGGAATCACGCCCGCTTGGTTAATCTGTTCCAAAAAACATACATTATAAATTGACACATCATTTTCAGAGGCAGTTTAAAATATTAAATTGTCAAAAACACGTGTTGCATCATTTAATAATTAAAAAACGAAAAATGATGTTTGCTCGACTGTATTTTGGGATAGAGGAGTCCGGGGCTAGTTGGAATAACGGGTAAGGCTCCTTGATAAGCGAGTCTTAATAACGGATAAGTTGACATACAGCTGCTATTTCAGCTGTACGTTTATATTTTATAAAAGATGCTAGCAGAGTCAGATAATATAGACGAACACGCGAACGCCGTTCGTAGAAAATTTTCAAAGTTTGCTGACAGTTTTGATGTTTTTTTTTTTTTTTTTTTTTTTTTTTAAACAAATTTCTTACTTAAAAAAATTATCAAGACTTCGGACAAAGAATCGGTGCGATGTACGTCGCAGACTCTTGAGAAGGTCTGCAGACTATTTTTCAACTGGAGAATAAAATAAGTTTTTAAAATTTTTAAGAAAGAGTCACAATATTAAGGAATGGTTTGTCTCAAAAACAGTAGATAAACTGATGAGTAAGAGTTCATCTCTTCCATTCATGGACTAATAACTTTATTTTAACATTCATTTATTCATATTTCAGTTATTTTATAGATTAATAAAATAACAGTTTTGTTGAGCAATCATAAATTGATATCTTTATGCAAGTTAATGATTAAAATATTTTCCATTTTAATATATATATATATATATATTTAATTTTTCATTAGTTTTTCTTTCATTCATTACTTGTCTGTATTAAGCATACTATTCAATACTACATTTCTTGACTTTTAATAATGCTTGTAAATTAATATTTTTCTTTTAGTGGTGTTGCTTAGTGGCACTCCCCTCGCCGCAATATAACTTTTCATTTTTGCTGTTAGCTGCGATATAGAACTCGAGAGGAGAGCGGCGTTTTTTTTGCAAAAAATTTTTAAGAAATTATTTGAGTTCGCAGACAGTTTTACATTTTATCTAAGTCGGGATGGTGGCTAAGTCTAGAGTGGAATAAAGTTGTGTTTTTTCCACAAAGTAAGGTTTTTTTTTTCACTCAAAAGTCTTTCTTGTTTGAGAAGCCCTAAATTATTATGAGATGTTTTCAATGGTTGTGTTTGTTAGAAGATCAATAACGATTGTATTCATATATTGGAAGTGTTTATAAAATTTATTTGAAAGAATAAAGAAACCACGTTGTCTCAACGGGTTAGGTACGGTATGTTGGCATTAATTGATGGGGAATGTAAGCATAGATTACATGAGCAATAGAGAGAGAGATGCTACTCACAAGAATAAGAAGAATAATCTTTCAAAACAGAAGGCTAAGGCTATTAGAAGTACGACATCTGAAAGAGGCATGTCAGATGTAATAAGCTACGCCAATAGAGAAAGGTCAGGTTTCTCTACAGACCCTGAAGATGAATGAGAGCCCGAGTCTTCAGTATCTGCAGAGTACTCACAGTCACCAGATAAAAACTAGTTGGATGTGCCAATCCCAAAACCCAAAACTTTCTTCTATCTCATATATTTTAATATTTCCAAATGTTGTTACAAATGTCATTTTTTCATTTTTATTAGTTCACTACTATATCAACTTTGACTTTCATCTTAAATTTCTGCTTCAGTCAATTATTCGGTGTAAAAACGAGTTAAACTCGATCATGATATTTATTAAAATCAATAGTTTTCTGTTATTCTGTTGTACATTGGCTGTTCGCGAATAGTCGACTTATCAGGAAGGGAAGTTCCCGTTGCTTCAGCAGCCCCCCCCCCCCCCAGTGTACAATAGAACTACGAAAAATCAAGAAAATTACAAAATAATCGCTATTATAGTGCCCCCTTTCGGCGGAATATTTCGAAATTCAGGGAGGACCTTCTTACCATGGCCAAAAGCATACATAAAGAGTTTGGTTCAATTCTATGCATAACTTCATACACTTTTCAATGGTACAATATTGAAAAGTGCACAAAAATCGCTATTACAGTGCCCCCTACCGGTGGAATTTTTCGAAATTCAGGGAGAACTTTCTTGCAACGACCAAAAACCTATACAAAAAATTTTATTCAATTCTATGCATAACTTCAAACACATTCCGATGGTACAATAGTCAAAATGGCACAAAAATCGCTATTACAGCGCTCCCTTTCGGCGAATTTTTGCCAAATTAAGGAAGGATCTGCTTGCCATAACCAAAAACTTAAAAAAAAATTGGTCTAATTCTATGCATAACTTCATACACTTTCGTATGGTACAATATTGAGAACTGCACAAAAATCGCTGTTACAGCGCCTCATTCTGGCGATCGCTATTGCAGCGCCCCCTACAGGCGGATTTTTTCCAAATTGAAGGAGGACCTTCTTGCCATGGCCAGAAACCTGCACAACTATGCGGTGGTGAAGTATGGTGCCCAGTAATACGCCAGTCAACAATTCGACACCGAAGATAACGAATTCATTGCATCTCTAATGGTGAAACAATACAAATTTTGAAAATGGCCAAACATCAGATACAACAAGACAAAATTTTACGTAAATTGCAGCCACCAGTTCAATTGGACGATCGCTCGACTTTCTTTGAGGCCATGAAATAATAGCGAATCTCTTCTCAATCGTCCAGCTTTGTACTTTGCTTAAAGTATCAGGATCAAGAATTCCTACCTAATATAATCTTCGTTTTCTACCTTCAACTTTTCCCATATCTAGTAGTTGGCATAGTTGAAAATAGAGTTGCAAAGTGTGGAAAAAACCGGTTTTTTTGGGAAGGAAATTTTGAAAAATTCCGGGAGTTTTCAGAAAGTTTTAAGCATGAAAAATTTTTTATTTAATATTTTCAATTTATTTTTAATGATTTCAATTTTTTCCAATGTAAACAAAATTAATAACATAAAACATTAAAAAAAATGTACGGTTTACATGAAAACTAACGAAATACAGGCTTAAGCTGCAGAAATATTAAGTAACAGAAATTAAAATATCATAAGTAATTTGGTATTTTAATAGCCCATAATTAAAAAGTGAAAGAGGCAGATGAGAAATTCATCGTTTCTTGCACGAATAGAAACATTCATATACTCACCTATTTACAACCGCCATTGTTGTAAAGCTAATAAATTATAAAGACTTAGACTGTAAAATCATAAGTTTTGTGGATTCATAATGTAAAATTTATCTTTTTGGAACATTCTTCCCTGAAATTTCTTTAAAATAAAAATTTAAAATTTAAAAAATAACTGATTTTGTTTATTTTCAAAATTTTCAATATTCCCCAAGTTCCGGGTTTATTCCACAAAATTCCCTGGTTTATTCCCGTCCCTCAAAATCTGTGGGTTTTTTGCAACTCTAGTGAAACACCTTTTTTCACAAGTTTTGACGAGTGTACCGCACAATTTTAGGTGGTGTAAACTTCCTGATTATATAACTAGGGAGTTCCATTATCAGCAATGCTGGTCTTTTATACTAAAATTATTAATGAAGATATACAAAAACCGAATGCTAAAAACTGTGCCAACTAGCTCCGGTATCCCCAACATCATCAAACGTAAAAAATATCTTCCACTTTGCAAGAGATTTCTACACGAGACAGCACACTTAAATAGTGTTCTGTCTTGTGTAAAAATTAGCGATGAGCCCCATGATTTTTATACCGGCTAGGGATTAAAGTGAAAATATAATTTATCTACAAATTGAAAAAAAAAAAGCGGAAAAAACATTATCTATTTGAGAAACAAGGATGCATTCCAAATTTCTTAAAATATTTTACAATCCTTTAAAAATCATCAGATTTTTTTGAAAGGAAATTGAATTGGTATTGATGAGAGGAGATTAAGGAGAAATATTCTATTCTTCCTTTGCACGGTCGGTGTTGTTAACATAAATAAGACGGAAAAAACATTATCTATTTGAGAAACAAGGATGCATTCCAAATTTCTTAAAATATTTTACAATCCTTTAAAAATCATCAGATTTTTTTGAAAGGAAATTGAATTGGTATTGATGAGAGGAGATTAAGGAGAAATATTCTATTCTTCCTTTGCACGATCGGTGTTGTTAACATAAATAAGCCGGGGAATATCCTTTGTCTATATACGCTTTCTGTTTTAAAAGTCCTTTTCCAGAATGACTGGAATAAAATAGAATTCATGTCTGTCTGCCATAGTTGTGCAGTAATATTTTAACCCTTTGTGGTCTAGTGTCAGCAAATAGCCACCCACGCTTTATATACATGATTCTATTTTTATATTGTATTCGCACCACTATATTTTAAAAATATATTTTTTAGTAAATTTCTCTTGCACATGTTGTCAAAGTGCAAGTAAAAATTTTTTCAAAAAAAAAAAGTGGGGCCAACCGAATAAATTCGTATAAGAAATGCCTCTGTCTGGGAGGAATACTTCAACCGCAAAGGGTTAAAAGAATAAGATTTGCAACTTTTGCAGATTTCTGCCAGTGGGCGGGTATAAATAACAAATTTGCTATTTTAAACAGATTTTCAAGTACGTGAAGATTACGAAACAATTTCATAAGAGAGTATTTCAGATTAACACTTATTTCTATGTAAGAAGATACTTTTAAATGAGAAAATTAACCTTGAAACTACCGGGTGTCCTAAAAAGGACTGACTGTTTTTAAAATTCAATAACTCGCAAACGGTGAAAGATATTTAAAAAATTCTTACAGGAGGGTTGTGTATGATATCAGGAGATTTTTTTACAGTGATTCTCGAATTTAGTTCAAATTACAAACAACAAATGGCGCTGCAAGTAATAGGTGCTAAACTCAAGCTGGATTTTTTGGCCTTTCTCTTCTTCCGTGCCAAAAAAGGAGATTAAAATGTATTGAGCGGATCAAAAATCGGGCCTGGATTTAACGCATATTGCTCGCAGGCCATCTATTGTATGTAATTCGAACTAAATTCGAGAATCACAGTGAAAAAATTCCTGACATCATACATAACGCTCCTGCAAGAATTTTTTTAAATATCTGTCACCGTTTGCAAGTTATTAAATTTTAAAATCAGTCTGTTTTTTTTTTAGGACACCCGGTATTTTAAAATGTTATTGACAATTTTTCACTGCGTACTTTCGCTATCGGGCTCGGGCTGTGATACAAAATGTTCCCAGACAAAATCTGGAGAATTAATTTAATCTCGAGGACTAACTCCAGATTTGTCCGGGATAACTCAGTTGGCAGAGCATTGGCAGCTTCAGCCAAGATATACCTGGTTCGAATCCTGGCCTGGACATTTTCCACCCAGTTGGAAAAGTACAATTGAGTTCTACTTCTTTGGTTTAAAATTTGCGTTACATTTATAGACCGGGAACTGGCAGCACAGGCAATCACCTCATCGAGTTCACGGATGAAATTCTAGGATTAGTTAAATCTTGATTCGCATATTAAAGCGCAATCGGCCTGCCAAGTCCTATCTTGGTGGAAAACGCCTGAATTTAGCGGCTGACTCGTAGATACCCTTGTGTTTTCCTGCTCCCAGTCCTCCATGTTTTCATACCTTTCGATGCAGGAAAACACAATGGTAAATCTAGGAGTCAGCCGCTAAAATCGGGTTTTCAGGTATTTTCCACCAGGATAAATGACTTGACAGACCGATTGCGTGTTAATATGCGAATCAAGATTTAACTAATCCTAGAATTTCATGCGTGAACTCGATGAGGTGATTGTCTGTGCTGCCGGCTCCTGGTCTATTACGATTTGTTTTCGGTTACAAAGGAAAGAGGTATCCCCTTCGGACTTTTGAATTATGTTTATTGACATTTCACTTATATATTTAATTTTTTTTTTGTGTAAAAAAAGAACGAATAATATGTCTGCGACTGCAGATCCGCGCCATGGACTTTCAATTGGGCGACCGTTTTTCGCCGGTCACAAGTACCTCAAACAAGTTGGGTCGCCATATTATGAAAGAGCATTAAATTCTAAGGAATTTATGCCAACATGTAGTTTAAAGAATTGAATTTTAACAAAATGGCGGTCATTTAAACAAAAAGATTAACTTTCTCAAAAAACATTTTTAATCTTTTGAGAGCTCTAAATTATATTATCAATGAAAATTAGATTTTTCGGTGATAAAAGCTTCAGCAAAAATGATTAAATTTCTTTTAAATAAAAAAAGATAAAAAACAAGTAATATAAAAATTTTGTTTTTAAAGTCAATTCCTACTTAAGTCATCAAAGAAAAATTTAATATAATCCCTTAAGCTAATATTAGTTTTTGTTGCATTAAAATATCTCAATTTGTTGATTTTCTATAAGCCAGTAAGTTTACAATGGAACTCTATGGGAATTTGGCGAAATATTAGAGATATCGCCAAGTTGGCGACAAACTTGGCGACAAACTTGGCGGTATTTGGCGACAGAACAGGGTTCCCCCTATGGTTACCCCTTATTGAAAATACTTTCATTGATCTTCAATAACCAATGGCCGCCATTTTGTTTCCCATGCAAAACTAAAATTAATTAATTAAAATTTAATTAATTAATTAATATTTGAAAAACTGTATTAACATCAATTGTCACCCAGTACAAGCTTAAAAAAATTTATTTCAACATGATAGGATGAATAATGAGTATTTTATTAACGATTGAAAATTTGAGAAAGATATATAAATATATAAATAAATAAATCTACCCTATATGTATAAAATCCTAATGAAACGAATTTATGAAACGAATTTATGAAACGAATTTATGAAACGGATATATGAATCGACTGATTAAACAACTGATTATGTTTCAAGCGATTTCTCCTAAAATATGGAATACTTTGCGATGAAATTAACACCAAAAATCAGCATTGATCCGCAGATCTCAAAATTGGTATTAGAATTTTTAAATTCGAATTAGTTTTCGAAATATTAATTTTTTTCTAATTTTATATACATTTTTCTAATGATGGCAACTCAAATTTTAATCAAACAGATATTTTTTTTTTCGTATTTCAGAAAAGGTTGGCATGGTAACCAAGCTATTGTTGTTTATTTGATAATAAATGTTTATTTATATAAATTATTTTGTTCTATAATTATTAATTATTTTTTTTTATATTTCCTTTAGAAAATAATAGAGAATAATTAAAAAATACCGTACTATTTAGTTATTCCGTCGACCAATTTCGCCAAATTATATAAATCGCCAAAACATTCGCCAAATTACACAAATTGACATAATTTTTATTTTAAATAACGAAAGAACAAATAAATTAGTATAACATTAATAAATATACAAATAAAAAGTCGAAATAAAAATCTCTTGATGACGTAAACACGTGTAACTTGCTTAAAGTCAAGTGAATGTAGCATTTACAATCAACCGTTATTGGCATTTAACCTTATAGTTTGGCGATAGAGTTTTGGTCGACGGGATAACTAAGTAATACCAAAAATGCATATGTAACTGTTATTTGAAAACGAGGTTTTCGCCAAATTTTCGTAAAAAAAAAAAAAAAAAAAAAGAATCACGCCAAACCTGCTGTGCGTATATGACATCTGGCCAAATATTACCACTCGAAAAAAAAATGGCTAACTGGCGAGTTGAAAAAAAGCTATTGGCGAGATTTGCATCCGGCTAGCGTAACAGTACCAAGAATTCTTTGCGACCATGGCAAATTTTATATAGTTTTATTCGAAAAAAATTTTTTGATTTTTTAATCAAAATGGAAAACTTACGGTCCCATATTGGCGCGATTTTTTTCTGACGCCAATGTCATACACGGAACGGGCACTTAACTGGAGCCAAAGTATCGTTATTTTGCTTGATATAGTAAGCCGGATGTTGTTGATGCGTTCCCCAAATTGGCGTCGTTAAAAAAATCGCGCCAATATGGGACGTATATGACATCTGTGCCAAATTTTCATAGGAACGGCGAAGGGATCAGACCGTATTTGTTTATGGCAGTTGATGACTTGAACTATTATAATATAGATGAAATGATGGCGATACAATAATATTTGGCGACTTATCACCTGTGCCTGGCTAACATTAAAGTACCAAAATGGCACCTAGAGTATAAAAAGCGAAGTGTTCCGCCTGGAACTGTTGATGATAGTCACATGACTTAGGCTATTGTTATAGAGATTGTTTTAAAATACCGGGAGACAAAGACTCTGTATACTTAATTTATTTTATTTTAGCTTCTTTTCAAATGTTTAACTGATCTTCTTTAATCAAATACGAAAACAACCATTGGATGTCTTAACAGCAACTGATTCGCCCTTAAATTTTTGCAATCAAAGGGAATTGAATGGAAACCCGTTTGCAGGGTAATCTGCACAGCTTTTTTCAGTACAATTCAATCTTCTCTAATATTTTAAAAACCTATCAGATTAGCGTGTTTTTAGATTCTGCGGTGTTTGAACGGGGGTTGGCGAGCGTAGCTTGCAGGGGGCACGGGCCCCTAGTAAATATATAAATAAATAAAGGGAGAGTGTGAACTAATAGTAGGAATTGAAAAATCAGTCCAATAGTACTCGAGGAAAATGGTGCCTAGTTTGAAAAACAGGGTTTCGAGGAAAATAAGTTTAAAATTTTAAAATAGCGTTACTTTAAACGATCGATGTCACATTCAATGAGTAAATAAAATACTGTAGGGAATTGAAATATCACGAAGCCCCTTAAGGCCAACAATCGACGCACTTGAGAAAAGCAGAAAATGAAAAAAAAAAAAAAATCGAAAATTATGACCCAGTTAGAACCTTCCCTTAAATAGAATCCATACTTACAAATTCTTTGCAGTAGGGATCTCCCTTGGTATCTGTTCTAGTTCCTCCCAAAAACTTGGGCAGAGTTTCTTTGTCAATATATTGCAGAAGAAATTCTGGTGTACCTTCTATTGAATTTGAAAATAATTTTAAATAAGAACTGATAATATGAAAAATTAATCTTTCATGCAACTGAAGTATTATTCGGAGGCATGTATGTAAAGAGGCAAAATAATTCGTACTCTAACACTTTATTTGAAAAAAATATTTGCGAAGTTGAAACAGAAGTATTATAAGAAGTAATGGCAACATTCACCGCTTCATCTTAGCTTACATTGTAATCGGTAAATCTGAATAGTTTCAATATTCAAAGCATGAATGTTCTCCCCTATTTGTAAAAAAGTAAGTCATAAATTCCAAAGAGAGATGATTACCAAATGGATTATGGTGCATAATAATGAAGGTGCAGATATTACTACATGAATTGTGTTACATTACATTTTATAGTGTGACAATGGTCTCTGTTCCTGCAGGGCCAAAAGTAGTGGGAAGCAATCAGAGCATGTGCCCCGGGCATCAGCAGAAGGGAATGCCAAAAGAAGATTTAATTCATCGTTCAGAAAAAAAATATATATATATACATATATATAGTGACGAAATTGGTGCTGTTGAGGAGGTACTATGGGTTAGATGAGTGAACATGATAAGCTAATAACATAACTCTTAGCATAAGGCAAAAAAATATAGGCAGTTGACATGAACGAGATGGTTATACAATGGCTCAAAAAACAGTAGAGTTTCTCATAAGAAAATAATCAATTGCAGTAACAAGTCTTTATATAACCATCAAAAGGTAGATATACTCATATGTAAGATTCTTCTCAAGACACTGCCAGTCTTAAGGAACTGGTTGGTTAGTTGTATGGGGGTTTTATGGCGCAAAATCCCTTAAGGGACATGCAGCGCCAAAAAAGTAGATTAAAACATCAAAAGGTGAGAAAGAAACAATGACAAAATAAAAGAGCAATGAGAAGAGCAATCTAGATGGGGTATCCCATTCATATGTAGTCAAACAAGTGGAAAAAAAATACTAAATTTTTAATCCTAAAAACAGTAGAGTAAAATAATAAAAGTAATTCAATAAAAGGTCCCATCCAGATATCACAAAAGTGTAAAATATAAATCTGGGTCGTTAAACCAAAAAAAGATACAAAAAATTATATTTCAAAATAAAATCCTGCAGGTTTTAAAAAAGTAAAGAGTGCCCCATGAGGTATTTTCCCAATGAAGTTTGTCAAGATTGGTGATGATGAATTAAAATAAATTCTTTACAGATGCCGGATGCCCGGACAGTCAGTTAAAATTTGATGAATTGTCAAGATATCAAAATGACAGTGAGGACACATGGGTGCATCCTGCCGAAGTAAAAGACGTTTGTGGGTGATTCTAGAATGTCCAACTCTCAAACGAGTCAAAATAACATCGGTTTTTCTTGGATAAATCGGAAGCTTGGTCACGATTATTGGTTTAATATGATGCAGTTTATTATTGTTTTCTAAATCCCAACTTTCGTGCCATTTATTCCAAATAAAATTATTTATAAGTAGTTTAACGTCTGAGAAAGGAACTTCATGGTGTAACGGATTAAGAGCTCGCTTTGCCACCTCATCTGCTTTCTCATTTCCAGGAATACCCATGTGTCCAGGTACCCAGCAGAATAAAATATTATAGCCACGTCTTGTCAATTTATTATAAAAATACAGGATGGCTGAGACATAAGGATGCTTTTTAAAAGATTTAATTGCGTCAATAGAACTATTTGAGTCAGTATATAACTATGATGAAGGAAGTGTTATGATGATGAGATATGTGCAAAATGGCTTCCGCTACCGCAATCAGCTCAGCGGTAAAGACAGAAATTGATGCGTGAAGCCGATAACTCAAACTAGTGTTATCAATAAAAACCCCGCAGTAAACAATATCCCCACTCTTAGAACCATTTGTATAAATATCAGTATAGCTATTAAAATTTGCACGATGTGCAGCAAATAATTGTTGGAAAACAGCGGGAGCCAAGTTGTTTTTATCGTATCTTTTAAAAGGATAAAGCGAGGTAATATTAGGAGGTCTCCAAGGAGGGAGTACATGCAATGGACATGGACTCACCTCGATATTACTCAGAGGGCCACTATCAATAATGTTCCTTACTATCACTCCAAAAGATGGGATGCAAGATGGTCGATGGCGATAAAGAATATTATTGTCTGTATTTAGAATGTATGTATGAAGAGGATGGCCAGGATGTGAAAGGATACCATAATAAAATTTTAAAGAAAGTTTTCACGAATGCGGTGTAATGCTGGTTCATTGCAGTCAGCATAAACACTTAAAATTCGAGATGTACGAAATGCACCAGAGGAAATATGGAGGAACTATGGTGCACAGTGTCAAGTTTTTTAAGAACATAATTACTCGCTGAACCATAGACCTGGCAGGCATAGTTAATTTTAGAATGTGTCACAGCACGATAGATTTTAAGGATAGAAGTACGGTCTGCTGCCCAGGAAGTATTTGAAAGCACCTTTAATAAGTTAAGCAATTTTTCACATTATGTCCGTAATTATAAAACATGTGGTAAAAAAGTAATTTTATTGTCGAAATATAGGCCTAGATAACGGACACTGTTCACAACAGGAATTTGAGTTGACCCAATAAAAATTTCAGGATCTGGATGCAGATCCCTACGTCTACAGAAATGCATACAGGAAGTTTTGTCATGAGAAATTATAAAACCATTTTTATTAGTCCAATTAAGAATATGGGTGATTACAATTTGCAACTGTCTCTCAATAAAACAAATATCCTGTCCCATACACACAATGCGGAAGTCGTCAATACATAAATCTCCCTTTACAGAAGGGGGGGGGGGAGGAGTTGGTTAAGGATGTCATTTATTTTGATAGCAAAGAGGGTGACACTCAGTACACTACCCTGTGATACACCTTCTTCTTGTACATAAATACTTGACAGAATTCTCCCAATTCGGACTTGAAACAGTCGAATGGCGAGAAAGTGTTTAATGAAAATGAGGAGATTTCCACTAAAGTGAAGGTTAAAAAGATCACGAAGGATCCCATATTGCCATGTCAAAAAATACTGACACCACATGGCTGCGTTTTAGAAAAGCAGTCCGTATGTGATTTTCAAGATGAATCAGGTTATCGGTAGTAAGCCTACCACGTCGAAATCCACTTTGAAATGCGGGAAGAAAATTGTTAGATTCTAAAACAAGGCGAAAATTGACCATTTTCTCTGGAAGTTTGCAAAGGCTGCTAGAGAGTGCGATAGGCCTGTAATTATATAGGTTACTGGAATCTTTTCCTGGTTTTGGAAAGGGAATGATAATAGCTTTACACTAGGCATTAGGGAAAGTTTGTTTAATCTAGATACTATTATAGAAAGCAAATAAGTTATTGAGAGAGGCAATGGAAAGATGTTTTAGCATGATATAAGTGATGCCATCGTGACCTGGAGCAAAAAGGTGGCTTTTTTGCAAAAAATTTAAGGTCTCTGAAATAGTAAAAGGGGCATTATAGTCATAAGAGTGGCGAGAATTAAACTTGACGCGGGTAGTTTCCATTTGTCTTTTATATGATAAAAATGGTTCTGGGTATGAGTCAGAGCTAAGATTAGATGCAAGTGTATTTTCTATTGTTTCAGCAATATTTTTGGGTGAAGCTATTGTTTGTCCATTGTAGTTTAAGACTGAGATACGGATTTCAGAATATAGACCCATACAATTTTTTACTTTTTTCCAGACGACTTTGCTTGAGGTATTAGAGCTAATGTTAGATATGTATTGCATCCAGGACTGACGTTGGCTTTTACATCGCACTCTTGTAGCTTCCGTCTTTGACTTTTTGAATGCAATATAGTTCCTCCTCCTCCTCTAAGACCACCTCCTAGATTGACTTTAATAAAATGATTAAAGCAAATTTTAGTTAAAACTAATAGACCGGGAGACGGTGTACAGGCCGTCACCTCATCGAGTTCACGGCTGAAATTTCAGGATTAGTCAGAACTCAATTAGAATATTAAAATGCAACTGGTCTGTCAAGTCATATTTTGGTGGAAACCACCTGCAGACCCAATTTTAGTGTGGTAGGTTTATCATTGTGTTTTCCAGCACCCAAAGGTATGAAAAAAGGGTGTAATGGGAGCAGGAAAACACAATGGTAAACCTAAACCTACCAGCCAACCACTAAAATCGGGTTTGCAGTTGTTCTTCACCAAGATATGACCGCAAACCAGTTCCATTTTAATATGCGAATCAAGTTTTAATTAATCCTGAAATTTCAGTTGTCAACTCGATGAGGTGATAGTTTGCGCAGTCGCCTCCCGGTCTATAATCATTTCCATTAGTTTTAATTAACACTATTTTATTTATAATTAACATTAATTTGTTCACTATTGAGATGAATGTTGATGAAGATTTATGTTTGAGTACTCTTCGAAATAATGCCTGCTACTTTACAGGCAAAACGGAGTCGTACTTCTCACTAATAACAAAACTCCAATATGTTGGACGATTTATTTTACCTCAACGCAATATAAAAGAATATTATTATAACAAGACACATACCTTTCGAAGCAGCTCTGAACTTCCCCAATAGTGTGTCTTTCAATATAGGTTTGAACATATTTAATATAGTTCCAAAGATAGCAGGAGCTGAAAAACAAACATTTGTAAATGCTATTTTTTTCTACATGAATTCATCTGGAAATGTTATCTTCTCTAAAATATAAATATAATAAAATTGTTTTACATTGGCAGTTATATGCTATCTATATACGAGAGTGAATCAAATATAAACCGGAATTTTCGTTTTTTAATTTATTGATACAAGATACAAAACAGAAAGTTACATACTATTTTTCTATATAATCTCCTGATTTCAAAACACATTTTTCCCAACGGATTGGAAATTTTTTGATGCCGTCATCATAGTAAAAAGAGGGGCGCGTCTCCAATCGATTGCGCACGAAGGCATCAAAAGCAATGTTATCACCGAATCGTTCACCTCCTAATGCTTCTTTCAAAGGCCCAAACAAGTAGTAATATTAGGGGAATAAGGACTACTGGGAGGGTGTATTGTCCAGTATTGTCCAATGCATTTCCTCCAACTTCAGTGAGTTGGTCAGTGAGCAAACGGGGTACCCACCAGGCGGAGATTTTTCTTAACCCCAACTGATCTGTAATGATGGATTAAGCACTCCCGTAGCTTATCCCTACCTGAAATGCAGTTTCAGCAACCGTTGAACGGTGGTCACACTAAAAAATGTCCGAACTTGTCAAACTTGTTCGAGGTCGGCGGGCGTGGCGTGCATTTTCAAATCTTGCTCGTTCTTCCACAAACTTTCTGTGACAGTCATATACTTGGGTTTTCTTCAGACATATCTCCCCAAACTGTGCTTGAAGTCTTCGTAAGATTTCAGCCAGTCTGATGCCTTCATTTGTAAGAAATTTAAGGATAATGCGTTGCGCATTGTTTAGGAGAACCTCTAGCTCACTCATCGTGATGTCGATTGAGGAACGGAGAGAGTAGCGCATACCGGCGAATAGATAGTCATGTGACATCCTCACCTGCTATGCGCAGAGTTTTGAGCGCCCTCGCGATGACCTTCAGGCTCCCAGCAGAAATTTTGGTTCATATTTGATTCACCCACTTAATAAATCATCAGACGAGTTTTAGCTTACCGTTTACCACAAGAATCATCTTCCAACTCTCTGGATAGTGATCTTGATATAGACGCAAGCTGTCTAGACCTGTTTCAATCACTGAAAGAAGTAGAAAGTTTTGCTTAGTATACTATCGCAATTTATCATGAAAGTTCTAATCTCAGATTATAGATTTCAATACAAAAATTTGTTCGCATAAAACAGAAAGAGAATCGGAAATCAAATTTAATGAAATCAAGTTGTCAAAATTAACACATCTTGAATTTTCTTAAGACCATTTGAATTTCTTATTGTACTGATATTTACTGTGGTAATGTATAAATTATATTAAAGTACTGTAAATATTTCGTATATTGCTTATACTATTTTCAATAGATAGCAGCACCAAAAGAGCCTTTTTTTTCAAGTAGTATTGTTAATAATTTTATCTATTTATATCATACCCTATTAAGATCGGATACTTAAGATATCTTAGATGCCGAACTCCCTGAGAGAGTTCCACAAACTCTCTCAGTGAGTTTCAACTTTCTTTTGCTAGATAGAGCCACTAGCACTCAATCTGATTGGCTATAAAGCTTCGCTTTAGATCATTGGCTGTTACGATCGATTTTATTTTAAGCGCATGCGCACACTTCACATTTGTTTAGAACTCAGACACAGTGGCGTTCATTGAGTTATCTTAGATGAGTTTTAAGATGTGAACAGGCCTTCAATTCCGGGAAGGTACTACTTAAAAAATGGCGGCCTAAGATATCTTAAGTATCCGACCTGAACAGGGTATCATATTCTTTATATCATATCATCGTTTAATATCATATCTTTTCGGTGGATGGCAGCACCAAAAAAGAGTTGCTCCTTTCAGATTAAAAAATAGACTTATGCCGGGATCCAAATAGATTTTTCACTGTTAGCGAAACGAGATTAACCAATCGGAAGCCTGCATTTTTTAAAACAGCGAAAAGTTCCCAAAAGGCAGGCTTCTGATTGGTCAATCTCGTTTCGCTAACAGCGAAAAATCTATCTGGATCCCGGACTTATTCTTGTGTCTGAATCTCAGTCTTTCCTGTGTCTGAGGTTTGACTGCTCTCACACTGGCTGCCATATTGGAAGGAGCAGAAAACGTCTCGAGATCACGCTACGAGCTGATGTTGCCTTATTCTTCGAATTACGAGCTTAAATACTTAAATAATCAGAATCACAAATTTCTATAAATAGTGAAATGTTTCACGATTGGTCGCTGCCATGGGGCTAATGCGAAAGTACCAAAAAATGCTTTTGGATGTAATTGTTGGGCAATCTATGAAAATGTACGAAATGTAAAAAAAATCTATAAGAATTTTTAATTAAAAACGATTTTTTCTCTATTGTGTATACCGAGCATTGCATCGGGCATCTTTAAACCGGGGAACCCGGACTGGAATTTCTGTTTTCTGTAATGCATTTAAAATTAAATTTGTTAATATTTATAAAGACACACTTACCTACTTTACTACTAATGTGTTGAATAGTAACTCCTTCTAAATCAACAATATATATTGTACCATCACTCCTCTTTCCGGTCTGAAACAAAAACAAGAAAGAAAAATCATGCGTCAAGCATAGATTATGAAACACTTTCCAACACAATTAGAATGATGTAACAAAACTTCACCGCTAAATATAAGGTGAAATATGATGTCTAGGTAAAGAATTTTGAAAACGCACAACTAACTTAAAAGCTCAATTTAGAAATGACCATTTACAATCGGAAATATGTCCGAATTCTTTTGTGCAGCCCTGTATACGATGTATAAATACTGTATACATACTACATAGTATGCTAAAATTTAGCTCTGTTAGGAAAAGCACAACACAAGCGAAAATTCTCTTTCAGCAATTTTGATCAGTAAATGGATATATACTCGACGTGTTTTGTGTAGCCCTGTATATGATCAGAATTTATATACCCCAAGTTACATGTAAAAAATTAGTTGTAGTTATAAACGTACACATTTAAAAATGCAATTCCAGCAATTATTGCTCATAAACAGTAGTGTAAAGGGAAGGAAGGTCCCACGCAATGTAAATGCAACACAAAGGGTTGTCACCAGTGTTGAATTCAGACACTTTTCTCCGGGAGGGATTTATGTGGCTCCGAGGGGGACATTATAGTGTTCCGGGGGCGAGGAATTTCCCTTTCTGACCATAGAAAACACAAAATCTCAAATCTTCCGGGGTGGGAGGCTCTCACTGCTCTGGGTGGAATACCCCCCCGGGGGGGCACCTCCTGAATTCAACGCTGGTTATCACTCCACTAGTTTAATAATAAAACAAGTCGGGAATTGCACGTCAAAAGTGGCAAATGAGTTGCGTTCGTATTATAACTAGTTTTATAAATATTCAGATCTTGGTGGAATAGTTGTTGCACTCTTATTCTAAAGTGTATGAATAAAAATTTATTATGATTATATATATTAAATTCAGTAATACACAAATAATATGACTCCATCTTAAGTAGGACGTAGGCACCATGGCAATCTAGGATCATTACCTATCATAGGATATCATTGAATTAATTATATATGATAGGATTTAATCGAATAATCACCATGACAATCTACAATCATTACCTATCATGGTATATCATTTAATTAATTACGTATGATAGAATTTAACAGAATGAAGAAAATTTTTATTAATATCTTTTTAAGTTTTGATACGATTTTCATAAAATTTGAAATGACTCGACAAAATTTTGCAACGATTATATATATTAAATTTCAAATCATTCGGTTGGGTAGTATTTGCTCTGTTATATGCGGACAGAACGACAGATAGACGGACGCACCAGACAACGACTATATCTGCTATGGATTTATATAATTACGAACGCATCTAATAAAAATTTCACGAAGCTTTATACGCCGTTGCTGAGATTTTTATTTTAAATATGTGTTTCATTCTTTATATTTAAAAATAGGGGTTACTTGTCTAGACTAATAATTTATGATAAAGGAAAAAAAATATTAGAAAATTATGTCTATTTAATCTTTATGTAGTAACAATACATTTTCCCAACATAAAGAAAAATTCTTTTATAGCCTATTGTCATACAGACGCTAAAATAATAGAACGCAAAATAACTACTGACTTATTCGTTATATGTTAGTAAACTTATTATTTTTGTTATTTGGATAACTACTTAAAAAAAAATTAAACCAAAAAGTAATTCTCATCCAAATTTAGGAGAAAAAATCGGAGCCGAAAGAGTTAAGTTAAATTAAAATAACTTAACTCAGCTAGTCTGAAACATCTATAAGAATCAACAATTTTTAAATGTTTAAGACCGTATCTTAATTACATAGTATCTATACCAATGTTCAATTCAGACATTTGTCTTCGGGTGGGATTTCTGCAGTTCCGTGGTGGGAGCAGTGGAGTTTCAGGAGAGAGATGCACTTCTAGACCATCGAAAAGCATAAAATACAAGGTGAGTCTAAAAAGTTCGGTGAATGAATGGATATCTCATAAGCAACGTGATTTAAAAAAAATGCGTCCCTGCGCATGCGCAGGTAGAGACCAATGGAGAGACGGCATGTAGCAAGAAGCAAAAGAAGCCAAGGCAGGATAGTTTGCTATGGGCTGTCGCTGTCGAACAGTGTATGTTTGAAAAATCGCGTCATATTGAAATGGAGCAACGGATAAACATGCTAGTTTTGCTACAAATTGGGAAAAAACACCACAGAAACGCATGCAATATTGGTCCGGGTGTACGGGACAGACTCAGTGTGCAAAAAATGCGTGTACGACTGGTTTAAACGGTTTCGGGAAGAAAAGGAAACCGTGGATAATAAACCACGTTCAGGTCGACCCTCAACAAGTGTGACGACAGACAATATCGAGCGGGTGCAACAGATGCTGTTAAACAATCGCCGACTGGCTTTACGATGGATATCGGAGGAATTGGGAATCAGCAAGAACGTTTATCCCACGACGTGTGACATTTGTGCTTCGGTCGATCCCAGAAAAGACCCTCGCTGACTCATTCCAGCAGCTTTTTCAACGATGTAATAAGTGTTTTGTGACCAACGGATGTTACTTTGAGGGTGATTAGAGGTATTTTGTCTCCATGTTTTGTTTTATTTGTTTTATGCTTCCATTCACCGAGCTTTTTAGCCGTATCTTGTATCAAATCTTCCGGAGGGGACATTTTGATTGCCACGGGGGAATATCCCCCCTCCCATCCTTTCGAGCCATTATCTAAATTAAACACTGTTCTCTATATCTTGTCTCTTTGCGCCTTTCTTTGACTAACGTTTCAAGTATCCAAGCTTAGAAAAATACCTTTTTGTATCCTTCTTCTTTTGCTTTGTTGTCTATTTCCAAAATGTAGCAGAAGTACAAAATTAAATGATCTGTCGAAATAGATTGTAGGAAACCTGAAACATATTAAATTAATAGTAATTAGTTGGATTTAAATTACACATTGAGTAGGCTTACAAATAAAGAATTTGAAAAGAATTGTAGTCGTATTTCTACGTACCACGATAATCAATCGCCAGTTTTATGTATCTGACAGGTGAGCCATCTTTAGCAAATCCAATAAACGTGTCACCACGGTATTTTTGAAGAACCTTAAACAAAAGTGAATTTTACTCAGTTGCAGTACTACTAAATTATTACTAAATTATTACTAAAATTATTACTATATTATTACTAAATTGCAGTCTATGATTTTTATGTGATAGCGTGATAAAAAGAAATGATTATGTTTTAGAATGTCTTTACACTTTAAAAAAAAGTACAAAACCTCTATCCATGTACGGTAGACTCTCTAAAATCCGCACATCATCGCAGATGTAAACAATGAAACTTCCAGTTCAGATTTAAGGGCAAAATTATAGAATTTTTTAGCTTTATACCAGATAGCATTTTTAATTTGCAGAAACTTAGCAGCAGTCTTGCTTTGAAAACCTGCAAAGTTGCAGCAAGGTCAGCGTGACAAGGCTGAAAGTTCATAACAAGACTGCAGCAAGATAATGCAAACGCCGAAGTCACCACACTTTGAACTTGCAGCTAACTTGTCGTGCAAGTAAATTCACGCTATATCAAATTTATTGCAAACTAACGGCAAACAAGTAATCAAAAATACTGCAAAGTAGTAATCTTTCCACGCCCCATTACCTGCTTACAACTGTTAGAATATAAGTTTAACCCCTCTGGAGGGGTGTATAGACCATATCAGGTCTATTGATGCGAACACACCGCATGAAGGTGCATGCATCGTTTTCATCACCATAAACTAATTAAGGTAATATTTGTATTTTTCAGTACGAACCTTTTTGTATTTGATAAGTATAGCGTTTAGAAAAACCGGTGCCAGTGGAATAAAATTTCTGCAATTTCTGCGTATGTGCTGATTGTTTATTCTCTCAACAGAGGGAGTTTTTGTTTTCGTCACTTAGTGAATTAATGACAGTCTTGCCATCAGTTACACAACAAACTACTCATGCAAGTAGGAGATGGTATACCCTGCGGGAAATTTGCTGCGAATTTCTCAATTCAAATTTGTCACGACAAGATAATGTTAGAAAAAATCAAACTTGCTGCTAATGTTCATGCTATCTGGGATATCGTATATTATAATCCTTATGCAGTGGTGGAAAATTGGCGCAGAGGAGGAGCCTATTGACATCACTAAATTTTAGTAGTATTTTTCGTCTTATCTAATGACAGAATTTCTGAGTTTTTATTAAAGGGAATAATACTATAAAATATTAGTGGTGTCAATAGGCTCCTCCTCTGCGCCAATTTTCCACCACTGCTTATGTATTTTCATATGTAATTCTGGATATTATGACTGAATTCGTAGTTTTTCATGAAGGAAGTATAAATTTATTTCTGAAAAAAATCAAGACATGTTTAATATCATTGGTAATCGCAATCTTTTCACCAAATATATTTATATATTAATCGAGCTTTTTTTGGTTATTAAAGCTGAAATAAAACCTTCTTACTTAATGATTTTGATGTGAATTAATAGGGTACTTTTATGAAAAATGGTTCATTGAATAATTCAAGAAAAATGTATCTGATCTTTATTTATGCATACTTAATTATACATTATTGGTTATTTACTTGATCTTTACTTTTAATAATTTAATCATTTTTAAAATCATCTTACTTTTAATCATTTTAGTTTATTACTTTACTTAATTATTTTAATATTTTACTATATAGCAAGCATTCATTATAATTTTGATTGCATTATTACATTCAAATCACTGTTTAAAAAATGTAAACAAAGCAATGACCAGAAATCCGCCAAATTCTAAAATCCGCACAACCTCTGGTCCCAAGCTGTGCGGATTTAAGGGAGCCTACTGTAGAACCAATACTTAAATTCAATGTAGTTCAATCGTTGCACAGAATTCAGAAAAGTTTTCCGTTGTTTTCTTAAACCATTTGCAGAAGGATAATAGAGCGGGATGCGGCTGCGCAGACCATCACTCATCGAGTTGACGACTGAAATTCCAAGATTTGACAGAACTCGATTAGCATATTAAAATACAACTGGCCTACCAAGTCATATCTTGCTGGTAAACATCTGCAAACCCGATTTTAGTGGTTGATCGGTAGGTGTTCAGTGCATCTAAATTGATTAGGAATCAAATTTATGATTTAGTTCTTCTGTTTATTAACAGATGGCAGTACTATGCATTCTGTGCTGTGTTGAAGTCATAATTATGACATCATTCAGTTAGTTGACGTTTGGTTTCTGAAAGTGTCAGGGGTACGTAGAAGGTGCTCCTGTGACATTATTGTTTTGATTCTGCGAATTTTATCTGCACCCAGTATAGGCAAGGGATATATAATTTATTAGGTAATTTAAGACTTTCCTGTGATGAAAGTATATTAATTAGAATGTTATTTTTAACTAGTGAAGTTAGAATCTGAAACCAGAATTTTTGCAACTGTATATTTCATTGTGTTTGTAAATGTCAAGATCTGTGTTTTTGTGACTGTTCTGATAAATAATAAAAATATCAAGAAGGATTTATTTCTTTAAAAATTCTCTACACTAGGTTTATCATTGTGTTTTCCTACACCCAAAGGTATGAATACATGGAGGAGTGGGAGTAGGAAAACACAATGGTAAACCTACCAGTCAACCACTAAAATCGGGTTTGTAGATGTTTACCAACAAGATATGACTTGGCAGACCAGTTGCATTCTAAAATACTAATCGAGTTTTAATCCATCCTGGAATTTCAGACGCCAACTCGATGAGGTGATGGTTTCTGCAGCCGCCTGCTTGAGTATAAATCTTGAAACAATGAGTTCTCGGAGGCTTACAAAAACGTTTCTCAAATAAAATAACTTCTTTGTCCTTCATGATTTTTGGAAAATGTGTTTCTGTTAATTTCGGATATATATTGGTTATTGAGGTTTATCGTGTTATGAGCTTCGAATGAATGGCTTTACACTATTAAAAAAAAAGTACAAAAGCTCCCTTCATATAGAACCAATGCTTAATAAAATAATTCAATCTCGTCGTTACCCAGAATTTAGAAACGTTTTCAGTTATTTTAATAAATCATTTGGAGAAGGGTAAATCATGAACCCCAGGAAAGAAAGAGTTCTCGAAGGCTTACAAAAACGTTTCTGGAATAAAAAGAACTTCTTCGTCGTCCGTCATTTTTGGAAAATGTGATTCCGTTAATTTCGGAAATCTATTGATTATTGGTTTAGAGAAGTGTAAATAGAAGTTCTGAATGAGTCAGAGAGAGTAGAATTAGCTCAGTTGATTTTCATATGAATGTGAATATGCCCAATTGAGATTTTTCGAAGTCTGTTTTGGAATATTTGTATCTTTGTAATTGTTTATACCTAGTAATTGCCTGAGGAATCTTTTGACACGTTTTGAGGTCTCGTTATTGAAATTTATTACCAGAATTTCCTGTTGTATTGTATCGTTTTAGACATATCTGACTTTGTAAGGAACCAGTAACTTTGTTACAAAGTCTCTGTAGTGGTTTGAAGGTGAACATGGTGTAAGACGTAACTCTAGTCTAGAGGCACTCTAATTGTCCGCAGTGCATTTTTAATTAGGAGTTCACTGTTCCGCGAGTTAGCGGTAACCGTATGCAAATTTATTTACTCAGTCTGCCGGAGTATAAATAGCAGAGCGAAAATATGTTAAGCGGTCAGTAGTTGAAGTTCAGTGAATTAGCAGTTAGTTGGCGTGAGTAGTGGTAGTGTCGGAGAAATGACCTGTGTGGCTGGAGCTTAGCCTGGGAACAAGAACAGCTTTAGAGCGAGATGAAATCTAGATGTAGATTTGAAGTGAACCACGCTATCGAAGTTCAAGCACGCTCCGGAGAAACGAAGTTTACATGAATTGACTTTTGAGTTTATAATTAATTAAGATTGTTTTATTGCTATCACGGAGTGATGGCGAAATTTATAAGATCTTGTCTGCCAAACCTTCGTCCGTTGTTTAATAAAAGCTCTATATTTAAACCCTATAAGAGTTCTCATGAATTCCTACCAAAACCATTTTCGTTACGCCACAACTTTAAAGTGTCCGTGAGTGTGTAGGTGTATATTTGAAATGTTATACTTTTGCTGATTTCCTTATTTTTTCGAAATATTCGTAAAATATGTAAGTCCGAAAAATTGTTTTTCTATTGGGAATAAATCACACAAACTCGAATTTCGTAAAAATTGGCACCTTTATCGGAGTGGGTAAAGTTGTTAATTATCCTTCCCAGATCTTTGTAATTCCATGTAATTTTTATCATTTATTCTGGAAAATACGCAAACCATGCGCAACAATTTCCGTAATGGAAAATATTTTGGTACTTTTGGATTATAGCGTCCTCTAAAATTACGATTATGCTAAGATTGCAGCTACGATTTCGCCAAGATCACCACACAGATTATATATGCATCATATATACGCATAACGAAATCAGAAAAGTAACCGCTGTTACTTGGAATTCTAAAGCAGGAAACAATGGAAAAATCTGGGGGAGACTACATCCAGCAGTGGATAGAAAACGGTTGATGATGATGATGATGATCATGATGATACATATTATTTACGCCTTATATGTCATACATTCATCATATAAAACTTATACACATCTCATATATGTATGCGTCATATATAACTATAACTGAGCCATATGAAATGTTATATACATCATGTTAATATCATGTCTTATATGCTTTATAGTTTGCCGATAAATCTTGCTTGCTTGGCGATTCATCATCGGGGGCCGCTATAAGCCAAGAGTACTAATATTTTATGCTAAATATATCATGTTAATGTAGTATGTTCGAAAAAAAATTATTGATTAATTTCATCGAAGCTACCTCTTTGAAACAATTGCCAAGGTTTTTGCTTGAACCTCCTCCTAAAAGTCTCCAAGAGAAAATTCAGAATCATGAGTGACTATGAAGATACATTGAATTTTCGTAAATAAATGTTTTTTCCATATTACGAAATATTTTAATATTTTTTGCAATGTTGTAACTGATTTTAAACGACAAAATAATGTTTTCCATTGTGACTATACTTACCTCAGGAAGAGGAAAGGATTCTGGCATTGTATTAATTTCATATGTTATTCGATTCCAGAAAACCTGAAATTGCAACCAAGCGTAAAGAAAATAAAATTATAATATAATCTGAAAAGCAAAACGAAAATCATTCTTAAGGGGACAGTTTACCTTAAAATTGGTGAAAAAATCGATTTTTCTTTTTTAATATTAAATGAAAGCATGTTTAATTGGGAATATTTTGACACCTCATTCTTACCCATACAGCAGTCGCGAGATATTGTAAATTTTGTTAATACACTCTACACAATTATCCATACAAATTTAAACTTTAAATTGCTTTTTTCCATGTTCCTATTTTCTTCACTTTCATGTTTTAAAAATGCTAAGGCTTTTTTTCGTATTTGAGAGAGAGATTTAAACTTTTTGTATATGGTCTTTATATGTGATAAATCTGCGCATGGAATTAGCCTTCAGGTTTCTTGTTATTTTTTTAAAATAAAAGTATATGAAGATGCGTTAGATTTCATCCTTTTACACTATATATATCAGTAAAAAAATTATAATAAATGTAATATTAGATGTAGCTGAAAATTCATGCGCGGTCTTGTGTAATATACATCTGAAAATCTTAAAAAAGGGGCAAAAATATAATTTTTTAAAAAAAGTAGTAGGGATTTTAAAAAAATCAAATTTTTATAAGCTTTAAAAAAATTGTAATTAAATATGCAGTTAATTTTTTTTTTCAAAATGTACTTGTAGTTGAACATCGAAATGTCACTTCACCATTTGAACCATATTTTAAAAAATAAACAAACTTGTTGAAAAGGTAAACTGTCCCCTTAATTATGAAAATGTACGAAACAAGAGATGCATTTGTGAAAACAATAATATCGACTACAATCAACGAAATTATAATAAGGCCTCGCCAAACTTAAGGGATCACTTCACCGTTCTTCCCCAAACACGAAATCTAATGTTAATACATGAAACAATTGGTTATTACTCATTACGCAATACTAGCAGGGATGACCGAGCTAAGCTCAGTCAAAATTAGCCTTGTGTTGTATTTGATATTTTATTCCCACTGTGTCATTCTTGCTGTTTAGATAGAATTCGCATGATCCTGAGACATAGTGACCCAAAATGACCCACTAACCGAATTTTTTCGAACATGCGACCTAATCAATGCTCTTCTCGAACCCGAAAACGATAGAATACAAAATTTAGTCAAAATCGTTAAAGTCATTTTATAGATAAAATTAGCTTGATCCACGGTAACCCAAAAAGGACCCACTAATCTAAATTTATCGAACATGTGACCTACTGTGATACCCAGTTGCAATTTGCAATGCAACTTCACTCCCTATGGATGAATAACTGTGTATCACATCTTAGAGGTGCCGTAGAGAAATAGTCTAGCCATACTACAATAGACAGGGCTCGCAGCGTTCCTAAAATTTTCACACTTTGCTACCACTATTTTAAAACGATAATCTTTATTGTGTAATTCCATTATAGATGTTAAAGGAATGTACGACGAAGAATTTGTATTCAAAATACTGGTAGCAAAGTGGGAAAATTTTAGGAACGCTGCGAGCCCTGAATAGTACTATAATATAATAAAGAAAGGATAACAGGGTTCGTGCGCATCAGGGGAACCAGGAAATTTTAGGTGTTTTAGTACCAGAAATTTCGTAAAGTTCTGGTGGATATATCTGAAGATAGAATTTAATTTCATTAAAAAAGCCAAATATTACTTCACGAAAATTCTGGGAAAGTCCTTGACAGTCCTTAAAGCGTACGAACCCTGGATAAGGATAATGAAGAAAAAAATGCGTTTTTAAAGAAAGAGAAGATATTAGTTATAGGAAAGAGTGATAAATTCGGATTAGATAGTCGGAGAGAAGGAGGCGGAGTTTCTTGGGAAATCCAAGAAGTACGATTTGTAGAAGAGTTTGAGAATACCTAAAGCAATTAAGTTAAATAAATATGTTAAATAGTTTCTAATAAAAATTCTGGTGTGAAATGTTTTTTTTTCAAGGTTGAGTGAAATTTGAAAAGGGTAAGAGGGTTAAAAGTCCCCGCACCCGGATAAGTGAACGTATTGCAACTGAAAAGCAAGGACATGAAGCATAAATGATCTAAGTGAGTGAGTTAAGCAGGTTTTGTCAAGGTTTTTTTTTTTTCAGAAAGAAAAAATGAAATAATAACAAACAATATGCATATACGAAATGCTAACATGATCTCGAAGTGTTCTTGCTATGTCTATCGGAAACGTCCAATTTATCGAAGTATTAAGCAAGGAAATTGAATTTAAAATGAAAGTAACATTTTTCAATGCATACCATACATTTGATTTAAGGAAGACCATACTGGTCGCTAGAAGCGGTTAGTTTTTAAAATTTACCTCTCGAAAGTTGTCTTCGGCCTTCTTCAAGTTGAAATTTCTGGCTGTAAAATTAATTCGTATTAAGAAAAACTTACAATGTGCTACTAAAATATAAACTCCATATAATACAAAATAATATGAAAGATATAAAGAATTATTATTATGAAAGTATTAACACTTTACTGATTTGATTTGTAATAAGCTGTAATTTCGCAGTATTGTTCACAGGGAATACACAATATTTATTAAGAATTAAAGGTCTTTTCTTTAAGCAAGTCAGTTTCATGGAATTCAATCACATGTCTACTTTTAGTGTTCAACTGTAGATGCTCCACATACAAGATGAAAATAATTCTTGTTTTTTTTTTATATATATAAAAGAACTACGGAATCATATTAACCACGTCCTCAAAGTACAGTTTTTCTCAAAAGTTTAGCCGCAACAAGAAAATGTGTTTTATTAAAAAAAAAAAAATTAAAATTAAACAAAACCATTATTTATTTATTAAATTCTGTAAAATTATTCAAATTAATCATATCAAAATGAATAAATGGGATCATTATCATAACTTTGATAGAAAAATCATAAAAGCTTATAACTATACAGTGTTTTAAAGGTTTTGGCAGAGTGGACAAAAATATATATAATTTAACACTTTTACATGATGTTATTTATTAATAGTATTTCTTTTTTTGGATAATTTCAAGTAATCGTTCTTGCATTGAGCCAATTAGTTTTTGAAACATTACTAGTTGCAAAGAATACCATGCTTTTTCAATGGCTACTTTTAGTTATACAGGGTGTCCGGTCTCAACGGTGTCCAATGGCTAATTCCTAAACCGTTAGTCATAGACATATAGTTCCAATTACAAAAATGTTTGAAATCATTTAAAGAAATATTTTAAAAGCGATTTGGGTCAATAGAAAGATTTCTTAAAAAATTACGAAATTTAAGTTTTTATACGGTCCCCCGGTCCTATAAGTTATATTTAGTAATTTTTTCCTATTACACTGACAAGTAAAACAAAAAAAGTCCCATTCACATAACCCTAAAATTGAGCGAGTTATGAAACTTTAAAAATGCATGACTTATGCCACTTTTCTTCTCTGAAAACAAGCAAGTTCAGCTTGGCTTTGAGGGATCATATACCAAATGCTTAAAGTACTCGAAGATCTTATTTCGGGTGTATCCGCGCTTTGATAAATATCGTACAAGTATTACGATTAAGTTTCAAATTGTCTTAAATAACATATGTTTTATTTTGTCAGGATTTGAGACTGTTTCTTTTATGTTTTCTTTTAACAAAAATTATGTTATTTTTATAAGTTTTATGTTACTTCAACCCTTCAACGATAGTATGTATGTTTTTCCAGTACAAAATTTGTACTCAAAATTTAACCCACTTTTAAATATTCAATCGAGATTACATTTTACATACTGCGCAAATCCGACAATAATCTAATATTATTATGATTTTCGGTGGTTACCATTTATACTTATTTTACAGGATAACACAAACAATTTCGAATAAGAAGAATTTACCGCTAAGAAGTTTAAGAAATTTTTTTAGATTAGATTATACAAGACTGCGATTGTTGAGTTTTTTAACTTTTATGTATTTCTTAGCACTGAATCCGAAAATTACCCTAATTTTTAACCATCATGTCAGGATATTTCGCAAATCATAAATTGTCAAATTAAAGAATAACAAAAATCGGATATTATAAAGTAGAGGAGATGGTTGTGCTTTTTAACTTTTGATAATTGATTTTTACGTACTTTTTAGCACTGAACCTGAAAATGACCTCCATTTTTAAACATCACGTTAGAATTTTTTTACTAATCGCAAATGCGCAAGTTAAAATATAGCGAAAATCTCATACTATGAAACATATGTAAAACATTTTTTATTTTATTTTATTTTATTTTATTTTATTCAATAATTTATTCGATATTTTTGCTTATCCTGGGATTCTTACAGCTAAACAGCTGAATGGTCCGATGAGATGGGGGAGGAGATTCAATTTTAACTTTCAACTTTTTAACTTAGAAATTTGCAATTTGCGAAAAATCCTGATGTGATAGTTAAAAATAAAGGTCAATTTCGGATTCAACGGTACCGAATATATAAGAATCAATTATCAAAAGCTAAAAAACACGACATAACCTAACTTTGCAGGCTAGTGCAAACCAATAATATTTTTAAATAAGTATAATTTTGTAAAGAATTGAGGCTGTTAATTTAGCACCATTTTATTTAGCAAAAATTCTGTTTTTACTTTCTTTTTAAATGTTTATTACATATTGTATATTTTGCATTAATATGTCAGAATGATATCAGATTTCAAATTTATATTGCAATGTTAATTTTACTCTCAACTATTTTTTAATATATCTGACGAAATTATATTTCGACTAAATTTGTGAATTACTCCCAATTTGCAGCAAAAAATATGCTCCAACTTTAAACAGCTATTACTGGGTCAATTTTAATCGCAGAATAACGGGACTTTTTTTGTATTGCTTGTCAGTGTAAAAGGAAAATTTTACTAAATATAACTTATAGGACCGGAGGACCGTATAAAAATTTAAATTTCGTAATTTTTTAAGAAATGTTTTTATTGACCCAATTCGCTTTTTAAATATTTCTTTACCTGAATTAAAACATTTTTGTAATTAGAACTATATGTCTATGACTAACGGTTTAGGAATTAGCCATTGGACACCGTTGAGACCGGACACCCTGTATAGTAAAGTCATATTGCTTTCCACTCTCATATATTTCAAGGATTAATGTATCCCAAATGCTCTCAATTGGGCTTAAGTTCATACTTAAAACTAGAGCTGTAGCAAACCGCACATATTCGTTACTAAGTAACGGGTATTCTCTAAGATACGAAATACCGAATCGGTACTTCGAAATACGACTCGTTAGTCGTTACTGCGTCAATACGTAGCCGAACAAAATGAAACTAACTTCAAACGCTGCTTGCGTTTGTATAATTCATGAATGGAGCAGATAGCCGGATGCGGTAAAAGATGCGAATTTGTATTCAGACTCGGATATTTCGGCGTTAGTTGTTTACGTATCAGTGTATGCGTATCATTCTGTTAGTATCATTTATTCTCAAATCTCAAACGATTTTGATTTCGTAGGGACTTGTTGATTCCTTCATTATGGAAAGAAAAAGAAGCATGGCTATTTTATACCCTGAGCTTGCAGTACCATCTGAAAGAATTTTTTTTTCAAAATCAGGCTATATATTATCTGAAAGGCGTGCTTCATTAAAACCAAAAAGAATGGAAAAAATATTATTTTAAAACATAAATCAAAGATTTCTAAAATAATAATGCGATTGACGTAAACTGTTGGTTGATAAGATGATAAAGTCTAAAATAAAACACATTTCTTTTAAATATTCTAAAAATTTTCAAGAAATTCTGTTCTAAAATTTACAGGTTTGCTTTCAGTGCATTCTTTATCCTATAAAAATATCTTTGTACGTGTATTTATGTTTTAAATTAAAAAAAAATATATTTTTTTTTCTGATAAAGACGAGTTTTTAGATTGCTTGTAAAAATGTTTTTATGATAACGTTTAATTTTTTTAACCTTCGGTATGCTATTTCTTTCTTCCAGCTAAGCTAATAAAGTGTCGTCTCCAAAAAAAAAAAAAAAAAAAAACACGCCCCATTGTATAAGCCATCCGTAAAACAAACCAGAGGTATCATTGTACGGAATAATCTCTATCGCATTTTTTTTAACTTCTAAGCATCGCACATTTCCAATTTTTATACCGTCGTATTAAGGAAAAAAGTACTTTTAAATGCAATTTGTTTGAAAACGGCATCTCGATTTATTTTTGAGATATTAATTAATTAATTAATTTTTATTTATTTATTTATTTATTTATTTATTTTTGTAGTTTTAAATGTCATTTGTTTAATTTTTGTAACTCAAGTACTCCATTTCTGTAGAAAGTAAAAGTACAGGAAAAATAGTTGGAAAGTACCAATTATATCTTTTTGTTGCCATTTTCTCATAAAAACTGAAAAAAAAAGGTAATTAAAATACCTGCTGTTTCGAAAAAATATAAGTTAATAACTTCTGATAAAACATGAAGTTTTTATAAACTGAACTTAATTTTAAGTATCTACATTAAAATTACAAACAAATGAAAGCATATGAATCATGAGATAGCCATTTTTTTTTTTTTTTTTTGTCGAATTTCTTAAATAACGAAAGAAATTCTTCAGCGGATGCGGATCACGTCATTTTATATAAAATAAACGCGTGTGTTTTAAGTCTTATAACTGAACTATCTATATTTATGTACATATTTTTTTTTCATCGAGGGTGACACTAAATTCTGAAAAAGCAGAATTACTGTTTTCTAATTTTTTTTTAACCATTTGGAAAAATGGTTATTGTCCTCTGTCAGGGTAGGAAATCAAAAACATATCTGAAGCTTTTTATTGGTTGAATCCGCATTTTATTCGTTTCCTGATGGGTCTATACAGTAATCTGTATTTTCCCTTTACTTGCAACAGAGATGGATACTTCTGTATCCATCTCTGTGCCAAATATTTTTGTTGCTATGTTTTTAAATTTCATATTTGAAAAAAGAGTATTTTTAAATATAAATCAATAATTTCAGAAATAATAATGTGACTGAAGTACAGTGTCTTTTGATAGGATAATCACGTAAGAAATTAAATATATATATATTTAAATATTTTCATATTATTCCAGAAATTAAATTTTCATAATACATAATTACTTTTAGTGTAAAATTAATAAGTAAATTTGTTTGTAAAATATTTTGCCTGTGTAATTATATTTATCATAGTTTTCGTATAAATTTGTTGAACTTTTACTCTTCCTAAATTGCTTTCTCCGATTATTCCTGATTTCATAAGTAAGAAATTATACAATTTAGACATGTTATATTCAATTATGCATCGTATTTTAATTTTGTTTGCCTTTCTTCATTAAAACGTAGAAAATTAAATGTATTTTTAACGTACAGATGGCAGCACATATTTTACGTTAAAATAGTAACGAATTCTTCAAAAGAGTCATGTGCGGTATATAATTAGATTTGATATTGCTGCAGGTTTGTAGTACATACGATGATTGTTAATACCCGGTTTTTGAACAGTAACGAAAGTAACGAGTAACGAATACTTTCTAACGGGTAGAGAGTTCGAAAGTAACGACATCATACGGGTATTCATTTAGTCGTTACTTTTACAGCACTACTTAAAACTGGCCAATCTGAAACGTTAACATTTCGGGCGGAGAGCCGCTGTTTCGTGTAATGTGAAATGCGGATTGAAGCATTGTCATGCTGAAATCTCCACTCATGGCCCTCTAAGACGACATCAGATGGAAGTAGATGTTGCTCTATTGTCTCTTGATATTTTATTAAATATTTTTTTTTCCATGGACAGATGCCAGGAAGGTTTAGCCATGAAAGTCAACCGCCCTCCAAACCATCAAAGATTTACTAACTAGTGATGTACTGCATAAAGTACGTAGCTATTTCCTGAGGTCATGGCAGTAACAATTTCAGCCATCAGGACAATCCTAATTCCACTTCTTTTCGTAGCCATTTGTACCCGTACGACATGTACTTCTTAACCCAAATGGTGTGATTTTAGGCGCGGACTGCAAGATGCATTTTTTTAAAAACAGTGTTCTTGCAGTTTCTTATGCCTCTATGTATTGTGCCCTTTGAAGCATTAATACCGATATTATTTTTAACCTTTAACTGATATTACCGATCTCAGTGTGACCGCTGCTTTTTTCAATTTTTATAGTTTAACCTATAACTTTGAGTTTAACTACAAACACTACCGAAATTTTGTTTCATTTGGAACTTTAGTTACTATCACTAGAGGCTTTTGAATAGGTGAGTTTCAATTATAACAACAGAGTACAGAAAAACCATCCTATGAGGTAATCGCGCCTTTTATTCAACTTTCTATGGAGCGATTTCACAGACCGCTTCACAGTAGTTGTGTGATAATTTCTGTGACATCCGTTAAAGGTTAATTCGTCTTAGGCATATTTTGCTTTTGCACCAATCGTCTAATGTTTCGATCAGTCTGAACACTTACACGTGGCCACCCGCATCTTGGTTTTGGGTCGAAATTATTATTTCTAGCAAGTACTCTGTATGTTCTTCACGTTGAATGATTTAATATTTTAGAAATTTCAATAACTGGCTTATTCTTAGATTTCAACTTAAATAGCTTTAAAATGTCTTTTGTGAATTTCGTAGCTTTCGGCTTCTCAAATAACCAACGGAAATTGAATATTTGCTGTTTTACTGCTCAGGGATTACGGTTTGTTGGTCGGAACGATTGGCTGGTTGGAATCAATCTAGCATGTGTTAAGGTTTGCATGCCTAAACTTTTGAAACAGTGTTCTTTAGCAAAAATATAAAACGGCGTATTTTTAAACAAAAATAACACTGATTAAACCATTATAATACCTCTACTACGTTTCACTACAATTACATTTTGAATATTTATTGTAAAATTATCCCATATATTTCTCCTTCAAATTTTATTACCATATTCTAGTCTAGTGTGTGCTTCGACTTTTGAAACAGACTGTATATAAATATTGTTGTATAATAATTCCAGTAACTTCAATTTTATTTATCAAAGAAATCCGGGACAGAGGATCATATTCTTTATTTACATTATATTTATATTAACCATTTGGAAAAATGGTTATTGTCCTCGTCAGGGTAGGAAATCAAAAACATATCTGAAGCTTTTTATTGGTTGAATCCGCATTTTATTAACCATTTGGAAAAATGGTTATTGTCCTCGTCAGGGTAGGAAATCAAAAACATATCTGAAGCTTTTTATTGGTTGAATCTGCATTTTATTCATTTTCTGATTGGTCTATACAGTAATCTGTATTCCCCTTTACTTTCAACAGAGATGGATACTTCTGTTGCCACTATGACAAAAAAATAATAAAACCTACAAAAAAATTAATAACTCAGAAACAAACTGAGATACAGCTTTCAAACGAATTGCATTTAAAAGTACATTTTTTTCTGTATACGACGGTGTAAAAAGTAATATTGTGGGATGTTTAGAAGTTTAAGAATGAAATTTCATTTAAAATGGGTCGTCAGATTTCTTGGAAATCTGACGATGCAAAAGCCTTTTCCCGAACAGCCAATGAAATGCTTGGATAATACGTAAGTTTCAGGGGAATAATACGTAAGTTTCAGGAAATTTGACGAGTCGCAGGCGATTTTTGTCGCTTGCAATTTTTACGTGTAATAACACTATTAATGTTTAATTCATGGCGTACGTAATGTATGATCAACTCCGCGCGATTTTTTATGTCTTAAATTTTAGTCTTTGAAAAAATCATTTTCCAAATGGTCGTTGTAATCTGTTAAATTGCTTTTTTTTTTTTTTTCCATTTTTCTCATTGACTCTTTTGAAATGTACGTTTACATTTACATTACTTTTCATAGGTAAAATCATTTTCTCTCTAATAGTCATGTGTATAAAATGATATATTTTCTCAAATATTAACTCTTCTTGCATAGAGTTCTTCATGTTTAGTCTGGGTACAAGCTTCTCTATTCCATTGTCATAGGACAGCGATGGCGAACTTATGGCACGCGTGCCGAACTTGGCACGTAAGAAAACGTCTTTGGCATGCAAAGAAACTAATAGATCATATTCAGTTTATGGTGAGCCAATCCACTTTATGTTTTTCTTACAAAAAAGTATAGTTTTGTGTAACAGCTATATAACTTACTTTAAAATAATCCGTTACTTTTGAATGAATTAAGGTATTATAAATTTCAATGAAATCGCCTTGTAGCGTCATTTTCTCGCTAAACCATTCAACATATAGTGTTTTCTAAATCATTTTACTTCTCTATCAAATTTCAAAGGTTTTATTTTTGAAAATTGAATTTTAAGAGTTAGTTTGCATAGTAATATACCTAATTGGCAAGCTTCTATTTCAGATTAGGTTTTATTTTATTTAGGTTTAGGGCTTTAAGTTACTTTAGGTTTTAATATACTTAGGTTTTAATTTAGAAAATTGAATTTTAACTGTTATTGTAAATAGTTATGTGTCTATTGAACCTGCTTCTACCTGAAGAACTGAAAATGATCAGATTTGGAAGTATACAATAAAAGAAAAATCATTAATAGATTATTAATACGTAATTCGATGCGACATGGCTATAGTATTCGTTAAAATGTTTCTGGCACGTTACAATGTTTGTTCATAATATTTTCTTAATTTTTGGCACGCATACTCAAAAAGGTTCGCCATCCCTGTCATAGGAGTTTGTCGCCTGTTGTCGAAACCACATTTCAACTTCAATTTTGATCTCATCATCGTCGTGGAAGTTTTGCTCTGCAAGGTGTCTCTTCAGGTAAAGGAATAAGTGGAAGTGACAGGGTGCAAGGTCCGGACTGTATGACGGATGGCTTAAAACTTCCCACTTGAATTTTATCACCCGTTTTTGCATAGCGCGCGAGGAAGTCGAGTGCGTAGCTCATCCTCTGCTTTTTGTGTTCTTCCGTTAACATTTTCGGGATCCAGCGTGCACACAATTTGCGGTACCCTAAAGTCACAGTCACAACTCTATAAAGAGTTGTCATAGGCATTTTTGGTATGATTTTATGCAACTCTTTCATTGTGAGACGTCTATTTGCTCGAATCGCTTCCTCCGTTCTTTGAAGAAGGGCATCAGAGATCACAGATGGTTTACCTGTTCTGGGTTATTCGTGAACCTCTAGAGAAAGAACAACACCATTTCGTTACATTTTGCCGATTCACAACGTTCCCATAGACAGAAACAATTTCTTTGTGAATTTCCGCTGGACGCTTTCTTTTGCATGAACAAAACGTATGAAGGATCGAACTTCACATTTGGCGGGATTTTTAATTGACGCAGCCATTCTAAGTACCGGGTGTCCCAAAAAGGACTGACTGATTTTAAAATTCAATAACTTCCAAACGGTGACAGATATTAAAAAAATTCTTGCAGGAGGGTTATGCATAAAGTCAAGAGTTTTATTACAGTGATTTTCGATTTCAGTTCGAATTACAAACAATAGATGGCGCTGTAAGCAATAGTCGCTAAATACAGGCTCGATTTTTGGTCCTTTCTGTTGTACCATGCAGAAAAAGGAGATGGAAATGTATTATCCGGGCCACGAAGTACCAAAAATCGAGCCTGAATTTAGCCTTTATTGATCGCAGCGCCATCTATTGTTTGTAATTCGAACTAAAATCGAAAGTCACTGTAAAAAAACTTTTGACTTTATGCATAACCCTCCTGCAAGAATTTTTTAAATATCTGTCACCGTTTGGAAGTTATTGAATTTTAAAATCAGTCAGTCCTTTTTGGGACACCCGGTATGTACTACACGAATCAGGATCACCATAAAGTTAACGAATGACTGAGAGGGAAAAGTCAAATGTTCAAGATTGCAGCCTGTGTTGTCAACGCGGTCATTAAAACTCACCCCCCCCCCCCCCGTCTGCGTTGTATCTTTACTCTTTTCAAAAGCCCTCGCATTAATTTAACTGAAATATATTTTTTTTGCAGAAACAAAAAGTTTTATTAATCTGTAACTGATGTGACAGAAATTTTCACATAACTACTGTGAAGGGGTCTGTCAGACTGCTCCATCGAAAGATAAATAAAAGGCGAGATTAACTCATAGGATAGTGTTTTTGTACTTAGCTTTTTGTACAGGAAGGACTCTTATAATTTAAATTCATGTGTTAAAAAGTCTCTAGTGATTGTATTGAAGTTCCAAATGGAACAAAATTTTGGTAGTGTTTGTAGCTAAAATAAAAGTTTCAAGTTAGGCTATAAAACTAGAAAAAAATAGCGGTCTGTGATACCATTAATATCAGTTAAAGGTTAACACTTTTTACTACGAGAATTATATTTTGAAATATTACTCTCAAAAGAAAATACCCATACGCTAATTTAAAGAATGAAAAATTGTACAAAATCCTATAGTTTTATACAGGGTCAGTTGGGCAATTTCGTACATATCAGTTGGGCAATTTCGTAAGTTCAGAACTTCCGAAATATTAAATGAAATTAACTAGTTGAAAGTCAGACTAGTAGTAATATTGCCGAAGCTTATTCATAAATGGCGTTAGGTGTCATAACTGATGCTATCGCTTAGCGAGCGGTAATCATTCTTGTTCGGCATTACGATAATGGAGACGTACAGCGGTGCTGAAAAAGCGAAATGCTGTCTTTGGTTTCATGAAACTCATTTTGCTGTGCAAGTACGACCCTAGCCATCTATGAATAAACATCGACAATATTATTACTAGTCTGACTTTCAACTAGTTAATTTCCTTTAATATTTCGGAAGTTCGTAACTTACGAAATTGCCCAACTAATTTGTAGACACCCTGTATTTCATAATGATTTAGATCACTGGTTCCCAAGGTGGGGCGTACGCCCCACCGGGGGGGGGGACATTTGAGCTTCTAGGGACGACAATTCCAATTTTTTTACTTACTCATTTACTATAAGTTTCTTTTGTCTTTTTTGGGATAAGTTGTGTTGTAGGCTAAAAATAAATGGAATACAAGCAAAATTTAATAAATCAGTTTTTTATTGAATTTTTAAAATGTTCTGTATCGAAATTTTAAAATAGATTTAACACCAGAATAATTATGTGAATAATTTTTAAGAATATTTTGATATCTTTTAAAGTATTAAAACTCACTATAATTTTTCTGGTGATGAATTTAAAAATTTTTCGTAACGTTTTCCATTATTTATTAAATGAGTTTTCTACTTCTATTCGCTAATACAATTATCGATATTGGGAAAGGGAAAACAGAGAGAATGTGGTATGCGAAATAATGGCTACTTAATTTGATAAAGATGCGAATATTAAAATACTTCTTGTGTATTGTGTTATTCATATAAAGAAAAGCCAGTGTCCAAAGCTTTTCTGTCAACTCTTAATAAGTTACAAGAATGCATTATAAAATATATGAATTTATCAGTTTTAACGTTAAATGTAAGTGTAATTTAAGTTACTTGGGAAGATAAAAATGCAGACTGTATAACACTTTTTTTTAACATTGAGTTAAATTGGAAAAGTACAACATAACTCGTTTTGGCATGTAGGCAAAGATGTATAATCTCATTGCATTTATAAAATTATGTTAAAAACACATTTGTGGTAGAAGATTCACCTCTTTGATAAGTTAAAAAATATGAAATGAATAGATTTTATTAAGGCTCTATTACACACTTCCACCGTGTGAATAGAGTTCATTTTTAAAAAATGAGAGACATAATTTACAGATTATGTGGGGGGGGGGGGGGACATAGTGACTTTACGGATGCTTTGGTGGGGCGTGGCCAATAGAAGGTTGGGAACCACTGATTTAGATACATCTACTTAAATCTTGTAAAATCTCACACTCAGATAAATGGTTTAACTCAATTGTTCCGAGGAGTATTTCTGGAGATACTTTGCATTTAAAACTTTCTGCTCTTTTTTTTTTGTTATTTTTATGATCTATTACTAATGTCTGAGAACATATTTGGCATTTATTGTTAACGAGGTGGAACCCGCCGAACTTCGACGAAGGAAAATATTTAAGAAGGAACTGTTTCATTGATTTATAATAAACCTACAAAATTAGTTACAATAGAAAATGCATCTTTAATTGGCTAGTCTAACTCTCAAACAAATATTATTTTAACCTAAAATTAACAAAATACTATTTCTATAAAACTCAATTCTCTGTCTGAATTATTAAAAGTAAACTTTAATCGCATATGTAATCAGTAAAATATAATTAAAAACAGTTATTAGGAAGAAGTTGTCAATTAAGTCTCTTATGCTTCGTTTTCCCGAATCAAAACAATAAAATTTATTCTAGTTTGATACAATCAGATTTTTTTCCCTGTAAAATCTAAACCCGATATCATTTTCACCTTCTCACAATTTACATATGTACTTCTCATATCCGTATTCACCATGTTTAAAAAAATGGTATTTTAATTTGATGATTTTAAATTCATTATCAAAAATCATTTTTTCAAAATTCGGAAAATAGTATTATATGCGGATAATTAAAACTGCATTCTTTCAGCTTTCTGATAGGAAATAAGTAATTGTGAAGGAAAGTCACACAATTATTTAAAATACGTTTTCGTAAAGAGAAAGTGTTATATCGTTTGTAAAATATTTTTGCTATAAGCTAAGAAACATTTAATTGGTGAATAGAAATGAAATAAAATCGAAATTCACAGGATTTTTGATGACAGATGGTATTTTTGACATAGCATGTATTTTAATTTCAATTTTTATGAGGAAATGGCAACAACAACAACAAAAAAAAAATACAGTAATCTACTATTTTCCCTTTACTTTTAATAGAAATGGGGTACTTCTGTTGCCACAATTACAAAATTGGTACTAAAAACAATAAAAAAATTAATATTTCAAAAATAAATTGAGATACAGCTTTCAAACAAATTGCATTTAAAAGTACATTTTTTTCCTCATACGATGGTATAAAAATTGAAAATGTGCGATGTGTAGAAGTTTAAAAATTTTCAGTAGCAAAAATTGCAAGACGAAAATTCATTTCAAATTTGAAAGTGTTGCCATTCGCAGAATGACGTATGCGTTACGCACAGATATGTTTGTCCTTTATAATACAGTTAGTATAGCCAGGTGTCCCGCATAAATCAAGGCTCCAAATGCTCTGGACACCACTAATTTCTTACATTTTATTTCGCCATCTTTATTCACAGATAATTCTGCCGTTAGATAAGGTGAAGAAAATTATTTTAAAATACTGGTGTCTATAGCATTTGGCGGCCCGATTAAGGGTCCTGTCCCTGCCGGCGAAGGCATTCACGAGCTAATGCTAATCCTATGGGGAAGGGTTTTTCTAACATCTCGTTTGCATTTCGACATTTTGAAATAATTTTTTTTTTTTTTTGCATTGGATAGCCGAGGTCCGTCTCTACAGCGCACCTTGGTTACTTTTTCGATTTTGGTTGCAGATATTTTTTAGAATGACACTTTCATTTTCAGAACCGGTTTTGAAAATGAAAGTTTACTAAAAACATCTGCGACCAAAATCAAAAAAGTAACCAAGGTGCGCTGTAGAGATGGACCTCGGCTATCCAATGCAAAAAAAATTATTTAAAAATGTCGAAATGCAAACGAGATATTAGAAAAATCCCTCCCCATAGGATTAGCATTAGCTCGTGAGTGTCTTCGCCGGCAGGGACAGGACCCTTAACGCGGGACATCAGACAACACTAATTGTTAAATTATTGGTTGTTTTTAGCCTGGCAGAAAAACTTGCTAGTGAGAAACAACAAATTTACAGGACAAAAATCAAATCTAATAATCAGATTTCATGCAGAAAGCAAAGACTAAATGGAATAAAGGAATATACAGGATGTCGCAAAATTTCAGCATTCAGCAAGTCGCAGATAGGAAAATACATAAATGCTGATTTTAACCACTTTTCGATGCTTGGATATGAGTTCGCAGAGGGGAAAAATCATGTTGGATGATCGCGTTTCAGGAGTTGTACACAAATTACGAAAGAAAAGAATGATTGCATAAATAAATAAAAATTGAGATATTTATTTTATGATTAGCTCCTCACGAACTTTGTTTAAACATATCTCTGCGACTTTTTATGAAAAAATGCTGAAATTTTGTAGATAACCTTATTTGTGATTGGAGCAAATTTTACTCATTGGTAAATTTTTTGTACGGGGACTGTATAAAAATTTAAATTTTGTACTTCTTTAAATTGAATCCCCAGAAAACGTTAATTGATTTCATAAAATTCTATACCTTTTTTATGTAACTTTGTAATTTATAATATATGTCTATGATTAATATTTAAGGAATAAAAGCCGAGGTCAATGTTTTTGGGCACCCTGTATAGTAAAAAAAATTGCAATATTCTTTTAATGCATTACATTATTTTAAAAATAGAAAATAATTGTATGGTGTCATTATTTTTATTTATTTATTTTAAAGTTATTTTGTTGGTTAGGTTAAGTAAACGCCGTTTGATCTGTAATGAGGAATAGTAAGTAGACTGCGTTGATGAACACGGGTATAACTTTGGTCCGTTTCCTGAAATAAGACATTGGGGATAAAAACAAATTGAAGACACATAAAAATCCATTGGAGTTCTTTTATTTGAATCCAACAAGACGTGGTGAGGTGATCCCTCTAACGACAGCACAAAAACTTTACGTCTGTTCACTACAAGAGCCGGTTGCCAACTCTCCCAAAAAATATTCTCTCGAGCCACGAAAAGACATTCAATCAAAAATCAGTTAGGCTTGCTACATATAAAAATTCTAAATCCAACGAAGTCACACTATTGATAAATCACGGATGTAAAAAATGTTTTTATAACGATTACAGAAATGACCATTAACTCTTTTAAGTTATTTATTTAAAGCCCCGTTAGATCATAATTTTATCTGCCATATGTCAACGTATAATTATTTTGTTACATTTACATCACGAAGGAAAGTACACTTTAGCTAACATAAATATTTATTTTAGACAGGAAATAATATTATTATGATTACATCTGGATTATTAATAACCCTCAATTGTAGCAAGATATATTTACTTTTATTTAGAAATAGAGCTTTTTATATGAGATAAGAAATAAAGTTATATTAAACAATTAATGAATAAACTTTAAGATTTATGAGTGGAGAAATAAATTAACGGAATGTAATTTAGGAACAACTTGATTTTGAGTATATTATTATATCAATATATGATTCTACATCATAAATTGATTGGATAATTTACTACAAATTGATAGAAATCATAAAATACATTTGTAAAAAATAATATGAATAATTCTAACTTGGATGTGCTTTAAAGTAATTATTAATTTTTTTTTAATCCTAGAACGAATATCTGGAATTCCTTACCTCTTAACCATTTGAGAAGTTCTCTGTCAGTATGGGATGGGGTAAGGTAATCCTTCAAATCTTTTCGGAACTGTAAGAGATGTAAAAAGTCACCGAACTGTTAAAATTGCAATAAACAATTTTTGCAAGAAATTTAAAAATAAAAAATAAAAAGGTGGACATGCTCGATGTTAGTCATGGGCAGAATGAATGATTGTACTATCGAATGAAACATTCGGGCATGCACAAAAACATAGTTTCCAACCTTTGTACATATTTTTAATGAAATACCACCAGATATTTAGTAAAAAAAAAAAAAAAAAATCAATTATCTTCAGAAATTTTGAAACCAAGCTTTCTTGGGAACTAAATTGGGAACCGGCGTTAGGCTGATCACCTGACCGGGACATATGCTGTATAACACGTCGGAGCCTAGGGTCAAGAAAACATGGTTGCGCACTGCAGGCCCTGATCCTTAACACCTTCGCGACGAGAGCCCTTTGCTTAATTTTTAATCTTTTACCACCGGTTTTTCAAAACAGAAAATTTTCTGTAATTGAATCGCGAAAATACTCTGATTAAATAAGCTAAATTTTACAATAAAAAATAACTGCTGGGAATAATGAAGGATTCTGAGCACCTTAAGAGGTACGTATACCGGTCGCTCGTTCCCAAGGGGTTAACGAATCGTAAAGCTACACGCTTTTTTTTTGTTTTTTTTTCCGTCGAACCATTTTCACAAATTTTTAAATGTTGAAAAAATCTTCCAGTATACCACTGCCAACACGCTAAAAATTAATTGCATTAGTATTTCTTTTCTTTCTTTCTTTAAAAAAAAAAAAAAAAAAAATCTTTTTGAGGCATGATCGGTGCAAGCAACCAGTTGACGCTGCATTTTCAGAACACACTGCATTTCCAATTTCGAATTTTAACGAAATCCTTAAAATTTGCTAGATTTTAAAAATTAATTAAATAAATAAATAAAATAAGGATAATGAATGAATCCTTTGACAGGAATCGTAGGAGAAAAGACATTCCAATTCTCCTTTGAGGAACCGTTGAAAACTGCACTCTGGGTAAAATAAATAAATAATAATAATAAATAAAAAATACGGAGGGAACAAATATAGTACAAGCAATTGAATGTATGAAATTTAATCAGAACTTTGTCTTTATTTATGTATTTTAAGAATGAATAAGCGACAAATGTAGAAAAAAAATGTTTTTAAAAAATCGATCTAAATTTGTAAAGTGTAATTTTGTTTCAATAATTGGAAACTGCCAAAAAGCTTGTTTTTTTTTTTTTTTTTTTTTTTTTTTTTTTTTTTTTTTTCGCATGTGTGCGTGGGAAGGAGGAAGGGGGACTGAATAATTGCGACGGTGTGAGCGCGTGTTAAAGGTTTGCACGGGCCCGGTATTGGCCCGAGCCGGAAAAATGAAGGCGAGCTTTCAAATGGGTCGGCAGAATTAGGGCAATTTTTTCAACGGGCCGGGCCGGACTCGGGCCGAACTTTAATTTTTACACCTGGCCAAGATAACTTTCGTCCGGACCGGGACCGGGCCTGGAAATTCCGGCCCGTGCAGACTTCTAGTGTGCGTGTTCAAAGGGAGCTTCCCTTTGGCTGCGACCCTTTGGCTGAGGCTAGAACCAGATTGATCAAATCAGAGCTTTTTTAGCTCACAGGCTATCAAAGCCTGAGAGCTAATGTGCCCGCAGGCTCTGTATGTACGTATGTATGTATGTACCTAACGCGATAACTCTTGATAGAAATATCCAAATTGCTTCAAATTTTTTTCTAGGTTCATTCTGATAAGGCGCTTTCCTGATTAGTTTTGGGGGGTTCATTGGTTAAATATAAAGGGGGGAACGCGGGACTAATCTCCCCTTAATTTAGAAAAATGGGTTTCTCATGTAGAATCAACATATTTGCTTCAATTTTTTTTCCTAGATTCGTTCTGATAAGGCGCTTCCCTGATTAGTTTTGGGGGTTCATTGGTTAAGTATAAAGGGGGGGGGGAACGGGGGCTAATACCCCCTTAATTTAGAAAAATGGGTTTTTCATGCGGAATCAACCGATTTGCTTCAAATTTTTTTTCTAGGTTCGTTCTGATAAGGCGTTTCCCTGATTAGTTTTGGGGGTTCATTTGTTAATTATAAAGGGGGTGAACGCGGGGCTAATACCCCCCTTAATTGAGATTAATGGGTTTTTAATGCAGAATCATTCAATTTGCTTTAAATTTAATATACCGGTTTATTCTGGGAAGGGGCTTCGCTGATTAGATTTGGAGGTTCATTGGTTTAGTGTAAAGGGGGAAATGGGGGAGCTAATACCCCCTTAATTTAGCGTAATGGGTTTTCCGTGCAGAAATATCTGATTTGCTTCAAATTTTGAATACAAGTTTATTCCAATAAGGCGCTTCCCTGATTAGATTTGGATGTTCATTGGTTAAGTATAAAGGGGGGAAACGTTGGAAAATCCTCCTTAATTTATTTTTTGAGGGCATTTTGCTTTGAATAAAATATAATTAGTGTGAATAGCCTGTGAGCTCAATGCCATCAGTTTAACTGGGCACTTTTCTTTTTTTATTAAAATCTAATCGCGGACAAATGGTCCATTTCAACATCCCCATATAACGTCCAAGGGCGGATCTGGGGAGTCCTCAAGAGCGGGGGGGGGGGGCGATTTTAGAAATTTGGAAACTCCAATCTGATGCGCGGATCATGTTACTTCTACTTTTTGCCGCGGGTCGGGTTTGGATCTGGTTGACTTCTATTTTTTGCTGCTGGTCGGGTTAACTTATACTTTTTTGCTATGGGTCGCGTTTGGGTCTGGTTGACTTCTACTTTTTTCTATGGGCCGAGTCAACTTCTAATTTTTTGCTGCGGGTCGGGTTTGGGCCTGGTTGGCTTCTACTTTTCTACTGCGGGTCGGGTTCTACTTTTTAGCTGCGTCTGAGTTTGGGGCCTGGGTCGTTTCAGGATTATGTAAAAAATACTAATTTGGTATGAGACTCCTTGTCTCTTTATATCTAAGATCAGTTGTAATTCAGTAAAGAATGCTTTGAAACTTTTTTAAAAACGTACCGGGTGTCCTAAAATGGATTGACTGATTTTAAAATTCACTAACTTGCAAATTGTGAAAGCAATTTAAAAAAATCTTGCAGGAGGGTTATGTAAGATGACAGGAGATTTTTTACTGCGATTCTTGCTTTTACTTTACAATAGCAACGACAGATGTCGCTGCAAACAATGCTCCTTAAATCGGGGCCCGATTTCTGGCCTACCTCGTCCGGGAACTGATTTAGCACCTATTGCTTCCAGCGCTATCTATCGTTGCTAATTTAAACTAAAATCAAGAACCGTATCACCGTAATCGAATCACCATAAAAAAAAAAAAAAACTCCTGATCAGGGGGTAATTCTGAGTTTTAAAAAAATTCTGAAATTCAAAGCAAATTTTCTGAAAGGTTACAGCAGAGGTGGGGGATTCCCTCCTGGCACTAATTTTTTTTATTTTCGCACGTCCGGTTAGCTGTTATCGATTCGGATCGATTTCAGGCTGAGTGTAGATTCCTGCAAGCTGGGTTTGGGTTAACCTGTTTTTTTTCAAAAGCTATTCAGCACAAAAGTTCAACATATTATTTCAGGTTAAAAATTATACCTATAATAATAAACATAGATGCATGTATGTGTGCTGTTGAAGTGACTAATGTATTTTTTCCACGATTCTTTGATGAAATTCGCACTTCTTTTATCCTTTGACGAAATTTGCGTTTCTTATGCAACCCTTTGGCGAAATTAGTGTAATTTTGCAGCCCTTTGATAAAATTCGCTTTTTTCCCGCGATCCTTCGACAAATTTCAGGTTTTTTTTGCGATAATTTGACGGAATTCGCGTTTTTAATCGTATTTTTCCACGACTCTTTGATGAAATTCGCGCTTCTTCGACGCTTTGACGAAATTTTCGTTTCTTCCGCAACCCTTTGACGAAATTAGTGTAATTTTGCAGCCCTCAGCCCTTTGATAAAATTCGCATTTTTTCCCGCGACCCTACGACAAAATTCGCGTTTTTTCAGCGATCCTTTGACGAAATTCGCGTTTTAAAAGCGATTCCTTGACGAAATTAGCTTTTTTAAAGCGCATTTTTCCCAAGACTCTTTGATAAAATTCGCACTTCTTCGACCCTTTGACGAAATTTACGTTTCTTGCGCAATCCTTTGACGAAATTAATGTAATTTTGCAGCCCTTTGATAAAACTCCCGTTTTTTTCCCGCGACCCTTTGACAAAATTCGCGTTTTTAAAGCGATTCTTTGACTTAATTCGATTTTTTTCCGCGATCATTTGAAGGAATTCGCTTTTCCTCCACGATCCGTTGACGAAATTCGCGATTCTTTGATAAAATTTGCATTCTTTTCGAGATCCTTTGACAAGATTCGCGTTTTCTCCGCGGTCCTTTGGCGAAATTGAGTTTTTTCCCCGCTGTCCTTTGACGAAATTTGCGTTTTCTGCAATTATTTGAAGAATTTCGTATTTGTTCCGCGGCCCTTTGACCAAATTCGCGTTTTTTCCGTGATCCTTAACAGTCTTCCTGCGTATTTTTTTCTGTTTTTTAAAAAATCAAAATAGGTCCAAAAATTGCGCATTTATTTTGCTACACATTTGAATCTGCATGCATTTTAGAATTAAAATATGTCCAATATATTTGTGAAAGAGGTATTTTTAATAGAATTAGATCATAAAAAAAAAGATTTGCTGCAGAAATTGCGGTTGCGCAAATTTTAGTACTGTTACGTTGGCCGTGGACATCGCGGGATGCCCAGCGAAAGGGTTAAATTTTCGGAAAATTCGGAACAGAATCACTCCTGTTCCTGACATCTTACATAACCCTCCTGCAACTATTTTTTAAATAGCTGTAACGATTTGCAATTTATTGAATTTTAAAATCAGTCAGTCCATTTTAGGACACTCGGTATATTCAGTAGCTATGGGATGATGGCTGAAATAAGCATTAATAAAAATAAAAATAAATAAAAAATAAATAAAGCTGGCTTCGATATGTCAGTTAGATGTTTAATAGGGCTGAAGTTTCCAGGTCCAAGCCCAGGTCCAATCCACACACACACACAAAAAAATTATTGGCCCGGCCCGGTATAAAAGTTAAAAAATAGACTCCAGCCCTGCCTGAATTTTGCAATTAAAATTATTCATAAAGCACACTTACTTATGCTCATAATTTATTTTCAGATTATGTTCTAAATTCATGAATACAGAAAAACAATAATATTAATGACTATTTATTCAATCAAATACGTAAACACTAAGTAAAAACATGACTTGGACAATTACATTAAAATGAAAATCCAGTAAGAAAATCAGTTTAGAATGAAAGAAACGGATGATAAAAGAAAATCATAGTTTTAAAGCTCTACAAAGAAAAAAGGAGATTTGTAAAAAATGCATCTCTGTAACTTATCAAATCAAATTACATTTCTAAAGATTTCGCTAAACAAATATACAACATAAATATAACTTTTGCGAATAACAAATAAGTAAGATGCCAGATCAATTTGACCTCGGGATGAAGAATTTAGAAGAGTCCACGGGTTACGGTCGGGTCAATAATGCTTTCTTTCTAACCGATGACTAGGCCCCTACCTGCCGGGTTGCCCCAGCTTAACGGGTTTAGTATCTGGCATCGGGGCGGGTTACCGCCTAATCGCCGCGAAGCGTCAATAAACCTGACATCATTGCCTCGATCGTCATCCTATCTGCAGTGCCTACTGCTCGTTTGTGTAAACTTTGTTTTGCCGGTTACTTAACGCTATATCCTGTTGTTTGGCACCTGCACAATGCTACTCAAGTTGATCTCTTAATTTAGAGCCTGGATCAGATGACGAGACCGTCACCTGGCAAGGCACCTCCAGAGGTATAATTCACAGGTAACTTGGAGGACTTTGCAGCCATGAAGGATTTTACATGTACCAGGCGCCATTAGCGCACATGGCGGAATTTTAGCCGGCAGTTAGCCTGGGTCCTGCGACCAACGGCTACGAGTATAATGCTCTACCGGTCAATAATGCTTACCATACGGGCTGACATGGACCGAACGTTTAGCTTTTATTCCGGCCGAGCCCCGACCAGGAAATTTTGGGCTGTGCAGACCTCTCGGAAAAACGAAGTCCAGGGCAGGCTCGACCAAGAGAAGAAAATGAAGCCTGGGCCGACTCGAATCTGCAGAAAAGTTTAAGATCAGGGCATGGCCCGGCTCTAAAAGAGAGAAGGCCTGCCCCCTGGCCGTGTCTCGGGTATTTAAACTGGCGCTGTCCGGCACGGGTCGTGTCGGGCTCGAGCTTCGCTCCAAGTCATTTTCCGGGAGGATGCATAATGTCGTTTTGCAAACCCTTTATTAGCCCAGGGGTGGGGGCGATCGCCCCTTCGCCCCCCCCCCCTTAGATCCGCCATTGATAACGTCACCCTAGCTCAACCCCTTCCCCTTCCACGAAATGAAACCCTGCTTATGCCAACGTTCTTTGGCTATGCTACTGCGGTATCTATATCTATTATCTGTATTCATAGCCTTTATGTATAGAATAATATCTAGTCTCCATATCTCTTTTTCAAAAAGCATGTGTAGAATCATCTATACTTCTTTCAATCTTTCTTTCTATCAAGCAGGACGGTCGTTCTGCCAAGCCAAGCTGAAAAAAAAATGCTAACCCCGCCAAACAAACAAACGCCAAGAATAACGACACGACACCGTAACTGCTTATTATACTGCAGACAACTTCTCCATGTTAAATGGACGAAATATGCCAGCGTAAAATTTCCCATATCAAACGAAGCAATCATCGCAGAAAAGTAAAACCAACACCAGAAGGACCTAATAAAGAAGATCTTCAATTTGAGATCAAATGCAAACTCATAAATTAACTATAAACAGAGATATAGATTTTTTAAAATAACGTCGAGATACTGAAAATGACAGATTTATTTTCTTCGTCACAACTTATGTTTAAATCGAGGTAGAGACTTAAATAATGGACAGAAAAACGTAAGGATTGAATTTTTGGATAGATATTTACTCAATCTACGTGCTTTTATAAAATTCAGCTTTAAAATCATTAATTTTCTATTCATAATTAGCGAAAAACTGCTAATTAGTTCTAAAGTTTACAAATTATGCCAAATAGCGATAAACCCGCCAAAATATTTTATAAATCTTATACTTTTCTTTTATATTATCCTTTTGCATTGATTTCATCGAAGATAACTATGGCTGAGATTCAGATAGATTTTTCGCTGTTAGCGAAATGAGTTTGATCAATCAGAAGCCTGCATGTTTGAGAATATTTGCTATTTCTGGATCCCGGCCTATGTCATGAAAGTTTTGAGGCATTTTTTTAGTGCCGTGGATGAAGTGCAATGTTTGTAGAAATGTAGGCTAGGATCCAGATAGACTTTTCGCTGTTAGCGAAACGAGAATCGCCAATCAATAGCCTGCATTTCTGCAAACAGCGAAAAGTTCACAAAAATGCAGGCTTCTGATTGATGAATCTCGTTTCTCTAACAGCCAAAAATCTATCTAGATTGCACCCGATGGAGGATATTCCAAATATGGGTTCGAGGCTGAAATAAGTCACGTGATACCCTTTAATTTATCCAAAGAACTTCTAACTGATAAGAAGGGAAGTTACTACTACTTTGCCTCATATGAACCGTTTCATTGGTTAGCGGGGATTTACATTACACGTCTACGGAGCCTCCATTTCTTTACGATAGAAGTTTTTACCTTGACCACGTGATCAAAATGTAGATGGAATATCCTCCATTATGATGAACACAATTTTGCATTTCCACATCCAGGAAGGTTATTGATTGTTATAACAACATTACATATTCGAAACTATTTAAGGCACTGATTCTGAACTCCTTTGCTATACATTTTGATATTAAAGAAGTTGTTGTTTCTATAGTAACAGTATTTTTCTGTATTGCTTTCTCTAAAACACAAATATAGAAATTTAACAAAGAGCGCTCAGAATCAACACCATAACAGAGAGCCTTTATACATAAGATTGGTGATATATGCACAGGAAGCATGCTCATTTCAAGTTTTTGCCGAAAGTATGGCTACAGCGTCTAGAATACCTTGTGTGGAAATATGCTATCCAAACAACGCTAAAAAATTGTATCCCTTAAATGTGCGACGATATTGCTAAAATGCAAAGTATCGATCACAGCGACATCTGCGGGATTTAGTATTACATTGTATAGACTAGCAATATCTTGCAGTTTGAGAAAATATCCTGCAGATGTCGCTGTGATCTGTATATTTCAGCAGCATCGTTGCACAGTTAAGGGATACAATATTTTAGCACTTTTTTAAGTATTACAGGGATAGCCAATTTCCACACTATATATTCTAGGTGCTATAGTACGGCAATCCACTTTCTTGAATAGAGGCTATTCTATCTACGTTATGATCACGTAGTCAAGGCAAAAACGTCTAACGTAAAGAAGGGAAGGCTCCGTCGACGTAATGTAAATCCCTGCTAGCCAATAAAACAGTTCACCGGAGAAAGCAGTAGTAGTTTCCTGTTTCCCTTCTCATCAGTTAGAAGTTCTTTAGGTAAATTGCCGGTACCACGTGACCTTTTTCAGCCTTGAACACATATTTTGAATATCCTCCATTAGACGATACGCGCATGGACGAGCTTTATCAGACTAGGAAAAGAATTCAATATGCATTAGCCTGACGATAATGACACGCTCGCAAAGACCTTTAACGATTTGTTTTTATCACTCCTACCAATAAAACTTTATTGGCCATATGTCGCTACTTCGTTATAGCGACACACTTGTTAATAATTGGATCCCGGCCTTAATGTATCAAAATATGGAGTTTGCTTTCTGTACTATCCCTGAGCTCAGTTATAACGTCTAGAAATATAGGCCGAGATCCAGGTACATTTTTGCAAACAGTGAAAAGTTAGCAATAATTCTGGCTTCTGATTGGTCAATCTCGTTACGATAACAAAGAAAAATCTACCTAGATCATGGTCATGGTGTGGAAACCGGCTATTCCAGTAATACTTTAAAAATTGCTAAAAATTGTATCCCATAAATATTGAAAAATACTGAATGACAAATGTCGATAGCAGCAACATTTTCCAGATCTTCTCTGAGCGAAACGTTTTCTCATTTGATGTATTTTGAAATAGTTACGTTGGAATTACCATGTGTCGCTGTGATCGACATTTATCGTTCAGCCTCGTTCAACATTTATGGGATACAATTTTTTAGCAACTTTTTAATAAGCCGATTTTTAAACTATATCTTCTAGATACTATAGCTCCGTTATAGGCCTAGATTATATGTTGTAGAAATCGACTACCCCAGCAATACTTAAAAAAAGCACGGAAATAGTGAATCCCTTAAATGTACAACGATGTTGAATTCCAAACAGTCATTTGCAGCGACATCTGCAGGATATTTTTTAAAGAAGAAAGTGACACGTGTAATGCACCGCTATAGTACAGCGCCTAGAAGATACAGTGTGGATAACGGCTATTCCTATAATGCTTTAAAAAGTGCTAAAAACTTGTATCCCATATATCTCCAACAATGCTCAGCGGCAATATGCTGATACGAGCGCCATCTCGTAACTCTTTTCAATATAAACCCTGTGTTTTCAAAAATTATAGAATGTTAAATATCGGAAACTATAAATATAAGATATTTTAGTCTTTTATAAGCTAATTTAGTTAAGGAATGACGTGAAATAGGTTAAAGAGTCGCTATTACAATGACTATCGTTTTTAAATCATTACGATGGCGCTACGATCGACATCTTGTTATTCAGCATCGTTGTACATTTATGGGATTCAATTTTTAGCACTATTTTGTAGCCGTTTTCCACACTGTATCTTCTAGGCGCTGTAGCTATAGCGCCTAGAATACATAATGTGGAAATTTGCTATCCAAGCAGCGCTAAAAAGTTGTGTCCCTTAAATGTGCACTGATGCTGAAATCCAGGGAACTGATCGCAGCGACATCTGTGATATACTTCCAAAGTAAACATAGTATTATTACACTGTTAAAAATATCGTGACAAATTACCTCTGTTTTTAAAGGCTATCTATTTTCTGACCAATGAGAACGCTACATAAGTACATATGGAGCGTTCTCATTGGTCAAAAAATAGATAGCCTTTAAAAACAGAGGTAATTTTTCACGGTATTTTTAACGGTGTACAGCGGGCTTGACGCCAAGCACACAGGTCAGATAAATGTCAATAAAATGTAAAAAAAAAATGCTACAGCATCTAGACCAAATTATAGCACCTAGAATATATTGTGTGGAAATTGGCTATCCCTGTAATACTTAAAAAAGTGCTAAAATATTGTATCCTTAGATGTGCAACGATGCTGCTGAAATGTACAGATCGCAGCGACATCTGCAGGATATTATCTATAACTGCAAGATATTGCTAGTCTATACAATGTAATACGAAAATCCCGCAGATTTCGCTGCGATCGACACTTGGGATTTTAGCAGTATCGTCAATCATTTATGGGATACAAATTTTTAGCGTTGTTTAATGAAATATTTCGACACTAGGTATTCTAGACGCTGTTACCAAATCGTCATGAAGTTTTAGGAAATATCCTGCAGATATCGCTGTGATCGACTCATTGGATTTCAGCATCATTTGAAATTTAAGAGATCCAATATTTTAGCACTTTTTAAAGTATTACTGGGATAGCCGATTTCCACACTATATATTCTAGGCGCTGTAGCACCACGGTAGCCTGTCTTTTTCGTTTACCTCGGAGTAGATATAGATGAAGTCTTTTGTAGCTGTTCCTAAACTGTGGCCAACAACATATAAGGCCAGTTCATAACGTCACACGGAGTTGATTATCTGTACACGGCAATGGACACAAAAAAAATCGGCGCGCAGCTTTGTACTAATCATTGTGTAAAGATGATCAACTCTGAGGCTAACGAAAAAGACAGGCTACCGCGGTGTGTCCGATTCTTCTTTTTTTTACAGACCGCTGGAGTCACGTGATGCTCGAATGCACCAAAGAAGGTGCGTGAAAAGAGCATCACGTGACTCCAGCGATTTGAAAAAAAAGAAGAATCGGACCCACCGCGGTAGCCTGTCTTTTTCGTTAGCCTCGATCCAACTCCGTGTGACTTTTAAACATCATGAACTGGCCTATTATGTCATTGGTCGCGCTAACACCCTCCCTCCTGCGTCCACCGTATATAGCGGCATCTTGTACTGGAGACTGCTAAATGGGCTGCTATCGGTCAAAATCGAGAGAGAAAAGGGCAGAAGAGAGGGAAAGAACTCGTTTTTTTAAACTAGTTTTTCACATGGGAAGATTGACATGTCTGTTCCTCTCATTTCATAACTTCATGGTGGTGAAATAAGCCAAAGTCTCCTAAATATTTGAGAAAGTCTTGACTCGCGTCACGAAAACATCACACAAAGCAGGCAAAGCAAAGAAACAAAATCATTCATTGGCTCGTGAATATGAACGAGCCAATGAATGATTTTTCTTCTTTGTTTTGCCTGCTTTGTGTGACGTTTTCCTGACACGTGTCAAAGCTTTCTCCAATATTTAAAGGCTGTTGAATAGGCCGGGATCAAGATAGATTTTTCGCTATTAGCGGGATGAGATTGATCAATCAGACGTCTGCATTTTTCCGAACATTTAGTTTTTTGCATTAATCACCGAAAAGCCTGCAAGGATGGAGGCTACTGACTGGTCAATGTAATTTTACTAACAGAGAAAAGTTTATCTGGATCCTGGACATTAACTTTGGTTGGTTAAAACAATTTTGAATACAATCAAATCAGGAAGCCAATGTTTGTTAACTTTTCTGGTTAGTTTAATTGAAATCTTCCTCGTCTATTACTGAAAACTGAGTTACCGTACTTTGGACAAAAAATTGAATATGAGTACACGACTTGTTCATATGTCACCACTCTAACACAGTGTTGCCAGTTGGGCTACTTTTTTTAATTCAGATACTTGATTGGCACCACTTTTTTGAAATTGTAAAATGCGCCTTATTTAATGACATATTAATTAAGGCGAAAACAAAGAGAATTTTACCGTTTATAATAAGTGTTGGCAATCAAGAAATCTGAATTAAAAAAAAGTAGCCCACTGGCAACACTGCTCTAACATATAAATGTTCTCTGTTATGACCATGATTCTAAGTGCAGTTGGTTAAATTTGAGTATCTGGGCATTAGAGAAAGCAATAGTGGCCCACCGTGGCTGAGTGGATACGACACCATGCCGCTAATCGCTTGAGTGCGTAGGTGGAAGCAGATTCGAATCCCGCCGTGATCCGCATGTGATATGATGTATGTGTTCAATAAATCAAACAAACAAACAAGCAAGCAATATGTCGCCCAGTGGCGTGGTCGGTAGCGACAGCTACTGCCACGGCTCGGGCACGGGTTCGAATCCTCGGGTAAGACATGGATGTAATTGTGAATGTCCCATTGTAGTAATATAATATATGTAATGGAAAATAAAAATTGTTGTGACTTGTTGTTTCTGTATAATAAGGATCATTCGAGGCGACAGCCATAGTAGCTATAGGCCCCAAAGCATTGCACTTCGGTGGACTTCAAATGTCAAAGCAAGCAATAGTGAAAGGTACAGTTGGCATGGAAACATCGACTTCTTTAATTCGTATAGAAATTTAATGAATAGTAGTAAATGACTCAAGTTTAAAATGTAGGCAAATGGTCTGGAAATATCAATGGCTCCCATCTAGTATTTCACAAAATTAATTTAATAGATTCACATGATGTATAACTTGATGCAACTCTTAGCTAATGAAAATTCTGCAACAAGACTTATGTAGGTAGATCTTTTGAATGAATAATTCAGAATTCTGAGAACAAAACGAAGTTCTTAATGGCTCTTCCTCACACCCCCCTCAAAAAAGGAAATACAATAGAAAGATATAAGAATTTGGATAGCTTCAATATGTCTGTGATCTTTTGTCAGAGTTCAGAAAAAGAGTCTGGTCATAAAAAAAAAAACAATAAAAAAAAAATTGACGAACGATAAGACTATAGATTTCAGGCAAATTTAACCGAAAAATATTTAGTTCTAATGCATATGCGGCTTTAATAATAGACTATTAAAGATAATCAATTTAGGGGAAATTTTATAGTAAATTAATATCCTCACAGTTATGCAAATAGCTATGGATAAACAGACTTGAGTAAAATTACATATTTATTCTTTCTTCTCTATAACACGATCTAAATGAAGATGAAGTTATATGTACAGTTTATATCTTTAAATTTTTAGATTTTTTTTATCAAAAATGTTCCTTTATTATGTCTAAAATTGCTAGATTTACAGATCTTCGATTCTTTAGATGCCTGCGGGGTTCCATTCTCGGATTAACCGTAGGTATTTGTAAAGGTAAATTTATTTTGCAAAACCGCAAGCAAAAAAAAGTTAGAAAAAACAATTAATTTACAGACTAACTGTAAATATATATTTTATTTCGACTCTGTCTTTTACTAAATTTTCATCTTTCGTAGAAAATTTTAAGGAGATATAAATTGAGAAAGACTGATACTTTGAAAGAAGAAATTGACTTTCCTTACTTTTAAATTATTAATCACTATAAAAATTGAATGATAGGTAAACAAAATGTATAATATTGTGTTTGCTCCTTGCTTATAAAGGCTAAAAAAGGACTAATTTTAATTTGAGCTAGTAGAATTATTTCAATTATATATCATTTGTTTTAAAAAAAGAACTGATATCTACTAAAAAATAACTTTTCAAAAGTAAAAAAAAAAAAAAAGCCAAGCAAAAAAAAAAAAAAAAAAAAAAACAAGGTGAAAGTTGTGGCTAAAAAATAGTGTGATATCAAATTTCCAAGCTTATATTACGGTACTTATTTAACATTTTTTGATAAAAATTTACCATATGTAAGTCGAGTACCTAAGTATGCGTTGATAGAAAGCCTTTTCTCCTTTACTAAATACATCATAACGTGTTTCTGAAAATAAAATTTTTTTTAATTATGCATGATGGGCTTGGCGGCCATCTTTCCATATTTTACACAAATTTCTAAGCACAAGAAGCTGGTAACATATTTGCATCATTAAGAATTTCGAACTTCTAGTTTTAGCTACAGACAGATAAATTAAGAAATTTTTTTATTTCGAAAAAACAAATTGATTTTTACTGCTTTAACTAATTAATTAGCCCCACTCCGAAAAAAGAGAATCATAAGATGAAACCTGAAGTTACTTCAGCTTTATTTTTAGACACAAATTTTTAGGCACTCATTTCCATAAATTAAAAGATAAAATGTTTGCTTTAGTAACAATTTCGAACTTCCAATCTTAACAATGAACTTGTGTGCTTAGAAATTTGTGTAAAATATGGAAAGATGGCCACCAAGCCCATCATGCATAATTTAAAAAAAATTTAATTTTCAGAAACACGTTATGATGTATTTAGTAAAGGAGAAAAGGCTTTCTATCAACGCATACTTAGGTACTCGACTTACATATGGTAAATTTTTATCAAAAAATGTTAAATAAGTACCGTAATATAAGCTTGGAAATTTGATATCACACTATTTTTTAGCCACAACTTTCACCTTTTTTTTTTTTTTTTTTTTTTTTGCTTGGCTTTTTTTTTTTTTTTACTTTTGAAAAGTTATTTTTTAGTAGATATTATAAATAGAAAACATGTCCGTGAATAACGCTGATGTCATATTGACGGTGGCAACACCTAGCAAACATATTTCGCTTTCCCTGCAATTTTTTTAACTTCTAAAAACCGCACAATATCTATTTTTAAACCGTTAAATAAGAAAAAAAAGTGTTTTGTCAAGTGCAATTTGTTTGATAACTATCTCAATTTATTGATTCCTTATGGTTTTAAAAATAACTTTCAAGCATGATTTTTTTAAAATATATTTCTTTTACGTGCAGCCCGATTACGAGAGATTAGCCTGCTTTCCTTTGAAATAATATAATTAATCTAGCATTTGTTTCTGAATAATAGTCTATTACGGAATTAACACTACATAAATAAATAAATAAATAAATAAAATAATATAAATAAAACGCAAATTTATCTGACAGGTAATCGAATTTGCGTCTAGATAATCTGCGGGTCTCAGAGCTGAAGAGGTTAATAAAAAAGTATTTAAAAAAATTTATTACACTTACACTCTGTACTTTTTATTACTTTCCGTTAGGAATATCCCAATATGCTCCAGTACATTCATTTGTTAGGTGAATGGCAACTACTGATGATATTCCCGAGTACCGGTGACACCAGTAATTGGGTTGCCGTTCATTTAAAATTACAGCGGGATGTGCTATGTTATTATGGCAATACACAACACTGTCGCGACAGCTGACAGGCAGTTTCGATATTAGCACCATCTAACCTATCATATAAATATAACTAATCGACGCTAAAACTGATTGCAAAAATGTGACGCTGCTTCCCGGACTATAAGAATAAATGTACAGTCGTGAAATAAATAAATAAATAAGCATTTAAGCAGCCCTAAGCATTTTAATCTCCGAACTGTCACAAAACAACGGAAATAGCCATTTGACTGGAAATTCTGTCTTTTTTCAATGTATGTTTAAAAATAAGCTTATGGGATCGTCTTCATACTGAATTTGTACCAAAATATGAAATTTTGAATATGAACACATAATTTTGACATTTATATTTGGCCTTTTCGGAAACTTTTACATGAATTCTAAACGGGAACTCATTCGGTCAAGTAGTTTGTCAATTACGAAGGTTTAAATTGGAACTGTTAATGTTAAATTTTGCATTAATAGTTTCAAAACGAACTGTATTGCTTGTAAATTTTAAAGCATAACTCAAAAAACTACTTGGCGGAATGAGGTGATATTTTAGGTTCGCATATTTGAAGCTTTTATAAATCCATTTCTGTTTTAAATAATCATAGATTAAAATTTTTTTTCGTAAAGTTATTTCGAAAATATATTTTTAAAAATTAATTTTCGAAAACAATATGAAATGTAATGGCGAGCTTTTTAACAGAAAATGATTTCTAGAAGCTTCAAATATGCGAATACGAAATTACAGCTCATTTTGCCAAATAGTTGTTGGGTTATACTTAAAGAACTGCCCTCGTTGCAGTCTGTTTTGCAACTATTAAAAAGGAATTTAACGTTAGGAGTTCCAAACTTTAAACCTTCTTAATTCCTAAACTACTTGATCGAATGAATTCCCATAAGGCACTCTAAGGTAAGCTTTCCCTCAATTATATAAAAATTAAGTCATATAATAATTAAGCCAAATATTAAGTCAAAAATGGGTGTTGGTACTGAAAATTTCCGAGTTTGGTACAATTTCAGCATAAAGACGACTCCCTAAGGTTATGTTTTTAAAATAAGTTGAAAAAAAATTCCAGTCGAATGGCTATTTCTATTTTCTTCTGTGACAATTTGGAGATTAAATTGTTTGGACTGTTCTCTTTTCTTTTTCTTTTGCATTGCGTACGTGCTGTGTGTGTGTATGCAACAACTGAAGCTACAAAATTCACCAGATTCAGGCTTTTCATTAATTAAAAAGCCTGCATCTAAAGAAAGCATTATTACCTGTTTCAGAATTTCTCTTTGGTAATCATTTATATGGATTGCATCGTCTTCTTCCATTCTGTTCTCTAATTGCAAATCTGGAACAAAGAATAATACTTTTATTCCTCATAAGCCATTTTTTAAAAGGAAAAATACATAAAACAAAATGTACATTCGTGAGAAAAAAAGCAAACACCCCCTACTAACTCTGCAACTAACTATAATAGAAGAACGTTACTGGTACCAAACGATTGGAAATAACGTCTATTTTTAAATGATGGATATAAAATTTGCTTTGGGGGCCATCTACAAATGAAAGCAAGGCCAAACTTTGTTCTTTTCAATGGCAACACTCAATTTAGACAATATATATTAAATTTTCGGTTCAAACCATGCCTAGAAACGAAATTCGAAGTCATTTGGATGATAAGTTTTTGAATTATAAACATTCAAAATTTAGAGCTTCTAATGTTAAATTAAGTTTTCATATTTTTATTAGAGCCCAGTGGTTAGGGAGTTGAATTCGGAATTAATTAGGGGAAAGCTGGAAATTGTTTTAATTCCTTCTGTTTAGGTCTAGAATGAATATGCTATGTTTTCTCCCCTCGTACTAGGTGACTGTTAGGAAATATGTATAGATTTATAGTAAAAAAACACTTTTTTTCATAATATAACAATATCTCAAAACAGCTAACTCTACTCTAGCAAAAACATTGCCAATAAAAATGTTATAGAGCTTAAAATTCTGAGTAACATGAGTACCTACACTTAATACTTTCGTTGAACATTAAGGTCGCAATTCTATTTCAAAATTTTGCCTTAATCGCTAATCAAGAGCTTGAAGACAGGAGAGACCAAGATAACTTAGCAATATCTCAAAACAGCTAATTCTATCAAAGACATTGTCAGTACAAAAGTTGTAGAGCCTAGAATTCTGAATAAAATGAGTACCTACACTCAATATTTTTGTTCAATATTAAGACCGCAATTTTGAGATATTATTAAGTTAACTTGGTCTCTCCTGGCTTCCTGCTCTTGATTTGAGATTTTTTTAAATAGAATTGCGACCTTAATGTTGAACAAAAATATTAAAGATGGTACTCATTTTATTCCGAATTTTAAGCTCTACAACATTTGTATTGACAATGTTTTTTATAGAGTTAGCTGTTTTGAGATATTTTTAAGGAAACTAAAAAAAAACATGATTTTCGAAAATAAATATGTACATATTTTCTAACATTCACCCAAGTACGAGGAAGAAAACATAGTACGTTCATTTTAGATCTAAACTGAAGGGATTAAAACAATTTCGAGTTTTCTCCTGATTAATTCTGAGTTCTACCCCCTGACCACGAGTCTAAAACTTTAAAGTAGAATTGTGACCTTAATGTTCAACAAAAATATTAAGTGTAGATACTCATTTTACTCAGAATTTTAAGCTCTACAAAATTTGTACTGACAACGTTTTCGACAGAGTTAGCTGTTTTGAGATATTGTTATGGTATTTAAAAAAAACGTGTTTTTTTACTATAAATCTGTACATATTTTCTAACGCTCACCAACTACGAGGGGGAAAACATAGCATATTCATTCAAGACCTAAACTAAATGGATTAAAACAATTTCCAGCTTTTCCCTAATTAATTCCGAATCCGGTCTTTTTTCCTTCCCCTACCACTGGGCTATTAATATCGCCTGAAATTATGATCCTAATATGATAATTTCTGTGTTGTTATAGTACTAAAAAAGTCCTTCCGGCCAGTGCCGGGAGGAAGAGGTAGCTTTTATATTCCTTATTTTAAAAAAGCCAACTTATATCATTCAAACACACGAAGCTCAATTTAGTGCAAACCGAATATAAGAGATTCAATACTAATTTTTATCAATATAATGAATGAGAATTTCGCGAAATTAGTCAGCTTTATCCAAGCTGCTTTTCTTTAAAGTAACTTATATTTGACTGCCAAATTCGGTGATTTCTTAAAGTGCCTGTCATTTTAAGACAACATGGTGGATGAGGCTAACCAGTGAACTTGGTCGACACCTTAGTAATTGCTGTGCACATGCTCACTCACATCGGAATCGGTTGATATATATGAGTGCTGTCGCATGCAAAAAATCAGATTTTTCAAAATGTCACCCACAATAGAAATTGAAACTGCTATATCTGAGCCATTTTTTAAGGTAAAGACAAACAAAAAATGCTCCTGAATCCTTATATCAAGGTCAAATACTTAAGAAAGAAACCTTTTTCAATTTCTAATTCTTTTGCACCTCACTTTAAATATATATATATATATTTAATTTAATGGCCGCCATTTTGAAACAAGATGGCTGATGAATCTGGCCAGCGAACTTGGTCGAGATATTGATGTATACTATCCACATGCCTTCTAAACATCGAAATAGACAAATACGTGTGTTATCGCGTGACAAATACAAGATCGTTTCAAAATGTTAGCCATGCTAGAAATTCAAAGTGCTATAATTCAAAAATTTTATAAGATATAAACAAAAGAACAAATTTTTAGAAACAAAAACTGCTCCGGAATCTTTGTATCAAGGCCAAACACATAAAAAAAATCTTTTTCATTTTCCAATTTTTTAATACCTCATTTTAAATTTTAAATTTAATTTTTTTTTAAATGGCAACCCTTTTGAAACAAGATGGCGAATGAAGCTGGCCAACGAACTCGGTCGAGACATTGGTATGTACTATGTACAGACCAAGTTACATCCAAATCGGTTCATAAATACGCCTGTTATCGCGTGACAAAAATCAGGTTGTTTCAAAATATCAGCCACAATAGAAATTCAAAATGCTATTACTCAGCCATTTTTTTAGATATAGACGAATCAAAAACTCTTCCGGAATCTTTGTATTAAGGTCAAACACATACGAAAAAAATCTTTTTCATTTTCCAATTTTTTGGTATCTCATTTTAAATTTTTTATTTTTAAAATTTTTTTAAATGGCCGCCATTTTGAAACAAGATGGCGGATGAAGCTGGCCAACGAACTCGGTCGAGATATTTGTATGTACTATGTACACACCAAGGTACATTCAAATCAGTTCATAAATACGCCTGTTATCACGTGACAAAAATCAGGACGTTTCAAAATGTCAGCCACGCTAGAAATTCAAAATGCTATAACTCAGCCATTTTTTAAGATATAGACGAAACAAAATCTGCTCCCGAATCTTTTTATCAAGGTCAAACGCATAAAAAAAATATTTTTTCAATTTTCAATTTTTTGGTACCACATTTCAAATTTAAATTTTTCTTAAAAATTTAAATGGCGCCATTTTTAAACAAGATGGCGGATGAAGCTGGCCAACGAACTCGGTCAAGACATTGGTATGTACTATGTATAAACGAAGTTACATCCAAATCGGTTCATAAATACGCCTTTTATCGCGTGACAACTTTCAGGACGTTTCAAATGTCAGCCACGCTAGAAATTTTTCTTAAAAATTTAAATGGCCGCCATTTTTAAACAAGATGGCGATGAAGCTGGCCAACGAACTCGGTCGAGACATTGGTATGTACTATGTATAAACGAAGTTGCATCCAAATTGGTTGATAAATACGCCCGTTATCACGTGACAAAATTCAGGACGTTTCAAAATGTCAGCCACGCTAGAAATTCAAAATGCTATAACTCAGCCATTTTTTAAGATATAGACGAAACAAAATCTGCCCCGGAATCTCTGTATTAAGGTCAAACACATACAAAAAAAATCTTTTTCATTTTCCAATTTTTTGGTATCTCATTTTAAATTGTAATTTTTTTTTAATTTTTTAAATGTCCGCCATTTTGAAACAAGATGGAGGATGAAGCTGGCCAACGAACTCGGTCGAGACACCGAATTACATCCAGATCGGTTCATAAATACGAGAGTTACAGTGTGACAAATGTCAGATATATATATATATATATATATAAATTTTGAACGGAGGGTGGTTTCGGGGTCTGGGGGTCATGATCGAGGAAAATATACGAAAATTTTTTGAAATCGCTTTCCTCCGAACGGCTGCAATAGGTAACTTTTTGTAATGAAAGCTACCTAAAACCCAAACATAAATACATTGTATTTGTAATTTAAAAAATGAATTATGAAATTAATGTTCGAAAAACATATGAATTGCGACCTACAATTTTTTTCATAGATTTATATTTATTATGTTCTGTTTTATGCGAATTCTCAATTTTTTCTGCCAAGTGGTTTTCGAAGTCAAAATGATGGTTTAAGGGGCCGTCTACGATGTGTAAAAAAGTATAATTTGAAAAAAATATATTTTGCTCATTTTATTGAAGCATTTGAACTGGCAATAGTCGAAACATATTAAGCGAGTGAATATGGTCCTATTGGCATGCAATAATACATTAATAGAAGTGACATAGTCATTCTGTAGCGTTTGAACAGTCGAGTACCGAACTTCAATTTGGATACAGCCACTAAAATAGGCTCATTTTAAAATAATTTCTCTGAAACTACTCGTACGAATTTCATGAAAATTCGTTTTTGAGCTAATTGAAGGATGTAGATTTTATTTATGGTGGCAAACTTGGGTTTTGCTATTGAAAAAAAAAAAACGAAGTTTGGGTTCGTTTTGTATGTAGATGGCCCCGAAGTACATTTTTTTTTTAAAAGTAGACTAATTCCAATCGTTTGGTACCAGTAACTTTCTTCTACAATAATTTGTATCAGAGTTAGTAGGGGGAGTTTACTTTTTTCTCATGAATGTACAACACAACACCGAAAGAAGCATTTACACTGCATTAGCCTTATTTTGATTCACTGTTGGGAAACTTTACGTATTTTGTTACGTACATTAATAAGCTATCATTTACTTTTTACACATGTATTATATATATTTATCTATTATTGATAAAACTGAAAAATTTTCCAATAAAATATTAAATTTGGGTGACTAATTGGATTAAGACACATTTATTTTCGACTAAAATTAGCACGCCAGTCACTTTACGAAAATATTGTAAATGTTTCGAATATAATTCTCACGATGAGACATTGGTATTGCATTGTAAATATTTCTAGTGTAATTTTAATATTTTAGGAATATCGTTATTATAGGGTACATATTTTATTATAATGGATATGTACCTACAAGATTTGTATTGTAGTGTAAATATTTTCAGTGTAATGTCAATGTACAGTCGTTGAAATAAAAGTAAACACCCCCAACTAACTCTGCAACTAATTACAATAGAAGAAAGTTACTGGTAACAAACGATTGGAAACAAAGTCTACCTTTAAATGATGCATATAAAATTTGCTTAGGGGACCATCTACAAATTAAAATCTGACCAAACTTTATTTTTTTCAATGGCAACACCCAATTTTGACAATATATTTTAAATCAACGATTGAAACTATGCCTAGAAACAAAATTTAAAATCATTTGGATGACAAGTTTTTAAATTATAAACATTTAAAATTGAGAGATTCTAATGTTAAATTACGTTTTCATATTTTTATTAATATCTTCTGAAATTATAATCTTAATGTGGTAATTTTTTGTGTGGTTATAATACTAAAAAACCCAAACATAAATATATTGAAAATGTGATTTTAAAAATTTCATACTATGAATTATGAATTATGAAATTAATATTTGAAAAAAAATGTGAATTGTAACATACAATTGTTTTGATAAATTTATATTTATTACGTCCTGCTTTATGCGAATTCTCAATTTCAAATTTTTCTTTCAAGTAGTTTTCGAATTATGATTAAAAAACGTCAAAATGGTGGTTTAAGGGGAAGAGCAGAAAAGCATAATTTGAAAAAAAATATATTTTACTCATTTTATTGAAACGTTTGGACTGGCAATAATCGAAACATATTAAGTGAGTGAAATGGTCATATAGGCCAGAAATAATGTATTAATAGAAGTGACATAGTCATTCTGTAGCGTTTCAACCATCGAGTACCAAATTTCAATTTGGATACAGCCCCTAAAATAGGCTCATAAAAAAAAAAAAAAAAAAAAAAAAAAAAAAAAAAAAAAAAAAAAAAAAATCTCTGGAACTAGTACGAATTTCATGAAAATGTGCTTTTAGGCTAATTGAAGGGTGTGGAATTTATTTATGACGTCAAACTTGGGTATTACTATTTTTTTTTTTAGAGTTTGGGTTCGTCTTGATATGTAGATGGCCCCCTCACCAGATTTTTTATACATCATTTAAAAGTTGACTTTATTTCCACTCGTTTGGCACCAGCAATTTTCTTCTACAATAATTTATTGCAGATTTAGTAAGGGGTGTTTACTTTGTTTTTTCCCACAATTGTACATTTCAATTACCCCGTCACAGGTGGTCAATCGCCCAATATTCTCTGTAACTCGTACAATTGTATGGGTGTTGATGTTGAAAAAAACTATGGATTTAATGATGCACCCATAAATGCTCGTCAAAATATGTCAAAGCGCTGTGAAACTTCAAAATGAAACATTTTACAGACTTGAGAGTAGAAAATAAATTATAAATAAAAAATGCAGAATGTAACATTGGAAAATTAGAGGTTTTTTTTTATTATTAACTAGGGGGCTCTGCCCCCTACGAGCTGAGCTCGCCAACCCATGTTCGGACACCGCAAACTCTAAAAACAATTTAATCGGCTTTAAAAATTTTTCGGAAGAATGAATTATAATTAAAAAACAATGGCGATCTCCTGTTAACGGGTTGTTCTCGAAGTTTTTTTTTTTTTCAATGAGACATTTTAAATGTATCGTTTTAAATTTGACGTAATTTTCACCACAGTTTTCTTTCTCTTTTTAATATTCACGTGAAAATACTTTTGTTGTTAGAAAGGAAATATTATTATTTGCGCTGTCTTAGAATTCTGAACAATATTTTAAAAAGATTATCTCAAAATGCGAAATAAATGTCTCGCGCAAATATATTTTTAAATTTAAACTGTTTGGCAATTTTAAATATATATGATGTAATTTCTTCGATTTACGACTTTTAACGCATGTTAATGAATTTATTATTTTACAATTTTCTTTCTCTTTTAAAATTGACGTGTAAATATAGTTTTTATGACGTAATTATCAACATTTTCCTGCTTTTAAAGCCCAAACATTTAATTCACATTTGAAAGTTTTCTTCTGTTTATAATAGTCAGATGTAAATAATATTTTTTATTTGAAAGGAAATATTATTCTTTGCGCTGTTTTTAAATTTGGCAACAATTTAAAATAATATCCTTTTCTAAAAGTTGTACAAAATATCTCTCGAAATGCTGAAAATTTGAATTTAAAATAGAAATAAAACCTCAAAAAATGAGTCAAATAAAAAAAAAAAATAAATGCAGTGTGCACACCGGGAACTTCTAATGTATAAAATGATCTAAAAATGATTAAATTCCTATGTATGGTTTTTGCTCCTATAAAACTTTTTTAATGGAACGATTTTGACCAACTTTAACATTAAATATCTCTTAAAATAATTCTTCGATTTGAAAATTGTCTGCATCAACGTCTTTATCAAACATTTCTCTATAGTATCACCGATTTTCATAGTTTTGTATGCAATATCTCTCTTAATATTAACGAAGAAAGACTTCCGGCCACAAAAAAATCAAAAACAGCGGCGGTGACAGCGTTAGTTACTTTTTTTTAGAATAGAGAGAAGAGATAGTTAAAAATTAATTAATTTACGATTATACGTTGGGAAATAAATTTAGAAATTCTAAAAAGATAGCTTAAATAATGTTTCATTTTTTCTTTCTTAATAAATAAACATAAATATTGTATATTTTCTAATAAATCAATTTTCTTGAACTTTCTACCATCCGTTCAAAAGCAGTGAAGCTTTCAGAAACGAATTCGTTGACTACGGCCAAATTAATGCATTATAACGGGAATTTTTGGGGGGAAAAAGTCAATTGCAGTCAAAAAATTAGGCTACATTTCAAGATGATCATCAAATGCTTATAAAAAAGGTTTTTGCTGTTGTTTAACTACTTTTACTTTTATTTAAAATACTAGGGGGCTCTGCCCCTATGAGCGAACCTCGCCAATCACCGTTCAGACACAGCAGACTTTAAAAATTCGCTAATTTGACCGGCTTTAAAAATATTACGGAAGATTGAATTATAATTAAAAAAACCAGCGGCGATCTCACTGTAAACGGGTGCCCATGAATTTCCCTTTTATTGAGAAATTTTAAGTCCGAATGAGCTGCTGTTAAGAGATCCAATGGCTGTTTTCGTCTTTGATTAAATAAGAGCACTTAAACACTTGAAAATAAGCTAATATAAAATGAATTAGGTAAGCGTCTTTGCCTCCTGGTATTTTTTAACAACGTTATGAAAAGATTAATATAATACAATACAGACATTTTAAATGCATCTTTCTAAATAATTTTCACCAAAGTCTTCTTTCTCTTTTTAATATTCACGTGAAAATACTGTTGCTGCTTGAAAGGAAATATTATTTGCGCTGTTTTAGAATTTAGAGCACCAGTTAAAAAATCATCTCAAAATATGAAATAAATGTCTCGTGTAAATATATTATTTTAACTTAAACTGTTTTTGACGTATATTAACGAATTTATTATTTTAAAGTTTTCTTTCTCTTTTTAATATTCACGGGAAAATACTTTTGTTGCTAGAAAGGAAATATTTTTATTTGTGCTGCTATTGAATTGTCAACAATGGTTTAAAAGAACATCTCGAAATGTGAATGAAGATCTCGTGTAAATATATTTTTAAATTTAAATTGTTTGGCAATATTATTATTTGGTCATTTTAAATAGGACGTAATTTCCTCCATTTACGGCTTTTAACGCATATTAATGAATTTATTATTTTAAAATTTTCTTTCTCTTTTAAAATTAACGTGTAAATATAGTTTTTATGACGTAATTATCAATATTTTCCTGCTTTTAAAACGTAATCATTTAATTCTGTTCTGATTTGAAATTTTGTTTCTGTTTATAATAGTCACGTGTAAATATATATTTTTTTTAATTTGAGGGAAATATTATTCTTTGCGCTGTTTTCACAATTGGAAACAATTTAAAATAATAACCTTTTCTATAATATGTAAAAAATATTTTTCGAAATGATGAAAATTTTAATTTAAAATGGAAATATACCCTCAAGAAATGAGTCAAATTAAAAAAAATAAATGCAGTCTACACACCTCGAGCTCGTAATATATATAGTATATCCTTAGAAGAAATGATTAAATTTCTATGTATAGTTTTTGCTCCTATAAAACTTTTTTAATGGAACGATTTTGACCAAATTTAACATTAAATATCTCTTAAAAGTAATAATTTGATTTAAAAACTGTCTGCATCAGCGTGTTTATCAAACATTTTTCTATAATAATACCAATTTTCATATTTTTGTGTGCTGTAGTTTTCTTAATATTAACAAAAAAAGGCTCCCGGTCAAAAAAAAAAAAAAAAAAAAAAAAAAAAAAAAAAAAAAAAAAAAAAATTCTTTTATTGCGGCAGTGACAGCCTTAGTTACTTTTTGTAGAATAGAGAGATACATCAAAAGGGTTAAAAAAAAAATGCAATTTAACAAATTACAACGACCATTTGGAAAATGATTTTTTCAAAGACTAAAATTCAAGATAGCACGGAGATGATCATACAGTACGTACGCCGTGAGTACTGTAAATTTTTAAACTTCTACGGGGCTGGTCATTCATTACGTACGTCATGGATTAAACATTAATACTCCTGGACCAATTTTAAATGAAATTTCATTCTTAAACTTCTAAACATCCCACAATATTACTTTTTACACCGTCGTATAGAGAAAAAAATGTACTTCTAAATGCAATTTGTTTGAAAGCTGTATCTCAATTTGTTTCTGAGTTATTAATTTTATTTGTAGTTTTTATTACTTTTTTGTCATAGTGGCAACAGAAGTATCCATCTCTGTTGAAGGTAAAGGGAAAATACAGATTACCGTATAGACACATCAGAAAATGAATAAAATGCGAATTCAACCAATAAAACGCTTCAGATATGTTTTTGATTTCCTACCCTGACCGAGGACAATAACCATTTTTCCAAATGGTTAAAAAAAAAAAAAATACGTACATACCTTAAAAGCGCATCCGAGTGACACCGATGATGCCAATGTCCCTTCCAGTTGGAAAAATCTAAACTTTCTTCCTTAAAATCTACTTGTTGCAGCTAGTGAGAGTGCTAGTGAGAGTCAAGGAAACAATGATTAGACAAACAAATATTACATAACGAGCTCATTATACATTTCGATTTTTTATGCTTTATTATCATTATTATGCTTCAGTTTACGATACATGCTTTACTTTTAAATTTCTAATGTTAGTATGTTTCTAATAATTTAATTTTCGAAAGTAATATGGCTTTTTAAAAATAATTAAATGAATTTAAAACATTTTGATTTACATAAAAGTTATTATTTTTTTTTTCTTATCTTAGACAAATACTTTTTTAATGGTAACAGGAAAAGCCCTTTTATACATATCTTTTCGAAACTTTTTCCTTGGTCCTTGACAATTGAAATAAACGAGCCTTTGTATGCAGTTGATTAACGATCCTTTATTATAGTTGGTTTCAAACACGTTTATTTGCAAAGGGAAATATAATTTTAATGAAAATTGTAATGAATGACACTTTTCCCTCCTCATATTTTTTGGTTCTGGTAAGTTAACTTTCACAGAACTCAAGGATGATTTTTTTGTATAAATTGATAAAATTTTAGTAGAAACTACCCTTTAAGCATTAATAAAAGTAAAATAATAATAAAAAAAATAAAAATTACTTTATAACCTTTTAATGCTTATCTTAAAAATTACTCCTGATTTCATGATTGTAATTTACGTTGTTCCAAGAAATTTCCATTATAAAGGACTGCACAAAAGAATTCCTACACATTACTCTAAAGCAATTGGGCAGAAAATGGATTTTTACTGATGAGTTGCATGTTCTTGACATAGCTTATCCAGTTATCTCATTTCATAGTATGAAAAAAATGAATTTTCTTAATAATATTCTATTATTTATTCTAGGAAAGTGTTTCATAATCTATGGTTCATGCATGATTTTAAATTAGTTTTTTAAATAATTTAATTTGTTTAAAACAATTTGAATTATAGAAAAAAATATATATATTAGATAAAAAAAAAATATGATAACAGGACAAATCATTTTCATTTTTTTTTCTTTTAGAATCTTTTCACATTTTCCTCGGTTCTTGACACTTCGAAATAACGATCCTTTATCAGTGTTGAATTCAGGGCGTAGCCGGGAGCATTCCCCCCCTTCGCCTCCCCGGAGAAATGAGATGTCCCCCCCCCAAAAAAAAAGATCTGAGATTTTGTGTTTTCAATGGTCAAAATGTGTAATCCCCCTCCCGGAACTCTACAATGACCCCCCCCCCCTCCCCCGGAGCCACAGATATCCCTCCGGGAGAAAAGTGTCTGATTTCAACACAGTAGTCGATTTCGAAAAGCTTTATTTATAAAGAGGTTTTAAGTAATAACGTTTATGAAGGACACATTTTTTCATTATATCCCGTTTCTGCTGTTAAGTTGATTTTTATACATGTTGATTCAAAATGATCGGAGAAATTTAAATATATTATTCATTCAATAAGACAATTTTTTTCTCTGAAAATTTCTTTATATATAAATTATATTTTGTTTATATTTGAAAAAAAAAAGTATGCATTTAAATATATATATATTTTGGATTACTGTTGCAAACCTTTCATATATCCACTAACAATGAAATTCTGTGGAGTAACTTCCGAAATATAGTCGCAAACGTAATTTTAAAGTATTCAGAGCACGGAGGCATCTATTTTTAATTTCAACACATTGTCATTTGTCATTAAGTTTGAAGTATTCTCACTGAATTAGAAATGGTCATAAAGTAGCTTCCGTTCCTCATTTAATAGGTAAACATTATTTATGTAACAAAAATATGATTTTAATTTATGGGCTATTCCATGTCACGTGTGGGACAGCTTTTCTTCGTATTTCTGCTGTTTTAACAATGTTATTATATCCTCAAATTGAAACAACCATATTAGTATGAAAATATAGAGTTTTTTTAATGCATAGTTAATGTTTTAAAAACTTATAAGTCAACAGATATACGTAGGTATTTATGTAAGTGTCGCGCTCAGGACATTTTGTCAGTTTTTCATGGAATGGCCTTGAAAAGGTCAGATTACTTTGGTCTAGTATTTAAAATGTGGAAATTTTTATTATCCATTATTTTTTATTTTTTATTTACTATTAAAAACGGCCAGCTTACTAAGGGCCATGGCTTAAAATGTGAAGATTTTAAAATTTATTAAAGGGCCATCCCAAATCACGTATGAAACGGCTTTTCTACATATTACTGCTGTTTTAACATTGCTATTGTATCCTCAAACAAAAAAAACTATGCTAATATGAAAATAGAGGTTATTTTGTTAATTTTAATGTATAGTTTATATTTTAACAACTTATGGCACAGATGTCATATACGCCCAATATTGGCGCGATTTTTTTCTGACGCCGTTTTGACGAAAACATCAACAGCATAAATAAAAACATCCGGATTACCATATCAAGCAAAATAACGATACTTTTTCGCCAGTTAAGTACCCTTTGCATATACGACATTGGCGTCAGGAAAAAATCGCACCATATATGACATCTGTGCCCAACTTATAAGTTAATAGATATAGGTATATATATATATATGTAAGCATCACGGCGGGACATTTTGTCCGTTTCTCATGGAATAGCCCTTATGCAGATAGTTTCTTAGATATTTGTTTTATATTGTATATCTTAAATTAATATGGGATTATGAAACAAAATATTATGTATTTCTATCCTTTAGAAATAATTTCGGGCTCTCTTTTTAGAGGCCAAATATTTGAATACCAATAATTTTTTTTAATTTTTTTCGCTCTATTTTTCCAAGATTAAATAAGTCAAAGAGGACTTTTAGAAAATACTGGTGCCTAAATTCAAATTCGCCTACAACAGCCGCCATTTTTTTATTAGCGCTCAGGCCCAGTATTCAGGGGGTGGTGTCCAAACCTGATAACGATAGTGTGTGGCAGAAAATTGTTAATAACATTTTTAAATTATTTGAAGATTAATTTTCTCATTTAAAAATCTCTTTCTACATAGAATCTTAGATAAAAGTTAATCCTAAATACTCCTTCACCCTCCCCTCCAACATTTAGTAATTTTCTTGTCTTTGAAAATCTGTGTAAAATTAGAAAATTTGTTATTTATACCCAAATACTGGTAGAAATCAGTTACAATTGTTACTCTCTTAAAATATCATGTACACATATGGCAGAAATATGTGAGTTCTGTTTTCCAGTAATTATGAAAAAAGGCTTTAAACATAAAGCGAGGATAGAAAAGAGGCTTCTTTATGTTATCCCACGCCTTCTTTATGTTACTAAAGCTGTAACAAGTGTCCCATTGTGGGAAATCTGAAATATCTCATTCAAAACTTTTTACACTGCTCAGAAAACAGCGTACGGTAGGAAATGTAAAAGCAACTCTACTCTGATTTTTGACTAAGTCCAGAAAACTGCCGCTAATCTTCATAAGGTTAGATCAGTCATCACCATTCCTCCTGGTTGACGTTATAGCGAAGGCAACTTCAAAAGGAATGCGGAGAAATCTCTCTTTCAACTCACCGAAGACGGCTCGGCGAAATCCATTACGCCAAACTGAAATTTTTCGACTGTGAGAACATGAAATACCTTTTCATCATATGAGAGCGAACTTTCTTAGTGACATCATGCACTATCGATCCGTATGGCTATTAAAAATAACCTTTTTTTCTCTCCGAAAGATGTAGAGGTGATATAAGCGAATGCAAGTCGATTCTAAGCAGCTTCTGAATGGAATTGTGATTCCAGTTTTGTTTTAGACTCATAGTCATAGCGCTGATGTACAGAGTTGTCTCTTCGGGCAATCACAAAGGATTTCCGTTGATTTTAGCTCGAAATAGCCGGCGAGGCTTATTCTTCCAGGTACGGAAGGGAACGAACGACGCAGCCCGGACTCATAGCAAGGAAAGCAAACCGACCTACTGTCAAACACAAAAGCGATTTCACCCCGACCAGCGTTTGGGACCCTGCTACGAAAGCAAACGGTAGAGGAACTATTTTTATTTTACGATAAAAACTTGATTGAGAACTTTATTAACTTTGACATGTCATAATTCAGTGGCGTAGTTGTTGGACTCTTCTTTTAATTGATATTGATTACAACCTATGCAGAACCCAAGAAAACGTTGTGATTCTCTTTTAATCAAAGATTTTTACTGTTGTGCAAAGTCCTCAAAGTGTGGTAGCGAGAGCGATAAATATACTTCGAAGGTGTGAAGTTTAGTATAACTCAGTCGTAGAAAATATTAAGTTATTTTATTATGATAAAAATAAACAGGTATATTTCTTGATTAACGCTACTAAATATCACAAACACAACAATAATAATTATAGTTGAGTACTGGTGAAAATATATACAGCCACAAGGTGGCAGCTATAACATTATAAGTCCAAATTTTAGGAGATGAAAAGCTCACAGTCTTAATTGTCACTAAGATCAGGTGTGATCTAATAGCGGAATCGTTCTACCAAAGTTTCCCTTTCACCGGCAAAGTAGCGTCTTGCTAACTATTGCCGTCTCTGGGCCGCGAGTTCGTTCGCCGATGAAGCTCTGCACCTTCCCGGGATCAAGACGACCCCCTAGTCAAAATTCAGAGGCAAATCATCGGTTCAACCGATCAATGCTCTCCCAAGTCTCGAAGAAGCACTAATTAACTTCTTAATCATTGTCTCATCTATTTCTTATAGATTATTTGTCCAGGCCCTCTGTGTACCTGGATTTTGGCAAATCTCTGTCCTTTTCTCACCTGAGTGTTCAGCTAGGGTTTTCATATTACCCGCCTTCTCTTACGCTGTACATCTGGAGGAAATGCCTTCTAAAGCGAAAGTATTTTTCTAGTTTCACTCTGTCGGGAGATCAAAAGTCGTTCATGGTGGCCTTGCACTTAAGTGCCTGTCAAAGACTATCGAGCCTCAAAAGATTGATCATGATGTAACGTTTGCTCTAATGTCCCCGACGGATTAGTGAACTTTGACCATTTCTTGGTCGATTTGGTAAAACACATTGCAGTTCCTATGCTGAGAAGCTGTGTCGTCTTAGTGTTTTTATATAAGGAATATTGTAATGTTCTGGGTCTGTACACTGTGTTAATATATTTTTTTAATATAACGAATTTTTGAATGTAAACATTTCTTTGTTTTTAATAAGAATGGATCCATGAGGTCATATGCTACCATTTCAAACACAGCATTGGCCTCCGCAACGCCCTCAATAACAATTCAATACCTTTTCTGACTGATTGTTGTAAAAGACTTTAATAAAAGTAGATTAGATTATCGTTTCTGAAATAAGAAGCTTTTTTCTTTCTTTCTTTTCTTTTTTTTCTTTTTCAATTTGCAAATAAATAAAATTTTTACTTTGATCCCGAGCCCGAAGACTAGTATAAAAAACCTAGCCAATTTCGGGCCTGGTCTTGGTTTTAGCCTGTCTCATCAATGGTAGCCTCCGTTTCAGTATTACTAAATAAATTAAACCCTATATCGTTATGAAATAAATGAATCCCCAATGATAAAAAGACTATAAAACCAGCTATGTAAATTTGAAAAAGGGTGAATTTTGGATATTAATGTAAAATTTACTGGTTTTAATTTTGTTCTTGAAATTTTTACACTCAAAAAAGAAATGTTTCTTCGTCGAAGGATCCTGGCGCAATATTAGGCTCAAATATAACCCTATTACATGGAAAATGAAAATATCATTTAAACTAAGGCGATAAGATGCTACATATTTGAGCATCTATTCCATATTGTACATGAATATTGAAAGGCCAGATTCTTCTGCTGAAATAAATGAATTTTAAATATACATTACATATTTACCTATAAATAATATCTGAATGGTACTATTAGAATGTATGACGTCGACGTCCTTCACTTGGAGAAATAAAATTCCTTCCTTAAAATCCTCTTCCCGCAGCTAATGAGAGAAAGAGAAAGTAACAATGATTATACAAGAAAAAAAAATGACAACGACTTTTCACCTTCTTTTCCCTTTTTTTAATGAAGAATAAATATTTGAAATAAGATAAACTAAGAGCTTATTTTTATGAAAATCTTACTCGAAGATAAATCTTAAGGGTTAAGGTTAGTCAGATCAGAGGCCTGGAAAAAAAGACATATATATATATATATACATATTAAACTGTTGTATAACTTTTTTTTTACATATAATACCAAGTTTTCACACTATATTTTAATTAAATATAGAGTCTAATGGTAATTCAAACGTAAACATTGCATAAGGATTCAATTGAGAAGGCGTTTCGGCCGGTGAAGAACTAGCAGATGTCGCTGCGATTGACATTTTTCTTTCAGCATCGTTCAACATTTATGGAATTCAATTTTTTAGTGCTTTTTAAAGCATTACTGGAATAGCCGGTTGCTACATTATATCTTTTAGACGAAATATTGTTGAGTTAGCGTTCCAGTCCATTATGCAGTTCAGTGGTATCAACAGTTTAACTGAACTCGTCGAAGCGAGTATCGCCAAGTTCCTGGTATGTATGTTTGACATAGTTTGGACAAAATGTTCTGTCTGGAGTATGCGTCCTGATCCTGAAGGTATGTCCGCGACCAACGAAACACAAGGCCGGTTCATGACGTTTAAAACGTCACACAGAGTGGATCATCTTTGATGACGATTGGTAAAAAGCGACGCGCCCATTGTTTTGTGCTAATCGCCGTGTAAAGATGATCCACTCCGTGTGACGTTTTAAAGGTCATGAATCGGCCATGTATTTCGTTGGTCGCGGTATGTCGCCACTCTCATATAGAAACAGCTTAGATGCTATTTCCTGCCGTATGTAACGAATGAAACAATGCAGATAATACAGTAGTACCTACGATGGTCTTTATGCCTTCGTTTACCATACCATCAATCGTATTATCTTGATGCGTAGATGTTGAGCAAGTGGAATTTGAAAAATAAGTTCCGGAGCATTTGAATTGATAGCTAAGCAAACTGAGTGTAAGGGGGGGGGACCCCAGAACCATACAATTTTTTCCTTTATATAAATTAAATTCACTAAAATAACACTAATAACTTAAAAATACAGAAAATATGAAAAAAAAGAAATAAAAGCGATATTATAAAATTTGCAATCACGGCCCCGACGGCCAATTTTAGCAAATAATGAAATCGCAGAAAGGCGAAGAATCAGAGAGCCGGAAAAATTTAGCACTAGCATCAGAAAGTGGATGTCTCAGAGAACCATAAAGTGAAAATTCATAGTCGGGTTTGATGTGTAACTTCAGCATTCAATAGAATGCCGAAGTTCAGCGAATAAAATTACGTGGTTCAGAAAGTAACTGAAATAAGGGAATTGCAAGTAAAAACTAGAAAATAAGAATAAATTGTAAGAAAATGAATTAATTCCGGTTCCAAATGCATAAGCTGCTATAACCATTCTTTTTCCAAATGGAAGCTATGCGGCAATGAATTATATTTTTTAGAAGATGGCATTATCATTTAAGGAGAAGGTTCTGATATGATTATCCAATACGTTGCCATACCATACATTCCTTAAGAGTGTATTATATGATGTTAAAGGACATGTCCGACAACTCGTATTGTGCTTTTAGTTTAGTTTTTACGTTAATTCCCAGGTTCGAGAGTCGTATGTATAAAATAAACAAGTTCTGGAAACATTGAAGATGAAATACTAATTTTATTAATAAATCAAGATGATAAAGATATCAACAACATGCCTCAAATATTTGTTTCTCATTATATATATATATATATATATATATATATATATATACCAACATTAAAGAATATGCATGAATATGTTTATATAGATTGGGATTTAACATTCATAGAGACTTTAGGATGCCAATGATGCCTAACTTTCATTCGTTTACTTAATTATTGGTTGCCAGAATTATTGATAAAGTGTTCCCACTCACCTCTTAACTTCCTCAGTCAGATGCATCATCAGCAATAATCCTTGGGTTTAATCCATGGCATTATATAGGAAACTGTGTATCACTAAAATATATTAATTACTCATATGCGGTCGCACGGAAGCAAAACCCGCATTCTTTTGCATGTGCCCGGAGAATACAAAGCTCTCCCTTCTGAATCTAAACTCCTTCTCCTTCACTTCCCAAATTCTCATCTCTTTCTTCATTTTACTGTCTGCTCAAAATACCGCTTAAGAATAGGGATGCTCATGCAAACGTAACTCAGAGCTTATGACACTATCACTTGCCTGTAGAATTTTCGTATGGCACAAGGTGTTCATCGTTTACTGAAATTTCGGCCACACTCTCATTTCTATTATCTATATTGCAAAGGAGAAACGTATCTGTGCGTAAAGTTGACGTCCTTTTGCGAATGGCAACAGAAGTAACACAAATTTCGCTTTTACAGTAATTTGTTTTATTTTTTAAAATTCTAAACATCGCTCTATGTCTTCTTTTCACCAAAATACAAAGATAACATTTTTTGTTTTCGCCTGTTTTCTTGTTTTTTTTAAACACTTTCCAACATAGTTTATAAGTGTTCATGACTTAGGTTTGTCTGGCCATTTGCCTGTCTGTCTGGTCGTGCTGTAACTCACGTAAATAAGCTGGGATTGCCATGTAATTGATATATATTACTGAGATTTACTATGGCATGTTCGGTATTGAAAACGAATTGCGTAGTTTTTACTCTTCGTTTACACGGACAATCAAAAGAATTCTGTTACATTATGGTCTATAGGGAAGAAAGCTTTTGCAGTATAATTCAAAATACATGTTATACTATTTCAAACGTATTGAAATTGATATATCTCAATGAGGAGCCCTACAATGCACTTACTGTAAAATAAGGTGTCCATAACATTTATCGTTCATTTACAGGGACACACAAAATAATTCAGTTTACTATGACTGATTATTGTCGGAAGTACGTTTTCAAAAGTGGTTTTAAATTTAACTAATCTTTTACCTATTACTTGGTGTGCATATATTCTATAGCTAATATACAAGGCTACGTAAAATACTTCGAGTACCCTTTTGTTTACTGACGAAAATTGCTGAAGGGGAATTTTCAACCGTGTCGTGCGTATGCGTTTCTAACTGAACTAAATTTTAGCATATTATGCAGTATATATACAAATCTACAGTTCATATACAGAACTGTACATAATCATTCAATACTTTTCCGACTGTTGACGGTAAATGCTGAAATTGGGTTTTCAAATAAGTTATGCGTTTTCAAAATTGTTTATTTAGATATCATCTTTCATCTTATTAAACAGCAAAATTTTGTTACAGTATTCTGAATGTATTGGAAACTGTTTGATAATCTATGCTTGAAGCATGTTTTTTTTTTCTTTCTTTCGTTACTTTAAAGGTTTTAATTTTCGTAAAAATTGACTAATCGTCACGAATTTCGAACGCGGTGTTAAGTTATATAGTACTTACTACTTTACGTCTTTAAAATAGGCCTGCTGTAGTATGTACATATTTTTTTTATAGTCATGCCAAAAATTTTAATGTATCATTATCTGCTGTACGTGGAAATGTGAAATGTCGGCAAAAATGGGATTTTAAAAGACTGGGGATAATAATAAAGGTTTGTCACAAAAATAGTCTGCCAAACCACTCTTGTGATATATGAGATATGACTTCTCGCATTGTCATAGGAAACACATCTATGTACATATTTTTAATAAATCTAGCATATCAGGAATTGAGTGAAAAATTGATTTCAAAATTCCACCTTTACTTACATAAACCAAGTTAAGTTAAATATAAAAGTGTAAAACAAAAGATCCTATTTTGAAGACATATCTTTGTAAAGAACAGCTAGAGAAAATAAGTTTAAGTTAGTGGAATGCGTGGAAATATCTTGGAATATACTATCCAACATCCTTGGGTGTGCTGAGATACACTAACTGGTGCAAAACTAAACTGTAACAACAATACACTAACTGGTGTGTAATAAACATCCGTGAACATCCGAGCAATAAGATAAGTAATAATGCCTTGCAATGGGTTTTATTTGTTTTATCTAAAATGAGTTAGTTAAGAATTTGAAAAACAGTAAAACACATAAACTACTGATGACAAGGATTTCTATATTTTAAGCTGTTCTAGTTGACCAAGTATAACAGAATATGATATCACTGACACCGCCGCAGTAACTAGTAACCCTCTCTGAATATGAAAAGCTTTCCATGCCGTTAAAACAATGCTTCCTCTATCTTCCATCAAAGTCAGAATTTCTTCTGTCACATCGTCAAGGAAATAGCTGTTGTTTCCTGAAGCATAACAATTATTCAACTTCATTCTTCGCAACTTTCTGATATCGTTTTGAAGTTTATCAGCGGCCAGTACTACAGATATAAATGAAGCAAATGATCCTACCATGTAAGTAGCTGTACTAAAAGTCAGATAAGACACCGAGTGATATATTGGATGAAAAAGAAACGCAACTACAATACGAAAGAATACGCCAAAAGCTATAGCTAACACGACAGAAATTGAACTACACATCGCTTCTTCAATACCTTGAAGAGCTTTTATGATATCGATATATAGCGTATTTTTCTTACCTTCAGTCCAATGTTTGGGAATTATATCATCGGTTAAACATCTGACAGAAGAATTGAGTTCCGTGCAAATGTAAAAGAAAAAAGCGGTCACAGAATACAATAAACCATGAACATAAAACTGTCTGAGTGTTTGCAGGGTAATTAATAAAGCTATTTGTAATTTTTTATTCGAAACAAAATTCCACATATCTCGACATCTTTCTGTCTCTAATGGTAATACAGAATCATGAAGAGTTATCATAACTGGCGTCAGAATAATTACTAGTACAAAAAAGATGCAAATGAGTGACAATTTTGATGACTTCGGTGGTTTGCTAATTTTTTTAACCGCACCTACAACATTTGTGCATTTTCTCTCATTTTTGCATAGCATGCACCACATTATGAAAGACATGACATCAAATATAACAATAAATATATTGTCTGTCATTAAATTTCTCCATAAGCAATAACAATCTGATATAACTACCAACACAAAAATCAGAAAAATCATCACCCGATGTGCTACATTCGCATTACTTTTTATTTTAGACTTTGTCATATTTATATTATAAAAGAAAAGAAGAAATCCAATATATCGCAAGGGTTCTATTCGTGAGCAAACGTGGCCTTTTTTCCTACACATTATGTCATGTACCTCAGTGTTGTAATGTGTGCTGGTTATTTCGCAAGTTACAGTGAATTTTTGCTTTATTTTAACATTTAGTTCCAATTATAACTTTGAATTGATCTCTCAACTTTATAGATTGATTGCAATAAGCAATTATTTCGATGAGTGGATTTTTGCTTTATTTTAATCACTGCTGCTTATTTCCAGTTATCACCTTGAATTGATTTCTCGACTTTCTAGATTGATTGTAATCGGCAATTATTCCGATCAGTGGATTTTTGCTTTATTTTAATCACTGCTTAGTTCAAATTATCTCCTGGAACTGATTTCTCAACTTTCTAGATTGATTGTAATCGGCAATTATTCCGATGAATGGATTTTTGCTTTATCATATGCTTTATCACCACTGCTTAGTTCCAATTATATCCTACAACTGATCTCTCCACTTTCTAGATTGATTGTAATCGGCAGTTATCGGCAGTTATGAGTGGATTTTTTGCTTTATTTTAACCTCTGCTTAGTTCCCAGTTAACTCCTTGAATTGATCTGTCAACTTTTTAAATTGTTCATAATCGGCAATTATTTCGATGATCGCTAATTTAGATGCCGTCGATGATCGACAATGATTTCTGATTTGTTCTTTTTCTTCGTTCGTTTCGTTCGTTCCACTCCGCAGCTTACGGGATATCAAGTTAAATTCAAAGGAATTCTAAGAAAGGGGGTCGAAAATATTTATATGTACTCGTGGTTCGGAAAGAACCGCTTGCACACAAAGAATATGATTGTTTAAATTCAAAATGGATTTTGCACACAAAGAATGTGAGAGTAAAAAAAAAAAGGGTTTAAAAATTGATTTCGGTTAACCCTGAGTTTCGGTTAAAAGAGGTTCTACTGTATATAAAATATGCTGGTAATTTTACAAATTGTAAATAAGAATGTTTTTGCTTTAAGATACTGTTTAGTTCCAATTATTTTCTTTTATTGATTTCTTAACACTTTCTAGATTGAGATGATTTAGTTTATTCTATGGAAAATTCTATGAAAATATTGATCAGTTGCAGCTTGTATACTGTAATTCAGAATTTCGTAAAGGATAGAAATCGTTATATTAGATGCTAATCTTACCCATCTGGATATCAAAAGAAATAACTTGTAACATAGATTTGAGTAGAAGATTGTATTATAAGTAATAGTGACAGTAGAATAAGATTACTTATCTTCCTTCCATCCAATTCCATTACCAATCCGCAAGCATTCAATAACAATATGTTATGTTATATTCATAAAAGTATTTATGCTACAAGTTCACATTATGGAAGGGTAAACCAATGCAGCAAGTCTCACACAATGATGCATATTTTTTACACTATCAAACATCTTCTCCACATTAGTTAAAACTTAAAATCTGAGAAAAAAAAAGATCACATAAAATAAAAAAACGCATATACATAAATAGAATGTAGAATAAGATCAGTAGAATACAGAATGTCTTATATCGAATAAAATGAATTATTATCCGGTGCCATTACCAGATCACACTCACACAACAAGATTAAGTAATGATGCATGAGTTTCTGCGGTTATTTTGAAAATTGACACCATAAAAGCGTTAACTGTACGATAGACCTTACATACTTAACTATTTGTATATATTTTTAATGTACTACATTCAAATTATCTTCTCCATATTAATGATAAGCTAAAAACTGAAGGGAAAATCATATATCATAATAAAAAGAGAACACAAAAACCACTTTCTAATACGAGTGTCTGAATTTCTAAACGAAGGAACACCTGGTAATATACTTTATAGGATAAACAATTATGTTATAAAGAATTCTGGATGAAAAATGGATTATTGAACAAGTGACTTTGATTTTAGAAAAATAAAACAGAAGATCGATATTGAATTTAATCTCGATATCCAATATGATATGATTTATAAAAGTAACGGTAATAATAATTTTTAACGTCACGCATCATTCTGCAAGAACAATGCCTTATATAAATGTGATCATTTAAAAACAATTGAGATTTTATGTATTTCTAGATTTTATTTCGATTTTGAACTTGATTATTACCTCCAATATGAAACCGATGATTCCTGATTTTAACAACTTTGTTTCTACCTTCTATGTTTTCTGTGTATTGAAATACATTATGTATATTCAATAACGTATTACCTACATTACCATAATATTACAATAAAACATCCAATTCTTTGCGAAATGTTAACAATATATTCAAATGTTTCGAATGAGTGCCATTGGAATAAATATTATTCTGAATTTAGTATATTGATTTAAATATAAAGTCAAACTTTTCACATTTATAAATTCTGAAAAAAGATTATCAAGCATCAAAAAACGAAAATAAAGAAAGCAGAAATCAAATGATCCAAAGCACGAAATCAGGAGATTATCATAACTATTAGTCTCATTATTGGAGAAATAATTGCTAAAAAAGTTCGTAAATAAAGTATGAAGATGATTTTTCACTTTAATCTAGCCATATGAAAAAAAAAAAATACATTAATGGTTTGCAAAATAAGTTACATACGAGGCATTCTCACAAAATTTTAACGTCAAGGAATAAAAATATGATGAAGTAAAACTTAATAAAATAACATTTTAAACTTATAGACGAATACCTTAATGATTCAAAATGAAGAAAAAATGGTCAGCAGCGACGATTTTTTTAAAATTTAACTGAGGTTTAAGTTAAACTTGCGAGTTTAATTTTTCCTACCGTTTTACCTCTCTAACTTTTTATTTTCTTCTAAATTTTTACTTATAATGAATTTGCATAGTACCCACATGACATTCAAATAAGAAAGAATAACAATGTAGTATTTTTAGTACAAAATTTTGGTATGACATTGTCTTAAAGGAGTGTTAAAGAAGGGACGGTAAGGGAAAAAAGAGGATCGTAAGGGGAAAAAAAAAAGCGGGCAGTAAGAAAAAAGAACGCAATCATCACAAAGACAGCAAATCATGTTAAGACTAAGTGACAGCCACAATGTTCATTGATTTCCAGCAACAGTTATTTACATTGGATTAAATTAAAAAAATAATTTAATTTACCTTGAAAAGTGCAGGAATAAACCTAGGGGATGGTAAGACTATATCTACTAAAAAACAACTTTTCAAAAGTAAAAAAAAAGCCAAGCAAAAAAAAAAAAAAAAAAAAAAAAAAAAAGAAAAGAAAAGAAAAAAGGTGAAAGTTGTGGCTAAAAATAGTGTGATATCAAATTTCCAAGCTTATATTACGGTACTTATTTACATTTTTTGATAAAAATTTACCATATGTAAGTCGAGTACCTAAGTATGCGTTGATAGAAAGCCTTTTCTCCTTTACTAAATGCATCATAACGTGTTTCTGAAAATTAATTTTTTTTTAAATTATGCACGATGGGCTTGGCGGCCATCTTTCCATATTTTACACAAATTTCTAAGCACACAAGTTCATTGTTAAGATTGGAAGTTCGAAATTGTTACTAAAGCAAACGTTTTATTCTTTTAATTTATGGAAATGAGTGCCTAAAAATTTGTGTCTAAAAATAAAGCTGAAGTAACCTCAGGTTTCATCTTATGATTCTCTTTTTTCGGAGGGGGGTTAATTAATTAGTTAAAGCAGTAAAAATCAATTTGTTTTTTCAAAATAAAAAACTTTCTTAATTTATCTGTCTGTAGCTAAAACTAGAAGTTCGAAATTCTTAATAATGCAAATATGTTACGAGCTTGAGTGCTTAGAAATTTGTGTAAAATATGGAAAGATGGCCGCCAAGCCCATCATGCATAATTTAAAAAAAAATTAATTTTCAGAAACACGTTATGATGTATTTAGTAAAGGAGAAAAGGCTTTCTATCAACGCATACTTAGGTACTCGACTTACATATGGTAAATTTTTATCAAAAAATGTTAAATAAGTACCGTAATATAGGCTTGGAAATTTGATATCACACTATTTTTAGCCACAACTTTCACCTTTTTTCTTTCTTTCTTATTTTTTTTTTTTGCTTGGCTTTTTTTTACTTTTGAAAAGTTGTTTTTTAGTAGATATCAGTTCTTTTTTTAAAACAAATGATATATAATTGAAATAATTCTACTAGCTCAAATTAAAATTAGTCCTTGTATAGCCTTTATAAGCAGGGAGCAAACACATTATTATACATTTTGTTTACCTATCATTCATTTTTTATAGTGATTAATAATTTAAAAGTAAGGAAAGTCAATTTCTTCTTTCAAAGTATCAGTCTTTCTCAATTTATATCTCCTTAAAATTTTCTACGAAAGATGAAAATTTAGTAAAAAACAGAGTCGAAATAAAATATATATTTACAGTTAGTCTGTCAGTTAATTGTTTTTTCTAACTTTTTTGCTGACGGTTTTGCAAAATAAATTTACCTCTTCAAATACCTACGGTTAATCCGAGAATGAAACCCCGCAGGCATCTAAAGAATTGAAGATCTGTAAATCTAGTAATTCTAGACATAATAAAGGAACATTTTTGATAAAAAAAATCTAAAAATTTAAAGATATAAACTGTACATATAACTTCATCTTCATTTAGATCGTGATATAGAGAAGAAAGAATAAATATGTAATTTTACTCATGTCTGTTTATCCATACCTATTTGCATAAATGTGAGGATATTAATTTACTATAAAATTTCCCCTAAATTGATTATCTTTAATAGTCTATTATTAAAGTCGCATATACATTAGAATTAAATATTTTTCGGTTAAAAATTGCCTGAAATCTATAGTCTTATTGTTCGTCAAATTTGTTTTTTTTTTTTATGCCCAGACTCTTTTTCAGAAGTCTGACAAAAGATCACAGACATATTGAAGCTATCCAAATTCTTATATCTTTCTATCGTATTTCCTTTTTTGAGGGGGGTGTGAGGAAGAGCCCTTAAGAACTTCGTTTTGTTCTCAGAATTCTGAATTATTCATTCAAAAGATCTACCTACATAAGTCTTGTTGCAGAATTTTCATTAGCTAAGAGTTGCATCAAGTTATACATCATGTGAATCTATTAAATTAATTTTGTGAAATACTATATGGGAGCCATTGATATTTCCAGACCATTTGCCTACATTTTAAACTTGAGTTATTTACTACAATTCATTAATTTTCTATACGAATTAAAGAAGTCTATGTTTCCATGCCAACTGTACCTTTCACTATTGCTTGCTTGTTTGTTTGATTTATTGAGCACATACATCATATCACATGCCGATCACGGCGGGATTCGAATCGGCTTCCAGCTACGCTCTCAAGCGATTAGCGGCATGGTGTCTTATCCACTCAGCCACGGTGGGCCACTATTGCTTTCTCTAATGCCCAGATACTCAAATTTAACCAACTGCACTTAGAATCATGGTCATAACAGAGAACATTTATGTGTTAGAGCAGTGTTGCCAGTGGGCTACTTTTTTTTAATTCAGATTTCTTGATTACCAGCACTTATTATAAACGGTAAAATTCCCTTTGTTTTCGCCTTAATTAATATGTCATTAAATAAGGCACATTTTACAATTTCAAAAAAGTGGTGCCAATCAAGTATATGAATTAAAAAAAGTAGTCCATCTGGCAACACTGTGTTAGAGTGGTGACATATGCACAAGTCGTGTACTCGTATTCAATTTTTTGTCCAAAGTACGGTAACTCAGTTTTCAGTAATAGACGAGGAACATTTCAATTAAACTAACCAGAAAAGTTAACAAACATTGGCTTCCTGATTTGATTTTATTCAAAATTGTTTTAACCAACCAAAGTTAATGTCCGGGATCCAGATAAATTTTTCTCTGTTAGTAAAATTACATTGACCAATCAGTCGCCTCCATCCTTGCAGGCTTTTCGGTGTTTACTGCAAACATCAAAAAGTTCGGAAAAATGCAGACGTCTGATTGATCAATCTCACCCCGCTAATAGCGAAAAATCTATCTTGATCCCGGCCTATTCAACGCCCTTTAAATATTGGAGAAAGCCTTGACACGTGTCAGGAAAACGTCACACAAAGCAGACAAAACAAAGAAGAAAATCATTCATTGGCTCGTTCATATTCACGAGCCAATGAATGATTTTGTTTCTTTGCTTTGCCTGCTTTGTGTGATGTTTTCGTGACGGGAGTCAAGAATTTCTCAAATATTTAGGAGGCTTTGGCTTATTTCACCACCATGAAGTTATGAAAGGAGATGAACAGACATGTCAATCTTCCCGTGTGAAAAACTAGTTACCAAAAAAACGAGTTCTTTCCTTCTCTTCTGCCCTTTTCTCTCTTGATTTTGACCGATAGCAGCCCATTTAGCAGTCTCCAGTACAAGATGCCGCTATATACGGTGGACGCAGGAGGGAGGGTGTTAGCTCGACCAATGACATAATAGGCCAGTTCATGATGTTTAAAAGTCACACGGAGTTGGATCGAGGCTAACGAAAAAGACAGGCTACCGCGGCGGGTCCGATTCTTCTTTTTTCACAAACCGCTGGAGTCACGTGATGCTCTTTTCACGCACCTTCTTTGGTGCATTCGAGCATCACGTGACTCCAGCGGTCTGTAAAAAAAGAAGAATCGAACCCACCGCGGTAGCCTGTCTTTTTCGTTAGCCTCAGAGTTGGATCATCTTTACACGATGATTAGTACAAAGCTGCGCGCCGATTTTTTTTGTGTCCATTGCCGTGTACAGATAATCAACTCCGTGTGACGTTATGAACTGGCCTTATGTGTTGTTGGCCACAGTTTAGGAACAGCTACAAATGACTTCATCTATATCTACTCCGAGGTAAACGAAAAAGACAGGCTACCGCGGTGCTACAGCGCCTAGAATATATAGTGTGGAAATCGGCTATCCCAGTAATACTTTAAAAAGTGCTAAAATATTGCATCTCTTAAATTTCAAATGATGCTGAAATCCAATGAATCGATCACAGCGATATCTGCAGGATATTTCCTAAAACTTCATGACGATTTGGTAACAGCGTCTAGAATACATAGTGTGGAAATATTTTATTAAACAACGCTAAAAATTTGTATCCCATAAATGATCGACGATACTGCTAAAATCCCATGTGTCGATCGCAGCGAAATCTGCGGGATTTTCGTATTACATTGTATAGACTAAGCAATATCTTGCAATTATAGAAAATATCCTGCAGACGTCGCTCCGATCTGTATATTTCAGCAGCATCGTTGCACATTTAAGGATACAATATTTTAGCACTTTTTTAAGTGTTACAGGGATAGCCAATTTCCACACTATATATTCTAGGCGCTATAATTTGGTTTAGACGCTGTAGTTTTTTTTTTTTTTTTTTTTTTTACATTTTATTAACATACATCTGACCTGTGTGCTTGGCGTCAAGCCCGCTGTAATAATACGATGTTTACTTTGAAAGTATATCACAGATGTCTCTGCGATCAGCTCTCTGGATTTCAGCGTCAGTGCACATTTAAGGGATACAACTTTTTAGCGCTGCTTGGATAGCAAATTTCCACATTATGTATTCTAGACGTTACTTTCTTCTTTAAAAAATATCCTGCAGATGCCGCTGCAAATGACTGCTTGGAATTCAACATCGTTGTACATTTAAGGGATTCACTATTTCCGCGCTTTTTTAAGTACTGCGCGGATAGTCGATTTCTACAAGATATAATCGAGGCCTATAACGGAGCTATAGTATCTAGAAGATATAGTTTAAAAATCGGCTTATTAAAAAGGTGCTAAAAAATTGTATCCCATAAATGTTGAACGAGGCTGAACGATGAATGTCGATCACAGCGACATATGGTAATTCCAACGTAACTATTTCAAAAGACATCAAATGAGAAAACGTTTCGCTCAGAGAAGATCTAGAAAATGTTGCTGCTATCGACATTTGTCATTGAGTATTTTTCAATATTTATGGGATTCAATTTTTAGCAATTTTTAAAGTATTACTGGAATAGCCGGTTTCCACACCATGACCATGATCTAGGTAGATTTTTCTTTGTTATCGCAACGAGATTGACCAATTAGAAGCCAGAATTATTGCTAACTTTTCACTGTTTGCAAAAATGCACCTGGATCTCGGCCTGTATTTCTAGACGTTATAACTGAGCTCAGGAATAGTACAGAAAGCAAACTCCGTATTTTGATACATTAAGGCCGGGATCCATTAGGAACAAGTGTGTCGCTATAACGAAGTAGCGACATATGGCCAATAAAGGTTTATTGGTAGAAGTGATAAAAACAAATCATTAAAGGTCTTTGCGAGCGTGTCATTATCGTCAGGCTAATGCATATTCAATTATTTGCCTAGTCTAATAAAGGTCGTCCATTCCAAATATGGGTTCAAGGCTGAAAATGTCACGTGGTACCGGCAATTTACCTAAAGAACTTCTAACTGACGAGAAGGGAAACAGGAAACTACTACTGCTTTCTCCCGTGAACTGTTTCATTGGCTAGCGGGGATTTACATTACGTCGACGGAGCCTTCCCTTCTTTACGTTACACGTTTTTGCCTTGACCACGTGAACATAACGTAGATAGAATAGCCTCTATTCAAGAAAGTGGATTGCCGTACTATAGCACCTAGAATATATAGTGTGGAAATTGGCTATCCCTGTAATACTTAAAAAAGTGCTAAAATATTGTATCCCTTAACTGTGCAACGATGCTGCTGAAATATACAGATCACAGCGACATCTGCAGGATATTTTCTCAAACTGCAAGATATTGCTAGTCTATACAATGTAATACTAAATCCCGCAGATGTCGCTGTGATCGATACTTGGGATTTTAGCAGTATCGTCGCACATTTAAGGGATACAAATTTTTAGCGTTGTTTGGATAGCATATTTCCACACAAGGTATTCTAGACGCTGTAGCCATACTTTCGGCAAAAACCTGAAATGAGCATGCTTCCTGTGCATATATCAGCACTCTTACGTATAAAGGCTCTCTGTTATGGTGTTGATTCTGAGCGCTCTTTGTTAAATTTCTATATTTGTGTTTCAGAGAAAGCAATACAGAAAAGCAGTGACCCGGAGCCGAACAATTTTTGATGCTCCAGCTCCAGCTCCGCTCCTAGAGAAAATACTGTGGCTCCAGCTCCGGCTCCGGCTCCAACTCGGCTCCGACTTCGCGCTTTTGAGTTGCAGATTTTAATTTACACGTTTAATTTTTTGCTCACAAATACTTTCTACCTCATTAAAGATCTGACAAAATGCATTTTTCTTCTCATCAAACTTCAAATGCTTGTTCAGAAAGTATGACATCTTTTAGCTTTTGGTTTTAAAATAGAAAGTTTTGTGGAATTTTAAACACAAAAATCTTAAATTTCTTCTACACTTTTCAAACAGCCAAAATTGTACGACTACACATGTAAACAACAGGCAGCCATATTTGTTTTCGAATAGTGTTGTCACTTAGTTCAAGTAGAAAGTAGAAGTAAAGTAGTGTTACCATATTTTGAGAAGGTTTCCTTCTCTAATAATAATAATAAAAACCTAAAAAATGATATAATTAAAATACTGAATAATGATGTACTAAATAAAATATTTTGAGCCTAGAAATTTAAAAGACTGAAAAAAAAAAAGATTTAAAAGAATATTAAAAACTAAAGGAGCCCTGGAGCTGGGGAAAATTTAGAGCTCCAGCTCCGGCTCCAGCTCCAGGGAAAACACAGCTCCGGAGCGCTCCGGCTCCGGGCTCCAGCTCCAGCTCCGGGTCCCTGCAGAAAAGTACTGTTACTATGGAAACAACAACTTCTTAATATCGAAATGTATAGCAAAGGAGTTCAGAATCAGTGCCTTAAATAGTTTCGAATATGTATTGTTGTTATGACAATCAATACCCTTCCTGGATGTGGAAATGCAAAATTGTGTTCAACATAATGGAGGATATTCCATCTACATTGTGATCACGTGGTCAAGGTAAAAACTTCTATCGTAAAGAAGGGAAGGGTCCGTAGACGTGTAATGGAAATCCCCGCTAGCCAATGAAACGGTTCATGAGGCAAAGTAGTAGTATCTTCCCTTCTTATCAGTTAGAAGTTCCTTGGATAAATTACCAGTATCACGTGACTTTTTTCAGCCTCGAACGCATATTTGGAATATCCTCCATTGGGTGCAATCTAGATAGATTTTTGGCTGTTAGAGAAACGAGATTCATCAATCAGAAGCGATGCATTTTTGTGAACTTTTCGCTGTTTGCAGAAATGCAGGCTATTGATTGGTGATTCTCGTTTCGCTAACAGCGAAAAATCTATCTGGATCCTAGCCTACATTTCTACAAACATTGCACTTCACGGCACTAAAAAAATGACTCAAAACTTTCATGACATAGGCCGGGATCCAGAAACAGCAAATATTGTCAAACATGCAGGCTTCTGATTGGTCAAACTCATTTCGCTAACAGCGAAAAATCTATCTGAATCTCAGCCATAGTTATCTTCGATGAAATCAATGCAAAAGGATAATATAAAAGAAAAGTATAAGATTTCTAAAATATTTTGGCGGGTTTATCGCTATTTGGCATAATTTGTAAACTTTAGAACTAATTAACAGTTTTTCGCTAATTATGTATAGAAAATTACTGTTTTTAAAGCTGAATTTTATAAAAGCACGTAGATTGAGTAAATATCTATCCAAAAATTCAATCCTTACTTTTTTCTGTCCATTATTTAAGTCTCTACCTCGATTTAAACATAAGTTGTGACGAAGAAAATAAATCTGTCATTTTCAGTATCTCGACGTTATTTTAAAAAATCCATATCTCTGTTTATAATTAATTTATGAGGATGCATTTGATCTCAAATTGAAGATCTTCTTTATTGGGTCCTTCTGGTGTTGGTTTTATTTTTCTGCGATGATTGCTTCTTTTGATATGGGAAATTTTACGCTGGCATATTTCGTCCATTTAACATGGAGAAGTTGTCTGCAGTATAATAAGCAGTTACGTTGTCTTGCCGTTATTCTTGGCGTTTGTTTGTTTGGCGGTGTTTTCATTTTTTTTTCAGCTTGGCTTGGTAGAACGACCGTCCTGCTTGATCATTAAAGCCACAATGCTTGAAATTAACATTTAAATTCTGCAGTAAATTTTATGTCAAAGAATTTTAGCCATTGTTTCTCTAGCAAACTTCTGTATGAGAAAAAAGTTGGAAAAAAAAAATTCTGTGGCTGCATCTGAAGTGATTTTCTGTATAGCAAGAGGGACGGTTAAGGAATCTAAAATTCAGGGACAGAGTTAAAAAAATAATATCAACCGTAAAACCGTGTGCAAGTTAAATTTTTTCTACATATTTATATAAATCAGTAGTCCCAGTTTCGGAAAAAATCGCACCGAATTAGTTTTATTCAAACAATTTTTTACAGACAGCTCCAAACTTAAAAATCAGCATCAAGGACACGGGACGGTAAGAAATTTCTTGGTATAGTTAGATCGTCTAAAACTCATTTATCTCGTTTATATTGTTATACAGTCATGCAGTGGGATGTTTCCCAGCATAAGAAAAAAACAAAACCAAGAATATGTACTAAAATAAAAATTATTATTCAGGGACTTAAAAGTCAAAAATTATGTGCGAATGCCTCAAATACTGATACAAATCAAAAATCATAGAAAGGGAAATTCGTATTGTGATTATAAACTTTTTATATAAATACTTCTTACATAAATTTTTTAACAAAAAAAAAAAAAAACTAGAGAACAGGAATTCTGCTTTTTCAGAATTTAGTGTCGCCCCGGCATTTCCATTACTTCAAATTTTCTTCTGGTGGACAGGTGGCTTCTATTATTATGAAACAGCCATTATAAATGAAGCCTTAAAAAAAAAATATGGCCATTTTTTTTCCTCATTGTGACCAGAAAATCAGAGTTTTAACATTTTACGGCAGCTCTTTCATCTTCACCTAACGCTTCATTTATAATGGCTGTTTCATAATAATAGAAGCCACCAGTCCATCAGAAGAAAATAACTCGGTTAAGCGTGACTCGGATAATCGGGACTCTACTGCAAAACATATTTCAGTTTTAAGACTTAAAGCACACGCTTTTATGTTATGTAAAATGACGTCATTTGCATTAATATAGAAACTTAAAATTAAGTATAGTTTATAATAGCTCCCTGTTTTATCATAAATGCTTCATTTATATTTTTCTCAAAGTAGCACGTATTTTAATTAATTTTTTTTTTCAATTTAATTTGTTTTTATTTATTTTTTTTAATGAGAAAATGGCAACAAAAAGACATAATTGTTATTTTTCAGCATTTTTTTTCTTTACTTTCTACAGAAATGGCGCACTTGAGTTGCCAAAATGAAACAAATGTCGCTAAAAACTACAAAAAAATTAATATTTCAAAAACAAATAGAGATGCAGTTTTCAAACAAATTGCATTAAAAAGTACTTTTTTTCCCCAATACGATGGTATAAAAACTGAAAATGTGTGATGTTTAGAAATTAAAAAAAATGCTATAGAGCATTTAATTGTACAATGATACATCTACTTTGTTTATTGCTAGCGTCTGTAAGGTAACGTTATTTTTTGGACACAAAATAAGCTGGGAGAAAGAAATAGCATACCGTACCAGGGCTAAAAAAACAATAAATAAAATCAGACTTCAATTAGGGTAGACCGGGGCTAGTTGGCCATAGGGGCATGTTGGCCCAGTCGCAATATTTTTTTTAACTTTGCGTTAGATAACATTGTCAGTCCAGCCAAGTATGCATTTCTTCGCTTTCCTCCTGCAACATAAGCACCATTGAAGTCGGAGTGTCCGTTAAAGAATTATTGAGAATTTTCAAAATTTTGCAAAGGTGAGTAAATTTCCTATCTTATAAATAATCGTTTTTTATTTGTTTGTAAATTACATTTTATATTTTGATATATAATTATTCAGAAAAATAATTGTTCGTAGTTATTGTAGGGCATGCTTTTTTATTAAAATACTTTCAGAATAATTCGTTACAGTCATGAAAAACAAAAATGGCGATACGGGGTTAGTTGGCCCATTTGGCACGGGGCATGTTGGCCCGCAACGGATTAAGGGAAATGTGATTTTTTTTCTTATACAACCTCCCTGCCCCCCCCCCCCCACACACACACACACTTTTTTTGTTTTTAATTTCTTTTTTTCTGTAAGAATTGGTCCTATCAAAAGCTTGTCAATTCAAAAATTGTGGATAATATTAAGAGGATTTATGATAAACTTAAGTGAATTTGATATCTTGTGAATTGACGAAATTTTTTATTTTAATTTAGGAGGCTATATTGTGTTTTCGTTCGAAAGAAATAAAAATTAAGATTTGGTAAAATTTTGATCATTTCTTAAACTTTTACACTATCAGAACATTAAAAAGTGACGTGGGCCAACTTACCCCGCAATCGGGGCGGGTTGGCCCAAGCGACTTGGTGTCAATTTGAGCTTCTAAACTAATACTTATAGTTAATATTTTCAAACTTTACTATTGTTACTTCTTCCTGAAAGTACACTGATAGTGGTAACATAAAAAGAAATTTAAAATGTTGAATTGTAATTTTTAAAAAATATTAGACGAAAAAGCGGGCCAACTAGCCCCGGCCTACCCTACTTGATTTTATATCAAATTCAAAAAATTGCCAGGGTTTTTTGACCCACCCTGTATTAGAGTGCAAATCCCTCCAACTTGAAAATTTAGATCTTGAAGAGGTTTTTGTAGTTCTGTTGTGCATCGACTGCTCCTGCAGCTGCGACGGACACTCTGCATCCAGCTAAACCAGCGATTCGCAAGCAACTGACGTACAACAGAATGAGAGAAAATATTGATTTTATTAAATATTATGATTGATTGAATATTTTGACGAAATTTAAATGGGACCAATTCGAGAGTATCCTCTTTAAATTAAAATAAAAATCACATGAATCGGTCGCGTAGTTTCGGAGTAATAGAGGAACATATATTAAAAAAATGCATACGCTTCGATTTGATAACTTCCTACTTTATCTGAAGCCAGTTACAAAAACTTTATCTTGTGCTAAGCTTTATTACTTTCTTTGTTCAAATTTAAGCAAAAAATGACGACTTCTGAAAGGTTGCTTATGAATTTTAAGGGGAAAAAAGCGCTTGTTAATTGTCTGTATTTTATAAAACAAAGTATTGATAAAGAAAATCCTTTGGCTCAGCACTAGTTTCTCATGCCTGCACTCTAAAAAATAAATGCGAAAATTTAAACATTGAAGCAGGTATACTGATGATACAAAAGCGATTTGTCTATATGTGAAAAGTGGTGTATAAATTGCCAAATACACGCCTGGTGTGTGAATTTCAAAATAAGCATTGTTCTGTGTATTTTGATGATAGCACATTAAGTTGCTTAAGCGTGTAAAAAGTTATCAGATAACTCTGAAATACACAGTTTAACGTGAAAATTACACATGAGTACACATATAACTGTGTAATATAAGAAAACGATGGATTTTGTGTACATAGTACATAACCTTATAGTTTGATATGTAAATTTTGAAAACTAAATATTTTTATGGTCTCTAAACATATTTGCAGGAAGAACAAACACGTGTGCTTGTTCCTTTTCCAGCAGATTTGTTTTAAGATCACAAAATACAGTGAAACCTCCATGTGCGACCCCCTCCCAGAATGACCATTTTTTTCATGGAACGTAATTTATTCCCATAGGCTCAATACTAATTTTACCCCTATTCAGAGACCATCCCAGTTGAGCTCCCTCCATGAGCGACCCATTTCTTTGAAGAAAATGAAACAAATTCCGTTTTTTCCTGGTCGCTTGAAGAAGGTTTTATTAGAATAATAATTCCGGAGAGCGCATTATTCATCAAACTTAATTATAAGTTTGATGAATAATGCGCTCTAAGTTTGAAATTTTTATTTATTCCTGTAACTTTTGAGTGCTTAAACCAAGGATGACGGTCAATAAACTCCCCTGCCCTATTCTGTCAGGAAACACTCAAAGAAATAGATAAATTAATAAAATCGTCATAATTTATTCCCGTCCAAAAAAAAAAAAAAATTCCATTTACTGACTGAACTTCGAAAGGGCTTGGAAATAAAAGTTATAGAAGATAAAACCGTAAAATCAAAGCAAACGTCAATGTATTCATTTTTTAAACTCTGCAGTAATTAACTTATGTAAATTAACTTTTGTTTTGATACTTAAATTTTCATATTTTTTCCTAATGTGAAAAATAAATTTTAGTAACATTGTTACCTTTTTTCAACAATTGAAATCTAGATTTCCATTAAGAGACCACCTCTTGGAGCTACCCATTTTTATTGGAACGGAACGTGGTCGCTTTAGGGAGGTTTTACTGTAGTGTAACCTTAATTTACAAGAAACAGGATCGTCTGAAATACTGTATGCCATCTCTCTGTCAGAGTTGTTTTGAAGTTCTAAATTCGCATGCACAATTTATGCACAGAACCTATAATCTAAATAAATACACTGCAAAATAAAATTTTGTTAAAATACAGAAATTGTGACGCCAGTACTATTTCCGTATTTTGTCGGATTTATTTTTTTATAAATTTCTGTCACAAATTTTTAAAGATACATCTACATCAATAGGAGAAATTCTCTATTTACTTCAATCTACAGTAAATAAGCAATACTTACAGAAACGGAATACGAACTGGGGAACTACAACTTTCCAAAGCATCACCTTGACCTTGCAGCTTCCATTACACAATCAAGTTTACATCGATATTTATTTTGTTCACATAAGTAAAATTTTTTATGTGTAATATTCTATTCTTACATATTTTTGTGTAATATTATTACACATATTCCTGTGTAATATTATGTTCTTACACATATAGCTGTATAAAATTCGTACGCATATTTCTGTGTAATATTCCGTTCTTACGCATATATATGTGTAATATTCTTACACATATTTCGATGTAACATGCAAAATGCACAGATATTTGTGTAATATGCAAAATTTGTAAACTTACATTAACACATCAATTCAGGTAAATCCTACAATTTTCTACGTTTACACACTCGTTTGAATTTTTGATGGGATAACAAATTACACATTTCCATTAAGCCGATAAACACACATAAATACAGGTAAATGTTTACGACAAGAGTGTAAATTTTATGACAAAAGCGTAATTTTACTAATTTACACGTGCATTTATGTAAAAGTGACTAATTTACGCATTTATTACTTTCTTCTATCTTTACAAGAATCTTATTGGATTCGTGAAAAATTTCGACTTCCGGTTTTCGACGGATTTATACGTGTTAGAATGTCCAGAACACGATTTGATGGTTTTTAGAAAATGTCTGTCTGTCACTCTGTGAGTCTGTATGTGACAAAACTTTTGTGGGCGCTCTATCTCAAGAACTACTGCACGGATTTTCATAAAACTTCAGATTCAGTTAGTCCAAGATATAGTTTGGTGCTGATTACTTTTTTGTGAAAATTGCTCAACAGGTGGCGCTGGTATGCTGCATTGTTCATGATTAACGCAATAGCTCTAACTCAAGAAAAAATGCACGAATTTTCATCAAACTTCAGATTCAGTTAGTCCCTGATATAAATTAGTGCTGTTTAATTTTTGGTGTAAATCGTCCAACAGGTGGCGCTGCTGTGCTGCATTTTTCACGATTTCCACAAGAGCTGTATCTCAAGAACTATTGCACGGATTTTCATCAAACTTCAGATTTAGTTAGTCCTTGACATGAACTGACGTATAAATTAGTGCTGCTTAATTTTTGGTGTAAATCGCTCAACAGGTAGCGCTGCTATGCGGTATTTTTTGCGATTTCCGCAATAGCTTTATCTCAAGAACTAATGCTTGGATTTTCAACAAACTTCAGATTCAGGTGTACCTTGATATCGTTTAGTGCTGTTTACTTTTGATGTAAATCGCTCAACAGGTGGCGCTGCAATGCTACATTTTTTCAGAATTTCCGCTATAGTTCTATCTCAAGAACTAATGCACGAATTTTCATCCAACTTCAAATTCAGATATACTTTGATATGAATTGGTGCTAAATCGTTGTTATTTCTTGTACTATTTAAATGATTTAATTGACGTGATTTATATAGAAGAAAGTTTTGTGATGGCCACAACAGACTAGTATTTTAGAGTGTAGACTATGCTATATAAATTTAAATCCGTCGAGTGGTTTTTAAAATATAGTGGTCAGCGTCTTTGAAAATGTGTGTTTGAGTAAAAGGAATTAAAATTTCACACTATTATGATTGAGATCCTAGTACTCCATCTATAGTAACATAGATCTTAGTACCATACATAACAATACATTTGGATGCATTGAATAGGGAAGTAAAATCCTGGTTAGTAACTGCTGTCGTCAATAGTAAGAGGATACTATGATAATTATAGAATATTTCGAAGATTATCCATTGGATCAGCTTGAAATTTTCGCAGAATATATTCGTTATCCTGACACTCGAATGGCTAGAAAAAAGTGTCGTCATAAGCGGAGTGTCGCGGTAACCGGAGTTGGAGAAAAGTATGTTTATAAAAAGCTGTATTTTTAATTAATTTAAGGCAATTTTAAATTCATAACTGTTCTTGCAGTTTTAAGCAATAAAACATTATTATTAAACAAAATAAACACAAAAACAAAATTGAAAAGAATAAAAATCAGATTTATGATGACTTGTTTTTTTATTGTTACATGATATTTGCATTGGTGAATTAAGGTTTGCTTGTCCCTAGATGTGCTTCCTACAATTCTTTTTTTCAATATTATACAATGCATTGTAATCAATATTCATTATTTCAGAAATGGATGTTAGATAATTTCTGATCGTTTCAATGCAATGCATCGGTTTTAGTCGGATAAAAAACGCCGTGTAACCACAAGAAAGCTCCGCCCGACCAAAACAAAAAGACCACGAGTAGACTGATATGTCTATCTGAAACATAAATGGATCATTCATAATGTGTGGCTTTATTTCTTCAGATAAAGGATTGAAGTAAAATTTCTCATTTACCTCAATAGGTATTTTAGACTCTTTTGTGAAAAGTTTGGCTAAGACATTTATTACCGCTTAATTTCCGTGCTTATAAGATGGATTATGAAAAATGGACGATTTTCCTGAACCGTCGGGATATCCGGAGTGGTAAATTATTTAACGACCTAAAATCCGGAGTTTATTTAAATTGGAATCATATACAGAAAATCGGGACTTTGAAAAACTGACGTGATAAGCGGGGTGACGTGAAAACCGGGTGTCGGGATAACGAGGTGCGACTGTATATTCGAAATATACTTTTAAAAAATTCAACATATATATGAGGACGTGAGTTTCAAAACTCGCCTTTTCTAAAATTTAAAAAATCGAGTTTTTCTATTAATCTATTCTATATCGTACCTGCATCGAAAAACACTACAATCTGCAAAAAAAAAAAAAAAAAAAAAAAAAAAAACTAGCTTTATCCTGTATTTCTGGCATTGCAAAATCTTAGTTTAAAAGGAAAACCAATGGGCGCAATCAGAGATTTTTCCCGATTTCCCCAAATTAGATTTTCTGGATAAGGCGAGTTTTGAAACTCACGTCCTCATATATATAGTCGAACCTCGTTATCCCGACACTCTAATTGCCAGAAAAAACTGTCGTCATAAGCGGAGTGTCGTGGTAACCGGAGTTGAAGAAAAATGTGTTTAAGAAAAGCTGTATTTTTAATTAAGTTAAGGCAATTTTAAATTCATAACTGTTTTTGCACTTTTAAGCAATAAAACATTATTATTAAACAAAATGAACACAAAAACAAAATTGAAAAGAATAGAAATTAGATTTATGATGACTTGTTTTTAGGTGCGTTCGTAATTATATAAATACGTAGCACCTATAGTCGTCGTTCAGTCCGTCTGTCTGTCCGTCCGTCTGTCCGTCCGTCTGTCTGTCCGTCCGTCCGCATATAATAGAGCAAAAACTACCCAACCGAATGGTCTGAAATTTTAAATATATGATTGTTGTAAAATTTTGTCGAGCCATTTCAAATTTTATGAAAATCGGATGTATAGTTAAATTACAGGGACAGTCAAAAGTTTTTCTTTACATTACGGCCAATGGGAAAAATTATTGCACGTGCATTTTAATGATGTTAAAGCTTTCCGAATATTCTCAAATTTTAAACATATAATTATTGCGACATTTTGTCGAGCCATTTCAAATTTTATGAAAATCGGATGTATAGTTTAATTACAGGGACAGTCAAAAGTTTTTCTTTACATTAAAGCCAATGGGAAAAATTATTGCAAGTGCATTTTAATGATGTTACAGCTTTACGAATGGGCTGAAATTTTAAATATATAATTGCTGCAAAATTTTGTCGAGCCATTTCAAATTTCATGAAAATCGGATGTATAGCTTAATTACAGGGACAGTCAAAAGTTTTCCGTTACATTAAGAGGAATGGGAAAAAATTATTGCAAGTGCATTTTAATGATGTTACAAACTATGCACTTATGAATTGCAAATAAATACACATTCAGTACAATATGGGGTGCAAAAAATAATTATAAAACTAGTTATAGTACGAACGCACCTCATTTGCCACGTTTGACGAGCAATTTCCAACTTGTTTTTTATTGTTAAATGAAATATTGGTGAATTATGGTTTGTTTATCCCTAGATGTGCTTCCTACAATTCTTTTTTTCAATATTATACAATGAATTGTAATCAATATTCGTTGTTTCAGAAATGGATGTTAGATAATTTCTGATCATTTCAATGCCATGCAATGCTTCGTTTTTAGTCGGATAAAAACGCCATGCAACAACAAGAAAGCGCCACCTGACCAGAACAAAAAGACTGTGAGTAGACTGATACGTCTATCTGGAGCTTAAGTGCGTCATTCATAGTGTGTGGGTTTAATTATTCAGATAAAGAATTGAAGTAAAATTTCTGTTTTATGTCAATGGGTATTTTAGACACTTTTGTGAAATGTTTGCCTAAGACATTTCTTACTGCTTAATTTCCGTGCTTATAAGATGAATTATGAAAAATGGACAATTTTCCTAAACCGACGGGATATCCGGAGTTGAAAAGAATTCAATGACGTAAAATCCGGAGTTTATTTACATTAAAATCATATACAGAAAATCGGGACTTTGAAAAGCTGACGTGATAAGCGGATTGACATCAAAACCAGGTGTCGAGATAACGGGATCCGACTGTATTTTTTTTATTTCCCTTAACCCCTTAAAATATATCAATGCAAAAAGAAATACGGAAATATAACAAATAGGAAATTATACAAATTCTTTTTTTTCATCAGAGGGTGGAATGAACTTTCCGTTTGAATTATTTTTTAAACACCTGACCGTAAAAGAAAAAGAGTTAAGTGTTGAAACGAAAAATCTGTGGGCTAAAGAAAAATCATTAGCTCTTTTTCTCTTCACCTTTAATCCCTTCAAGGCGTTTGATAAAAGTAAAATTTACTGGGTTTTTTTTTGTTTTGTTTTTTAAATAAAGAATAAGAAAAATAAATAAGATTTTTTTTCATAAAACCCCACCTGGAAAGACAATTTTTAAACATAACAATTTAAAAAGAAATACAAAAATAGAAAAAATAGAAACTAATTAAAAATACAAAAATAAGCTTCTACCGTTTTTTTCTTCAAAAAATAGAGAATTTAAACAGTTTACTCTTTATTTCGTCAGCGGGGTCGGATCTCCATTGAATTTCCCGTTTGAACTATTTTTTAAACACATGGGCGTAAAACGAAAGCAGAGTTATTGTCTTTCAAGGGGAGGCGAAAAATCCTTAGTTCTTTTTAGGTGCGTTCGTAATTATAAACATACGTAGTATCTATAGTCGTCGTTCAGTCCGTCCGTCTGCATATAACAGAGCAAAAACTACCCGACCGAATCATCTGAAATTTTTAATATATAATTGTTGCAAAATTTTGTCTATTCATTTCAAATTTTATGAAAATCGGATATATAGTTTAAATACAGGACAGTCAAAAGTTTTCCGTTACATGGCGGCCAATGGGAAAAAGTTATTCCAAGCGCATTTTAATGATGTTACAGCCTTTCGAACAGAATTAAATTGATATGCACTTATGACGTGCGCTAAAATATACATTCTGTACAATATATGGTGAAAAACAATATTTATAAAACTAGTTATAGTACGAACGCACCTCCTTTGCCACGTTTGATGTGCAATTTGCAACTTGTTCTCTTCGTGTTTAATGCTTTTAAGTCATTTGTTAAAAAATAAAATTTGCTCGTTTTTTTTAAATAAAAAATAGGAAAAATAAGATTTATTTTCATGAAAACCCATCTGCAAGCCAATTTTTAAACATACCAATTATAAAAAGAAATACAGAAATATAACAAATATAAAATAATTCAAAATACAAAAATAAGCTTGTACCGTTATTTTTTTCTTTTTTTTTCAAAATAAAGAATATAAACAGTTTATTTTTTTTTTCGTCAGAGGGTCGATTTCCCTTGAACTCCCCGTTTGAACTATTTTTTAAACACATGAGCGTAAAAAAAAAAGCAGAGTTAAATATTGTCTTACAAGGAGAGGCGAAAAATTCTTAGATCTTTTTTTCTTCGTATTTAATGATTTTAAATCATTTCTTAGAAGTAAAATTTACTGTTCTTTTTTTTTATAATTATCAGTGAAAGGAAAAAAAAGAGAAAATTAATTAATTAATTTTCAAAATGCAGATAGAGATAATGACTGAAGAAAAGTGGCAAAAGCAATTACATATTTACCCTAATGTAACATCCGAATATTACTATCAGAACAGATAATCTCAACCTCCTCCACTTGAAGAAATCTTAAATTCTTAAATTCCTTGTTTAAAATCAATCTTAGTAGCTAGTGAGGGAGTCAAACAAACAATGATTATATGAACAAGAACTAGTTGGATGTGACAATCCCAAAACTTTCTTCTATCTCATACATCTTAATATTTCAAAAAGTAGTTACAGATGTTAATACAATATTATTACAATACAATACGCAATATTATACAATAATATATACAATATGCAATATTATTAGTTCAATACTATATCAACTTTGATTTCCATCTTAAATTTCTGCTTCAGTCAATGAAGCGTAGTAAAAATGAGTTCATCTTAATCATTATATATATTAAAACCAATAGTTTTTCATTATTCTGTTTACAACAGCTTTTTGCGAATAGCCGGCTTAGCAGGGACGCGAGTTCCCGTCGCTGCACGAGCTGCCGCTGGACAACAGAACTACGAAAAACCTAGAAAATTATACAAAAATCACTATGACAGCGCCCCTTTCCGGTGGAATATGTCCAAATTAAAGGAGGGCCTGCTGGCCATAGCCAAACACATTTACAAAAATTTTGGTTCAATTCTATTCATAACTTCATACACTTTTCGATGGTAAAATAAAGAAAATGGCACAAAAATTGCTATTACAGCAACCCCTTCCGGAAATATATTTTCAAATTCAAGGAGAAACTGCTAGTCAGCCAAATACATGCACAAAAAATTTGGTTAAATTCTATGCATAACTTCATGCACTAATTGATGGTACAATAATTAAAATGACGCAGACATCGCTATTACAGCGCTCCCTTCCGGCGGAATATTTCCAAATTAAAGGAGGAGCTGTTGGCCATAGCCAAAAACATACACAAAAAATTTGGTTCAATTCTATGCATAACTTCAGACACTTTTCCACGGTACAATAATGAAAATGACACAAAAAATTCTATTACAGCGTCCCCTTCCGGCAGAATTTTTTCAAATTCAGGGAGGACTTACTGGCCATAGCCAAAAACATACACAAAAAATTTGGTTCGATTCTATGCATAACTTCATACTTTTTTCGATCGTACAGTAATGAAAAGGGCACAAAAAGGCTATTACAGCGACCCCTTTCGGCACAATATTTCTAAATTGAAGGAGGACCTGCTTGCCACAGCAAAATATATACATAAAAAATTTGGTTCAATTCTATGCTTAACTTCATACCCTTTTCGATGTTACAATGGCGACACACGGACAGATGGACGGACAGACAGACATTTTGTATAAACAAGATTTTTGAGATCTCTGACCCCTAAAACGTGTAAATCCGTCGAAAACAATTTCGATTACAATACTTTCTTCTATTGAAGATAGAAGAAAATAATAATAACAACAAGGATTTTTCGCATTTTTTTTTTTTTTTTTTTTTTTTACTGAAGAATAAATACTCGGAAAAAGCAAGGCAAATAAACATATCCATGTAAAAAGAAATTCAAAAATATAACAAATAGTCCAGGGGAAATGTACAAAAAAAAGGGGGTTACCTTGTAAAAGGTCGGGGAAAAGATTTTTTTTTTTTCTGAATTGTTTATAATGATGGCAACATGGAAAAACCAAGTTTTCTAACAAAATTTCTTAAGGCTAAATTTTCTGTGGCCAAAAAACAACAAAATTTTCGGACCTTTTTTGATTTTCTTTTAAATATCTCGAGACCCGTTACCGTAGCATGTTATTTGTCAATTACAATATTAAAGAGGATAAAATTCTTTACAACTTTCATATTTACAACTTTTTTATAGACTCAATAGCAAGCGCAGTACGCCATTTCAAAAATAGGACAATTTTTTCAATTTTCTTAAAAACCGTGAAAAATGCAGTTCTGCCCAGATTATTCAAATGTTTCCCACGGATATAATCGTGTATGTCAACTTCTATGTATTAGTAGCAGTAAATTATGTGTTTCAGGGCCAAAACTGGCCTTTTTTGCACTCGTGACAAACATGGATTTTGGCGCCCCCTCCACACCCCTCTTTTAAAAAGAAAATTTACCACGGGAATTTTAATAAATCTCTAATAGCCGGATTTTGAAAATTTTAAGTGTCTAAGCATTAAATACGTAATGCTGAACTACGTAATCAGCTTTGCCAAATATTGATTCATTAAAACCTTGAAAACCGTACCGAAAGGAACCGAAATATATTCCGCATTAAACAGGTTTCCATCTTAGCAGGTATAATTGTTCATATTCTTTCTCTTGAAAAAATAATTATACTTTTCTTTAAAAACCGAATTCCGTATATACAGATTTCATTTTCAAAGATTTTACGGTAGTTGTCGTATTGAGGCATTTAAAGTCGCAGTTATATGAATTATAGGATTAAATTAGTCACACGAAGACATTCGCAAGGTAACATTAAAGCTATGGGAGTGTTCTTGACAAATATCTCGCTCGCATTTTGTTACTTTTAAATAATTTTTTTTTTTCATGGGATACCTGAGATCAATATATAATGTTGTGCTTTTGTACTTTTTCGGGTTTGGTTGCTTTTTTTCTTAAATATATTCGGACACTTTCATTTTTGGAAAACTGTTTGGAACCCGTTCTGAAATTTAAAGTATCCTGTTTGAGCTTTAAAGCAATTAATAGATAATCTTAAAGTTTTACATATTTTTGCATGCTAAAATGATATAATCTCTTGTTAAATTTATTGATATAAGTGGAAAAAAAAATTGACAATATATTTTAAAACTAATATTTTAAATATTTTTTATAAAACTAGTGATCTCAAATATTTTATTAACAGAGTATATAAATTTTACAAGATATAAATGCATAACACTAGTTAGTAAAATAATCTGGTGTCATTTTTATTGTAGCTATTTTATAAGGTAAAGGTATTTCTTTCATAAAAGATCTTTTGAGCACCCCCCCCCCCCCTTTTTTTTTTATAGAACTACAATTCAATGTTTGCTATCTTTAAAACAGTAAAACATATGTTATCAATAATTGGTAAATAAAATATACCATTGTAGTGGGAAATAAAATATGTTTTCGCAAATTTTCGTATCTGGATGATTTTCAAAAATTGCACAGAAAAATAGTTAAATATCATAATTTTAATTTTTGCATTTTAACTATCATGTTTTTTAATGATAATTTACAGATATATTTTTATTTATAAAAAATTTAAAAATAAGAAATATATTCTTTTGTAGTCAAAAAAATCATTACCGTAGGTTGTCCCAACAAGCAATTTATTAGGTAAAGATTTGACAAAATTCTATTTAAAACAGATGGTTATAATTTTTTTATACATTTTTATTTATTAAGATGCTACTAATTAAAAAAATATTTATTTTCATTAATTAAACTTATCTATAATTCTTAATAATTTTTTTTTTAAAACCGTGTTCCAAGAAAGAGTGTCATTGCCATGCTTCTGACAAAAAGTTCCTCCGGATTTTTTGAAGGACAGCCCATGTCTTTTTATCAAGGCAAAAGTATTCCTTAAAAGTCAACTTGTTATCAGGTTTAAATGAATAGAGTAAATAGTTTTATAGTTTCAATAAAACAAGCAAAGACTTTGAATGTTTTGGTGAGTATTCTTTTGTAAGTCATTACCGTACCCAATTCTAATTGATAATTAAATGAACTTTTATTTCTTAATCTGCTTTCATTATATGAGAAATAGAAAATCATTGTATGGGCCAGAAGATGTAATGGCTGCTATTTATGCTTGGAGAAAAATAAAAATATTTTGCTTAATTTGTCATTACCGTGCTCACTTATGTCATTATACCAAGTGCATTAAAATTTAAAAATTAGTTTTAAAATGTTAAATTAGTAATTTGGTCTCTGCTGATGCTTGTATATTAATGTTTATGAGGTAAGGTAATTATTTACAAACAATTAAAACTTTCTGATTATTTCTAAAAATTTGATTTTGTTATTCCAAAACATGGACAGATTTTGAAAAATGACCCACCTATTCCATTGATACTTGGAAAAATATGTATGTATTATAAAAATTATTAAAATTAAGCAAGAAATCTTTTTTAATTGAAACTATCGTGCCAATAAGTTACTTTAGATTGAAAAATTCTTTTAAACAATGCTTTGAAGTTAACATTGTATACACTTAAAGTTACTGTCTTAAATATGAAAATTGTCTCATTCATCTACACTCTGCCCTACTTTTAAAATTACATAAATTTATTGCATATAAAATGTCTGTTGAGATGAAAATAAAGACGTGAGTGTGCAAATAATAGATAATTTACTGCTACCAATTTTTAGAAGTCGACATACACAATTAAATCTGCGGGGAACATTTAATAATCGCGGCAAAACTACATTTTTCACGGTTTTTAAGAAAATTGAAAAAATTGTTCCATTTTTGAAATAGCGTACTGAGCTTGCTATTGAGTGTATAAAAAAGTTGTAAATATGAAAGTTGTAGAGAATTTTATCTTCTTTAATATTATAACTGACAAATAATATGCTACGGCAACGAGTCTCCAGATATTTCCAAAAAATCAAAAAATGTCCCGAAATTTTGTTGTTTTTCGGCCACAGAAAATTTAGCCTTAAGAAATTTTGTTAGAAAACTTGGTTTTTCCATGTTTGCATCATTATAAACAATTTAGAAAAAAAAATCTTTTACCCGACCTTTTGCAAGGTAAAATGTACATTTCCCCTGGACTAAAATAGGAAATATAATTCCAAAATACAAAATAATTTTGTACTTTTATTTTTCCTTCCAAAAATGGAGATTTGAAACAGTTTTTTCTTTTTTCTTTTCTTTTTTTTTTTCTTTCTTTTTTTTTTTTTCGTGATAGTTGCGGAATCCCCACCGAACTGCAAATTCAAACTATTTTTAAAACGTATGAACGTAAAAGGAGAACATAGATAAAAATTTTCTCTCACGGGGTGGCGAAAAAGTCTTACTTTTATTTCTTCTTCTTCGCGTTTAAAATCACGAACTGTGTCCTTTTTCTGCCACGTTGTCAAAACGATGCACCCATTAACTAATTAATTAATTTTAATTTTAAATTTAAATTGATTATATAATTTCTAAAGATTAAAATAAATTATTATAAGTATAGAATTTATTAATTAATTCATTTTTTTTTTTTTTTTAATAAGAACAAGAAATCAGAATTTCAAATGTAAATCAAATGACTAGTGTCGAAAAAATGTTGACCGAGCACAGCTTGGGAAAAACTGTTAAGTGATTAATCCTTATAAATCATTTGAAAGAAGAAAAAAAATACGGTTCTTTTTTCTTAATTATTAGCCAAAAAAATTAGTTAATAATTAATTTTCCAAATGGAGAGACAGGTAATGGTTAAATAAAAGTGATAAAAGTAATTACGTATTTACCCTAATTCAGTGGTTCCCAACCTTCTTTTGACCGCGCCCCACCTAAGCGTCTCTAAAATCATGATGTCTCCCCTTCCCTTCTATATCATATAAATCTTATTACTTAAAATATAAACTTCTATCTTCCCGGAAGGATCCGAAAATAGCATCAACTTGGATAAGTGATTTGACATTCTTTATCAAAAATCATTTTTTTATTATAAGTATGTTTTTAGCATAACTCTATGAATGGAATGAGGCCATGGATGTCCGCATTTACATATATAAAAGTTTTATTGTTACTGCGCAACTTACCTCAGATTTAAAAGTGATAAATAGCCTACATTTTTATCGTCGTAAAATTTCTTGAGATCTCTCTCACATTTTGTATTACATCTGATAGAACTCATGCATTTTAGTATGTACTTCCTTAAGAGCAAGTGATTTTAGTTTATCACCGAGACTGTATAGATAACATAATTCACATTTCTGTATTCGCGCTTTTATCCATTTTAAGTAATTATTTTTCTTTCCCCTCATCACATACTTCTTTAATAGCGGACTTTGTTTTTTCCATTATTATTTGGCCACCATTTTTATAGTCTACAGAAGAGCCTTAAGAAGTTCTCTTTCAACCCATTTCCTTCTGCGATGCGCACGGAGATTTAATAATTTCATAAAATTAGTACCTCATTTAAATAATTCAAAACATTTTCTAGATTAACCATGTCAAAATAGACAATTTTAGATCTCCTACAAAATTTCATATGTAAAAGCTCCTTCATGAGACATATTGCACTATGAATAGAAGGTTTTTTTTTTTTTTTTTTTTTTTTTTTTTTTAAATAAATCGTACAAAAATGAAATGTGTTTTACTAAAATAATATAAAACCGGAAAAATTAACATGAATTTTAATATATAAAATTATATCAAAATATGTAAAAGAAATTCAGATAATTATTCTGGTGTAAATGTATTTTGAATGTTGAAATGGAAAGGTTTCGAAAATTAATTCTTATTCAATTATTTTTTTAATTTTGTCATCTATTATTTCTATTTTTAGATTACGACACTACCCTCATAAGGAAAAAAATTACAGAAAATTTGTTACTAAGAAATCTGAAATACGCCCGACGTTGGGAACCACTGCCTAATGTAACATCCGAATATTAACCTCTTCGCGACGAGAGACTTTTACAGAATTTTTCGTCTTTTATCACTGGTTTTTCAAAACAGAAATTTTTGCCTAATTGAATCGGGAAAATGCCCTGATTGAATAAGGCAAAATTTACAGTAAGAAATAACTGGTGGGAATAATCAAGGATTCTGAGCACCTTATGCGGCACGTATACGTGACGCTCGTCCCCAAAGGATTAATAGCAGAGCAAATAATGTCAATTTCCTTTACTGGGAAAAATCAAACTCCTTCCTTTAAAATCAATCCACTTCCAGTAGTTAGTGAGAGTCAAGGAAAAAATGATCATAAAAGAAAAATTAACAACGACAAAAGGTAGTTAGCGTTTTTTTTTTTTTTTTTTTTTTTTTTTTTTCCACTGAAGAATAAACACTCGAATAAGTTAGACTAAGATTTTATTATAAAAAGCCTCCTGTAAGACAATTTTTAAACATATTAATGCAAAAAGAAATACAACAATGTAACAAATAGGTAATATAATACCAAAACACAAAAATAAGCTTCTATCCTTTTTTTTTAAATAGAAATTTGAAACAGTTGTCCTTTTTTTCTGTGAGGGCTGCCGAATCCCCCGAACTCCACGTTTAATTTCTTTTTTTAAAATACATGAACGTAAAAAGAAAAAAAGAAAGAAAAAATCATACGTCAAGCATAGATTATGAAACACTTTCCAACATATTCAGAATAATGTAACAAAATTGCACAGTTTAAAAAATTAAAATATTACGTCTAATTCAACCCTATGGAAACGCATAACACATTTCAAAACCCAATTTCAGCTCTTCCTATCTACAATCGGAAAATTATACGAATTTTTCAGCAGCCCTGTATATGATATATAGATTTGTATCTACTAACTGCATGCATACCAGAATTTAGTTCACTTAAGAAATACATTTACTTCAGTTGAAAATTCCCCTTCAGCAATTTCCTCTAATAAGGAGAACCGTATGTGAGTACTTTTGTGCAGCCCTGTATATGAGGTATAGAATTTATATATAGTGAGTAACATGAAAAAAAATAATTAAATTTAAAACCGCATACCGAATTTTAAACCATACACTCCAGTAATTATTACTCAAAGACAGTATTGTAACGGATTGCTTTTACTATTGTAACGGATTTCTTTTGTGCGTCCCTGTAAACGAAAAAAAATGCTATGAATGTCCTGTTCTAACGTGATCGTAGTGAAATTCAGTGATTTATATCAGTTTCAATATATTTGAAATAGCGTAATGTCATTAAAATGCTCTGCAGACGATTTCCTCCCATATACCCTAATGTAATAGAATACTTTTCAGTGACCCTGTAAATGAACTTTTAATCCTACATACTTCATATACAATACCAAACATGCTTTTGTGACCCTAAATAACCTTTATCAATTGCATGAAAATCCGAATATATTTACGGGAGTTAGAGCGTGGCCAGACGGACAGACAAACCGAATGCATAAACACTTTTCAACTTTGTTGGAAAGTGTGAAAAAGAATTGAAAATTCTCTTTCACCGGGGTACGAAAACATAGTTAGTTCTTTTTCTCTTCGTGTTTAATCCTTTTAAGTCCAGAAAAGAAAAATAATTACTTTTTTTTAAATCATCAGCGGGAAAAAAGATGGAAAATCTATCTGTTAGTAATTAAATTTTAAAATACAGAAACGAACTGAAACAATGTCTGAACAAAAGTGGTAAAAGCAATTACATATTTACCCTAATGTAACATCTGGATATCACTGCCAGAACGAATGATGTCAACGTCCTCGACTTGGAAAAATCAAACTTCTTTCTTAAAAATCAATTCACTTCCCGTAGCTAGTGAGAGTCAAGAAAACAATGATTTTACAAACAAAAATAACAACAACAATAATTTTTCAGTAGCTCCGATCGCACATCTTATCTTTTTTAGAATAACGATGTCAATAGCTCCTTAAGTTTTTGGAGATTCTGTTCTATGTTATCGGGCATTAACATTTCCGGGAGAAAGTAAAAACTTTAAAAGTGACACATTTGCGTATCAGAAGGAAAAGTGTCAGACTGATAATGGAAAATACTATACGTAAATAACACTATGTTAGTAAACGCACGTAGTACTTTTTCTTAACTAACCTTCCATGATTCACTCCATGAATCCCGAAGAATGATATCCAGAGAGGGGAGAGATTTTGAAACAGCCTATGGATGTGGTCCACAGTTTAGACTGGGATATATTTTTTTCGAAGTAGCACAAAAACGCCGTACTAAATTGATTGCTAAGCTGAAAATCTGAAAAAAAAAAAATAGAGATCACTTCTTAAGCTTACTTAAGCTATCATTTCTAAACACGCCCCGACGAGTGAATCTTTTAATCTTTGCGTACCAGTATTTTTCTGTTCTAATTTCTATGTAATTTAATCTCTGATTTTAGCTTTTATAATTTTTAAACTCTAAATTTAGGCGTTTTCGTAGCTACAGTTATACTCTAACCCCATTTTATCCATATTTATTTTAATATCCTGCATTTTAATCTTATCTTGACTTAAATATTTGAACTTTTAATTTTAATTTTCAATTTTTTTAAAATTTTATATTCAATATATTTTTCATTTAATTGTCATTCAATTTTTAAGTAGTTTAAAACTACATCAACCTATAAAGCGGATGTTAAGTTGCCATCAACTAGGAAGCCCCCCAATGCCACTCCACTGCTCAGCACTGTTCGTAATTAAAAAAGGTAAAAAAAATCTGCTTTAAAATACTGTGTTCAAATTCAAGGATTTTGGTCATCTTATTCCTGAAGGAATTAATAAGGAGAATCTAAACAAAAATATTTATATGCGATAATAACACATAATAATATGAGGTAATAAGAATAATAAATAATAACTAGGGGGCTCTGCACCATGCTCATTAAACGTTCGCCAACCCCGTTAATTGCGACAGAATTCACATTGGAACCGCTACGCTTTACCAGCTCGCTTTGCTTGCTCGACACTTTTTACAGCAACTCTAGCGATAATGAGTACTATTATAAATCCTTTTAACTTATGAAATTTTGAAAAAAAAATTAACATAATAAAACAGTAATTGAAAACTTCGTTGAAATCGCAATTAAAAATGAATTTAGTTGGTGCTACCAATAGGCATAAATCATTTTAACATTATGAAATTTACCAACTTTTGAAATGTAAAATAATTAACTGAAAAAAAAAACTCCTTTGGAACACAATTAATTTAAAACTTATTGCGCATAATATTGTACAGCACGGTTTAAATTTCTTTCAAAAAACTCTTGGAAAAACACTACCTGATATCAAGATAGTTCAATATAAATCAACAAACACTGTCTAAAGTTCGTTCGACGTGAAAAATATAATACCTCTCAGACACTTGTCAAATTAACAAAACGTAAAGAACGCGTTTTCTGATGTGTCTAAAAGAAACTTTTGATCAAAAAGCTGATTTTCTGAATGCGTCACGTGAAGCAATGTCCATTGCTATTCTTACATCTTCCAAAAGATCGTACTGTGTTTAAAAGCTCCTGCTCTGAATTTTAATTTGCTGAATTAGATGTAAAGGCTAGTGAATATGACGTCATAGTGACAAAATCTTACTAAAGTTTTTCAGTTTTATATAGACTCTAAGGCTCATGACGTCATTGGCAGTTCCTTACAAACCGTTCCTGTGCATTTCCTGGCTTTTTTCCGCGTGGTAACTCCTTCCCACTATGGAAAACTTTCCCAGAAATCGGTTGTTTGCTTGAAACAATTCTAACGTGCGCCATGATACTTTTGCAGTCCATATGAGAATCAATTTTTTCTTTCAAATATAACATCATTTTCACAATCAGAACCATTCATCCCTTCCGAGATTAAAGCGTCATTTAAGCAATTGTTTTAAAATTCACGAGTTTCATTAAAAATTCATTTTAATTAATTGGAAATTATGTAATTTTCAGAAATATTTTATTTTTCGTATACCAAGGATCTTTAAATAAATAGCAAGAGTCCTAAATTTATGCATACTATGTAGTATATATGCATTCTTATACATCCTATACAGGATCTGCACAAAAGAGTTCGAATAATTTTCTGACTGTAGATGAGAATTGCTAAAACTATGTATTTAAATTCTTTTAGGATAATTTTCGGACTGTAGATGGAAATTGCTAAAACTGTGCATTTAAATTGTTTACTTCGACATCATTTCACCTTATTAAACTGCGAAGTTTTGTTACATTACTCTGAATGTGTTGGAAAGTGTTTCGTAATCAATGCTTGACGCAAGATTTTATTTTTTTGTTGCTCTATAATATAGATTCTAATGTGTTCAGTACAGAGCCGTAACCAGAATGCGAAGCTAAGAGGGGGCTTTAAAAAATTTTTGTGAGTCTAATCTACATGCTCTTCTTCTCTACACTTTAATAAAGAATAAATGTAGATAGGGTAAGTACTACCCTATCGATGAATTTGATGTAAAAATTATATATTGCAAAGAATTAATTTCTTCCAAAATTTGAAAAGCTTATTACAAGAACTAGGGGATCGTACCCGGGCTTCCCAAGTTACAAAATATAGGTGAAAACCATTTTTTTTTTCTAATTGGAAAGTAATATTTTTTACATGCAATATTTTTTATTTTAGATTGCTCACTAAAAATAAAAAAGCATTTTTCATATGAAAAATATGAATTATACAATCAAATAAAGTTTTCAAATTTATCAATAGCAATTTTTTCGTATTAGCCGCATGCTAAGAGTTGTTAGCCCAAGATTTTGCTGCATACGGCATCCTTTTATTTTCTGATAATTTCAGAGCTTTAATCGCGTAGCTCGTGTCTGTTAAATTTGTGTTTTATTTATATTATTTTATTTATTTATCCATAGAGGAAGGCTTTTTTTATGGAATATTAATCGTAAGAAAATGATGAACTCTTTATGTTGTTTTAAGGGCAAATATTAATCTTTCTTAATCGAGTTCCCCGTGATAGAGATAAATTTAAAAATATTTCATGCTTAAAAATTATTTTTAAAAACATATACAATCAGTAAACGGAGATGCACTTTGCAAACAAATTCCATTTGAAAGTTTTTTTTTTCATATTTGGCTGTCAAAAAATTTAAATTGTTCGATTACAAATATGTTAAATTTGCGTTTTTTTAATATTATTCTTTTGTTTATTTATGAAGTATTAATTTCGTTATGGAAAATTAGTCAGTAATAAATACGGAACAATTTTTGTTTCTTTATGTGCAAAATGTTTATTATTATTATATATTGAAGCCGGCACGTGATAAGATAAATTACAAACAATCATGCTTGTTATTTTAAAAAACATAATAAATCAGCCAATTATGATACATTTTAAAACAAATTGGATTTGAAAGTACATTTTTTCCCTATACGATGTTCTAAAAATTGAAAATGTACGATGGTCAGATTAAATGTACAGATGGTCAGGAAGATTAAAAAATTGCAGTAGCGAAAATTTCAAAACCGAAATTTGGTCGTGAAGTGTTGCCATTCGCAAAATGACTTTAGCGTTACCGATAGATACGTTTGTCCTTGATAATATAGATAAGTAATCCGTAAAATATAATAAAGGTCAGTTATTATGATGAAGTTATCAATTGAGGCTCTTATGCTTGGTATTCCGAGATGAAAAAAAAAAAAAAAATTCCACTTTGACACGATCACAGAATGTTTTCCTTATAAAATCTAAATCCGACATTATTTTCACCTTCTCACAGTTTACATACGCACCTCTCATATCCGCATTCACCCTTTTTAAAATACTGGTATTTTAATTTGGTCATTTTAAAACCATTTCAACTCAAAACTTGAGGTCACGATTGTCAGCAAAATCTTTGATTGTGAACGGTCGCACTCTTAACTCGAAATTCTAATCTCAGTAATTTATGCCGTAATTTATGTTTTTTAGACGCATTTGTGTTAAAAAGTTTAGTTTTATCTAAGAAAATCATCGTTTTCTTTTAAAATGACGTCATTTTCGAATTTCACCTAGTGTCTGAAACTTAGTACTCATACAGAGGGAAAAAAATATAGAAACTTTATGAGGACGATATTCTTGACATAGCACACATTTTAATTTCAATTTTTTTCAGTTTTTATGAGCAAATGGCAACAAAAAGATACAGCAATTTACTATTTTCTTTTTCTTCCCCTTTACTTTCAACAGAAATGGTGTACTTCAGTTGCCACGATTACAAAAAAGTAATAAAAAGTACAAAAAAATAAATATCTTGGAATTAAATTGAGATACAACTTTCAAATAAATTGCATTTAAAAGAATATTTTTTTCCTTATACAACGGTGTAAAAATTTAAAATGTGCGATGTTTAGAAGTTTAAAAATTTGCAGTAGAGTAGTAGTAAAATTGCAAAACCAAAATTTTATTTCAAATTTCAAAGTGTTGCCATTCGCAAAATGACGTATGCGTTACGCACAGGTATGTTTGTCCTTTATAATATAGATAGATAGATAATGCTACCATGTTATTAAAAATAATTAAAAATAAATGGCTTCAAAATTTCGAGATCTTAGCTAACAACATGTATCTAAAATAATATAATTCAAAAAATGTCCATCTCCTATTAGAAGATCTTGCTAATTTTTACCTGAGTACTAAGTACCTTTTGAGGGTAGAAAATATGACTAGTTCTGTCTGCTTCATATTTAAAAATACCTTATCATGAATTATGAATAATAACGAAACACTATACTTAAAAAGTTTATCCTTTTTCAGCATCTTTTATGTATTTACATGTTTTAACAATTTTAAAGTGTTTGCACTATAAAATTTTAATATACTAGGGGGCTCTCCCCCCAACGAGCTACGCTCGGCAACTCCCGTTCCGACTCCCCGGATTCTAAAAGTAGGACAATTTCACCGGCTTTAAAAATATTGAATTATAATTTTAAAAAACAGTGGCGATCTCCCTGTAAACGGCTTTTCATTCATATTCCTTTGATTGAAGATTTTTAAGGCGAAATCAGCGTTTGTTAAGGGATACAACGGCTGTTTTCGTCTTTAATTAAAAAAATTAGTTAAAAATTAGAAAATAAGCTAATGCAAAATGAATTAAGTAAACGGATTCTTTGTCTCTCGGTTTTTTAACAGCTCTATAAGAAAGTTCTTTTAATTAACACATTTGAAATGTATCGTTTTATATCTGACGTAATTTTCACCAAAGTTTTCTTTCATTTTTTAACATTCACATGAAAATACTTTTGTTGATAGAAAGGAAATATTATTTACGCTGTCTTAGAATTCACGATAATAGTTGAAATGATTATCTCAAAATATGAAATAAATGTCTCGCGCAAATATACATATTTTTTAATTTAAACTGTTTTGCCAACTGTCAATTATTTTTTCTTTTTAAATATGACATAAATTTCCTACGTTTGCGACTTTTAACGCTTTATAATGAATTTATTATTTAAAAAATTTCTTTCTCTTTTAAAATTCATGCGTAACTATAGTTTTTACAACCTAATTTTCAATATTTTACTGATTTTTAACGCGCAATAACTTAATTCTCATTTGAAAGTTTTTTTCTGATTATAATAGCCACGTGTAAAAAAATTTTTAATTTGAAGGAAATATTATTCTTTGCGCTTTTTTAAAAATTGGCAACAGTTTAAAATAATACCCTTTTCTAAAATATGTAAACAATATCTCTCGAAATGCTGCAAATTCGAATTTGAAATGGAGATAAATCCTCAAAAAATGAGTCAAATTAAAAAAATAAATGCATTTTGCACACCGGGAATTTCTAAACTTTTAAATGGTGAAAAATGGTTACATTCCTATGTATAGTTTTTGCTTATATAATTTTTTTTAATGAAACGATTTTTACCAACTTTAGCATTAAATATATCTTAAAATAATTACTCGATTTAAAAATTGTCTGCATCAGCGTGTTTATCAAACATTTCTCTATAATAGCACCAATTTTCATATTTTTGTGTGAAACAGTTTTCTTAATATTAACGAACAAAGAATACGAAACGTCATAAGAAATATGGATGCCGATCTAGGAGAGTACCGGGAAGATCTACGCAGATTTTTATTGGTCCATTTCCAAACCGTTACTTTTTTATATATATAGAAGGATTTAAGGTAACAGATATACTATTGCATTAAAATATTATTACTACTAGAGGGGGCTTAAGGGGTCTCAGGACTTTTATAGCTTCAAAATTTTCGAAATTTTAATTTTTTTAGATATTAAACTCTTATCTTTTCTGAACATTTTGATATAATTGTTTTCTTGAAATTCCCATTAGAACAGAAGTTATGGATTTTAGAATTATATCCACCCAATTACTGAAGCGGCGTTTCCTAAACTTTGAAATTATTTTTCTCTAAATGACGTTTTTGGGCATAACTCGCACGATATCTCAAAACCCTCTAAATACTTTTTAATGAAATTTTCGAAACATACGTTTCATGTTAGTTACTATGAAATCAACCTAAAATTTCCTTTTTATCCTTCTATACTCATGTCCAAAATTAAGGTCACAAACATAAAATATGAGAAAACTGATGAATTATTCACTATGTTGCCACGAAATTTGGCACAGAGGTATATTACAATAGGGGAAAGAACATAGCTACATAAAAATATGGAAAATATTTTAATTGTGAATTAGGATACAGGGTATATCAAAAAGTGGTAAATCAGGAATCAGAGATAACGCATTTATCTCGGTAAATGTCTGTCTAACATGGAATATGACCACTGTGCACTGTTATACAAGCCTCACAACGAGCTGTTATACTGTTTATGAGAGTGTCAATAAATGTTTGTGGCAACAAAGCCCATTCTTCCAAAAGCGTGGCTTTTAACTCTTGACAGGTCTTGGGAGGGGGGTTACACTGTGCAATGGCTCTTCCTAGACTATCCCAAACATGTTTAATAGGATTGAGGTCCGGAGACCTCGAGGGTCAATTCATACGGCGAATATCCTCTTCTTCAAGGAAATCATCAGCAATGTGAGCTCTGTTTGGCTTCGCATTATCGTACATAAACATGACGTCCAGGCCTACAGCACCCCAGAACAACCTCACATAGGCTTCAAGGACCTCATCCCTATCGCCCAGTGTCCAATCGTGTGTGTCCCTTTCACTGGATCCAACACGAGAGTCAGTTGTTGTGGAGCCGAAGACATCAGTCTTGAACACAACAAGAATGAGGGTGTGTACTTTTCGGTGATGAATCGAGATTCACCATGCAGAGTTATTCTCGTCGAATCTTCATCTAGAGATAACATGGAGCTCGCTATCATCCCTCCTACGTAAAAGAAATCGACAGATTTGTTGGCAAAGGAATCTTTGTATGGGGCGGCGTAATGTTTGGCAGTCGTACACCACTCCTCGTCTTTGATGCGGGTACTGTCAATGCACATCGCTATAGGTATGAAGTCCTTGAAGCCTATGTTAGGTTTTTCCGGGATGCTGTAGGCCCGAGCTTATGCTTATGGGCGAAAATGCGAAGCCACACAGAGCTCACATTGTTGATGATTTTCTTGAAGAAGAGTATATTCACCGTATGAATTGGCCCTCGAGGTCTCCGCACCTCAATCCTATTGAACATGTTTGGAATGGTCTAGGAAGAGCCACTGCACAGCGTAACCAGCCTCCCAAGACCCGCCAGGAGTTAAAAGCCACGCTTTTGGAAAAATAGGATTTGTTGCCACAAACGTTTATTGACACACTCATAAACAGTATAAGAGCTCGTTATGAGGCTTGTATAGCAGCGCACAGTGGTCACACTCCATGTTAGACAGACTTTTCCCGAGCTAAATGCTTTATCTCTGATTCATGATTTGGCACTTTTTGATATACCGTTCTTAATTCACAATTAAAATTTTCCCCATTTTTTTTTTTTATTTTTTTTTTTACTATATTCTTTTTCCCATTGTAATATACCTCTTTGCCAAATTTCGTGGCAACACAGTGAATAGCTCAACAGTTTTCACAGATTTTATGTTTGTGACCTTAATTTTGGACATGAGTGTATATATAAAAAAAAAGTTTTGATTTGGAAATGGACCAATGAAAATCTACGTAGATATTTCCGGAACATCGTTATCCAATTTGAATGCTTAAGCATGTCCTTTCTTCGTTAATATTAAAAAAAACTGTTACATACAAAAATATGAAAATCGGTGGTATTATAGAGAAATGTTTGATAAACACGCTCATGCAGGCAGTTTTCAAATCGAAGAACTATTTTAAGAGATATTTAATGCTAAAGTTGGACAAAATCGTTCCATTACAAAAGTTTTATTGGAGCAAAAACTATACATGAGAATTTAAGCATTTTTAGATCATTTTATACGTTATAAGTTCCCTGTGTGCAGATTGCATTTATTTTTTTTTATCTGACTCATTTTTTGAGGTTTTATTTCTATTTTAAATTCAAATTTTCAGCATTTCGAGAGATATTTTTTACATATTTTAGAAAATGTTATTAATTTAAACTGTTGCCAACTGTATAAACAGCACAAACAATAATGTTTACTTCAAATTAAAAATTTATTTACACGTGACTATTATAAACGGAAAAAAAACTTTAAAATTAGAATTAAATGATTACATGTTAAAAGCAGGAAAATTACGTCATAAGAACCATATTTACACTTAAATTTTAAAAGAGAAATAAAATGTTAAAATAAAAAAAATCATTATTATGCGTTAAAACTTGTAAATGGAGGAAATTACGTCATATTTAAAATGGACAAAAAATATGTTAAAACAATTTAAATTAAAAAATATATTTGCGAGAGACATTTATTTGATATTTTGAGATAATCTTTTCAACTATTATCGCGAATTCGAAGACAGCGCAAATAATATTTCCTTCTAACAACAAAAGTATTTTCACGTTAATATTAATAAGAGAAAGAAAACTTTGGTGAAAATCACGTCAGATTTAAAACTATACATCTAAAATGAATTATTTAAAAGAACTATCTTATAGCACTGTTAAAAAATACCGGGAGACAATGACACTGTTTACTTAATTCATTTTACATTAGCTTATTTTCAAATGTTTAACTAATTTTTTTAAATAAATACGAAAACAGCCATTGTATCTCTTAACAGCAGCAGATTTGGTCTTAAAAATCCCCAATCCAAGGAAAACGAATGGAAACCCGTTTATAGAGAGATCGCTACTGTTTTTTTTTTTTTTTTTTTTTTTAATTTTAATTCAATATTTTTAAAGCCGATCAAATTAGCGTGCTTTTTGGATTTTGGTGTGCCTGAACGGGGGTTGGCGAGCGTAACTCGTAGGGGCCAAAGGCCCCCAGTTGTTCAAAAAAATATTTTTTTAGGTGATTATATTGTTGAAATTTTCAGAATTTTGCATTAGTTAAGTACAACTTTGTATTAAAAATATATAAATGCTCTAAATACAAATTTATTTAGGTTCAGGGTAAATATTACAATATGAAATATACGTAGGCATCAAAATTTCCATTCTAGTTGCAAAATGTATGTTGTAACCCTGCGCGTAAGCTGTTATGCCAATTTTCTGCTCGTTAAATGTCTGACAGTTTGGAGTACCCTATAAATGGTAATTGTACATCTGGCAATTTTTTTTAAATACATGAAATGAAAGAACATACTGATATCTTTCATCCCCCTAAAAAATTTTGTTTTGTTTTAAAATCATATACATTTTAAGATATTAAATGTTGAAAATAGTCTTTTTTCTTCTTTTTCCCAGTTTTAAGAGTCCTGAGACCCCCTGAGAATACTAGAGACTTAGCCCACATTAGAGGTCTGCATGGGCCGGGCCTGGCCGGACCGGCGAAATGAAGGCGAATTTTCAAACGGGCCGGGTCTCAAAAAAATTGAACGGCCTGTCGGGCCGGCCCGATATAAAGGTTTAATCGAAGTTCATAAAATATGAGTTATTTTCAATGAATATGGCTTTCGCGAGTATAAGTATAAATGCAAGTTTTACAACATCAATACAGAAATGTAACTTGTCCAGCGTACAGAGATTGGCATCGGACAGTTACAGGGTGTCAGACCCAGACTTAATTTTTTATCAGCAGACTCGTGCCGGGCCGAGATCAGGCTTGCACTTTTTTTTCTACATAGCCGACCCGGGCCGGAACTGGACTTAATTGTTCTCAGTATATGTAGGGCAGGCAATATGTTTTGCAAAAATGTTAATAGCTATAATGAACTTCTGTTAACGTAATCTTTGGAATACCTTAAGGTGGATCTCAAATTAAGTGTTCAACAACGCGAAACTCTGAAACATTTTCTGACTCATTTTTAACTGTAAAGGCATGGAATTGACAAGCCTGGCTATTGAAGGATTTGGAATCGAATAACTTTTTCCATTTTTGGTAAATAAATTACTTGTCGAGATATAAGAGATTCCTGTCACGTGGCTGCAGGTTTTCTAATTTCCCGTGCTGACGCTTCTGGAAATTCCATTCAAAAAGCTAAGTTTGACAGTATTTTCTCAAAGATGTACTTGCTTTTATCGGAAAATGGATAATGAGATTCGATTACATAGTTTCTGAATACGAAAAGCTGCCAATCTTACGCGTTTCCGAAAAAGAAATGAATTCAGAAATGTGTCAGAAAGTGGCTTCTTTGGAATTGAGAAAACCCTTAATAAATGAAAAAGAAATATTTTCACAAATCTACTTTTTATTGTACAACTTTAGAAGTTATGATGTTTTTAACCCTCCTTTTTTTCTTTTATTCTAAACTACATTAGTTTTTTAATGACTCCTTATTTGAATGTTGAAACGTCTGAGAATCCAAGTAGTCATTAATGTTGCTATTGTGTCTTGCGAACGCTTCATAATTTTTAAATATGCTGTAAAATTACCCCATAAATTTGTATGCAATATTCTTTAAAGGAATCTTAATTATATGTTAAGAAAAATCTGAATTTTTTGTAGGAATTGAGTTGGATCATCGGACCGGGCCGGGCCTGTTTTCACTGATTTCTGTACTGGCTGGGCCGTGAGCTGTGAACATATAAACGGGCCGGGCCAAGATAGCTTTCGTTCGGGCCGGGCCCGGGCCTGGAAATTCCGGCCCGTGCAGACCTCTAGCCCACCCTTCCCCCATCTGGTTGCGATCTTGGTCCAGTTTGCGGAGCTGCATAGTAAATACCGCTGAAGGAAAATTAAATTCTGAAAACGGCTCACGCGGCGCAAAACGTGTGACACTAAACAATTTCTGACATTGTACTGTCTATTTACCAGTGTGGTAATAATTCGGATATCCCTCAATCTGAGTGCATTTTTTTCATCTTTCTGATAATAGAACGTTCTAGAGTTTTAAAGTACACCATATCTTTATAAAAAAAAAAAAGAAGAAAAAAAAGAAAAAAAAACTATGTTAAGAGAAATTGCAATATCTTAAGCAAATTGTCCATACTGATAAGAGTTTAGGTAACATATATTGGCTATCAACAGAGGTTAAAAAATGTGTCCCGAACTTATCGATGACTACTTTCAAAGAAGTTGGTCATGTTAGATAAGAACACTTTACTTCCATCTAGCCTATCTTATTTTTTAAACAGTATTTAAAATAAGAAAAAATCCATTGCTAAAACAGAAATTAAGAAGACGTTCCATTTTTGTATGTCAAATTCACGAGATTTTTAAGATTTTTTTCTTCAATTACAAAACGAAGAGATGTAACAAATTAATTATCATTATCAGCGTTATTTAAGCAATAAACTGAAGAATAATTTAAATGAATATAAAGGAAATGGCATCCTATTTATTTATTCATGTTATAATACAAATAAGAAAAAAACAAAAAAAATCTTCGATTCAAGTATTCATCAAAAATAATTATTATTAAACATTATATATTATTAAACATTTTAATATATTATTAAACATTTTGCATAACTAATAGACCGGGAGGTGGTAGCACAGACTATCACCTCATTGAGTTCACGGCTGAAATTCCAGAATTAGTTTAAACTCTATTCTCATACAAAAACGCAATCAGCCTGCCAAGTCCTATCTTGGTGGAAAACATCTGAAAATCCGATTTTTAGCGGTTGACTGATAGGTTTACCATTGTGTCTTCCTGCTCCCAGTCCTCCATGTTTTCATTCGTTTGGGTGCAGGAAAACACAATGGTAAACCTATGAGTCAACCGCTAAAATCGGGTTTTCTGGTGTTTTCCACCAAGATATGAGTTGGCAGAACGATCGCATTTTAATATGCGAATCGAGTTTTAACTAATTCTGCAATTTCAGCCGTGAACTGGATGAGGTGATTGTCTGTGCCATAGATTAACATACAAGATGGGACATTTCCATAAAGCGTAATGGTAATGCGATTACGATCGTAGCGCTTTTAGTGACAATGGGGAAGAAACTCCCCATCCTTGTAAAATTTTTATTATTGAGTATCTACCTTATTGTGATCTTTCTTTATTTTAATGTTGCATGTTTACGTTTCCAGTAGAATCTTACACCGATACATGAACATAGAATAGATATTCTATTCTATATATCTAATATCTATTCTATGTTCATGCACGGATATTTGCTTTTTTTTTCTTTTTTTTTTACATGATGAGTGAACGATTTAAGTGCAACGAAAAACAGAGTAAAAATTTCGTCTTGAATGCTATATATGAAGTAAATATGATATAATTCGATTTAAAATTACATAAAGTAATACTGCAATATAAAAATATACGAAGTATTGCACTCTACAAATCCAAGAAAATTTCATAAATATTCCCATTCGGTAGGAAAATTTTTATAGCCGATGTTTTATTAATTTACGAAGTATAACGTATACGTAACGTATAATCGTTACAATAATCTTTTAAAATTTACGCATTTTCACTTTCTTACAGATAAAATAAAAATATTGTTTTTAATGTAAATAACGCACAATCAATTCAATAATATTTATAATATTAACATATAAGAAATAATAATAAAATTACAGATAGGGAAAAATTCCTTTCGACAAATTTTAAGAATTACATAAATCTAACTCTTAAAAATAAATAGAGGTACTGACATTACACTCAATAAAGTTTCACTCGATATGAAATTAACACAATACCTGAATTTGATTTTTTACAATTTAATCTCATTAGCTTACATATTTGCGTTATCAGAATTTTCTAGGGTTTTTCTTTTATATTATTACTCTAATTATCATTTTGTAAGCTAAAAGCGAATAATACAAGTGCGGTAAAAGAAAAAAAAGCAGCTAAATAAATAAAGCAAGCATGTATAGAATATCGTCTGACACCTGCTTCGTTTTAGGAAAGAATAGATATTCAAAGCATAGAGTGTAAACATATTTCTTCAACATAGGTAAATTTCGGAGGCTTGTTAATTCTTCCCCCTTGTCGGTAGTGACGCTAGTACTGTTGCCATTACAGATTTTGCCATAAATGTCCCATCTTGGTCCTTAATCTATGGTCTGTACTGCCGTCTCCTGGTCTATAACTTTATTTATCATTGTCGGTTCTATTTAAGGTATGGAGTTTTGTTGGTCTGCGTTCTTTCATGAATTTTGTGGGAATTTAGACATCCAGTAAAACCGCCATAAATCGAAAACTACTTCCTTTTTTTTTTTTCACTCAAATATGTACTCTGTGATTATTGTTTAAAAAAAACGAAATTTTTTGAATAGATAAATATAGAATAATGAGATAAAACTGAAAGCTCTCCAGTACAAGGCTGTTAAAAACGTACTTTTACGTGACTCACGTTCAAATGATAGACCGCAAAATACTTAAAAGTACGTTTCCCACGTATAATGTGTTAACTTTATTTTGTAATTAACTCTGGTATACTTGGAAGCATATTTTTGCAAGCACTTCTAATGTTTCAGGTCAAACTTGGCTATTGAGTCGATTACGGAAGATTATGATGATTTTATTGGATGAAAGGAAGAAATTTATTTTTCTACAAGAATAAGTCGTCTAGTTTTTTTCCCCCACGTTAAGGGGGACAGGACCTTTAAACTTTCAAAAACTCAGTCTCCTATTTTTGCCATATTCTGAATTTTTTTAAATTTCTAAACAATAGGCAAAAAAAACCCCATTCTAAAATCTACATTATTTCTTGAGTTATAACCATTTATAGACGATGACTATAATTGAATGTACGTAGATATCGAAACTTTAAAACACGTTTTCTCAGATTACGAGGGTGAATCAAATATTAAACGGAATTTCTGCCGGGAGGCCTGAAAGTCATCGCGAGGGCGCTTAAACCTCTGCGCATGGCAGGTGGGGATGTTATATGACTATTTATGCGCCAATATGTGCTAACCTTTCCGTTCCTCAGTCGGCATAAGGATGAATAAGTGAGATGTTCACCGCAACGTTGCGCAACGCATTATCGTTAATTTTCTCACAAATGAAGACGTAAGACCGGCTGAAATCTTATGAAGACTTCAAGCACAGTTTGGGGAGACATGCCTGCAGAAATCCCAAGCGTATGACTGGCACAGAAAGTTTGTGGAAGGATGAACAGAAGTTGAAAACACCCCCTCCCCCCCCTCGAACAAGTTTGACTGAAGAAAACATTAGCGCCATTCGGGACATTCTGTGCTGCTACACGGGTGCTGCCTGCTACTGTCAGCTGTTGGATGAAACAAAACGTGCCTATCGGCGGAAAAGACGTGAATTTCCGATCAGAGAAGTGATTTTGCTTCATCGCGAAAAGTTGGAGGAAATGCATTGATCATCACTGGAACATCCTCCCTATAGTCCCCCTGTGATTATCACATGTTTGGGCCTTTGAAAGAAGGATTAGGAAGTGAACGATTCGGCGATGACACTGCTGTTGAAGCCTTCTTGCGCAATTGGATGTAGACACATCCCTCTTCTTTCTATGATGACGGCATCAGAAAACATCCGATCAGTTGGAAAAAATGTGTTTCGAAATCAGGAGATTATATAGAAAAATAATATGTAACTTTCTGTTTTGTATCTTGTACCAATAAATTAAAAAACAAAAATTCCGGTTTATATTTGATTCACCCTCGTAGTAAATTTGGAGTTCGTGCGCACAGTTACTTTCAAACTATGCAAGCTGCAGCTTTAAAAAAATAACCAAACATGCGTTTCTTTATTGTTTACATTCTAACCCCCGCCCTCCCCCCCCCCCCAAAAAAAATCGCATACTTTAGTTTTTTTTTTTTTTTTTTTTTTTTTTTTTTTTCACTTGGAAAACTGGATTTTTTTTTTTTTTTTTTTTTTTTTTTTTTGTGTATTTTGTGCTAAAAATAATTTTAAACAAAATTTTTTGTGTATCTTTTGGTTTTAATTTAGAACTAAGTGTGCTATGATTCTATTTTGTTCAAAAATTGTTTTCTATATGCATAATTTAGAGTTTATCATGCGCGCAGCACTTAATTATTTTAATTCACGCGTTAGGGAGATGAATTTTTAAATTTAAATGCGTATTAATTTTGTATAAAAAAAAATGATGAAGAAAATGATGATGAAAAAAAAAAAAGATTTTAATTGCATATTACTTATGTTTTGGTAGTTTGAAAAAGACGATGTCTTTTGATCGTTTCGACGAACTCAAAGGTCCTGTGTCCCCTTAAGGGGGTCCGGGAAACATTTTAAAATATTTTTTTATTTATTGAGTAAAAATTTTTTGTGATGGTAAACATATAATTTGTAAACAAAATCACAAGATAAAACTTCTCATAATTTTTGTAAAAAAAATTTTTAATTTAAAATTTATTAATAGTGGGGTAAATTAAAATCGTTATAACTCGAAATATTATTTGTAGAATTTTTTTCCTTTAAATAAACAGAAATATATAAGTTTAATTTTGATTCTGCATTTTAAAAAAATATTAATTTAAATAAAAATTAAAAATATTGAAAGTAAAATTAAATAAAAAAATGACGCAACCATAAAAAAATCATATTTTCAAAAGTAAATTTTTTTTTTCAAATTTGCTGAATCAAAATTAAAATAAAACAATTAAAAAAGACATGTTGCAAGTGTGAACCATTTATCTTTAACGGTTTTTGACTTATAACAATTTAAATACGAGAAATGGTGAAAAAACCCATCTCGAAGAAAAACGCATTTTCAAAAGAAGTCGTTTCCATGACAACCATTACTTGCAAGCTAGATTTTGAAAACAAACCAAAGCGAAAAAAAAATAATATTTCCTGTTCCAATTGAGATAGAAACACGATTTAGATTTCATTTTAAGCAGAAAAAAAAAAAAAAACAGAGAAATTTTTTAATGCAGTAAATTTTTTTTTAGAAAATTTGAAGATTTTTGTTTCTCGGACCCCCTTAAAGAGTATATGATTTCAACCGATCTATACAAAATGAAAAGGGAGTGAGAATTACGTCCTTTTAATTTTATTCATATTGCTTTAGAATATTGCTTTAGAAATCCACTTTTTTATACATCACTTTTCTTTTAATTTGAAAGTTAAACACAGTTCTTTGGCTGCAAAGAATTTGTTACATTTTTTAATGTATTTCCTTTGCTGAAACTCAAAGAATGAAAACCGTTGTAGACCTGCCAGAATTTACTTATCACAAAATATAACGTAACATTGAGTAAGAATGTATTAAGCAACCAGAACAACATATAGCACCAAGCTGAGATGCTCCGTGTTCAAGACCTAACAAACGAAAATCAATCATCCGAACATTATTTCAGATATATGTTCAATTCTGCCAATCATTGTAATGTTTTCTAATTTAGTAGTATGGTGACTAGAGAACATTTTAATTCCTGTTATCATAACGGTCTGATTTCCCTACCAAATTCTACTATAAATGATCAACTAAAAGAATTGCTTCAACAGCATCAAATTTTGTCCAGCGGATAAGGTAATATAATATCGCAGTGGCGTTCGTATCGTTTTCAGCAATACAGAAGAACAATCCATGGGGAAGTTCCATATCGCTTTAAACAGAAGATGAAGGTCACCATTTCGTTTGATAAAATTGCCCAACGCAGTGGGCGTAGCCTGCTAATTATTCATAAAGTATATTAAATGCTACAATAAGTATACACAACATAGTCATTAAATTATTTTCATATATACAAGGGGATATAGGATTCCCGGGTTACGGAATATAGGAAAAAATTATTTTTTTAATTGATAACTATAATATGTTTTTTACATTTAATATATTTTTTAGAATGCGCACTAACAATACCAAAAATCGTATATTTATACGAAAAATAGCTATTATGCCTTCAAATAAAGTTTAGAAATTTATTAAAAGCGATAGTTTCTGCATTGCTCGGCTCATCGCGCCAGGAACCAAAGAAATTGCCAAAGATCACTATTCACAATCAATCTTTTTAGTTTTGATCATTTCAGTAGTTTAAAAGCATAGTTCGATTACATTCCTTAAATTTGGGTTTTATTTATATTTCATTGTTTTATTTAATGATTGATGAATATTTTAATTTGGTTGAGGAACAAAAGTTAGAAACAAATGCTGAGCTATTTACTTTAATTTAAGTGCAAATGGATATATCTCTCGTAATCGTCGGTATGCGATAGAGATAGAATAATAATTTTTTGAAAATCATGCTCGAAAATTATTTTAAAAACAGTAAAAATTGAGTAAATGGCGATACATTTGCAATGTACAATTACAATACAGTTTTCAAACAAATTGCATTTGTAAGTACAATTTTTCCTTATTCGATGGCGTAAAAATTGAAAAGGCTCGATGTTCAGAAGTATAAAAAATTGCAGTAAAAGCGAAATTTAATCGTCTGCTTTTACCAACATCAAAATGACGTCAGCGTATGGGCGGATACATTTTCCTTTATAAATATAGATATGTGTAAATAAAATACCTTTGAAATCAAAAGACAACAAACAAGTTCATATAACAGAATCTAACCAAATCTTTAATTTAAATATGTCATGCAATTTTATTCATTAATTTTTAGGGTTCCATAATCAAAAAGTAAAAATGGAACCATTATAAGATACTCCTGTGTCTATCTGATGTGTGTCACAGCCATTTTACTCGTAAACTATGGAACGTAGAAAGTTCAAATTGGCTGAAGTAAAAAAAGCTATTAAGCCACATATTTGTAGATTATTAACCGTTCACAAATATATTTAGAAAAAATGCGGAGAGGCTAATTAAGTTACTTGAAAAAAAAAAATATTTACTTTGTATATCGTGTGAAAGCTCTCATACCACCGAACTCAAAAAAACATTTCTTTTAATTTTAGGTATTATATTTTCAGAGATATCGTCGAAAATATAATGCAAAAATATGTCCCCTTACCCCTGCTCTATTTCTGAATCTACTGAAACTAAAATTAGGAAAAAATTAGGGGTAGTAGAAGTTAATTTAAACCTTGCAGGGAAACTATAGCGATTACCCTAGGTCACATAGTTTTTGAGAAAATCGCATTTTCCGTTATACACAAATTTCGATTTGCGGGCGTTCAGCAAAGTAGTTGAGGAGCGCTGGAGATATATTGTGCTAAGGGAAGATCATCGCAGAAAAATAAAAGGATTGCTGATAATGATTTTCGAAAAAAATTGGCGGTAATTAGCCGAGATATTAACCCATAAAGATACGGTCGGTTTGAATATACATAAAAAACACGGGCAGCGTACTCTCTGCACCCAGTGGCTTTTAAAGCCTAGATAGCAACTTGTAGCGATATATTTGTATAATGCACAATGCTAAGTCACAAATTCATGTATTTATTGTACGGAACCCTCTTAGCGAGAGTAATACTCGCACTCGACCGCTTTTTATAATAAAAAATAAGTGTATGGAATACATCATAACAAAAATAACCTACCATAAATTTAGTATTATGAATCATAATCATTTTAAAGATAGATTAGGCCAAACAAAAATTGAAATAAAAAGGATTTGGTTATAAAATATAATAACATTTAGTAAAGAAAAATGAAGATTGGAAATAAAAATCAAACTACACATAAGTGTTTAATCATCAGTTGGCAAGAACACCCATATGTCCCGCAAAATGCATTATTTTATATAACAGACCAGCAAAAAACTAATAAAGAGAAAAGTGCCCAATTAAACTGATGGCATTGAGCTCACAGGCTATTAACACTAATTGTATATTATACTCTTATTTATGTCTATTATTCATAAAATAGAACTCACTCTTTTTGAGCAAAACGGTAAATAATCAGGGATGCGCCTTATCAAAATAAACCGGTATACCAAATTTGAAGCAAATCGAATAATTCTGCATGAAAAAAACGTTTATCTAAACTAAGAGTGGGATTAGCCTTGTTCTCCCCATTTATACTTAACCAATGAACCCGCAAAACTAATCATGGAAACGTCTTATCAGAATATACCGGTATACCAAATTTGAAGCAAATCGGATAAATCTGCATGAAAAACCCATTTATCTAAATTAAGGGTGTTAGCCCCTGTTCCCCCCTTTAGATTTAAACTATGAATCCTCAAAACTAATCAGGGAAGCGCCTTATCAGAATTAACCTATTTACAAAATTTGAAGCAAATCGGATAATTCTGTATGAAAAACCCATTTCTCTAAATTAAATGGGGGATTAGCCCCCCTCCCCCGATTCCCTCTGTATACTTAACCAATGAACTCCCAAAACTAATCATGGTAGCGCCTTATCAGAATGAATCTATTTACAAAATTTGAAGCAAATCCGATAATTTTGAATGAAAACCCATTTATCTAAATTATGGAGGGGATTAGCCCCCTACCCCCCTTTATACTTAACCAATGAACCCCCAAAATTAATTAGGGAAGCGCCTTATCAGAATGAATCTATTTACAAAGTTTGAAGCAAATCGGATATTTCTATCAAGAGTTATCGCGTTACGTACATACATACATACATAATACATACATAATACATACATACACACAAACAGAATTTGCGGGCACATTAGTTCTCAGGCTTTGATAGCCTGTGAGCTAAATAGGTCCATTACTTGCAAAAATAATGCTTTGAAATAATAAACTAGCAAAAGCCATGCTTTGTTTGGATTCGCGAAGCATTATTTAATAAGATAAATATTAGAAAGTAACAATATTTTTTTATAATATTTTTGCATCTTTATTAAGCAAAAACGTTATTTTATGTTTTGGCGCATTTTAATTTTAGAAATGTAAATTCAGCCAAATAACTAAGAATTTCCTCGGAATTTTTTATTTATGATATAAGACTGGTATAAATTAAAAATATTTTCGAAGCAAAATTTTACAAAATATTTTTAAATTTTTAACTAAAATCTCTTTTAAAGATGTTTTTACATTTTACAATACCCTCTGGTGGTTTCTCAAATGGTTTGAAATAGGTATGCTTCCAATCTTTGTAATTCACATCAAATAATCTTTGATAGCAAACTTAGAATAATATATTCGAAAAGAGCTTGAAGAAAGTTACTTCTTCAAAATCCTATTTTCTGGAAAAACATTTGAAATCTGCCCTTTTTGATACTAAGAATTATTAACTGTAAAACTTTTCATTCTAATTTCTTCTTTTTTTCTGCATGTTAGCATACGAGAATTTTTGATATTGTAGAATCTCTCGTAAGGAAATTTTCTATTGAATGCTAAACCTTGAAGGGTTTTCCCTCTCGACAACGCTACGTACGTTAAGCCAACTGATATCTCTTTATCCCCAATATGTATGACTGCTTTATCTAATGTTAAACCTTGGGATTTATGAATTGTAACTGTAAAAGCTAACAGCAGAGGAAATTGTTTTCTTGAGCAATTTATATTTCCATTTTTCCAGAATTTAGTTATTGGTGGAATCGGAACGCAGCCATTCTCATAAGTTAAATGACTGTAGTTTTCAAATTTAACCACGATTATTCGCGGCATCTGGTCTGGTGGTCCGTGATTTTCTTCATAAATAATATCTGCAACATAGCCTAAAGCCCCGTTTACTAAACCTTTTTCGCTCCACAAATTAGAACGTAACATTACTTTAGACCCAATTGATAAAGTAAGAAATGGTTCAAGTCCGCTGGTCATTTCAGAATCGACCAACTTTGCTTTAGTACTATTATGAAGAGCTTGAATCAAGGCAACAGATTGACGCAGTTCTTTTAATTTTTCATTATTATATTCTTTTACGTCTTTATTCGTTGAAAACAGCCTAATTGCATCTTTAAATAAATGTTGTTCGCTTTTTGAAAGAGACTGTAAGCTTCTATTCATTAATATTTCATAGTCTTCAGTAGTGCCTTCTCCATTGCTAATTCGATCAAGTATGCTACAAAATATTTGTTGAGTTTCATCTTGCCGGAAGGATGATGATAAAAAAAAAAATACTTTTGAATAGTCGAAGAAAATAACAATTGTCCTTCCAAAAGAAACTCACTTCCTTGATTTTTGTCACATAAAGAGGCCTGTCATTTACTGCAGGTAGTTGTTTGATACCTCCAAATAGATAAAAGAACATTCCACCAAAAGCTTCATCTTGTGTCGATGGCACAGCACTACGTAATCGTAAATCTATTTTTCGCAAAAGACTGCATCCAATCATATTCATTTCATCTATAATTATGAATTTACAATTTCGAAACTCCTCCTGAAGTTGACCAATCGAATATGAACTGAGATCTCTTAGCTTTTGATTTAGTGCAAATAAAAGTTTTGAATGGATCGTTGATCCATTTATATTGACTGCGGCAACACCAGTTGGTGCAAGCAATTGAAAAGAAGATGGACCAAATGTTTCATTTAATCGAGCAGTGAAGTAATGTATTAAAGTACTTTTTCCAGAACCTGCTTTTCCTTGGACAACAATTCTTTTTATTGGCATTTCTCGCCTATGACCTTGCAAGAAATTGAGCTGTTCTTCAAAAATATTTATTATTTTTTTCTGTTCATGGGAAAAGACGAAATTTGGCAAATTAGAAGGAACAATGACACAACCACTTTTTTCACTCTCTTTCACCTTTTCATTTTCAATAAAATTCTGTAATTTATTAAGCAAATCTTGACTTTGAATGGTATGCCAGTTATACCTTATATCAATGTCCCTTCTGCCCAAATCTAATTCATCCTGTGCATTATTTTGTCTTGAAGCGACATTCATCCAGTCAAATGGTTGATCTATTTCAGTAGATTCAATTTCTTCAAATTCTTCCTCATCTTCTAAATTTTGCAACAAATATTCCAAATCCAATCTCTAAATTTCATTATTCTCAAAATGCTGTTCGTATATAACTTTCCATGAAGTATTATTTGGATTCATAATTTGAAAATCACGCCAAGGAATATGCAACATAACTTGTTGCTTATAGAAATCTTCATTATTTACATTATTGGGATCATATTTTAATTTCGGTATAATTCTGGGGATAAATGGTTTTTTTTTTCTGATTCTGAAATTTTCACCGCGTTTATAAACGTTTGTGAAATAATCCTGCAAGGACATATTTTCAAATCTCACTGGGCGTTGCTCATACTTTTCTAAAATATTTGAAACGGATATGCTTCCATCCTCCTTATTCATATCTAATTATTCCCATGCGTTCCTTGCTAAATTAATGGTGTTAAACTGACGAGATGACTTATACAAAGGCCATCCCATTAACACCCAAAATATTTCTTGGGCAGAATAATCACGTTCAGCACACATTTTTTATTAAAATCTTCTGAATTATATGCTGAACATTGATATTATCGCGTGATTCTTGAACTGTTTGTCTGATGAAATCTTTCATCCCTTCTGATCTGGGTTTACCTTTGCTAGCATATTTAGCAATATATTTTAGAACTGCGTGAATGGAAATGACTGCTTGGGAATCCATGTTTGCTCGCCAAATTTTTAAAATTTGTGGGCTATGACTGTTTAAATAAGGACTATTTCTTTTTGAAATGTATTCGGGTTCATTAGTAAGGAACTGAATTTTACTTTCGTGAGAACATTCTTTGGGAAATTTGAAATGGCATGTGACTTCAGAAGAATCTTTTTTCTTTCTCTTACGAAAAGCTTTAGAACATTTATGCATTTGTACTGCACGTATTAAGTGATTATAGTCAGCAGCTTCATCAGGCACATCTGTAAAATGAAATTTAGATGGATGTATATCATAAACTAGATTAGGATCTGGTTGCCGTCGATATGAATTCGTCAAAGTATTTTACAATTTTACGTATCTTTTCATCATCATTTGAACTAAGACTGTTTACATCAGGAGCATCTTCAAACCAAAAAAGACCATGCATGTGAGGACTATCTCTATGTTGAAACTCAATACGAAATCAAAAGTCCTTGACTTTTGAAATATTTCTTGAAAATTAAATTTCAGGCCAGTATAAATCAGCTGCATTAAGTGTAATGAAAACAGTAGGAGTTCCCAATTCCTCAACCATGTCTAACAACTCTCGTGATCTGATAAACCAATAAGAGCCCGATGATTTTAAATTAGCATTGAAAGATAAAATCGACTTGTACAATGTAGGATCTTTCTGAAACCGTTCCTGGAGTTTTTCAACTGTTTCAACATCATGTAGGCGAGAACTTTTTTTTAATACAAATAATTCCATTTTGTAATGCTGTCCAACGCATTATGCTATTGAAAGCAAAAAATCTAAATCTTGGATGCCGTGCAAATCTTCCATCATCATATATCATGAGAAAATTATAGTCTTTTGGTGTAATTTTACAAACTCTAGCATCTCTAAGATCACCTCTTCCTGTTGGAAATAACGTAGGAAAAGCTCTACAAATATATCCATCACATGAAAATCCATTTATAGGCTTAGTTTCTATCTGAGGCCAAGAAATGACACTGCATTCATGATTTCCTTCTTTAATACCTAACATACTATTTATTGCCTCTCGATTACATCTGAAAGTCACATTTGGGGATCCGGATTCATATATAGTATTATTTGTCCATAGACATGGATCATCTACAGAATTCAAAGTTTTTTCAACTGATGGTAAATAAATATTCTGTTGCTCTTGACTGAGTATTATTCGCTGAAAAATATTTTCATTTTCGGGTAAACTTTGCAAATTATTTTCATCAATAGTAATATAACGATACCAAGGATTATTTTCCTTTAGATATTCTAAAGCAGACTTAACGTTTTCACGATTTACTATAAAATCTTTGAATTCTTCACCATCTTGTCTTCTAACAAAGATATACTGTGATATAGTATCTATGGAATGAGGTAATAAAGTACAAAATTCTGTAATATCTTGATGAAAATTAATAACTTGCCCACTGTATCCAAGCTGACCACCTTTAATGCGATAAACAGTAATAACTGGATGAACTTGGGCAATTAATTGCTCCTCAACGAAAGTTAAGTTCTTCAATATTTCCGGTTGTGGACCTGGAACCATATTATTAGCTACAGGAAAAATATTTAGTTCATTATTTTCTATACATTTATGGAAAGTCTTACAAGATCCGTCAGATTGGATATGCATGTCAAACCAACGTCGATGAAAAATTTTACAAAAATATAATTGTAATTTTTTTTGTGCGTCTTCGAAATTCAAAGCATTTTTCCGAGCACATGCATTCGCTGTCAGAAGAGATTCGTCATGTCGTCGTTTTTTGCGCTGGTATCTAGTCTCTTGCCTTAAAGCTAAATCATGTTCGCGTTCTTTTCGACCAGTAAGTGTACGTTTTCTCGGCATTCTTTATAATAGAACTAATACATTCCATAAATGGTTTTTAAACGGCCAAGATATTAAAAATAATACTAATAGTAATAACTTCTTAATAATAAATATGTTTCATTTGGTTAAATTTTCAACCTTGGAATTCGAATAACATTTAATTTTATTTGTTTACAATTTTTTGTTGCCACTTTACAAAAAAAAAAAAAAAAAAAAATATCATAATATAATTCTTTTAAAATGCGTAAGTTTTGTCAGTGTAAATTATTTCACATAATAAGAATAAGTTGTGTATTTGAATTCTTAACGCTAAAAAATACTTAATTTAATTAAATAATTGAATATGCGCCATCTCCAACCAATCTTAATAAAGTATTCTATTAAAATGTATATTTTCCTCTCAAATAACATACATTTTTAATATAAGAAAGTTTAATGTAAATAAAGTTTTAAGCTGTAGCCGGTATTACGATAATTCTTTTACCTTCATATTACGTATGCCACGTTGCAATATTAAAAAGCTGTTGCCGGTATTACGATAATTCTTTTGCCTCACATGCAAATAGTTAGAGATATACATATTATGAATGCCACGCTGCAATATTAAAAAGCTCCAGCGGGTATTACGATAATTCTTTTACATCACATGCAAATAATTAGAGATTATTTAATTCCGATTAATTATTACAATTTTTTTTAGATAAACGCAAACATTTTATCCCAAACTCCAACAAAACTTTTTATTCTATTTATTCCTTATTCCAAAGATACAGCTTTATCGTCTGCTGCCATAGTAACATGATAAATTAAATTTTATTAAAAAAATGAGCAGTAGTAGAAAAATATTTTACTAAATCGAATAGTTATTTTTAATTTTGGTTTTAGAATTCAATTCATGAACTCCCGTGCATAGAGCGGATTAAACAGTTAGTTAAATTTAAAAAACAGTTTTTGAGATATTTTGGCGGAATAATGAAAATATATTTTATTTATTTAATTAATCACGATTCTATCTATAAGTACAGTCGGACCTCTATTTAACGAACCTCTATTTTGCGAATTTCTCTATTTTGCGAACTTTTCCTTGGAACCAAGAACATTTTGCGAATTTCTTCGTAAAATAACCTCCAAATAGCGAAGTGCATTCTCTATTTAACGAACTTTTTCTTGTGATCTAAATTTTTTTTCTCCCCATTTCTCAAAATATTTCTGGACATTTCAAAAATGTTCTTTGTTTAAACACATTTTATGATGTTCAATGGCCTTGAACTGGTTTTACAAGGCTCCTTCTTTGTCAGCAATGAGAATTCGGTAAGTACGGAAGACGGAGACGATAATCCCTAACAGTAACTTAAAAAAATGTGGATACAGATGAGAACAGAAGAAGAAATTAACCATGATGTGCTGATTGATGATTGTATTTCTCTTAATTCTGAAATTGAGACCTCTTAAACACTATCCGAATTGGATATTTTCGACAGTGTGAAAAATAAAAACAATACAGCAATGAATTGCGATGAAGACGAATATGATGATGACGGAAATGAACATGATGCAGGAATTAAGAGGCTTATACTTCAGTCAAACGAAAAGACGCGTTCGCTAATGCTAACCCTATGGAAGAAATTTATAAAGATTCGCATTTCAATATTTTTCAGTCGCATTTCAATATTTTTAAATGATTTTTTTTTCATTGGATAACTGAGATCAATCTGTATGCAGGCCGTTTTTTACTTTTTCGATTTTGATTGCAGATTTTTTTCAAGAGGATGCTTTCACTTTCGAAACCGGTTCTGAGAATGAAAGTGCTTAATCAAAAATATCCGTAAACAAAATCGAAAAAGTGAAAAACGCCCTTTGTATGGTTAAAATTATTTGTTATAATAATAATAAATACGATAATGTCATTAAAATTCGTTAATTTTAATGTAAAACTATTTACAGTAAATTCTGTCTAAGGCGGACTCTGTATAAGCCGGAAATCTGTCTACCGCGGAAATTTTTTCAAGTCCCGGCAAACCCATAGAAAATTACATTAATTCATGCTGCATAAGGCGGAATCTGTCTGACGCGGAAACGGAAAGGATTTTAAGGTCCCACCGAAACCAAAATTTTGCATAAGGCGGGAAAAGGATAATTTAAAAAAAAAAAGCGTTTTGTTTATTAAACTTTAAAACTGATAAGTCAAATAACTCAATGTCGAGCATGGTAGCTAAAATTCCGTAAGCTTTTAAAAAAGTTAATGCAAAAGAACATAAACTTTAAATTTTAAGGAATTTATGCTTATGCCATTTTTTCATATGCAAAATTGCATCTAAAAGTTAATATTTCTAGTAAAATGAACATTTATGAAAATGATTACGTATTTCCGAAAGTACAATATATTATACTTTAAGATTGTACTCAAATTCAAAATTATAGCGTTCTTTCTCATTCTCGAAGTTTTTTTTTTTTTTTTTTTGGTGTGTATAAACTTCCAGTATGAATGTATTACAGCAGTACTAAGAAATTGAATAAAGTTTCTCATTTATCTTTAAAAAGACAAAGGATCTTTCAGAATTTCAGTTTTCAACCGATTTTCTAGTCAGGAGAATCAATAAATGATAGTCATCTTCTAGGGATTTTTTTTTTTTTTGGTGGGGGGGGGGGGGGGGAGCTTTTTTGCATAAGCCGGAATATTGTCTACCACGGAAATTTTTCTCAGTCCCGACCGATTCCGCCTTAGACAGAGTTTACTGTACTTTAAACAGATCCCGGACAATGTTTTGTTCTCCTTTCAGACTTCAAAGATTTAAACACATAGAAAAAATCAATTGATGATGGATATTGGTGGTAAAATAAATAAAACAAATCTATATAATTTATTAAAAAATGTGATTAATTACTTTTAGTAACAATATTTAGTAATTATGAATTTAAAATCTGCTTTATGTAGTTTAACGTATTTTAAAAGGGGAATCTCTATTTAACGAATTTTCCATATAACGAACTTTTTTCCGGGATTAAGCGACTTCGTTAAATAGAGGTTTGACTGTACTGACTCCATTATTTATTAATTTTTCTTCTGAAAATATACGTGTTTCATTTTTTTTTTTTTCAAAAATGCATCCGTAATAGAAAAACATGTAAAATAAATTAATTAAAATAATAAATTTTGTAAGGTTTTTCTGTAAAAAAATAATAACATTTCAAGTCAAAATACTGAATAGTTTTTTTTGTAAAGTGTACGACAAAATGTAATTTGAGTAGACTAGTAGAGGATTCGCTTCGCTCATCCTAATTAATGGGGATACCAGAGAAAAACAGCGAATTAGGAATCCAAGAATAATAAACGAAAACTAATTGTACTCACATTCCAAATAGCACGTTGAAATAAGCATCCAATATTCGAATCATGGAATATTCGAGATGCTCGATTACTCAGTTACAGTTAAGAATTAATTAGTATAAAATTATTAAACAATAGTTATTACTAATTAAAATTAAATGAAATACATCAAGAAAACTAGACATAGATATAATTTTAAGACTCTTAATCTGCAGAAAAAAAATTATATAATTCAAAATTTACTGTATATGAGAATACTAATATAAATTTCGAGCGTCCTTCTATAGACAATTAAATAATTTATAAAAATAAATAAAAAATAAATAAAAAATAAAAAATACTGCTATAAATTTATTTCTGCCAATGCAATAAAATCGTTTTGCTTTTCTTTCGGAACGTGATCCATAAGTATGTATTTCAATGTCCGATGATGTTTTAAAACTTTAAATAACAATAATTTTGTTCCATAAATTTTCAAATATTATCCAAAGCTGCACTTGTTCAATATACAAGATGTCCCCGAACTCGTGGGACAAACTATAAGGGAAGGTAAAGTTACACATAACGAAGCAATTTTGAAATAACAATGTGGGGTCGAAAATGAAAAGTGTTGGAGAAAAACAAGAAATGCGGAGGAAATGAAAATAAGTGTTTTACTGACATAATAATTACAGTAAGTGCTCAAATGTGGTGTGTCACGAACCGTTACAGCAGTGACTGAACATCCTGCAATGAGGTCCTCATCAGAGTCAATTGGTGTCTCGAAGATGAGACACCTGAAATCTTCGAAAGGTTACCCAAATCACTTTCTAGACGTTGCCAGGCCGGTATCGATGTTGGTGGTGGCACATTTGAGCATTTACTGTAATTGTTATGTCAATAAAAAGCTTGTTTTCCTTTCCTCCACATTTCTTGTTTTTCGCCAACACTTCTCATTTACACCCCGCATTGCTGTACTAAAATTGCTTCTTTATCTTTACCCGTACTTTATCTTCCCTTACAGTTTGGACCTTGAGCTCAGAGACACCGTGTAGTGCGGTAGATTTATCAAATAATGATATTCTATGCTTTAAATTGCCAGGTAACACGATTTTTATATTATATTATAAATCTTCATTGTAAATGATGCAAATAAAATTAAAACAAGTTGAAAAAAATTAAATAAGAAAATTTAGCTTTATAACAAATTAAGAAAAAGCTCAAAAATTTTAGTGACAGTTTTACTTTAGTGCTGTATAAGTGAGAAAAAAAATAGCATACTTGATTGAAGTTTTACATTATTTTCAAGAAAAATTAAAAATAAGAAATTTCACTACACGACAAATTAAGAAAAAGCTCAAAAATTTTAGTGGCAATTTTAATTTAGTGCTATATAAGTGAGATAAAATATAGCATACTTGAGTGAAGTGTTACATTATTTTTAAGAAAATTTAACTACACAACAATTTAAGAAAAAGCTCAAAAATTTTAGCGATAGTTTTAATTTAGTGCGGTGAGTGAGAAAAAACATAGCATACATGATTGAAGTTTTACATTATTTTCAAGAAAAATTAAAAATATGAAATTTAACTACATAAAAAAATTAAGAAAAAGCTTGAAAATTTTAGCGACAGTTTTAATTTGGTACTGTATGAAAAAAAACTGTGCCGTATGAAGCGAGACAAAACACAGTATACTTGATTGAAGTTTTACATAAAAAAAAAATTAAATAACAAAATTTATCTCCATAAAAATTTTAGGAAAAGCTCAAAAATTTTAGTGATAGTCTTAATTTAGTGCTGTATAAGTGAGAAAAAACATAGCATACCTTATTGAAGTTCCACACTATTTTCAAGAAAAATTAAATAAGAAATTTAACTATATAACAAATTAAAAAAAGTTCAAAAAGTGACAGTTTTAATTTAGTGTTGTATAAAGGAGAAAAAAACATAGCATACCTGATTGGAGTTTTACGTTATTTTGAAGAAAAATTAAATAACAAAATTTAACTACATAACAAATTGAGAAAAAAGCTCAAACATTTTAGTGCTGTATAAGCCAGAAAAAACACAGGATATCTGATTGAAGTTTGTGACGTATTTATAGTGGTAGGAGTTCATGAGGAGCCTTATAGGCTTTAAATATAGAGCTTTTATTCAACAATGGGCAAAGGGTTGGCAGACAAGATCTCATAAATTTCGTCCTCACTCCGTGATAGCAATAAAACAATCTCAATTAAATATAAGATCAAAAGTTAACTCAAGTAACTTCATTTCTCCAGAGGGGGCTTAAGCTGCGACGGCGGGGTTAACTTCAAATCCACATATAGATTTCATCTCACTTTAAATCTGTTCTTGTTCCCAGGGTAAGCTGCAGCCATACAGGCCGTTTCTCCACACCAAAACTACTTACGCCAACTCACACTCTCTCTCCAACGTCTAACTAACCGCTTAACACAATTTTGCTCCCCTATTTTTAATCTGGCAGACTGAGCAAATAAATTTGCATACGGTTACCGCTAATTCGCGGAATAGTGAACTCCTAATTAAAAATTCATCACGGACAATTAGAGTGCCTCTAGATTAGAGTTACGTCTTACACCATGTTCACCTTCAAACAAAGTTACTGATTCCTTACAAGTTTTACATCATTTTCAAGAAAAATCAAATAAAAAGAGTTTACTACATAACGAATTAAGATAAAGCTCAAAAATTTTAGTAACATTTTTAATTTAGTGCTGTATAAGCGAGAAAAAAGCACAGTATATCTGACTGAATTTTTAAATTATTTTCAAGAAAAGTCAAATAAAAAAGTTTAACTACATAACAAATTAAGATAAAACTCAAAAAATTTAGTAACAGTTTTAATTTATAGTGCAGGGGAGATGTACCAAAAAAAAGGAGGTTACCTTGCAAAAGGTCGGGTAGAAGATTTTATTTTTTTAATTTGTTTATACTGAGGCAAGCATGTAAAAACCAGTTTTCTAACAAAATTTCTTAAAGCTAAACTTTCTGTGGCCAAAAAACAACAAAATTTTGGGCCTTTTTTTATTTTTATTTTTTTAAATATCTCGAGACTCGTTGCCGTAGCATATTATTCGTCAGATACAATATTAAAGAGTACAAAATTCTCTACAACTCTCATATTTACAACTTTTTTATACACTCAATAGCAAGCGCAGTACGCCATTTCAAAAATAAGACATCTATATATATATTACGCTAACGTACGTGGCACAGAAATCGCGATTATTTGTTATTGTTTAATGGCAACGCCCGAGAGGCGCATCTGATTGGTTATTGTGTAAGAGTCCTTGGCAGGATTTAGGGCGATCGGGTTTGTTATTGTTTACGTTTCGCGTTTTCGGTGCAATATCTTTCGCTGCAATTATCTAGCTTCGAAATATCATTTGAAATGCCCGTAAAAAATCTCGGTGAATGCTTGAAAGTGAAGAAGAAGCCGAATTCGAGTCGAATCGAAATAGATTCGAAATCCAAATAGAATTGTCGAGAACGCCGTTAAGCGATCGGCAAAATAGGCTTAATAACTGTAGCATGCACGAGTTGCTACTGAAATCCAAATTACTGATTTAAACGTTCCGGGGCATGCATAACTGTGGGTGAAACGTGTAATTTATGCAAAGCACTGTATTGAAAATGCGAATTAAACAGCAGCAAGAAGTTTACAAAATGTTGTCATGACGTAAAAAGTAATTTTGTACGGACCTGCGATACGAATTTCAGGTTCGGGCCCTCCCAAGAGTAAGATACAACAAAACCTGCTTAGACGGAAACGAAAACGACCAGTGATAAATTCCGTTTTATGCAGGTTATTAAATTGAACAACGCATAATAGCATTTTTTTTTGTGGGGGGGGGGGACTGGAACTTTTTTTTTCGTTTATTGCAGGATTCCGTTATAAACAGGCTTTACTCTATTATAAAATAAATTTGCTGGATGGTACTTTTCTTAAAAATCTATATAGTAATATTTGCTTACAATTTTATTATTTCTTTTTCAGCATTACACTTTATGTTGTATTTGTAATTGCTTTTTCATATAAAGATTTTAAATAAAAAATTAAATTTTTGAAAATATAATTACATTTTAATTAAATTCATCAGTTAATTTAGAATAAAAATGTTTAAAGTAAGAGACATATAAAAATTAGAAATCTTAACCTTTGACTTTACACAACTTTGGAACTGAACAAGAGTCGGGCCCTGGTAATTTGCACCGTCTACACCCGCCCCCTCTGTACGGATCTGCGATAAAAATTTCAGATTCATTTAATAATATTATTACGGGCCCGGGCAACGCCGGGCGGGTCAGCTAGTTTTTTAAAATTTTCTTAAAAACCGTGAAAAATGTAGTTCTGCCCCGATTATTCAAATGTTTCCGATGGATTTAATCGTGTATGTCAACTTCTATATATTGGTTGCAGTAAATTATGTGTTTCAGGGCCGAAACCAGCTTTTTTTTGCACCCGTGGCAAACATGGATTTTGGCGCCCCCAGCCTCCCACCTTTTAAAAGAAAATTTACCACGAGAATTTTAATAAATCTGTAATAGCCGGATTTTGAAAATTTTAAGTGTGTAATCATTAAATACGTAATGCTGAACTACGTAATCAGGTTTGCCAAATATTGATTAATTAAAACCTAGAAAACTGAACCTAAAGGAACCGAAATATATTCCACTTTAAACAGGTTTCCATCTTAGCAGGTGTAATTGTTCATATTCTATCTCTTTAAAATATATAATATTTTCTTTAAAGACCGGATTCCGTATATACAGATTTCCTTTTCAAAGGTTTTACGGTAGTTGTAGTAGAGGTCTGCACGGGCCGACATTTCCAGGCCCGGGCCCGGCCCGTAGAAAAAAATATTGGCCCGGCCCGGTAAAAAAGTTGAAAGTTCGGCCCGACCCCGGCCCGGCCCGTAGAAAAAAATTATTGGCCCGGCCCGGTTAAAAAGTTAAAAGTTCGGCCCGAGCCCGGCCCGGCCCGAACAAAAGTTAAAATCTCGGCTCGAGTCCGGCCCGGCCAGAGTGATTTTCTACAAAACATTGATTTTTATGTCGATTTGGTTAAAAGTTTTTCTCGTACGAGGAGATCAAGCCAAAAATATTTATCTTAACTTTTCTTTTCATGTTTATAATCTTCATTTTTATAGATTTTTTAATCTTCATTTTTATAGGATGCGATATTTATTTTTTTAATGAATCTCTATTTCTTGTATGTAAATGTTTCAGTTATCATTAATATTGTTAATCCATATTCCATGTTAAATATCTGAAAAATGCTATACAGTAAAATCTAAAACTGAATTGCATAGAAAAGAAAAACAAAATGCGTTATAGACAAGTTCCCTTCTTAGCAAGTGTAAATGTATTATATATTATTTTCTTACGTAGTATATTAATTTTGTTTGTTATTAATTTTTATAATTTTCTTACGTAGTATTAAGTAGTATATTAATTTTGCATGGATCAACACGTTTTTCAGTTTAAAACAAGATTCCGTTATAGACAGGTTCTTTTTCACACGTTTTACTATATTTTAATTTAATTATATTTTAATAAGTGTAGAAATCTACTACTCTTTAAAAAGAATGAATTTAAATGTTTAATTGTAGAATAATGGCGATTTAAAAATGTATGCATTTTTTGACAAAAAATTTGTGCCAAGCCTAATTTTACTGACCTTTGAATCGACCAGGCCATTCCGAGACAATGATTTTCCTACGGGGTGGGTGAAAACTAAGAATGAAAATTTTGGGCCATGAAGATTAGGAATCAAACCGGTACCCGGGTATGTGCAGAAAAAATAAGTTAGGCCCGGCCCGAACCTTCAGGAAAAAAGTAAGGCCCGAGCCAGGCCCGGCCCGTAAAGAATAGTGACTAGGCCCGGCCCGGTACTTCAGAAAAAAGTAAGGCCCAGGCCCGGCCCGTGTGCCGTGAATGAAAATAGGCCCGAGCCCAGCCCGTGCAGATCTCTAAGTTGTAGTATTTAGGCGTTTAAAGTCGCATGAATTATCAGACTAAATTAGTCACACAAAGACATTCGCAAGGTAATATTAAACCTATGGGAGCGTTCTTGACAAATATCTCGCTTGCATTTTATTACTTTTAAATAATTTTTCTTTTCATGGGATACCTGAGATTAATATCTAATGTTGTACGTTTGTACTTTTTCAGCTTTATACCTCTAGATGAACACAATCCAGATATCTCTTTTATTCAAGATAAAGATATTCCTTTGAAACGGGATGCTAATAATCCTACAACAGTGCCATCAAAGAGAAAAAAATGTTAAATAGCCCTGTAGAAATTATAATTATTCTTAAAATACATTTTTTCATTTATTTCATGCAGTCATATTGTGTAGGAAAAGTGGAATTGAATGAGACAGAGGATCAATGCGAAAACAAAAATGTTTATATGATCTACAATCATAAATAAATTGGTATTTCATTTGATAAATGGTATCACTGAGATCATTAAACAGATATAGTTTCAAAACAGTACATATTACAGAAGATTAGAATATTCCACAAAGTGTATTTTTCAACAACCAAAATAAGTTTTTCTGTTTGAGCTTTAACGCAATTAATAGATAATTCTAAAGTTTTACATATTTTTGCACGCTAAAATGATATAATCTCTTATTATTTATTGATGTAAGTGAGATTTTTTTTGACAAAACTAGGGGGCTCGGCCCCCTACGAGCTACGCTCGCCAACCCCCGTCCAGACACCGCAGACTCTAAATGCACGCTAATTTGATCGGCTTTAAAAAGATTTCGAAAGATTGAATTATAATTTAAAAAACAGTGGCGATCTCCCTATAAACGAATTTCTATTCATTTCTCTTTGATTGGGGAATTTTAACGCCAAATCCGCTGCGGTACTACTTGATTATCCTGTCGACCAATTTCGCCCAATTATATAAATCGCCAAACCACTCGCCAAATTATACAAATTGATATAATTTTTATTTTAAATAACGAAAGAACAAATAAATTCGTACAACATTAATAAAAACACAAATAAAACGTCGAAATAAAAATAACTTGATGACGTATACACGTGTAACAACATTTCAAAATAAGCTAATATAAAAGGAATTAAGTAAAGAGAGTCTTTGTCTCCTGGTATTTTTAACAAAGCGAAAAGAAAGTTCTTTTAAATGAGACATTTTAAATTAATTCTCAAAATATCAAATAAATGCCTAGCGCAATTTCTAAATTTAAACTTTTTTGCAATATTATTTTGTGTTCATTTTATGTAATAACTATAATGTGAAGTAAACATGACGTAATTTCTCCTAAGACTTCTAACGCATGTTAATGAATTTATTATTTTACAATATCCTTTCTCTTCTAAAATTCACGTGTATACTTTTTATGACGTAATTTTTAATAAGTTCCTGCTTTTTATACGTAATTATTTAATTCTAATTTGAAAGTTTTTTTCCTGTTTATAATAGTCACGTGTAAATAAATTTTTAATTTGAAGCAAACATTATTGCTTGCGCTTTTTATACAGTTGGCAACAGTTTAAATTAGTACAATTTTCTGAAATCTGTAAAAAATATCTCTAGAAATGCTGAAAATTTGAATTTAAAATAGAAATAAAACCTGAAAAAATGAGTCAAAATAAGAAAATTAATACAATCTGCACTCCGGCAAATTCTAACGCATAAAATGATCTAAAAATGACTACACTGCCATGTATATTTTTTGCTGCTATAAAACTTTTTTAGTGGAACGATTTTGTCCAACTTTAGCATTAAATAACTCTTAAAATAATTCTTCGATTTGAAAACTGTCTGCATCAGCGTGTTTATCAAACATTCCTGTATAAAACCATCGATTTTCATATTTTTCTATGCATTATTTTTGTTAATATTAACGAAGAAAGGCCTCCGGTCACAAAAAAATCAAAACCGGCGGCGGCGGTGACAGCGGTAGTTACTTTTTTTTAGAATAGAGAGATATTTATTAAAACTAATCTTTTAAATATTTTTATGAAACTAGTGATCTGAAATATTTTATTGACAGAATTTTTAAATTTTACAAGAGATAAATACATAACATTAGTTAGTGAAATAATCTGTTGTCATTTTTATTGTAGCTATTTTATAAGGTAAAAGTATTTCTTACATAAAAGATATTTATTTTTTGAGCCCCCCCCCCCCCCCCCATTTTATATGGAACTACAATCCAGTGGTTGCTATCTTTAAAACAGTAAAACATTAAAATACATTTTATGAATAATTGGCTATAAAATATACCATTGTAGTGTTGAATAAAATACGTTTTTCACAAACTTTCATGCCTATCCCATTGATCCCTGGAAAAATATGCAATGCAATATGCAATATGCAAATATGCAATAAAAATTATTAAATTATTAAAATTATTAAAATTAAACAAGAACTCTTACTTAATTGAAACTATCGTACCAATAAGTTACTAAATATTGAAGTATTCTTTTAAACAATGCTTTTAAATTAACATTGTATACACTTAAAGTTACTGACTAAATATGAAAATTGTCTTACTCATCTACATTATGCACTACTTTTAAAATTATATAAATTTATTGAATATAAAATGTCTGTTGAGATAAAAATAAAGACGTGGGTTTACAAATAGATAATCTACTACTACCAATTTTTAGAAGTCGACATGCACTATTAAATCCGTGGGGAACATTTGAATAATCGGGATAGAACTACGTTTTTCACGGATTTTAAGAAAATTGAAAATATTGTCTTATTTTTTAAATGGCATACTGCGCTTGCTATTGAGTGCATAAAAAAGTTGTAAATATGAAAGTTGTAGAGAATTTTGTCTTCTTTAATATTGTAATTGACAAATAATATGCTACGGCAACAAATCTCGAGATATTTTAAAAAAATAAAAAAAAGTCCAAAAATTTTGTTGCTTTTTGGCCACAAAAAATTCAGCCTTAAGAAATTTTGTTAGAAAACTTGGTTTTTCCATGCTTGCCTCAGTATAAACAAATTAAAAAAATAAAATCTTCTACCCGACCTTTTGCAAGGTAAAATGTACATTTCCCCTGGACTATTAGTGCTGTATAAACGAGAAAAACACAGCATATCTGATTGAAGTTTTACATAATTTTCAAGAAAAATCAAATAAAAAAATTTAACTACATAACAAATTAAGATAAAGCTAAAAAAAATTAGTAAGATCTTTAATTTAGTGTTATATAAGCGAGAAAAAACACAGCATACCTGATTGAAGCTTTACATTATTTTGAAGAAAAATCAAATAAAAAAATTTAACTACATAATAAATTAAGATAAAGCTAAAAAATTTTAGCAACAGTTTTAATTTAGTGTTGTATAAGCGAAAAAAGCAAACCATGCCTGATTGAAATTTTACATTATTTTCAAGAAAAATAAAATAAAAATATTAACTACATAACAAATTACGATAAAGCTCAAAAATTTTAGTAACAGTTTTAATTTAGTGCTGTATAAGTGAGAAAAAACATAGCATACCTGATTGAAGTTTTACATTATTTTATAATAGGCGTTGACAGCATTTGAAGAAATCGGCGTACAAGCGTACAACTAACAAAAACGTGTAATTGAAAGAGGCAGAAATGAGATGTGACCATGTAGCAGCAGAGCCGAACGCGAAGAAAATAAAAAAAATAGACAGTTGAAATGGGCCTTCGGTTAAGGGGGCCCCACCAGGGCCTCCAAAATACCTTTAAAAGATGTTTTAACTCTCAGGACACGTATACGGCGGAAGCAGGCATAAATATGATATGCACGAGACTTCGAGTGTTTGTAAACGCACTGTATAATATTGAGTTTTATGCAGATGATGAATTGTTACCAGTGTCTGTCTATAAATAGCACTTGTGTAAATATGTATTTTTAATGCAAAAGAGGCAAGTCATGAATGGGCTGTGCAAAGAAAAAAAATGCAATTTAACAAATTACAACGACCATTTGGAAAATGATTTTTTCAAAGACTAAAATTTAAGACATAAAAAATAGCACGGAGTTGATCACACATTACGTACGCCATGAATTAAACATTAATAGCGTTATTACACGTAAAAATTGCAAGCGACAGAAATCGCCTGCGACTCGTACGCATTATCCACCTGAAACTTACGTATTATCCAAGCATTTCATTGGCTGTTCGGGAAAAGGCTTTTCCATCGTCAGATTTCCAAGATATCTGACGGCCAATTTTAAATGAAATTTCATTTTTAAACTTCTAAACATCCCACAATATTACTTTTTACACCGTCGTATAGAGAAAAAAATGTACTTTTAAATGCAATTTGTTTGAAAACTGTATCTCAATTTGTTTCTGAGTTATTAATATTTTTTTTTGTAGTTTTTATTACTTTATTGTCATAGTGACAACAGAAGTATCCATCTCTGTTGAAAGTAAAGGGAAATACAGATTACTGTATAGACCAATCAGAAAACTAATAAAATGATTATTAAACCAATAAAAACCTTCAGATATGCTTTTGATTTCCTACCCTGACGAGGACAATAACCATTTTTTCAAATGGTTAAAAACCTGCTGACTTCAGAGGAAATGTTATCAGCTCAGACGTCAATAACTGTTAATACTTCAATAATAATAATAATAATAATAATAATAATAATAATAAAACCCAGCCAAATACAATACTTGAATGTTCGACTATTAAAAAAAAAAGAAGTTAATTAAAAGAATTTTGCCACAGAATAAATAATTTTCACATGCGTCTCTACCTGATATATATTTGTTGTTGCTGTTTTAGATAAAATCAATAGTTTTTTATTAATTATTTTTTCTTTAAGAGCACCAACTTTGGCTAAGGTTAACCTTACGAAAGTAATGTAGCTCTTGCGGAAAGATACGTTGCGACAAGTTCCGCACTCTACTCGTAGCCGAATACGATATTTGACTGAAAAAAATTTACATTTAACTCTCACTATAATTGCAAATTAAATTACTAAAAAAATGTTATAGTAAAATACATAGCGTTTGCTGCCGCCCTGATACAGTTTGTGCTGTAGCATTTTCAATTATTTTATATTAATTATTAAATAATGTTATTCATTCAAATGCAGAGTCAAAATTTTAATATTTGTCTTACAATTAAAATTTCGTTATTTCATAAATTTAAATAATTCCATAATCAAATTAAAATTATTAAATTCCATTATTAAAATCATTACAGATTATTCACTTGTAATAATATTTACTAACACTTGAATAAAAATATGAATTCAAACAGTCTTTATTATTAAATTTAGTTACCTCAATAAATTCAATTATTTCTGTTATTAAATAAAAATCATAGAATTCCGTCATTAAAATCTATCTATACTAGTAATTTAACACTTTTAATATATAATTACTTCAATTTGAGCAAAGTATGAATTATTCATTTTTAAAAACGATCTTTCTCCCAGTGAACATTTGTGCAACGTGTGGTTATACCTTTCAAAAATATGAAGTTTAAATATTTTAATAGAAGAAAAGTGCAATAATAAAGATAATTTGATTTATTATTTAACGCTTCATTTTTGAAATGATAATACAGCAGCTACTTATACAAGTAAGGTGGGTCCTTGTTTTTATTTATTTTTGTATGTTTCTAATCTTAATATTTTTAAAGAAATAATATCAAGTAAGTCTTTGCTTTTATTTATTTTTGAATGTTTCTAAACTTAATATTTTTAAAGGAATAATATCAAATTATGGAATTTAACTTACGTTATCTTAAGACGCCCCTAGCTGATATTTTCTATTCTGGTAAAATCAATAGGTTTATTTTATTTTTTAAAAAGAGAATTGAGTTTGACTAAGGTAACCTTACGAAAATACTCGTTGCGAACAGAGTAGAGTGAGATAAGTAAAGTCTGTAGTACAGTGAGGTAAGTAAAGTCTGTAGTAGAGTGAGGTTTACTGCGGCCAGTTCTGCGCTATACTGTCGCAAAGCTTTCAGTAAATGTCTATGTCAAACTCATTGTGCCAAAAGGAAGAAAAAAGAAAGAAAAAAGAAAGAAACAGAAAAAAGAAAAAAGTACTGATTTTACAGGAAAAACTGTCAAAGTAACTGTTTATTTTACAAAAAAAAAAAAGAAAGAAAGAAAGAAAGAAAGAAAGAAAAAGAAAAAAAATGAAAAAAATCTATTTTTGATATTCAAATTAGAGATCTGCAGGGCGAAATTTACAGGCCAGGCTCTGCGATTCGTGTATTTTTATCTGTCGCAGTTTTGCCTGACCAAAAATCAATAAAATCACGCTCAACTCAATTTCTACAACGATGCCGATATTTTTTAACTCTCATAATCATAAATTTCGAAAAATCGATGTTTTACAAAGTGCAGTTTTAGAGTATTTACAAACCGAAGATAAGACTACTTTGCGCGATGCTAGAATAGATGATACTACATAAGGGGCAAAAAAGGTATGTAATTATAACCAAAAACTTTTAACTCATTTTTCTCGAAAGTGCATTTTTTAAATCGGTGACCACGATTACTCAAAAGCTACTGAATCGATACACTTCTAATGTTGTTAGATTTTTACTTTCTTCTATCTTTACAAGAAGATTCGTGAAAATTTTCGACTTCCGATTTTCGACGGATTTACACGTTTTAGGGGCCAGAGATACCAAAAAACATGTTTTTACAAAATGTCTGTCTGTGAGTCTGTCTGTCTGTATGTGACACAAATTTTGTGGGCGCTCTATCTCAAGAACTAATGCACTGAATTTAGTAAAAATTTATATTCAGGTAGTCCCTGATATAAATTGGTGCTGATTAGTTTTTGGTGTAAATCGCTCAACAGGTGGCGCTGCTACTCTGCATTTTTCCCGATTTCCGCAGTAGCTGTATCTCAAGAACTAAAGCACGGATTTTCATAAAACATCAGATTCCGTTAGTACTTGACATGAATAGATGATGTTTAGGTTTTATAGTAATCGCCTAACAGGTGGCGCTGCTATGCAGCATCTTGCAGGATTTACACGATTTCTGCAATAGCTCTATCTCAAGAACTATGGACACATTTTCATCAAACTTCAGATTCAGTTACTCTTTGATATGAAATGACTACGTGTTGATGAATATCGCCCAATAGGTGGCGCTGCTGTGTTGCATTTTGCACTATTTCCTCAATAGCTCTATCTCAAGAACTAATGCACGAATTTTCATCAAACTTCAGATTCAAGTATACCTTGATAAATGTTGATGCTGATTATGGGGTTGTGTAAATCGCTCAACAGGTGGCGCTGTTATGCTGCATTTGTCATGATTTGCGCAATAGCTCAATCTCAAGAACTAATGCACGGATTTTCCTCGAACTTCATATTCAGTTAGACATTGACATAAGTTGATGATAATTAGGTTCTGGTGTAAATCACCCAATAGTTGGCGCTGCTATGCTGCATTTTGCTGGATTTACACGATTTCAGAGACCGTAAAAATCTCAAGAACTAATGCACGAAATTTCATCTTTTTAGAATCTTCATGATGAGTATAGATTGCCATTTAATTTGGCACTGTAATAACGAATTTTGAAGTATTGACAAGTATGAGATAGAGGAAAGTTTTGTGATGACCACAACGTACTAGTTCCTTATATAAATATGCAGAGGCTGAACGAATGATTTTTTTAATTCTTTTTTATCCTCAAAAACTAGTAGTTTAAAATAAATAAATAAAAACTTAACTGTCTCTTCAGAAGTCGTCATTTTGTAAAAGGAAATAAAAAATAGTTTTTCCAAAGTTTCTTCGTCCATTCTCCAAAATAAACCTTAGTTAATTAACAACCGCTATTTTTTTAAATTTGAGATAACCCCAAATTTAAGCTACAATAGTTATCGCAAAGCGATAATGATTATAATAATAAAAATATCCACCAGAAGAGTGGTAATAACTTCAGATAAATGTATATACTTATGAAAGAATAAAAATCCCTTTTTAAAATTAATATTCAAAATTTCTAACTTCTTTTCCTAATGTGAAAATCAAATTGTAAACCAAATTTTAATCTTTGACGTTGACTGATATAATGTATGCTTAAAACCATAAATCACAATAAACTATCATCATGACAATTATTAGACTCATAAAATCGAACTAAAGTTAAAATGAACATTAAATGAGTCTTCAAGGCCATGAATAGTAATTTACTTTTCCAAGTATGACAGTTGATTATATTTGGGTTATAAATTATAATCAAGGTTACATTTAAGTTATAAATTATAATCATTGTCAAAATAAGATTACATTTAACACATAAATCTTAGTCTCTCTAGCTGACATTTATCAAAATATAAATCATCATTAATGTCAAGGATGGTAATTACATTTTAGTGGTGCAATCAAGGGCATGCAAGACATGTGTAATATCAGAAAACCCATCATTAAAAATAGTTTTAACCAATAAAATTAAAGCTTCCTCCCAAATTGTCACTTTCGCCCTCTGCTGGAAAATATTCTAAATTCATAACAAAAGTCATGTGCTCCTCTCAAGAGCTCAGTTTTTCTAGAGATTTGAGCGTGCTCTAATGCTTGCATCATGTGATTATAAAACTAGTATGTTGTGGCCATCACAAAACTTTCTTCTATATAAATCACGTCAATTAAATCATTTAAATAGTAAAATAAATTACATCAATTTATTCATATAAAAGTATACCTGAATTTGAAATTTGATGAAAATTCGTGCATTAGTTATTGAAATAGAGCTATAAAAGAAATTTTGAAAAATGTAGCATAGCAGTGCCACCTGTTGAGCGATTTGCACCAAAACACAAACAGTACTAATTCATATATCGGAATCGCCAAAACACAAACAGTACTAATTCGTATACCGGAATCTGAAGTTGGATGAAAATCCGTGTATTAGTTCTGGAGCTAAAGCTACTGTGGAAATCACAAAAAATGCAGCACAGCAGCGCCACCTGTCGAGCGATTTACACCAAAAGGTACAAAACATCAATTCATGTCAAGAACTAACTGAATCTGAAATTTGATGAAAATCCGTGCATTAGTTCTGGCCATTGAGCTATTGTGGAAGTCGAGAAAAACGCTGCATAGCAGCGCCACCTGTTGAGCGATTTACAGCAAAACATAAACAGCACTAATTCATATCCAGGTATACTTGAATCTGAAGTTTGTTGAAAACCCGAGCATAAGTTCTTGAGATAGAGCTATCGCGAAAATCACAAAAAATGCAGCATAGCAGCGCCACCTGTTGAGCGATTTACACCACAAGGTGCAAAACGTCAACTCATGTCAAGCACTAACAGAATCTGAAGTTTGATGAAAATCCGTGCATTATTTCTTGAGATAGAGCTATTACGAAAATCGTGTAAATGCTGCAAAATGCAGCATAGCAGCGCCATCTGTTGGGCGATTTGCACCAAAACGTTACCAGCACCAATTCATATCAAGGATTAACTAAATCTGAAGTTTGATGAAAATCCGTGCATTAGTTCTTGAGATAGAGCTAGTGCAGAAATCGCGGGAAATGCAGCATAGCAGCGCCACCTGTTGAGCGATTTACACCAAAAACTAATCAGCATCAATTTGTATTAGGGAGTAACTTAATATAAATTTTTATTAAATTCCGTGCATTAGTTCTTGAGATAGAGCGCCCACAAAATTTGTGTCACATACACACAGACAGACAGACAGACTCACAGAGTCACAGACAGACATTTTGTAAAAACATGTTTTTTGGAATCTCTGACCCCTAAAACGTGTAAATCCGTCGAAAACCGAAAATTTTCATGAATCCAATACTTTCTTCTTGTAAAGATAGAAGAAAGTAATAAAAGTGGGTCTTGGGGCCTCCTGCGGACTCGCGATTGCTGTGTACCGTCTATTGACGAAATAAAAGAAATTTATTTCAAAGAGCGAGGTTCCGAGTCAAATTATTACAATACTCCTGCTTCATCCAAGTGGAATTATTTAACACACTAAGTTGTGACGGGAAGGAAACCCCGGAATCGGCCTCATATTTTACATTTATATATTTTAATTAACATATCAAAATTGCATTTATGTATTATATTTTTTAAATGTAAATAAAGTCCAAGAAAATAAAATAAAAAGCCAATTAAAAAATTGACTAGGTATTTCATGACTAGGTGTAACCCCTTAAAATAATATTGCATACATACATATATATATATATATATATATAGATGCGAAAATTTTAAAGTACAGCTTTTTACAGATGTTTATTATATCCCTGCAAGCCTTGGAATAGATATATTACAACATTAAATATCACTTGGATAATTACATTCAAATAAAGCTTCAGTAAGGGATAAAAAAAGTAGAAGAAAAAAAGTCATATATACAAGGGGTGATCAAATGAAAAGGTACGAAACGACATGGTGGGTACAAATGTAGACTTTATTCAAAATATTCACCATAGGCCTGAGCACAACGATCCCACTGATGAACAAGCCGCAGGATTCCTTGTTCCCAGAACTGCTGTGGCCGTGAAGAGACCCAGTCCTTCACAACGTCCTTGAATACGTCGTCCGAGTTGAAGGGCTTTCCTTTCAGGTGTTTCTTCAGTGGATCAAACACATGGAGATCGCAGGCAATATGTCCGGACTGTAGGGCGGATGGTCCAACGTCTCCCACTTGAATTGGTCTCGGGTCATCACCTAGACTCTCACGGCCTGCACGAAAATGGGCACTCCATTTTCTGACAGACTTGTCAGAGACACATTTCTCCCCGTAAACTGTCACCATTCGGCGATGAATAGCTGCCGGTTTCTCACTTTCCGCTGTCAGAAATCGGATAACACCTCTCTGCTCCTCAATCGTCGAATTTTGCAACGCGAACGCCATCCTGCCCGCATACGGACTGCCGCATCATTTGGACGCCGCTTTTGATAAGAGCCTCTGCTCTCTACTGCGCATGCGGGCACCCGCGCATGCTCCGATCCCAGCCAGAGACTCCAATCGCATCCCGAGATGCCTTGCTACGTTCTCCCATGGCGGAATATGCAAATATTTAACTGTTACGTTTTTACGTCGTTTCGTACCTTTTCATTTGATCACCCCTTGTATATTTATCTTTCATTTATTAAACCAAGAGGAACTTCTAAAAATTTCGTTAACAAAATTCCAATATCATTATAATTTTAAGGCCTTACTGACCCGCCATGATTCTAAAGCCCTAACAGAAAGGATAATGTAATTTTTTTTTTAATGTTTTTGTTCAGTTTATTGAACCAAAATAAATTTCTAAAGATTCTTTAAAAGAATTTTCAGGATCATTAATAGTTTTAGAAAATGCTCTGCCGCACAGTGGAGTATTTGACCCAAAAACCTGGCTAAAAATGCAAAAATTAAAATTTCGCCAACGATTGTAAAAATCACATTTTTTAATAGCTAACTAATTGGTGCATCGATCTATGTCTATTTTAGGAGCCTGAGTTATATCCGGTGGCTCCTGGCTTCAGCTGAAGAGGAAGTTTCTTTCTAAGAAGACGTGGTTTTTTGTTGTTTTTGGCATTGTTGTTATGTTTAAATATAATTTTTTTGTGGCTCAATGAATTGTTGAATTGAAACTAAACAGGGCTTACGTGTTTAACAAAGGTCAGAGCTTAGTGTTAAACTATGTGTTAATCTAAATAGTTTCGTTTTTAATGTAATAAAAAAACATTAAATGTGCAAAAGGGTTTTTTTTTAAAGCGTTTTTGGCTCTGATTTATACATATCGAAAGCTTTTTAAATATGTGCCGCGCTTTGCCCAGCCATGTTTGAATTATAATCGTATTAGTTATAGTATTGAGTGTCAATTTCTGCAAAAAAAATCTTCCGCATATTGTTGCCATTTTTTTATAAAAAATTTTTTCGGGATGACTCTGTTTTGCGGCCACCGAATTGAAGAGATAAGAACTATATATTTGCAGTCGTATTGCAGGGTTTTAGCTCACAGGATATTACCGGAGAGCTTTTGCACCTACATATTATGACTTTATGTCTGTACGAATGTACATATGTACGTACGTAGGTACGTACATACGCACGCAACTCGATATCTTTTGATAGAAATATCCGATCGCCTTCAAATTGTACATACTTATTTATTGAAAAATGGTTCCATAATTAGTTCTCGGGGCTCATGTGTGTAACATAAGGAGAGAAAGAATAACATCTAAGAATTTCAAGACAATCGGACTATATTTACAACGAAAAATATTTTTGACCAGGATTTCGGGTCAAATACTCCATTGTGTGCCGGTCCGACATGGCCCAAAAAGAATGCAGTGGTGATGCGGCCCGGCCCGAGTCTGCAGGAAAAGATTAATCGCAGGCCTGGCCAAGATGGAGTCTAATGAAAGGTAATCCGCCCAAGCTCAGGCCATGCAGCAAGTTAAATACAGTCAGGGGCGCGCCGACCCAGTGTGCAAAGTGCGCACCGCACACAGGCGCCAGAATAGTAAAGGCGCCAAATATTTTATTCGAAGCTGAAAAATCTCAAAAACTTTTATCCAATTTAAATTTATTAAAGCGGTATTTAAATCGAAAGTGCGTCATTTCTGAGTTCATTTTTAGGATTTCGTTCAACTGACGAAACCCTATTTGTCTCGCTCCTCTGTCTGTCTGTCCGTCCGCCCGTCCGTCCGTCAGTCACAGAGCCCGTTCTCAGAAACTACACATGTTGGAGACTTGAAATTTTGCATACTAATAGCTAAACACCACACATCATACGACAAATCATAAAATTTTGAAAAAGTCGTACATTTAAACCTTTGGACTCCCACATGTGTATTTTAAATAATTCTTTCTAAGTGAGCCCCTAATTAGGTTCGAGGAGTGAAATTTTACATACTTATAGCTGAACACCTCACATCAAACGACAAATCATAAAATTTTGAAAAAGTCGTACATTTAACCATTTGGTCTCCCACATGTGTATTTTAAACAATTCTTTCTAAGTGAGCCCCTAATTAGGTTGAAGGCGTGAAATTTTACATACTTATAGCTGAACACCATATATTATACGACAAATCATAAAATTTTGAAAAAATCGTACTTTTAACCCTTTGGGCTCCCACATGCGTATTTTAAGCAATTTTTTCTAACTGAGCCCCTTATTAAATTGGAGATTTGAAATTTGCATACTTATAGCAGAACACCTGAGGCCAGGCGACAAATCATAAAATCTTGAAAAAAGATTACGTTTAACCCTTGGAGCTACCACATATGTATTTTAAGCAATTCTTTCTAAGAGATCCCCTAATTAAGTTGGAGACATGAATTTTTGCATACGTATAGCTGAATACCTCAGACCACACGGCAAATCATAAAATTTTCAAAAAGTCTTATATTATTTACTCCTCCGGGCTCCAACTTGTGTATTTTAAGCAATTTTATTAACGTCCGCCCTTTTCACCCGGGGAGCACTTTTCCAACTTTTACCGACACCCCTTTGAACATTCTTTCATATTATGCACCATAGCCTTACATATTTTAGTTCCACTTTTTACCGCCAGGGGCGCCTACTTATCTCGGGTGCTATCGGCCCAATCCCCTCGACTAATATATGAGTCGAGGGGATATATATAAAACGGAGTTTCGTTCAGATAGAGGTTTGTTTAGAATAGAGTGCGCCCCTGGTTGCGAAATGTGGAACTAACAGATTTTTCAAAAGGATAAAGTGTTTTGAAAGGAATATTAAACGAAACCCTCTGTGTGATCTGTGATCACACTTACCCACTTGTTACTTATGAAATACTATATGAAATTTGCAGATGCTCGTCTGCGGCGTAGCTTTAGGGGTGGGGGGAGGGGAGAGCCTCAAACCGAAAGGCGCAACAGTGTCGAAAGGTAACGGTTGAAAGGCGCCTCGTTGTCGAGGTCGTAAGGCGCCACGGAAGGCTTAAGGGCGCCGTCAAGCGCCTAAAATAAATTTAAAAATGCTAGAAACATAAAAAATTCGGAAGGGCGACCGCGAATGTCCCTTTTGAAATCTCTGCTCTAGATGAGGCCTGTCCAGCTTTTCAGAAAGCAGGGACTCACTACAGCTGGTGGCAAACATGGAAGGCTCCATTATTCAAATAATTGAAAATCTATAACGCTTCTATCTTACTGTAGTATTGGTAGCAATACACATACTGACGATATAAAAACGGGTTGATATTATATTGCAGAATAGTAAAGCAACATAAGCCTCCAGGTTATGCATGGTACCCATGTAAAAGTAAATTGCCGAAAAAAGCACAAATCAATCATAGCAGTCGGCTACATTATAACAAAACAATAAATAAATAAAACAGGATGTAGTTCAAAATGCAATGAATGTAAAAAAATAAATGAAAAACTCCATTCGATTCCAAACAAATTTAATAGTCACGCCTATGATTGTATGCAACGCACAAAAATGAGCCCATGAACATGTAAGAAAGTTTCATGTCATTTACAGTCGGGAAACATATTTTTGAGAACAACCTCAAAATGAATTATGTTTTATTGAAATTTTAATTGTATATTTTATAGATTTGCTTCGAACCAAAGAATAATCGGTAAAAAGCGAGTTTCACTCGCGTACAGAGAGTTCATACAATAAATTTATTAATTACTAACTGCAATCTTACAAAATATAGTCGTTAAACGAATAATAAGACTTTGCAAAAACTTGGAATTATTTTATTAAGTATTTTTCAATAATTGCCTTCAATAATTGAATGCAATTAAAATGAAAAAACGCTGACTATTTATCATTGTGATCCTTCTTACCTAAAACAAAGACTTGTACAAAGTTTAATCTTGCCATTGTGCCAAGTGCGTTTTGAAAGGAGGTCGCAAAGTTGCATGGGCACTTTGGTCTGTGCCACGTTTTTTAGATAGGTTTTTATTAATATATTGCCTAATTATCGACAATTCTTTTGGAAAATCATTATCGACAGTTCTCGGATGATTTTGCATCGATAGGTACATCGAACTCCTCTCAACCCCCCGAGAAGCGCCCGCCAGATAAAGTTTATGTATAACGGAAAACTGCGATTTTCTGAAAAACTATATGACCTAGGATAATTACTATAGTTTTCCTGCAAGATTTAAATAAATTCCAACTACTACTAATTTTTCCGTAATTTTATTTTCAATAGATTCGGAAATAGGAGGTGGGACATAATTTTGCTATACGTTTTCGACGAATTTCTGAAAATATAATAGTACCAAAGAGTAAAACAGGTATATTTTTGAGTTCTGTGTTAAGAGCTTTTTCGAACGATATCCATCCCCCTTTGATGATTTTTAAATGAACTTTAAATTTGTATGATTTTATATCTTTAATTCGATTTTTTCTGAAATACGTACCCGCTCACTGTGTGAAAATGGAGGAGAAACTGCTAATTGTTCAGATTTGTTGTGTAATTTTTTTTCATTGTTTTTGGAAAATTGTATGTGGAAATAATGAACAAATTAAAACTTTAAAATGACCTCTACTTACTGATGAAAAAAATGAGTTAAGAGGAGAGGAGTGAGTGCTTAGTAAAGTACAAGCCAAAAGCTTTAAAACGATATGTCACATGAAAAAATTCATTTTATATCCCCCACGGTGGAATGCTCCCTAATAATCTGGGGTCAAACATAGACCTAACCAATCCAAGGCCCGTGAAGAATTTTACCTTCGGTCAAGTCTTCAAATAAGCTGCCCAAATCTTGCTGCAGTTTAATTAGGAGCTCAGTTAGAAAACTGACCTCCTGGGGGGTGGGGGGGGGATCTGAGAGAGAGGGGTAGAAAGGTTCATAATATGAAAGAGTGGTTCGAGGATTTTCCGATGATATATCATATGAGAGTTTAGCAGGCGTTCTACGTACGCACTGCAAAATCTTGCAAAAATACAAATCTCGAATCTTTTAGTTCCACATTCCTACACCAGGAGGAACTCTATTCTTAACAAAACTGTTTCTGAACGAAATTCTGTTAAACAACCTACACATATTCAGTATATATTAGTCATTAACCATACATTAGTATATATTAGTCAAGGGGGTGGCGGACTTAAGCAAGAATTTAAGTTATTTGCTGAAATTACTATTCGAAAATAGTGGTAAATACACTTTTGAAATTTTTATATATTTGAAGTAATATTTATCCCAGAGCTCCGTCAAAAATCCTAATCTAAAACGATAGAAAATGGTACGGTTTTAAATATTTGTCCCCCCCCCCAAAAAAAAAAAAAACAAAAAAATTATCGCCCCCCCTCCGAAATTTGATGCCCCCTACTTTTTAAAATCTTTATTTTGTGTTAGAAACTATCGGAAAGTTCCAAAGCGATCGGTTCGTCAGTTTTTTTTAGCTTTAACAAATTCGCGTTTCAACAAAGCATTTCTTTTCCTTTTTAAAAATCGAATTTCTTATAAAACAAAAACTTGCGGATCGATTTCTATAAAATTTAGATATTATTAAACAGCGTTTAAAGATAGGGCTAGATGCATAACTTTAAAATATCTAAATGGTGTATTTTAAAAAATTTGATGGCGTTCCTGAGAATCATACTATAAAAATCAATTGTGGTTTCGAAAGACTGGTTTTTAAATTTAGAGTTTGAAAAGAATCATCCAATTAATGAAATAATAATTAATGTTTAAGTTTGTAATTGAGCGACCGTGAAGAAATTTACATATCTGAAATCAGCGAAAAATTCTTCATCTGGATGAATAAAAATTAAATCTATAAATTTATATTTTTAAAATTTTATATTCGTTCGAAAATGTCCACTATTGAAAGACGTCGGTTGTCTGCAATGAACACACCTGGCGTCCATGGGAGAGATTTCGAACCTTTCTTTCGAAGGAAAAAAAAAATTATAAATCGATTTTTCGTGGATTTTTTGACTTCCTGAAACCGTATCGGAATAATTTTTAGAATTTCTTAAAGGGGGAATTTTTTTTGTGTCTGGCTGTGCAATTTTCGAGTTGTCCAGGCCTAGTAGAATTTAAGGTACAGTACTTTTTAAAAAGGCCTAGTACATTTATCGCCCTAGCAGTTCTGTAATTCTATTAACCCCTCCCCCTCTCTTCGAGTTTTTGAAGAAGTTGTCTACGATTTGAAAAAAAATCTATGTTGTTGAATTATGAATACTTTTCATTCTTTTAATTTGGGCTTTTTAATAAATTTCTCAACTAATTATTAGAGATTTAAAGTTTTGAAACTTAGGTGCACAGTGCACCAGGAGAGGCTTTCGACTATCCTCACAAAAAGTTTGAGCCTCGTATGTGCCGCAGATTCTGCTAGCCATCGCACACGGACAGGCACACACAGACAGAGTGAAACTTTGTTTTATTAGTACAGATATTTTTAATTTAGAACTTAGATTCATTGCACGAAAATTGGGAATTCGAAAAAAAAAAAAAAAAATCTCACAGAGAAGGAAGGGTTAACAGTGTGACAAGGTAAAGTTTCGCTGAGCTTCTTAACAATGTAAACGCGAAATGAATGTGCGTTTTTCATAACAATTGTTATATAACCAGCATAGGGGTTCTATATTTGCTAATATAAAATCAAATGTTCCGGGACTGGGACATTTTCGAATGCACCTCTAATTATGTTCTACGTGTGGTAATTGTTTAAGGCGCATCTTAATTGATGTTATATTACTTTAAAAGAGATAAAAGTACCATAAACGCGCTCCGGTGCATTACAAACATCATAATTTGAGAAAATATTTTTCTACTTTTATGTGTATTTACCATATTGCGATCACCCCTTTCTTTGTGTCATAGTCCTACCATTGATTAATTCAACACAGCTATATTTTCAAATTAAAGTTTATTTGAACTGTTTTAAGTATAAATATAAATAAAGGTCACATCTTAAAAAATCCGGGAGTGATGGAGGTAAAAGAAGCTGATTTACTTAGGAGGTATATCATTGTGAGAGCAAACAGCTGAAGCACCCACCTTTTAGGGATATCTGTTATTTGCATAACTAACAACAATCCTTATTTTTAATTCAAACAACAATACTTTTAACCAGAAATTTAATTTAATAAATGAAATAAAAAAGAACCCTGTAGAAACTAGACACATTTCATTAAATAAATTTTCTGGTTCAGAATTCGCTTATTTGATTTGGAGAAAACCCCCGTAAGGTTGGCTTGACAGCTATGCATTTATACTCCTTGAAAAAAAAATTATGAAGTTTTTTTTCGGGGGGGGGGGGAGGAGAGTCAGGAATATGGGGAGCCAATTGAAGTTCTGCACACAGGCGCCGAATACTGCTAGCGTGCCCCTGAATACAGTATTTTACAGTTTAAAAAAAGTTCATTAAATAAGTAGGAAAAAACCAGTAACTGACACCTTAAGGATTCTTTCTTGTTCAAATCACTATTGCAAAATTTTAAATCCATTTTATACCCATTTCTTTTTTGAAAGGGTGGTAGAGATACATTAAAATTTATTGTTGACAAAACTTTGAAAAATTATACAATCTATTATTAAAAATTAATTTCTCTTCATGAATATGGTCAACAACTCCAGGAACTGGCACCAAACCTATATTGAAAAACCAGTAACTGACACAAATTGTACAAAGTGAATCAATGTCTGACATTTCATTTCCAAATATTAAAAAAAAACTAGTTGGATGTGCCAATCCCAAAACTTCCTTCTATCTTATACATATTAATATTTTAAAAAGTAGTTACACATGTTAATACCTTAATATCATTAGTTCAATGCTGTACCAGCTTTCATTTTCTTCTTAAATTTCTGCTTCAGTCAATTAAACGGACTAAAAACAAGTTAATCTATATCATGATATTTGTTAAAATTAATAGTTTTTCCTTATTCTGTTGTTATCAGCTGTTTGCGAATAGCCGGCTAGCAGGAAGCGAGTTCTCGTCTGTGTGAGCCGCCGATGGACAATAGAACTACGAAAAATCAAGAAAAGTATACAAAAATCGCTATCACAGAGCCTCTTTACCGCTCAAAATTTCCAAATTCAAGGAGGACCTGTTGGCCATATCCAAAATTAGGCACAAAAAATTTGGTTCAGTTGTATGCATAATTTTATACACTTTTCAATGATACAATAATAAAAATGGCGCAGACATCGCAATTATAGCACCCTTTTCTGGCGGAATTTTTTCAAGTTAAGGGAGGACCTACCGACCATAGCCTTACACATACACAAAAAATTTGATTCAATTCTATGCATAATTTTATACAGTTCTCGATGGTACAATAATGAAAATGGCACAGACATTGCCCCTACAGCAACCCCTTCCGGCAGATTTTTTGCAAATTCAGGGAGAACTTGCTTGCCACAGCCAAAAACATGCACAAAAAATTTGCTTCAATTCTATGCATAACTTCATACACTTTTCGATGGTACAATAATGAAAATCGTACAGACATCGCAATTATGGCGCCCCCTTCCGGCAGAATTTTCCCAAATTCAAGGAGGACCTTCGTGTCATGACCAAAAATAAACACAAAAAATTTGGTTCAATTCTATGCATAACTTCATACATTTTTCGATGGTACAATATTCAAAATCGCACAAAAATCGCTATTACAGCGCCCCCTACCGTCGAATGTTTTCCAAATTCAGGGAGGTTCTGCTTGCCATAGCCAAAAACTTAAAATAAAAATTTGGTTCAATTCTATGCATAACTTCGTACACTTTTGGATGGTACAATATTCAAAATCACACAAAAATCGCTGTTATAGCGCCCCCTAATGGCGAATTTTTTCCGAATTCAGGGAGGACCTACTTGCCATATTCAAAAACTTAAAATAAAAATTTGGTTCAATTGTATGCATAACTTCATACACTTTTGGATGGTGCAATATTCAAAATCGCATTAAAATCGCTATTACAGCGCACCCTACCGGCGAATTTTTTCCAAATTCAGGGAGGATCTGCTTGCCATAGCCAAAAACTTAAAATAAAAATTTGGTTGAATTCTATGCATAACTTCATACACTTTTTGATGGTACAATGGCGACAGACAGACGGACAGACAGACATTTTCTATAAACATGTTTTTTTGGGATCTCTGACCCCTAAAATGTGTAAATCCGTCGAAAAAAATTTCGATTACAATACTTTCTTCTATTGAAGATAGAAGAAAGTAAAAAGTTATTTCAAGGAATTTATGCTTTAAAAATACTTAAATCTTTATTATAAAAATAGTACTTAAACCTTATTAGCCCCCGGGACGGTATGCTATTTCATTCTCCCAGCTTATTTTGTCTCCAAAAAATAACGTTAGCTTACAGAAGGCAGCAATAAACAAAGCAGATGTATCATTGTGCGATTAAATGCTCTATAGCAATTTTTTTTATTTCTAAGTATCGCACATTTTAAATTTTTATACCGTCGTATTGGAAAAAAAAAAGTACTTTAAATGCAAAATGTTTGAAAACTGTATCTCCATTTATTTTTGAAGTATTAATTTTTTTGTAATTTTTAGCACCATTTGTTTAATTTTGGCAACTCAAGTACTCCATTTATATAGAAAGTAAAAGGGAAATAGTTGAAAAATAGCAATTATATCTTTTTGTTGCCATTTTCTCATAACAACCGAAAGAAAATGTAATTAAAATACGTGCTATTTTGGAAAAATATAAACGAATAATTTCGTTAAAACATGGAGCTATTATAAATTATATTTAATTTTAAGTATTTGTAGACGCTTTCAGTGTGACCTCAGTCATGACGTTTTGGTTGGAAACTGACTCTAAACAAACAGTTGCTTGCGTCATTTCTTTTTAAATATAAATCGTGGAAAATGTTACCAGTACATATAAAGTATTAAAACACTTAGATGTGACATATAGATATAAGATATAGCTGCAACACACAAACAAAATAGAAAATACAACATAGGAACCGCTTGTTTGGAGTCAGTTTCCAACCAAAACGTCATGACTGATGTCACGAGTGAAATCGTCTATATTAATGTTACAAACAAATGAATGCCTATGTATCATTAGATAGCCGTTTTTTTTTTGTCGAGTTTCTTTAATGACGGCATCTTTTGCTGCATTTGTGTATTATTTTGCGATACTGACATCCTTATGCATGCTTTACTGTAGATGTTTAAGAATGGATCGTAAATGTGGAATTCTTATGCGGATGCGAATGACGTCATTCTAGATAAAGTGTGTGCTTTAAGTCTTAAAAGTGAAATATGTTTTGTACTATTAATATATACAGATATTTTTTTTTTTTCATCGGGGGCGACACTAAATTCTGAAAAAGTAGAATTCCTGTTTTCTAGTTTATATGATATCATACTATAGATAGATGCATGTGTCTTTTTTCATGTTTTAAATTATTTATTAATTAAATTATTTTATGCATGTATCCAATAATTGACATTTATGAACCACTGACACTTGGTGTCAGACGCTGGTAGAACAATTTAAATTTTAAGGGTGTTTACTACAAGATAAATTTAGTTTATTATTATGTTTTTTTAACAGTTCAAATTATAGATTTAAATGTTCCTTAATATAACGAATATCAGACTCCTCCGACAGAGACCGCAGAAATCAAATTCCTGGAACCAATAACTGCCCCTCCCCCTCATTAAGCTAAATTAATTGACTGTAAACTATAAATCATAACCCTAATTTCTTAATTTAATAATAATTCCTTAGATTAGTCAACTTTTATTACGGTCAAAATGTACATTATCCTGCTTAAAAAAAGATTTTAACTATTTGTTTACACCTGAAATGCAATGCGGATTATAGGGAGTAGACTGTATTCATTTCAACAACTTGTTCAAATTACGAAGTAATCTAAATATTTTTACGTTATTTAGCACACGAATGTTTGATTTATTTTGTCCAAAGATAGATCATATTTTAACAATGTATGTTTAGAAAGAATCTCACTCGCGGAAGAAAATGTTTACCCTATCGACTCTGAAGTGTAAATAATTCAAGTAATGCGATAAGGATATGCAACTGTGAATTCATAACTGGGTCGTTTTCAAATTGGGTTACATTTTCAGAAGATATTTATTTTGAACTCGAATACTGGCACTGGGTTGTTGGCAGAAATGTACTTAACAAAATTAATATTTAGGACAGCGCGTGGATTTTTGTAGTGTGTGCAAAAAAAACAATTAATCGTCTTTTATCGATGAGAAATTTTTCTAACATTACACATGAATTATGAATTATTTTCCAATCTTATTTACCTTTGCATATGTTACATCTATACAATAAAGAAAAAAAAAACATGTCAATGAGTGAGGCTGACGCCATCTTGAGGGTGGCAACACCTGTAATTTCGCTTTTACTGCAAGTTTTAAACTTCTAAACATCGCATAATTTGTATTTTTACACCGTCGAATAGGGAAAAAAATGCACTTTGTTTTAAAACTATATTTCAATTTACTGATTTTGTATGGTTCCTAAAATAAATTTTAAGCATGATTTTTTTTTTTTTTAACTATCTGTCGCATGCTGCCTGATTACAAGAGATTAATTCGTTTGATGATTACAAGAGATTAATTTGTTTGAACTTCAAAAGATATTTATATTTATTAACCATTTGGAAAAATGGTTATTATCCTCGTCAGGGTAGGAAATAAAAAGCATATCTGAAGCTTTTTATTGGTTGAATCCGCATTTTATTCGTTTTGATTGGTATATACAGTAATATGTATTTCCCTTTACTTTCAACAAAGATCTGTTGCCACTAAGACAAAAAAGGAATAAAAACTACAAAAAAAATTAATAACTCAGAAACAAATTGAGATACAGCTTTCAAACAAATTCCATTTAAAAGTACATTTTTTTCTCTTTATGACGGTGTAAAAAGTATATTGTGGGATGTTTAGAAGTTTAAGAACGAAATTTCATTTAAAATGGGTCATCAGATTTCTTGAAAATCGGACGATGGAAAAGCCTTTTCCTGAACAGCCAATGAAATGCTTGGATAATACGCAAATTTCAGGAAATCTTGCAATTTTAAAGTGTAATAACACTATTAATGTTTAATTCATGGCGTACGTAATGTATGATCAACTCCGTACGATTTTTTATGTCTTATATTTTAGTCTTTGAAAAAATCATTTTTCAAATGGTCGTTGTAATTTGTTAAATTGCTTTTTTTTTATTTTATTTTATTTTTTTTTTATTTCCAGTGTGACTATTCAATGTTAATTTAACATAGTAAAACCTGTGGACCTCATAACCATTTTACTTTTCCCCACCGTTTTGTCCCCAACACCACAAAATTTTTACTGTTTGCTAATTTTAACAACACAGTAATTCCTCGACTTACGTCAGCAAATCGTTCCAAGACTAGCGACGTAAGTCGAGGTACATTTAGATAAGCCAAAAAGGATGAGTAATAAAAATTCTTCAAAATCTAATGAACATATTCTACAGTATTTAGGGATTATGTTACATATACATACATTTAAAATTAGCAAATAAACAATTAAATTTTAAAAATCAAAAAACCCGACTGCGTAAAAAGCGAACTAATTAATTATTTCACATCAATGTGAAATTATTATTATTTATTATTTTTTTTTTAATTCCTACTTTCGCTATATATCTTGTTCAAATTTTCAATCGTTAATAAAATACTTATTATTCATCCAATCAAGCTCAAATAAATTTTTTGAAACTTGTAGTGGATGACACTTGATGTTAATCCAGTTTTTTTTTTCAAATATTAATTCATTAAGTAAATTAAATTAATTAATTTTCAATAATCGAGAGAGCCCTCTTCTTGATCAAGGTATTTTAAGACCGAGAGAGCCCTCTTCTTGATTAAGGCATTTTAAGCGCCAGTCAAGAGGAAAGAAGAATGGAAGAAAAAAAAATTCTCTTATTGACCTAAGTAGGAATTGACTTAAAATCTATATATATAAAAGAAAGTCTGAATTTTGTATTAATCAACGCGCAGCCAAAACTACTGAACCTAAAATCTTGAAAATCGGGGTAAAAATACTTCTTATGATATAGAGTGCCGCTAAGAAAGGTTTTTCCAAAATTCCACCCCTAAAGGGGGTAAAAAGGAGAACGAAATTTAAAAAAATTCCTTAAAAATCTGATTTTATAGTTATTTTTCAACTGATAACGTATTTTGGTGTATTTTTGTATGCTGATTCGAATAGTACTAACTAAATTCTTTTAAGCCCAATAGTTCGAGAGATATTTCATATTTTTCTAATTTGGCACTATCTTTGGCGCCAAAACCTGAATTTTTCAAGTGATAATTTCTAAAAACTCATTCTTTTCATTATGTTACTATAGCAAGGGAAAAAATTCAAATTGAATAATTTTTTAACCAATCCTTTTGGTTAAATAAAAACAACTTCGTCAATTAGAAAAAAAATTCAAACGCCTCAATAACTAAAACTAAATAAATTAAAAAAAAAACCGTGGTCTTTTTCCGTTCTAATTTTCGTCGCGATACCATGCCAAAATGTATGGTATCGCGCCATTTATTTCAACCCTAATCGTGCAAACGATTTTTATTGCAAACCGTGCCACACATTAACATTTGCTAATTATTGTACGTGAACATTTTTATGCAGGAATTTTTATTACTGATACTGATATAGATTTTACCATTTCGCAGTTATCTGATGATGAGGAAGCTACAATAAAATTATTTCAGAAGTTAGGAATTATACATATAAAAATGTTTTGTTCAGAAAACCATGAATGTCCTCATTGAAAGAATGCAATGTTTACTGAAATGTGAGACATACGTATTACGTACGCCATGCTTCAGTAGTAAAATACATTTACAATTTCAGGACTGCAGTTTAAATTGACTATATTTTATTACTTGCAAAATATTTATTTATTCTTATATTTTAAGTATTTATTTTGGTACCCGTCGACCAATTTCGCCAAATTATATAAATCGCCAAACAACTCGCCAAATTATATACAAATTGACATAATTTTTATTTTAAATAACGAAAGAACAAGTATATTAGTATAACATTAATAAAAATACATTTAAAACGTCGAAATAAAAATCACCTGATGACGTAAATACGTGTAACTTGCTTAAAGTCAAGTGAATGTGACATTTACGATCAACCATTATTGGCATTTAATCTTATAGTTTGGCAATAGATTTTTGGTCGATGGGATAACCAAGTAGTAACATTATTTTTATTGATTTAAAAAATGGTAGGTCAAAGTCTGTAATTTTCAAAAGTTATATTTTTTAAATGCTCATTTTTTTTATCAACAAAATTATTATTTTTTTTTTTCAAATGTATCATTTCATTTTTGTGCCAACTATTACGCTTGGTGACAATGGTGTTGGCATAACAGGGAAATACAAAAACAGTTACTGATTTTATTTCAAATGTAAAGAAAAAAGGTTTAATGAGCAATAAATATTGTAAATATGACTGTAACTCAGATTCTACTGAACAGAATTTTGTAGAACTTACACTGTTAAATAGTAAATTTGGTTTATAAATGGTTTAATGTAAAAACCATCATTCTAAGTTGCTACGGGAGTTCTAAAATTAGGTGAACTCGATTATGAAATATTTCAAGTCAACCAATTAAATGCACAGTAAGTTAGATAATATTTCAGGGATTTTTTCAATATTTGTCATATCATTCTGTGTTGCTTAGTTACGGAGCTACGCGGAAAAAGTTCTCAGTTGTACAGTAAAGAAAATTGGAAGATCTAGACACACGGCAGTGTGTCAGCCAAGTTCGCCTGACATAGCCGTGTGTTATTTACACGAACCATTTCGAGCTGTTTTCGTCAAATTTCATTGCTCTACTACTGAAAATCTATGAGACCTACGTACTTGTTATACGAAATGTGTCGTAAGGCCACCCTAATTACCTAAAATCCAAAATTTTATAAATAACGCATAATTAGTTTCCGAGATAATGACATTTGAAAATGTCTGATAATCGATAATTTTACCACTGACTGACTGACTGACTCACTCATCAAAAAGATCTCGTATATCTACTGCAGCTACAGACTTCAAATTTGGTGCGAAGTTTGTTTACACTATAAAACTAAGGAAAAAAATAAAAAATTGTGAAAATCGATGAATTACCCACCTGGGGGTGCCCATTTTTATTTCAACATTACGTCTATTAGGCGAAATTTTAATTTGCCGTAGGAGGGTACTCTGTTCTGTCGCCAAATACCGCCAAGTTTCTCGCCAACATGGCGATATATCGCCAAATTTGGCAGCCAAAATTAGTCGCCAAAAGTGACGCCACCTTGGCGATATCTCTAATATTTCGCCAAATTCCCATAGACTTCTATTGTAAACCTATCTACTTACTGGGTGTTTATCTGGGTTTACTTGCTTACAGAAAATCAACAAATTGAGATATTCTGTCCGTCGCAGAGCCCGTTCTCAGAAACTATACATGTTGGATACTTGAAATTTTGCATACTTATAGCTGAACACCACACATCATACGACAAATCATAAAATTTTTATAAAGTCGTACATTTAACCCTTTGGCTCCTACATGTGTATTTTAAACAATTCTTTCTAAGTGAGCCCCTAATTAGGTTGGAGGCATGAAATTTTACAGACATATAGCTGAACACCTCACATCAAACGACAAATCATAAAATTTTGAAAGAGTCGTACATTTAACCCTTTGGGCTCCCACATGTGTATTTTAAAAAGATACTTTCTAAGTGAGCCCTAATTAGGTTGGAGGCATGAAATTTTGCATACTTATAGCTGAACACCTCACATCAAATGGCAAACCATAACAGTTTGAAAAAGTCGTACATTTAACCCTTTGGGCTCCCACATGTGTATTTTAAACAATTCTTTCTATGTGAGCCTCTAACAAGGTTGGAGGCGTGAAATTTTGCATACTTATAGCTGAACACCCCACATCAAATGATAAATCATAAAATTTTGAAAAAGTTGTAAATTTAACCCTTTTGGGTCTCACATGTGTATTTTAAATAATCCTTTCTAAGTGAGCCCCTAATTAGGTTGGAGGAGTAAAATTCTACATACTTATAGCTGAACTCCTCGCATCAAACGAAAATCTATAAAATTTTTAAAAAGTCGTACATTTAACTCTTTGGGCTCCCACATGTGTATTTTAAACAATTCTTTCTAAGTGAGCCCCTAATGAGGTTGGAGGAGTGAAATTTTGCATACTTATAGCTGAACACCTCACATCAAACGAGAAATCATAAAGTTTTGAAAAAGTCGTGCATTTAACCCTTTGGGCTCCCCCATGTGTATTTTAAACAATTCTTTCAAAGTGAGCCTCTAATTATGTTGGAGGCGTGAAATTTTGCATACTTATAGCTGACCACCTCACATCAAACGACAAATCATAAAATTTTCAAAAAGTCGTACATTTAAGCCTTTGGGCTCCCACATGTCAATTTTAAACAATATTTTCTAAGTGAGCCCCTAATTAGGTTGGAGGCGTGAAAATTTGCATACACATCAAAGTTGAACACACATCAAATGACAAATCATAAAATTTTGAAAAAGTCGTACTTTTAACCCTTTGGGCTTCCACATGCGTATTTTAAGTAATTCTTTCTAACTGAGCCCCTTATTAAATTGCAGATTTGAAATTTTGCATACTTATAGCAGAACACCTGAGGCCAGGCGACAAATCATAAAATTTTTAAAAAGTCGTACATTTAACCCTTTGAGCTCCCCTATGTGTATTTTAAGCAATTCTTTCTAAGAGAACCCCTAATTAAGTTGGAGACGTGAATTTTTGCATACGTATAGCTGAATACCCCAGACCACACGACAAATCATAAAATTTTCAAAAACTCTTATATTATTTACTCCTCGGGGCTCTAACTTGTGTATTTTAAACAATTTTTCTAACCTCCGCCCTTTTCACCCGGAGAGCACTTTTCCAACTTTTGCCGATACCCCTTTGACCATTCTTTCATATTATGCACCATAGCCTTACATATTTTAGTTCCACTTTTTACCGCCAGGGGAGCCTACTTATCTCTAGTGCTATGGGCTCAATACCCTCGACTAATATATCTACGGATAGTATGTAAAACGGAGTTTCGTTCGGATAGAGGTTTATTTAGAATAGAGTGCGCCCCTGGTTGCGAAATGTGGAACTAACAGATTTTTCAAAAGGATAAAGTGTTTTGAAAGAAATATTAAACGAAACCCTCTGTGCGATCTGTGATCACACTTACCCACTTGTTATTTTCAAAATCATCAGAGAAAAGGATATTTAATTAGTTAAATTTGAAAATCCAGGGAGAGGCAATGTCCTTCCTCTGCACTGCCTCTTTGCCGGCACCCATGGATGAATGATACGTAGTGTGTCATAAGCACATAACTTTATATTTCACTTTCAGTACAAAAAAGCAGGCCCAGCTATAGGATATTTAATTGGAAAATTTAATATAGGAATTTAATAGGAATTGTTGTTTCAGAAACAATAAAAATTTCGAATCAATGCATTTCGTTTCAAAACATGCATTCAATGTAGCAGTATTAAAATATAGATTTCAGCCGCAAATTGACAGCCAAATAGTTTGTTGTAGGAAATTAAAATTAAAATTGTATGTTGCTTGGTGAATAAAATAGTCACATGTAAACACATTTAAAAGCATTAAGTAAAGTGTCTAAATATATTGTAACTTTACAAAAAGTAATGATATCTAACAAAAACATATCTGTGAAAAAAGGGAGCCAAGTTCTGTAAAGACAATGGCAAGAAAAGAAGTGATATCTAAGTGGGTGCCAAGTTCAAATAAAATTCAGTCAAACTTACCTACAGAAGTATTATAGCATTTTTTAAATTGTTTAGAAATAAAAATTATTGATAGCATATTAATAATAAATCTAGAACTTGGCAAGTTTTTGATAAATGTTATGCCTATCAATTTCATGTCTTAATAAAATGATGATGTTAATATTAACAACAATATCATTATAAAAAAAATTAATATAGTTATTATTATAAACAAATGACTCATGATAAAGATTTGATAAACCAATAAATACACAGCTACACTTCCGCTCGTCTTTGGTTATCACTCTAGCACCCACCCTCCAGAAACCTCAATGCAAACAGACTAAAAGGCCTGAGAAAGAGACAGATACCCTTACGCTTGTTCTTGGTCATCCCTCTAGAGACTGCACCCCTTTAACCCTTCAGGGGAAAAGAGCTTTTATTCGTGACATGCTGAAATGATTGAATCACACCAGAATTTAAAAACAAATTTATTTCAAAATGGGTAAAAGTTTCTTTTCACGTATTTAATAAAATTAAAATTTTAGTCCTGAATTCTAGTGTCAATGTGGCATTTTGCAGTTAAAATTAGGTGGGATATATTTTATCCCACCACCCTTCAAGGGAAAGGAGCTCACTCAAATGAAGGCTTCCAAACATGAAATAACAAGTTTTGATATAATAATGTCATTAATAAAAATAAATGACTCGTAGGTAAAAACTTGCCAAGTTCTAGATTTATTATTAATATGCTATCAAAAATTTTTATTTCTAAACAATTTAAAAAATGTTATAATACTTCTGTAGGTAAGTTTGAGTGAATTTTATTTGAACTTGGCACCCACTTAGATATCACTTCTTTTCTTGCCATTGTCTTTACAGAACTTGGCTCCCTTTTTTCACAGCTATGTTTTTGTTAGATATACTCTACAGAGATAGGGTATACTAGAGAGTATATATGCTATAGTTATGGAAGTTAAGCTGAGTTCCTCCAAAAATTCAGAAATGATGCAGTATATACCTACCCCTACCTCCCAGAGAGTTCTATAATCAATTTAACGCGATTATGAAAGTTATATTTAACTATCTTAATATATATATAATGCAAAGAGAAATTTCATTCCGGCCGCTTATATCTGGAGTTCTGCTGAATAGATTTTGATGGAACTTACATTGTTAGATAATTTTTCAGAAAAGATGTTAGTATAAAACATAACGTTCTACGTTGCTTACTCTCTTAAAACGAATGAGTGGATTTGGTTGCTCAAAAATGAGTTCTAATTTATTGGATCGTGAATGAGTTGATTTTTAAATGTTTAGCTCAACTTGATTTCAGCTGTTATTTTTCTATTGTGCTCAAGGAGAGCTAAAATTAAACAACTCAACTTGATAAAAATTCACTCATTACCGAGCCGTTCTTTGCGATTCGTTCGTCTCGTCTCGTCTCGCCGTCGCGCCTGTCCTCACAAGATGGCGAATGTAAACATGAAGTTAAAGAAGTTTACTTAATGATGAAACATTGAGGAAGAGGATGGACCTGTTTTACTCGGTAAGTTTTATAAAAGCATTTAATTTATACTTAGTTTTTAGTGGAATTGTATGTACTGATTTTATTTTAATCTTGAAGCACGTGGTAACGGATTTCGTATACACACTAACTTAATTTACACACATACTGTGCCTCCCTAGCATATAAAGCTTTAAAATTTTGAAAAAATTCTCCTGCATTTCTTAATTTGTTGTAAAAATAAATAACTAAAGATTCCTGCATATGCTCAGCGTCACTGCCGGCAGCTTATTTTAGAAATGCTTCTATATTTTAAAATTGTTCTGCCCTTTTATTTTTTACTTATTTATTTTCGTTTAAAATGTCCTGTTTATTACTTTGTTGATAAATAAATAAATAAGCTGATCATAGCGTCATGTAAAACCAAGGGGGGATGAGGGGAGGTGAAAATAATAAAAGTTTTCTTTTTCGATTGACAAACTTTATGTCAGATATAACAGTACTAAGTATTTTGTGAAAGTAATTTTTCAGATGAATCATATCAACCAAAAATATGTTTTATAATTTGTAGCAAATAATTTTGTGAAAAATTACAAGAATTTCGAAAGAATTGTTTCCATCTCTATAATAGGTAGATGTGCCAGTAATGGACAGCCCTTGATGTTTTTGGTTAAAAAAAAAAAAAAAAAAAAAAAAAAAAGATAAATATTTATCTTTAATTATTTATTTTATAATTCCCCCTTGCACTGGGTTATTGTTGACACTTTTAATCAAACCCATCAAGAAGCAGAAAATGTTTTAAAGTTTCGCTGTTTTTCTGTGAAAATCTTAATGAAGAGGTTAAGAAATGGCTTTGTTTAATTAATTTATATATTTTTTATTTTCTTGCAATATTTGAATGTTTTTGTTTGAGTAGCAATAGAAAACTTAGAATTTTATGTACTAACGGCCATTTACAAAATTTCATTTATTTTTAAGATTTTAAGACCTGTCTGTGTTCATTACTGGAACACTTAATTAGTCAATTTCCAGTAAAGGACACCCCATGTAAGCATTGCTAAAAATGCAATTTCAGTAACATTCATAATGCATTTAAAATCCTTTGACTTAACTGAAAACTTAAGTAATCAATTTTTAATTTTTAAATTGCACTTACCAGAATGTAATAACACTAAAATTTTTATAAATAACTGCTTTTAAGTTATTTTATTGATTGATAAAATTTTAATATTTTATGCTTTTTTTATATATACCTTGCATATTTTATAATCTGGCAATCAAATCAGCCAGGAAGCAGAAAATATTGTTTAAGAGCACAGTCAAAGAGGGGCTCATAGGGCTTAATCCCTCTCCGTTTAAATAAAAACAATTAAGTTACGAAATTTGCATTTTTTTTTCACGATTCTTTGAAGTAATTAGTTTTTTACGCGTTCTTTTACGAAATTTGCATTTTTTTCACAATCTTGACAAAATTCGGGCTTTTTTCCATTATGCTTTTAAGAAATTAGTTTTTTTTCGTGCACGCTTTTGATGAAATTTGCTCTCTTTTTTGCAGTCCTTTGACGAAATTCGCGTTTTTTCTGCGATCTTTTTACGAAATTCGTGTTTTTCTTGCGTTTTTTACGGAATTCACACCTTTTTCTATGGCCTTTTGACAAATTTCTTCCCCCCCCTCCCTCCCCGATCAATTGATGATAATTTTTCCGCGATTCTTTTACGAAATTTGCTCTTTTTTTTTTTTTAAATCCTTTGACAGAATTTAGGCTTTTTCCGCGCTATTCTTTTACGAAATTCGTTTTTTCCTGCACTCCTTTTATGAAATTCTTTTTTTTTTTTTTTTTTCCCAATCAATTGATGATCATTTTTCCGCGATTCTTTTACGAAATTTGCTCTTTATCGACAAAACGCACAATTTTTCCATGCCCGATCAATGAAATTCACGATTCTTAAACTGACTGATGAAATTTTCAATTTTTTTTGTGGCAAATTGACGAAATTCATTGCAGGCCACAGGTTTTGGCATCCCTACTTTTAACAAAATTGGTGTTTTTATTTTAGCTAACGTTTGACGAAATTGATTTTTTCGGTGACAATTTCTCGAAATATGAGACATATTTTTTTATGTCCAAATTTCCAGACTGATGAATGATTTTTCATAATTTTTGGAACAGAATCACCCCTCAATTTGCAATCAGTCACAGAAATTAACGAGAAACTTGTCATTCAATCTCCGGGGGGGGAGGGAATCTCAAAATTTGTCTCTCGGTTGCAGGACCAAAATATGAATTTCAACAATCTTTCGCCGCAAAATGTATCAACCTGTCATCCGAAAATATCACAAGGTTCGCAGGATTTGTTTTAAAATGAAACACTTTTTTGAAAACAAATTTTTTAGATGGAAGCCTCCTGCTCATGATGTGTTTTTGGGTGGGATTTCAAAATTTTGGTGATGAATCCCGCCCTGAAATTAAAGTCCTGTACTGTGTTCTACAGTAGTCTTTAAAATGAAGAAATCATGTGTTAAGCATTGATTATGTAACTGTCCAACTCTTCCTGAGAAAGTAATAAGTAACTATTTTCCCATTGGGTGTAATGTAAAAAAATACTTTTGACTGTGTCTGGGTGAATGTAACTCTGGCAATAATGGGTCATTTGCCTGGATATAAAATGCAGGGTTTTTTTTTTTTCAATTATTGGAAGTTTTCCTAAAAATTAGCCTTTAAAAATTTCTTTAGCTGTAAAATACTTTTTTTTTTCTGTGGTGCTTTTAAATTGTTGCCGACAAGTTTTGGCGGATTCCATCTAGTTTATTTTTAAACATGGCATCATGGCGTTGTCTTTGGTTTATTAAATTTATCTTGTATTCTATAAATAACTTCGTCCTTTATTAAAATTGATTGAATTAGTTTTCAAAATTTCGTTGTCATTCAAACATTAAAAAAAAAAAAAAATCTTTGTTTACATTCAAAAAATTTATCATGAATTATAGGTCAGTGAATTAGGTGCTCTACTGTATATATATTTTTTAGAGGAGGCGTGGATTGGTTATAATTTCTCAAAATTAAATTCAGCCAATTACAAATACCACAACAGTGCCAGTTGTTAGTTTAGTCTATTTTGAATGATTTTTGAGCTTCAGTACGATTTTTTCAGATTAAGATTTCAGATTTTTTTGTCAAATCTGAAAGGGTAGAAATTTAAATTTTGGTATAAGGCAGAATTGATACCAATTCATAACAATATGTGCATATATAGGTAGTGAAGGAAGTGATTTAGATTTTTCAAAAATAACCTTTTTTTTATTTAAAACAAAATCTAAATTTTTTGACAGTTTGAGAAAACAATTCTTCTAAGCATCTAATAAAAAAGAAATTAATTATAAATATGAATTTTGTGATGAGATATTCCAAGAATTGTGGGGCATTTCAAAGGCCATTGAATAACACAGGAAAGTGAAAAAGCAACTTATCTCTGAGAAGGAGCTTTAATCTGATTATTCTAATAAATTTTAATTGCAACAAAGGGATAGCTTAATGCAGTGAGTAGCCAGTTATCCAAAAACACGTGAACCCAACAATTCCAGATAATTTACTTTATACTGTATATATTTTTAATTATGCAACAGTCCCATCGGTCCAATTTATTGCTTGGGTAAATTGGAGGGAAATGAATTTCCTTTTTTGTATGTTTCAGGCACTTTCGTATAAACTCATCATTACGTCTGTGTTTTGAAATTTTAAGTTAAAACCATTGAAACATTTTAAATCGATAACATTGTTTTTGCACATTTTCATTTTAGGAACAATACTTTGATCCTATCGCTCAAGCTGGTATGGTTGAATGGAGGTTTAAAACAATGAAGTTAAATTTAACACCATCCCAAAAGAAGTACCAACAAAGAGGACTATCAAAGAGGCATGTGATAATCCTGAGGAGGTGTATTATCAGCAAGAAATAGAAGACAGGGTATAAATTTACATATTAATCTTAAATATATTTTTTAAGTTTTTTGTCATTGGAATTTCTTTTTTTTGTGTGTGTGTGTGTTTTGTAATTGTTTTGTGACCTTACAGATACATATGTGAAAAAAAAAATTATTTTCATATTAGTAAACTTCATACCTAGCATCTTACACTATATTGCCATTAATGATCGGCAACTTTCAATTTTAGACATTTTGTTAAATATTTAGAAATATGCTTGACATATTCATCTGGAATTTCAGGATTGAAATGAACAGGTATGATCTCATATTTAACAATGTCGATTTAATAAGGGGATCAATTAGGGGGGCAACAAAAAATCAAAGAAAATATATATATACTTGGGATCACCCTGTAAAATAAAATGCACGAAATGATCTACCGCTACCGAATATAAATAGACATTGTGCAATATGTGTATTTTTTGTGTAAGACTAGCACGTATATTAATAGAGATATAGCGATTTATTTAAAAAAATTAAATTCTTGCATGATTTTTGCTTATAACACGCAGAATTTTCAAGCCAATTTAACGCTGGTTTCAGAAAAATTGACAAAATATAATAGAAACAATATAGTGCAATTGGAATATAAATATATTAAATATTTTAGGTAATATGAGCAGTTGTATGAAATAATTTTTATCTGTGCATGCGTGAACGATAACAAGGATAATTTTACATAATTTAATAGTCAACTCTATGGAGCAACTTATTTTTAAAAAATCTAGTCAAATGTCGTAAAAATTCAGAAAGATATCGGCGTTAAAGTGAGCAAATTTTTAGTTGTTCTTTAAAAGCAGCTGAATGATAAGAGATTTTCCACAAATTGTCATTTTTAATTTTTTTTTTAAATTTCCATTTTTTATTGATGCTTTAGTTATTGGATAACCACCAGAACGAGCCTATACCATGATCAAAAGAAGTATAAAAATTGAAGCATTTTTTCCAAGTCTACTCGTTGATACTTACTAAATACTTTTTTCTGAAAGTCAGTTAATAAAAATTGACAATTTGTGGAAAATCCCTTATCATTCAGTTACTTTTAGAGAAAAACTAAAAATTTGCTCACTTTAATGCCGATATCCTTCTGAATTTTTACGATATTTGACTAGTAGATTTTTTTTAATAAGTTGCTCTATAGAATATTAAATTATGTAAAATGATCCTTGTTATCGTTTGCGCATGCACAGATAAAAATTATTTCATACAACTGCTCATATTTCCTAAAATATTTAATATAGCTATATTCCAATTGCACTATATTGTTTCTATTATATTGTCAATTTTTCTGAAACTGGCGTTAAATTGGGTTGAAAACCCTGCATGTTATAAGCAAAAAATATGCAAGAATTTTATTTTTTTAAATAAATCGCTATATTTCTATTAATATACGTGCTAGTCTTACACAAAAAATTACACATATTGCACAATGTCTGTTTATTTATATTCGGTAGTGGTAGATAATTTCGTGCATTTTACAGGGTGATCCCAAGTATTATTTTTTTCTTTGATTTTTTTGTTGGCCCCTAATTGCCCCCCACCCCACCCCACCCCGTTAACAAATCGACATTGTTAAATACAAGATCATACCCAGGGATATGTTTAGGAAAATTTTAGGTCTTTTAAAGGACCCTTCACAAAATAATTTATCTTAAAACAGGACCCTTCACAAAATTTTTTATCCCCAAACAGGACCCTTCACAAAACATTTTATCCCAAAACAGGACCCTTCACAAAATTATTTGTCTCTTAAATAGACCTTTCACAGAATATTTTCACCTTCAAATTGAATTTTTCACAAATTTAGTCATTTAAAAATAAAATCTGGTCTGTAAGTAAACAGTTGAACTCACCAAAGAGCATATTACTTAGCTTTTTTTATATGAAGGATAGAACATGAAGACATCGATAATTTAAAATTCACAAAATTATGACTAGAATTTTCACAAAAATAAGAAAAACCACAATTTCACAAAAACAGGACCCTGTGAGAAAAGTGTGGACAGACCCCTGATACCTGTTTTTTTTTTTTTTTTTTTTTTTTTTTTAATGCTGAAATTTCAGAAGAATCTGTCAAGTATATTTCTAAATATTCGACAAAATGTCTAAAATTGAAAATTGCCGGTCATTAATGGCCATATAGTGTATCTTTCCTATGTGTTTAGAATGCAGTGCTATCCAGTTTCAGTTCATTTATTTAGTATCATCTATCAATCAGATACATTTGCCCAATAATGCACATTTTCTTCCAAGATTAGATAGAAATCCGTGACATGTGTTAGATTTGGAAGTTTTTCTTTTTAATGATAGGTAATTTTTAAAATAGAAGAGAGTAATGTTGGCGGTATAGAAATAGCATATAAAATTTAATTTTGTCATAACATTATGCAGTTTAGAAAAACAAGTCTGTATTTCTGAAATAGATATTCCTAACATGTATTTAATATGAAAAACATTTTTGTTAAAAATAGTTCCAAAAAAAAAAAAAAAAAAAAGGAAGCAAATTGCAATTGGATTTTCAAAATTCACTGTTTATTGAAAAAGTTTTAACAAATTTCAATGAAAGTAAGCCTTTCGATATTATTTTTTCCTTACATAATTATCACTTTGTTATTAATTAAATTATGATTAAAGGTACTGTTAAGAACATTGAAAGTTTCGATTATCTTTGTGAAATCTAGAATTTTTATAAATCTAGTCTTAGTCTTGATTTTCGAGGTTATACTGTATTAAATTAGACATGTATGTCTCAGACACATGCATTTGACTGTTGGAAGAAAACTGCCGTTTGACTGCTTAGTTAGATTTTATGGGGTAAGGTTAAACATCATTGTTGTAATAAAACATTTCATATTTAGAATGAATTTAAATGTAGTTTCTACCCCCCCCCCCCCCCAAATTTAAATGATATTTTCGAAAGTATCAAAAATGTCCGATATTTTGATATATATCTGATATTTTTGATATATATCCGATATTTTCAAAATAGTCACCTTATTGCTGATAATAAATATATTCAAGCATAATATAAATTAGAAACTAAAACATATTCCACTTAACATGAAAACTTAAACAATACATTAAAAGTGCAGTTTTCTTTTTCTTTCTTTTTTTTTTACACTTAGAACAAAATTTAAAATCAACTAATTGAAAACAGAAACAATTTGCTTTATACGCTTACATCAGATTCTTTTATAGTGAAGCTGTATATATAAATGAGTATCTAAATTAGACAGTTTATGTTTCAGTGTCTGTTCTGAATTATGTCCCTCATAATAATCTACAGTTAAAAGTAAAAAATTCAAACAAAGTTTGAAAAAGATATTTGTTTTCTTCGGCTAAAAAAGTTCCCTCATAATAATCTACAGTTAAAAGTAAAAAATTCAAACAAAGTTTGAAAAAGATATTTGTTTTCTTCGGCTAAAAAAGTAACTATCAGAGACATAAATTCCTTATTTACAGAACAACACAGTCCATAACAGTTGGAAATTTCATTTGCACTTGTTTTGACTGAAAATATCAAAAACATCTTACACAGTGATATTTTGAAAATAAATAGCAAACATAGAAAAATATTGAAAATATCATGCATCTTGATATTTTGAAAATAAATATCAGGTAATATGAAAATATCAAAAATCTTGATATTTTGAAAATAAATATTGGATATATATTGATTGATATATATCAACGAACCCCGGTGATCGCACAGAGGGTTTCATTTATTCATTTTCCATTTTATTCACAATTGGCTGAATTTTCAGTGGTGTAACTTTTTATATAAAGCTAAAAGTTTTAGTGTATGGTTTTTTATTTCATTTTTTCTTTTCTTTTCTTTCAGAATATGCATGGCGAGGCGATTGTTTGTGTGTGTTTTGTTTGTTTGTTTTTATTCTTGGGGCCGATTTTGTGAAAAGTACAAGTTATTTTTGTGAAAAATAATATTTTGTAGCGAAAATTGAAATCCAGTTACTCAAACTTAAATGAAGAATTTGACAAAACTCCTTTAAATCCCCTTGCTAAAGTTTGTTTTCAGTGAGCTGGTTTTATTTACAATTTACACATTTTAAAACAGTTCGTATGAAAAAGAATGTTACGAAGGGGCCCATTTTATTAAATTCATTTTTGTGAAGGGGCTTATTTTATTAAATAGATTTTTGTGAAGGGCCCTAAATTTTTCTTGGAATGACCCCTGTATATGTATTTTCATATTTAGAATAAATTTAATATGAAATGTAGTTTCATTTTTTCCCCCAAATTTAAATTATTGTTTAAAAAGATATGTTTGTATACATTTTGAAAATGGTAACAAAGGTGAATTTTCAACAATATTTTAAGAACTTGCTTAAGACTTTAAGAATTTATTTATATTTACTTTAATCTAAAAACTAAAATGTTTTAAAAGGTTCATAATCACTCCTTTACATTACAATTTTTGCTATTTAACTTAATTTCAATATTTTCTTTTAACACAGGAGAATAGTGACCTCATGGAGAAATGCAATTCCACTGTGAGGAATGTAATTCAACAGCCCTATCGAATCTCTGAAGGATCTTCAGCAGAGAAGAATACATATTTTCTTGTCTTGACGAGAAAATTTTTAATGAAAACACTGCATCTGTTGTTAAAATTGCTATCAATGCACTGCATCTGTTGTTAAAATTGCTATCATTGCTAAGTTTGTTTTTTCTTTTTGTTAAATAAAATTGTTAGTAAATAATGTTGTTGTTTTTTCCCCCCACAATATTTTGAATTGCACATTTGGCTCCTGCTTTTGACATAAAAAGCTACAATCTTATGCCATTTTAAAGTTTTATATTTCACAACAAGATTAAGAAGGAATAACTACAAGAGAGTACCTAATGGGTTGGTGTTTATCCATTCAAGACATTGTTCCTTCTAATCCAGAAGCTAAATTCTAAAAATTATTATTGAACATAATTTAGTTTCAACAAATGATATAAAGAATTAAGTTGCACGTTGTTTGAGTCAATAAGCTCAATTTTCAGTTATTTATGCATTTGGCTTTTATACTACAATATTTAGTGGAAGGTTCTTCATATACAAAAAAAAAAAAAAAAAATAGTATCATGACCAAAATTCTAGCTATAAGTTTTAGGATACTTGAACCCAAATCAAATGAAAGTACACATAGTGCATGAAAAATGGATAAAATTCCTAACATTTGCATATCGAGACAGATTTGTAAGTCTATTGGGCAGTAAAAGGCCATTTTAGATTTTCATTTGCATTAAAAGATCTTTTCAAATGTTAAATAGTGAACCCAAACCTTATTTTTCAATATTCTACAGTTATTTTGGTGCATAATTTATTTGTAAATGTATCAACTGCATTAAATTGACATTTATCACTCAGTGCTAATTAGCATAAAAAAAGGCTTAACAATAAATATTTCTTTAAAAGTTAGTCTATTAAGAAGTAGTGTGAATTAAATCAAGGGATAGTTACAACAAAGTATATAATAGGTGGGTGTTTATCTTTTTTGAAATATTTTCAATTTTACTTATTAAGGCCTAACACTAGCCATGTGACAAGACCTGTGATAATGTTAATTCCATGGGGAAGTTATTTTCAAATATCTTGCTTGGATTTTTAATATTTGTACATGATTCTTTTTGCATATGGTAGCTGAAGACAATATGTATTGTGGCTAGTCTTTACTTTTTTAATTTAGGTTTTATATTTTATTGTAAATACTTTCATTTTTGGAACCGATTCTAAAATTTATATCTTAATACAGTAGACGCTCGATTTTACGAACTCAGTGGGATTCATATAATGTGTTCGTAAATGGGAGTAACATCAGTTCGTAAAATTAGACATCTACTGTATAAGAGAAACTAACCAAAATTGAAAATTAGCCTGCATAAAGATCCTATATCCCTCCCCCCCCCCCTCCAATATATATATATATATATATATATATTTTTAAATCCAAACAACGTATTTGAAAATAACTTCTCCATAAGATTAACACAAGCATCCAGATCTTTTTTAGCGACTAGTGTAGGATCTTAAGGCTGTTCTTAACTGGTCTGCTCAACAAGCACAAAGCGTTTTGATGCATTTACAAATTAATTTTTTTAACGGAAAGATATAAAATTGGAAAGCCTTGTTATGGAAGCAATTTGGAATTGAACTGGATTTTCCATTTTTTGATCAATAAGTTATATGTTGAGTTATAAGCGATTTTGATTATGTGACAAACGTTTTCGCCCGCTCTGGTATGTTTTTTCTCCTTTTGCGTGGAAATTCAGTTCAAAACTTCCACTTTGACACTATTTTCTGAAAAATCTATTGTGTTTAAAAAAAAAAAAAAATGGAAAAAGCAGCTCTATTACATAGTTTTAGAACAACACCACCAGCTGGTTTCATGCATTTTCGATCAAAAATAAATTCAAGCTTATGTCAGAAAGCTGCCCTTTTGAATTTGAGAACACCCTTAAGGGGAGCAGTCATCTTTTAAAAGTTGTCATTGGGATTTTTCCTTCCCTTGGCGATTTCAAGTTTTGTTTTTTTTTAGTTGTAATTTTTATTTAATTATAAATCAGTTATTTTTTCAATCAAAAAATAGTCATTTACTATTAAATAAGAATTACAGTTATATAAACCAATATGAAGGAGTATAAAATTAGTTATTTTAATTTGAAAATGTGGCAAGAATTCTGCGTTATTTTGAATTACGTTGATAAAAATCAATCACAGGTTACTGAATTTCATTTAAAATGACATGATTTTATTTAATCAGTTAATTAGAAATCGCTCAAGGGTTTTTTTTGGTAATTTTGGCGAGTTCTCTTATGAATGAGTTTATTAGAAATCACTCAAGGGATTTTGGATGAACTCTTAAATGAGTTGATTTAATCCATGTATGAATTGTTACAAATCGCTCAAGAACTACTGGATTAAATCTGAAATGACCTCATTTCACTCAAGTTTGAATTGATTACAAAACGCTCAAGGGGTACTGGATTTAGGCTTAAATTATTTCATTTCACTCAAGTATGACTTGGTTACAAATAGCTCAAGTGCTACTGGATTTAGTCTTAAATGACTCAAGTATGAGTTGGTTACAAATCACTCAAGTACTACTGGATTTTACCTTCATTGATTTGATTTCACTCAAGTATGAGTAAAATAGAGACCACTCAATCATGAGTTGCCTAAAAACAACTCATTCACTCGAGTTGTTTCAACTCTTTATGAGAAGCTGACTTTCAAATCATGAGATGAGTGGATTTCGGCTCAACTTGAGTTATTTTGGCTCTTTCGTTTTAAGAGTGTAGTTAAATAATTATGGGGAAAATTTTAAATCAGATGAACCCAATTTTGAAAGATTTTTAAAGGTTCCACTGAATGAATTTTTATGGGATTTAAACTGTTAATTAGATCATTTTTAGGGAAGGTTTCGGTATATTTTCCACTTTAAAAGATTCTGTTAAGTGGATTTCGATGCAATTTGATCGGTTAGTTAATTTTTCAGTGAATGTTTTAGTATAAAGCACATATCATTTGCTGTTGCTTGATTGTTAGGTTGCTTGATTGTAGAATTATAGATGAAAGTTCTAAAATCAGGCGAACCCAATTATTATGAACGATCAGCCTTTTCAATAAGTCCAATTAACAGATTCTGATGAGACTTGCATTGATAATTTTTCATGAACGCTTTTAGTATACTACATATTGTTCTATTGTTCTTTACTGAATTCTACACTAACAGATCAACTAAAGAAATTGGTCCTTAACAGTCTAAATTTTGTATGACTCAATAAAAGATATAATAGCGTAATGACATTCATATTGCTTTCAGCAATTCGGTTGGATACACCAGATAAATATCCATATTGCTTTAAAACGCATGATCAAATACACAGATATATTTTGTTTCATTCAAGATTTCTTTAGAAAAACCGACCAGCGTAGCGGGCGAAGGCGGCTAGTATATATATATTTTTTTACTTGTTTATATTACTGACCTATTTTTCTTTTATTTACTTGTATTGGTGACTTTTAAGTTGTGTTTAATTGTTAGTTCCTATCTATAAACACTGTTTTGATGAGGTCTATAGATGTCTAAGATAGAGTTGCAGTAAAGCTAGAGATCCTAGATACACAACTTTCAGGTTGTATACTATTTTAACGGAACTTCTGACTTTAAAATAGTCAATGAAACATTGTCTTGAAAGACCTATCCAATGATATGCTACTCAATAGAGTGCGTAATTTTTTTTTTTCGTCTCTACCGCCATTTTGTATTTTACGGCCGCCATTCTGAATTTATAAAAACAAAACCTAGCCTATAACCAACGGGCCATTAAGACGAATCGATAGAGACAACATTCATTAAAATCCATCCAGCCGTTGGGATGTTTCGAGGGTATAAAGAAATCCATATACACAGATATGCGTGAAACACATAACCCTTCTTTTCAGTCGGGTAAAAAAATGTGTTTGCAATACAAGAATTTGGAATAAATCAATAAGTTGTTAACTGCTCCGCTCGAGTCTTTGAGGATGCAAAAAAATCGTTCAATGAAATTTGAACCGACAAATTTTTCGGTTTTACTTTTAGATGCTCTTTGAAATAAACAGCAGTGTGAGTTTTCTAAGCTTTTTACCCGACTGCCAAGAAGGGTTACGCGTATCTGGGTATGTGGATTTCTTTATACCCTCGGAACATCCCAACGGCTGGATGGATTTTAATGAATGAAGTCTCTATCAATTCGTCTTAACCATCCGATGGTTATAGGCTAGGTTTTGTTTTTATAATTTCAAAATGGCGGCCGTAAAGTACAAAATGGCGGTAGAGACGAAAAAAAATTTACGCACCATATTGTTAAATATCATTGGATAGGTCTTTCAAAATGAAGACAATGTTTCATTGACTATTTTACAGTCAGAAGCTCCGTTTAAATATTACACAACCTGGAAGTTGTGTAGGTAGGATCTCTAGCTTGATTGCAACTTTAACCTTCATAGACATCTATAGGCCTCATCAAAACTGTGTTTATAGATAGGAACTAACAATTAAACACAACTTAAAAGTCATCAATACAAGTAAATTAAAAAAATAGGTAAGTAATATAAAAAAATAGTTTCGCATTGATGAGAAATAATTAATTAGTTCGCTTTTTACGCAGTCATGTTTTTTGATTTTTTAAATTTAATTTTTACTTGTTCTAGTGACATTTTTTAATTGTTTGTCAAATATCACTTGACTGTCGCGGTAAAGTTTCACTTCATAGAACCAAAAGTTTTCAAAAAAGTTCAAAGTGCGTCTTAATAAAGGATTTTTTTTCTTCCAGGCCAGACGACATAAATACGGGGTGACGTAAATCGGGAAGACGTAACTCGGGGTACTATAAATGAGGTATTATAAATTTAAAGGACGAAAATGTTTGCCTGACGTCAGGGTCAAAACGGATGATCAGATGCCTTTGCATATGGGTGGATAACCCAGAGAGTAACATAGGCAGCGGCCATTAGTTACAGCGGCATATTTGTTGATAAAACTTTTGTAAAATTTCGAATTTCAAAGAATCACTATAACGATAGCTCCAGACACTATAAGCTAGCAGGAAAAAAAAAAATAAATTTTGTTAAATTTTCAAATGGGTGTCGCCTCTTAAAATAGACGCCCAATAGCAGGAATATCCTGTGTGTGAGAAGTTTGTTCCCCATCGATCGATCTATCTATATTATAAAGCATAAACATATATGTGCGTAACGCTTACGTCATTCTGCGAATGGCCACACTCTGAAATTTGAAATGAAATTTCTGTTTTGTAATTTTCGCTACTGCAAAATTTTTAAACATCCCACATTTTTAATTTTTACACCGTCGTATACAGAAAAAAAATGTACTTTTAAATGCAATTTGTTTGAAAGCTGTATATCAATTTATTTTTGAGACATTATTTTTTTTTTATAGTTTTTAACACCAATTTTCAATCGTGGCAACTGAAGTAAGCCATTTCTATTAACCACTTCCGTACCAGCATATGTATATGAAGATTACATGTAAAAGCAGTTTTTCGGGCATTTAGATTTAAAATATCAAGTAGTAGTTTCAGTTAAATGAGGTGCTTTTATTCATATTAATAAGAAGGGATATATCAACATTTTCCACCAATTTCTCACAATACCAGCTATACACAAACATATATTCCTGCAATAACGTTTTTAGCAGCAACGATAGAGTAATGAATGGAACATGGATCCATACGTAGATCCACTGGTGTTGTGGAGAATCAGGCCATGGATCCATACGTGGATCCACTGGTACGGAAGTGGTTAAAAGTAAAGTAGATTACTGTATCATTTGTTGCTATTGTCTCATAAAAAACTGACAAAAAAAAAAAAAAAACAGCAAAATAAAAACTGAAATTAAAATGCGTGCTATGTCAAAAATAACGTCTGATATAAAACCCGGTGAATTTTGGTTTTATTTAGTTTATTTATTTATCAATTAAATGATTTTTAGTTTATTGCAAAGTTGCTTTAAAAACGGTACAAGACTTTCTCCTTACAAAAATATATTTTAAAGAATATTTGTATGACTTATTTTCTTCGCATTTACTTAATTCATATCAGAAGGCTGAAAGAATGCAATTTTATTAATCCGTGTGTAATAATATTTTTTGAATTTTGAAAAAAATATATATGAATGCTTTCTGAAAAACATGGAGCTATTTATAAACAAACAAATCATGTAAGCATATGAGTCATTAGATACCTGATTTGTTTTGTCGAGGTTCTTGAATGACGACATTTCTTTTGTGCTGGGTTTGTGTATTTTTATTTGATAATGACGTCATATGCATATTTTTCTTTATATGTTGTTTAAGACTGGATCGTAAAAGTGGAATGATTTAGCGGATGCAAATGACGTCATTTAATAACAACAACAACAAAAAAAAAGCATGCATTTTAATTCCTAAAACTGTGTGTCATTTTCCCCCAGCTGCTTTGAAATTCTTCACAGGTGAAAATACTTCACTTTGTAATGTTTAAGTAAGTGAAAACGACATCATATTTAAAAGAAAACAATCATTTTCTTGGATAAAACTAAGCATTTTAACACAAATGCGCCTAAAATATATAAATTACAGCAATTTTCACTCTCCAGTACTGAAATTAGAATCTGAAGTTAAGAGTGCGACTGTTCCCATGCAAAGATGTTGCTGACAATCGTGCCTTCAAGTTTTGAGTTAAAATGATTTTAAAAAGCTCAAATTAAAATACCAATTAAAAAAAAAATAGTGAATACGGATATGAGAGATGCGTATGTAAATTTTGAGAAGGTGAAAATAATGCCGGATTAACATTTTACGGGGGAAAAATTCTATAATCGAGTCAAAGTGAAATAAATTTTGCTGTTTTCATTCCGGAATACCAAGCGTAAGAGCCTAATTAATAACTTCCTCATAATAACTGATCTTTATAATATTTTACTGATTTCATGTACGATTAAAAGTTTAATTTTAATAATTTGGACAACTGAGTTTTATAGAAATAGTTTTGCTAACTTTAGGTTAAAATAATATTTATTTGAGAGCTAGACTAACCAATATAAGATGCATTTTTTACTGTAACTAATTTTGTAGGTTTATCATAAATCAATGAAACAGTTCCTTCTTAAACATTTTCTTTCGTCGAAATTCGACGGATTCTACCTCGTGTTATTAATGGCGCTCTGGTCGTTATCGTATTACAATTCCGCCCAGAGTGCAAGCACCTATGATTCGGATGATTTTTGAGGACATACTTGTGTTCGCATACAGTTTCCAAATTTATACGACTGTGTGTATTAATATGGTACATTCATTATAAAAGAACAATAAAAACAAAATGAGATAATTTTACTATAGATAATATCAAGACAAGTGAGACAACATTCTTTATTTTCTTCCAAAATGCGAAATTTTGAAAAATCACAAAAGCAAATAAAAAAGTTTTGGAATGTGGCTAAACAGAAAACAAGAAAAAAAAAAGAGAGAGAGATAGAAATAGACCGTGATATGATAATGTAAGTATGTAGTACCATGTAAGACCGGGAATTGAAAGATTATAAAAATTTTAACAGAAATAATAAAATAAAACATACACATTTATAATAATATATACATACATATATACAGAGGCGCAGTGAGCCAACTTGAGGACTAGGGCAGGGACGGCGAACCTTTTCATATCGCGTACCAAATTTTTTGAAAAAAAAAAAAACATTCTACGCAATCATGAGGTGCCAACGACCGAAAAATTTAGTGGATCAAATATTAATCAAGGTTTGCACACTCCTTGGAATTTTCAAAGAGTCCGGCACAACTATTAATGCTACGAAATTTTCTATTTAGTTTTTAATCCTCTCGCTGCGTATTTTTTTTTTTTTTTTTTTTTTTTTTTTTTTTGTCAAAATAAGTTAAAAAAATTACGCATTTATTTTATATTACATATTTAAAATTTACATATACTTTAGAGTTAAAGTATGTAAACATTTTTTGTAAACGAGATTTCTATAGAATTAGATCATAAAGAAAAAAATTGTCAGAAAACTGAATTTAAAGAATAATCATATACAAGCGAAATTCTGAAAATTAATCTTTGTTAAATGCATCCCCGAAGAAATTTTGCTACTTTTACGTTGCCCGTAGAAATCGCGGGATGCGCAGCGAGAGGGTTAAAACACAGAATTAATAACCCACTCGTTTTTTCACAGAATCTACGATATTTTTCTGCAGTTAAAAATGGCGGGGAAAAAAGCGGTTAAAAAATTGTGGTGGAACTGTTCGAACTCTTAATAATTAATCACTGAAATTTAAATTTTCGTTTTCAGGATTCAAAAAACATTTGAAACGTTTGGTGTTTTAATTACTTTAAAGTAATTAAAATATATCTGTTAAAATATAAATAATAAAATATATCTAAAAAAATATTTCTGTTTTTGCACCTTAGATGTCAAATAATCGATATCAGCTTTGTACTTGGTTAAAAGGATGCAAGCTGTAGGAGTCATCTGATAAGAGGTTTCTACTTGAGTTTTTAATATTATTCATTTTCGAAAATAATGACGCCCAGACAAGCTGTGAAAATGGCAAGCGCCCAGCTCCTTTAATCCTTTATGTCCCAAATTATGAATTCATGAAAAATTCATTTTCTAAAGCATTACTCGTGGCTTTTTGAAACTACATTAGATAATTTACACAATCATTTAATAAATTTTAGAAGGATTTTTGCAAATTAAAATTAATTAATAAAATCTGAACTTATAGGGATTTTGTATAACTCCACTCAAATCTGTTATTTAAAATATTTTTTTTTGTTAGTATGTTATAGAATTATAACAAATATTACTCTTACAATAGATATATAGAAATATTTCAGAACTGAGATCACCCCCCCCCCCCCCCCACACACACACACACAATCTTTCAACGTCAAGAAAGCTGAAAAGATGCAAATGAAAAAGAAATCGCCTTTTTAAAAATATTTTTGTTTTGTGCAACCAATAATTCTTTTGGAACAAGATAAAGTAAAGTATCTATAATTCATTCTAAACTGTATTACTACTAATAGATGTATTAAATGATTTTATAACAAGTTATTTTAATGGCACTTTAAAGTACCGTCGGGGCATAAAGGGTTAAACAGTTCTTCAAGTCTGGGATTGAAAACAAAGTTGTCATAATTTTACCATGGTCATTTTTGCTTATAATGCCATATAAATTTTCCGATAATCTCCTAATCTGAAATTATTTTAGCAAATATACTGAACTAATACCATATTGGACACTATACTAAAAACTAAGAATTCAGATAACTCGACTATTCTAAATTATGCACTTTTGTTCAATTGCCCTATAATTTCATTTCGAACTTGAATCTATCCCATGCTGGAAATAATTTGCTGCGTGCCTCCTTTGGCACGTGTGCCATACTTTCGCCGTCCCTGGCCTAGGGGATAAAGTTTCCTAAGGGCCCCCATATACTTATTCATATAAAAGAGGGAAGTTTAGAAAGTAATAACGCTTATTAAATTCGGTATCTTTTACCGAAATTTTTTTTAATTAATTTCAATTTTTGTATAAAATTGACGTTCAATTAAAAATTATGTGCGACTACTATGTAAAACACTATTCAGATAACAGATACACATGCAATAATATGTTTGTATTATGATCTATAAAAGGAAACTGGATGTAAATTTTCCGCACTAATTTAGAGAGAGGCACTCCATATAGCGTATTACATCATTTTTACATTGGTTGTTTCCTTGAAAGACCTATATCACGACCGTACTCGTTCATAGGGTCGATTACGCCCGTGCCTGTATCAACTATGAATCTTATAAAGATCTGTTTAAAATCGGAATACACATAAATTGTTTTGAAAAGTGTGTTTTTTACTTCCATTCTACGCAAAAACAAGATTTTAAGAAACAAAATCATTTTCATATACCATATATTTCTGGCATATAAGGTGCGACTCAGATTACTCTGTTTCCAACCAGAACTTTTTAAAAATAAAATGTGACTGTTTTCTGCTTTGCATTTATTTTATTTCATTTTCTAAATAAAATTTCCTGTTTGAAACAGACTTAACTTCCGCGGCTTATACTCCGGAAATTACGATAATTGTTTATAATTTATAATATCGGGGACCTGAGAATTTTTACCCACATGTCCCCAGCCCTCTCTGCGCCACTGCATACAAGTAAATAAAATTGGAATTGCACATGGAATTTGAAACAACACATTACACCATATATTGCAACAACGCTTTTTGATCTTAATTGTGCAGCAATATTAGCATCAAACGAATATAAAAATTTTTGACATAAAACACTGCATATACATATCACAACAATAAAATAGGAGCAACATATAAAATGTAACAAAAATACATCAGTGGCATCGATATTTCTTGATCTTAATAATTGAATAGCAAGAAACAGAGAGCACGATACAACCTTTAAACCATCTGATACTGCGATTCTGATAACGTAAAATGTACTTTTTAAAAATACGCAAGAATATATTAATTTAAGAATATACACATGCATATATGCTAAATATAATAAACTTGTTTTGCTAAACTGAAAAAAAAAATTGTTTTTTCGTTTTTGCTTCCTGCCCTTCCTTTTTTTTCTGCTGGAAAAAAGGAAACTTAAAACGGGCATTTATGATTGATTATTTATTCATTGTTACGACACAGTAACAAACAGGGCAACATTAAATAAATATATAAATTCTATAAGATTTTTTACTTTTTATGCTGGAGGTTAGGGTATGGGTGGGGAAGCGTTACATTTCAGAGTATGAAATATAGATAATAATAATAAAAAAAATGTGTCCAAAAGTAGCCAGTTTGGATTTGAGAACAGCTTTAAGCACATATAATGCACATATTTTATTCCTCGTAGTAGTTAGGAATGCTTCGGATGATCTTTCAAATGATTCGGTGAGAAGAAGTATGGATGGTGAGAGATTCTGCTCATGATTAAACAAAATAGGTGATATTTGCAACTTCTTTACTTTCAATCTGTATGAAGAGCCAAAGAAAACAAAGCCACAACGAAAATGCTTATAACAAACAGCAATAGGACACCTGAAATGAGAGAAAAGAATCGATCAATTGCTTTCAATTTCGACTAAAATGTAATTAATAACATTTTAAAAGTCAATGGTTGCATGGGTAAGAAAACTACAAAACCAGAGAGGACCCTATCAAACCGAAACCAAAGTGAGGTCCAGGTAATGATGCAGTTTGGTAACCCCGTCTGTAAAATCACAATAGAAATTGACATGATTGCAAATTGGTTATTGCTTTTAAATGGGGGTAGGACAATATAACCTGGATATCTATATACAGGGTATCCTAAAAAGATTGAAATGGTGATCTTTACTTTTTCTCCTGTTGGAAGATAGGTAGGTAAGGTAATTTCCAGAAGTGTTGAAAATAAAGCAGGAATTAAAAGTATGCTGATAAAATAGCCCTGCCACTAATTTTTATGCGGTCTCTAGGTTCTGTAAGTTGTATTTGGAAGCATTTTCTGACAAGTACAACAGTAAAAATCTCATTCCACAACTCATAGAGTTTTTATACTTTGACATTTTAGAGCTTTCCTTCACTTAAAACGCACATATGATTTCTTAGTGGCTGAAAGCTCTGAAATTTCATAAAAATCAAAGTATCATAAATTGGGGAGTTTGGTGGTAAGAAGAATGGAATTTTTGCTGTTTAATTTGTCAGAACAGATAATTTTCTAAATATAACTTATTAGCGAAATCCGCGACTTTGAATGCGTGGATGTTAAAATATGCTTATGTGTGCCTATTTACATTAGGGGAAATTACACTGCTAAGGGATAATAAATATTACTAATTAAGTCATATTTTAAGGAAACCTCATTCTTTTACTGTACTAGGTGAACAATGGTAGATGTATTAGAGATTTTAATTAATGTGAAAAGCTTAATTCCAACCCAGTTGCAGCCACCCACTAGCAAAAAGACGGACACAAATGCAGTGCTCTTTTAAACTCTGCAACTCATTAAAAAAAAATCAATTTAAATATCGTGAAAATTCAGAAAGATATCGGCAATATAGTGAGCGAATTTTTAGTTGCCCTCTAAAACCTGCTGAATAAGGGATTTTCCACAAATTGTCATTTTTTATTATCAGGCTTTCAGCAAAGGGGTTTGTACTTAATGAATGCCAACGAATAGATTTAGAAGAAATGCTTAGATTTTGATACTTATTTTTTTCTTGGAATTTGCTCGTTCTGGTGATTTTCCAAGAAGACCTAAAAAGCATCCATAAAAAATGAAAATTAAAAAAAGTAAAAATTTAAAACGACAATTTATGGAAAACCCCTTATCATTTAGTTGTTTTTAGAGAACAACTAAAAATTAGCTGTCTTTTGCCGATATCTTTCTGAATTTTCACGATATTTGACTGGCCTTTTTTATGAGTTGTACCATAGAGTTGACTATCAAATCATGAAAAAAAAATATTTCATTCAACTGCTCATATTTCATTAAATATTTAATATATTTACATTTCAATTACACCATATTATTTCTACTATATTTTGTCAAAATTTCTGAAACTGGCGTTAAATTTGGTAAAAAACTCTGCATGATATAAACAAAAAATATGCAAACCTTTTTGAACTTAAAAACATTGATAGATTTCCATGAATATACGTTCTATTCTTCCACAAATGAAAACATATATTGTGCAGTATCCATATATTCGTAAGCTATAGCGGTAGATCATTTCGTGCATTTTATTTTACAGGGTGATCCCAAACATTATTATTTTTCTTTGATTTTTTGCCCCCTCTCCCCCCCCCTAATTGTCCTCCTGATGGAACTGCCGTTGATAAATATGATGTAGAACATACTCTTCATAATCCTAAAGTTCAAGAAAAATCCGACAAATATTCTATTCTAAAAAAAAGTAACTACCGCTGTCACCGCCGCCGCCACCGGTTTTGATTTTTTTGTGACCGGAGGCCTTTCTTCGTTAATATTAACAAAAATAATGCATACAAAAATATGAAAATCGGTGGTTTTATACAGAAATGTTTGATAAACACGCTGATGCAGACAGTTTTCAAATCGAAGAATTATTTTAAGAGTTATTTAATGCTAAAGTTGGACAAAATCGTTCCACTAAAACAGTTTTATAGCAGCAAAAACTATATATGGTAGTGTAATCATTTTTAGATCATTTTATGCGCTAGAATTTGCCGGAGTGCAGATTGCCTTAATTTTTTTATTTTGACTCATTTTTTCAGGTTTTATTTCTATTTTAAATTCAAATTTTCAGCATTTCTAGAGATATTTTTTACAGATTTCAGAAAATTGTACTAATTTAAACTGTTGCCAACTGTATAAAAAGCGCAAGCAATAATGTTTGCTTCAAATTAAAAATTTATTTACACGTGACTATTATAAACAGGAAAAAAACTTTCAAATTAGAATTAAATAATTACGTATAAAAAGCAGGAACTTATTAAAAATTACGTCATAAAAAGTATACACGTGAATTTTAAAAGAAAAAGGATATTGTAAAATAATAAATTCATTAACATGCGTTAGAAGTCTTAGGAGAAATTACGTCATATTTACGTCACATTATAGTTATTACATAAAATGAACACAAAATAATATTGCAAAAAAGTTTAAATTTAGAAATTGCGCTAGACATTTATTTGATATTTTGAGAATTAATTTAAAATGTCTCATTTAAAAGAACTTTCTTTTCGCTTTGTTAAAAAATACCAGGAGACAAAGACTCTCTTTACTTAATTCCTTTTATATTAGCTTATTTTGAAATGTTGTTACACGTGTATACGTCATCAAGTTATTTTTATTTCGACGTTTTATTTGTGTTTTTATTAATGTTGTACGAATTTATTTGTTCTTTCGTTATTTAAAATAAAAATTATATCAATTTGTACAATTTGGCGAGTGGTTTGGCGATTTATATAATTTGGCGAAATTGGTCGACAGGATAATCAAGTAGTACCGCAGCGGATTTGGCGTTAAAATTCCCCAATCAAAGAGAAATGAATAGAAATTCGTTTATAGGGATCTCGCCACTGTTTTTTAAATTATAATTCCACCTTTCGAAATCTTTTTAAAGCCGATCAAATTAGCTTGCATTTAGAGTCTGCGGTGTCTGGACGGGGTTTGGCGAGCGTAGCTCGTAGGGGGCCGAGCCCCCTAGTATCTTTAAATATTCTACAAAATGTCTAAATTGAAAGTGTCCGATCATTAATGGCCATATAGTGTATAATAAATTAGCATGGCTGGAAAAATATGTTATAAGTAAATAATAATAATAAAAAAAATAATTCAGCATAAAATAATATAAACTGGTAAATTTCAGCCTTTAAGACAATGTTATACCAAAATTTTGTACTAAAAATACTACATTGTTATTATTTCTTATTTAAATGTTCTATGGGTACTATGCGAATTCATTATAAGTAAAAATTTACAAGAAAATAAAAAGTTAGAGAGATAAAAAGTAGGAAAATTAAACTCGCAAGTTTAAATTTGTTCTTTAGTTAAATAAAATATTATTAAAAATCATAGCTGCTGACCATTTTTTCTTTATTTTGAATCATTAAGGCTATCTTCTATAAGTTTTTAATTTAATTTTATTAAGTTTAATTTCATCAGATTTTTATTTCTGCAAGCTAAAATTATGTGATAATGCCTCATATGTGCATCGTATAAGGCGCAGTGGTGGCAATTTGGAGTGTTTTTTATTCAAAATATCTACCACTATTCCTGAATAATAATCTTAGCTTCATAGATATAATTTTGTAGCTATGAAAAATTCATGCAATTAAAAATCTTAGCTTCATTTAATTTAATATTTTCTTTTAATTCGTTTAATTTTACACGGTTAAATAAAGCGAATATTGCTATGTGAAAATAGTGGTACATAGTTTGCACAAAAACATGATAATTTGGGAACATTGATAAGAAGTGCATGTATCGTTCGTTACCACCGCTTACAGTGAGATAATATTGTTGCATGTGTTGAGTCTTGTGAATATGGCGCCCTCCATTGTTTTACACCATCTGCGTTGCGCCCCTGCTTATTGAAAGGTTGGACAGGCCTGATATCTTAAAGTGAAAGAAGAATTTTAAAAATAGCTTCAGTAGTCTCAGAATCTATTTTCTACAAATAAACAATTGTTTCTTTTTTACAGTATCAATTTAACTTGAGTTACCATAAAAAACAAGTAATATAAAAATTTTGTTTTTAAAGTCAATTCCTACTTAGGTCATCAAAGAAAAATTCAATATAATCCCTTAAGCTAATATTAGTTTTTGTTGCATTAAAATGTCTCAATTTGTTGATTTTCTATAAGCAAGTAGGTTTACAATGGAACTCTATGGGAATTTGGCGAAATATTAGAGATATCGCCAAGTTGGCGACTCATTTTGGCCGCCAAATTTGGCGATATATCGCCAAGTTGGCGACAAACTTGGCGGTATTTGGCGACAGAACAGGGTCCCCCTATGGTAACCCATTATTGAAAATACTTTCATTGATCTTCAATAACCAATGGCCGCCATTTTGTTTCCCATGCAAAACTAAAATTAATTAATTAAAATTTAATTAATGAATTAATATTTTAAAAAACTGTATTAACATTAATTGTCATCCAGTACAAGTTTTAAAAAAATTATTTCAACTTGATAGGATGAATAATGAGTATTTTATTAACGATTGAAAATTTGAACAAGATATATAAATATATAAATAAATAAATATATATATATATATATAAATAAATATAGGGAGAGTGTGAACTAATAGTAGAAATTGAAAAAAATCCCAGTCTCTGTGTGTCCCTTACAATTCCGGTTGGACAGCCTCATTTATCGCGGACATGTTAGGCTTCGTATGGAGAAATCGGTATTAGCTTCAACAATGAGAAATTGTTGAAAAGTACAATAGCAGGTTTACCATAATGGCGCCAAATGTTGACCAACTTGGCAAAATAGCACCAAATTTGGCGAAATACAGCCAAATTTGGCGAGAAAAATTAGTTTTCATATATGAAGCCAGCTTGGCGATAGCTGGCTAATTTGCCGAAATTCCCATTGAAACTCATTTATCTTTCATGCACTTAAGAAAATTTTCAAAATCTATGGGTCAGAATTTAAAGTGTAATATACGAAAACATACGTCTTTGCATCTTCATCCAGATGCTTACTAATAAAATAAACGCCACTAGACGGCACTGTACTATCTAAGCTCCTAACTGCAGTTAAAACTTTATGTCAAAGATATTGAAAAGCAAGGTCAGTTTTTAAATATTGAAAGAGTTTTTACGAAAAACATCGTACATCCTGAAGTTTTGCAACCAAATTTTAACTTATACTTAAATTGCATTTTTTATGTATTCATTATACACATAGTTTTTCATAAATGTGTTGCGTTTTTAAAATGTGTTATTTTCATCTATCACAGCGGAACAAGCGAGAAAAACTCATATTCTTGCACTCACATGTGCTGTATGTACCTTTATATCTCATTTTTCGTCATTTTTGACGGGCTAACTTTCTAGTAATAATAATAATAATAACATTGTTCGTGCACACCTGCGTCTTAGAAGTCATCCCTAAGCCCCATTTGAAGTTTCGGTACTTGTTAGTTATCCCGTCGACCAAATTACTGTCGCCATATTGTAAGATTAAATGTCAATAATGTTTGATCGTAAATGTCATATTCACTTGATAACACGCATTTACGTCTTCAATTGATTTTTATTTCGGCTTTTTATTTGCATTTTTATTAATGTCATACTAATTGATTTGTTCTTTCGTTATTTAAAATAAAAATTATGTCTATTTGTGTAATTTGGCGAATTTGGTCGACGGGATAACTAAGAAGTACCGACGAGTAGAACATTTACTCCCGACTTCTCCCATTTAAAATTCGATTTTTAACCATTTGGAAAAATGGTTATTGTCCTTGTCAGGATAGGAAATCAAAAGCATATCTGAAGGTTTTTATTGGTTTAATCATCCTTTTATTCGTTTTCTGATTGGTCTATACAGTAATATGTATTTCCCTTTACTTTCAACAGAAATGGACAACAGAGTGTTGCCACTATGACAAAAAAGTAATAAAAACTAAAAAAAAAAAAATTAATAACTCAGAAACAAATTGAGATACAGCTTTCAAACAAATTGCATTTAAAAGTACATTTTTTTTCTCTATACGACGATATAAAAAGTAATATTGTGGGATGTTTAGAAGTTTGAGAAATAAATTTCATTTAAAATTCGTCCGATTTCTTGGAAATCTGATAATGGAAAAGCCTTTTCCCGAACAGCCAATGAAATGCTTGGATAATACGTAAGTTTCAGGTGGATAATTTTGTCGCTTGCAATTTTTACGTGTAATAATACTATTAATGTTTAATTCATGGCGTACGTAATGTATGATCAACTCCGTGCTATTTTTTATGTCTTAAATTTTATTCTTTGAAAAAATCATTTTCCAAATGGTCATTGTAATTTGTTAAATTGCATTTTTTTTTTTTTATTCCATACACACACCAAGCACATTGAGCGCTGTATGTTGCCCATGACACGAACATGCTGTTTTGAACTCAATTTATCTTAGTTTCTAATCGTCTCTATTAAACGATTAGCTTGCTTGATTTTAACTCAATGACTTTGGGTGCAATACATGAATTAAAATTTTCAACTTTTATATTTAACATTTTCTATTATTATTTTTCGGGGATGAATTTTTTTTTAAACTTTTCTTTTTGGCAGAGACCCGGAGCTGGAGCACTAAAATTTCCCCTGCTCCAGGGCTCCTTTAGTTTTTTGTTATTCTTTTAAATGTTTTTTTTTTTTTTTTTTTACAGTCTTTTAAATGTCCAGGCTTAAAATATTTTAATTATATCATTATTCAGTATTTCAATGATATCATTTTTAGGGGTTTTTTCTTAAATTAGAGATGGAAAACTTCTCACAAAAACATGTAACACTACTTCACTTCTACTTTCTACTTGAGCTAAGTGGCAACACTATTTGAAAACAAATATGGCTGCCTGTTGTTTACACGTGTAGTTGTACAACATTGGTTGTTTGAAAAGTGTAGAAGAAATTTAAGATTTTTGTGTTTAAAATTCCACCAAACTTTCTTTTTTAAAAGTGAAAGCTGAAAGATGTCAGATTCCTGGACAAGCATTTCGAGTTTGATGAGAAGAAAAATGCATTTTGTCAGATCTTTATTGGAGGTAAAGGGAGAATTTGTGAACAAAATATTAACTGTATAAATTAAAATCTGCAATTTAAAAGCGCGAAGTCGGAGCCGAGTTGGAGCCACTGTATATTATTTCGGAGCGGAGTTGCGAACTGAAGCATCAAAAAATTTTCGGCTCCGGGTCACTGCTTTTTGGGGAGTCAAACCCTAAATAGGAACTTAAAAATTTCTAGCCCGATAATTTTCGAGTAATCATGATTTTTATAATGGCGTTTTGTAATCATTTCATCCTTTCAAATCTTGAATATTTTAAACGTTCTTAGCGACCATTTACGTCTTAAAAGTAACCACCACATTAAATTTCCTATTTTTCGCATCAACAGAATCAAAGAATTTCGAATTTTGGAAAATTTTTCAACCTTGCACCCCCTTGAGGGTAAAGGGTAGTTTGCAAAGAGATAAGATATAACCTATTTTTAAGCAGAGACTGCCATCAATATTATGCTGAGAAAATATTTGAAATCGGTTCAACAGTTCCAACGTACTCGTTATTTTCAAACGTTTTCACCTTATTTCATCCTTTTACATTTCTAAATTTTAGAAACTGTTCTGAGCGAGCATGTAGAAGTCTCAAGGCAAGGGTCATTGTCACGAACAGTACAGTCGTGGAAAAAAAAAAGTAAACACCCCCTACTAACTCCGCAACAAATTATCGTAGAAGAAAGTTACTGGTACCGAACGATTTTAAATAAAGTCTACTTTTAAATGATGTATATAAAATTTGCTTAGGGGGCCATGTACATATTAAAACGAACCATAACTTCATTTTTTACAATGGCAATACCCAATTCTGACAGCATAAATGAACTCTACACCCTTCAATTAGCCTAAAAACAAATTTTTATGCAATTCGTACCATAAGTTTCCGAGAAATTAATTATTTTAAAACGAGCGTATTTTAAGGGATGTATCCAAATTGAAGTTGGGTTCTCGATTGCTAACCGAGAGAGCCGCCTTCTTGATCAAGGCACATTAAGCAGTCAATGCAGTCTGTTAGATAACAAGGCAGCAGAAAAAATTTCAAAATATCTACTCACTTCAATCATAGACTTAAACCATCATTTTGCCGTTTTTTAAGCATAATTTGAAAGCTACTTGGAAGAAAAATGTGAAATTTGGGATTTTCATAAAGCAGGACTTAATAAATCTAAATCCATCAAAAAAATTGTAGGTTGCAATTCATAATTTTTTCGAATATTAATTTCATAATTCATATCATAAAATTATAAAAATTGCAAATTCAGCGTATTTATGTTTGGGCCCATTAGTTTTATTTCTAAACAAAAAATTAGCACATTAGGAGCATAATTTCAGAAGATATAAATAAAAATATGAAAATGCAATTTAACATTAGAAGCACTAAATTTTGAATGTTTATAATTCAAAAACTTATCATTCAAATGACTTGAAATTTGGTGTCTAGGCATATTTTGAACCGAAGATTTGAAATATCTCGTTAAAATTGGGTATTGCCATTGAAAAAAATGAGGTTTGGGTTCGTTTTAATATGTAGATGACCCCCTAAGAAAATTTTATATACGTCATTAGACTTTATTTCAAATCGTTCGGTACCAGTAACTTCCGTCTACGATAATTTGTTGAAGAGTTAGTAGAGGGTGTTTACTTTTTTTTTTCCACGACTGTACATTTTAGGTTCCCGAAGAAATAAATATTAGGAAATGCAGCAGCAGCAAATTTCCTAATATTTTCATTTTTAAGTTTCATATTTAAGTTTTAAGAAAGCTATTCAATACAATTTTGCTAAAACAATTTTAATATTTAACTATAATCTTTTAATGAATAATATCGAAAGTCCCCTCCGTGGACGTCTCTACGTCTAAAACACAACGTTCATTTCAATGACGGTTAAACAATTTAATATATTTTTTAAATAATCTAATTAAAAGTGTTTCATTAAGTTCTAATTTAATATTTTTAAAAAATGGTTTCATTTTTACTAAGAAATTAATTTATAAACTATATTCTTTTCTAAAATAGTCTCCCTCCGTGGACATTGAAAATAAATTTTTACTTTCTTTTTATCTTCAATAGAAGAATTCTAATCGAAATTTTTTTCGACTTCCGGTTTTCGCCGGATTTACACGTTTTAGGGGTCAGAGATCCCCAAAAACATGTTTATAGAAAATGCCCGTATGGCTGTCGCCATTGTACCACCAAAAAGTGTATGAAGTTATGCATAGAATTGAACCATTTTTGGTAAGCAGGTTCTCGATTAATTTGGAAAAATTCCGCCGCAAGGAGGCGCTGTAATAGCGATTTTTGTGCCACTTTGAATATTCTACCATCGAAAAGTGTATGAAGTTATGCATAGAATTAAACCAAATTTTTTGTGTATGTTTTTGGCCATGACAAGAAGGTCCTCCCTGAATTTGGAAAAATTCCGCCGGAAAGGGGCGTTGTAATAGCGAATTTTGTGCCATTTTCAATATTGTACCATCGAAAAGTGTATGAAGTTATCTATAGAATTGAACCAAATTTTTTGCGTATGTTTTTGGGCATGGTAAAAAGGTCTTCTCTGAATTTGGAAATATTCTGCCGAAAGGGGGCATTATAATAGCGATTTATGTGTAAATTGTCTTGATTTTTAGTAGTTCTATTGTACACAGGCGGCTGGCGAATCGACGGGAACTTTCCATCTTGATAAGCCAACTATTCGCGAACAGCTGATATACAACAGAATAACGATAAACTATTGATTTTAATAAACATCGAGATTAACTCGTTTTTACTCCGATTAATTGACTGAAGCAGAAATTTAAGATGAAAGTCAAAGTTGATATAGTATTGAACTAATAAAAATGAAATATTATATTATGAAATACAATATTTTTAAATATTAAAACATATGAGATAGAAGAAAGTTTTGGGATTGGGACATCCAACTAGTTAAAACTGCCACAGATGACAGAACATGTCAAATTATCATTAGGTAGCTTGGGAGAAAGAAAGCCTTATTGTGTTTTAGATATACTTTTTTGCATTGTTGTGAAATTATTGAATTTTTTCCCTATTTAATAGTTCCATTTGTTGGAAAAGTTCTCGTTGTATATACGACGTGCTCATCATAAAACTAGTTGGATGTGCCAATCCTAAAACTTTCTTCTATCTTATACATCTTAATATTTCAAAACCTAGTTACACATGTTAATACTTCAATATTATTAGTTCAATACTATACCAACTTTGATTTTCATCTTAAATTTCTGCTCAAGTCAATTAAACGGACTGAAAACGAGTTAATCTATATCATGATATTTGTTAAAATTATTCATTTTTCCTTATTCTGTCGTTATCAGCTGTTTGCGAATAGCCGGCATAGCAGGAAGCGAGTTCCCGCCGCTGCATGAGCCGCCGATGCACAATAGAACTACGAAAAATCAAGAAAAGTATACAAAAATCGCTAGCACGGAGCCCCTTTACCGCGCAATATTTCCAAATTCAAGGAGAACCTGTTGGCCAAAGCCAAAAACAAGCACAAACATTTTGGTTCAATTGTATGCATAATTTTATACGCTTTTCGATGGTACAATAATGAAAATGGCACAGAGATCGGAATTATAGCGCCCCCTTCTTTCGGAATTTTTTCAAGTTCAGGGAGGACTTGTTTGCCATAGCCAGAAACATGCACAAAAAATTTGGTTCAATTATATGGACAACTTCATACACTTTTCGATGGTACAATAATGAAAATGGTACAGACATCGCAATTATAGTGCCCCCTTCCGGCAGAATTTTTCCAAATTCAGGGAGGACCTTCGTGACATGACCAAAAATAAACACATAAAATTTGGTTCAATTCTATGCATAACTTCATACACTTTTCGGCGGTACAGTATTCAAAATGGCACAAAAATTGTACAAAAATCGCTATTACAGCGCCCTCTACGAGCGATTTTTTTACAAATTAAGGGAGGACCTCCTTGCCATAGCCAAGAACTTAAAATTTTTTTTTTGGTTCAATTCTATGCATAACTTCATACACTTTTCGATGGTGCAATATTCAAAAATCGCTATTACAGCGCCCCCTAACGGCGAATTTTTTGCAAATTCATGGAGGACCTGCTTGCCATATCCAAAAACTTAAAATAAAAATTTGGTTTAATTCTATGCATAACTTCATACACTTTTGGACGGTACAATATTCAAAATCGCACAAAAATCGCCATTACAGCGCCACCTACCGGCGAATTTTTTCCAAATTCAGGGGACCTGCTTGCCATAGCCAAAAACTTAAAATAAAAATTTGGTTTAATTCTATGCATAACTTCATACACTTTTGGACGGTACAATATTCAAAGTCGCACAAAAATCGCTATTACAGCGCCCCCTACCGGCGAATTTTTTCCAAATTCAGGGAGGACCTGCTTGCCATAGCCAAAAACTTAAAATAAAAATTTGGTTCAATTCTATGCATAACTTCATACACTTTTCGATGATACAATATTCAAAATCGCACAAAAAACGCATTTACAGCGCCCCCTACCGGCGAATTTTTTTCCAAATTCAGGGAGGACCTGCTTGTCATATCCAAAAACTTAAACTAAAAATTTGGTTCAATTCTATGCATAACTCCATACACTTTTGGATGGTACAATATTCAAAATCGCACAAAAATTGTTATATCAGCGCCCCCTACCGGCGAATTTTTTCCAAATTCCGGGAGGACCTGCTTGCCATAGCCAAAAACTTATAATAAAATTTTGGTTTAATTCTATACATAACTTCATACACTTTTTGATGGTACAATGGCGACAGACAGACGGACGGACGGACACACAGACAGACAGACATTTTCTATAAACATGTTTTTTGGAATCTCTGACCCCTAAAACATGCAAATCCGTCGAAAACCGGAAGTCGAAAAAAATTTCGATTACAATACTTTCTTCTATTGAAGATAGAAGAAAGTAAAAAATGTAAGAAAAAGTTAATTATAATTATAATATGAATATTAGATAGTTTTAACATTGCTTTTAATAAAAAGAAATGCACCATTTTAGCAACCTGAAAACGAAAGTAGTTAAAAATTCAAAACTTAATTTTTGTCTACTCCGTGGACATAGTATATCCATTTTTAGGTGCGTTCGTAATTATATAAATACGTAGCACCTATAGTCGTCGTTCAGTCCGTCTGTCTGTCCGTCCGTCCGCATATAACAGAGAAAAAACTACCCGACCGAATGATCTGAAATTTTTAATATATAATTGCTGCAAAATTTTGTCGAGCCATTTCCAATTTTATGAAAATCGGATGTATAGTTTAATTACAGGGACAGTCAAAAGTTTTTCTTTACATTACGGCCAATGGGAAAAATTGTTGCAAGTGAATTTTAATGATGTTACAGACTTCCGAATGGTCTGAAATTTTTAATACATAATTGCTGCAAAATTTTGTCGAGCCATTTCCAATTTTATGAAAATCGGATGTATAGTTTAATTACAGGGACACCCAAAAGTTTTCCGTTACATTACGGCCAATGGGAAAAAATTATAGTAAATGCATTTTAATGATTTTACAGCCTACCGAATGGTCTGAAATTTTTAATATATAATTGCTGCAAAATTTTGTTGAGCCATTTCCAATTTTATGAAAATCGGATGTATAGTTTAATTACAGGGACACCCAAAAGTTTTCCGTTGCATTATGGCCAATGGGAAAAAATTATTACAAATGCATTTTAATGATTTTACAGCCTTACGAATGGTCTGAAATTTTAAATATATAATTGCTGCAAAATTTTGTCGAGCCATTTCAAATTTTATGAAAATCGAATGTATAGTTTAATTCAGGCTCGGACTGGCCCGCCGGCCCATCGGCCCGAGGACCGGTGCGCCCTCGTCCAGTGAAAACTTCGCGCCCTTAAGTGCCTAAGCATCTCCAATATTTTTTCACTCGTTGTACACATACATTCTGATTAGAGTACTAAATTTCGAATTAATTAATATACAGACAGCACAAGAGTGGTATTTTTTATTATCAAAAAGAAATCAAAGATATATCGTAGCAATTTCAGGATTGGAAACCAAAGAGGGCATCTTTGGATGCGATTAAAAGAGAAAACATGCCCCCAACGGGAGCTTTAGTAGCCACAGTGCGTTGAACGAAATTTTTTCATCGCTTTTTTGAATGATGCCTATTAGATTTAACCAAATATTTTGCATAGTTTCAGTCCTTTTGCTTTTAATACATTGCCTCCCCCCCCCTCCCTTATAGCCGTCCCTGAATGCACCTATAATCGTGCTTTTTGAAAATCAACTTTAGGAAAAAAGAGAGAGAAATATCCGAAGGCAAAAAACTTCTATGGATTTTGTTGTTGATTGGAAAACATGATCTTTCTTTTCGGGGAATATAAAATTGATGATATACTTTTGGATTACAATCCTGCGAGCTGTGGGATCTCGCAGACAGCGTTTTCTTTCACAAAATCATTTTTTGATTGTAATCTTCCCTTTATTTAGTGATTTCACGCGGTTAAATATTGTAGTATTTATTTCGAAAAAAAATTGCTTAATTTAATCAATTGAAAAGTCTATCATTAAATAAAGAAGTGACTATTATTTAAAAATTATAATAGGTTTTTTGAATAAAATAAACTTTCAAAAAAAAAAAAAAAAACTGAAATGAAATATTGAAATGTTTGATTAAAAATGTTTTAAAAATATTTATTTAAAATGCTTATTTAAAATGTTTTTTTAATTATTTATTTTAGTCTGTGTTGAATTTCTAAAAAAGTACTGAACTAATTTTGATGAAATTTAAATGGGACTCATTAGACAGTATACTCTTTCAATTAAAAAAAATAACATGAATCGGTGAGCATACAAACAAAAAAAAAAAGTAAAATAAAATAAAATAAAAATACATATGCTTCGAAATGAGAACTTCCTCCGCCTTTTTTTAAGTCTGTTGAAAAAACACTGTTTACGGGATCCTGCAGTTTGCAGGAATACAATTAGTTCTTTCAATTATGGAAACTTAAATATTTTCCATTCTCTATGACAATGATAAGGGTTTTGCAAATCATGGTAAGATTGTGCTTAGAATAGTAAATTTACTCAATCATTTTAGACTAACAAAGCGACTTTTTCTGTAGAAACCTTTTTATAGTGCGATATCAACAATTCAGCACTTTATGAATGCATAAAGTCATTTTTTAAGGATACAAAATATACCTATTATTTTCAGCATTCCAATAACCTATAATATGTGGTACTTTTACAAAAGGATAAAAGAAGCATCAGATTTAATTTTTAAATTTTCTATTTCCACAAGGTTGGTTGGTTGATTTTTTGACGGCCGATTATCTACGCTAGGGATATAGGCCCGAGGAGGAGTGACCTTCGTGGGGGTCTTTCTAAGGGAACCTAACCCGTATTAACGCATGGAAATCCATGGCTCGAAGAAAACCACGAAAACTCCGAACGATTAGGCCGACGGGCGCGATTGGGTTTGAACCCAGCACCTCCCGTCTACCAGCTTCGAGAGCAGAACCTCTCAGCCACTGGTGGGGCCTATTTCCACAAGGAAAGTATATTTTTGTTCTAAACATTAGGGCTGGATTAATTATCAATATATCGGTCAAATATTGATATTTTTTAACTATCGCAATAACAATATGTAAGCTCTGACTCTAACGATATATCCCAATAGCGATATCTAATCTCTGGCTCTACTTATATATCCCAATAACATTTTTTTTTCCCGCACCACGACTTCGAACCGCAAGAAGAAAAAGCGCCGAATATTGCGTAACCAATAACTTCTTCAAACCTTTCTCTCATCCGATAGATGCATTTATTCGCAGCCCCGCTTTATTCTAAATTCCCTCCCGTGATAATCTGTCTTTCGTTCATATCCCAGACCCAGACTAATTCATATTCTAATATATCAACATACATATGTCCGTTTGTTACTGAATAATGCTTTAATCGTCGTTGTTTTAATTTCGCTGCTACTATTGGTTTAGACATATTAGAACATATCAAGTCTTTGATACGTCCTGGCCAATGACTTCTTCAATCCTTTCTCTCATCCGATAGATGCATTTATTCGCAGGCCCGCTTTATTCTAAACTCCCCTCCTGTGATAATCTGTCTTTCGTTGATATCCCAGACCCAGAATAATTCATATTCTAATATATCAACATACATATGTCCGTTCGTTACTGAATAATGTTTTAATCGTCGTTGATTTAATTTCGCTGCTACTATTGGTCTAGACATATTAGAACATATCAAGTTTGATACGTCCTGGCCAATGACATGAGCTAGAACATCTGTTCATTGTTGAGTCAATAATTGCTATTGTCTATAGGCTTCATTCAATGCTCGTTCGTATGGTCTTCTCGAGCGAGTTATCGGCAGTGATTTTATATTTTATAGTAAGATGAACGTACGGTGTCGGGTAAATTGCCCGAATTATAATCAAGTGATTTAAAAAAAAAGAGGCTAAGAGTAACGTGTGGCAATATTTTAGATGCCCAGGTAATGAAAATGGTGAAGTAATAAATGAAAAAATTGCAGTATGTAGTATATGCGTTCGACCGGTATTTGCAAAAGCTACTTCTAATTTATGGAGCCATCTTAGCTATAATCATCCTCTACAATATGATGGACTACATTCAAGGTAAGAATTGATTTACTTTATTTTACTGATTTACTTTATGTATAAGATTTACTTTACTGATTGATTTTATTGATAATATTCACACGGGCGTGGAAATTAGTTAAACGAATTCCAGTTGTAATTTTTCAATGAAAATATATTTCTGATTTTTTTTTTTTATTATTATATAATTTCTTTAAGTTTAAATAAGACAAAAAAAATCGTGTTTTAAAAAATGACATAAATGAGCAAAAAGATAAAAAAGAACAATAAAAATAAAAAATATTACTACATCTGGGCCTTATTTTTAAAGTCTGTAAATGTAATATTATTAAATGGCATTATACTGGATGTCTGCAAACTGGGCTGGAACGCTTGGATTAACTTCGTGTCATTAGACTGAAGCCGTGTTTGCTTTTTGCTCTGGACATGCAGGCTGGGTCGGCCTTTTTTTCTGCTCACTCGGGGTGTAGTGCGGCACGGGTCGCGTCTTACCAGAGCCAAACCCGAAAACTCTGCTTAAAGTCAACCCGACCGACACCCGGCACACTTCATCACAAACTCGAAGTGGAAGAAAATAAATTCATATTTTAATACAATATAAAGAATTATTCTGTAATATCAAATTTATCTTTTTAGTACAAAATTGAATACATATACACTCATTAATGTTCAATTATATAGTTTTTTTCATAAAATATATTCCTGACTTTCTTTTAAAATGGTTGGTCTACACGAACCGCGTGTCGGGTCGGGTTCGGGTAACCTGAGACGATGCAAGAATCTAATTTGAAGACTGGGTCGGGTTTGAACTTTTTTGTAGTATACGTCGAATTGATAGTTTCCCTTACTTTACTTTTCTCTCTCTATTTTTTTGGTAAAAATAATAGTTATATAATACATTTTTAATAGAAATTTTGAAGTTTTATTTTTGCTTAAAAAACTACAGAGTAATAATTTAAAAATCTATTTTCTTTTTTCATTGTTTAAAAGTTTGGATTTTCTTTAACCACATTTTCCTTTCATTTTAATTTACATTAAAAAATTTATAGGTTTACGTGCTTAGTGTTGACTCTAGAAAAAAAGGGCCGCCGGGCGGGAATTTTTCACATAGGGGACAATATTCTGAAAAAGGATACTTTTTCTCAAAAAGGGAATACTATTCTAATAAAAGGGCACTTTTTTTCAAAAAGGGCACACTTGTACCTTGTTTACAAAAAATATTTTGAGCTGGTTTGTTTAGAGTCCCTAGAATTTGTGATATTTTTCCGAGATCAACTGAATTGCTACGGGGCGTATAAGAAGTGTTAAAAAGGCAGCCGGGCGCATCGGAAGAATTTCGAAAGAGCCGCCGGGTGCCAAAATAGAAATAAAAAGGGCCGCTGGGCGCAAAATAGAAATAAAAAGGGCCGCCAGGCGTAAAATAGAATTAAAAAGGGCCGCCGGCCGCTGCGCCCTGCTAAAGCGGCTTAGAGTTAACACTAGTGCTTATAATTGCTTAAGTGATCAGATCAAGATCACTAAAATTGATATACCATGTTCTATGGCCGGCACAGACGCACAAATAATCTGAAAAATTCAGTACTTGAAATTTTATACATAAATATGCGGTACAAAATTCGAAATACAGCAACCATTGGACCTTGGCGATTCCGAATTTCGTTTCATTTTAATAAAAAAATATATATATATATCTACCGCCGTCCTCCACCCCACCTCCTCTCCCAAAATACAAAAAACAGTGCGTGATTTACGTCAAGAATGCGTTTTCAATACTAAAAAACCATAATATTAAAGCAGATGTTTTAATAGCGAATTTTTTTAATGTAAGAAAAAAAAATCAATCCACATTGAACACTCTCTTTCCCCGCAAATTATTTATATCAGAAACACGTTTACAATACTGAAAAAAGATAGTACTTAAAAACAATAAAACTAAAGTAGATATTTGAGTTAAAAAGAAAAAATAAACAAATAAAAGCTCTATGCATGGTTTCTTTCTGCATTGAAAAACATAATGATCTGATTGTGTAAACATATGACTTCCGATTTCTGGGAGCGAGGTGAATAAACGAAAACAAACCGCAAATGCGCTCCTGCTTTTCATTCGAAGTTTCGGAAGGCGTTGTAACTTTCTAATAAATAATTAAATTTTAATAAAAATTTCTTACACAGCCTAATTTACTATTATTTCAACTAGCTGAAAATTTGAAAGAAATCGGTCAATTTACATAGGAGATATGGATATATTGATTATTATTATTTTTTTAACAGTAAGGAAAAGAAGATTTTGATTTTCATTCTTTTTCTTTTTTTGTTTGCTTGCAACTGTTTTTTTTTTCTCTGCACTTAAGCACCACAAACTTGATGTCACTTTCAAGGTCCTTTTTATACCATTTAAAAGAATAGAATTTGAATAATGTGTTCTCGCGCTAAAATGAGGGGGGGGGGGGGTGAAGTTTTCTGTCATGACGGCTTTTTAAAAAGCCACCCGGACAAGGTGTGGGTATCTATAAGATGTATATTCATTTGTAAATAATTATATGATTATTAATGTTTTAAATTTTTTTTGTTTATTAATCTTTTAAAATAAATGTTATGAGTATTTTCATAAATTTATAATGCAATGATTTCTTTGAACTAACCAAGACTCTCTGATTTCGAACTTCTTGAAATCTAATGCAGAATATCGATTGTTTTGTTTATGTATTTGTTTTTGTTAGCCAATAACTTTATTTTATTTCTATTTTTTTTTTCATTTGCAACATTTTTTTTTTTTTTTTTTTTTTTTTTGCTTTTAAATTCAGTGGCACTTCGAAATAAAAAACAGATTTAAATATCAAACCGAGTATTTTGCGTAATCAAGTAGAATTTTATGGTAAGTTTTTCTTTTTTGTTAGTTTCTTTCTGGAAAAATATGTTGTTATGGGTCTAGATGTTATTTACAAAATATTTATAAAAAAGTGAACTTTCCTTAGCATAGGTCTATTTCCAAATGGGATTTGAATATGTATATTTTAAAAATTTTAATGTTTTATTCATCCATAGATAAACAAATATGAAGGTATAAAGACAGAGAAATTTTCTTAATATTTTAACTATTAAGAATGTATTGATACTCTTAGAAAAAGATTAAAAAATAAAATTTCTGCTGCATCTGTCATTCACTGAAGACTATTTAATTACGAGTACATGCAATTATGACATTAAATCTGTTTCAGTTTTTGCTTTTCACTTATTTTAATCATTTTAAAATCATCAACGTCCTAAAATTGAGAACTTTTTAGTTTATCTAGTAAAGTTTTTTTTTAAATAATATTCTCCGTTTACGCGATAAAATTAAATAGTTAAAAAGTTATTCATAAATAATACATAAAACAGGAAGAATCGAGAACAAGCTAAAGAAAACCACTATGTAATCAATGATATAAGTTCAAATAGATAACGAATATTGGTTCCTTTTTCTAAAGTATTTGTTTGTATCATATATATATATATATATATATATTTAAAGAATATTGCGTGAGCAAATAGGTATAAAACATTAATTCTTTGCTTCCTACAGCTATTTGCAATAAAATTATTCCTACTATACCATTTGTCTTTAGCAATAAGAAATTTTTCTATTCCCTCACACTTTAAAGTAGTTATCGCGATATATCACCGATATTGATATTAACTCGTTGATATATTGCGATATTAAATTTTTGATATCGTCCAGCCCTAGTGTACAGCGCTTTGAATAATTAGTTTTCGGGATATAGAGAAATTTTTTCTTTCCATAATTTAAGGAGATCGTATTCTGTGATCAAAGGAGCCACAGAAAAAAATCGTAGATAGTTACTAGAAATATTTTGTAGGGGTTTCTTTGATCTAAAGTAAGTTTTTATTAAATTTATAATCCTTGTATAGTTTTACTGGTGAGTAATTGAGTGTTTTAGGTAGTACTTTTTCTTGTAAAATCTTCAATTTATTTTCCGAAATTAGGGATAAACCCCTAATACATTTTGTTTTTATAACTGTATTAAGATTTAAGAAAAGCATATAAACTATATCTTTTTCCTGGCTAGCAATGAACTCAAATAGGATGTCTAAAGTGGATGTTATCATTTGAAAAATCAACTTTCGTGTACTTTTTAATAGGTAAGACAGCTTCCAAAGCAAAATTTATGACAAGCATTTAATAGTAAATATTATTCCAAATCAACTGGTACTTATGTCTTTTCAGGAAAATTCGTAGGGGTGATCATTTTTTTTTTTCTCCAAGGTATCTATCGATAAAAGAAGAAAATAAGAAAGCCCTTGTCTTGATATCAGTCATCTACTATAAGGTATTCTGTGTTCAACTTGTTGGAGGTTTAAGATAATGCATGATTTGTTTTAAAAAATTGCGCAGTATTGTGTAGGTTTGATGTAACTTTAAACATGCACGGAGGATAAAGCGAAGTCTTCTGCCCAGAGTTAGAGGCATAATTTAAGCCATTATCATTACTTGGTGCTATGCAAGTGTGTTAAACCCAAGCACAACACAAGCACACACAACACAAGCAAGTAAAATTGACTTGAGTTCATTAAAATTTTTGCGCCCTCTGAAAATCCAAGGTCTGCGCCCTTTACATTGACCCAGTCCGACCCTGGTTTAATTACAGGGACAGTCGAAAGTTTTCCGTTACATTACGGGGAATGGGGAAAAAATTATTGTAAGTGCATTTTAATGATGTTACAGACTATGCACTTATGAAGCGCAAAAAAATATACATTCAGTACAATATGGGGTGCAAAAAATAATTATAAAACTAGTTATAGTACGAACGCACCTCATTTGCCACGTTTGACGAGCAATTTCCAACTTGTTACTGATATTGTCGTTATTTATCAAACAAAGTGTGCATTATAAGGAAGGCTCAAATACAAAGGGAAAACTAACTAGTCGGGTGTGGCAATCCCAAAACTTTCTTCTATCTCATACATGTTAATACTTCCTTAAAAATGCAGCATATCAGCGCTACCGTTTAGATGATTTACACCAAAATTTAATTATCAACAAATTTGACAACTTCTAAGTGAATCTGAAGTTTGATGAAAATCCGTGCATTAGTTTTCTAGATAGAGCTTTTGCGGAAATTGTAAAAAATTCTGCATAGCCGCGCTACCTGCTGGGCGATTTACAGCAAAAACTAATTAGGACCAATTTAAACCAGGAAGTAACTGAATCTGAAGCTTTATAAAAATTCATGTATTAGTTCTTGAGATACAGCTACTGCGGAAATTGTAAAAAATTCTGCATAGCAGCGCCACCTGTTGGTCGATTTACACCAAAAATTAAACAGCACTAATTTATATCACGGACTTTTTGAATCTGAAATTTCATGAAAATTCTTGCATTATTTATTGAGATAAAGCTATTGCGATAATCATGAATAATGCAGCATAGCAGCGCCACCTGTGGGCGATTTTTACCAAAAAGTGATCAGCACCAGTTTATATAAAGGACTAGCCGAATCTGAAGTTTTATAAAAATCCGTGCATTAGTTCTTGAGATAGAGCTATTGCAGAAATCGTGAAAAATGCAGCATAGCAGCGCCACCTGTTGGGCGATTTACACCAAAAAGTAATCAGCATCAGTTTATATGAAGGTCTAACTGAATCTAAAGTTTTGTGAAATTCCGTGCATTAGTTCTTGAGTTAGAGAGCCCACAAAATTTTTGTCACATACAGACTCACAGAGTGACAGACAGGCACTTTCTAAAAACCATCAAATCGTGTTCAAGATACGAAAATTTTCACGAATCCAATATTTTCTTCTTGTAAAGGTAGAAGAAAGTAAAAAGTAATGAAATCCTGGTACGAGAGCAACCTGAAAAGCAAAGTAGTTAAAAATTCAAAACTAAATTTTTGTCTCCTCCGTGGATATGCCATATCCATTTTTACTGATATTGTCGGCCATTTATCAAACAATGTGTGCATTATAAGGAGGTCTCAAATACAAAGGGAAGAGAGGAAAGTCATGAAATTCTGATGCGAGCTGTTTTTCAGAAAGTGACATTCGCTAAATTCAAAAGTTTAAAACAAATTTTTGGCTAATTTTGCCTTTTCTGTGTGGTTGACTCTTAACATTTTAATTATAAAAAATCATGGAAGACGGTAGTATTCCGAGTGACGCAGTCTTAAGCCTAAAATCGTATCGTATCGTATCGTTAAAATCGTATCGTATCGTATCATAGAATTCGTAGATGGCGGAACTCATATATACAGCTAACTCGACATCAAAGAAAACGCGAAAAGCCGCCTTTTAATAACTCAGCAGATATATGTCTTATTGTTCTGAATTTTCTAGAACAGTCTTATATCTGCAGTATAATCGTATACTGAAATTTTTACATTTCTACGTGCAGTATATTTTGAGACGTAAATAGCCATTTTTAAAGTGAAAACGTTGGTATGATATCGAGGAAGTTCCTAATTTGAAAATCTCGAAAACGGTTCTAACGATTATTTTTAAATTGATACATAATATAAATGTGATTAAGGCGAGGTGAATAACACTTTTCTTTTTTCTGGGAAAACTCTCGTTCGTTAAATAATTCGATTTTTTTTCTCTCGAAAATGACATGGGCGATTTTTTAAAAATCAAATATGTTTCAGATGAACCAAATAACAATTTACTTGTTTCCAGCAAGACTCTTGTTCGTTTTATAATGCGCATGAAAAATCGGACTATATTTCTTCGCCATTCTATGGAAATTTCACCGAAAATGCATGACACTGTATTCATACACATGCTTTCTTTTTAACCACTTTTGGGGAGAAAAATTTTGTCTTCCCACTGGCTGAGTGGTTAAGGGCCATCGTCTACTGATCTTAAGATAGGCAGTTCGATACTCCCTGGTACGTGTTTTCACATGTGAATGTGTTTTTTTTTTTTAAAAGTCTGCTAGTTGAGCATTATTCTCAGTTACTTTGTAATTTTTTAATTGCTATTAAGTTAAATAAAATTACAATTATAATGACGCCAATTTGATGATGATTATTTCTTGGCAATTTTTCAACAATAAAAATATTACCATAAATTTTATAAATATATTTAATTTCAATCACTTTACAAAAAATATACATTAATAATTATTATTTGAATATAAATCACACGATCAGAAACGTAAAAAAATAATTCATTTCAGCTCTTCTTTTTATAATATCATTTTTTATTATTATGACGGTCAATCAATATATAATCACTGACATCCATAATATTATTATTATTATAATTATTATTTTCCTTGCATAAAAACTATTGTGATGTAATAATTCTTTTATAATAAATAATTTAGTTGAAATGTTTTATTTATAAATATCAATGAAGTTTGATAACCCCGAGACAATTGTTTTTATTTAACTTTGCAATATTTACAGTTTACATAATAAGCATATCAGAATTCTGGTGTCGCCATCTTTTGACGCAATTGCGTACTACATTTTGTCTCTTATTCGGAAAAAAAAAAAAACTAACGCTCTTCGCCGCTTTGAAAGAATCTCTTGTGACTAGAGGTCTATTTCGCGAATATTAAGAAAATTACTGCATACAAAAATATTAAAATGGGTAGTATTATAGAGAAATGTTTGATAAAAACGTTGAAGTAGACAGTTTTTAAATCGAAGAATTATTTTAAGAGATATTTAATGTTAAATCTGGATAAAATTGTCTCATTAATAAAGTCTCATAGGAAAAAAAAAATATACATGGCAATTTAATCATTTTCATTCAATTTAATCATTCAATAGAATCTCGAAGTTTGCAGAGTGCATTTATTATTTTTAACTTGCCTAATTTTTTGACGGTTTATTTCAATTTTAAATTAAAATTTTCAGAATTTCCAGAGATATTTTTTACATATTTTAGAAAAGGTTATTTTAAATTGTTGCCAATTGTTAAAACAGCGCAAAGAATAATATATCCTTTAAATTAAAAATTTATTCACACGTGACTATTATAAACAGAAAAAAATCCTTTTAAATTAGAATTAAATGATAACGTGTTAAAAGCAGGAAAATATTAAACATTACGTCATAAAAATTGTTTTTACACATGCTTACTTAAAATGAAAGAAAATTATAAAATAATCAATTATTTTCAAATTAGAATTAAATGATTACGCATTAAAAGCAGGAAAACATTGAAAATTACGTCATAAAAATTATATTTACACGTGAATATTAAAAGAAAAAGAAAATTTTTAAATAATAAATTCATTGATATGTGTTAAAAGTCGTAAATGGAGGAAATTACGTCATATTGGCCAAAGTGGCCAAAACAGTTTAAATTAAAAAATATATTTATATGAGAGATTTATTTCAAATTTCGAGATGATATTTTTAACTATAGTGTCCAATTTTAAGGTAGCGCAAATAATAATATTATCTTTCTAATAATAAAAATATTTTCAGTTGAATGTTACAAAGAGAAAGGAAAGTTTGGTGAAAATTATGTCAGATTTAAAACGTTACATTTAAAATCTCTTATTTAAAATAATTTTCTTATAGCGTTGTTAAAAAATACCATAAAGCAAAGACTCTGTTGACTTAGTTCCTTTTATATTTGGTAATTTTCAAATGTTTAACTAATTTTATTTAATCAAGCACGGAAACAGCAACTAACATCAGCTGATTCGGTCTTGAAATCCCTCAGTAAAAGGGAAACCCGTTTACAGTAAGATCGCCATTGATTTTTTAATTATACAGAGCAGCCTCAATTATCCGAGCTAATTGGGACCGTTAGTAAATCGGAATCGGAAATCTCGGTTAATAGAAACTGTGTGTAAAAACTCGCCGTGCTTGCGAATTTAACATCTCTTTTAAAAAAATATATAGAACGTTTTTTAAATAATAAAAATAAATATATGTAAAATTCTGTTTCACAGCTTAACAAATTTAAAAAGAAAATCAACTACCAGTAGTAAATTTTAAAATGCAAATTGAAAAATTTACGAAAGTTCACACAGCCCCTGGAAACAAAGCATTGTTCGCTATTGACTTCTCGGGGTCCAATGTTTCTTTGGAGTTGAGTGCTTTTGGGGGCAGAAGGGCCTGTATAGCACGGACAGTGAGCTAAAGAGTGTGGTTATTTTTAAGGCTCATTCAAAAGGAAAAAAAAAAATCAGACTTTGTTATCGGCTCGGTTAACTGAAACCTCGATTAATCGAAGCTCGGTTAATCCAGGTTCTACTATAATTCAATCTTCCGTAATCTTTTTAAAGCAGATCAAATTAATGGACTTTAGCACAAAGTCACATAGCTGATAACTGCCATTGTGTCCAAACTACATGAAATGTATGAAAAAGGATAGTTTGACGCAAATAAACCATTTACATAAATCTTACTCACAATTTTGAATAGCGGGACACAAAAGATAAATCAATTTATTGAAATAAATACATTTCAATGCATAGTATAGATTCAATGAAAGTGATATATTTAACAGTGAATTGGAAAATTAAAAATATTGTGTAGATGTAAAAAAATATTTTAACCAAGTCAAAAATAATTTAAATTGAATTTTAAAACAAACCTTTTAAAGTCACATCAAGGCGTCACTTAAATTTTATATCATATTTTTAAAACTCATATTTTGAATTTATGAGAGATGTAAATGATAAAGCAACAGCGAATAAAATTTTATGCAGCTTTTCATGTTGAACATAACTTTTGCACATGCGATTATAAATAAAACAAAAATAAAATGATGAAATAAATACAAATATATTTTTTAAGAAATAGCATAACGTCACTCAAAATTTGATATCAGTATTTTTAAGTTCCATATTTAAAATTCTTAGAGCATAAGATAAAGTGCTGCGTCAGAAACTTTTAACCCGTCAAGGGTTTTTGCATTGATAGATATTACCAACTACGCCCTATAATTACTCAATTATGTCTTCATTAAAACTTTGGAAATGTAAATGTCCCTTCCCATGACCTTCGTGGTCATGTTAGGGAAAAAAAAAAAAAAAAAAAAAACTTAACCATTAATACTACAAGTTTATTTATTAAACACAAAAGTAAACATCCATGCAATTTTTAAGATTTTTTACACACTTTTATAAAGAAGATTTTCTCTTGCTATTTTGTACCTTTTCGTGAGAATGACCCTTAAAAGTAACTACGACGCCGTATTTTACGTTTGTAGCCTTAATAGTTCCAACAAATCCCAAAATTCCAAAAATAAATTAGAACGCTTCATCAGTTCATTTTACACTTTTAAATTTCAATGTTTTTAAAATCGCTCTTAGCGGGCCTTTACGTCTTAAAGGTAAATCACCATGTCAAATTTCATGTCTCAACATCGTAATTTTAGAACGTTTGTCTATATTGCACCCCATTTGAGGTTAATTGCACAAAAGTAAAAACAGATCAATTTTACGCAGAGATTGTGACCCATATTATCTTAAAAGAATTTTTGAAATCGGCTCAGTAGCTCCAAAGTATCGCTGTTTTTACCCTTTTAAAACTCGAAATTAAAAAAAAAAATGTTCTGTGCGATAATTTACGTCTTAAAAGGAATAGCAATGTTAAATCTCAAGTTTCTAGCCTTAATAATTCCAAATAAATTCTAATTTAGAATGTTTTACAATCATTTCATCTTTTAAAATTTCTATTTTTTAGAAACCATTCTTAGCGACCCATTGACATCTTAAAAGTAACCACCATGCCAAGTTTCAAGCCTTAACAGTATCGCAGAAATCTCAACTTTAGAGCGAATTTTGCTCCTGCAGTCTTTTAAATCGCGAATTTTTTAAAAACTGTTTTGTGCGAGCATTTGCGTTGTAAAAGTAACAGCCAGGCAAAATTTCCAGTTTATATCCCTAAACGTTTACCATTTTTAAATCATTTTTAGGTGCGTTCGTAATTATATAAATACGTAGCACCTATAGTCGTCGTTCGGTTCGTCTGTCCGCATATAACAGAGCAAAAACTACCCAATCGAATGGTCTGAAATTTTAAATATATAATTGTTGCAAAATTTTCTCGAGTCATTTGAAATTTTATGAAAATAGGATGCATAGTTTAATTACAGGGACAGTCAAAAGTTTTCCGTTACATGACGGCCAATGGGGAAAAAATATTGCAATTGCATTTTAATGATGTTACAGCCTTCCGAATGGAGTGAATGGCCTGAAATTTTAAATATATAATTGTCGCAAAATTTTGTCGAGTCATTTCAAATTTTATGAAAATCGGATGTATAGTTTGATTACAGAGACAGTCAAAAGTTTTCCGTTACATTACGGTCAATGGGAAAAAGTATTGCAAGTGCATTTTAATGATGTTACAGCCTTTTGAACAGAATGAAATTGATATGCACTTATGAAGTGCACTAAAATATACATTCAATACACTATGCGGTGCAAATTATATTTATAAAACTAGTTATAGTATGAACCACGTTGACGTTTTGCCACGTTTGACGAGCAATTTCCAACTTGTTTCATTTAACCCTTTTGTATTTCGAATTTTACAACTTAAAAGTAACCGCGATGCCAAATTTTAAGCTTCTAGTTGCGATATGTGTTTATATTATATACATACATATATATTTTTATATAAGTGCAGATGTGAATATAGGCTTACCATACGTCCCTATCTGTTCGGGACAGACCCGATTTTGAGGGTCTGTCCCGGTGTCCTGGCCGGGACGCATAATTATCCCGATTGAGCGAAAAATTTCCCATCTACCTGAATGCATTACCTAACAGAGGAAGAGAAACAGATAATTACCAAACTTATTACATCAGAATTTGAGAAATGATATCATTCAGTTAAATAATAGTGGTAATGGATATTTGGACCAATATTAGAGCACTGCACGGGCCGAAATTTCTACACCTGGGTTCGGAGTAGCCCAGTTTAAAAGCTAAAATTTCACCCCGGAAATTAGAACTATTTTACCAGGATATTGCATGCATATTTATGAAAAAAATTTAAAGTACATTTTTTGAATATGTTCGCAAATCATGAAATGCCGAATGCATTAAAGATTATTTAGAATGCAGTTTGGAAAGAAAGATTAAAAAATCATAATTTTAGATCTCTATGTAAAGGGGGGGAAAGTAGATTAAAATAAATAGCATAAAATTATTCAAAATTAAATTTATAATTAACAAATATACAATACTATTATTATCAATAGTACTATTATTATTTTTTTAAAGAGGAAAAAAATTGGTCTGACACGCCCTAGAAAGCATTAAGTCCACGTCCAGCCAAAGGAGTCTAAAGAAGCATGTGTAAACTCGGGGTCGGGCCCGAATCCAATAAAAGAAAATTGACCCGAGCCCATGTAAACCTTTAGTCAGTGTATTATGTTGAGTATTCCCATCTGCCTGTAAATCTGCTTTTGCAGAAACAATAGGTCATGTGGTCATGTATGGGAAAAACCATTTTTGATAAGTAAGAAATTTCTGTTCAGTTTTAAAACGTATTAATGTCACTTAAAAGGACTTCAAGCGATAATAGGAAAGCCTTCGAATTATTTTTCAGTTGACACTGCATAAGAACTGTAGATGATTAACACACCACATAACATAAGTTAAAACTCAGTTCAGCTTGAAAATCCATAATATCGCTGAAAACACAATTCAATAACCTTCCAGAGACGATGTTAAGGGTCTACTTCACTCACACGACCCCCCCCCCCCCCTCCCCGTTCACTAACGTTAATCTTAGGAGAGACTTTTTTTTTAAATATCTTGTCTGCATTAGAATATTTTTGCATTGGATAGCTGAGGTCAGTCTCTACAAAGGAGCTTTTTTACTTTTTTGATTTTGATTGCAGGTTTTAGGTGATTTCTTAAGAAATACTACCTATTACATTCTCCCCTATATTGGAATTGTAGCAATTCTACGACGATTATGATGCCTAGAACTCCAAACCACTCCCAGTTAAAAATTATTTATCTATATCACTTTTTTATTGTCACGATAACTTCCATAATTCTGCACAAATCTCTTCCACACCTGATACATAAAATCAAGGGGCAGAAAATCTCGATCAAGTTCGTTAGTGGGCTAAAATCGGACCAAGGGGGTGGAAACGGGGAGGGTTTTCGTGAAAACAGAAAAAAAAAAACCACAATTATGATACACATCGAATCAGTTTAAACTTATTATTACTTCTAGGAAAAGGGGCAAAAATTTATATATGACAAATTTTTGATATAATTAAAAATGGCCTCAAGGGGCGAAAAAAATAGGGGTTAGAAGAAAAAAAATCGCAACTTCGGCAATTTACAAGATATCGAATCCGCTTAGATTTATTATAAATCTTCTTAATATTATCTACAACTTTTACACTGACAAGTTTTTGATAGGACCATCTCTTACAGAAAAAAAAGGTGTAGAAGAAAAAAAAAATCTCATCTCCGTTAACCCGCCATTAAGGCGATAAAAGGGTATCATTGGCGAGATGAAAATTTTGACAACCCTCAGACTCAGAGATGCTGTATATGAGAGATTATCAAAATTTGGGATCATTAAATGTTAACTATAAGTAATTTTTCTAATTTAAAGCCATTTTTTTTTTTTTTTTTTTTTTTACAATATAGTTATACAAGTCTACAAAATTATGCACAAACATTAAAGGACAGCAACTATTCTGGAAAATTAATTATTAAAGCATTTAATTAGTAGATCTGTAGGTTTTAAATTTTGGACATATTCTGGTACGTAGGTTACAGATTTTGGACAATGCTGACATGTAGGTTACACAGTTTTGACCTTTCCATAAATAAGTTGTGCTTAGTATTTAAAAAATTCTTAAGACTAAGAATGTACTAAATTTGTTCTATAATTGTATGTGTATACATATATATGTATAATTAACTTTTTGTTATCCAGTAATAATAATAATAAAATCAAATGTTAAACTTTGATATTAAAATATTTACTACTTCTTTTGAAGCAATATCTTAATTTTATAGGAATTACACATTATGCAAAAAACATGCCTTTACACAATATTAGAAATATCCAAAATATAATTTATTCTTTTTATTTTCTCAAAAAAAAAAACAAAAAAAAAACAAGATACACTACCATTTTTTTTAATGCACATATTTATAATTTCTTTATCAAAAGAAAAGTCTCCTCTTTCTGTCACAGGGTGAGGTGCCGATGGTGATTTCAACAAAATATCTTCATATTTTAAATTTGTGCTGTCTTTTTTAGATAGATAACGAAACCTGTTAAAATCAATGTCTCCCTGAGGAGACAAAAAATTTATAGAAAATATTTGTTCACCATTATCAATGCTAATGTTTTCAATAATACCTGGCCATAAGTTTTCTCATAAATTACAAAGCACTAGTCACCAATGTCAATCTATTTTCAACTGTGAGGAGTCGATTATAGAAAAATTCTTTTTTTCCCCAACGTCACTGGTAATGCATTCTTGATTGTTTTTACAGATATTGCAAAAACAAGACCTATTTCTTATTTGAATAGTACCAAATTTGTTTGTCGTTTGTACGGAGTAAATCTTTTGAGTACCTTTAACAGTTTTCGCTGGCTGTCTTACTATACTTCGAGCACTGTCAATTTCTGTTTGTTTTTTTCTTTACCAAAATTTCAACATGTAGTGGCTTGAACTTTTTATTTGCCTTGCACTTTGGTCGGTTAGCAAAGATGAAAAATGAAATTTTAAGGAGAGGGAATTTTCAAAACTTGAATTAAAAAAAAAAAAATGACCTCAAGTACAAAAATTTAACAATTGTACTATATATATAATAGATGTATGTTAGAACAATGGACCCTGTTATAATATATTTATTTATGTATTTAGAAAATTAAAATTATTAGTGTTTAGATCGTTCCACGATTTGGACATGGTTATTAAATAATTTTTTGGGATACATTTGTTGAAAGAAAACTTTGAAAAATACATAAAAACGCGTAAGATCACTGAAGAATTACTTTTGAAATAAACAAAAGAAGTTTTACTACTAATTTTAAATCATATTGTTAAATAAGCATGTCCGAAATTTCGTAACGATCGCAGCGGCCGCCATTTTGTGTCGATCGAACGCACGTAAGTTGAGCATGCTTCTAATCAAGTTATATTATTACACGTACTAAATACGCTTTATTTATACAAAACACGGTAATTATTTATGATAAAAAATTATAATAAATATATTTTTATACGTTTCAGGACATCGAATCATCTTTAAAAATAAATTTACCGGAAAAAAAAATCGGCGTTTCGATCGTTACACGATTCGGACATTCCAGTTTCTTATTTGAGAAAAGTGCATTTATTGCAAAAAAAAAATCTTTCAAAAACACATACAAATATATTTTTCGTGTTAATGACAGCTTTGTTACGATCGTCACTTTTGGACATAACAAAAATTCTTTCTAGAAAAGCCCTTCTTTCTTCAAAAAGCAATAAATCAGACTGCCATCTCTTAACGAAATTATCAAAAAATCATCCGTTTCTTTTACGTATTCGTTGTTTACCATTAGAACCACCTGGAAACAAGTTAACCTTTAACTGATGTTACCGGTCTCACAGACCGGTTTTTTTTTCAATTTTCACAGTTTAACTTGCAAATTTCAGTTTATCTACAAACACTACTGAAATTTTGTTTCGTTTGGAACTTAAAATCTAACACCAGAGACTTTTGAATAAGTGAATTTTAATCATAACACTCCTGTACAAAAAGTTTAGTGCAAAAACAACATCCTATGAGTTAATCGCGGCTTTTATAACACTTTCGCTGGAGCGGTCTCACAGACCGCTTCACACTAGTTACGTGACCATTTCTGTGACATCAGTTAAAGGTTAAAACTCTTTTTCTTGGTGTCGCATTGGAACAGTTAACGTTATGAATGTCCAAAATTGGCCTCTTTAGCATAAAATAATAAATTTTTAAGATATTTATACAAAGCTTTAACAATAAATTATGTCATTTTCTGTTTCTGAACAGAATTAAAAACTCAGTGTAAAAAAAATTAAAGTCAATGATAATTAAATTTATTTATTGAAAAGTTTAAAGTTATGATGTGTGTCCAGCGCCCACCTTTTGAGAACCGCCCAAATAGGGATGCATTTATTAAACGCGCGCGTCTCAATAAAAAGAACGTGATAATTTAAAAGATAGTGTGTGCGGTTCATTTAATGAGACAATCACCACACGGTTTAAATTTATTGTATAAATCTTAAATTTATCTGTAACTTTTATGGTGACTAGGGGATCGAACCCGGGGTTCCCAGGTTTCAAAGTACAGGTGAAGACAACTTTAAAAAATAAAAAAAAAAATTAAAACTCTAATATTTTTTTACATGCAATATATTTTTTAGATTGCCCACTAACACCAAAAAAGCATTTTAATATCAAAAGCGAGATTTTCATATTAGCTGCGCCGCATGCTAAGTTATTAACCCATGATTTTGCTACTTGCGGCAGCCTTTTTGAATATGATCCTTTCAGTGCTTTAAGCGCGTAATTCAATTATATGTATGTTAAATTTGTGTATAATTTATATTATTTTATTTATTTATTCATAGAGGAAGTTTTATTTTCGTATGAAATATTAGTCGTAAGAAGATGCTGAACTCTTTACATAGTTTCAAGGACAAACGGATTAATCTTTCGTAATCGAACTCCACGCGATAGAGATAAATTTAAAAATATATCATTCTTGAAAATTATTTTTAAAACCATAGACAATCAGTAAACTAAGATGCAGTTTGCAAACAAATTTCTTTTGAAAGTTTTTTTCCTATCTGGCGGTGTAAAAATTTAAATTGTTCAATTACATATATGTTAAATTTGTGCGGTTTTTTAATATTATTCTTTTATTTATTTATACAGGAAGCTTTAATCTCGTTATGGAAAATTAGACAGAAATAAATGCACAGCGATTTTTATTGCTTGATGTGCAAAATGTTTATTATTATTATGTAATACAGCCGGCACGTCATAAAGATAAATTACAAAAATTCATGCTTGAAAATTATTTTAAAAAGCATATTAGATCAGTCAAGCAAGATACAGTTTTCAAACAAATTGTATTTGAAAGACGATTTTTTCCCCCATACGACGGTGTAAAAATTGAAAATGCACGATGGTTAGAAGATAAAACAAGTAAGAAAAATCATGCGTACAGCATAGATTATGAAATACTTTCCAATACTCCCTGAAAGCTTTAACGAAGCTTCGTTACTTAGGGAAATAAGATAACTAAGTAAACATTTAAAAATCTGATTTCAGTAATTACCGTCCATAGCCAAATATATATTCCAATTCTTTTGAACAGCCCTGTATTCGATCTGTATGTTGATATATATACTATATAATGGGAAAATTTAGTTTAGCAAGAAAATGCATAACAGGTTGAAATTCATCTTTCAGCAATTTATACTAATAGATGGAAACATACTTGAATACTTTTGTACAGCCCTGTAGTTTACCTAGTACCTTTATTACATGCCACTATTTAACTAAAATTTAATTCAAACTAAAACACGCTTAAAATTACTGAAATTACATTTCCAGAAATCATAGGCGTAACTAGAACTATTTTGTGGGGTGGGGCACAGGCCCCAAATCTCGTAAGTTATTTAGGTGCATTTAAGGCCGGTTTATTTGGTCTACCCCAGGCGCGGATCCACGGGGGAGGAGGCGATCGCCCCCCACCCCAAAAAATATAAATCCACCGATTGTCGTGAATTTCGCCAAATGGTCGCCGAAAAAAATCATTTTCCTCAATCGTTCGCAGATCAAAGGATCGCAAATGAAACGCGAATTTCGTCAAAGGATCGCGCAAAAAACGCCAATTTCGTCGGAGGATCGCGCAAAAAACGCCAATTTCGCCGAAGGATCGCGAAAAAACGCGAATTTCGTCAACAGATCTCTGAAAAAAGGCGAATTTTTTCAAAGAATCGCGAAAAAAATACGCGGAATTTCGCCAAAGAATCGCTGAAAAAACGCGAATTTCGTCAAAGGGCCGCGGAGAAAACTCACAATTAGCACCGGCAGGATATTCCCCTAGGCGCGCATCTAGTGGGGCTGGTGGGGGGTGTTCGATCGGGGCAAAGAAGGGAGGAAAAAATTTACCAAGTTGGTTTTTGAGAAATCAACACATCCTACGCATTTTATCTTTTAACCGACTAGGATTAGGACATAAAGACATAATCCTTTGTTTTTCATTCATCAAATACCCCTTGAAATTTACCAATGTGGGTGGCAATAACAGTACATTTTTTACACATTAGTGGTTTTCTTCAGAAAACATTAAGATGCTTGAATTTTTCAAAGGACTTTTCTTTTTCTTGTTTCTTTCTTTGGAAATCTTCTGTGATCCTTTCTTTCTGCGATTCTTTGACGAAATTCGCGTTTTTTCTGCGACCCTTTGACAAAATTCGCGCTTGTTTTTCGTGGACCTTAGACGAAATTCGCGTTTTTTTTTCATGGTTCTTTGGCGAAATGCTGCGAAATTCACGTTTTTTCGCACTTCTTTGACGAAATTTACGTTTTTGCAGGTCTTTTGACGAAATTCGCGTTTTTTGCGATTCTTTGACCTGCGAACGATTGACGAAATTGATTTTTTTCGGTGACCATTTGTCGAAATTCGCGATAATCGGTGGATTTATGTTTTTTGATCCAAGGAGGAGGGGGGGGGGGGCATCGGGGCGATCTCCCCCTTCCTTGGTTCCGCGCTTGTGAAGAGGTATACACACCACTTAGATGACTCATTTTGACTTTCAAGGATGTTAAGGCTGTTCTACACTGCTCTGCTCAACAAGCTCAAAACGATGACACATTTACAATTTCATTTTTTAACGAAAAGATATAAAATTGGAAAGCCTGACCATGGAAACGATTTAGAATCGAACTGTGTTTTCCATTTTTAGATCAATCAATTACCTATTGAGTTATAAGTGATTTTGATCACGTGAGACGGCATTTTTCTCCCCTTATTGACTGATTTTCTTCCATCGTTCGGAAATTCGGTTCAAAATGCCAACTTTGTCAGTATTTTCTGCAAGATCTATTGAGTTTACAAGAAAACGAAAAAACAGCTCGGTGTCATAGTTTCTGAATAACAACACCTTCTAGTTTCATGCGTTTCCGAACAAAAATGAATTAAAACTTATGTCAGAAATTTTAATTAATTTTTCAACTACTTTTCAGCAGTGAAATTACGCTTGAAATTATTGAATATTAAAGATGTGAATTATCACATTGCTAACAAGGCGTAAACCAACTTAGTGAAAAATGTCCAAGCCGGGAATCGAACCTAGACCCTGGAATAGCCCGGGATGTGGACACACAAAATGTAGATTTTGTGTGTCGATTTTTTTCACATGTATGTTTAACACGGCATTGTTAAAATAGTCCTGTCTGGATTATGACAAAGCATAGAAGAATTTAAGGATGATATGGCATAAGGACCCTGTTTAAAGCAGAATTATTTTCGATTCCGTTTACAAGATTTTAATGAATATTTGACAAAGCATATTACGTAGTTCAGTATTACATATTTTATGATTACATATTCTAAATTTTAAATTAAGTCGGTTATTAGAAAATTATTAAAATTCTCTTTGTAAATATACTTTGCTGAGGAGGGGGTGGGGGGGCGCCAAATTCCATGTTTGGTCAGGGTGAAAAATGTCTAGTTTCGGCCCTGGGTACTTTTTAATGAATCAATATTTGACAAAGCAGATTACGTAGTTCAGTATGACACATTTTATGATTACATATTCTAAATTTTAAATGAAGTCGGTCATTAGAAAATTAGTAAAATTCTGTTTGTAAATATACTTTGGTGAGGAGAGGAGGGGGGGGGGGGGCGCCAAAGTCCATGGCTGGCCAGGATGCAAAAAAGTCTAGTTTCGGCCCTGAGTACTATAACGGTCCCCGGTCAACGCAGCTAGTAGTCAATAAATCAGGTCGGGTGCAGCAAATGTGTTTTAATCTGAACATGATATTAAAACTAAAGAAATGTCATTCCCAGATCGTCTAAAATATTCTCTGCATTTCACCAGACCGAGACATGGGCTGAAATGGTATCTAAATTGGTGCTGTTGATGAATTGAAATTCTATTACCTAATGAAAGATTCTAAGACAATTTAACTCAATGTGTTGTGTTCCTCATTAACCATCTACTCTTTCCTCAAAGATAACTACTACAACAATACAAATTCTAAATAAATTTAAATAAAAAAAGACTAGATTTGACCAATTTCTATCTCTATCAATATTTTAAATAACAAATGACATTAATTAAAGACTTTCGTGGAAGGTGGTGTTATATTTTCTCATTTTTATTTTTTTTTATGAAGATGTTATGAGATATTCTATCATATAGTAAAACTGAAATATCAAGATGTCTTTAAGATGTGATACATTATTTATTAGCGTTTAATATTTAAATATTATTAATAATTTTTATGTTTGGAAATTAAATGACAAGTTTTTCTGAGAGAGTTTAATACGCATCTGTTAACCTATTAAATGTATGCTACCAAGAATAAAAAAAACAATTAAATTTACATGAAAAAGCTTTCCTTTCAATTTTCTGGCAATTTCATTTGTGTTACATAACATTCCAACAAACACTTATACAAAATATCAAAGATCTGGTAAGAAAAAATTTACTCACAAAATTACACTCTGGAACTTGAAACAAAGTGCCTCATGACAATAATACAAAAAAGGTTCCCGTATTTTAAAGTACAGAATTTATTTGTGAGCTGATAATTATGCAGGGAAACTTAAATTACCCCACACCTTTACAAGAGGGAAACAGCAAATCCTCAAAGGAAGCCCCCTGCCAAGGTGTACTCATACATCCTCTTGGAAAATTAATGGATCAACGATTTGACAACTATATCCGGATTTGTCCGAAAGGGGTGGGGGTTAATTATCACTTCTTAGAATTGTCCCCCGTGGTAAATTTCCCTAACCCGGAGTTTTCCGAAGAAAATAGAAAAAAAAAATCAGTCATTATTTTATAAAGGTAAAGTTGCATGCAATCCTGGCTCCTGCCCCCCCCCCCCCCCCGCGACCTGCTCTGACTACAGCAGATGACATTTTATGACCTTGTTGAAAGATTAGTAAACTGGACTTCTTAGAAATGATTTTTTTCTCATTAACTCTGGCTGAAAAGAAAACTTTCGCTCAGATTTGGTGAGCTCTGGACTAAACTGTTGCTTCTTTGGCACGCCCCCACCCCCTCTCCCACACATTCACATACGCGAGTGCACTTTAATTACATAAATTCTCAAATCAGAAATATAATATATTTGTTCGTGTAACCTTTCAAATATTCGGAAATTAAAATTTTGACTATATCACAATCATAACATTATCATTTGAATTTGAATTTCTGGGGTGGGCACTGGAACTATCTGGGGTGGGTCCGGCCCCCCTCTAGTTACGCCTATGCCAAAAATTATCACCCATATAGACGGCCCTGTATATCATTTTATCTATATTCTACAAATATTTCCTAGTGCACTAAATTCAGTTCAGCGTAAAAATGCATAATTCCTTTAAAACCCACCTTTAAGCAATTTATGCTCATACTCAGTAACCTTTACGAATTAATTTCTGTAGCTCAGTATATGAACTATAGCATTTATACGCACTTTATAGTATGCATAAATATAGTGAACAAGTATAGGTAAGTGTGATCACAGATTGCACAGAGGATTTCGTTTTATATTCCTTTCAAAACACTTTATCCTTTTGAAAAATCTGTTAGTTCCACATTTCGCAACCAGGGGCGCACTCTACTCTAAACAAACCTCTATCCGAACGAAACTCCGTTTTATATACTATCCGTAGATATATTAGTCGAGGGGATTGAGCTGATAGCACCCGAGATATGTAGGCGCCTCGGGCGGTAAAAAGTTGAACTAAAATATGTCAGGCTATGGCGCATAATATGAAAGAATGGTCAAAGGGGTGTCGGCAAAAAAGTTGGAAAAGTGCTCCCCGGGTGAAAGGGCGGAGGTTAGAAAAATTGCTTAAAATACACAAGTTAGAGCCCGAAGGAGTAAATAATATAAGACTTTTTGAAAATTTTATGATTTGCCGTGTGGTCTGAGGTATTCAGCTATACGTATGCAAAAATTCATGTCTCCAACTTAATTAGGGGCTCTCTTAGAAATAATTGCTTAAAATACATATGTGGTAGCTCAAAGGGTTAAACGTAAGACTTTTTCAAGATTTTATGATTTGTCGCCTGGCCTCAGGTGTTCTACTATAAGAATGCAAAATTTCAAATCTCCAATTCAATAAGGGGCTCAATTAGAAAGAACTGCTTAAAATACGCATGTGGGAGCACAAAGGGTTAAATGTACGGCTTTTTCAAAATTTTATGATTTGTCGTATGATATGTGGTGTTCAGCTATAAGTATGCAAAATTTCACGCCTCCAACCTAAATAGGGGCTCACTTAGAAAGAATTGTTTCAAATATAAATGTCGGAGCTGAAAGGGTTAAATGTACGGCTTTTTCAAAATTTTATGATTTGTCGTATGATATGTGGTGTTCAGCTATAAGTATGTAAAATTTCACGCCTCCAACCTAATTAGGGGCTCACTTAGAAAGAATTGTTTAAAATACATATGTGGGAGCCTAAGGGTTAAATGTACGACTTTTTCAAAATTTTATGATTTCTCGTATGATGTGTGGTGTTCAGCTATAAGTATGCAAAATTTCAAGTCTCCAATGTGTATAGTTTCTGAGAACGGGCTCTGTGACAGGCGGACAGACAGACAGAGGAGCGAGACGAATAGGGTTTCGTCAGATGAACGAAACCCTAAAAAAGCGCATATCATAATTAAAAATGCATTTCGAGCAATCATTACTGATATACAATAATTCGGATACGATATAGTATCTGAAATCTTTTCAAATACACCGCAAACAATTTCCCCTATACCATTATGAACGGAATTCTTTTGTGCGGCCCTATAAATGAACAATAAGTATTCTTTGCACCGCATATTCAACAGAATGCATATATTTTAGTGGGTTTCATAAATGAATATCAATTTTACTATGTTTCAAAGAGTGTAACACCATTAAAAATCATTTGAAACGATTTTTTCCCATTGGCCGTAATGTAACGGAAAACTTTTGACTGTCCCTGTAAATGAACTAAACATGCTAGAAACTTTATTTGAAATAGGGATCGTGCCATGGTAGGGTCACTAACATCCAAAAATTTCAGAACGATCCAAGTATATTTACGAGAGTTAGAGCCAGACGGCCAGACAAACCGAAGTCATAAACACTTTTCAACTTTGTTGGAAAATGTTAAAAATTGCAAAACCGGAATTTGATCGTGAAGTGTTGCCATTCCCAAAATGACGCCAGCGTTACTCACACATATGTTTGTCCTTTATAATATAGATAGATAGATAGATAGACAGACAGACAGACAAGTTTTTGATGGTGAACTCTTAACTGCAAAAAATTTGGGTGAGCGGATTTATAAAAACAAAAAAACTACCATAACTTCTTATTTAGGAAACATATCGAATCTGTTTCAAAATGTTATTACTTCTCAGAAAAGGACAAAAAATAAGCTAAGTTAATTTTGATTTAGTTTTTGTAGGTGAAAATAGTACTTAACTTCAAAGTCTACCGTGCCTGTAGGCCGGGCCGGCAGGATTTTTTTTTTTTTTTTTTTTTTTTTTTTTTTTATGAGGATACATTCATTTTCGAAACCGGTTCCGAAAGTGAAAGTACCCTAATAAAAAACTATAAAGAAAATCGAAAAAGTAAAAAAACGGCCTTTGTACAGATCGACCTCAGCTATCCAATGCAAAAAAAAAAAAAAAAAAAAAAAAAAAAAAAAAAACATTTAAAAATGTCGAAATGCAAACGAGATACTTTAAAAAGACTCGGAAATCACATGTGTTGTTTGTACTCGAAATTTATAGTAAAATTTTTTTAAAGAAATTAACTATAATTTCGAACGATCTGCTACATTTAGATTGCCGTGTGGTGGCCGAAATTAAAGAATAGTCCCAATGTAACCCATGTCGTAAGAGGCGACTAAAAGGGGATGGACGAAAGGGTGACAACCTTTCCCTGTAAAAAATAAAAAACAAGTAATATAAAAATTTTGTTTTTAAAGTCAATTCCTACTTAGGCCATCAAAGAAAAATTTAACATAATCCCTTAAGCTAATATTAGTTTTTGTTGCATTAAAATATCTCAATTTGTTGATTTTCTATAAGCAAGTAGGTTTACAATGGAACTCTATGGGAATTTGGCGAAATATTAGAGATATCGTCATGTTGGCGTCACTTTTGGCGATATATTGCCAAGTTGGCGACAACTTTGGCGGTATTTGGCGACAGAACAGGGTCCCCCCTATGGTAACCCCTTAATGAAAATACTTTCATTGACCTTCAATAACCGATGGCCGCCATTTTGTTTCCCATGCAAAACTAAAATTAATTAATTAATTAATATATTAAAAAACTGTATTAACATCAATTGTCATCCAGTACAAGTTAAAAAAATTTATTTCAACTTGATAGGATGAATAATGAGTATTTTATTAACGATTGAAAATTTGAACAAGATAAATATATAAACTAGAGAACAGGAATTCTGCTTTTTCAGAATTTAGTGTCGCCCCGGCATTTCCATTACTTCATTTTCTTCTGGTGGACCGGTGGCTTCTATTATTATGAAACAGCCATTATAAATGAAGCGTTAAAAAAAAATTATGGCCATTTTTCCCCCCATTCTGACCAGAAAATCAGAGTTCTAACTTTTTACGGCAGCTCTTTCATCATCACCTAACGCTTCATTTATAACAGCTGTTTCATAATAATAGAAGCCACCAGTCCATCAGATGAAAATAACTCGGTTAAGCGTGACTCGGATAATCGGGACTCTACTGCAAAACATATTTCAGTTTTAAAACTTAAAGCACACGCTTTTATTTTATGTAAAATGACGTCATTTGCATTAATATAGAAACTTAAAATTAAATATAGTTTATAATAGCTCAGTGTTTTATCATAAATCCTTCATTTATATTTTTCTCAAAGTAGCACGTATTTTAATTAATTTCTTTTTTCAATTTAATTTTCTTAATTAATTTTTTTTTCCATTTTATGAGAAAATGGCAACAAAAAGATATAATTGCTATTTTTCAACAATTTTTTTTTTTTTTACTTTCTACAGAAATGGCGTACTTGAGTTGCCAAAATGAAACAAATGTCGCTAAAAACTACAAAAAAATTAATATTTCAAAAACAAATAGAGATGCAGTTTTCAAACAAATTGCATTAAAAAGTACTTTTTTTTCCCAATACGATGGTATAAAAACTGAAAATGTGCGATGTTTAGAAATTAAAAAAAATGCTATAGAGCATTTAATTGTACAATGATACATCTACTTTGTTTATTGCTAGCGTCTGTAAGCTAACGTTATTTTTTGGACACAATATAAGCTGGGAGAAAGAAATAGCATACCGTACCAGGGCTAATAAACAAATATAGGGAGAGTGTGAGCTAATAGTAGGAATTGAAAAAAAAAAAAAAAAAAACTCGTTGCGAAGCCCGTAAATATAGATGTTAGACGGACTGATCTCATGGTAAAACGGACTGGAACTGGAAAACGGCTTATGAATTAGAATTGGAACTCGGGAAGAGATGGAGAGAAGAGGTAGAGAAAGATCTTGCACAAAACCAAATTATAAGTTAAAGGCCAAAGATCGGAAGGTCTGGGGAGGTAATGGAGGAAGGTCAAAATCCTACATGGATTGTAGTACCATTGTGTATGTATGTTATATAGGAGTATGTTATATATAAGGAGTTTCCAAGGAGTCTAAGGAGTTTGTGCGAACCCTGATTCCAGCCCACGGTCTTCAATCTTCATTTCGCGTATTTGAATGATTTCGAGTTTTTCTCACAAGCTGCTGTGGTTCGGTGGTCTAGGGGTATGATTCTCGCTTAGGGTGCGAGAGGTCCCGGGTTCAAATCCCGGCCGAACCCGAGTGAAGTATTGTATTGTACTTATTTTTCTTTTCATTTCTTTCTTTATTTTTTGTGTGTGTGTGTGGGTGGGGGGGACTACACATTCAGAATCTGAGATTGATTGTGTTAGTTTGAGAGGTTGTGAACTTCATTTAACCTTTAACTGATGTTACCGGTCTCTCAGACCGCGGCTTTTTTCAATTTTTATAGTTTAACTTGCATTTTTCAGTTTAAATACAAACACTACCGAAATTTTGTTCCGTTTGGAACTTTAGTACTATCACCAGAGACTTTTGAATGGGTGAATTTTAATTATAACAGTCCTGTGCAAAAAGTTTAGTACAAAAACACCATTCTATGAGTTAATCGTGCCTTTCATTCATCTTTCACTGCAGCGGTCTCACAGACCGCTTCACACTAGTTACGTGACAATTTCTGTGACATCAGTTAAAGGTTAAACACTAGTTGTCTAAAACGTTTTTAAAATATAAATTTTCACGGATTTGCTAAGCGACATTGATCAATCAATTTTGTCTGCATTTTGCAAAATATTACAGGTCGCAAGTATAGATGTTCTCAGGGCCCGACGTATGCAGGGGCAGCTGCCCCCCTCCCCATGAGAGTAGTCAGGATTTTCATTAAAATGTGCCAAATTATTAAAATTAGCCAAAAGTGACCAAAGTTCATGTATTTTCAAACACTTAGGAAGGGAGTACAGTACCCTCTCTACCCATGCGAAAAACAAACTATATCATTCGAAAACTAGTGATTAATATTTTATTATGACAGTATTCTATTATTTTCAAAAGAAATTCTTTATTAACGCTTTTCTCGTAAAGTGGCAAGTTAAAGCAATTATTAATTATGACCCATTTAGGGCATTTTCTTTTAGACATCTTATAATGTACGTAGGTAAGCATTGTAAAAGTTTTCAAAGAAATACTCGTATGAACCAATCTATTATTTTTTTCTACTATTTATTATTCTACTAGTATTTTTTCTTAAAGTTGTGACCATCTTTTTGTGACACTCGGTATACAGATGTGATGAGCAGTACCGAGTACACAATTTATGCATATGATACAATATGTATGAAGTTTAGTAGCCACTTCTACATTATTCATAAAAAAAATCTATAGATAGATAGAGCCCTCCCCCCAGAATGATTCTTGCCCCGGGGCCCCCCATAGCCTAAGTCGGGACCTGGATGTTCTAATGTCAGAACGCTGAAACGCTTCAACCAAAGGAAAATATGCTTAAAAAGTTACATTTTTATTAAAAAAAAAAAAAGAAAATAATTACATTAGTTGCGACAAAATGACATAATTTTCAGTAATATTTCTCGCCAGTGCTGACATTAAAGCCCCTAGGATTTTAATCAGACACATTTTTATGCCGGGTGAAGAAAAGGTATAAAAATAGCATCAATATAAACTTGCATAAACAATCTTTAAGGAAACAGGTTCAATCATGAAAACATGTAACGCGTTTTAAAGTACTTTGTAATGTCCATCAAATCTAGTGGTACGCTAGTATTTAAAATATAAATTTCTCGTTTGCCCCCCCCCCCCCCCTTGAAGTACCTTTATCTGAGCAGAGGTGGAATCTACACTAATATAACAAAATTTCGCTCTCTCTGTGTGTGTCTGTCTGTCTGTCTGCGATGGCTAACAAAATCTACGGCACGTACGAGACTGAAAAATTTTTGAGGCAAGTTCAAAGCGTTCCCTGATACACCCGAGACTCAGAATTTAAAATTTCTAATAATTTGCTTAGTCATTAATTAAAAACCCCTTGTTAAAAGAATGGAAAAGTATTCCTAATTCAACTATAGATTTTTATCAAACCGCAAAAAATTTCGTCGAAAAACTCGAAAAGAGGGGAAAGGGTTGCTAAGGGCGATAAATGTACCAGACCTTTTTAAAGAAGGCCGTATTTTAAATTGCACAGCCAGACGAAAAAAAATCCTCTTTTAGAAATTCTAAAAATTATTCCGCTACTCCTGTAAAACGTTCCAAAATCCATTGAAAATCGATTTATAAAATTTCTTTTTATTTCCACTGAAATACAAGCCGTTTCTTGGTTTATAATGTTTTTTACAAATATTGAATCTAGAGATATATAATTAATGCTTATGTGTCTAATTTTTGTCGCTGATTACAAATATGTAATTTTCGTTAAAATATTCCCAGTAGAACTCTATCTATTAAAAATCAGATTTAATGAACGAATTTATTTTGAATTTCTCCCCGACGACATTTATAGAGCCAGCAGATAATTTTTTGACTAGGATTTTTTTGCGGGATGTAAAATTGTTACAAATAGTGAATTTACAGATTTTAAAGGTATGCAACTATTAATATTTTTCGCCGTTGTTTCTGAATCTATAATTTTCTTAAAAATCGATTAAGAACTTTTTATTTTACCAAAAAATCGATTTTTAAAAAGAAAAAGAAAGATTTGACTAACGGCACATAATTTAAATCTAAGCTTCCTCTGCTAATTATCTTTATTTTACTTGTGATTTTTTGGATAGATTTTAAAATTTCACATATTTGATAACACTTAAAAATTTTAATGAAAGAGGCGGAGTTGAATTTCGGGAGGAGGGAGACGCGGGAAGAAATTTTTAAAACCGTACAGTTTTGCACAAATGCGTTTGTCCATTAATTATTATTTTACGACCGATTTTAACATTTGAGATACTTCATTACACTTAAAAATTTTAAAGAAGATGGGAGACTTGAATTTCGGGAGATGGAGCGAAAATTTTTCTTAAACCCATAGGGTTTTCTACAATAAGTATCCTTTATATGTTGTTTTCTGACGGAGACCTCCGACAAATATTATTTATTAAATATAAAAATTTCAAATCGGGGGTGAGTAAATTCCGGGGGAGCAAGAATGGACCCACGGGGGGTGGAGGGGGGGGGGATTTTCAAGCTTTTTCGGAAACCCTCATGTAATATATCATCGGAAAGCCCTCGGACCACTCTTTCATATTTTGAACCTTTCTTCCCCCACTCACCCCATATTCCACCCCCGGGGGGAAATTTTCTAACTCAGCTCCTAATTAAGCTACAGCGAGATTCGACTTCATTTGAAAGCTTGACCAAAGGTGAAATTCTCACGAGCCTTCGATTGATGGGGCCTATTTTGACCCCAGATAATTGGGGGGCATTCCCCGTATGGTTGGGGGGGATTAGATTTTTTTCATGTGACATATTGTTTTAAAGCTTTTGGCCTCTTACTATGCACTCACTCCAATCTCTCTTAACTCCTCCCCCCCCCCCCCCACTAGAGGCGTTTTAAAGTTTTAATTTGTTCATTACCACATACAATTTTCCAAAAATTATGAAATAAATTTACATAACAAATCTCAACAATTAGCAGCTTCTCTCCCCATTTTCACACAGTGAGTGGGTACGTATTTCAGGCAAAATTAAAATCATACAAATTCAAGGTTCATTTAAAAATATTATCACGAGTCCGGGCAACGCCGGGCGGGTCAGCTGGTGAGAAATAAACAAAAGTATCATTTTGATGTAATTATAGTAAAATGTTTTAATTCTTTTAATGAAACTGACAGTTTTACTTTTTTAAATGAAGTTGTTTTCACCGTGGCAGCATCCCGTATTTCCGACATCACGTCACATTTTATTTAAATTTAAGGATAGTATTAGGAATTTTTATATGCTTTGATTTTATTCCTTTTCAAAGTTCATGCAACAACAAAATATTCTGTATATATTGTTTTAAATATTTAAGTGGTCGTCATTTTGTTTCAAGATGGCGGACCAAGCTGTAGAATGAATTCGGCCGAGATCTTGGTAAGCCTGATACACATGCTTAGTTACACCCAAACCGCTTTATAAACACACATGGTAAAAATCATATATTATATATAAATCTAACTTGAACGGAGGATGGTTTTGGGGTCTGCGGGAAGGATCATGATCGGTAAAAATACATCGAAATTTTCCAGAATTCCTTTCCTCTGAACGGCTTCAATAGGTAGCTTCTTACTTTTTGTACAGGAAGCTACGTAAAAAGGGAACTTAAATAGTATTTACATTAAAAAACCTTCATGCATAAAAAAAGACGTCTCCTCTACTGCTCTTTCGAATAGTCTTTTATTAATTTCTAATCGGATGAACCGAATTAGAGTGCTACAGGGGATCCCGAACGCGAAAATTTAATTTGAAGTCAGCCCGCAACCCGACGTATTTCAAATCGAAATGAAATGTTTTAATGCAATTATGAAAAATAATCTCTAATTATATTTCTAATACCAATTTTATCCTTTCTGGGAAATTCGTGTTTATCTCGCGATCTTTTGGAAAATTCGTGTTTTTCCTGCGATCTTTTGACAAAATTCGCGTTTTTTTCGCGATTCTTCAACGAAATTTGTATTTTTTTTGCGATACTTTGACGAAATTAGTATTTTTTCCGCGATCGATTGACGAAATTAATTTTTTTCGATGACAATTTGCCGAAATCCCGAAATTCACGATATTTTTTATGTCTGAATCTTCGGACCGATGACCGATTTTTAAAAATTTTGGGACAGATGACCGATTTTTCAAAATTCTCGGAACCGAATGTCTTACATTTTCGGGAAATTCGAAACAGAAGAAAACAAAAACCCGATGAATTTTGCATATCTTTTCCTCAAATGATTTACGAAATTCTCAATTATTTTTCAGGAAAAACCGGAATTTCGATATATAACCGGGACACAATCGCACCTGATAATATAGCATCAACATTATCAGAACTCCGGGTCCGGGTAAAAACGAGTCACCAGACTTTATGCAATACTCTAAATCGAAGCTCTGATAATTCCCATTTGATTTTCTTCGATATTTAAAGCAGCCTTTACTTTTAGAAGAAAGATGGAAATTTAAACTGTTTAATGAAATCCAACCAACAAAAGAAATGCATTCTTCCTCTGAAGAAATGCTTGAATTAATAATAATAAATAGCATCCTTCTAACTTGCTTTACTTTCCCTTTTTAGGTGCGTTCGTTATTATATAAATACGTAGCACCTATAGTCGTCGTCTGGTTCGTCCTAAGACTTCTATAATAGGAGTTCTAGTTCGTCCGTTCGCATATAACAGCGCAAAAGCTACCCAATCGAATGTTTTAAATTTTATATATATAATCGTTGCAGAATTTTGTCGAGTCATTTCAAATTTTATGAAAATCGAATCAAAACTTAAAAAGATATTAATAAAAGTTTTCTTCATTCTATTAAATCTTATCATACATACGTAATTAATTCAATGATAGCCCATGATAGGTAATGACTCTACGTTGCCATGGTGATGACGTCAGATTTAAGATGGAGTCCTCTTATTCCCATATTACTGAATTTAATGATATATAATCGTAATACATTTTGTATTAATGCATTTTTGCATAAGAGTGCAATAGCTATTGCACAAAGATCTGAATATTTATAAAACTAGTTATCGTACGGACATCATTTTCTACATACCTCATTTGCTATGTTTGACGTACAAATTCCGATTTTATACATTTCTATAGATTCTGATATCTTTATAGAAAAATATGAGTAAGAGAATGAAAAAAACTTTTTTCATTGTTTTAATGCAAAGATTCTTAACACTTTATTCTGTACTGCTACTATAAATTTTACTCTCAAAATTTATTTAGGAATGGAGATATATGAAGGAATAAGAGATTCTTTTTATAATTAATGAAACTGCTTTATTTTCTTTGCTTCATCGCAATGACCAATATATTAAATTTAATTACGACCACGATATTGCATGGACTAAGTAACCATGTTGTTTAACATATGAAGAAAAAATGCTTAAACATTATAAAACAATGTAGAACATTTCATGTAGTTTACTTTAAAAATTTTTAAACAATTCAATATCATTTTATTCTTAAATGCACAAATTTGCCTTTCTTAATGCTAATGAATATCATAATTATTGCTGAAATGTTTTCTTTTTTCTTTAAGAATTGATGGCAATAGCTGAATAATCAGAACAATGTTCGGGATTTGGGTAAAGTTAACTCCAAGACTTAAGTGGAGGGTATATGATGGTATAAGTAAATAAAAAACAACGTTTATAGCACCAAAACACAGTGCAAAATAATATAATCTTATTTTGCACTGATGACGGCAGGCTATGGCTACCGAAACTAGTTTGCAACAAGTAAAAGTGCTTTGGTGCTATAAACGTTGTTTTTATCTACCTATATTGTACTGGACCAAGTAATTTCTTATTGTAATATATGATAGTATCTTTGGATTTTTTAAAGAAACTCCGTATACTCTGTGTTTCTCAAATAAAGCTATAGCACATAGCCTCTGTTTTTTTTTCACGACTACACCACTGGTTAATTCATCATTTCATTCCTTGAGAGTCAATAAAATGAGTGCCAAGTTTGCTTTAAAATTAAACTCTGGGGGTTTTGCATCAAAATGATGGGATCATGGGTTTCACCAGTTATGGGCAAGGGAGACGAAATGTCCTTATCCACAATTAAAAATGAAAAGAAATCCACTAAAACAAAACACCAATAAACCAAAGAATGCCCCCCCCCCCAAAAAAAAAAACAACAACAATATAAATATGCTTTTCTATTGTCTTTTTTTTTTTTTTTTTTTTTTTTGTTTTTACGTATGTGATTTCATTTTAAATAAATAAATAAACATGTATATTAAGATGCTTCTCCCAAGCAAAATTTTGCTCAAGAATTATTCTTATAAAATGGATATTGCTCATGCTCATGTCATGCCTCTTTTTATCACACCTAAATTGATCCATGATTTGACGGATAGTTATGTAGTATTTTAATCTAAAGTGTGCATTATACCCCTTTCCAAATGTAGGTTGTATTCTATGTAAGGCAACAGAATTTGAAAATACAAAACTTTTAAGCAATGATTTTATTATTCAGCAATTTTTTATGAGCCAAATGGTAGAATTAGGCATATATTGGCTAAGGTCCTGGGCCTTTGTGAAAGTCAGGCTCTGTACTAGTGGAGAGGTAAGAGTTTTTGTGATGGTCAGTGTTGAATTCAGGGGGTGGCCAGGGGGGGACACACTTCCCTCCGGAGCAATGAGATGCCCCACCCCCTTGGGAAGATTTGAGATTTTGTTTTCAATGGTCAAAAAATGAAATGTCCCTCCGGAGCCACAGAAATCTCTCCCGGAGAAAAGTGCCTGAATTCAACACTGGTGATGTCATCGCTAGTTGAAAAAATTCCAGTGCTTCCCCCTCTCCCTCTGGAAAATTAGTTGTAAAAGATACATTTTTTATACTTTCAGTTAAAAGAAAGGCATTTTACTTTAAAATTTTATAAGATTGCCCTCTACCCCTCCCCCCCCCCAAATATATATATATATATATATATATATATATCTGGCTATGCTCTTGTATTACCCATAATCACTTCTGCGGGTTCTGTTGATCGAATGGTGTTTTTTGAAAATTTCATAAAATAGAAAATATAAGTTGAATTCAATTAAATTGATGATTCATTATAATAGCATCAAAAAGAAATTAAGCATTATAAAAACAGTAGAAAGAGCACCGATAACTGGAGATGAGTCACAATTAAAATGCTACCACTTTGTAAAAATCACCATAAAATCAAAACAATGCACATGACGCGTTTCGAGCCTGAAAAATTAACAGCCCATCATCAGCTACTGTAAACACGTGTCCATAAGGGGACAGGGTCACAAATGAACAGAAAGAGAAAGGAGGAGAGATCACAAAGAGTGCGTTAGATGGAGCTAGCAGTAAAATAAAAACCAATCACAGAGGATTGCATGCAGAATTGGAAAGTGTTGCCACAATGGTAGAAGACCTTTACGAAAGAGAAAAGGAAATAAACAAAATTAAAATAAATAAAGAACTAATCTCAATTCATTATCACTAAATCTTCTATTGCCTCTCACTGTTGGACTTTCAGTCACTGTTTTAATTTCTCCATGGCCAGAATTATTTCTTCTCCTGTCTCTCCCACTCACTTGGATTTTCACGAAGCTAATTTTATTAAAAAAAATTCTGATAAACTTGTCAATCATCTTTCATCATCTCCTTTTCTCTCTTCAGCTTGAAAATTACTTTTGTAATCCTTTTACTCTTTTAATTTTTTTATAGCGAAAAAAAAAAAAAAAAAAAAAAACTTTTGTTTCTCTCTTTTTCTTTTATTTTCTGTATTTTATTATTATTATTTATATTTACTTCTTTATTTATTTTTATTTTGTTTATTTCCTATTCTCTTTTGTAAATGTTTTCTATCATTGTGGCAACACTTTCCAATCCTGCATGTCATCCTCTGTGATTGGTTTTTACCTTACTGCTAGCGCCATCTGTCACACTCTTTGTAATCTCTCCTCAATTTCCTTTTCTGCTCATTTGTGACTTTGTCTTCTTACAGACTTTTGTTTACAGTAGCTGATGATGGGCTGTTAAGAGGCCACACTAGTCACGGCTTGAAGTTCGAACGCTAATGATAAGTCTATGGGAACAATGTTTTCAAATATCTTGCTTGATTTTTAATATTTTTAAATGATTTTTTTTGCACAGGATAGCTGAGGACTATCTGTTTACGGGCTATTTTTTACTTTTCCGATTTTCGTTGTAGTTTAATTCTCAGGATCCTGTCAATTTAGGATCCAGTGAAATTCGAGGTATTGTGTCCTTTTTAGTCTTATAACATTCATATCAGCAAAATTCAGGAAAATTTTTTTAATAACAACGAAAATATAGAGTAAAGGCTATCCAATAACATGCTTTCAATAGTTCTACTACAATTAGGCTGAGCAAAATATGCAAAGATTTTGATGAAAAATGTGTCAAAAATGGCCTCGTAATGTTATGCTCTCCGCCTCCACCAAGACGATGAAAAGACCGCCTATTGAAAATCTGATTGGCTAATATCCAAACATTTTAGCAAATGGAAACGATTTAATTGTGATTGGATTGTTGTAACGTGTTAAAATAGATCACTCCTATTTCAAACCTTGGATTTATTTTTTTCTAAGACTATTGTTTATTTTCAACAAAATACTCTTGAAAGAATGAAATATTTCAAATTTTATATTTCTATGAATAACGAAGGAAATTAAGCATTAAGTTTGCATATATAAAATTTCAGAACCATACACAGGAAGGTAAAAATTGTACAAATTACTAGGGGACCAAATTTCAGGCCGAGTTTATTACAGTGTTGAATTCAGACACTTTTCTCTGGGAAGGTTTTCTGAGGCTCCGGTGGGAGACATAATACAGTTCTGGGGGGAGGGGGATTGCATTTTTTGACGATTGAAAACACAAAATATCAAATATTCTGGGGGGACAACTTACTGCTCCGGGGGGGGGGCGATGTCCCCCCCCCGGGCCACCCCCTGAATTGAACATTGGTTTATTAAGTAAAACGGTAAAAAAATAGACGCGTTCTTTTTAAAGTATTATTTAAGTTAAAATAGTTGACAAATAATAAAATTACGAAGTTAGAATTTGCTAGAACATGTTTGTGGCCCAGGCCAGGAGACTGTGTTTCAAGTTTTCTATTCTCGTATATGTATAAAAGATTCGACAATTTAACATTTTAAGTTCGAAAAACCGTTTTTCTTAATTAAAAATCAGCAGAACTTAAAGGTAGTAAGTGTTAAAGATTGTTAACTTTAAAATTGTAGATCAACTTGTTCAAATTTTTAAAGAAATATTTTTAATATACATTACTTTAATATTTATTATTTTTAAGGAGACAGTACACCTTTAACAGTCGCAGAACGAAATTTGTCCTGTGTAAAGCATCTTTTTTTAAGAGCTTACTTCAGACACGGGAAGAAAGGAAAACGTTAATGTTAAGTCTATGGTAGAGGTCTGCACGGGCCGGAATTTCCAGGCCCGGGCCCGGCCCGGCCCGTACGAAAGCTATCTTGGCCCGGTGTAAAAATTGGAAGTTCGGCCCGAGCCCGGCCCGGCCCGTTGTAAAAATTGGAAGTTCGGCCCGAGCCCGGCCCGGCCCGTTTGCATTATTACAGTTCTCGGCCCGGCCCGACCCGTACAAAAATCAATGAAAACGGGCCCAATCAGATACAATTTCTACAAAAAAAAAAAAAAAAAAAAAAAAAAAAAAAATTCATTTTTCCTCAACATACAATTAAGATTCTTTTAATGAATACTACATACATATTTATGGGAACATTTTACAGTATATTTTACATTACTATGATGTTCGCAAAACAGAAAACGCACAATAATAAACATTAACGATTACTTACAGTCATCGTGTCTACAGACATTTCAAAATGGAAATAAGGATTCATTAAAAGATTAATGTAGTTCAGAATAAAGGATTAAAAACAAGATAACATTTGAAGCTGTATAATAAAAAGTAGATTTGTGAAAATATTTCTCTCATTTTTAAGACTTTTCTCAAATCCAAAGGAGCTACATTTCGACACATTTATGAAGTCTTTTCTTTTTTGAAACGCGTAAGATTGGCAGGTATTCTTATTCAAAAGCTATGTAAATGTCGTTTTTTTCATAGATAAAAACAATATATCTTTCTGAAAATACTGTCAAAGTTAGCGTTTTGAATCGAATTTCCGGAAGCGATAGCACAGTAAAGGAGAAAAACGTACAGTCACGTGACAGGAATCGCTGTTATCTCTGTAAGTAATTTATTAAATATGGAAAAAGCTATTAGTTTCCAAATGCCTTCAATAGGCAGGCCTGTCAATTTTATGCCTTTATAGTTAAAGTTTTTGTCAGAAACATGTGTCTGAAAGCTTTGCATTGTTGAGCAGATTTATACTTCTCGAGAAAATCATATTCATTGAAAATGGCTCGTATTTTATCTGCTTCGCTTAAATTCTTATAGCGGGCCGATAGGCCCGATTAATTTTTTTGCCGGCCCGGCCCGTTTGAAAATTCTCCTTCATTCCGCAGGCCCGGTACGGCCCGCGGGCCGGGCCGGGTACGGGCCTCGGGCCCGTGCAGACCTCTAGTCTATGGGGGCGTTATTTTAAAATTTCTCGCTTTGATTTTAGTATTATTGAATGATGTTTTTTGCACAGGATAGCTGAGTACGATCTACAACCAGCCTAGTTTTTACTTTTTTAGATTTTGGTTATAGTTTATATATATATATATATATTAGTATAGTTTCAATTTCAGATCCGATTCACTCCGGTTCCGAAAGTATATGAGTACTACAAGATGCTTACATTAGAATATGATGTGCATCATATTTTATTTCATTTACAGGGGCACATAAAAGATGTTGGATACAATACTGTATATGAAGTAGTGTCTATTAGGGATGATTGCTGAAAGTGAGTTTTCAGCTATGATTACGTTTTAAGATAAATTTCTGTATACTAGATTATATATATAAATTCTATAGACTATGTATGGGGGCTACGCAAAAGAACTAGGAAGAATTGTTGAAAATGAGAGTGAATTGATTAATTTTATTTTCAAGTTCAACTATATTTAGAAAGATATGTTTGGAAAATACAAATATAATAATATACAAGACTACTCAAAGAATTGGACGCATGCACGCCTATTTCAGACACGGGAAGAAATGAAAACGCTAATTTTAAGTCTATGGGGGCGACATTTTCAAATTTCTCGCTTTGATTTTAATATCTTTGAATGTTTTTTTTCGTATAGGATAGCTGAGGACGATCGAAAGCCAGGATAGTTTTTACTTTTTCCATTTTAGCTATCGTTTTTTTTTTTAATATTAGGATAGTTTCAATTTCAGAACCGATTCCACCGGTTCTGAAAGTAAAAGTTTTTTTTTTTTTTTTAATATCTGAAAACAAAATCGAAAAAGTAAAAAACAGCCTGGTTGTAGATCATCTTCAGCTATCCTATGCAAAAAAATTCATTTTAAAATATTAAATAGGAAGCGAGATATTTCAAAATAACTCTCCCATAGACTTAACGTTAGCGCTTACATTTTTTTTCCCCGTAACTAGTGTGTGCTCTCAAAGGTAACATAAAGGTATTTTTTTAACAGTAAGGAAGCGCTAAAATTATCATTAACTTTAATAATGTAAACCTAAAAATAATGAGACTGTAAGGTAAAATATAGCATTTTATAAAAATCTGCTAGCTAGCAATTTATTTTCTAATACATGCTATTTTCTAATAATTTATACTTCACTTACATGGACATTCAAAAGTATTCTTTTATATTATGGCTTATGTGATAAAAATCATTTGCGGTGTATTTTAATGATGTAAAACAATTTTAAACATAAAATTTATGCAACTTATTGAAGTGCATAGGTACGTGTACAAGGGAATTTAAAAGTACATTTCGTTATATTATGGGATATGAAGAAAAAACGTTTGTGGCGTATTTTAATAACGTTTCTCTGTTACAACATAATGAAATTGATATGAATTTATGAGGCGTAGTAAAACATGCTTTCTGAAGGGGTTGCACAGCATTTATCATTCGTTTACAGGGTCACAGAAAAGAGTTCAGTTTTATTACAGAAAAAATTGCTTGCAGCATGTGTTTTAGTTATGTTTAAAGATTTTAAACAAGATGGAATTCATATACGTTACTGAGGTTTACTACAAGATGCTTACATTAGAATATAATGTGCATCACATTTTATTTCATTTAGAGAGGCACATAAAAGATGTTGGATACAATACTGTATATCAAGTATTGTCTATTAGGGATGATTGCTGAAAGCGAGTTTTCAGCTATGATATACGTTTTAAACTAAATTTCTGTATACTAGATTATATATATATAAATTCTATAGACTATGTATGGGGTTACGCAAAAGAACTAGGAAGAATTGTTGAGAATGAGAGTGAATTGATTAATTTTATTTTCAAGTTCAACTATATTTAGAAAGATATGTTTGGAAAACAAATATAATAATATACAAGGCTACTCAAAGAATTGGACGCATGCACGCCTATTTCAGACACGGGAAGAAATGAAAACGTTAATTTTAAATCTATGGGGGCATCATTTTCAAATTTCTTACTTTAGTTTAATTCTTTTTGATAGGATAGCTGAGGACGATCGACAACCAGGCTAGTTTTTACTTTCTCGATTTTGGTTATAGTTTTTTTTATATTAGGATTGTTTAAGTTTCAGAACGGATTCCAACCGATTATGAACGTAAAAGTATTTTTTTAAAATATCTGAAACCAAAATCGAAAAAGTAAAACTAGCCCGGTTATAGAGTATCCTCGGCTATCCTATGCAAAAAAATTCATTTTAAAATATTAAAAAGGAAGCAAGATACTTGAATATAACACTTCCAGAGACTCCCATTAGCGGTCTCATTTTTTCCCGTTACTAGTGTGGGTTCTCAAATGTAACGTAAAGGTATTATTTGTAACGGTTAGGAAACAAGAAAATTTATCATTAACTATAATGATGTAAAACTAAAAGTAATGAGACTGTAAGGTAAAATATAGCATTTTATAAAAGTCTGTCAGCTAGCAAATTTATTTTTCAATACGTAATTGTAACGGAATCCTGGTTTAAACGGAATATTTTCATGATTCCCCTAAAAATACCTTACAATTGTATCTGCAAAGACGGAAACAACCCACCTAAAACGGTATCTCGGACTTATTGTTTATGTTTCCATCTTACCAGGTTTTATAGTGTCATGTTTTTAGCATGAGGTGGTTGAATTTTAATTACTACCAAGTACCGCGTTTTCCTCTACGCCCTCTATATTTTCTATATGTATATCCAACACAAAACTTTTGGACGGGTACTCAGATGTTTAGCACTCTCCAACATAGTTGAAAAATGTTTATGAGTGGGGCTTGACTGCTCGTCTGTCAGTACTCTAACTAGCGTACATATACTCGGATTGTGATGTAATAGAAATACGTTGTTGATGTTTGTCATGGCATAAATGACATTGATAATGAAGCGTGTAATAATTTATACTTCACTTACATGGACATTGAAAAGCATTCTTTTATATTATGGCCTATGTGGGAAAAATCATTTGCGGTGTATTTTAATGATGTAAAACAATTTAAACATAAAATTTATGCACATTATTGAAGTGCACAGATACGTGTACAGGGGAATTCAAAAGTACATTTCATTATATTATGGACTATAAAGAAAAAACGTTTGCGGCGTATTTTAATAATGTTTCTCTGTTGCAAACATAACGAAATGGATATGAATTTATGAGGTGCACTGAAACATGCTTTTTAAGGGTGTTACAAAGCATTTATCATTCATTTACAGGATCACAGAAAAGAATTCAGTTTTATTACAGAAAAAACTGCTCGCAGCGTGTTTTAATTCTGTTTCAATATTTTAAACAAGATGAAATTCGTATACGTTACTGAGGTTTACTACAAGATGCTAACATTATAATATGATGTGCATCATATTTTATTTCATTTACAGGGGCACATAAAAGTTGCTGGATACAATACTGTATACGAAGTATTGTCTATTAGGGACGATTGCTAAAAGTGAGTTTTCAACTATGATATCCTTTTTTAACTAAATTTCTGCATCCTAGATTATATATATGATTTCTATAGAGCATGTATAGGGCTACGCAAAAGAGCTAGGAAGAATTGCTGATAATGATAGTGAATTGCTTTTCTTTTAAATTAAATTCTACATTTTCACGTTCAACTATATTTAGAAAGATGTGTTTGTAAAATATAAATATAATAATATACAAGGCTATTCAAGGAATTGGATGCATGCGCACGCCTATGAATAATAATTTCTGGAAGTACGATTTCAGTTGTTTACAGCATGTTTAAACTGCAATAATTTTGATCTTACCATGTGGCGTGTATATAAACTTGTTCTAATGCAAGGGCTGTACAAAATAATGCAAATATACTGCCGTTAATTGGTAGAAATTGCTGAAAGTTTACTTTCATCTGCATTATTCGTTTTCTTATTATATTAAATTTTATGATATTTTTCATGCCGTTAAAGCAAGCCTAAGAACATCCATTGATAACTTTATCATTTTAATTTTTCAGTAATTTGAACAATTTAAATTTACTAAGATTTAACAAAAACTTAAAGTTAGTAAGTATTAAAGAATGTTTACTTTGAAAGTTTTGATCAACTTGTTTGAAACTTTAAAGCAATATTGTTAATATTTATTACTTTTAATGTTTGTTATTTTTAACGAAAAAATATACCTTTAACAGCCGCAGAAAATGCGAAATTTGTCCTGTATTACACATCTTTCTTTAAGAGCCCACTTCAGACACGGGAAGAAATAAAAACGCTAATTTTAAGTCTATGGGGGCGTTAATTTCAAATTTCTCGCTTTCTTTTAATAGATTTTTTTTTGTTTTTTCTAGATGGAATAGCTGAGGACGATCGAAAACCAGAATAGTTTTTACTTTTTCGATTTTGTTTTTAATTTTTTTTAATATTAGATAGTATCAATTTCAGAACGGATTCCAACCGGATTTTGAAATATTAAAGAGGAAGCGAGATGTTTGAAAATAACGCTCCGGTAGACTTAACATTAGCGCTTACATTTTTTTGCCGTTTCTAATGTGGGTCCTCAAATGTAACGTAAAGGTATTTTTTGTAACGGTAAGAAAACGCGAAAATTTATCATTAACTATAATAATGTAAAACTAAAAAAAGACTGTAAGGTAAAATATAACATTTTATAAAATCTGCTAGCTAGCAAATTTATTTTCTAATACGCAGCTGTAACGGAATCCTGGTTTAAACGGAATATTTCCCTGATTCCCCTTAATATATCTTATACAGTAGAGCGACGATTATCCGAACAAGTCGGGACCGAACCTAGTTCGGATAAGCAAAAGTTCGGATAAATGGACAGACAATTTAAGGCGGTGTTTCTCACTATACTAAAACCGTCACACTTTATCCAGGCTTAGGACTGGTAGCGCCAGTTATTGCTAGCATGTTTAAAAACTGTCTTTTTATTTACTTTTTTATCATTTAAAATTTTCTTTTTCTCTTTTTATCATTTTCTGAACTCCAGAGATTATAATTTAAACAAAAAAGCTTTCGATTGTTGCTTGCTTCAAATAAGACATTCTTTCCAATGTTGCCATATCTCGAATTCTTCTTAAATACGTTATTTGAATAGGATCAGAGTTCTTCTGCCGTTCAAGCCATTTCATAGCTGTTTCCAAACACTCAAAGGCTTCGTTATGGGATGGACCTGGGTCATTTTCAGGGCATTCGTTTTCATTTCTTCAATTTCTTTTGCATCTTAAATCTCATCCACAATCTCATCATCATTAAAAAAAAATTTTTTTGATAGAAATAGGTTGTTCGGATAAAAATTTTTTTTGAAAGAAATAGGTTGTTCGTATAATTGGAAGTTCAGTTAATTGGAGTTCGGATAATCGGCGCTCTACTGTAATTGTATCTGCAAAGACGAAAACTGCCCATCTGAAACGATATTTCGCACCTATTGTTTGTGTTTCCGTCTTACCAGGTTATATAGTGTCAATTACTACCAGGTCCCGCGTTTTTCTCTACAACCTCTATATTTTCTATATGTATATCCAACACAAAACGTTTGGACGTGTACTCAGATTTTTAACACATTACAGCATAGTTGGAAAATGTTTATGAATTGGCTTCACTGCCCGTCTGCCCGTGGTCTAACTAGCGTACATATACTTGAATTGTGATGTAATTGAATTGTGATGTAATTGTTGAAGTTTATCATGGAATACATGGCACTGATAATAAAGCGTGTAATCATTTATACTTCACTTACATGGACTTTCAAAAGTATTCTTTTATATTATGGCCTATGTGAGAAAAATCATTTGCGGTGTATTTTAATGATGTAAAACAGTTTAAACATAAAATTTATGCACCTTATTGAAGTGCACAGGTACGTGTACAGGGGAATTCAAACGTACATTTCGTTATATTAAGGACTATGAAGAAAAAACGTTTGCGGCGTATTTTAATGTTTCTCTGTTATGAACATAATGCAATTGATATGAATTTATGAGGTGCAATAAAACATACTCTCTGAAGGGGTTGCAAAGCATTTTTCATTCATTTACAGGGTCACAGAAAAGAGTTCAGTTTAATTACAGAAAAAACTGCTTGTAGCGTGTTTTAGTTATGTTTTACTACTTTAAACATGATGGAATTCATATATGTTACTGAGGTTTATTGCAAGATGCTTACATTAGAATATGATTTTGATCACATTTTATTTCATTTACAGGGCACATAAAATATATTGGATAAAATACTGTACATGAATTATTGTCTATTATGGATGATTGTTGAAATTGAGTTTTCAGCTATGATTTACGTTTTTAACTAAATTTCTGCATACAAGGTTATATATATAAATTCTATACATCATGTATAGGGCTACGCAAAAGAACTAGGAAGAGTTGCTGAGAATGAGAGTGAATTGCTTAATTTTTTTTAAAAATTAAATCCTACATATTCAAGTTCAACTATATTTAGAATGATATGTTTGGAAAATATAAATATAATAATATACAAGGATATCCAGAGAACTGTATGCATGCACGCCATGGATGATAATTTCTGGAAGTGCGATTTAAGTAGTTTTAAGCAAGTTTATATTGGAATAAATTTTATCTTAACATGTGGCGTGTATAAAAACTTGTTGCTAATGTAAGGGCTGTACAAAAGAATGCAAATATATTTCCGTTAATTTATAGAAATTCCTGAAAGTTGATTTTCATCTGCATTATTTGTTTCCTTATTATATTAATTTTTAGCATATTTTCCATGCCGTTAAAACATGCCTAAGAACTTTCATTGATGACTTTATCATTTTAATTTATCATAATTTGAACAATTTAAATTTACTAAGATTTAACAAGAACTTAAAATTCGTAAGTTTTAAAGATTGTTAACTTTAAAAGGGTTAATGAATTTGTTCGAAACTTTAAAAAAATAATTTAATATTTATTATTTTTAATATTTGTCCTTTTTAAGGGGGCAGTACACTTTTAAAAGTCGCAGAAAATGCGAAATTTGTCCTGTGTAACACATCTTAATTTAAGAGCCCATTTCAGACACGGGAAGAAATGAAAATGCTAATTTTTAGTCTATGGGGCGTTATTTTCAAATTTCTCGCTTTGATTTTAATATTTTTGAATGATCATTTTTTTGCATAGGATAGCTGAGGGCGATCGACAACCAAGCTAGGTTTTACTTTTTCGATTTTAGTTATAGTTATTCTTTTTATTAGGATAGTTTAAAATTCAGAAACGATTCCACCGGTTCCGAAAATAAAAGTATGTTTTTTAAATAAAAACCAAAAATTTTACCAAAAATCGAAAAATAAAAAACAGCCCGGTTGTAGATCGTCCTCAGCAATCCTATGCAAAAAAATTCATTTTAAAATATTATAAAGAAAGCGAGATATTTGAAAATAACGCTCCCATAGACTTAACATTAGCGCTTACATTTCCCCCCCGTTACTAGTGTATATTCTCAAAGGTAACGGAAAGACATTTTTTGTAACGGTAAGGAAACGCGAAAATTTATCGTTAACTATAATAATGTAAATCTGAAAATATTGAGACTGTAAGGTAAAATATTACATTTTATAAATGTCTGAACAGTAAACAGCAGCGTAGTTCCAGGGGCTACCTATTTGAAGATCAAATCCACGCCCTGTCGATGAGTTGGTACATAGCACATCATAGAAAAAACAGGAAATGTTAGTCTAAGTGTAGTGAAACACTACTGTGATAGAGAGTGTCGATAACTCCCATCAATACTGCCGAGAATCAAGGACAGAATGAGAGACAAAGAGAGAGGAAAGTCTACTAGCTAACAAATTTATTTTCTGATATGCAGCTGTAACGGAATTCTGATTTAAACGGAATTTTTTCATTATTTCCCTAAAAATACCTGGCAAGTGTATCTGCAAAGACGCAAATAACCCATCTAAAACGGTATTTCATATATATTGTTTATGTTTCCGTCTTACCAGGTTTTATAGTGTCATGTTTTTAGCATGAGGGGGTCGAATTTTAATTACAACTAGGACCCGCATTTTTCATGAACACCGCCTTTTTTTTGGAGGGAAAATAAAATTTGATGTCGATACGAGTGTGTTTCGAAAGGTTATCAGCCCGACAATGAAAATAGAAATGTTTTGACAATATTTCATTTTTTTAACGTAGTTCCTTACAACTTATAAAATTTAAACCAACGAGTTTCCGAATTTTATTATCTTTAGTATAATAAGCCTTATCTATCTTTGGAAATGAAGTGGTGGTGTCTGTTTAACCCCATATTTTGAAGTGAATTTCCGACTACAGAGCCATTTCTTCAGGCTTGGGAAGAGGAAATAATCGCTGGGAGCAAAATCCGGTGCATGTGGAAGTACTACAGAGCGTAGGTGACTGACTTTCGTAGCGAAAACTACATGTTGAACGTAACGTTGTTACGTAGCGAAAACAATGCTGTGGTGAACAAACACCTTCTTTTTGCTCAGGTATGGACATTTTGTCGGATAAGCACTCTTCAATTGGTCCTGTAGAGAAGAATAACACTGTCCGGTGACGATTCTGCCTTTTTGCCGGTGGTCTATGATCACCACATCTTGTGAATTCCTGAAAACCGTATCCATGGCTTTTCCAGCAGGTGGAACCGTTTTCACTTCCTTTGGTGCAATTTCAGCAGCTCTTTCACATTGTTTAGATTGCTGTTTAATCTCTGGGGAATAATGGCGAATTCATGTTTCATCCACCGTTATAAAACATTGACGAAAATCAGCCGATTGTTTAAGTTTTCTAACTTAACTCGAGATCACCATAGTCCACATTACTAAAGGCACTGGGCCATCTGCACTACCTTCATACAAAAAAAAAAAAACACACTGAAGATGGAGAAACTCATAAAATGCTAAAGAAAGGAGGGTTGGTGAATAAGGAGACCAAATTCACGAGGTTTAATTTGATTATGTTAATAAATGAAATATTTTCAGGAAGGAATTTTCTGCAGAAAGTCCACCCAAATCAGCATTTCATTGCAAAGTATATGTCTCATAAAATCATAATAGAACCTCCACTTTTGAGCTTGCCAAATTCGATATATTCTAACGGAGGCAAATCAAGCAAATTTCTACCACTTATTTTAAAATGTTATTATTGTCTTAATTAACTGAAGTTATTAAATAGGATAAAAAAAAGTAACAATTTTTAATAGAAGTCTGCCTACTTCATCCTCGTGAAGTCGGAACCTACGGTTCGATCCAGCACGTTTCGGCCTGAAATTTTTTCTATAAGCGAGGCTCTATGATTGAATACGAGTCATAATTGATTGTATCAGTTTCTAAGCCTTTGTTGTCTAAACATTTGAATTTACAGGTCTCCTCGGACGGAAATTTCTTGTTCCCGGAACCGGACAGTACAATTAGCAGTACAAAAAAATTACGTATTATGAAGCTAAAACTTTGGCCCAACCCAATTTCTACAGAATATGTCGATATTTTTAAAACAACGTTATTCTACATTGTTCAAAAACCAGATTTACGCATAGTTTTTATTTTCAGATTATATTCGTAATTCATGGAATATAAGGAATAATAACAATATTAGTATTTATTTAGACTACATTGATGACTACTTCGAAGAGGCCTTTTAATCAAAGCAAAAGTGAGTTTCTTACCCACAGAAGATTTTTCTTCGCATTCAGTGAGACAAGAAAATTGTATATTAATAGATGTTACTTAGAAACTATAGCATTAGTTTGCAGAAATACTGTTTATAATTAAGTGAATTAAATCAAGCAATAGAAGCAGCTTCAAATAATCAACAATTAGGCATTGTTTTCCAACAAGACCACACGTATCTTTGCCCACTGTAGACACAAAATATTATAATTGAGATCAAATGTTTCAATCCAAGTACCAATCTCCAAAACTTACTTCGTCGAATGACCGTTTATTTAAATCACTTCAAAACATTTTGAGGATAAGGTATTTTACATTTTGGAAGATTTGAGAAAATACATCGATTCTTTAGCCAGATGAGCTCTAATTATGTAACTGCTAGGAATTGAAATTTTCATGAAATACATTTTCTTTAATTTCCATCAACAATATGCGACAAACTTTTACATCAGTCCCAAAAATCTGAATTTGGTTACGGATTCTTCTCTGGTCTTTATCTATGAATTTTAATAACACCCCATCTTTACTTTCAATTTACATTGGTATCCTGGTTAAAGATTGCCTTAGTTAACATTTTTATTTCATGTTGTATTTGTAATGGCACATACTTTCGTTTACTAAAATTCATTATTCAATGACAGAGTTTTATAAAATGAGTAGAGAGAAAATTAAGGCTCACAAAGCAACAGTTAGTAAATTTGTCATTAGCTTTTCAAGAATTATACGAGAAGGATAATACCGTCATCAACCAGTCTGTCACTTTGAAAGACTGCGTTATTTACATAGAAAATGTCAGTAGGACATTTTTAAAAAACTGATAAAAACATTTTATGGGAATGAATGAATGATAGCTTAACATTGTCTTGATCGGCAAGTTCAAGTAGAGGCTGCAAATTAAAACCACTGCTAATTTACCAAATTAATTTATAAACTAATAAAAACAGTTTCTGAGCGACAACGAATGATAGCTTAACACTATCTTGATCGGCAAGTCCAAGTAGAGACTATAAACTAAAAGCACTGCTAATTTACCAAATTCCGATATAGGATTGGTAAATTAGTGGTAATATAAATACATAATAAGTAATAATATAATAATACATCCTTTAAAATATAAATAAAAAATAGATTGGTAAAGGATATTACGGCAACTCTTCCTGATTATTAACTTGGAAATAGAGGAAGAAGATTGAGAATTTCTGGAGACATGTGACAGTGAGCTTCCAACTGACAAAGTAAAAAAAAAATCTATCAGCAATGTGGGGAAAATAAAATTATAACTTAATCTAAAGGTAAAGATGGAGAGAAAAATAAATTTATTTCCTCTGACTTCTGATAAAGAAAAAGAATGCTGTGGTAAAATTGGAAGAAATTCGAAATTTTGCTTTGAAATGGAATTCTAAGAAATTCATTATCAGAATTACATATCAATGTAATGAAAAATCCATGCAGTTTTCAGAGAAAATAAAAACAAAGTCTTTCTCAAACAATTATAAAAAAAAAAAAATTACAGCTGTACTTGTTACAAAAAACTCCAAATTGATACTAATGAATTAAAAAATGTTTTTATACACTATCTAGGTATAAAAACACAGAATGTTTTTGTGCCTGTCCACAGATTCCTAAAAAATGATACAAGATTTCATAGGAAGGGATTTGTTCGACGGGTGGCAATTGCACAGACTATCAGCTCATCAAGTTCAAGGCTGAAATTTTAGGATTATATAGACCTTAACAAGCATATTAAAAGGCAAATGGTCTGCCAAGTCATATCTTGATAGAAAACACCTGAAGGCCGGAGTTTAGTATTTGATCGATTGGTTTACCATTGTATTTTCCTGCACCCAAATGTAAGAAAACATTGAAGTTTGTGTGGATGAAAACACAATGATAAACCAGCAGATCAACCACTAAATTGAGGTTCTGCAGATGGTTTCCACCAAGATACGACTTAGCAGACCAATGCATATAAGTTTTATATAAAATAAACAGTCAAGTATGAGTATTACTCGCACTAAAATTTTGTTCTGATTGGCATAACCCATCAATGTGGAGGTAGCTGATTTGGATCCCTGAAGATTTATTTGTATAAATGTTAGTTCTATAGGTAGATATTGTTTATTCTGTTGGTCTGGGTTGTTAAGAATTATGTTTATTGGTTGTAGTGTAGCTGAAACAAAATCCTTGTTCAAAGTTTAAACTTGGCGTTGTACTAAGCGCGCTTCTAAAGGAGGTCGCAAAGATGAAACTCGTCTTTGTCCGTGCCGCGTTTTTCCAGATAGGTTTTTAATTAACTTTTAAAGACACGGGAGGTACATTAAGAGATCCACTCAACGCAAACTAGTTGCGAATCAAATAATATTTATGTGATTAATTCTAATTAAATTGGTCTGTTTTTAATAATTTGACGTTTATTGCTTTTATGCTGCTACTGGGTATTGCATTACACAAATATATCATTAAAAGTCGTTATCTAGTATTTAAAAATCGATGGTATATAGAGTACGCCGTCTCTGCCATTATGTATGGCCAAACCACCCGTATCTTTAAGGGTTAAGGCTCCCGTCCCTGCCGGCAAAGGCACTCACGAGCTAATGCCAATCGTATGGGAACGGATTTTTCTAATATCTCGTTTGCATTTCGACATTTTTAAATATTTTTCTTGCATTTGATAGCCGAGATCCGTCTCTACATCGCACCTTTCTTTACTTTTTCGATTTTGGTTGTAGATATTTTTTTTAAATGACACTTTCATTTTCAGAACCAGTTTTGAAAGTGAAAGTAACTTTATAAAAAATATCATCATCATCATCATCTTCATCATGAGTTATGCTAAATCAGCCTGTTCCGGCTCCGTTGATCAATCCATCGGAGCGTAGGTCTAATCTGGAACCAAAATCGAAAAAGTAAAAAAGGTGCGATGTAGAGACGAACCTCGGCTATCCAATGCAAAAAATATATATATATTTAAAAATGTCGAAATGCAAACGAGATATTAGAAAAATCCCTCCCCATACGATTAACATTAGCTCGTGAGTGTCTTCGCCGGCAGGGACAGGAGCATTAACATCTAGGCTAATTACCGACGATTTTTTTGAAAATCATTATAAACAATGCTTTTATAATTTTGATACGATAGGTACCTTTAGCGTTCCTCGATACCTTTGCTGAATGCTCGCAAATCGGAATCTATGTGTAACAGAAAAATACGTTTTTATGAAAAACTATGCAACATAGGGTATAATCACTATAATTTTCCTGCAAGGCTTAAATTAACCTCTACTACCTCTAATTTTTTTCATAATTTTAGTTTCAGTAGATTCGGAAACAGATGGGAGGGGGGGACATATTTTTGCACTACATTTTCGACGATATCTCTGAAAATATAATACCTAAAATTAAACGAAATGTATTTTAGATTACGGCGTTACGAAATCTTTTAACCGATACCACAGATGATATACAAAAAAAAATATTTTCTTTCAAATAACGTAATTAGCCCCTCTACGTTTTTTCCCAAATTTATTTGTGAATGTTTAAAAATCTGTAAATATGTCAGTCAATAGTCTTTATTACATCCCTCAATTTGAACTTTCAACGTTCCATAGTTTGCGAGTAAAATGGCTGTGACAGACAGACAGACACAGGAGTGATCTTATAATGGTTCCGTTTTTACTTTTTAAGTACGAAACCGTAAAATCATGATTATTGCAACTGAGAAATACAAAAACATAAGAAGATGAATTATTGACAATAAATAAAACAAGAAAGGAAAACCATGTGCCAAGTATGGATTATGAACCCTTTCCTACATTTTTAGTTTAGTTAGAAAAGCATAACACATTTGAAACTACACATTTATTAAATTCTAACAATAGAAGGAAACGTAATTCAATTGTTTTGTGAAGCCCTGTGTGTTCCTTATAAATTTTTATACACGCCACATACTGAGCTGAAATTTAATTCAATAATAAATACGCTGAAAATTACTGAAATCACACTTCTAAGGCTAATGTAAGACGGGCGTCTTTTTGCACGCTTTTTTCCTTACGTTTTATCCCTACATAATGCCGCTAGCATTGTGTAGGAATAATACATAAGGAAAAAAGCGTGCAAAAAGACGTCCGTCCGACATTAGCCTAAGAATTGCTATCCATGGACGGCCATGTACCCAGTTTTTTGCCATAGCCCTATATATTTATATTCTACAATGTCATTTAGCCGACAAGACATTTAGCAGACAGCAATTAGGCGACAGGATGTTTAGCCAACATGGCAATTAGGGGACAGCGACAGTTAGCCGACAAGACAGTTAGCCAACAGGGGACAATTATTCGACATGGACTTTCATCCGAAAGGACATTTAGCCAACAGAGCAAATAGCCGATATGTGAATTATCTGACACGAAATTTAGCTGACACATACATTTTTCCGAAAGAATTTAGAAGACTCGGTTTTACATCAACAATGTACACCTCAGTAGCTCGTCACCATCATAAATCAGCTTTTTTATTGTTTCAGCGTTTTTGTTTATGATATACAATTAAACATCGAAATTTCGTCACTCTCATAAAGTAATTTTTTTCTTCAATCACTGTTATTCTGTAAAGCTTTTCAATAAAACATCATTAACTAACCTTCGTAATATTCTTTTGTTCATTTGAACAAAATTATATAGAAAAGTAACATTTCTACAAAAATTATTGTTTGAAATGCGGATTTTAGACGGATCCCTCCCATAAATATTAACTTATGTTTAAGCCTTCGACTCTCGATCGCTCATTATACTCATTAAGTAAGAAATTTATGAAATAAAATGGAAATAATTCATTTTAATTATTCATTATACCTTAATAACTCTTCATTTTCTTAAACTGCCATTATATTTTACAAATATAGTTATATTTATAACACACTAAAAATTCGATAACTCGGAGAGGAGCCAATAATTTTTTTTAAAAATAACGTTTTCTACTATAAATATGGTTTAAAATGCTGTTTTTGATGGATCCCTTCGATAAATATTATTTAATAAATATAAGAATTTAAAATAAAGGAGTGCGTGAATTCCGGGAACAAAAGACAGGACCCACGGTGTGGCAATTTTTAATCTTTTTTCGTATCTGTCAAGTGATATATCATCGGAAAGTCCTCGGACCACTCTTTCATATTGTGACCCTTTCTTCTCATCTCCCCCTATTCGCCACCCCTCCAAGAGGGCATTTTTCGATTTTTTCGAAATCGTAGAGTTTTCATCATTTTAGATCCGATTTTTTGTACGAAGCCCTTTAAGAAATATTGTTTATAATACTATATACAAATTTCAAAGAGGTGGGGGTACTTTTATATCTTTTGCCGCCACGCTTCATGTGATGTATAGTTGGAAAGGCAGTGTGACACCAAATTTCATAACATATTCAAATATATACCTTCCACGCCGCTCCCCCCCCCCCAGTTTGCTCCCCGCAGGCACTTTTCTAACTTTTGCCGACACCTCTTACGTTATATATCCTTGGAAAGCCCTATGACCTCTTATACATACTATGCATCTTCCGTGCGTCTTTTGCACTTTTCCCCCGGGCGGCACTTTTTAAAATTTTGTTGACATCCCTCATATGATATATTGTTTGTGTAGTACACGTTCCCCCTTTGATGTCAGATGTATACTCCTAGATCGTAGATCACTAGTTTTTTTTAAGACAAAACTAAGTTTATTTATAAAAATGCAGAAAGACAGTAAAGATATTCGACGAGGACAAGACGATAATACGCATACAAAGTATATATGAATTATATCCAGTGGAACACACTATAATATTCCATAATTACACACGTTATAATACTACACAATTTCGCTTCACCTACAATACAAACTTTTTACATACCATTGCCCGTAGCACCTGTGTAATTTTATATCTAACTTTCGGTTTTTCAAAAACCCCCCCGGCACACATGCACGGCATAAAAACCTCCAATCTTCACTCTCTAAAAAGGAAATCTCCTTCCCTTCTCTCCTTTGCTCGCACGTCACGTGTGTCACATGACCAAAATGCTATGCAGATATCATAGTTTGGAAAACCTGTGATGTTTATGAAACCTGAAAATTATTCATGTTATGCGCCTCCCGCACCCCAGCCACAATTGCCCATCCAATGGGAGGGACTTTTCTAAATTTAGCCAACTCGCCTCATGAGACTTATCGGTGCAAAGCCCCGTGACCATTTATATTATGCATATCCGGTACCCCTCCCCTCACTTTGTCTCCGGGGGGTACTTTTCTAAATTTTTTCGACAGCCCTCATACAACATATCATTAGAAAGGCCTGTGATCACTTGTTCATGTTATGCACCTCCCGCGGCCCTCCCCCACTTTGCCCTCATGGTGGGAGGCACTTTTCTAGATTTTGCCGACTCCCCTCATGGGCCATATCGTTTATAAAGCACTGTGACCACTATTTCATATTATGCAGCTTCCGCGTCTCTCCTGCCCCTTTGGTTCTCGCGAGGGACAATTTTTAAAATTTTGCCGTTACCCCTCATGTGTATAGTGGGCGTGCACGCGCTGCAAAATAAGTAACCGTGATAATAATTATAATGTAACTGTAACCTAACTGTTCCATAAACGTAACCTAACCGTATCCAAGCCGTAACCTAACTGTTACCTAATTATAACCTAACGGTAACCTAACCGTAACATAAGTGTAACCAAATTATCACCTAACTGTAACCTACTGTAACGTAACTGTAACCTATTTGTAGCCTAATTGTAACGTAACCTTAAACTAACTGCAACCTAACCGTAACCTTAGGTAGGCCGCACACTGACCCAACACGAGCAACATGAAGTACGATATAAGTTGGTTGGTTGATTTTTGACGGCCGATTATCTACACTAGAGATATAGGCCCGAGGGGGGAGTGCCCTTCGTGGGGGTCTTTCTAAGGGATCCTAACCCGTACTTACGCATGGAAATCCATGGCTCGAAGAAAACCACGAAAACTCCGAAAGATTAGGCCGACGGGTGCGATTGGGATCAAACACAGCACCTCCCGTCTACCAGCTTCGAGAGCAGAACCTCTCAGTCACTGGTGGGGCAAAGTACGATTTAGGAGAAATAAAATATCGAAACATAGAAGAAAGCTGTTTCAAACATGTTTTAAAGCGGTTTTTTCTCCGAAATCAAGCAACATGTTCCATGAGTCGCCTCAATGTGCTACCGGCCTAATTGTAACCTAAACATTTCCTAATTGTGACGTAACCGTAATCTAAATGCCACCTAACCGTGACCTAACTCTAACCTTACTGTAAACTAACGTTAACCAAATTATAACCTAACCTAACTGTAGCATAACCGTAAAGTTACCATGACCTAACTGTAACCTATCTAAATATCACCTAACCGTAACCTAACTGTAACATAATCATAACGTAGCTGTAGCCTATCCTTAACTGTAACTTAACTCTAACCTAACCTTAACCTAATTATAACCTAAGCGTATCCTAACTTTAGCGTAACTTTAACCTATCCGGAACATAATCGTAACCCAACCATACCTAACTGTAACGTAACTGTAACATAAACGTAACCTAAGTATAAAGTAACCGTAACCGAAGTGTAACCTAATTATAAAGTAACCGTAACCTAACTGCAACCTAACAGTAACCTAATTGTAGCCTAAATGTAACCTAACTAGGACGTAACCGTAATCTATCTGTAACTAACGTTTACCTAATTATAACCTAATCGTATGCTAACTGTAATGTAACTGTAACATAACTTTACCATGACCAAGCTGTATCCTAAGCGTAATCTAATTATCACCTAAACGTAACCTAATTATAACCTAACAGTTACCTAACCGTAATCTAAATGTAATTTAAGTGTAACGTAACCGTAACCTAAGTGTAACCTAATTATAAAGTAACCGTAACATAACTGCAACCTAACAGTAACCTAATTGTAGCCTAAATGTAACCTACTGGGACGTAACCGTAATCTCACACTGTAACTAACGTTTGCCTAATTATAACATAATCGTATGCTAACTGTAATGTAACTGTAACATAACTTTACCATGACGTAGCTGTAACCTAAGCAAATCTAATTATCACCTAAACGTAACCTAATTATAACCTAACCGGTACCTAACCGTAATCCAAGAGTAACTAATCGCAACTGTATCCTAACTGTAACCAAACTGCGAATTAACTGTAACCTAACGAGAGGTGCATGATATGAAAGAGTGATCAAAGGGCTGCCCATTCCAATGATATGTCACTTGAGGGATGTCGGAAAAGTCAGAAAAATGCTTCCGGTGATACAAATTGGGGGAGAGGGAACGGGAGGTACATAAAATGAAAGAGTGATCAAAGGGCTCCAATGCGATATATCTCATGAGGGGTGTCGAAAAAAGTTAGAAAAGTGCCGGCCAATTATCCTATCGGCTAAATGTCCTGTCGGCTAATCGTCTTGTCGGTTAAATGTCCTGTCGGCTAATCGTCTTTTCGGCTAAATGTCCTCCCGTCTAATTGCCACGTTCGGCCAGTTGCCTGTCGGCCAATTGTCTATGTTGCTAAAATTATTGCTATATGTCCGTATGCTGTATGTAAATTTCAGCTAATTGTGTTGTTGACTATATGTACGTATCGGCTTAATACACGTGTCAGCTAACTGCTATCTGCTAAATGTCTTGACGGCTATTTGGTTGTCGGCTAGATGTCTGCGACCGGCTACGGGTCAAACATCTCTTAGTAAACTAAATGTAGTTGAGCTTGAAAATGAATAACTCAAATTATAAAACACTTTTAAGTAATTCATGTCATTCTCGGTAATACTCATGAAATCTTTTATGTAGCGTCTATGCAATTCATATACACCACCTATGTGCCAGTGCAAAAAAATTAGTTTAACTTAATTTATACCATAACTTATCATAAATAAAACATATCATAATTTAAAACTCACTTTCACCAATCATCCCTAATCTTTCCCTGTAAATGAACGATAAATGCGATGCACACCATACTCTTATCCAAACATCTTGCAGTAAAACCATCAGAAATTTCATTATGTTTGAAGTAGTGCAACATAATTAAAATACGCTGCGAACAGCTTTTCTACGAAGAACTTTATAAAACCGAACTCTGTTCTATGACTCTTTTGTGTAATAACAATTTTCCAGTGCACCTTAATAATGTAAATGAATTTCATTATGTATAAATTTGCATAACGCTATTAAAACACACCACCAAATGATTTTTCCACATAGACCATAATATAACAAAATGCTTTTGAGTGACCCTGCAATGGGTCCTTGTTAGTCGTTAAAGATGTTTAAATTTTTCAAAAGTAATTTTTGGTTCATAAAAGTATATATTTTTAGGCAAAATCTGCAAAAAGTGCCTTAAAAGTTCTTAATTTTGCTCTTGTACTGTTTCGTAATCAAAGGTGAAACTCTTCCCAATTTCTTTGAAATTCTGATTTTAAAAAATAATAATGTAAATTACCTTTTGCCCCCCCCCCCTCTTCTTCCGAAATTTCGCTTCCCCTTTTGCTCGCCTTAAATTATCAAGGTTTAAAACTCCTTAATTTTTTCTTTAATTTTCTGTTTTATTTGTTACTTCAAAGTAACAATAAATGATCAGTCATAAATTTTATTATCGATTTATTTCACCGTATTCATTTCATTAAAAGTTCTTGTAAATTGCCCCTTCCGAAAATGTAATTTCTCCCTTTTGCTCCCTCCCCCACAGTACCCATATTTTAAAATAAAAACCCTTTAAAACTCTTTAAAATTTAAAAAATATTTCTGCTCAATTTGCCAGTTTATTTTAACAATAACGAAACGATCATAAAAATTTCTCTCCGGCCCCCAACTAAAATTGGTATTCCCCCCTCGCCTCTCCCTCTTACCAAGTATCAGAAATTTAAAATCCTTAAAACTTTTTCGTTTATTATTTTTGTAACCTATTTGTAAATATTTTCTACGGTAAATTAATAATAAGACATCCAATAAACTTTCGCCCCCCCCCCCCCCCCAAAAGAAAAAGAAATAATTATGCTTATTCCTCTTTTTTCCTTCAGGTCACAAAATTTAAACCTTAAAAGTCAATGCTTTTTCTAAAACATTTTGTACTCTATCTCTTAATTTATTGATATCATAAATAATCAATCATATAACTATACTCCTCCCCCACCAAAATTGACGTTTGCTCTGTCTCTCTCCTTACCACGCACACAAAATTTAGTCTGTTTTTGTCCAATTTGATAGTCCTTAGTAAGGTAAATAAATAAGTCATCTAATAAAATCCCCCCCCCTCCCCTTTTTCCTTCTTTCGCTTAACTAAGTTTAAAATCTTTGAAAATCTTTTTTAACACATTTTCAGCTTTATCTGTTTCTTATTCAACAATAAATAATCGATTATATAATTTCTTCCACCCCCATATAAATTTGACGTTTTCTTTCTTCCCCCCATTATTTCCATGTACACAAAATTTAATGTCTCTAAAACTCTTAATTTCAATGTTTTTGTCCTATTTGTAAACCTTTTATAAGTTACATAATCAGTCATCTATTAACCCCCCCCCCCCCCCCAACAAAAAATAAGAAAAAATCTGTTTCTTCCCTTGTCTTACCCTCAACCCATGAAGTTAAAAAATCTAATTTAAAGATTTTAAAACTTTTTAATTTACACTTTTTTTGGTCCTAATTATAAATCCTTACTATCTATAAAATTAACTAAATCTTTTCAACTATGTACGAAAGTGTTAACAATAAAGCGATAGGTATACATTTAATTGTGCATAAAAAACATTTTACTGTATTTTTCAAAGCAAAATGTCTTTAGAGAGATATTTCTAAGGAAAATATTGTGGTTTCTCGTCAACGTGCAAGTAAATTGTCAGAACCTTCCGAAATCATTTCATTCCGACTAGCTCAGAAAGAACCACCAAACATAGATGCCAAATGTGCCTGAGTTATCGACTGATGCATAAACAAAAAAGAAAAATCATGCATCAACATCGACACTTTCCAAACTTCCAGAATACTGTAAAAAAACTTCGCCGTTTAATAAAGTAAAGAAGATATCTAACTAAGCATTTATAAAACGTATCACACATTTGAAAAGCAGGTTTCAACAATTGCGTCCATAACCCGGAAGGTACTCCACTTGTTTTGTGCAGATCTATATATGATTTTTTTGTACTGCATATATTTGTACAGATTCTACATACTGTGTTAAAATTTAGTTTTGTAAGAAAATACATAAAACAGTTGAAAATTCACCGTCGGCAATTTCTACCAATAGACGGAAACATACTTGATTTCTTTTATGCAGCCCTATATATCTGTATGCTATATAAGCATACAGATTTTTATACACGTCAAATATTAAGCTGAAATCTAATTCAAGCAAAAACATGCTTAAAATTACTGAAATCACACTTCCAGGAATTATTTTCCATAGCGGCCATGTATCCAGTTTTTTTAATATCCCTGTATAGGATTTTATTTGTATGATACAAACATCTCTTAGCATACTAAATGTAGTTGAGCTTGTACATTTATAACTAAAAAAACCAAACATCTTTAAGCAATTCATACTCATTCTCAGTAATGGTTATGAATTCTTTTGTGTAGTCCTGTATAGGGTCTGTAAAATTTATGCACACCATGTAGTACGCAAAAATTTACTTAAACTTAAAAACGCATTCTATAACTGAAAATGCACTTTCAGCATTAATTTTTAATAGCTAACACGTCGGATACAGTATTGTATCAAAATATTTTATGTGTCCCTGTAAATGAGCGCTAAATGAAATGAAAACCATATTCGAATGCAAGCATCTTGCAGTAAATCGAATTAATCTGTATCTATTTCGTCATCTTTGAAATAATATAATTTAATCGAAATACGCTACAAACAGTTTTTCCTCGTAGACCATATATAACCAAGCTCTGTTGTCTGACTCCGTAAATAATTGTTAAATGCTCATGTTGTACAGAAAGTAGGCTTAGGACACCTCAGAATTCATATCGATTTCATTATATTTGTGACAGAGTAATATCAATCAAATACGCCGCAAACGATATTTCTTCATGGGCTATAACATAACGGAATACTTTTGAGTCCCCTATACTTGTACTTTAAGCGTTACACATAACATAGTCTATAGTAACCATTTTAAAGTGTATCTCAATGTACATAAATTTAATTATGTTTAAGATTGTGTAACATTATTAAAATACACCCTAAATGATCCCCCCCCCCCCCCCCCCCATAGACCATAATGTAACGGAATACTTTTGAGTGCATCCGTAAATGAACCCTGAATGATACATACTTCATTTTAAATACCGAACATACCATGATGATTTTGAATATCGTATATAAATTACATGGCAATCCGACTACATTTACGCTAGTTAGAACACGGACAGACAGACGGAAGCACAAACCCAACTCATAAACACTTTACAACTTTCTTGGAAAGTGTTAAAATTGAAAAAATGCAATGAAAATAAAAGTATTTTAGTGTTATTTAGATTACGAACAGCTACAAAAAAATTGTTATCTGACTGCATCATTTAAAAAATATTTAGTGTGCAGAAATCCCCCCCCCCCCCTACACACACACATGAATTTACTCCTATGCACTTAAAACTTCAAATTGTTAAAACTCCTTTATGTTTTATAACATGCTTGTAAAAATAATCCATAATATAAATTTTCTTCCGCCTGAAAATTTCACCAAACTTTTTTCCCTCCTCCTTATTACTAACATCTTACAAAGTTTTGAATATTTGGAAAACTTTATTTTTTCTGTCTCATTTTTTAGTGCTAACAACAATAAATTGTGTACTATATCTATAAATGATTACGCTGGGATTTAGATGTGTACCCCCTCTCCTCAAAATTTGTATTTCCCGTTCTCCCCCCCCCCCCCCCCACCCCTCTACAGTACAAAATATACAGTTTATTTGTTTAACTTTTTCTCTCCTAATTTTATGAACATCTTATTTTTAACATTCAATATTATTTAGCTTTTATAAATCTCTTGAAAAATTCATGTTCTAAAAAGAATTCCCACAAAAGATAGTTATTTTAGAATATTTGTTCCTGATATATTTTCCCCCTTATTCAGTATCTCCCCCTTGATTTTAAATGAAATTGCATTATGTGAAATAAAATAGTTTTTATACTGCACTAATTTCAATTTTATGTTTGTAAAAGCTGTAAAATGAACCTAAAAATGAAAAAAAAGAAACATATCTAAATAAAATATTCATTTATTTTCTGAAAGTCAAATGTTTTAATTTTTGCACTCTTGTCATAAACAGATTAAAATTCTTTTTACCGCTTTTAACGTTATCGAGTACGACTTTGATCTACACTAGTAAAGCGAAGACAATTGCAAAAAAAATCCCTTAGACCTGAAACCTACTGGAAATTATCACATGTAGCGCTCAGCCGAGGGGGGTGGGGGGTTGGAATCGTGCCAGATAATTGGCCATTTGCTGATTGGAAGAGTTAGCTTGTCAATCATTTGAATTTAGACCATCCTTTCAATTCAGTTAAAATGCGAGCGGCCATCTTGTTTTCATTTCGCCTATGACTGCAGTGTCCTCTTAATTTTCAAACTCAAAACGCGTCCTATGCATTGTTTTGATTTTACAGTGATTTTTACAAAGCGTTAGCCTTTTAATTATAAAAAAAAAGTTCTCTACAAAGAATGGAATAAATCAAATTAGGGTGTCCTAGAAAGATTGAGATGTGCTTTGTTTTTAGGTGCGTTCGTAATTATATAAATACGTAGCACCTATAGTCGTCGTTCAGTCCGTCTGTCTGTCCGTCCGCATATAACAGAGCAAAAACTACCCGACGAATGATTTGAAATTTTTAATATATAATTGCTGCAAAATTTTGTCGAGCCATTTCCAATTTTATGAAAATCGGATGTATAGTTTAATTACAGGGACAGTCAAAAGTTTTTCTTTACATTACGGCCAATGGGAAAAATTATTGCAAGTGAATTTTAATGATGTTACAGACTTCCGAATGGTCTGAAATTTTTAATATATAATTGCTGCAAAATTTTGTCGAGCCATTTCCAATTTTATGAAAATCGGATGTATAGTTTACTTACAGGGACACCCAAAAGTTTTCCGTTACATTACGGCCAATGGGAAAAAATTATAGCAAATGCATTTTAATGATTTTACAGCCTTCCGAATGGTCTGAAATTTTAAATATATAATTGCTGCAAAATTTTGTTGAGCCATTTCCAATTTTATGAAAATCGGATGTATAGTTTAATTACAGGGACACCCAAAAGTTTTCCGTTACATTATGGCCAATGGGAAAAAATTATTGCAAATGCATTTTAATGATTTTACAGCCTTCCGAATGGTCTGAAATTTTAAATATATAATTGCTGCAAAATTTTGTCGAGCCATTTCAAATTTTATGAAAATCGAATGTATAGTTTAATTACAGGGACAGTCAAAAGTTTTCCGTTACATTACGGGGAATGGGGTAAAAATTATTGTAAGTGCATTTTAATGATGTTACATACTACACTTATGCAGACACTGCTTATTACTACACTTATGAAGCGCAAAAAAATATACATTCAGTACAATATGGGGTGCAAAAAATAATTATAAAACTAGTTATAGTACGAACGCACCTCATTTGCCACGTTTGACGAGCAATTTCCAACTTGTTTAACTTGTTGGAGACACGTAGGCTATCTAAAGCACAAAAGCGACATTTTAAATTTTTATACGATCCCTGGATCCTATAAGTTATAACTAGAAAAATTTTCACCATGTTCCGACAACTAAAACAATAAAAACTTGATCCATCCGATGAAATTTTGTAATTTCTGGCATTAAAAACTAAGTGACTATATAAAAATTCAGAAACCGTAGTTGAATATTTTAAATGTAAAAATAAGGAAATTGGAAAAAATTATTATATTACTAGAAAGGTAGCCCGTCAAAAATGACGGAAATTTAGATATAAAGATATATACAACTCATGTGCAAGACTATGAGTTTTCTCGTTTGTTCCGCAGTGATAGATGAAAATAACACATTTTAAGAACGAAACATATTTATGAAAAACTGTGTACAGTAGAAGACCACTAATCTGCACAGTTTGGTTCCAAGTGTTCTGCAGATTTGAGGATTTTTGCGGTCATGTCTATTCAGTCTTTGTTTACATTTTTTTTTAAATTCATATATTGGACAATTTAGATTGTTAAGCCTTAAAAATAAATAAATTACACACTTGAAGTAAGGTAAAAACTATTAAATTATCATATACGATTTCATGAAATGGTATTATATGGTATTATATGTGTCTGCTTCACGATCTTGGTTACGACTTTGGCAAAATTGGCTACAACTTGTCATAATTCTAATAGTGTGGGCCTCTCTCTATAACAAAAAAGTAATCAGTTTTTAGTAAAATTTCTGATATAAAGTAGTTTTCAAAAACTTGTGTAAAATTGCAGACCGTTCTCATATTATGCCAGTCCTGGGAATAATATTTCTAACACTGAAGAGTTTCCATGTATATGTGGAATTTAGGAAAGCTTCTCTAAAAGAAAGGTCCTGAAATGACATTGTAATTCCTCTAACTTCAAAGTTTAATTGGGTCCTGATGTTGTTTACTGAAATCTAATAAATACAGTTATTTTGAATATTACAACAGAATTAAACAACTAAACTTATTTAACTTAAACTCGCTGTTACTTCCCGATGTTATTTTTTAGTATTAAGAAAGAAAATTATTAAATTTTTCAAATCATGCACATTTATAATTTTTTTCCGTCTTTAATAACTAAATAATGAAAAAATATGCTTTTGTTCTGATCTCATAAATATGACAATAAAATAATGTAACTAAGAGACATTGCGAAATTAAATCGGAACAGATGTCATATTCGCCCCATATTGGGGCGATTTTTTTCTGTCGCCAATATCATATAGGCAACAGGTACTTAACTTGCGCCAAAGTGCTTGATGTGGTAACCCGGATTATGTTGTTTATGCTGTTGATGTTTTCGCCAAATTGGCAACCGAAAAAAATCGCGCCAATATGGGGCGAATATGACATCTGTACCATTAAATCTTTGTGATTTAAACCATAAACGAATGATACCGCCACCATTTTACCTACTATGACGTCATTAGAATATTGACCATTGATTGTTGGAGAACTTACTTTGTGAAGGATTACCTCAATGGTTTAATATTTTTTACGGTTCACGATGAATGAATCACTTGTGTTTGATTAGGTTTATGGAATGAGATATTAAGCCGTGAACCTAATTTCAACTAAAGTTATCCAAGGATATATGTATTTTTAATCGAAATTAAAAACAAAGCTTTGATATCGAAATAAAAAGTTTTAGTTTGTATAATTGGTTATTTCTGTTAATTATTTATTTAGGTACTTTTCCAGTATAGCGCATTTAAAAAAAAAGCTTGGCGTAATTCGGGCATTAGAAAGTGAGATATGTTGCCAAAATATACAGCTATGAAAACAAATCTAATGAACTTTTATTTTTGTTTATATATGCACTTATATACATAAAAAAATCGTTTCTAAATATATATATTTTTTTTATATACAAATTACGGCACAGATTTCAGATATGAACCGGGATACCTATGGCGCTAAAATGGTGTTATTTTGCCGGTTATTGTTTTTAATTTATTAATAAATTGTTTATTTACTTTTATTTTCTGTTTTTAAATTATATAAACTGTTTTGTTCTATAGTTATTATTCAAACTTTTATTTATTTATAGTTATTTCCTTTTCAAAATGATAGCAAATAATTTAAAAATATATAAGTAACTGGTATTCGAAAGCGAGATTTCTGACGAATTGGCGTCAGAGAAAAATCACGCCAACTCCGATGCGTATATGACATCTGTGCAAAAATTACTTCTGTTTCTTTATAAAAATGGGTAAATAGCTTTTTTTTTACATTAAATAAATTGTATACATGTGCAAAAAATTGCTTGTGTGTATGAAGCAGTAAATAGGTTGTCAGAAAATACGTTGGCAAACTTCTTTCTCGCCAAGAAACTTTTCGAAAACTCCGAAGTATTGTACGTACATAAGCAATGATTGCTAGAAATGCATTTTTAATTATGATATGCGCTTTTATGTTTCGCTACATTTATGCATACTATACCGTGTGTATAAATGCTACAGTTCATATGCAGGGCCACACAAAAGAATTCGTAAGGGTTACTGAGTATGAGAATAAATTGTTTAAAGGCGGTTTTTAAAGGAGTTATGCAGTTTTAAGCTGAACTGCATTTAGATTACTAAGAAATGTTTGTAGAATATAGATAAAATGATATACAGGGTCACGCAAAGAATTGGATACATAACCATCTATGGATGATAATATCTGGAAATATGATTTCAGCAGCTTTAAAAGTAGTTTAAATTAAATTTTAGATAAAGAGTGGCATGTAATAATGGTACTATGGGCTATGGACGGTAACTGCTGAAATCAATTTTTAAAAACATTTATGCGTTTTCTAAAATGTTTACTTATTTACCTTATTTCCTTAAATAATGGAGTTTTGTTAAAGCATTCAGGATGTGTTGGAAAGTGTTTCATATTCTATGCTTAACGGATGATTTTTCTTTCTTCTTCAGTCTTATTTTGCATTTATTTTATTCTTAATTTTAGTCTTATACTGCTTTATAGAAACTTTGACACAGTTGTCATATATACCCCATATTGGAGCGATTGGCACAAATGTCATATTCGCCCCATATTGGCGCGATTTTTTTTCGGTTGCCAATTTGGTGAAAACATCAACAGCATAAACAACATAATCCGGGTTACCACATCAAGCAAAATAACGACACTTTGGCGCCAGCTAAGTACCCATTGCGTATATGACATTGGCGTCAGAAAAAAATCGCGCCAATATGGGGCGAATATGACATCTGTGCCGAGCGACTTTTACCGACGCCAATTTGGCGAAAACATCAACAGCATAAATAACAACATCCGGGTTACCATATAAAGCGAAATAACGACACATTGGCGACAGTTAAGTACCCGTCGTGTATATGACATCTGTGCCGAAACTTTAATATTTAATGTTTAAACTCTTCGCTCCACTCACCTTGCATATAGTATAAACTATAACACAGATAGCGCAAAATAATAGACAGTTTGATACTTTTCCACTGTAGGGGCTTTGGCGATTTTAAAAAAAAGTTTGGTGTAATTTGGGCATCAGAAAGTGAGATTTGGGTACTTTTCCTTTATGCGGATACCATTGTCGCCAAGCGTAATAGTTTGCGCAAAATGAAAATCACGTGAATTGAGGAGGCATTTGAAAAATAAAAGAAAAAATATTGTCGTACTAAAGTGAGCATTTAAAAAATATAACATTTGAAAATTCCAGACTTTTGCGAACTATTTCATTAAATCACAAATATATACTTAAAATAATTGAACAAATAACTGTTATAAAATAAAGCAATAAAATAAAACTCATATTAAACTGCTGGCATAAAATTACAAATATCTTTTAGCATTTTGAAATAATTGGCGCATTAGCATAAGTTTTCCGTTATACGGACAGCATGCCAAAATGTATGCTAATGCGCCAATTATTTCAAAACGTGAATCACGTGAATGATTATTGTTTAACCTTAATCTTGGAAAGCTTTTTAATCTGCTATTAATCGAATTAAAAATGCTTTTTTTTTTTATAAAGTTGTAGTTTACTTTTACTGCTGATGCTGAGATAGATTTTATCATTTGGCAATTACCAGATGGTGAGATAGTTGTAATAAAACTGTTTCAGGAATTTGGAATTCTGCATAATAAAAGATTGTGTTCAAAAAATCATGAAATGAAATTATGGATGAGTTCTGGAAATCCGAAATTGAGTTGTAGCTTACGATCATGCGAAGAAACCGTAGGAATACGACAAAAAACTTGGTTTAAAGGATCGCGGGTGACTTTTCTTAAAGCTTTGAGGTTTATATATTTATCATGTAAAGAGTTGACATCGATTGAGTTTTGGAGCTGCAACTTGATATGAACCACAACACAACAGTGGAATGGAATAGTTATTCGAGAGAAGTTTATGCAAATCTTTATGTTCACGACCAAATAGAAAAATCGGTGGACCTAATAAAATTATAGAAGTAGATGAAAGTCTTGTATTATTTTTACAGATTGCCGGAAAGGATATAAAACAGATGAACTGCTAAGTGCTGGTTATGATCATTTCACAGTAAATCACAAATACAATTTTGTCGACCCTAATACTGGATGTCATACTCCAAATGTTCAGAGAATATGGGGCATCGCAAAATGGCGCAACAAAAGACATCGGGGAGCTGTTCGTCATCATTTAGAGTCGTATCGCATAGATTTTATGTGGCGACGCCTTCGTTCAAAAAATGAAATGTTTACTGCAATGCTGAAAGATATTTATAATTTTATGGCAGCAGTTTAATATGATTTTTTATTTTATTACTTTATTGTATAACAGTTATTTGTTCACTTACTTTAAGTATATATTTGTGATTTAATAAAATAGTTCGTAAAAGTTTGTAATTTTCAAATGTTATATTTTTAAAATGCCCACTTTACTATCGAGAATGTTTTTCTTTTATTTTTCAAATGTTTCTATTCACGTGATTTTCATTTTGCGCCAACTATTGCACTTGGCGACAATGCTGTCCGTATAACGAAAAAGTACCGCATACATTTTGGCATGGTGTCCGTATAACGGAAAAATATTGAGATTTGTTGTCAGATCATATAAACAGCTATGAAAACAAACTTGATGAGCGTTTTTTTTTATATGTTTATTTTATATGTATATTATTCATGTTTTTATGTACAAATTACGGCACAGATGTCATATTCGCCCCATATTGGCGCGATTTTTTTCTGACGCCAATGTCATATACGCAATGTATACTTAGCCGGCGCCAAAGTGTGGTTATTTTGCTTGATATGGTAACCCGGATGTTGTTGTTTATGCTGTTGATGTTTTCGCCAAATCAGCGTCGGAAAAAAAAACGCGCCAATATGGGGCGAATATGACATATGTGCCCAAATTACATCTGTTTCTGTATAAAATTAGAGAAACGGCTTTTTTAATCGTATAAATAAATCGTATAAATATCGAAAAAAAATGCGTGTGTACATAAAATGAAGCAGTGAATAGGTTCCCGGAAAATGTTGCCAAATTTCCTTTTTCGCCAACGCACCTATACTGGAAAAGTACCTAAAGCACATTAAAATCGCGCAGTTAGGAGCTCATAAAGTACAGCGTCGTCTATTGGCGGTTATTTTATTAGTAGCATCGGGAGGAAGATGTAAAGATGTACTTTAAATTCTCACCCATAGATTTTGAAAAAATATCTTAAAAGAGCGGAGTTTAAATTTAAATTTTGGTGACCTCCTTTATGAAAGATTAATAGTTTTAAATGGGAATTTCACCAAATCAGCCAGCTATTTCCAAGTTGACCAACATTTGGCGCTACTATGGTAACCATGCATTAGTATTTTTCAACAATTACTCATTTCAATGAGGTGGTCCTACCGGAATCGTGAGGGACACACAGAGACTTGGATTTTATATAAATAGATTAACCTATTGTGTTACAGATAAAAACTAAAAAGCACTTTTTAAATTATGCTCACATACATTTAAAACATCTTTCGTTGTCTACACTTTTCTATGATCATTGCAAAAGTTACAGATGACCGTATGCGTCACCACTGCTCTGTGCATAGCTCTAAAACTTATGTATAAAGAGTTGTTTTTTCATAACATAACACAAGTAAAATATTGTGTTGAAGTGATGGTTTCGTACTGATCAGGTACTTTTTCATTAAGTATATTAATAAAATATAGGAGAATGAAAGAGATAATCTAATTTATTTAAAGATACTATAATACCTAATAATAAGGATTTAACAGTACCAATTAACTTCAATGGGGTTTCCATTAGAAAATACTAACAACTAAGTTTTACTGTATGCAAAGATACCAGCTGGTAAAAGTTCTTCTAATAAGAGAATTTGTAATTTCAAATAATCGCTCTCAGATTTTTCAGTAATGTTACATAAGCTTTTTCAGGTACAAATGAGAACTTGCTTCTGATTTTATGAAAAGCAATCATAACCATTACAGAGAATTAAAAATTGTTCAGTTCTCTGTCTCTCAGGGTACATATTTTAATAACAAATTTGAATATTTTCTGCTGGAACATTTATATGTCTTGGTGTAATTTCAAATTTTTCACAATATTTCAATTCAATCTAACAAATTATGATTTCAATAATACATTACTCCTTTTTAACACTGACCAACATAGTTGAAAAGTGTTTAAGAATTCGGTTTGTCTGTCCATGCTCTAACTCGTGTAAATCAGTGGTGTAGTCGTAAAAAAAACAGAGGGCATACGTTCTAAGCAGAGGGTATACACTCAAGGTAGAGGGTATACCCTAGTGTATATATACTATAGCTTTCTTGAGAAACAGAGGGTATACGGTGTTCCTTAAAAAACCCAGAGGGTATACGGCGTATACCCCCGTATACCCTCTACTACATCCCTGGTGTAAATATACTTCGATTGCCATGATGCAATTGATATATGTTATTGTGTATCACTATGGCATGTTCGGTATTGAAAATGAAGTGTGTAGCATTGATGGTTTATTTACAGGGACACTCAAAGCAATTCCTTTACATTACAGTCTATGAAGAAAAATCGTTTGTGGTGTATTTTAATGATATTACACTATATTAAACATATTGAAATTGATATTTATCAGTGAAGTGTAGTACAAGGTTCTTACCACAAATCACAGTGAGCACAGAATTTATCGTTTATTTACAGGGACACTCATAAGAATTTGGCTACAGAAGAAAATGAACAATAATTGAACTATTGAAGACTGTGAACAATAATTGCTGGAAGCGCGTTTTCAGTTGTGGTATGGTTTTTAAATTTATTATTTTAAAAATATTACTTGGTGTGTATAAATTCTATAGATTGTGTAAAGGGCTGCACAGAAGTTTTTAACAACATCCGTTTATTGGTGGAAATTGCTGAATGGAAATTTTCAATTGTGCTATGCGTTTAACTTTTAGCATACTATGTATTACATATCTATAGATCACACACAGGGATGCACACAAAAAAAAAAATCGTATATTTTCCCGACTATTCATGGTAATAGTAAAAATTGGGTTTTGAAATGCATTATGCATTTTCCAAATTGTTCATTTAGACATCATCTTTCACCTTAGTAAACTGTGAAGTTTTGATATAGTATTCTGAATATGTTGGAAAGGGTTTCATAATCTATGCCGTATACATGCTTTTTTGTTCTTGTTGATTAATGTGTTTTGTTTTACTTTGTGTTTATTTAAATTTACCCCCCCCCCCCCCCCCCCTCCTTCAACAACAATAATTTTTGGGTTTATTTTTTGTCTTTTTATATTTAACATCTGATTTCATATTCAATTAATTAAAAAAAAGTACAGTGATTTTAAATACGTAGCGTTCTGTATTTAACGATGATACAATAAATGTAAATATGACAAAGCAATATGACATAATTTGAGCATCTATTCAAAGTCTTGAGAACAAATAGGAAAATATGTAAATTAGTGACTTTGACTTATGTAATAAAACTGGTGCTTCCTTTTTATAGCAGCCTTGGAAAAAAGTTTTGACAAACAAAAGAAAATTTTGCAAGCCAACTTCCAACTTCTCCATGTACACACACACACACAAAAAAAAATTGTTCATTATTTATAGCATTTAATACACACATAAAGAAAGAGGCAATTTATAAGCATATTCATGCAAAAGCAATTTATTTAACATATACATGAGCCAGCAATAACAGCCAGATAGAGAAAACAAACTTTGCAAGAGAATGAAACATGCACTTTGTGTATTCTTTTCACTATTACATAAAAATAAGCAATATATTTCATCTATACATAAGTAATATCATACTTACACTATTTATTTGTTACATATATACTGCATCAATTTATTACACACATACATACATACAAAAGCATTTTAAAACAAACAAGTATAGCATTCTGAATTTGAATCTATTTGTAATATTTAGAAACAGCAATTCTTAATCATGAATTGCACCAAGGCTGCTATAAAACTCAGTAACTTATTAATATTTTTATTTTCATTCTTTGTCATATGCATAATTTTTTTTAAAAAGTGTAACAATATTAATTTTTAGATTTGAGAACAGTTTTAAATGGATGAAATAGCAGAAATTTATTTGTCGAGACAAATGGAATGGCCGCTAATTTCTGTGAAATTCCTACTTGTATTGAGCACAATTTACCTATGTGTGAAAGCATTTTATTCTCTTGTTAAAATGAGGAGAAAAAAAAAAAAAAAAAAAAAATCAGGAACATAGAGTAATGAATCAGACATGACTAAAATTAACAAATATCGAATCAAACATGAGAAAACTACACTTTTTTAAGCAGGTACATTATTTGTATCAGTGATACAAGTCAAGTCAGGCCCCGATCATGACTAATTGGGGCCCTGAGCAAAGGTAATTTTGGGGGCCCCATTCGAATCGTTGCAACGTTATTCAAATAGAACTGATGGTCATGTATAATGCATAAACAATATTTTTGCACCTTGGATTTTAAATAGAAGAAAATTCTTAGCTTCGTCAGTTCTAAATTAAGTACCTTAATTAATAAAAATACTCTTATTTTCATAATACAGAGCAAAACTCTTAAAAAATCTTTAGCAACTTGTTATATTAGTTTAAGATGAATTTAATAACTTCACTTATGGAAGAGTGTCAAATATTGTAAAACATAAATATGCGTTAATTAAGATACTTTCTTTTACATCTTTTTAAGTTGTATTACACACAACATAATATCAAATCAAATACATTCTATTTCACAAACAGAAAATGTTTCTTCAATCAACCTAAAAAGATGATAATTCTGAGTTTGTTTTTCACTCAATTCGTTATTTAACTCAAAATTAAAATTAAAAAAAAAAACTTTGATTACGGAAGAATATGTATCTCATGACAATTAGAACTGATTATTTGAACCACCAATTGGAAGAAGGGAATAAACGCCAAATTTTGGCAAAATTTTCACCACCAACAGTCAATTCTAAACAGTGTTATAGTCGTAAAAAAAAGCAGAGAGTATACTTTATAGGCAGAGGGTATACGTTGATGTCATGAACATTCATAGATAAGGTATAAGCTAATGCTTTATTTGAGAAACAGAGGGTATACTTAAAAAAATCCAGAAGGTACACAGGTACCTGTATACCCTCCACTACATCCCTGATTCTAAATCTGACATTAATTAATATTTATATTTATGATTTAATAATTGTCAACTAGAGAAATTTTAAATGGAATTTATAATCTATCAAATACTTATTTTGACATTTATGAGAATCTATCCTTTAACATAATAATTTTAATTTGATCTATATGCTCTAAATCTCACAACTGTCAAATATGAGGAAACTTATTTAAATTTATAGCTTAATTAATCATCTAATGTTTATTTTAACTGAAGTTTATGATGAGTTATGATTTTAAGTACTTATTTCAAAATAAGCATGTCAATCAACTTCTAATTTAGTACATTGCTTTCATAATCTTTAATACTCATTAAGGGTTCTAATGATTTGAAGTGCTACTTGGAGCAGACATAGAATTTGATTTAGCAAATGAGAGGAAAAATATACTAAATGAAAAAAGTTTATAAAGCATCTTATTAATTTTATAATATATATGTATATAGTAACACAGTATAACCTCAAAAATACTGCATCATCAGGTCTGAGACTAAGCTAAATTTTTTAAAATTCCGGATTTCTGAAGGAATATCAAAAATATTTCCTATGTGACACACACACAAAAAAAGGGAAAAATAAATATTTTCTATGTTACAAATAATAATTAAAAAAAAATCCAATAAACAGTAAAGTCATTTCCTTCTCATGTAACATTTAATGTTATTTGTTTCAACTATTTTGACCATTCTTTAACAAGTTTTTCTTGTATTTTATACAAGTAAAGAATACCTATTTTGCAAATACAGTCTTGTTTCTTTAAAGGGGATATTAATTCTACTGTCAAATTTATGCATTTTTCTAGTGATACCTTTTCTGTCGGTTCCCTGATCTCGTCCCCTGAGCTACTACTAGCATTATTGCTGGTTCCATTGCAACCATATATTTCAACCTCCGAGTTTTTTTTTTTGGACTTCCTGTTGTTCAAGGAATTAATCAGGTTTGACATATAAAGAAAACCGCATTCTTCTTAGTCTATTATTTATTTTTCACACTTTTACTTTCGAACTCAAAGTTTTTAATTTGCAAACAATTGATATTTTTCTTTCTCCAGTAACTTTAAAGTGTAAAAAAAGGGGAAGGGAAAAAATGACTTTGATGCCGGATTTTTGAAGTTGCCAGATTTCTGAATTTTTGAGGTCATACTGTATATGTATAATTAAAGAAACTGAAAGATTTAACTGAGTGCATAATATATCACATGCATTTTTTTCAGAATTCAGCCTATAAATTGAAATAAATGTGCTAAACTGACTCACTGTTAATTGCAAGAATCTGTTATTTTATTTTATTTTTTCCCCAGTATGAATTAAATTAAATAACAAAACAAAAATTAATATGTTTTGTTTGTACCACAAAATAAAAATACACTATTTATTTTATCAACCTAAAAGTGATTATTCACCTTTATTTTACAATACTTCATTTTTTCAAGCAAAATTTTTTTGCAGTTAAATAAAATAGAAAATCTCAAAAGCACAGAAAAAAAAAAAAAAAAACTACTTTATAAAGGTTTCACATACTATTAGCCACACTCCCAATAACCAAAACAAAAAGGTGCCCTTTCCCAAATTTTCTAAGATTTAGAAACATAAGTATATTTTTGTACAAATTAATAAGGTATGTCAGATGCAAATAAATTTAAAACATGGATTTAACACATAAATTTAAAACATGGATGCAAATAAATTTAAAACACAGAAATTCTTATTCAAACTTTTAAACATGTTATAGTATTTCATGTTTATAGTATTACTTTTTTTTTTTTTTTCTTTTTTGCTTGTAAAAATCAGCCTTATTCAATAATGAATTTTATAATATTTCAAATTTAAGGCATACAGCCAACAGAGTGAAAAAGTGATCAAGCCGAAACTCGAACTTGGGTCATCGGTATAGTGCACCGACGTTCTACGAACTGAACCACTTGGAATCAGGGATGTAGTGGAGGGTATGCGGGGGTATACGCCGTATACCCTCTGGATTTTTTTAAGGAACACCGTATACCCTCTGTTTCTCAAGAAAGCTATAGTATATACACTCCAGGGTATACGCTCTGCCTTGAGCGTATACCGTCTGCTTAGAGAGTATACCCTCTGTTTTTTTTACGACTACACCACTGCTTGGAATGATACCCAGCCTGGCACTTCTCATTATCATATGTTGGCAAGGCTACAACTGCAGCACAAGGTGGAATATTTTTCTGTGAGTCACCGACTCTGGGGCAAACACGAAATTAAAGAGTCCAGCATCAATGAAATTGGATAAATCTATATATTTCTTGGAATTTTTCCTTTAGAAAATTTCTCACGCCTTGCATTCAATAATATTTCAAATTTTAATTGCTTAAAAGGTGTACAGCAACAGAGGGGTAAAAAGAAATTCCGTCTTGTGCTGCAGTTGTAGCCTTGCCAACATATGATAGTTAGAAGTGCTAGGTTGTGTATCATTCCAAGTGGTTCAGAGAAATTTTCTACAGCAAAATTTCCAATAAATATATAGATTTATTCAATAATGAATTCACGAGTAAAAACAACAACAAAAAAAAGATTTATCTTGTTGGCAGATTTTATTTGTGTGTTAAGATTAACAAATACTCCATTTTTTTAACATTACCTTCGTGCTTAATACTTCATACATCAATTATTTCATACTTAGTAGTAAGTATGCAAGGATATTTAAGTTAACTTATCTCAGAGTTTGGAGTGGTAGGTCCAGAATCAGAATTGCCTGTTTATGCTTCAAAATATTTGAAGTTTACTCATCTGAACAAATTAGAAGTTTGGGCATGCGCACAATCTATATATTTAAAACACTAAGCGATTTCTTTCGACAGTCCGTGAGAAGGAACTACTGCATCAAATTACACCAATCTTTTTTTTTAAATGAAAGATATTTGGCCACAGATTTGTTATCGTACATTCGTTTGTTGAAATACTTTATTAATTAACCGTAATTTTAAATTAAAATTCTACAGTTACAGTTCACAGTATATAAGTATAAGTACAACTCTGCCTTTGGAGTGACGCGCTGCACATGCACGAAGACTCGCTCAGTTGAACTATCACATTACAGGTTGAAGTTGTTTTAAGTTCGTCTGCTATTCGATCTTACTATAAACTAGCTTTTCTTTCTTTCACAAAGTTAATATTATTCGGTTCTTTGAGCATTATTAACAATTCAAAAATTTACAGTGTCGATATTAAGAGTTAGATACGGGTTATTTCGTGATTGCCATATTGTTTTGGTCATATCACATACAGAAGATAAACACAGTGATTTGAGGCTAAAAATTATATCTGTCTTATGAATTGCCAATAGTTACAGACGAAGATTGGGAAATTAGCATGTTAAATTGCAGCTGCTTCTTTGAAAAAGTAAGATATCAAATATTAAAGCACAAAACTATTTCTTTAAGATCAAAACTCAAATTCCAGACAATTGCGTATGCGTCAACTGTTTTTCAAACCTCTTCAATTTAGAAGGAACGACAATGAGTTCCCGTAACGTAGTGGGTTAACACAACAGTTTAAAGTTCAGAACTTTTGTAGCGGGCGCAGGTTCGAACCCAAGCCGGGCAAAATGTGTAATATTTTTTGTTGATAATTCATTTCTGTAATGACATATTTTATCAGGAAGAGAAGTTTTAGGATTTTAATTTTATTATTATTATTTGAATGCTTTTATAGTTAAATAAATTTAACCTTCAATAATATTTTGAAAAAAATACTGATTTTATATTTAAAATATTTAAGCTAAAATATTTTGCATGTCATTATCAATTAAATAAATTGAGCTGATCTATAATTTTCATTATATTTTCTGACCATTATCAAGAATGTGTGTGTGTCAGAAAGAAAAGTTTGTCATTCTTTTCCGTAAAAAAATAAAACGGAAAGAAAGAAAAATATTCGTATAAGAGCTATAAAAGAAATTACTTTGATATCCAGGTTTAATATTTAAAAAATGTATAAAAATGTAAAATAAAATATATATTATAAATCATTAGCTGCATCAAGTTTCAAATTTAGGTTTTTAGTGAATGAGACAGATAAAAATAAAATTCATTGCAGCTTTTAATCATCCTGTAGTTAAAAAAAGAGGCCGTAGTAAGTAAAAATAAATTCTCTACCCGGCATTTTTAAGTAAATATCTGATAAAAAGCAAGCATAATTGGTTGTGAATTATAAATTTAAAATTCTTTCACTTCATTGAATAGGTTAGACTGATAGCACCATCTATCGCCTTAAAGAAATAGGAATCACTTATGCAATAAATTCATCACGTCATTCATCATTCAATAATCAATTTAAAAGCAACTAATTAAAAATTCAAGAATTTTTCTGATGAAACATTCAAGTTATTTATTTACTGTCAAATTTTGACGGGCACTATCTAGTAGTTAATAAGTTTGTAACTTGCTTTTTAAATTATATTTAAAAAATAAATGGATTTAATAAATAAAAGTAAATGAATTTAATAAATAAAAAAACATACAATACTAATAATAAACAAATTCATTTCTTTGTTTACATTTTTAAAAAGTAATTTCAATGTAATAATGCAATTAAGATTATAATGAATGCTTACAATATAGTAAAATATTAAAATAATTAAGTAATAAACTAAAATAATAAAAATTAAGATAATTTTAAAAAATGATGAAATTATTAAAAGTAAAGGTCAAATAAATAATTAATAATGTATAGTTAAATATGCATAATAAAGATGAGATACATTTATCTTGAATTATTCAATGGAACTTGCCTCATACAGGTACCCAACTAACTCACATGAAAATCATAAAATAAGGAAATTTTATTTCAGATTTAGCAGACTTAATAACTAAAAAAGCTTCACATAAATATATTTGGTAAAAAGATTGTGATTACCAGTGATATCAGCAATATCTTGAATTTTTTTAGAAATTAATTTATACTTCCTCCATGAAAAAACATGAGTTCAGTCATATTAACAAGAATTACACATTAAAATACCTACAGAATGATATAAAAATAAAAAGTCGGTAATTTTATCCATACATCTGAACGGAAAGTTTCATTGTTTATATCTGCGATGATGTGTGGATTTTAAGCATTTGTGGATTTGAAGGAGTCTACTGCATAACCAAATGAGCAACACAATGAGAGGCTACTGTACTACTATATTTACTGTTATCGATTTTATGGACTTGCATCTTATAATATACACACATATTCACCTATAAAAATTTTCAATACATGTGACAGATATAGTTCCTTTTTTCAACAAATGAAAATAACAGTGACTACTGAAAAATCTTCCATATTCTGATTCATCTAATACTTATTCCATTGATGCAAAATTTGATAGTGTTTAATTATTATTTGAGCAAAAATGAGAGAGATTGAACAAAATACATAATATAGTAAAACTTCCATAACAAAAACTCCCAAATAGTAAGCACCTCTATTCAGCAAACACTTTTTGAACGCTCATATTTATATGATTTAACCTCTGAATAGTGAATAACAGACAAATTCTGTGATTTGAGGTGTCCGATAATCAGAGGTTTTACAGCATAGACAGGGATGTAGTGGAGGGTATACGGGAGTATACGCCGTATACCCTCTGGATTTTTTTCAGGAACACCGTATACCCTCTGTTTCTCAAGAAAACTATAGTATATATACACTAGGGTATACCCTCTGCCTTGAGCGTATACCCTCTGCTTAGAACGTATACCCTCTGGTTTTTTTACGACTACACCACTGTGCATAGACAGGTTTGTTTTTAAACACAAACAATGACTGCAATTGAAACACATACTAGAAGCTCTATTACTGAGAAGAAAAACAATTTACAGTATAACTCTAGACAGTACCAGAAACACTTGCTGGAACAACTTAAAGTTCCAGAATCTTCTAGAACATAAAAATGAAAAAAACAGGACAACAGATTACATTATTATAATTTTTTTAAATACAGCTCATTGCTTGCATCACAGAATGACGCAATGTATGTTGTGATATTTATCATAAAAGTTATCCAGTTGGGATCAGGTCATGTCCGGTTAGAGATGACACAGACTCCAATTTCAGAATACAGTGCAACCTTGATTACCGAGCTCATTGGGACCGCTAGTACCTCAGAAATCTCGGTTAATAGAAATTGTGTATAAAAACTCACTGTGCTCGCGAATTTAACATCTCTTAGTATAAAAAACAATAGAATGTTTTCAAATGATAAAAATAAACATATATAAAGTTATATTTCACAGCTCAACAAATTAAAAAAGGAAATCAACTACTAGTAGTAAATTTTAAAAAGCAAATTGAAATTTTTTTAACTATACTAGGTTAAATGTTGAAAGATGCAAAAAAAAAAAAAAAATTTAATTACATTAATTTGTTAAATTTACATTATTTACAATTAACAGGGGATTCGTGAAAGAAAGGGCAAACAGAAGAATGTCATGAAACCCAAATGAGAACAATCTCATGAAACCAAAATTTCTCTTGTGAGAGTTGCCCCCCCCCCTACTGTCGCCAGCCAAGTGGAGGGGGGGATGTAATTGTCCGATAACACGTTGCACTTGGTGTTCAATAGGCCACACGGCCACTGGAAACAAAGCATTGTTCAGTGCTGATATCTCAGGGTGCAATATTTCTTGGAAGTTGAGTGCTTTTGGGGGCAGAAGAGTCTGTAGCACGGACAATGGACTAAAAAGTGTGGTCTTTTACAATTTCCAGTGCTCATTCAAAAAAAAAAAAAAAATATATCAGACTTTGTTATTGGCTTGGTAAACAGAAACCTCAATTAATTAAAGCTCAGTTAATCGAGGTTCTACTGTATCTACAATCAGTGGCAATTTTTTTGGGTGCAGGCAAATCGACCAGGACTATTTAACATAAAGAAAATTTACTCTATCTTTACATGCATGAAAGGGAAAATACCATTTAACCTTGATTCTTCAGTTAACAGTACAACATAGCTTGCAACAGAAGATGACGATCGCTATTTACCATGCATGGGGTGAGGAAAAAAAGGTCATTTTTGTCCTTAGATTGATTTGTTCCAAAAATATTATTACAAAAATAAGAAAAGGAAAGAAAGAAGTTGAGATGACGAAACCAAAGTTGAATATGTACAATAAATAAATAAATAAATAAATAAATAAAAGAAGCTAGATAAAATATTTTGATTGCTAGTGGTGACTGCATTTGTCAAGCCCTAATCATAGAATCAAGTGAAATCGGGATTCTTGAATTTATAAATCTTTGGAAGAATGGGGGATATTCTCAAAATATAGGAGTTAAAAAAATGGGAGACTTGGCAGGTATGAAAGGTATAATATGCTAATACTAATATAATATAAATCTATATACTAATATTCTTTTAAGTTTGTGAGTAGGGTTCAGAATCACTCTACATCAGGGATGGCGAACCTATGGCATGCATACTGAACTTGGCACGTAAGAAAAGTTCTCTGGCACGCGAAAAAACTTACAGATTATATTCAGTTTATGGAGAATAATCCATTGTATGTTTTTTTTTTTAACAAAAAGTATAGTTTTGTGTAACAATTTACTTCAAAATAATCCGTTACTTTTGAATGAATTAAGATGTTATAAATTTCAATGAAAGTGCCGTGTAGCGGCATTTTCTCCCCAAACCATTGAAAATATAGGATTTTCCAAATCATTTTGCTTCTCTATCAAATTTCAAAGGTTTTAATTTTGAAAATTGAATTTTAAAAGATAGTCTGCATAGTAATACACTTAACTGACATGCTTCTACTTCAGATCAGGTTTTATTTTATTTAGGTTTAGGGTTTTAAGTTATTTTAGGTTTTAATTTTGAAAATTGAATTTTAATTGTTAGTGTAAATAATTATGTATCTATTGAACCTGCTTGAACTAAAAAATGATCTGATTCGGATGTATACAATAAAAGAAAAACTCGTTTACAGATTATTAATATGGATTTCGATGCGACATTATTGAGTAAATAAAGCATAATAAATAAGTTAGGTATCGAAAGTAGTATAAGTTTAAAAATATTTAAGTAATAAAATTCTATAAAACTTAATTATTGGATTTTATTTAAGTTAAAATGTTTCTGCCATGTTAGAATGTTGGTAGACAAAAATTTTGAAATTTTTGGCACGCATACTCAAAAAGGTTTGCCATCCTTGCTCTACATTATATATTTCATTTGCTTAATTCTAACAAACTCAATGTTATTATTATTTAATAAATAAAACCACAAACACAGTAATTCAAAATTTTATTTAGAAGAAAAAAAATCCTGTTTAGAAGTTAGTTTAAAAAATGAATTTTACACGATAAAAGAAAAAAGTCTTATTGAGCAGTTTGGTTAAATACAGTAGTCACAAAAACTACCTTCTTATTGTAGCAATCTACAACTACAGTATGGAACCATTTATCCGAAAACCAGTTATCCAGAATGATATTTCCAATTGACTGATTAAAAAAAAAATTGCCAAACATTGCCAATTTGACATGTGCATTGCTTGGAACAATACAACACGCATTATATAACTTGATACCAGCATCTAGGATTTAAAATGGAAGCATATTTATTTAGATAGTTGACATTTTAATTTTTATGCAGAGGAAATAGAAGAATTTTTGTTTGCAAGGTATTCTCATAAAATGCCTTCTTTCAAACTCTGATTAGAATCTTTGATCTTGTTTGGATATGATTTTTAGTCTGAGTCTGAGTAATCTAATAGTTAATTTGAAATCAGAAACAATGTTATAATTACTTATACTCTATCAATCTGAACAAATGCATGTTGTTTTAATGCTCATCCAGTTATCCAGAAAAACCAGTCATCCGAAATACACCTGACCCCAACTATTCTGGATAAATGGTTCTGTACTGTATTTTATTGAAAACATAGTTAACTTACATTTGTTTAAAAAACTAGCAACTACAAACTAATTTTTGAAAGTAGTCAATACTTTGCTACTTTCAGATTTTGTCAGAGGTACTATCTATCTAGAGGTCAATCTATACTTGAAATTGAAGACACAGATAAAATAAATACGGTGACTCCTTGTTATATTGAGTCTGCATACAATCAAATAGATGCGATGTAACCGAGGACATTAAAAATTAAAAAAGAAATTACATAAGAAATTGTTTTATGTTTGTCATCAAAATGTTAGTTTATACACATATTACAATTTTATCAGCGAAATTAAGAGATATATATGTAATACAAGCTTAAACTATAGCTTATTTTTTCAGGAGGCATGAAAGCAGAGCTATATATCTGAATGGGCAATATAACAAGAGACTGCTTTTGCATATAACATATTTATGCAGAACCATACACTGCATACATTTTATTTACTATTCTTATAATAATTATTGCATTGAAGCATAAAATTATGACTCATGTATTTACCAATAGACTTGATAAATTTAACTCTACAGCATACTTTTCATGTGTTAATTGTATTGAGTTTTGTTGAGAATTAATTATATTGAGTTGTCTAATTTTATAGTCTGGAAAATTACAGGAAAACAACTCAAAATGCAAAAAATAAATAAATCTAAAAACAAAACAATTCCAAATTAAGAAACTCAGTACATGAAGATCTAGCAATGAGTAAGCAGACAAGTATTACCGGAAAGAAAATTAATTTCCATCGTGCCTCAGCACTTTGTTTTACCAGCAAGTGTCAATGGAAAAATCTATGGCTTCATGTGATGCATTGCTAAACACTGCAGCTGAAATTTGCTGTAGAGATTTGCAAATTATTGAGCAAAAAAAAAAAAAAAAAAAAAAAAGAAAAAAAAAAAAAGAAAGTGATTCGAAGAATAGCACATTTATTTTTCCTGAAGTAGTGCCAATGCACGCTACAAACTATCTACATTATAGTGCACAGAGTATTTGGAGTGTACTACTTTTGATCATTGCTGGTTAAATATATGTATTTATTTATTTATGTGTGCTTCATACTAAACATCTGTTCCTGTGGGTAAAATAAAAATTCCCTAAATTTATTTCTTTGTATAATTTTAAAGGTATAGAAATAATAGTTGACAACTTTTCATTTTTTTTTTTTTTATTACAATATAATTTTGTACAAGTGTTCTTAAATTTAATATGCAGTGGTTAACATTTTTATAAGGACACTTGTGTATTTTTGAAACTTTTTGTAAAAAGTAAATACTAAATGTAAAAGAATCAATTCCAAACTTTTTTCAGATATACTCTTACTTATATATTTTAAGATTTATTGGTTATTTAAGAATTGTATCACAAACATTTTTGTAAATAACATAGTTTGTTTTGAAAGTACAAAAAAATGATCTCACATAGCAATTGGATGCACTTTGAAAATATGTTTAATGTTTTTCGAAGTATACAAACAACAAAACAATTAGTATTGTATTAAGTATTGATGAATTTATACATTTTTCCATGTGTTTTGACAATGATAAAAACAATTTTATAGCATAAGATATTTCTTCCAGTAATTAAATTTTTGGGAAGTAACACAAGTTCTTATCTTATTCTGAAATTCCCTCCACACATGGTGAAAAGGATTCACTTCAGAAGAATATGGTGGCATTTCAATAATTTCTCATCAATTGTACAGCAGCATTAAGTGAATGGTATGCTTAGGATAATTGTTCCAAAAGAATTCATGAATTTCAAACTAAAAATTTTCAACAGATATTTCGAAATTTTTGATTAGAATATTTCTGTAAGCCACAGCATCAAATTTTCCATTCCAGTGCCTGAAAAATACACTTAAACATTCACACCTTTGTCTATATGTTTGACAGTAGTAGGATTCATACAGACTTTACAAGAAAAAAATTCAAGGAGTCCAAGAATATTAAAGGACTTAATTTTTTCTTCTTTTTTCATGTATGTTGCATCCTTTTGTAATAAACATATCCCAATTCTTAATACTTCATTTGGGGAGGAAAACATTTCAAATAGATTTTATTCTATTGAAATCTAATAGTTAGTGCTAAAATTACATAGCAATCATAATCTCTATAATAATAGCCTAAGTATGTGACTGTCATCAGCAGTTCCGGGCTGACTGCTTCACTCTTTATATGCCAGGTGGCTATTTTGATACTTTCATGTTCGCCGCGCGCTGGTGATAAATTGCCAAATATTGTTCCATCGCCATCATTTCAACTATATTATATTATATTATAATATATAAAAGCACATAAATTAATATCTGAATTCTATTTTTTTTATATTAAAGGTACACATATATTAAGAGAGACTTTAAACACAATGAATACAATAAACCCAACTGGAGTGAAAAATGTATTATATTATAATGGTCCAAGTCACATGACTGTCAAACAATTACTGGCTTGCCCTTTTGCTTTTTATATACAAGGTGGCCATTCTTAATTTAAAAAAATTTTTTCGAATAAAACTACATAAAAATTGCCATGATTGCAAAGAATTCTTCGTACTTTTATGTTCGCCGGACACAAATCTCGCCAACAGCATTTTTAAACTCACCAATTAGCATTTTTATTTTTTGTATGTTAAATCAAAACAATCCTTTGATGTTGAAATTAAACATCATGGTTTACGGTATTATTTATTATTTTTCTGTATTCTTTTTTTTTTCTTAAAAGAAAAAAACAAAAAAAAAAAAAAAAAAATGAAAGTCATGAACTTTAAAAGTCTCAGTTTTAAATTAAAGTTATGTATTTTAAATAAAATAAGTAAAAGGATTATATTTTAATAATTATTGAAATACGAAAAAAATGAGACAGGAACAACGTTTGGTGATTTATCACTAGCACCTGGCTAACATAGAAACACTGATCTCTTGATTTCTCGATCAGAATCTTCCAATTTGGCGATGGATTAAGCAAGTAAATTAAATTATGAAGAAAAGTACCATGATGCAGTGCTTAGCATACATTTAAGGGAGACCAAACTGGTCGCCAAGGGCGGATAGTGTATTACAGAGCATAAAATAACATTTAAAGTAGGCGACACTAGTGTCGCCTAGTACCACGATATTGTCGCCCAGTGACAGGGCATGGTGCCGGCAACCTTTTTTTTAAACAGGTGAATAACATAAGCTTACTCTTTGACTCAGGAGAGGATAAGAATGGCAACAGATGTCATAGCAGTAAAAGAAAACACCGTATCACAGTTACAAAATGCTGTTTGTTTTGCTATCCAAGTAGATGGTTCTGATACGAAATATGGAGTTTATAACAAATCTGTTAGAGCACGATTTTTTCAAAAGAACAGGACATAGAACAATGTAACTGACTAGGAGAATGTAAATTCAGAAAGCGAGGAGCAGAAAGCATCGTGGATTTTGTCAAGGTTGCATTTGATAACTTGTGCACTGAGAATATCGCAAAAAATAAGTGGGTAAACGAAAATACAGGCAAAAACAGCTGTCTCTGTGTTCTTATGAAATAGAACTTGGGTAAAGACTAACTTTGCATTTGATGCTTTGCTCAGGTCTGACTTAACTGTGTCGGAGTTGGAATCATCAAGCAACATTTTGTCGAGTTTCTGCTCTACGCATTAAAGTGCTTGAAGAAATAGCTGGAACATAAAATCAAAGTGCCTTTTGTTTCTCTGCATATTTTGAAGTCCAGTTCGCGAAACACTTAAAAAACTTGACAAAAGCAGTACGGCACAAATTTTCTCTCATGCAAAAACATTGAGAAAACATTGTGAACCATCAACCCTACTCATCAAAAACTGAACAAACTTTCTGCTTGCGGGTTTATTGGATTATAAATAGATTTTTAAAAAGTGAACAACATCTGGCTTGCCTAATACTAGATGTTTCGATACACTTTGAAAACCTTGAGACAGATAGTCAAAGGTCTTTCATTATTACACTGCCTGATAAAAAATTGATATAGAATTTGTCAAAGAAAATTTTTTACAAATTCTTTGACGCTTATCAAAAATGGGTAAGTCCTGAGGGATACGAAGAACAGTTGGTGGAAATGAATGAAGGCACTTAGGAATCTGAAAGTGATTAGTAAATTGAAGAAAATCCTCAGAGATGTAAAAACAATTCTTTAGTTTCTACCAAGAGATGCTGGTCTGCAGTGAGAAAAGAAACTATATTGAGTTGTAAAGAATTTGTTTCTCAAAGATAGGAAGAGGATAAAGTGAGCATATCCTACAGGATAAGATGCTTTGTCAAATGCACGAAGACCAACAGAGGTTGCTAGTGCAGCCCACCTTGATGTTGAGAAATTTTTTGGTAAAGACGAAGTCGCCTATTTAAATGATGATGTGATGGCTTTGTGCGCAGCTGAAAATCTGCGTCTTTCTCATCGACAACAAGACTATTTCTACTTTAAGGCGTCTCCACCTCACTCTGACAGTCGGAACTAGTATAAAGAGAAGCCTTAAATTCAAGGATGTTCATTGCTTTTAATGGAATTGGAACAACTTTTTATGATCCAAGACCTGTTATTGCAACGTTCCTAGAGAGCAAAGTAAAAAGTAGAACACTTTCAGATAAAGAAACCTATGAGAAGCATGAGTTTGCTAAAAAAATGCTTTGCTAAAGACAGTTACTTGTAAAATAACTTAACGAATATAATTATTATTGTAGGATTTTGCGAACATTATAAATAATTAATAAAGTTTTAAAATTGTAAAACATGAACAAAATCGTTTTCTCAACCTGCTTAATTCTACTATTTGCATAAGACAGTCCCAGACTTGTATAAAACCAAAAATTTTCTGTGCATATAAATATTCGGTCAAAAAATTTCTGGAAATTAATTTAACGTTTAATAAAATAACGTGTTTTATTATTTTGACGATATAAATTAAAAACAGTAGTTTAAAAATAATTACCATTTAAATTAAAAATTAATTAATATTAATTAAAGAATAATTATTTTGGTTAAAAAATAATAAACCTAAAAGTCCATGGTAAGAAGGGTGAATTCTTATCAATTATTTTGCCATTGCTTTTAGAAACAGCCCAATCCTTAATATTATAACCTCTTGACACAAAATGCCAGTCACTCTGTTCACAGAAATAATGTGACATTGCTTCTGAAACAACTGAATCACATTTTGTAGGAAGAGATCCTTTCATAAGTATTGTCATTAAAGAGACCGATGAGTTTTTTCCGCGATCCTTTAACGAAATTCGTGCTTTTTCCGCGGCGTTTTGACGAAATTCGCGTTTTTTCGCGATCTTTTGACGAAATTCAAACTTTTTCCGGCTATGCTTTTCGAAATACGTTTTTTTTCCTGCGCTCATTTGGCGAAATTTGCGTTTTTGCGATCTTTTGACGATATTCGCGCTTTTTCCGCTGCCCTTTGACGAAATTCGTGTTGTTTTTCGCGATCCTTTCAGGGATTAGTTTTCTTCCGCGGTACTTTAAAGAAATTCCGTTTTTTTTTGCGATCCTTTTACAAAATTCGGCCTTTTCCCGCAACGCTTTTACGAAATTTGTTTTTTTCCCGCACTCCTTTCACAAAATTTCAGTTTTTTCTGCGATTCTTTGACGAAAATATCTTTTTTTACGTTTCGTTGAAGAAATTAGCGTTTTGTCCGCGGTCCTTTTACGAAATTTGCGTATTTTTCGCGATGCTTTGACGAAATTGGTGATTTTTTTCTGCGAATGATTGACGAAATTGGTCTTTTTTCGTCGACCATTTGTTGAAATTCGCAATATTTTTCAGTGATATTTTTTTATGTCTGAATTTCGGAAATCGGAACAAAATTACCCCTGGCAAACAATAAATAAATCATGCATAAAATTATGCTATTCTTTAAGGAAATTATCTTTTTTACGATCCTTTGATGAAATTCGCGTTTTCTCCGCGGTCCTTTGACGAAATTACCTTTTTTTGCGATGTTTTGACGAAATTGGTTTTTCTTTCGACGACAATTTGTTGAAATTCGCAATATTTTTCAGTGATTTTTTTTTGCGTCTGAATTTTCGGACTAATGGCCGATTTTTTTAAATTTTTGGAACCAAATACCTTAAATTTTTTGAACAGATTCACACCTGCCAAACAATAAATAAATCGTACATAAAATTTGGGAATATTTTTAATTTTTCGATATTTAAAAAAAAAGTTACAAGAACAAAAATTACATTTTCCTTTCTAAAAATGTCCGCAAAGTTCTGAATTTTGCGAAAAATTTTCCGCGCACGGCATGCGTCTATATTATACAACTTTGGACATTCCTTTGTATAAAAATTCTAAACCATTGCAACTGTTATTGTAGCATTTTTGAAATATTTTATTGATGCAGTTTGATTTTTTAAAACATAAAGAGTAAAATCTGATTCCTTGTTTAGTTCCAGTCTTTGCAAAATATAGTAACTTGTAAAAGTCAAAATATGTTTAATCACTACAATTATTATTCATTTTACATTTTGGAAACATGTTATAAAATTTAACATATTAATTTTATATTATTTTTAAATTTAATGATTTTCATCCATCAAGAGGAAAGTATGTTTTCCTGTTTAGTTGAACTTTGGGTCTAAAACTATAAGGGTTAAGGTACTATTTCACGAACTATTTAAGTATTCAAGTCAAATTTATTTTTGAATTTCAGAATTTATTCTAGGCTCCGATTACCTAATTAGTCAGATATATTATGGTTATGAACAAAAGCAAAGTGTACAAACTAATAAAAGGTAAGTAATATTTTAACGTGAATTTAAATGATAATTTTCTTACATAAAGTTTTAATGAGGCACACGAATTTCGTAGGTTCGATGTTATATTTGGTCCATTACTAACATAACAATTAAAAGTTTGTATGAAACGAGAATGTAGCCTGTTTAATTTTACCTAACTATAAATAAGGCAGTGTACCTGTTTCAATGACGATTTTCTAGTTTACTAACCAGCAACAGGAAAAGTATAATAGACATAACTAAGAAGATATAAAAGTTTGTAAGCCAGTCGATATTCTTATTATTTGGTTTGCTGTTATCAGGGTTAGGGGTTGATTTATGAACATTTATTTGGGACAAAAAACTAAACCGTTTGTCGCCCAGTGAAAATTCCTTAAAATATGCTCTGGTGTATTACTGTTTATTGATATTCCAAATTTTAATACAAAATTGCTGGCTAACTATTTCATGCAGTGACCAATGTTCACATATAGAAAGGCTGGTGAAATCTCAAATGTATATCATGTATCATATGCTATATTAAGAAATATTATTATACAGTCAGTATTATTCATCATGTAAAATACAAATATTCATTTTCTACTATTGTATACTTTAATTAAATTACTGAAGCTTTTAAATTTTGCTTAGTGATAAAATTAAGAAGTGTTTTGTTTCTTTAAGAAGTTTTAAGTACTCCTTAGAAACTCTTTTATTTTCTAGGAGTTTCTAAAGAATCTATATGCGTCCTGCAGCAGGTAAGATTCAACACTTTTTTGGGTTTTTCTAAACAATGTTTTGTTCTTCCAACTTAAAAATATTAAATTTTAATTCACCAGTAAAATGTCACCAGTAAAATAATATTCTACTTCCGAACTTCGATTCCAAATTTTCTTACATCAGCTGAAACTTTTTACTGCTGAAACTCCAGGGTTCCCTTTTTTTTTTTTTTTTCAGGATAAATTTTCAATCTGTTTGAGATAACTTGTAGAAAAATTTATATTTTTATATATAAACATGAAATTCTCCATGCAATTTTCTTGATTTTATAATTTTAAATATAATTGAACAATGGACCACAACAACTTTTTGAAGCTCGTAACACCTTTAACAGCATTGTGGTGCTTTATAATTTCTAATTGAACTTATAAAACATTTCATAGCAACTCACCATGACTGCTTCAAAAGGAAATATATAATGAAATAATGATATATTTCACTAAAGAACAAGTTACTACAAACTGTAAATTGTATATATTTCTAATGCTGTAATCTTATTTTAAATAATAAATTATAAACAATATAATAAATTATAAATGATTAAAATGATAAAGGATTATGAGATTATGAAATGACATAGATTGTCACAGAAAATTACCCAAATTTATGAGTGTCTTAATCCTTATCTGAGCCCACTTTTTATACTTTCCAAACAAACAAATTTAATTTACAAAAATATTTTGAATGTATTTCTTAACTAAGAAATCTTGAAATATATAAGTAAGAGTATGTTCAAAAACAAACAAACCTGAAGTTGCTCTTTTAAGGTTAGTTATATTTAAAAATTGATATTTTTACAAAAAAGCCACGAACACATGGCCCAAATATAAATGTGAGTCACTGTACAATTTGTTTCAAGCTATATTAATAGAAATAGAAAAGAACCCTAAGCTTATTTAACATAAACACATAAAAAAATTAAAATAATTTAGAACACTTTCATTTCCCATACATCCAAGAAAAATATTTAAAAATAAAAAAATTAAAACTGCAGAAATGTCACTATGCATGCATATCACATTTATTAAATTAAATAAAGATTAAAAAAAAATTGCAGTCATACAAACAGAATTGCATCTATGTTTAATATAAAATTATACAAAAAAAAATCTAGTATAAAAATTATAGTTCTTTAGATAAATCTCTGAAACTCTAAGATTATGGAAGGAAATTATCTTTTTACTCAAGAGGATGAGTAAAAACACAACTATAGATATGAAACGAATTAGTTAGCAGCTTTTTTGTAAGGTGATTAATAGTAGAGAGTAACTATCCCAGCAAAAGTGAAAGTGATTCTGCGAGGATAATTTATTTTTATTTTTTATAATCTGAAACTAAAAGGACAGGGGTAGGTAAATGTCTGCAAAATTGTCATTGCAAAGAATGGTTCTAAAGGAATGTATAACATGAAGGAAGAATTAGTGTTCACTCTAGAAAGAAAAAACACAAGACACTAAAAAGAGCACTGCTAAAGCAGAAAGAAAGTATTACTTTAAAAAAGAGCAAGAGAAAATGTATTATTGTGCTTAGCAATGATAAAAGATGAAAGAAAAATGTGTAACTTTTAGATATGGTAAATAAAGTAATATTAATTTCAAATTACTTTATGAATTATAGATATATAAAAAATACAATTAAATCAAAACAAGATTTAATAATTTCCCTTCCCCCCCCCCCTTTTTTTTTTGAAAGAAATAAGGAAATTTTATCATTTTTGAAAGATTCAAGCACATGGATATAGAAATAATGCGATATAAAGAAAAATTTTACAATAGATCTTTGTACAGCTAAGATTGCATTTCACTGTTTTAAAAATGGGCAGGGTGCATTTTTCCCATTTAAAGATAAGGGTGCTGCACCCTTGAAAAATGGCCCAGAGCGGATGCTAGAAAAATCATACTCCCTCCTTTCCCACATCAAGAAGAGGTAGAAGATATAATGGAAATATCAAAGAATGACTATGCAGAGACAAACTAATTTAAAGATTGGATAATTCATTAAAGGGAGATGCTAATTAATCATTTTTCAAAAATATAATTGTATTTTTATTCATTATCTACTTGAAAAAGATAATCTCCTTCTATATATTTTTTCTCTAGTTATTTATCACCACTGACTTCCCTGAGTTTTGAAAAATGTCAAGTCATTACCGATCCATTTATGTATATATAAGCCATGAAATGAAACAGTGTTATACATATCATTTGAATCATGATGACTCAGAGTCAAGAATAAAAATGTACAAAAATATTTTTTACACTGATTTCTTTTTCGCTTCATTTTAATTTATGAAGCAGAGGGACTTTATGACATAAACACAACAGAACACAAAAATTCACAGATTTTTACAGATTCAGTTCAAAAACACTTTAAGAACTTTGGCCGATTTTTGCACTTTGATCTTCATCTGCTCTGACTTATCGCTCAATCTGAAGAAATAAAAGCCATAAAGTCAAGGTTAGAATCTAGAGGGAAAATCTTTTCTTTTTCTTTTTTTTCATTGTTTTAATTATTTATGTAATTTTTTTTTTATGAAGAATGAGTTAAAAATCCTTTTTAAATTGTTAAACAGAAGGTGAAATAGTTTAATACATATTGTAAAAAAGGAAAACAAAACTTTTACTAATAAAATGAGTTTTTAACAAATAGTATTGCTTTTAAAAAAAAAAATCTCTCACTGTAAGCCATAGAACTGCATGCATATTGTGAATAGTGATGAGCTCTCGGAATAAAAAAAATGTCAACTCTTAAGTGGTATAAAGTAAGACTATAAAAGAAAAGAATACACTGTTCTTTCTAAAAAGATTCCAAAACTGTTAAATGCACAGTAAGAAAGATAATATAAAGGAACCATTCACAGAAAATTTGAGAGAACAAAATAAAATAAAATTTTTGTATTGTTTTGAATTTTTAATTTACTGGTACGACTTGTGAAAGTATTACTATGTTATCATAACAATCTGTTTGAAAGATAGAGGGTGCCGTTCGAAATTTTCCAGATGCATATTTTTACTTTTTTTTGTTCTATGTTTTTGTAGTCTGTCTTGTGCCATCAAAGAATAAATACATTAAAATGTGATCCGGTGCTAATTTAACTTCCAGTTTTCAGAATTCAGCACAGAACATTTTTAGTGTCAGGTCATGGGGTGATAATATTGTTGTATTTATAGTTTTGCACTGTATTTGTGGAAGTTGAAAGTATAGGAATTTATAAAAGAAATGTATTCGGCGTTACGATAACGTAATTCATGACGGAACATTTTGTGGATAATAGAGGTGAGTGTTAGTTTCATTTTGATTTGTTTTGTTTGGTATTGTAGTAATGTTTGTGAGAAATAAATGTAGGGAGAATAAAGTTTTTATTTGTCTGTTCATATAGAAATGTTAGGTTTTGGTGTAATTTAAGTTTGAGAAATGGTATTATCATTTGAAAGCTGTATAGTAGAGAAGGAAAATTTGTTACTTTGTTGAATTTTTTTTATTGTATTTTATGTTGTATGTTGAAATAAATTTGTTTATTGTGTAATTGTTGTTGTGTAAGTAGTATTGTTGAATTTAGCAAAATGTCTGATGTACAAAAAAGTAAGAGTAAACGGAAAGCAATCAGACTGCTACCACAAAATTGTTAAACAGCATCGAACAATTGTTTAAGGAAATAGATTCTGTTAGTGTAGATATTTTAAATGAAAAATTAATGTTAATTGTAGATAAGGAAAATGTGTTAAATGAATTAAATAAAGAAATTGAAACTTTGCTTCCCGCTAAAGATATCGAAAGTGATGTAGCGATATCGACTGAGTATTGTGAAAATATTTGTTTGTGGAAACAGAGAATAAAAATTCAAATTGGAAAATTGAAAGGTCCCAAAATAATTGAACTGAAACCCTCAATAAATGAAATAACTGTTAAATTGCCAAAATTAAATATTAAACCATTTTATGGTGAATCTGCTTATTGGTTGGAATTTTATGGTCAATTTGAATCTGCTATTGATAAAAATCCTAATCTTACGAAAATATCAGGTTGTAACGAAAGTTTCCCACCACAGCTAATATCGTCTTCGCAAACAGTTCGCGTTGACGTGTTTGCACATATTTTGTCAAACAATTTTTGGCATTTGAAAGAAAGAGACTTGCTTTATAACACTGTGTTGTGAAATTTGTAAAAAAAATATCGTTATCATTAAGGACAAGGTGTCTGAAATGGAACTATCATGCTTCCAGATTAGAACCATAATTTACTTCCAGTTCTGTTGCAAAAAGTCAGCTACAGAATGCCACCGAATCATGTGTACAGCTTTAGGTACTACTGTTGTATCATATGACACTGTGAAGGTTTAGTACTGAAAGTTCAAAAACAATGACTATGACATTCAAGAAGCAGAGAGCTCTGGCCGACCTGCTGATGTTGATGAGGCCCGTCTGCGAGAACTTGTGGAAGAAGATCAGTATGCAACCACTCGAGAGCTAGCTAAGGAGTTAGACGTTAGTGCCATGTCCAGTAGTTGTGCTATGCATCGCATAAACTTGACGTGCAAGTTCAATCGGTGGGTGCCGCATGAGCTGACTCAAGCAGATAAGGATAGACGTGTTCAGGCCTGCACTAATCTACTCGAATATCAACGTAAGAACAATATTCTGGACCGGATCGTCACTTGTGACGAAAAGTGGATTTACTTCAACAACACAAGCCGAAAAGGGGGTTGGTCTGCACCCGGTGAGCCCGTCTGCAGCGTCACAAAGCGCAATTTGACAAACAAAAAGACAATTCTTTGTATCTGGTGGGATTACCGTTGTATTATCCACAAAGAGTATCTAGAAAAAGGTAAAACCATAGACAGTAAGGTGTACAGCGAGATGCTAGTCCGTGTTGACGCTGATATCAAGGCAAAACGTCAAAATGTGTTCCAGCACAAGAAGGTAATGTTTCATCAAGATAATGCTATACCACATGTGTCTGCATTCATTGGCTGGACTCTGTATGGACTCGAATGGGATCTCTCTCCACACCCACCATATAGACCTGACATTGCTCCTTTGGACTTCTACCTTTTTTTACATCTGCAGCTACATCTTTCTGGTGCTATCGTTAATTATGCACAGGACGTCCGAAATGAGGTTGATCTGTTCTTGGTCTCACGGCCTCCAAATTTCTGGGCTGAAGGCTTTGAAAAACTACCAAACCGTTGGCAGAAAATCATAGATTTGGGTGGTGATTACTACCCGCACTAAAGGTACTATTTTCATGTTTTTTTTTTTAAATTTTATTAAGAACTTTTTTTGGTGGAAAACTTTCGTTACAACCTAATAGATAAACTGAATTATCTGAAATCTTATTTAAATGGTCAGGCTGCGAGTTCGATTGCTGGGCTAGCAATGAACAAAATTATGAGGCGGCACTCAGCATTCTTAAGAGTAGGTTTGGTAATATAAATATATTGATACAAACACACACAAATGGGTTATTGAGAATTCCTGCTGTTCATAATTCGCAAGATACGATTGGCTTAAGAAAATTATTTGATAGAATTGAGAATCAAATTAGAAATTTGGAAGCCTTGGGTGTTAGAAAGGAAACCTTTAGCAGTTTGTTAGCGCCTATAATTTTGGATAGGATTCCAAAAGACCTCATTCTAGAATTTAATTGAAGATATCCGATTAACTATACATTTCAGGATATACATACTTATCTAGAAAATGAAATTCAATCAAGAGAAAAAACGTATTTAGTTCCATTAAAATCAGATTATTTCAAAATAAAATATGAGAGTAGAAACAATGACAACAAAGGCAATTTTAAAAAGTTTAATAATAGAAGATTCGATCAGATACGACCAACTGCAACCGGGAATTATGTGTCAAATATAAAAAAGAGCTGTGTGTTTTGTGACAGTACGGAGCATGAATTTTGCAAGTATAAAACAGTAGAAGACAGGAAAAATAAATTAAGATCAGAAAATAGATGCTTCAAATGCTTTTCTAAAGCTCATTATAGCTGCTTGAGTAGATTAAAATTTGGATGCAAATATTGTAAAAGCAAATTTCCTAATTATATTTTGTGTAGTGAGAATAATGTTCAAAAAGAATGTAGATAATAGTAATACTGAATCGGATAGCTCCGTTATTATGCAATGTAATTCTTCTCTTTCAGAGTCAAATATTTTGTTATTAACATGCTCAGTGATTGTTAATCCCATTAATGAAACAAACAATGTTAAAATTGCCCCCCTTTTAATGGATAATGGTTTGGAGCACTCATGGTGCACAAGATCCCTAGCGAATTTTTTTAAGTTAAAACCAATTCAAAAAGAAAGATTATCAGTTTATTGCTTTGGTTCTGAAAAAGTGAAAGAAAAAATTTATGACGTTGTTAAATTGAAATTAACGAGCAGAACTGACAGTCAGCAATTTATTGAGATAGAAACATTAATTACTGACACAATAACTGTAGTACCAGTCACGTAGAAATTCAGGATGTTTTGAAAGGCAATGGGATAGTTTTAGCCGATCAATGTAAAAATACTGATCAGTCAATAAACATTCTAATTGGAGGGGATATGTTTTGGAACATTAAGAACTGTGGCTTTCAGAAAATAAATAAAACGCTCACTTGTGTGCCAACGATATTTGGATATACTCTTCAAGGCTGTCAGCAGACAGGTAATAAATCTAGTTGTGTAAATCTAGTATCTGCTAATTTAAGTTTGGGAACAGATGCTCAGATATTATGGGATTTAGAGAATTTGGGTATAAGAGATAAGGATGAATTATCTATTACTGAGAAATGTCTTATTGAACAGTTTGAAAATAATCTAAAGTTTAATGACAGTCGTTATGAGACACGATTATTATGGAAAGACTCACCTGTTGCATTGCAGAGTAATTTTACGTTAGCTAAAAAGAGGTTTGACAATTTGAGGAAATGTTTTGCTAAGAGTGAGTGGATCGCAAATGAGTATAAACAAATAATAAATGACCAGATGAGTAAGGAAATAATTGAAGAATGTGGCAGAGATGATAATGAGTATTTTATGCCACATTGAGCAGTCGTTGTAGCTCTAAATCGAAAGAAAATCTGTCATTAAATAACTGTTTGGAAACTTGCCCGAATTTAAATCCGAATGTACTAGATATTATATTGAATTTTAGAGAATGTAAGATCGCATTTAATGGTGATATTGAACAGGCATTTTTAATAATAAAAATAGCAGAAGAAGATCGCAAATTCTTAAAAGTTCTTTGGTTTGCTAACAATAATGAAACAGATTATAAAATTATGCACATGAATAGATTGTCATTCGGTGTAAAATTTCCTCTTTTATTCTTATTGGAACTATTAAGAATCGCATTTGAAAGTATGAAATGAATAAACCTAGGTCGGTGCATATGTTAAAATAAATCGTTATATGTCGACGATTTACTTTCCAGTGCTAAAAGTATAGATGAGGCATATAATTTATCTCATGATACTGTTTCAATTTTGAGGGAAGGTGGGTTCAACTTGCGAAAGTTAAGGACAAATTCCTCAGATTTGGAAAAATTATGGGAACAAAATGGATTAAACATGGGTAAAAAGAGTCAGTTGAAGGTATTAGGATTGAACTGGAATTCTGAGGATGATGTTTTATCGTTAGAGGTAAGACTGTTGACAGATAGCTTGGGGTCAATAAAAAATACAAAATGAGGTGTGTTAAGAGTGGCTGTAATGATTTTTGATCCAATTGGTGTTGCCGCTCCCTTTATTGTGAAAATAAAGCATTTGTTGCAAGAAATTTGGGAAAGGGGTATTAATTGGGATCAAGAGTTGCCTGATGATCTAAAGCAGAAGTGGTTGGCATGGTGTTCGGAAATTGAGGGGCTAGAGGAAATAAAAATTGGTAGGAATTGTTTGTTAGGGTACATTAATGATTAAGTTACGGGTATTGAATTGCACATATTGTGATGCCTCACCAATTGCTTATGGAGCTGTTGCTTATTTTCGTTATCAGGATCAATTTGGTAGAATAAAAGTGTCATTTATCATGTCGAAAAATAGAATAACTCCTCTGAAGAAACTCACGTTGCCCCGATTGGAGTTAATGGTGGTTTTGATTGGTACTCGAATTGGAAAATACATTTGTAGTATTTTTGATGATCTGATAACTAAAACGGTATATTGGACAGATTCGGAGATGAGATAACTTTGTATTGGGTCAAAGGATGTGTGAAGCATTGGAAATAGTTTGAGTTATGGAAGTACAAGATAAAACGGACCCGAAATGTTGGTTTCACTGCAGGTCTGAGGATAACCCTGCAGATTAAATAACTAGAGGGATATCATCTGTTGTAAGTTTAATCGGCAACGAAAAGTGGTTTTACGGATCGCATTGATTACAGGAAAGTGAGGAAAATTGGCCTAAACAGTTAAAAGTGAAACAGGTGGATAGGAGTTCTATAGAAAATAAGGAAAAGGCAATTTTGGTCACAAGTATGGTTGTCAAATCTAATGTAGTTGAGGAACTTTGGAGTAGATTTTCTAGTTGGAATAAATTGCTCAGAGTAGTTGCTTGGTGTTTAAGGTTTGTTGGCAACTGTAGAAAATCAAAGGTTTTGACACCATATCTGGAAGTGAAAGAGTTAAATAAGGCATATAACGCAATTATGCGATCAGTTCAAAGTTGCGGATTCTCTAATGAGATAGAACAGTTAAAAAGGCAGAAGTGTCTTCAACCATCAAATAAGTTAAGCCAGTTGACCTTATTTTTGGGCAGTGAAGGACTAATTAAAATAGGTGGCCGAATAAAGCATTCGAATTTGAGCAATACTGTAAAACACTCGATTCTCCTACCACAGGACCACCTTATTACTAAGCTTTTAATCACCTACTTCCATTTAAAATACCTACATTGTGGACTGCAATTGACTCATTCATTCTTGCAGCAAAAGTACTGGATTATTAGAACCCGTGTCGCTATTCATCGAATAATGCGAAGTTGTGTTATTTGTATACACCATTGTGTAGAACTTTCAAAGTAAATGATGGCAGATTTACCTTATTCAAGAGAGAATCCAGGCAAACTGTTTTTGAAAACCGGAACTGACGACGCTGGTCCTTTTCATGTTAGTGCTAGACGTGGCAGAGGTATGCATCCTACAAAAATACATGTGTGCATCTTTGTTTGCTTTATTACAAAAGCTGTGCACCTGGAATCCATATATGATTTAACTGCGAACTCTTTTATTTCTACATTAAAAAGATTTGTCACACGTAGAAGAAGACCTGACGAGTTATACAGAGATTGTGGAAAAAACTACATTGGAGCGCGACACATATAGAAAGCATGGGTATTTCAAAATGTTGGACAATGTCTTGCTGATGAAGGTATCCAATGGGGAACAAACGCGCCTTCCGCACCTCATTTTGGTGGACTTTGGGAGGCTGTCGTAAAAACTATGAAATATCATATGAGAAGGGTGATCGGTCAACAAATTCTGAGCTATGAAGAATTCAACACATATTTAACCGAAATTGAGGTGGTAATGAATTCTCGTCCATAATTCCAGTCACGGGCAATCCAACGGATTTGTCAGCCCTTAACCCCCCTGGACATTTGCTAATAGGAAATGAACTAAAAGCATTACCAGAAGCTGACATACAGTCTGAAAAGATTACCCTTAGAGAATGTTACAAACTGATTACGCAATTATCACAATCCTTTTGGAAAAAGTGGCAAAAGGACTACCTAACTCAATTACAAATACAAAACAAATGGAGAAAAAATTGTCCAGGTATGCAAATTAACGATTTGGTTATTATAAAAGAAAATTTACCCCCATTAAAATGGAAAATGGGTCGAGTTCTACAAGTTTACCAGGGCAGTCGTGAAAGAGTTCGTGTTGTAAAATTATGGGCTGCTCATGTTGAAATAGCTAAACCTATTCATAAACTGGTACTATTAATGAGTGAAAACTCAAAAGAGTAATTTGCTTATTCCATTATTATCTGTTATTGTGTAAAGGTTAAAGTTAATCAAGTTTTTTCTTTTATGTGTAAGTATTACAGGTAATAACTTCTGTATAACTGTAAGCTATGTGTTATGTTCTGTTTAAATGATATTCTGTATAAATAATTTCTGTTGTATTCTGAAAAAAAAAAAAACCATTATGTAATGGATGTCTTAAAAGCCATCGGGCCCCAGTATGTTTGAAAGATAGAGGGAGCCGTTTGAAGTTTTCTTCCAGACGCATGTTTTTACTTTTTTTTTTGTCCTATGTTTTTGTAGTATGTCTTGTGCGGTCAAAGAATAAATACATTAAAATGTGATCCGGTGCTAATTTAACTTCCAGTTTTCAGAATTCAGTGCAGAACACAATCAATATTTTTGTATGCTAATCTATAGACTTTTTCATAAAGACCTTCAATTAAGAATTTCGTTAAATTCTCTATCAGCTGGCAAGCTGATAAAAGGAAAATTACTTCTTCTTAGAACCAATTTGTTGAATTTTTAAACAATTCTTTAATCCATTATAAACAACCCATCAATAAGTAATTTTATTCAAGTCTTGAGATATGTGTATGAGATTGGTGCAGAAAATTTTTGAACAAATACTTTTGTTGCCTGATACCTTGCAGTTTTATATTACTGAGGTTTAAAGTATCCTTTATCAGCAGGGATGCACCGGATAATGATTTTGGCCAAATACTGAATATTCCGCACACAACCAAATTAAATACCAAATACTGTATTTCAGGATTTAAAGGTATAAAAACAATTAAATTTTAACATAATTTTACATCATATTTAAAACAAATACTTCCATTTTACTGAACAAGACCTTCAAACAAGTAAATTTTACACACACTCACAAAATACGGCGCTTTGAGTTATTATTCAAGAAGAGGATAGGCTTAACTTTACACCTCATGGCTTTCTTTTGTAAACTAAAATGAATGATTTTTTTTCCTTTATATATATACATATTTACATAGAAGAGAAACTTTTAAGTAATTAGAAGGAAAATTTGACAATATTTGTCTGTAAAGGACTAAAGTTAAAAAAAAAAAAAACTATTTAAATAGTGACAATTTAGCAAGAATAACCTTTTTGCTCCTTTTGATTTAGCAAGGAACTTTTTAAATGCACCAAAGAGCAGTATCTATAATGAGCAATTGTTTTTAGGGGCTGGAAAAATAAAGATTGTTCCTAAAATTTTAGAACAAACTTTCAGGGGAGATAATGTGGTCTAAACAAGCATTAATTAGTTTCAGTACAGGAAACCAGCTTCACAATTAGCATATTCAAAACATAGAGTACCTCACTATAAGCTGAAGCCAATTTTTTGTTCACAACTTCAAGAATGAAGATATTTCAGCAAGATTTTCATCATATTAAGTTTTTGTCATAGGAAATATGATGACCTCATTTAAAATGACTGAATTTTGGTAAGTGATACAATATATGTACTGTCCATTGCATTCTGCTTAGCTCAGTGTTGTTTGGATGTGAATGGTGGACTTTTCCAACATTTCTTGCCATATTATCTTACTTTAAAGAGAGCAGAGTAAGTCAGTTGAAAATATTGTTACAATATCTTGCTTACTGTTAAAGTTACAAAAGAAAATCAAAGTTCAGTTTCGTGTAAGATGCACTGCATTTTAGCAATCCAGGTTTCCTATACAAAAATTATTAGTCGCAATGCTTATTATCAACCTTGAAAGTTTGTTAAATTTCTTTAGAAATGTGCTGTTTATGAAAAAGCAAGAAACAGGTTATTACCATACTATATTCAGGAATTTGCATTTATACATCAACAATATTAGATTAATTTTTAATACAAATATTCAATTGGTAAATAAAGATCAGGCCATATACTGTGGTCATTAAAGGTTAGTTGAGTGAATTAGTCCTCCAGATTCGTTCGGGATGGCTCAGTCGGTAGAGCATTGGCAGCTTCAGCCAAGATATCTCTGGTTCGAATCCTGGCCGACTTTTTCACACTGTTTTTGGGAATTTATAACTGTTACTAGTTAATTTTCTTAAATAACACTTTTTAAACAGCAAATAAATAAAGTAAAAACAACCTGTTTTATTTAAATATGATTCTATTTCTTATTTATTCTGAATATCTTTATTTAATGACAGCTAAAAATAGAAGTTAAGCAAGATAAAAAAAAAAAAAAAAAAAATTAAAAAGGTTTTTTAATATTCAACCTAATTGAATATTTTGTTAGTATGGCCAAATATCAAATACATACCGAATATTCAGTGTATCCTTATTTATCTCACATGGAAAAAAAAACCCATTATGGCAGTTGTTTGTTGATCAAGGTCAAAATAGCATTAGAAAATGCACTAACAAATCGCTCTGTCTCCTATATCTAGAACTCTACATGCAGAGGCAAAAAGCATGAAGTGAAAGTTTCGGGAGGGAGAATTTAAAAGATTTATTATTTATTTATGGTTATAACAAAGTTAAAAATGAAGCTTGTGGAGCCTGTTCACTCTTATATAAAAGAATGTTAAACAAAGTTTATGAGAAAATAAGGAATAAATAAATAAATAATAATAATTTCATAGATTTAAAACAGTCTGAAAAATTTTGCATTAAATTTCATTATTTCATCAGAACAAGGAAATATAACTAGCACTCCCATTAAGGACAATGAGCTTTCGCTAATACTATTGTTAATAACTTGACCATGAGACATCTCATACAGTTTCTCAATCCATTTGAAAGCAAATGATTATCTAGTATTTATACAGTACTTTTCAGGTAAAATTATGACATTTGAATATTTTCTTCTGGATATTTGTCATACTTTTTTTTTGAATTAGCTCAATTATTTTCATTACTATACATGCAAATCTAGACCAAAAATGAGTGAATCATTAGGTAATACAGTGATAATAGAACTAGGTATGCTTACTCTCTCTGATGAACTTGATGTAGATGAAAAAGAATTCAACCCCGAGTCGCTGGAAACAAGAAGATACATTACAGTTAAACTGTATTGAAATAAAGGCATAGAAATAATTTTATTGATTTGATGGATGGCGCGAAGGAAAACAATATAATTAAATGTCAGGAGCTGGACGCTATGACTTTTCCAGAAAACAATGCACATCACAAAAATAAATAAAAAACAAACTTGTAATAAAATATTAGATGTAAATTTCCAACTGGGCGAAAAATGTCCGGACCAGGACTCGAACCAGGGATCTCCCGGCTGAAGCCACCAGTGCTCCGCCATCCGAGCTATCCCAGACGAATCTGGTGGAACTTTTCCACCCAGCTAACCTTAATGATTATAGCATCTGGTCTGAAACCTGGTTCAGCTCAACAGAATAAATCTCAGGTAATGGAACTCCAGAAATCGCTGGATACGAAATTACAGTCTGAGCCAATAAAATATCTTATACCTTGTGTTTGTTAAGAGTTTATAATTGGTCTTTTCTTAGAGAATTTCTTTTGTTAATATTTTTTTTTTTTTTTTTTTTTTTTTTTTTTTTTAAGAAATCAATTGTATTAACAGCCTGACAATTTATCAAAAGAGACAGATCTTTTATATTTTTAGGTTGAAAATAAATAAATAAATAAATGCTATCTCAATTATCACATAATGATGACATGTGATAAATTAGACATTTCTATATATTTCAATAATCTGCACTTTAAAAAATGTTGAGTAAATATCAACATAAACTGATTATCAATACATGTAAGTTTTTAACATAATGACAGAAAAATAATATTAAAATGACTAGAAAATGCAAATTTTCTAAAATGACAAATGATTTCATCATATTTATTTTTAGAAATTAATTGCAGTAATAACATTAATTTACCAAAAAGAAAAGAAAAAGCTATCTTACCTCTCACATAAAGATGAATCACAAGATGTATTTACAGAAAGTTCTTGGAACTGATTAAATTCATTTGATTTTTCAAGCAATTCTTTCTTTTGCTTTAGTCGGACTTTCCTCTGTAGTTTTTGTAATTGCTTGAGATTCTCGGACATAGGCTAAAATTACAAAATGAACCAATATATTCAACAAATAAATTCAATTAATTTTCTAAATAAACAAAATAAATAAATGTATATAAAAAACAAATAAAGATACACAATTAATTACTATTTAAATTAAACATTAAAAGCTGAATTTTTAAAAAGAAATATTCTTTTGACCAAATGATTATATTTGGTCAAATATATTTACTGTCCAGTCAGCCAATAAAGATGAGTCATGTGACTTCCAGGAAGTGATAAAGATGATTCTATTCATAGAGTACGAAATGTGACTAATAAAGAAGATAATTTTCAGGGTTGTTTAGTTCTGCTGTCATGAGAAGGTATAATTTTTCATTCTTTCGAATAAAATCTTTTCTCCATTCAGAACAATCCATTTTTTTGGCAATATGTTTAGACCAGAAGTTGGCACCTTATGACCTGCAGGTCACCGAGTGATCCATTTCATAATTTAAAGTGACCCAGTTGAGTTCCAAAAAAAAGTATAATATATAAAAAGACATTATAAAATATAAATATGAAATGGACACTTGAAGAATACATAAAAAAATCAACTGAAAATAAATAATAACAAAAGCATTTTTGTCTAAATACAATGTTGCAGAAACTGCCATGCATAATGAATACAGCAATTGGACGACTGATGGCACAATGCAGGGCAGCGTCTAATCGCTGCCTGCGACACATTTGTTGCGCCTTTGCCCTCTCTACAATCAAAAGTCAGCTTGAGCTATTGTTACATTTTTAAAGTACTTAACTCAAAAAATAAACTGATTGCTCAAAGAATTAAGGTGGCTGGTCACTCAGCTTCTGATTTCCCCTCACTAATGTAAAGTCTATGGGCATTTGATGCATTCGTATATTTAAAATATCTCTCAGGAAATTAATATTTTTAACTTCTATTTTTTGTGTAAAATTGAAGTGTGTGAAGTGTGTGTATTTTTCTTAAAAGATGTCTCTTTTTTTCTTAGTTCTCAAAATATTTCTAAAGTATAGACTTAACTTTATATGAAGTGTTAAAATCTTACTCATAGTTCGCTTGCTTTTAACACATAAAATATTAAATTCAGCATAGATTTTAGAAGTGTTTTGAAAACTAAGAAAAAAAGAGACATCCTTTAAGAAAAATACACAGAAAAAAGATGTTAAAAATATGAATTTCTCGAGAAGATATTTTAAATATACGAATGCATTAAGTCCATAGACGTAACATTACGAAGGAGAATTCCGAAGCTGGGTGACCAACCCCCTTAAGTAGCAGAACACAAAACTGGATTTCTCATTCAGCCTGAGATTAGAAGAGCAATACGCTCGAACTGTGAAAATTGATCAACATTAGGAGCCCATTTAAGTATTGTCTAATAACACTACGGGAAATTTAATTTGTGCAAGAACATTATTTCAGGGTATCTGCACAGGCTGGCCCATGGCCCGAGCCCAGCCCCTATTTTCCTTCACGGCACTCGGGCCATACTTTTTTCTGAAGGCTCGGGCCTTACTTTTTCCTGAAAGATCAGGCCGGTCCGGGCCTAACTTATTTTTTCTGTACAGAGCCGGGACTGGTTTCATTCCTAGTCTTCATGGTCCAAACTTTTCAGTCCTAGTTTTGACCCAGCCCGTCTGAAAATCATTGTCTCGGCGTGACCTGGTCTGTTCAAAGGTCAGGTAAATTAGGCCTGGCCCAAAAATTTTTACAGAAAATGCATACATTTTTAAATTGCCATTATTCTACGATAAACATTAAAATTTGTTCTTTTTAAAGAATAGTAGATTTCTACGCTTATTAAAATATAGCTAAATTAAAACATAGTAAAACATGTGAAAAGAACCTGCCAATGGCCGAATCCTGTTTTAAATTGAAAAACGCGTTGATCCAGGCAAAATTAATATACTTCTATGTATGATAAGAATATATCATGCAATACATTTACACTTGCTAGGAAGGGAACTTGTTTATAACGCATTTTTTTTCCCCTTTTCTATGCAATTCCGTCTTGGAAGATTTTACTGTATAACATTTTTCAGATTTTTAACACTTCAATACATGGAATATGGATTAACAATACTAAGGATAACTGAAACATGACACTGAGTTAATGACATATTAATGATATCTGAAACATACAAGAAATAGAGATTCATTAAAAGAATAAATATCGCAGCCTGCGGCACTTCTATAAAAATGAAGATTATAAACATGAAAAAAAAAGTTAAGATAAATATTTTTGGTCAGAACACCTCGTACGAGACAAATTTTTTAACCAAATCGACATAAAAATTAATATTTTGCAGAAATTCACTTGGGCCGGGCCAGGCTCGGGCCGAGATTTTAACTTTTTTTCCGGAACAGGCTGAACTTTTAATTTTTGTATCGGGTCGGGCCGACTTTTTTTTTTCTATGAGTTGGGCTGGGCCTGGGGCCGAAAATTTCGGCCCGTGCAGACCTCTATTTCAGGGTCTCATATGTGATTGTCATTGAAATGATTAGTCTAAGAAGTCACTCTAGAGATGAGTTTGGTCTCTTTTTTCGGAGCCTGAGCCTGCCGATTTTAAATCAGAGCCCAAAAAATCTGCATCATCAGAGCCCGATACCGAAAGTATGCAATAGAAAAAATTTAGCATTTAATGACTTAAAAACATAATTTTAAAAAGAAATTCTCATTTTTAAACAACTTATATAAAAATAACTGTTAATCCTCTGAACACAATTGATTTTATGAAAAATTTACATACAATCATACATAAAAAAGTTTGATATCAAATACAAATATACTTCTTACTTAAGAGGATTCTCAGTTTTTTTCTACTTCAACAAACAAATCTGATGGACACATTAACAAAGTGCATTTTATGAACAAAGTGCACCTCAGTGAAGCATAGCTTCAATTTAATTTTGTTTGAAGTATCGTAACATCCTTAAAATGTGCCGCAAATAATTTTCCCCAATAGTCCTTATTTAACGAAATTTTTTGAGTGCCCCTGTAAATGAACTATACTTGGTACACTTCATTTTCAATAGGGAATGCTCCATTGTAAACTTCAATACTTGTACCAATCAAATAAAAATCCAAATATATTTATGAATGTTAGAATACAAACTACCAGACAAACCAAAATCAAACATTTTTCAACTATGTTGGAAAGTTTTAAAAATTCAAACATTTAGGCTCTTATATGTGGTTTACTAAAACATTTAAAAAAGAAAGCATAAGAAGATATCTTTCTCATAAGAATATAAAACATTATTACATAAGACTTGGTCTAATGAATCTTAACATATTTTTAGTACTAATATACTGTTCCAATTAGAATCTCAATAATCTTCAAATGGATTGAAAGTACAAACAAATTTATATATTTTATATAGCATCTGAAAATTACCTTAAAGTTACAGTGATTAGATACAGTTGTACATACACATAAATTTAATATACAACCTTTTTTTTGCATTTTTGCAAGTGTAGATATAAAAATGATAAAAAATTTATTATGTTGGTGAATAGTAACTATTTTAGTTTTCTATTTTTTCTTATCTAGATTTAAACAGATTCTTAGAAGTTTTCAGTTATTATTAAAACACAGCCTATGAAGGAAACAAGCTGTGGAACCTTCATCCATTTTCTATCATGCAAAAAAGCCGGTTTCCACCAATTGTCGAACTGCTTTTCAGCCTACATTAATCATGTGACACTCAAGCATCATGTCCCTCTTATTAGTCAAATTATGAAATATGTTTATGGTTCAGTCAGCTAATAAAGATGAATCATGAGACTTCAGAGTGCAATGAAGATGATTCTAGTCATAAAAATAAGAAAGATGATTAATAAAGAGGGTAATTTTAAGTATTATTTTGTCATACTCTCAAGAGAAAGTATAATTTTTGATCCTGGTAAATAAAAGCTTTTCTTTCACCAAAACAATCTATTTTTTTTTTTTTCCTAGTAATGTGCTAAGACCATTTATTGAAAAATAGCTGACACACATTTTATAATTACCGAGAACCAATATGGTTAACAAAGTAAGTATGCATATTTGTTTATTTACATATCTTTAAAAAGAAAAAAAAAAGAATTATTGTAAAAAAAAAAAAAAAAAAAAAAAAAAAAAAAAAAAAGTGTGTGTGTGTGAAGGAGGGTAGGTGGAAGGTATTTTCAATCCTTTCATTCATATAGCAATGTATGTTTTAGGCAAGAGGAGATTTTCGTTTCAAACCTCTCATATATGTATGCAAAAGAATAAGTTTTAAAAAAAGAGAAGCAATATACATTAGAATTTTTAGGGGAACTTTCTAACACAATAATTGTATGCAAAACAACATAGAATTAGAATAACTAATTTCAAATCAAAAACTGATAAATATTAAACTGCTGGGAAAAATATGATGTGCTAAATAATAAAATACGTATGAAATAACTGACTCAGTATTGAAGAAGAAAATGTAAAACTCACCTCTGGTTCATTTTCTTGCCTGTAACAGAAGAAAGAAAACTATTTTAATGACAAAATAAAATATTTCATTCAATACATTAATGAAATCTCAAACTAGTATGTGGCGGCCAGGCTTAGCAGAAGTGGAAGTATTTCACTAACCAATATGGCTGGTAAGTCATATTTTCTACCAGCAAGTTGTAAAAACTTACCAGACATAGATCAACTAAGGAGAATATTTTTAATAAACTGGTTATCATGGTGTATAATTTTTAAAAGGGAACTAATTAAGGCAGATTGCATATAAAGAAATACTAATTTTAATCAAGTAATATTAAGAATTTTACAGTAAAATATTAGTTTCTTACAGCATATTTAAATCCTCCAAATCACGATTGCCACAATCAAGTTATTCTCATAAATCAAAATATGTGACACAAACACAGTATGGGACAATTACAGAATTGCTCTTTCTCAGAGTCGTACGGAATTAACTGTTTCATTCCCTAGAAGGGAGAGCAACAATGTATGTCATATGTAGAATATGTATGCTATGTTAAGATTTGCTTTTATGCACTGCTGTAGGACATGATCAGTATTTTGTAGCAAATTGAATCTGAATCTTTTGATTAAAACTGAAAAACTTTATGCAAGTAAATAAGATTTTTGTTTATTATTTTGAAAAATTAAAATGACTTTTGAAAAACAGGAAGATTTCATCTTTTGACCAGACGCTGCAAGAATATACTTTCCTGCACATCAGAAAGATATGTCGGGCATGTTGATAACAAACATAGATTAAAGATATATTGGTTTATAATTTGAAACATAGAGGAAATTTAAAATCAAACAGGGATTCAAATAAAAAAGAAAAGTGCCCAGTTAAACTGATGGCATTGAGCTCACAGGCTATTCACATTAATTGTATATTACACTCTCATTTCAAAGAATAATGCCCCTCGAAAAATAAATTAAGGTGGGGGGGGGATTAGCTTCCTTGGGGGGGTATTATCCCCCATTCCCCCTTTAGACTTAAACAATGAACCTTCAAATCTAATCAGGGAAGCGCCTTATCAGAATTAACCAGTATACCAAATTAGAAGAAAATCTGATAATTCTGCATGAAAAACCCATTTATCTAAGGGGGGATTAGCTTGCTGTTTCCCCCTTTATACTTAACCAATGAACCCCCAAAACTAATCAGGGAATCACCTTATCAGAATGAACCTAGAAAAAAAATTTGAAGCAAATCGAATATTTCTATCAAGAGTTATCGCATTACGTACATACATACCCAGTAGCAAAAAATTCTCCAAGTGTCTGCAACAGATACTTCAGGGGCAGAAAATAATTTGCAGGTAAAATATTTTAGAATTGAAGCATTAATTAATCAAACGATCACTTACCTTTGTTATTATGCATTTTATTAATTTTACTAATAATAATGTTAAGTTTTTGTATTAAGTAATAAAAAGCTAAACATAATATAAAGCGAAATATAGGTTCAATAGAAAAATAATATGCAAGCGAGAAAAGAAAATCTGCGACGCCTGTCTCCCGTCTCGAACTTTCTGCTACCGGGCATACATAAATACATACAGAACTGGCGGGCACATTAGCTCTCAAGCTTTGATAGTCTGTGAGCTAAAAAGTTGCCTAAAATTTAAAAAAAAACACGCTGGTGGCTTTTATTGGTTTTAACCAGTTATTTTTGGCCAAAAATGCTAATTATACAGTGAAGCATTTTAATAATAAACTTCACATTTTAAAGTGTTTTTTTTTTTATGTAATTTTAAAGACATTTAATTGTGTTAGAATTTCATAACCTAATTTCTCAATAATGAAGACATTAATATTGGAATAATACATAGATGGAGCTGCTAGTGATTTGTAGTGAGTAGGGCTTAATTTCTAACCAAAAATGTACTGGAGCCCTAATATTCTACAGTACTAACAACTGTAGCTTTTGTTTCAACCTCCATCATCTATGTGTGTGACACATTACATCACATATAAATGTTTTGATAGAAATAATGCAAAAGGTTGGAGGGAGGGAAAGGATAGGGTAATTTAGGCTTCAGTTTTTCAGAAGCACTATTGCACTGGGCTTTGGAACGCTATATTTTTGAGCTCAGGTGAATTCCAACCAATATTTAAATACAGACTAAAAACAGTGAAGTACCAAAGCTGAGCTCCCGTGCAAATTATGTCCTGGCATTGAGAATTGTAAATATGTCAGGTAAATTTTAAAAAAGCATACAGATTGCTTTATCTGGTTTACACTGGACATTACTTTTTATTTTACTGCTTCAAATAATTAAATAATTCAATGGCTGCTTAGCTATATATTTTATTAACTATTTTAAGAGTTATTTATATATGTCTTATTTATTTTTTTGATAAACATTTCAGATCATAGTCAAAATCACTTAATAAAAACACTATTTCTCACTGTTAAAACCAATATTATGAATATGTATGAATAAATCTTTTAAATAATAACAAGTTTTTTAAAATTTTAATTCAAGAAGCTTAATTTTGAAAACATTTTAATTGTTCCTCTTTTTTGTACTAAAATCTTCTCAAATACAAGTAGTATATCCTTCCTAATTTCTTTTTCAACACTGATCACTTTAAGATTTAATCTCTTCATATGGACTTATCTGGAAAAAGTTATGTAATGGCTTAATAGCAGAAAAACTTGTTAGATATATCATTTCTATAAGTCATCAGAATACTGATTATAACTAAATATGGATGTTCTCAGATAATTTTGTTTATTAAACCCATATAAATTATCCAGTTTTAATCAATTTTTCAAAGTAAATAACAGCATGCAAGAATAATGATTCCTTTTTGATGTGTGGCATTTTGTCATTAATTACATATAATCTTTAAAATGTATAGTAGTAGTAGTATATGTAGGGCTATGTAATATAAAACTTCAAAACACCACCTTTGAGTCTAAATCAATGTATTCTTCTTACATGCATATACTTTTCTTTCACACTTAGTGTCTTCATAGCTATCTTGTATCAGTTATACAGACTTATTTATTTGATAAAATGTAATAGAAATTTATATATTTTTTTAGTATACAGTCCACTCCCTCTAATCTGCAACCCTATAATCAGCAAATGCCTATAATCCGCACTATATTTCAGATGTAAACAAACAGTTAAAATTTCCTTTTTTTAAGCAAGATAATGTGCACTTTGTTCACAATAAAAGTTGACTGCTTTGATGAATTTATTAAGAAATTTTTAATGCATTTCTGCATTCATTAGAAGGAAATGTTTTATGTATATTATAAATAACTGTTAAACTGCTATATTCTGAACAAATTTGCTGGCTATATAAAAGTTAAAATTTCTTTCAAAGAATGGTTGGCTCTTGAGGATAAATATCTTAGTTTTTTAGAAAAACAAACTTTTGTTACTGATCAAGAAATCCTGACTCTTAAAAGGCTTCAAGATTAAAATGCACAGCATAAATTAAAAACATAAACCACTATCACTGCAATGTTTGCTAGATTTAAAAATAAATAGAAATGTTTTACATTAATTTTGTATTATTATATCATCTAAATGTATTCCTAATATTGAATATAGCTTTTTATTTATAAAAAAGCACTTTCTTTCATTTCTGTGTTATTTATTTACAGTATGATTACTACATTTGTTGATAAATTCCAAATATTAGAACGGAAACAAAGAAATGACCTATAATGTGCAAAATTCTGTAATTTGCAAAATCCTGGTCCCGACCTGTGCGGATTAGGTAAAACATTTATGAGCACATTAAAAATAAATTAAGGCAAATTTAATATGAATTAGATGTAAACAATCTTTTAAAAATAAAATTCAGCTTTTCTTTTAAATGGTTAAAAACAAAAAAAGACGGAGATGGTTTTTTTTCAGGCTAAAAGCTGTCAATCCTGAAATCAACCAATGCTAAAATAAATAAAAAATATATTCATGTTCAAATTAAGCTACTTACATAGGAAGGCTTTTCAGAGTCTCTTGCACTGTTTCATCTGATGACTGGAATTGACTACTTTCATTAGGAAAACTTGCGACAACCCTGTTAAGAAATTTAAAAAAAAAAATAATAATAATATGTTTATTAAGAAAACTAAAAGGACACTTAAAGTACACTTTGAAAATAGCATGTGGAATTTGAAAAATGAAAAGATACTATACTGCACTAAATTTGTATAGAATAATCACCAGTAGTTTTCTATTTAATAGCATATGAGATATTTGTCAAAGATTTCTTTAAGTTTAAGCATTTAACAATTATTTTTAAAAGTTTCAATATAGGTGATGCTGAATTTCATATATATTTGCTGCAGGTCCAGAATAAGCTACTAAAATTTGAAAATACTAACGACTAAAATTTGACTTTCATGAAAATTGTATTTACACATGAATATTAAAAGAGAAAGGAAACTTTAAAATAATAAATACATTAATATGCATTTAAAGCAATAAATTGTAGTAATTACATCACATTTAAAATGGCCAAATAATTTTTATTATAATAGTCTTCTCTAATCTTTTTAAAGTCAAACAAATTAACGTGTTTTTAGATTCTGTGGTGTCTGAACGGCCGTTGGCGTGCGTAGCTTGCAGGGGGCAGAGCCCTTAGTATATATATAAATAAATTATTTTAAAAATAATTTTTTAATTTAATTGTGTAATTTCTTTATTTTAAGCATTAAAAATCTAAATTTGTCCAAAATATGAATATAATAAGCATAAAAAAATATTAAATACACATGACCTGTAATCTGCGAAAAGTCTCTAATCTGCAAAACACTTAAAACCAAGCTGTGTGGATAAGTAGTCTTCTACTGTACATGATTTTAATTATACACAGCTTTGAATAATTATATGTGGCTTTAAATATATATATTATGCTTCTTATGAGTAATTAAAATATTTAATTATTAAATCAGAAAAATTCAGCATTTATCTTTTTTAATTACTAGTGGAGTTTCGCCTGCTTCATTGGTTGTTTTTTAATTCATGAACCTTGAATTTAACGAACTTGGGAGTGGGGACCCCATTGTCTTCGGCAGTGTACACAACACACATAATTCAAATTGTCAGCATTGCCATTCACGTTATTCTATGAAGAGATTTAGCATTTTTCGAACTTCAATTTAATCACAGCAGTAGCAAAATCTACTGAATTTTTTACCATTTCAGGAAAAAAATTGGTTACAAAATCGCATAAAAAATTTGGGAAAAATTCAAAATTCTCAGAGAATAAAATTTACTATATTGAGTAAAAGATTGAAACCTGATTCTTTTTATGAATGTCAAAAAAATTCTCTAAAATGCGATAAAATGCTAAAAATTGCATCAAAATTTTGTTGGAAAAAAAAAAAATATCACAAAAAAAAAAAAAAAAAAAAAAATTACATTATTGAGCTAAAACACTGAAATTGGATTCCTTTACGAATGTCAAAAAATTAATATTTAATTTAAAAAATCATAAAAAAATTCCGGAAAAATTAAAAAATATGGATGTAAGAATTCAGAATAAACTTATTGAAAAGGGGAAAATAAATAACTATACTGTGATAAAACATTGAAACCACATTCTTTTTACTAACGTGGAAAGATTGTCTCAAAATGCGAAAAATCTTATAAAAAAATAAATCAAAAATTAAACAATAGCTTCAATATGCATCACTTCAGACATACAGGTATCTTCCAGAAAAATCTTATGATTCAGTGTGCAGCATTGTCTTTAAAGAAGAGACACATTCTGAGGGAGAGAGAGACAGACAAACATCTACCTTTATTATTATAGATACTGTGAAGCCCTGTTGTAATGAACCTGGTATATAGCGAACAAGATACTAAGTCCCATTTTGTTTAATATACTTTATAATGCTATTTTTAACAAATATAACGAAGTTTCTGTATTATGTATACTAGCAGGAATGACCGAGCTAAGCTCGGTCAAAATTACCTTTCTGTTTATCTCGATATATTTTCCCCACTGAATCATTCTTGCTGTTTTAGATGCAATTAGCTAGACCGTGAAACATAGTGACCCAAAATGACCCACTAATCGAATTTTTTCGAACATGCGACCTATCACAATGCTCTTCTCGAGCCTGAAAACGATGGAATACAAAATTTAGTGAAAATCGTTAGTCGTTTTCTAAGTAAAATAAGCTTGATCCACGTTGATTCAAAAAACCACTAACCGAAATTCATCGACAGATGTGAGCTATTTCAATGGTCTTTTTGTACTGTGAAACGGCATAAAAAAAATTGCTAAAATTGTTTGAGCCTTTTTGAGATGCCGTTAGCTTGACCCCGAACCATTATCACCAAAATGACCCACTAATAGAATTTTCTTGAGCATGCGACCCAGCCCAATGGTTTTATCTTGTCCAGAAACGGTGTAGTACAAAGTTTTGTCAAAATCTTTTGAGCGGTTTTTTAGATACCGTTAGCTTAATCCTGATCCATTAGGACCCAAAATGACCCATTGATTGAATTTTCCTGAACGTATGACCCTGCCCAATGCTCTTATCATGCCCGGAAACGGTATTATACAAAATTATGTCAAAATGTTTTGAAGCGCTTTTTAAATACAATTAGCTTGACCCTGATCAATTGTGATCCAAAATGACCCCCTAATCGGATTTTCTTGAACAGGCGACCTAGCCCAATGGTCTTCTCGGGCCCAAAAACGATAGAATACAAAATTTAGTCAAAATCGTTTAAGACATTTTTTTGATACAATTAGCTGGACCCTGACCCATTGTGAGCCAAAATGACCCACTAATCGAATTTTCTCGAACATGTGACCTAACCCAATTCTCTTCTCATGCTCAGAAACGGTATACGTAATATAAAATTTGGTCAAAATGTTTTGAGCATGTTTTTAGATTCAATTAGCTTGACCCTGGCCCATTGTGACCCAAAATGACACACTAATTGAATTTTCTCGAACATGTAACTTAGCCCAATGGTCCTCTCATGACCAGAAACGGCCGTATATTAAAAAATTTCGTCAAAATGTCTTGAGCCGTTTTTTAGATATAATTAGCTTGACCCTGACCCATAATGACCCACTAATCGAATTTTCTCGAACACGTGACCCATCCCAATGGTCTGTTCGTGTCCGAAAACGATAGATTACAAAATTTTTTCAAATCGTAATGCCGTTATCTAGATAAACTTAGCTGGACCCACGGTGACCCAAAAATGGCCCACTAATCGAATTTTCTTGAACACGTTACCCATCCCAATGGTTTTTTTGTTGCCCGAAAATGGTTAGATACAAAATTTAGTCAAAATCGATTGAGCCGTCCTCTAGATATAATTAGCTTGACCCTGACCCATTATGACCCACTAATCAAATTTTCTCGAACACGAGACGAATCCAAATTGTCTTTTCGTGCCCGAAAACAGTAGGGTGCAAAATTTCGTCAAAATCGTTAGAGCCGTTATCTAGATAAACTTAGCTTGACCCACTGTGACCCAAAATGACCCACTAATCGAATTTCTTCGAACATGTGACTTAGCTCAATGGTCTTCTCGTAATCCAAAACTGTAGAAAATAGAGTTTAGTGAAAATTGTTACAGCCGTTTTTCAGATAAAATTGGCTTGACCCAAAGTGACTCAAAAAAGACCCACTAATCGAAGTTTCTCGAACATGTGACCCAGCCCAATAGTTTCTTCGTGTCAAAAAATGGTTGGATGTGAAATTTGGTCAAAATCGATTGAGCTGTTTTTTAGATATAATTAGCTTGACCTTGACCCATTACGACCCAAAATGACCCACTAATCAAATTTTCTCGAACACGTGACCTAGCCCAATGGTCTTACCATGCCCGAAAATGGTAAAATACAAAATTTCGTCAAAATCGATTGAGCCGTTCTAGATATAATTAGTTTGACCCTGACCCATTATGACCCAAAATGACCCACTAATCGAATTTTCTCAAACACGAGACCCATCTCAATGATCTTTTCGTGCCTGAAAATGGCTAGATACAAAATTTAGTCAAAATCGATTGAGCCGTTCTCTAGATATAATTAACTTGACCCTGACCCATTATGACCCAAAATAACCCACTAATGGAATTTTCTCGAACACGAGACCCATCCCAATGGTCTTTTCGTGCCCGTAAACAGTAGGATGCAAAATTTCGTCAAAATCGTTAAAGAAGTTATATAGATAAACGTAGCTTGACCCACGGTGACCCAAAAATGACCCACTAATCGAATTTTCTCGAACATGTGACTTAGCCCAATAGTTTTCTTGTAAACCAAAACTGTAGAATATAGAGTTTAGTGAAAATCGTTAGAGCCGTTTTTTTAGATAAAATTGGCTTGACCCATAGTGACCCAAAAATGACCCACTAATCAAAGTTTCTCGAACATGTGACCTAGTCCAAAAGTTTTTTCGTGTCGAAAAACGGTTGGATGTGAAATTTGGTCAAAATCGATTGAGCCGTTCTTTAGATATAATTAGCTTGATCTTGACCCATTACGACCCACTAATCGAATTTTCTCGGACACATGACCCAGCCCAATGGCTTTATCATGCCCGAAAATGGTAAAATACAAAATTTCGTCAAAATTGTTACAGCCGTTTTTAAGATAAAATTTACATACATACACACACACACATACATACACACACAATTTTTGCTCGCATTATAGTATAAGATAACAAACTCTTGCTTATAGCATGGTCAATCTTAGTCTACTTTTACAAAAAAAAAAAAAAAAAAAATCAAATTGTTAAAAAAAATTAATCACCATTTTTTAAATTTCTACATAGACAATGCTCTTATCTTAATCTTTAGCCTTCTGCATGCTACATTTTTAATTATCTGCTTCTGCTCTCCCCCTTTCAAGTGCTGAAAAACCCTATTCTTTGAAAAAAGAGGATTTAGGTGCAATAGGTAGCAGGAGAAACCTGTGTGAGTGTATACAACTGTTAACCCATGGGCTGGTAACAACAGCTAATTGCACTTTCGGGACTTGACTGTCAATTGTCAAATTATGGTGTCATTCCATTGCAAAGGAAAACCGATATCTTTCCATGGAATGTAGTAACACTTATTTGTAGTTCAGATAGTAAAAAAGCCGTTCAATTTTAACGTCTTCATAAGAGAAAGATACTTGTTGCTTGTTAGTCATATCCAATCTTTTAAGCGAGAATCATGTTCTGTAATTTTTAAAATCACAGCAGGTAAAAGAAAATCATTTTGCCTGAAAGGAAAAGCTGAAACTGTGTTCAAAACAGAAAAAGGTTCTAAGAAAACTGATATTTGTTGACAGTATTTGCATAAAAAATCTACAGTTGGCACCATATGCAAAAACAGAGAAACATGCATTTGAAAAAACATAATTAAAGTTAAAAACTGAGAAAACCAACTTGTGATAATGTTGATTCTGCTTTGCTGAAATGGTTCAGGCTTTAAAAATCTCGGAAGGACAAGACAAAGAAAGTGACAGAATCTTTTTCGGCATAAAGGTATGCTTCATAATCTACCCTTATAAAATCATTCTAGTACAATAATGAAAATTTTCAAATAAGTTTATGATGTAACCATTTAATATAAATTTTGATGCCTATATTAAAAAATTCAACATATAAAATTATTTTAATACCTTTAAAATATTCATGAAGTTTCTTATATATAGTTAAAAGCATTTAGAGTATTACCTATTATAAAAAGTTGTAAATCATTTATAACGAACCTCTGACATACTGAGCTACTTTTGATAGTCCATTCACATTCGTTACAAGCAGACTCAACTGTACATCGTGATTGTATCATTTTTATCAACCTGATAACTAGAGTGTATTTTATCATATCCTGCTTTACCTTAATGTATTCAACTTATTCTAAGGTAAAAATATGAATTATTATGTAAGAGTACCCTTTACACTAATTTATCGTGAATATTATTCATTGGTGTCTACAGAAATTTAAAGAAAAAGTTCCCCGATTTTCTCTTGATTTCCCTGAATATCTATATCAGACTTCCTTGATTTCCATTATTAACAATACACATATGGTATTTTTTAATATGTGCTGCTTCCTTGTATTACATATTTATTCAACTTGTTAATATCTCATTTGGGAGAAAAACATAAAACTGTCTAATATTCATAAAGTATTGGCTGATGGTTTTATAAATCTGAACTCAAAATTTAGTCCAACAACTTCATATAGTGGCCAATGGAAATATGCTGACCAGAAAATTTCCTCATTTTCTGAAGGATGTCCAATCCTAGGACATATCTACAACTGACGGGATAGCTAATTGGATTAAGATCATTGGTCAGGTTATGCTAGTATATTTCAAAAATGGGTAAATTGTCTTCAATATAAGTGTTATCCACAGAAAATGAGGACATATGATCACTTTAATTTGTATTAAATATAAAAACTCTTACCATGTACATCTTTTTTAAAATATTGGCAACAACTAAAGGAAAACTAAACAACTAAAGCATAGGAAAAAATATGGTATATAAAATAGACAAATCAGCCTGTTTGGCACAGAGAAAATGCAAATTTTTTGCATATAAAGAAATTTCCCTGATTTTGGAGTATTTTTACGAAATTCCCTGACTTTTCCAGATTGATAAAACTCCTTGATTTTTCCATGATTCCTTGATTTCCAGATTCTCTAGACAACCTGTTATTGTATTACCAATTAATATATTGTTTAGCTGAACTGTCCAATCTTGTTCGAAATTGAAAACAATCACCGAAAATATCCTTCACTCTTCTGTTGTGTGGCCTTTCTTCCAAAATTTCTTGGGGCCCCTCCAATGAGACATGGTGCTTTCTAGGAGTCATGAGGCCACATTTTGAAAAATTGCAGTGTGTGTACTGCCTCTATTATCCGAGATCCATCATCTGGCAAAATTTAATCTTCAAGACCTTGACTGAGATAATTTTAAATCTAATGCAGCTTGTCCCTGTGCTGATTAAAGTTCCCAACATGGTTCAAAACATTTTTTCATATCTTTAAGAAATTAGGGTGCCAAAAGTTTTGCCCTTGTAGCTACACTTAGCCACCGGGGTTATAAGAACCACCAAGCATATTACAATACCTTTTATTACCATCAGAATTAATTTTGAGCCCCGCTTTCTGCAAAAAAAATTACATTTAGGCCCTTTTCAAGAGGAAAAGAAATACAACACAATTAAACTTTCCAAGTTGAAAATTTTTCCGGTCTCATGAAACTTTATTTTGAGAGGTTTTACTATAAACGATATTGTTTTTACCAACATGTTCATGTTAAAAAATCTCGGAACTCCCCCGCTCAAAAAGCTTGAAGGTAGTGTTATAGAATATTTAACAATATTCTTGTATTGCCAAATTCGTGTTTTCCTAGTAAATATCACCCCACCCTTTTTTATAACATTGCATGTTTTCATTTTAAAATTATTAATTAACTTCAATTAATATCCCACTATTCCATAAAATTTCTGTTTAAACTTTATCTTATAGTCTTGATATTTTAAAAATATAACAATGCCATAACATTTCCTTTTTTAGTCTAAAATCTAGATAAATACATGTTATTTTTTGCAAACACATCCTAAAATTTTTATATTTCTGTAAGTTTCAACTACAAGCGAAAGTATGTAGCAGACATGTTCCCTTTTTCTAGGAAATCAACATTTCTTAGGTTTAACCTTGGATGTGGGCTTGTGTGTGTGAATAGTCAATCTCAACCCCAGTGTAAATGATTCCAGGAGTAATGTCACCATAGTAACAATGGCAGAGTCACTCCTTCCCCCTCTTTTTATTTCCACGATGGACAGAAAAACAAAATTTTGGGTGGTCATGTTTACTGCTCTTAACAGGTGCCTGAAGGCATTTTGGGGTGGAATGTTCGGGAAATTTCTCGAAAAATCCCAATGCTTGTGCTTGCACGCATAGCAACTAAAAGTGACCCTTCCACCCCTCTTGTTGTATAAGTGGTCCGGCCGTTAGTAGAGATCTGTGGCAGGAACACCGAGTGTGCGTAGCATTTTTTTTTTCTTCTTGAATGCGTTTGGTCACTCGGTGTAGCTTCTTTTTTTAACCTTGAGAGGACTTGATATATAAGATGTAAAAAGTGTGGAGAAGAGGAGAGAGGGGGGAGCCAAGCCCCTTTTCCTTGAAGGGTGGATACCCCTCTAAAGAATTTAATACCCTGGACCGTGAGAATTTTGTTTAGTTGGAGGAAGAGTAGCAGCGATAACTCCGATCAGTTGCCATGTGAGAGTTAGAAAGAGCATTGTTAAGCTATGAGGTCTGTTGTCATGAGGTTTGATGCTGAAGAAAAGGACTCATAGAAAGTCCTTCCTCGTGTGTGAAAAGAATTCGATTGAAATTCTGTCCTCATCATGAAATTAATACACCGTCACGAGGATGATTATTGATTAAAATAACTTCAGTTCACATTGCTTTGACTTCGAATTGCCTATACGGTGCATGTGTCTGGTGTCACACCTGTGTGATTAATCAAAGAATGAATTTTCCAAATAAGTCGTTCCTGTGTTGAGAAGAGAGATCCAAGAATCTACCTAAACTCGTATTTTGCAGACGGTCCCATGTACATGTAGATTATATTTAATATCAAGTCATGACTATGCCTCCCGAAAAGTGTGTACAACAGCTGCTGTGATGATAATAAGGTTAATAAAATCCTTTCTGAGTGAGGAACATAAATGCTTATTTGGTGTCAGCCATTTCTAATGTGTACTCCACAACTAAAGTGTTAAAGGACTGCCAACAATGAGAAAATAGTAATTTCACACAGAAAGGTTAAATCATCAAAACTGTAAGTAAACATTGTTTATATTTATAATACTAACGATATAACTATATTGTATGTCGTGTTACTTAAAAAAAAAAAAAAATTAAGCATTGAGGAATCATAAGAATTTAACTGTATGATCAAAAAAATGAGTAGACCAGTATTTTATTGTTTAACTTGGTTGTTAATTAAGTTAATACTGATAACATAACTAAAAAATGCCGATGATTTCTGAAGAAATAAACACTATAGTTAAGTATAAGTGAAATTCTTGTCTATGTTAAAGAGTGTGTATCTTTTCTATTATTGCAAAACTATGTTAATGTGCAAATAACCTTCTCTTGAGTTACTTTATGCAATTAAATGAGTAAGCATGAATGCACTAAACTAATAATCCTGCAAAATTCTAGTAAGATTTTAAATGATTAAAGTTGATAAGCAAAGGAATATCATGAATATATTAAATTAAACAAAAACATAATTTGTGGAACAAATTAAAAAAACAAAATTTATTTCCTACATTGTTTAAACCCGAGAAGGGACAGATATTAAGATATTTCATTCAATTAGTTCTACATTTAATGTTAAATTTTTGTAACAAATTAGTTGAGCCCAGGGTTCGTAAATATCACGATATTTTTGAAAATATCAAAAATATCCGATATTTTTATATACCGTATTTTCGGGTGCATAGCCCGCGGGTTATACAAGAAAAAAACATTTGGAACAGCCGCTGCGGCTTATACACGGTGCGGACTATACAAAGATTTTTTTTTTTTTAAAGAAACGGAAAATCGTGATTTTTCTATAATTTTTAAACCCGAAAAAATTTCAAAAATCGTCGAAATTTGTAATTTTTTTTCGCTATGCCGCGAAATTTAAAGAATTTTTCCGTGTTTGTAATGTTTTTTTATTGTTTAAATGCTATTATTATTTATTTCTGTCTTTGGAAATAGAGATATTATTGGTTTGTTTATGACGGACTCGGAAACTTCCGATTTTGAAGGATTTTCCGATTCCAGTGATTAAAATAAATATTTTTGAGAGAATTACTGTGTGCCTTTTTATACAGTAGTTTTATATTACTTATAGTAATTATTGTTTAAAATAATAATAACATATTTTCTAGAAGGTAAAATGCCATTAATGGCTCCAGTTGTATATTACATCCAGTTCTCTCAAAGTTACTGTTGTGATAATTTACCTATTATCTGCTGCTGCAATTCAAAAAATTAAACTGAGATAAATGGCAATTAATGTTTGCCAGAAATGTATGCAATTAGCACAATAATTACATTTACTTTTTGACATGAAAAAAAAATATTGTGGAAAAATTTGTGTATTGTGTTGCTTATGATAGCTAATTATCTACGAAATGGGCCCGGAGGGGCGGAGATGCCCTCCGTGGGGGTCTTTCTAACGGAACCTAACCCGTATTTACGCACAAAAATCCAAGTTTAGAAGAAAACTCCGAACGATTAGGCCGACGGGCGCGATTGGGTTAGAACCCAGGACCTCCCGTCTACCAGCTTTTGAGAGCAGAACCTCTCGGCCACTGGTGGGGCGTAGAAAAACGAAAATATTTCTTGAATTACCTCTGACAATAATTTTGTTATTTTTAAAGGAAAAAAAGGTGACTTTTTTCCAGATTAAAAATAATGATAATAATAAATAAGTTAAAATCTGGTTTTATTATTATGGAATTATTAAAAAAAAAAGATTTTAGTACCGTAATTTACGGAAGAAACGCCGCGGCGTTTACGTGTTTTAAATTGAAATTTCAAGCGATGCGGCGTTTACGTGTTTTAATTTTTTTTTTTCACTCCCAAAAATTCAGATACCAAAGATGAGAAATTTCATATTAATGAGATTTTAAAATAATGTGGGCGAGCCGAAATTTTCAGACCCAGGCGATCGAAATATATTGGCTCTGCCTGGGCTAAACTTGAACCATTTATGCTAAAAATTTGGCCCACCCAGCCAAGAAAAATCAATTAAATCAAGTCCGGGATCCTATAAATAAAATTATTTAAGATATATTTTTTACATACTCATGCGAACATTTTGCAGCTTAAACTATTATGTCCACAATCTATGAAATATGGAATGACAACATTATTGATTACTTAGAGAAATTCATTTAAATGATAACTCATTAGAAATATAATGTAGTTTAAAATGGAAGAAAAATGTTTAAGAAAAAATAATTTTGAAGTTCTAGAAAGTTTTTTTAAAATATATTTTTCTATAATTTAATAAAATGAAATAAATTTTAAAAGATTTCGTCGAACAAAGGAAAAATTTCACTGTTATTTTCGCAAAAACCTGTCGGTTTAACATTGCCCCGAAAGAAAAAAAAAAAAAAAAAAAAAAAAAAAAGGTAATTCTCCAGTCCCGGCCCGGAGCGGCCGCAGATAAAAATTAAGCTCGATCGCGGTCCGGCCCGAGTCTAATAAAAAGAGATTAACCAGGTCCATGCAGATCTCTAATGTGTACGTTTTAAATGAAAATCCTATAAAAATGATTTAAAACAATATTCATAGGATACATAAAACAAATTAGTGGACATAATTTTTTTTAAATGCTTAATATTCCATATTTTCTAAGAAAATAATCTATTTGTACAAAATGTATTTTTCTAGAAAAAATACATTTCCCCCCCTCTATCCATAACAAAACAATAGCAGGTAAAATCAGATTACAAGATCAAATGTTGGACTCTACTCTGAACCTGAACTGCAAGGTCCGGATTGTATCCTATCCGAATCCGAAAATTCTACTTAAAGTCAACTCGAGACCCGACAAGAACAAATTTTGTCAACCGAAATATTAAAACCAGAAACTAAAATGAAGGAAAATTAATCCATATTTTAATGCATTTACGGAAAAGTAGTCTATAATCATGTTTTTCTTGTATCAAATTATTTCGGCTTTTACCATTTTAACAAATATTCAGCATCATCTTTTGGAGAGAAAAAAAAAAGTTAACTCGAACGAATCAAATTCCAACCCGACCCACGTCAAAAGAAAGAAAAAAAAATCCTGCCAACCCGACCCGAACTTTAGTCGGGTTCGGGTACTATCCGATTACCCGACCCAATGCAGGGTTCAATTCTGTACCAAGTGATTGAAATAAATATAAAATATAACTTTTAAATGTTCATGCAAGATGTATTTTTAAAACATTACAATAACGCCAAATATTCTCAAAAACGACCATAAAATAAATCTGATTAAATTGCATTGTTAAATCATCTTGTATTTAAGAAACAGCACAGTGATGGTAAGTATTTTTTTTTTTTTCTTCTTGGTAATCACTTCGTGTATAAATGCTTTTAAAGCAAAATCTTCTAATTGAAATCTATATTTATTTCTTCGAGATTATGACAGCTAAAAAGTTCCAAACAGAGCGATAGAAGAAGGGGGGAAAAAAAGAAAATAGCTTTAGGATCGCATGTGATATCTTTTCGTAGTGGTTAGCATGAATCATATAATGTTTATAATCCTTATCGCTCCACGTGCAAAGAAATAATAAAAGTAGGTCATGAAATTTCTTGCAAATTGATTGGAATTAAATAAAACCGATTCGAATCAAATAAAAAGTTTTGTTTTGTTTCTGATAACTTTATTATAAAACACGCATACACACATAAATAACGGCTGCATTCACTATAAGTCATTTTTAATTTTAAATGTGTAAAACTATTGCCGCATTTATTAATACTTAACGGAGTCGAACAGCGTTTTTCAGTTTTTGATAAGGGAAAATACATTTAGAAAATGCTGAAAGTTGATTTTTTAACTGAATTTCCAGATGAGACAGCTCGGGAAAGGTCATCATCAAATAGCAATCGCTTATAACTTAAGATATAATACATTTATCGAAAATGGAAAAACGCATTCGATTTCAAATCACTTTGATAGATATGCCAGCAGATTCCATGCTTTTCCGTTTAACATTCTCGATGAATTATTGTGCGAGGTTTCTTTTTAATACCCCCCCCCCCCCTCTTAAAAAAATCTAAAACATCTGCATTCCCGATCTACAGATTCTTTTACAAATGATTACAATGAGAATTTTTATATCTTATTCAATTGACGAAAAGGGATGTGATAACGTTATTTTATTTGTACGTAGCGCTAAATATTAAAAATAATACGTTTATTATCTATTTGTAAATAATTTTAATATATGGCACTGTGAAAATAAATGTCATTTTAGCACGTCGTCATTTTAATATCGTTCGAGCACGCTATTTAAGATATTTAATTAAAGTTGAGATTGCTAACGCCCAATCGTTCTCATGACGCTCTTTAGTGTATAGAAAAGTTTACTCAATTTTAACGGGATTTTTTCTTTTAAATATTATTTATAATGAATTATTAATTTTGAATATCGTACTTATATTATTTATATCAAATTAATAATTTCATATTTCCAGAGCTCCCTCTCAACTTGTGTAGTAAAAAAGGGGACCAAAGGGAGCACATATTTTGTAAAAAAAGAGATCAAAAGGAAACTATTCTCGCAAATCGTAAAATAAAATAAGCAAGGAAACCCTCCTTTCCTTCAATTGTCACTAATTAATAAATGTTCAAAGTATAATTTGTTATAAAGAAAACGCTTGCTCCGATTCAAATTCTGAAATTCATTATCTTAAAGCCATTGTTATTGGTAGAGGTTACAAACCTTCTAAGACAGATTGAATTTCACGAATTTTTCCACGACTATTTAAAGGAATTTGCGTGTTTTTCGGGATCCTTTGATGAAATTTATATGTTTTTCACTATCTCTTGACGAAATTAAAGTTTTTAAAATCTTTTGACGAAATTAGTTTTTTTTTTCGATTTTTTGACGAAATTCGTGTTTTTTTCCCCCAATCTTTTGACCGTTTTTTTTCGCGATATTTTGATGAAATTCGCGTTCTTCTCGCAATCTTTTGACGAAATTCACGTTTTTTCGCGATCTTTTGACGAAATTCGCGTGTTTTTTCGATTTTTTGGCGAAATTTGCGTTTTATTGAGAGACCTTTTGCCGAAATTCGCGTGTTTTTTGCCACCTTTTGACGAAAATCGCGTTTTCCGCGATTCTTTGACAAAACTTGCGTTTTATTGAGAGATCTTTTGATGAAATTCGCGTTTTTTCAAAAACGCTATCTTTTTACAAAAAATCGCGCGATCTTTTTACAAAATTATCGTTTTTTTCGCGATCCTTTGCCGAAATTTGCGTGTTTTTCGCGATCCTTTGCCGAAATTTGCGACCTTTTGACGAAAAACGCGTTTTTGGCTATTCTTTGACAAAACTTGCGGTTTTTTTCGCAATCTTTTGAGGAAATTAGTCTTTTTTGCGATCTTTTGACCGCGTTTTTTTTTCCGATCTTTTAACGAAACTCACGATCTTTTGAAGAAATTTGCGCATTTTCGCAATCCTTTGACAAAATTGGCGATTCTCTTCGTGATCGATTAACGAAATTTAATGGTATTTTTTGGAATATATTTGCGAAAAGCGCGATTTTTCCGCGATGCTCTGCTAAATGCCAAACATCGGAAAATTTTAAATAAATGTCGGTTAAAAGTGTCAAAAAACGGACTTTATGGACCTAACAAGGAAAAAACGGACCAATACGGACTTCAAGCAAAAAAACGGATCTAGTGGGAGCCCTGTAATTTCGGTGCTTGTGGTTTTTAAAATTTCCGTTTAATTAATTTTTGTTGCAAAATCATTCGCGATATACCAAGGTAATAATGCGTGCCATATGCCGGAATTTAAGCTGCAAATTTCACGCAATTTTAGTGTAGTTTTTCGTATTTATATTATTTAAATTATATTAATAATTTCGAATTTTGTATTTAAATTATTTATTTCTAATTAATAATTTCATTTTTATGATTTCTTAATTCTTCTTATTAATGGGTTTCTGTTTAGCACGTCATTCGCGATTACCGCGGAAATTTCACATGCGGCGTAAACCCTGGTCGAAATATACATTCGTAGATGGTGTATAGCCCGCGGGCTATACAACGATAAAGCTCCGCGGCTTATACACGAACTTTTTTATGGTACTGCTCGATTTAGGGGTGCGGGCTATACACTGGATGCGGGCTATACACCCGAAAATACGGTATATTTTCAAAGCAGCCAACTTACCACTGATAATAAATGTTTTTGAGCGTAATATAGATTAGAAACTAAAATATATTGCTTTTAACATGAAAACTTAAACACTATTCTAAAAATGCATTTATCTTTATTTTTTCTGTTTTTTTTTTTTTACTACAAAATTGAAGATGAACTAATTGAAAACAGTAACAAATGGCTTTATACACTTATAAAAAAAAAATAATATTAATAGGATTCAATATCAAGATCAAGTATAAAAAAATCAGATATTTTTCAAACAAAATTTTAAATACATTATTTTTAACTGAAAAAATTTAACATAAAGTATAAAATGTCTTATTTCACATTTCCTAACATGTTGTATAGTTTAAACTCAACTGAATCAAAACTTGAGAAAAGATTATTTTCTAATATAACTGCTTATTTAATCTTCAGTTTATCTTTCAATGGTTGTTCTGAATTAATTATGTCCCACATAATTATTAGTTCAACATTTAAAACTAAAAGCTTCAAATCCAAAGCTTGAAAAATATATTCGTTTTCTTTTTTGGCTAAAAAAGTCACATCCAGAAGAGACAAAAGTTCTTTATCAGGTTCACACAGTCAATAACAGTTGAAAATTCATTTAATTTAAACTGAAATATTACAAATACAGCATACGACTGAAAGTATTAAAATATCTAGCACACATTCATATTTTGAAAATAAATATCAAATGCAGAAAATATGAAACATCTTGATGTTAAAAATGAATATCAAGTATATGATAATATCAAAAATCTTCATATTTTGAAAATAAATATCGGTTATATATTATGATATATATCCACTGATATATATCAACGACAATAGATGGAGCACAAACATCCTACAGTGGTATCCCAGAGATGTAAAATGGCCAAGAAGACGACCTCAAGTAAGATGGAGTGATGAAATCAGAAAAGTAGCCAGTGTAAATTGGATGACTAAAGCACTTGACAGGAAACATTGGGAAAATCTGGGGGAGACCTACATCCAACAGTGGATTGAAAAAGGATGTTGATGATGATATATCAACGAACCCTGGCTGTATATAAATGATTATCTAAATTACGTTTTATCTTTCAATGGCTGTTTTGAATTAACTGTCTCACATAATTATTAGTTCTACATTTAAAAATAAAAGTTTCAAACATAAAGCTTGGAAAAGATTTCTTTTTTTCTTTTCCTAAAAAAAGTCATTGCCAGAGGCAAAAGTTCATTATCTACAGAATGACACAGTCAATAACAGGTAGAAATTTCATTGACACTTGCTTTGAATGTAGAAAACATATAAATTATCTTGCTCAGTGATATTTTGAAAATAAATATCAAGAATTTAAAAATATCGAAAATATCATGATCCATCGATATATATATCAACGAACCAATCAGTTAAGCCAATTGAAGATTAAAAAAAAAATAATAAAATTCATACACTATGATACTTAAAACACCTTAAAAAATTACATTCTATTCAAATGAAATTGAAATAAATCTTAGACTTCTTCCATTTTTAATTGAAAATATTTGTATTGCAGATTTTGTATTAAGTTTATGACAGTTGGCATAAAATGATAAGATGCATGCAAAATAAAAAACTAAAAAAAAGTCTAAGATTTATTTCGATTTCATTTGAACGGAATCTAATTTTTTAGGGTATTTTAAGTATAATAATGTATGAATTTTATTTTTATTTTTTAATCTTCAATTGACTTAACCAATCTGTTACAAAAATTTAACATTAAATGTAGAACTAATTGAATGGAAATATCTTAATATCTGTCCGTTCTCGGGCTTAAACAATGTAGGAAATAAATTTTGTTTTTTTAATTTGTTCTTCAAATTATGTTTTTGTTTAATATGTCAAGATTTTTAATAACTACTGCATTCAGACGAACGCATTTCAAAATTAATAGACAGTATCATCATCAGGCTTTGATGTATGCGGTATTGCATCACAATGTGTGATGCAATTTACCAATGTATAATTCAAAATGTTTCACCACTGTAGTAATGCAGGTTGTGGTAGTTTGGACAAAAACTTCCAATCTGAACATAAAAAATCTATAATAAAAACATATAAAACTAGGACTTCCCTCAGAGGGCTCAGTATGAGCGATATTGCCGAGAACATAGATTTAATAATAACTTGTTGCAAGTAAAGAAAATGAGATACTATCTTTAATTGGTCATATACTGGTTACTAATTCAAATGATGAAATATCTAGATTAGTGAACCTGAAAAAAAAATCCATATAAATTTTAAACCAGCTCTTCGCTCTGTTAAGGGTCCTGGCAAGAGATAGAATAGCCTGGAAAAGGAACACATTTACAAGTACTTTCGGACAACCTATTCGCTGTTTCATACCGAGATTTTTGCATTTTTAAAAATACATACATAAACCAGTATAATACTTCTTCAGTTTTATTTTCATAGTCGTTTATATCATTTGACAAAAAATCTCACTTTCTTAAACTCGAATTGCATCAAGCTTTTTAAAAAAAGCAAGGTCCATATAACAATGAAATTCCATGAAGGGAATTAAACACATGGTGATAAAGTATTTAGGTGAGCGCAATTGATAAATTGTCGAATATTGTTCTTATCGCCATCTTTCGTAATGCATTCTTTTAATTTAAAATACACATATTAAATAAATTTATAAACACGATTTGACTCATTTAATTAAAAATAATAATAAGTAAATAAATAAAAATAATAAGAAGAGATAATCAGGGATGTGATTTCCGCGTTTTTGCACACCAGTATATTCTTATAGAGAACGTTGTTCTGTTAAAATGCAAAAATGTTCGGATTAAAAGAAATATCATTTTCTCTAACAAAATACTGGTGTGCAAAAACGCGGAAATCACATCCCTGATAATAGCATAAGTAAAAACATTTATTTCAACATCAACACTAGTTACACTTGCGGGTAAAAAAGGCGGCTTTTGACAAAAAATAAAAATAAAATACTCTTGGCAAAATCTGAACCGGGCTAAAAAAAAATGCACCGTGATTAATTCAAATATTATATGAATATTCCGTAATCTGGTTTTCAACCAATATCATATTTTAAAAAGCTTCGCTTAACTCCAATTAAATTTCATTGCTTTAACATTTCATTTTATTTTTTGGGGGGAGGGGGGGGAGAGAATGCGAGATAGCATATATTTACATTTAAATTTTAAACTTCCATTTATGTAACGGTTGCTTGGATGAATAATTAGCACCTTGATGAGCTTCACTCGAAACATATGTAAAAAACTGCTTGTGTGGTATGTGTGCTTAAAGCCATTATTAGTTAGCTATTATAAGTCCCGTCCGTTATAACAATGTTGCTGTTAGTATTACTCTTGTTTGACGTCAACCTTGCCTGTGTATTTGAATACGAATTATTGGCCATTTTTCTTGCACGAAGAGTGGTTATAACATAATTGTTTCATTTTGCATAGCATGTACCAATTGCAATATTGATACTTTTAAGTTAGTCAAGCGCAGGTAATAAATTTACAATATTTTTTGCATACTATATTCATCTTGCATTCATTTTATTTAAAATATAAAGCTTTCATTCACTTCATTTAAAATACAGGTTTTTAACTAATTTCACTGTACTTTAACAACATTACTTTGCATTGGCATTTTTTTTAAAAGCTTTATGCAGTTTTGGCTTCAGAAAGTGAGATTTGTTACAAAAAGATACAAACCTGACAATTTATTACAAACCCAAAGAACGTTTATGTTTATTTTTTACAAACAAATATAAACATTTTTGTCACAGATGTCACATACGCACCACGTTGGCGCGATTTTTTTCTGACGCCAATTTGGCGAAAACCTCGTTGTTGAATACCAGTTACATATATATTTTTAAAAAGGGAATAACAATATAAATAAAAAAAGTTTAATTAATAATTATAGAACAAAACAATTTATATAATTTAAAAAAAGAAAATAAAAGTAAATAAACAATTTATTAATAAATAAACAACAACATCTAGGTTACCATCAAGCAAAATAACAACACTTTGGCGTCAGTTGAGTACCCCGGTGCATATATGACATTGACATCAGAAAAAATCGCGTCAACGTGGTGCGCATGTGACATCTGTGCATAAATGTCTTATTTACACTAAATTAATTGTTTAAATCTTTAAAAAATTGTTTGGGTACATGAAAGAATGAGTAGGTTACCAGAAATATGCATGAAAAGTTTACTTCTCTCGCCAAACCCATTTTCTTTACCTATAAGACGCCTATTCTGGAAAAGTACAAATTTCGGTACTTGTTAGTTATCCCGTCGACCAAATTAATGTCGCCAAATTGTAAGATTAAATGTCAATAATGGTTGATCATAAATGTCACATTCACTTGACAACACGAATTTACGTCATCAAGTGATTTTAATTTCGGCGTTATATTTGTATTTTTATTAATGTTATACTAATTTATTTGTTCTTTAAAATGTTTAAGTTATTTAGTATTAGTATTAAGTTATTTTTAAAAAAGTTATTTAAAATAAAAATTATGTCAATTTGTATAATTTGGCGGATGGTTTGGCGATTTATATAATTTGGCGAAATTGGTCGACGGGATAACTAACAAGCACCCAAATTTCATTTAAAATACTAAAAAGACAAAAATAAATAAATTAAGAATAAATGATGCCACAAATAAAAATTGTTTATTTAAAGATAAAATAACTATTTCAAATTTTCACACGCAAAATATAAATGTTGGTTGCTTTTGGCGATTAAAAAATGCTATTGGGTAGATTATCGTAAAATCTGAAATCCTGCGTTATTATGGCTTTTTTCTTTGAAATAGAAAAAAAATCCAGATTTATTTTCCTGTTTGATTAAATTTAAATATGTTTTTTGCACTTTAATATTAGTGCGGACATATTTTCTTTGCTCCATGTGCTATAATTCGGTTTTCTACGAAAACATCCAGCCAGTGAAAATGACATACACTAAATTTCCGTGACGTATGTAGATAAATTGTGCTTTTTTATCAGTTTTTTTAATATAATTTTTAAACGAATTGGAACTTATTTTTCATAGTAGGTGCATTCAGTAGGTTACCCTCATAGGTACCTTCTGGTAAAACCAGAACCGAAATCCGACAAATATTTTTTGAGTTATGCTTGACGAAAGGTTTTACGAAAGGTTTTAATATTCATCGTAGCTGTTTTTGACCGGAAAGTAATACTGCGTTGTGTATTAGCCTTCGCTTCACTCAGACAATTAACTTCACTTAAATTTAGAGACCCTATTTCCCACTCAGGAATGCTATGAATGAAAGTGTAAATTGTGATGAATCCTTACTGCTAATATTTAACAATATTATAGCTGTGATACAGTAAAATATAAAAAATAAAAAGTTTTACTTAAATTTTTAAACCTTTTTCTCTCCCAAGGGGTGATGTAAACACATCAGAAAATTATTACTTAAGTTTAACTTGGGGTATAAATAGTTCTCATCTCGAGAAAAAAAAAATACAATTTAAAATTTAAGTTATGTTAATTCCCTACTAGGCTCGCTACCTGCATAAAAATAGTTATCCATTTGAAACTTTTTACTAAAATATAAACTTGACCAAAGTAAAAACTTATTCTGAATAAAATACTTGTTCTGAAAAAAAATTGCCCATGTTTCTTTCTGGGTTATAATTCACCCATATGCAAAGGCATTTACCATTCTTTTTGACCCTGACGTCAGGCAAACGTTTTTACACTTTAAATTTATAATATCATTAGAATTAGTAAAGAATAAAAAATGAGTGGCATCAGGGACAAAAAGGTGGGAAGAAAAAATGAAAAAGTTATGATCTCCATAGGCTTTTCTATGTTAAATTAACATTGAGAAGTGACACTGGAAATAAATAAGTATTGCGCTGCTGTGCAATACTTAAATAAACAAGTGTTTAAGAGTAGAGTAACTTATGTTAAATTTCAGGTAGGAAATTTATTCGATACTTATGTGCAAAAGAATTGAGAATTCTGTTACTTTATCGTTTTGTTATAATTAGTAATATTCTTATCTGACTAGACATCACTTTCTATTAAATTTTACAATAACCTTTATTTTACTTTTGTTCTCCCTTCTCCTTTTTATTGTTTGTGTACAACTTTGTTGGGTTTGTAATTTAATTTATGAAATCTAAAATTTGCCCTTTTTTCTTATAACTTAATCAGTAACAGAATTCATCTTGGGTAATTCACCAGCACATATGGTCTATTTACCCAGCTTATCATTTACATAGCCAAGCTTAGTTTGATAAATAATACTAAGTCTATGTTAAATATTTAAAATAAATTTGTAAAAGAATTATAGTATTCTCAGAATTATTAGCCCTGTTAATAAAGTAATCTTCCTGATTCTGGATGTTTTAAAGAAATCAATAATTTAGTTTACACTAATACTGTTAAAAAGTCCTGTATTACACTTTTAAATTAAGAAGTTCAATTTTAGAGAATTTATTAAATCATGAAATGTGAATACACTCTGGATAAAAATACTATAAAAGTAATTCATTACCATTGGTGTTGGTAACCTGCAAAAATAGTTTGTTTTTAAGCGCAATTATGCTCATTACACGATTCATTGGCCCCTGAGTTTGAGGATATAAATGCATTCATAATTTGATTACTAATTCCTTTTTTAATTATCAAAATTTCTTATATAAAATCTTGCAGACCAGAGAGTTTGCCTTTCTTTCTTCAAATTTTGTGGTAACCATAATTGTTACCCTTTATTTTAAATTGTGAATGCTTTGTGTTTTCAAACTCAGAAGTGTTGTGGTTTCTCTTCCAAGGTTGTGAGTGTTTGAGAATATTGTTGTGTTTGTAGCTAAAACTTAATCTTGCAACTAGAAGTCCTTAGTAATTTACAAATCTCTTCTCTTTTATTGCTGTTTTTCTCTGGTAATTGCTTTAAATTTTAAATTATTTAATTAGTATTTCTTTAAGCAAATTTGCCTGTTAATAAAATTCCTCTTTTGTATCAACAACATTCAAATTGTGGTAAACTGCCCATACTTTGATTAAAATTAAGGTCAGGTTAATATCAGTAATAATGTTAATTTGAATATATATATTTGAAGGTAGTTATAAGAGAAATCACACTAACAGCAGGATTAATTTTAGAAAATATGAAAATTTAAACAAATGAATCTTTTCTTCGTAAATACAGGTTGCAACTGGATTGTTGGAAGATTTTATCTCTTCTAACTCAGAAACAATCAACCATTCCTTTGTTGTTTTTATTACTTGTAAAAGAGAGAGTGGTAACAAAAAATGGGCTTTGGGAAAGCCGAAAATAACTGAGATGTTTCCAAAATTTTATTTTAATTATTAAGCGGGTGGGTGAGAAAGAATTATGTTAATTTACGAGTCAATTGTTCATTCCCTAATGTAAAATATGCGAGTCATGTGTTGCAAATTTTCAGGGATTTATATGTTAAATGCGAGTAAATGTTGCCAAAGCCAAATGCAAGCTCTATTTTATACGTTCCTACAATTTTAAAGAATTATTTTGTAATGAGTGCTAATTGTTTCATATGTTTATTGAATTAAAGTGTGAATTTTGATACAATGTATTTGATTTTTAATGCCCCAAAATTTAAAGAAAAAACTTCAGATAAAAAATATGAGAAACATATTTCATTCTATTAAAATCAAATGCTTACAATGCAACTATCTCAATGTACAGAAAATACTGCTTTATGGCTTCGTAAACTTAAGTATAAATTTTGTGCCCAATGATTTAATACATTGACCATTGGTCATATATACAGAGGCTTGTAAAGATTTATGTAAATTGTTATGCACATCTCAACTTTGATTTTATTTATTTATTTATTTATTTTTTTGGCGGGGGGGGGGGGGGGGGGGGAAGGATTGCACAGCATATACGAAAAAATATGGTATTTAGAAAATAAATCCGTTACAAAATCAGTTAGATTTATTCTATTTTAATTCTATTTTAACGCAGAAATTCAAGTTAAAAAAAAAATTAACATTTTGAAATACATTATTAGTATGCACGTTTGGGAATTATCAACATGTGTGTATTAAGCTTAATTGTTGGTAACTAAGAGAAATTATACAAGTTTTTATGAAAGTTAACAAATTATAATTAATACGGAATACAAGCGACAAGTATAAAAAATGAACTTTGAATTTAAAAAAAAATTACTTACCTAGAAGAACTTTTTGGAGTCTCGTGACTGGTTTCGTTTGATGACTGGGATTGGCAACTTTCATGAGGAAATCTATCACTTAAACCGTCATGTGAAATTTCCACTTGATTTTGAAAATTGTCTTTCTCAATTTTCCTTTCTGTCGTTTCTACTGTTGGTAAAGCTTTTATAACATCACAGTTAGTATGATTTGCACTAACAGGAGAAAGACTTTTCTTTTTTAATAATTTTAATTTCATAAGTCTCTTTTCAGCAATTAATTGAGTCTAAAAAAAAAAAAAAAAAATGAATGATCAAGCTATATAGTTATTATAAACTAAAGGTAAAATAGTAAAAAAAATGTAGTGAAAAAAGCCATATATCATTCCCATGTCAATAAATGTTATAATTGAAGAATTGTGTTTTATGAAGATTTTTACCTAGTACGATTTAATGTAGTGGATTGGATATAAAACATTTCATCAGCAGAAATCACCAGTCATAATTCAGAAGGCAGTGAAATTTTTTAGTTAACCGTTTTATACAAGCTGATCTTTAAATATGTAATGTATCTTAAATAATCACGAAAGCATCATCAGCTGTCATTGACAGCAGTGGATGTGTTCTTAGCAGCTACAACATGTTCCAGTCAAAGGGCTAACAGAGGGATGTTGTGGCTTCCAAGGCTGCATCCATCGCAGTTAGAATAGCTGATGACTGTTTTGATAATTGATTAAGGAAGATCAATTATGTAACTGACGATCAGCTTGCATAAATGGTTAAGTAAAAAATGTCATTGTCTCCCAGACGATCAGCAGTGACCAAAACTGTTATAAACAAATTTTATTATAAATTATTACATTTGCATTTGATGACTGCATAAAATTTGGTATTTGCTCATCTCTGAAAAAAATTCAGAATATTTTAAACAACATAATTTTCTAATTGGCAGCTGTCAAACAAACTTAAAACCCTGCAAGCATTATTTAAATATTAAGAGAAAAAATGAAACTTTTACTTCTCATTGCAGAATACTAATGGAAGTTTCTTTTTTCTTTTTAGACCTCTCTCATGCATAGCAGAGAGAGGTCTGTATTGAATGTGGTTGATAGTTTTCAGGTCTCACCAGGGTCTGTGAGAGAATGAGGTTGTATTGAAAAACAGACATCAGCAAACTGCACATGATATTTTTATTGCTGTATGACATGTAAACTTCATATAAAGTTCAATCATGCTTTTGAAATGCAGCAATAGACACCAGAGCCATTTCCTTTTTCAATATTCAGTAGGATAACCAGACTTTGACCTCTCTTTTTTTTCTCTGCATGAGAGATTTTCTCAAAAAATTTCTGCTTGTGGAAATAAACAAAAACATGACCAAAAATGTTATTTTACTTTTTTACTTTGTGGTAAGGCACCAAAGATCTAAATGATCACAGAAAACTATTTAAAAGCTCTCAATGATAGTTTTTTAATATTTATAAACAACGGTCGAATTATAATTTCATAATAAATGTAAGATAAAAAAAAAAAAATAACAGTATGTTTTCTTAATTATGCCTTTTAAATATTTAAGTGCAAAATGTTTTTCATTAATTTAAAAATAATTCATACTTGAGAGGGATAAATATTGAATACTTTTTTTCGCACCAGAAAACAGCTGGTAAACTGCTTTCGTTTTAGTAAATAAGATACCACTTTGTTTTTCATGATTTAGACCAGGGATGGTGTAGCAGTTGCATGAATGCCAGGGCAGCATGTATGACCATTTCTATGGCACAAGATAAATTAAAATTTGGTAATCATGATACTGATAAAATTTAATTTTCTTTTAATTATAATAAATAAGATTTAAAAAAAAATAAAAAAAGTACTATAGAAATAATATCAAACGTTTTTACTTAAATAATAAAACTGAGTTTTGAACTAGGCATACAATAAAATTTTGAATATTTTAACAAAAAATTCAAACTGACATAACCAAAAAAAGTTCAACTTACCTGTGATATACTTTCAGTTCTATATTAAAGAAAGAAAAAAAAGTCATTAACAAAAGGTTCCAAAATTTTATAACACAAAATTTAATGAAGAAATAAATAATAATTTATGCATCTATATAATAAAAGCCAAAGTCATGTGACTGTCATCAACAGTTCTGGGTTGACCGCTTCAGTTTTTATATGCCAATGCGGCAATTTTGCTACTTTTATGATAGCTGGGCGCCGATGATTAAATCGCCATCATTTCATTTAAAATATAAACCCATCACTAATTTCATTTAAAATACATATGTATCAGATACATTTAAAATACACGTCTCTGATCTCTGATAATAAAAGCCCAAGTCATGTGACTGTAAAAAACAAAAACGGGCTGACCACTTTGCTTTTCATGTATACAAAGCGGCCATTTTTAATGAAAATTATTTTTTCCAATAAAACATCATAAAAGTTACATTTTTAGAAAGATCATTCAAAAATAATTAATGTTTGAGTGATAAATTACATACAAATATGGATATATTTTGAGATAACTTCAGTTAAAATTAGGCTGACAGCTGAATATCTCATTCCATTAAAGTAAATAAACAATAGAGATTCCTTCATTGTGACCAGCAATTAAAAATATTAAACCATGAAAGTAATCATTTGTAAAGCGAGCTTTCCACAGAGCAATTAAAAAGAATTAACCTGTTTGTGATTTTTATAGCTGTCAAACCGTATGAACAACAAAATTAATTTTAGTTTTAGAATTGTGCCATGCTCGCTATTCATTGAACACTAATAATTTTTTTAAGCTATAACTTACATTTTCCACTGATGCTGAAATGGATTTTACCATTTATCACTTACTTGATGAGGAAAGACCTGCATCAAAATTGTAACATGGAATTATGCCTTACTTAGTATAGTTTATTTATTTTTATAGTTTACTTTTTATTATAGTTTGCAGTTTTTCCTATTTATTTATTATAGATCCTTTATTATATTTTATTTATTAATTTATCCATTTATTTGATATTGTTTACCATTTTTAACAACGTTATGTATTAAATAACATTAAATTACTGTTTTGAACATGATTGGCAATTCACAACCATTTTTGGCGATCTATCTCATGACCCGAATACATAAATATCGCAAATGGACATAAAACATAAATGACTAATTGACTTAAGTGGTTTTGTCAAGAAATATGAAATACATAACAACAAACAAGATATGAAATGCTGCCATGATTGTAAAGAATTCTTGATTTCTCTGTCAGAATCCTCCGATTTGTTGAAGGATTAAGCAAAATAAATAAAATTGTAAATAAAAGTAACATGTTGGAATGCTTAACATGCATTTCAAGATGACCAAATTGGTTGCAAGAGGCGACTAGTCTATTATATTAAAATCAGACTGTCTGTTTGTATTTCACAATTCCTCCAACTAGAATATAGAAGGAAAAAAGATTTTTTGGGGGAGGAGGGGGGGGGGGGATTTAGCCAAGCAATCATTTGTTGTTACAAAACAGAAAAGTTTAAAAAAATTAAAAGGTTTGAAGATTTTAAACTTTTTGAGCTGGAAAGACTAGCAAAATGGGAAGCAGAAATTTTAAAGTGGGGGAGAAGATTTTTAAAATAGCATTAAAAAAAAAAAAAAAAAAAAAAAAAAAAAGTAGTTTTAAAGACTTTAGAGTTTTTCTGCTAGGAAGGGAGGAGGGATGTTTCACACAAGGAGGACTTTAGATTGATTATTTATTGCTATTATTACAATAAAGTAACAGAGCAGAAAAGTTTTCAAAAACACAAAGAGTTTTAAACTATTAGCTGGGGGAGGAGGGAAAAAAGAGGAAGAAGATTTCTTTCTTTCTTTATTTTTAGGGACGGAGAATATTGGACGACTGATTACTTATTTACGTTACTACATATTTTCAAATAGGACATAAAACATTTAAATTAAAGAGTTTTAAAGACTTTAAATTTGTGTGCTTGGTAAGAGGGGAGGAAAGGGGAAATGCTAATTGTGAGTGAGTAGGGGGAGACATTTAGATGATTGATTATTTATTGTTATAATAAAGTAACAAATAGATCAGGAAAAAAAAAAAAAAACAGTTTTAAAAGGTTTTAATTTTGTGCATCGTAGAGGAAGCAAACAGGGAAAACAGAATTTCGAAAGAAGGAGGGAGCTTAGACGAAATTAAAAAAAAAAAGAATTAATCAACTGAAATGCAGAAGAGTTTAACCCCTAATTAAGAAATAATGCGAGAATCAATTTAAGGGCTTTCAAGAACCATACAAACCCTTCACACAGTAAAAACCTGTTTGAAGAGGGACATCTATTTAAGGAACAATTTTTCAAATCCCAGTCCCTTCAACTAGGGTGCATAATTTATTTAATCTCTAAATAAGACACTTTCAATTTAAGGAACAATAAAATCCTTGTTCACCCCAAAAACACAATTTTTTTTTTCAGACTTTTTTCTTTCTTGAATTTTGTAACAAAACTAATCAGACAATGCCAAAAGAATATTAAAAAAAAACATTATGAACATTAAAAACATTATATGTGAGACCTGGACAAAAGACTAAGTTATGAATTTCTATATTCTGGTATTTTTGATCTGAATAAATACATTTTATAATAAGAAACTAATAAATGGAGTCATTAGGCATCATACATTTCAATACCTCAATGCATTTTTTAATTTTTCTCAAAAAATAACATTATGTGAGACCTGGACAAAATTATAAACTCAGAAAATTTTCAATTTGTTTGAATCGTAATATAAATAAGCTTAGCTTTACATTAATAAAATAAAGATGACTATTTACAAAAAGACATCCAAATTTAATATAACTCATAAATAAAATAGATCAAATAATTTAAATAAAAAAATCAGACCTGCCAACCTTTGAAAATGAGAAATCGTAGCACACAAAATTTAAATTAATCTGGAGATTGGTTGGTTGGTTTTTCGTGTTTCACAGCCATCTTTTGACATTCGTAATAGGAATAAGATTTCCGTCTTTCAACTCAATATAGGAAATTTTTTCGTCTGAAAATTTTTATACGATTTTTAGAGTTTATTTTCGTTTCGCAGCGTTTTTTTTCTTTCTCTTTTTACATTTGTAAAAGGAGCCTGGTTCCAATTTTTTAGCTCAGTGCAGTAAATTTTAACGGAATTCGTGATTTTTTTCCCGCCATCATTTCAGGATATTCACAATTTTTCCCCCACAATCGTAATTCACATTTTCCTATCACGATTCTTTGTTGAAATCCGCACTTTTTACCATGAACTTTTGACGAAATTCGCATTTTTTACGCGATCCTTTGACGAATTTTGCGTTTTTTTAACCACGACCCTTTGACTAAATTAGTGTTTTCTTTCTGCGATCTTTCCGTGAAATTTGCGTTTTCATACTAATCTTTCGATGAAATTTGCATTAGCTTACTGATCTTTTGACGAAATTCGTGTTTTCTTTCTGCAATATTTTGACAAAATTCATGTTTTTACCACGATCCTTTAACGTGATTTATTTTCTTCTGCGACCAATTGACGAAATTGATTTTTTTTTTTTACACGGTCATTTGTCGAAATTCGCGATAGTTTATCGCAAATCGTGCGATTTTGCACACTATTTCAAACCTTACCCCTCAAAGAACCACCTCCAGAATTCTTAAAATGGCACCCTTGTTTCTAAGGAAGGGAATTCCTGAATGAATATTTACAAAAACACGATTAGAGTGTTTTATGTTAAGAAGTTTTTTTGCAGCCCAGAATTTTTTTTTTTTTTCTCATGAGCATTTTAATGTCCGAATTTTCGGATTAATGGCCAATTTTTTAAAACTTTCGGAAAAGAATACTTGGAAATTTTGAAACAGAATACTCCTGAAAAATATGAATTGCAACTAGAAACAAAAAATGCTTTTGTGTTTTTTGCAAAAAATCGTAATTTAAGACCGATTTTCGTAGCATCGTAGTTTATAGGTCCAAATTGTAGCAACTACGAATTTTTCGTAGCAGTTGGCAGGTATGGAAAATACATAACTTAAAAATAACATTATGTCAGACCTTAAAATTATAAACTCAAAGTTATGAATTTCTATATTCTGGTATTTTTGATCTGAATAAATGCATTTTATGATAAAAAAATTATAAATAGAGTCATTAGGGTCATTAATACATTTCAATACATCAATGAATTTTTTAAAATTTTTCTCAAAAAGATGTGTAATTTTAATATAGCACATAACTAAACCGAAAACAGTAAATTACCGAGTTTAAGAAATGAACATAATTTGAACCCTGGCTAAATATTAATGCACACATTTAAAAATGAGTTGGACTGCCATTTTTCTGAATTACTTCGAATATACGGCTCGGCATAGATTGAAAAAGTTTTTCTAACTGCTCCATTGACAACTGGTTCCATGCTGAAAGAAAAGCTATTTTTAAATCATTTGTATCTTGATACTGACATCCATTATGATAGACTATTCGAACCATTGCACCCGAACAATTTTCAATGGAGTTTAGATCAGGGCTCCAGACAGGCCATTTCATGACCTTCACATGCCAGCAGTCAAGCCACTCTTTTGTACTTTTTGCAGAGTGTATTTCTGCATTACCTTTCTGAAAAACCCTGTTTAATCCAGCAATCAACAGTGCATGAGGCAATAGATAATCTTCGAGCATTAACTGGTAGACTTCTGCTTTTTGTTTTCCATTAAGGAAAGCCAGAGCAGTTTTACCATTCTGAGAAAAACCATCTCACATCATCACGGATCTTCCACCAAAGTTTCGACTAAAGATATGCCATCCTTTATGCGTAATATCATGCCAGTATCTTAAACTATTTGGGCCACCTAAATTAAACTTCTTTTGATCTGACCAGATGAGTGTATTCCACTCTGTTGTCCATGACATGTGCAAATTAAAGTCTGGCTTTCTTGAGATGAGGCTCAAGTTTTGGCTTGACTTTCATTTTCTTCCATTTCATGTTCGGGGGCTTGTTGAAGAATTTATCTAACAGTTCGAGAGCTTACATTTATGTTAAATGATTTATGTTAACCATTATTTTAACCATTTTAAATCATCTACAATTTGGCTAGAAAAAGCTCCAATACTAGATGCTGTTCGTAAGATAGATCTCTGATTTATTTCTGTTATCTTTGGACGTCAACCACTGCGTTTTTTCTTTCCATAACCTGGTGGATTCTTTAAAATGTTTTTTACTGCTCCTTGTGAACATTTAACTAACAAAGCAATTTGGCATTGGGTTTTTCCAGATGCTCTGAAAGCCAAAATTTTACCAACTTGTATCTGTGTAAGAACCTTTCCACGAGGCATTTGAAAACTTGTTTATTTTCACTGTTCTAAGAATAACACGTAACGACACGACAAGTAGTAAAACAAGATGCATTAAAAGAAACTCAAAATTATTCTAAAAGTAACTCAAAGACAGGCGATAAAATATTTTTAATAAAACCATAAAAAAAAAATAAAATGAAAATATGGATAAATATCATTTGCATTAATACCAATGTGAAAAATAATTTACTGAATTAGTTTATCATAAAATGCATTTATTCAGATCAAAAATATCAGAATATAGAAATTCATAACTTTGAATTTATAATTTTGTCCAGGCCTCACATAATGTTATTTTTTGAGAAAAATAAAAAAAAATACATTGATGTATTGATCCCTAATGACTCCATTTATTAGTTTCTTATCATAAAATGTATTTATTCAGATCAAAAATACCAGAATATAGAAATTCATAACGCTGAGCTTATAATTTTGTCCAAGTCTCACATAAGGTTATTTTTTTTTAGGTTATGTATTTTCTTATTTAAATTATTTGCTCCATTTTATTTAGGAGTTCTATTAAATTTAGATGTCTTTTTATAAATATTCATCTTTATTTTATTAATGTAAAGCTAAGCTTATTTATATTACGATTTAAACAAATAGAAAAATTTCTGAATTTATAATTCTGACCAGGGGTGTATGTTAAAAAATAATAAAGAAGATATGGAATCGGGCCGACCCCCAAAAACTATGGTATTTACATAACTGTTAAGGAATATATAAAAATAAAGGATTAGCTATATATATATAGATGACTTTAATGAATACATAATTCAGTTTATTCCATATTGCCTCTGTTTTGCAATAAGGGCATAAGGCACATATTTTTCAAAATTGTGTTAAGTGCATATTTAGAGTCAGGAAGCAATATTTTATAATATGTAATAAGTGCGAAAGTGTATCTCTATTAATGAGAGAGTTGAGTAGGGCTTAAGGCACACATACTATCCATAGGTGTTGTGCATTAAAAGCTTAAAAAGCACTTGACTCTTTATTACCAATCACATAAATTTTTGAAGGAAAAAACTGGATGTGAAATATATCTAAAATTTAAAACTTTACTGCCAAGGGTGCTTACACAGAAAGCACAGGATGAAGAATTCTTTGTTTTGGCTCTCCTGAACAATTAATCATTGGTGCCTTGCACCTTAATTCAAAAACACAGGCAATATAATAATCAGAAATAAAAATTGTTTTCTTAGAATAAAATAATGAAGAGCAAGATGAGCAGAAAGAAAACAGACATAACTAGAGAACAGGAATTCTGCTTTTTCAGAATTTAGTGTCGCCCCCGGCATTTCCATTACTTCATTTTCTTCTGATGGTTTGGTGGCTTGTATTATTATGAAACAGCCATTATAAATGAAGTGTTAGGTGAAGATGAAAGAGCAGCCATAAAAAGTCAGAACTCTGATTTTCTGGTCAGAATGGGACAAAAAAAATGGCCATAATTTTTTTTGCAAAATTTTTTTTGTTGTTGTTATGAGAAAAGGGCAACAAAAATATATAATTACTATTTTAGAACTATTTTTCCTTTACTTTCTACAGAAATGGAGTACTTCTGTTGCCAATATTAAGCAAATGGCTCTAAAAACTACAAAAAAATTAATATTTCAAAAATAAATGGAGATACAGTTTTCAAACAAAATGCATTTAAAAGAACTTTTCCCCCCCCCCCCAATACGACGGTATAAAAGTTGAAAATGTGCGATGCTTAGAAGTTAAAAAAATTGCTATAGAGTATTTAATCGTACTGCTTTGTTTTACGGCTGGCTTCTGTAAGGTAACGATATTTTTTGGAGACTACACAAAATAAGCTGGGAGAAAGAAATAGCATACCGTACCGGCGGTTAAAAAATATAAGTGGCAATGTTTGAAAATATGGTCTAGAGCCAGAAAAATCCCTTTTAAGTTATAGATAATAGGGAAAAAGTAAATTTAATTTCTATATGCTTAATCTGCATATAGGAAAGAATGTTTATCACACATGATTTTGTAGGCGCGGGAAGAATATCCTAGTATTTTTGTAAAATAGTAGGTAAGCATCTTCAACATTACTACCTAGGACATTTGTCTACCTTTTAAACTTGAGTCATTTACAATTATTCACAAGTTTTCTAAATAAATTAAATATTAAAGATTTAAAAGGATTAGATTGTATGCCTATAATTTCATGAAATATTGCAGATTGAATTTTATAGTTTTGAATGCTTGAGTCAGAAATAACACTTCAGTATTTATTTATTTTTTTAAATAATAGGAGAGTGTCTTTACTATTTCTAGGCAATTTGTCAAATTTTCTACCAGAATTCATTTTATAAGTATATAATAAAGATTTACAAAGTATGTTTTTATTATATTAATTTTTTTTTAAATGATGAAATTTAAATATGCCATATAAAGCATTTTAGACAATTTTTAATATATTTCAAATTTTAGAATATTCCTGCACATTCGTTATTTCAAAGGGGGGGGGGGGAGGGGAGCCGGAGCAAGGGGAAAATGACAATTTCAGGTGTGAAGAGAAATCTTCATGATTGATTATTTATTGTGACAATAAAATGACAAATAGAGCAGATTTTTTTAAAAATTATTAAACAGTTTTAAAGAGTTTTTAAACTTTGAGTACTGTGGGGTGGGAGAAGACAAAAACGGGGAAGCAAAATTTTGAGAGGAGGAAATTCAGATGAAATTTTAATGAAATGAATTGTCAATAAAATTTAGGGCTGATTATTTATTCACTACAAAGTAACAAACAGAGTAGATTAAGTTTAAATTAAGCTTTAAAGATTTTAAACTTTGGTATTGTGGGGAAATAAGCAAAAGAAGGAAGTGAAATTTGGGAAGAAGAGGCAAGAGGGGGGGGGGGGGGGGTAAGATTTATTTTTAAATCAGAAATTCAAAGAAATGCAGAAGAGTTTCACTCCTTATTAAGAAATAATACAAGAATAAAATTAAGCACTTTTAAGGACTTTTTGCAGATTTTGCATGAAAATAAGTATTTTTAACCACCAAAACTTCTATTTGAAAATATAAGCACTTCTATGGACTTTCAAGGACCGTATGAACCCTGTAATCACCATGCTAAATTTCAGATTTCTACCCAGAATGGTATCAGAGAAATCGGAAATTTTACAACGATTTTTGTTTCTACACTCTTTTAAATTTCAAACTTATTAGAAGTTGTTCTCTGCAAGCATTTATGTCTTAAAAGTAACAATCATATGAAATTTCAAGTTCATGCTCAAACAATTCAATTCCATTCCAATCGTAATTTAGAACATTTTCTGCTCATTTCAGCTTTTTAAATTTAGATTTTTTTTTGTTTTTTTAGAAACAATTCTTAGTGAGCTTTTACATCTTAGGACAAACCACCATGCCAAATTTAAAGTTTCTATCCTGAATCACAGAAATTGAAAATCTTAGAAAATTTTTGCCACTGCACGCTTTTGAATTTCTGATTCATTAGAAAATGTTCTCTGCGGGCATTTTGTCTTAAAAATAACAACCATCTTGAATTTCTAACTCTAACAAAAGTTCCTAGTCCTATTAAAATCATAATGTAGAATGTTTTCCACATGTTTCACCTCTCTAAATTTCTTTTTTTAGAAACAGTTTGTCGAAAATCTGTGGAATAACGTTGTTTAAATAAATCACATTTGTTGAATAGAGTTTCGTTCAACAAAGTGACAGACTGCGAATAAGCAAAAAATATTAATATTGAGATTAGTTTTAATTCATTAAAGTGGCTAACTTGATAAATACATGATTCATATAAATGACAATTTCTCTATTTTTTAGCTCTGGGAAGGGTTTTAATAATGAACCCCCTCCTCTTTTGCTGCACCAGTGTTTATTGTAATAATAAAAGAAATATATATAAAGCTACAACATTTAATCAGCATTAAATATAATTCAAATTTGGAATTTTACTAAAAGAAATAAAAAATGGAAGAAGTTTTTCAAACAATAATTTCAAACAAAAACAATATAAAAGTAACTTACTCTGATTTTTCTTCTGTATTTTTTAATTCAGTTTGATTTAGAGTTTCAATGAATAGATTCCTCTGACAATTTTTTACATTTTGATCATTCAGAGATGAATAAAGTTTATCAGGAGAAGCTGTTTTTAAGTCCTTTTGTTGCTCATTTATAGGAGGATTTACAATTCTGTTACTGATATCATTGTCTTGAGAATGAACCTCACTGGAGTAAATAACAGTTTGTGAATTTTCAGATGAAATTGCAGGACTTTTTACAGTTTCCTTCATAGCTGCTGCTTGAAAACTTTTATTATCGACACTGTCAGCACAGTTGACTTTAATTGGTGATTTGAATTTCTTTTTATTTAATAGTTTTTGAAGATGCTTTTGGGCCAGCAGTTGAGCCTATAAGAAATTATAAAAGAAACCATTAATAATTTAAATCAACTCATCAAAGTGATTTAAACTCATTAATCCAGTCTTTAAATCATCTTACACTTAAAGGGGGTGGGGGGGCAATAATTGCAAAATCGTATGGAAAATAGCTGTACCTTTTCCTTGAGAACTACTGAAGCAATTTCAAATATTTTTTTTTTTTAAATATTTTTGGCTGTGGCTAAACTATAAACTGATTGCTCGGCAAAAAATAAAAAATACAGTTGTTATGCAATTTTGCAAATGAAAAAAAAAAAAAAAAAATGTAAAACACTAAAACAGTTGACATTGATATACCTTTTTTAAGACTTCATAACTGTTGTTGCCTCTTTAAAACTATATGAAGTCAGTAGTCTGCATACTCCCTGCACTTTCCCCCCCCAAAATGTCGCATAATAGTTTCTTAACTACCTTTGTAGGGGCATGCTATCTCTCTCTCACATACATACATGCACTATATATTTATTAGAGTGTATAAGGTGGAAATGCACAAACCGACACAGTGCAATACTTTTAGATGATAGATAATTACAGATGTATGTTTACAAAAAATACATATGTACATTAAAACAAGAATATTTCGTGTTATTCACCGACTAAGAAAAACTAGAAAACTTAGAAATATAAATATTAAATTTAAAATGTTAAGTGTTACCGTAAAAGCTGGAAAAAAAAATTACCTCTGCTTCTGAATCTTTTCCTTCAGAATGCAATGGAGAGTTATTATCAGTTTTCAGAACCACTTCTTTTGCTGAAATCATTTCCTTCTGAAACATAAATGTTATAAGTTCAAAAGACACACTTGTGCAAGACAGACAGAAATGGTAAATGACAACAGAGAAAAACTCAAAAGAACCCTAATGCAAACCCAGTGATGAATTCCAGGGATGGCTTGAGATGACATTTCTCTCAGAGTATCAAAATATCCCTTACAGAATTTTTCAATTTTTGTATTTACAGTGTAGAAATTTTTTTCTGGAACCCAGTTAATCAGAAAGTCAGTTATCTTGAATCATACTTTTAATCAACAGATTTTAGAATCTTTCTATTAAAAAATGTCATATATTACCAGTTTGACATATGTATTGCTAAATTACAATACAAGGGTTGCTATTTATATATCTGGAACTGGTATCAGTGGTATTGCTAGGCAAGATCTGACTTATATATTGTAAAGTTTAACATTGTTGACTATATACGTACTCAGAATGTTTGTCATACAAAAGTTATTTGTCTTATTTAGTAACTTAAAAATTCATCTGAGTCAAAAAAGGGAATTAAATCATGAGAATTTTGATGAGATGATTTGCTACAACATTTGACGTGGATTATCTCCATAACAGTGCATCGATGAACCCACTTTGAAGTTTGCCGATGAAGCAGCATCTAAAACCATTATATATCATTGGTTTAGTCAATTCATGGGTGCAAGAAGTCCATGTAAGCCAAGACTGAAAACTTTTCTGAGTACTAGGAAAAACCAAATGAAAATAGACTAGAGGATTTCTATGTCTTGCATTATGGCTAAAAATTGATTTCTTGCAATAAAAAAAAGTGCTTAATAGTAAAATTGCCATAATCTAAGTATATAAAGTAGAATTTACTATCAGTCAGAAATATGTCCAAGACTGAAATCAGTCCTGAGACTGAATGTCTTGCACCCATGAGTCAATTCAATCATGACCATCATTCGCTCAAGAGTGAATTTAAAGAAGGTCATCCAAAATTGATTGTTGTGCTAGAAACCATCAATGCTGTTGCGAACTGATAGATAAAGCAAGATCATCATGTGATGTACTGTGAGATTGAGGCATTTCTGGGGATTTAGTATCACAAGCTTACACAAGATTTTACATGAACAGTGAAAAAGATTTGTGCGTGTTGGATTCCGCATAATTTGACAATCGCTCAAAAAAGGTTCATGTCGATTCACGTAAAGAAATGCTAAAAAAATACAATAATGGTGTGTCAAAAATCGTGTTTAACATTGTGTCTATACAGGTGACGAATCTTAGATCTATGTATCTGAGCCCAAAAGTAAGCAGTAATTGACTGTATGGGTCTTTCAAGATGAGCCAAACCCAACAAAATTTGTTCGCGCAAGAAGCACTTCAAAACAAATGGTCGCCTGTTTTTTTCAGATGTTAACATTTGCATCCCAAACATCAACTTCTATCCACATTGTTGTCAAATCTTGTGTATGCTTGTCATACTAATGCCCAGGGATGCCTCAATCTCACGGTATGTCACATGACAATCCTGCTTTATCAGTTTGCACACAGCATCGATGGTTTCTAGCACAACAATCAATTTTGGACGACCTTCTTTAAATTCACCCTTGAGAGAAAGATGGTCATGATTGAAATGACTAAATCAATGATATAAAATGGTTTTCTAGGGGCATGTGGCTACAATGCCACTAGAGAATTGTAGAACAATGAAATCTGAATGGTTCACAACCATTTGTTTGCCAGAAGTCTTGAAGAAATAAGAAAAGAACAATCAGCGATGCAGGAACATTATTCACCAACGCAAGCTTTTGCACACTGGCCCAAACAACTCAATATTTAACCAGTCAGAAGACATCGAATTGATGGTTCATCCACTGCACAGTCCTGATTTGGCACCTAATGATTTCTTTTTGTTCCCATCCATGAAGAATAAACTATGTGGTCAATGATTTTCGACGCCAGAAGAAGCGTTTGATGCATTAAAACTGCATGTTTTGGAGATATCTGAATCTGAATGGAAAAAAATGCTACAGGAATTGGTTCAAATGTATACAAAAGTGTACTACTCATCACAGAGAATATTTTGAAAAACAATAAAATCATTTTCAATGATAAATGTTTGCTTTTATTTACTATTCTGGATACATAAATAGCAACCCTCGTACCATCTGCGTGGCATAAACTTGATGCCAACCTCAAAGATTTGAAATGGAAGCATTTAATTATATTTTGATTTTTGTACAGAATTATTGGTTTCAAGCAATTCACATAAACTCTTCCAAACTGGTATTAATCTTCCCCTTTGATCTTGGCTGGATCCTTAATCTAATTAATCTAATAATTAATTTTAAAATCAGAAACAATGACACAGCCACATACATTCTACAAATCTGATCAGAAATATTGGAATACAATGTTCATTTTCTTTTTTTGACACATATAGTGTATGTGTACCTGTACAGCAACAGCATTTCAAGACTACTCTGTGAGCGAGAGTATGTTGTTCAGTTAATAATGATGTCAGCACTTAGTCACATTTCAGTTATGTAAATATTTTGTCTTTGTATGATTAATGTTTTAGGTCTACTCTTCTTACTCTGCATGCATCATAAACCAACATTTGATTATGGGCACAGAGAAATGATTTTACTACATTGTAACTAGCAGAAAATATTTTTAATTCAAACTTTTGTATTTGGAACTCATATGCCTAAAACAAAACTAAGAATTATTTTTTATTCTGTCCTTTAATAATTCTTATTTCTGGTTGCGAGAGACACTGTACAATTATGTCTCATGTAATGTAATGATGATTGAAAAGCTCAATAAAGACAATTTTGATAGCTGGAAGCTTCAAACCGAGGCTGTTCTAATCAAAAATGATCGTTGAGAATATGTGTATACCGAGGCCATGCCAAAACCACATGCATTTTCACACTCCAATAGAAAATTTTAGAAAATTTTATATAAAAAAAAAAAAACTTCTACTTATCTAAACAACTTGAAAACTTTATAGGTGATGTAAATCCAGTGTGCCAAGAAGGCGCAAAAAGATTGTAACTGGGAGGCATGAAGAGACCAACAGTCATGCATTTTTTTTAAAGGGTTAAAATTTGTATTTTTGAAAACTAACTGTGTATCAAAGAGAAGGTCTCAGCTTTAAAAGGGCATTTTTGTTAATCAGTATCTCTGATATTGAGACCGATGAGAGTGTCAGCGAAAGGGAGAAAAAGACAACCGCAAATTCAAATCTTTTTGAAAAAGGTTAATATTGATGTATTTTGAAATGTATTATGGAATTTAAGATGTAAAAGTATGAAATTTAAGAATATGTTATCTGTTTTTCCATATTTTGAATGGCTCAGCCATAGCATGTAAAGACAAAGTGCCGATGAAAAGAAGAGCAAAAGAATGTCTGTTTCTTTTCTGCTACAGCATTCTGGAAATGTGATCGAATTCATCCTGCTATGCTGATGTCTGTGATGTATTTTTAAAATTTTGGTTTTTGATTACTATCTCGTCTAATTATCAAAAAGAGTAAAATATAGGTACACCAGGTCCTGCCTTGGATTACTTTCATCCAAATTTTCAGACTTTTACATGCAGATTTTCCTAGACATTGCACACAGTCAGACACAAACACAGACACACGTCTTTCTTTAATCACTATAGACTATAGGACAACTATCAATGATACAGAAACCTTTTTTAATACAAAACATTCTGCAAATCCTTTCACAAATAAAATTTGTTTAATTGAAACGAATTTACAAATGGGAGACATTTACAATGGGGAGAAACGGAGAAGCAAGATTTTGAGGGTGAAATTCAGAGGAAATTTTAAGGAAATGAATGTGATGGAATGAATTGTTAATGAAATATAGGAACGATTATTTTTATTCACTATAAAGTAACAAATAGAGTAGAGAAAGTTTAAAAAAAAAAAAGTTTTAAAAGATTTTAAATTTTGGTATTGTGGAGGGGGGGGGGGAGCAAAAGGAGAAAGTGAAATTTCGGAAGTAGGGGAGGCAAGGGGGGATTAAGATTTTTTTTTTTTTTTTTTTTTTTTTTTTTTTTTTTTTAATCAGAAATTAAAAAAAATTCTGAAGAGTTTCACTCGTGATTAAGAACTAATATGAGAATAAAATTAAGCATTTAAAGGACTTTTTGCAGATTTTGCATGAAAATAAGTACTTTTAAGCACCAAATATTCCTTTTGTAAAATGTAAGCACTTTTAAGGACTTTCAAGGACCGTACAAACACTATAAAAATACTGCAATCAAGAAACTAATTGATTTCTTAAACAACAAATAGAAATATCAGTGTAAAAAAATAAAATAAAAATGAAAAACATTCACAAATAATTGAGGTTTTCTGAATCAAAGAGGATCAAGTCCCTAAAGCTTATCCAGAAATATTTGATGTGAAATTGATGGACTCTCACACATCACAGGAGAATAGCAATTGCAAAATTTGTTGTTTGCATTTTCATTCTAGTACTTTGCTGGTTATGTCATCGAACAAATTATTGTTTGTAGAGCAAGAGTGCATCTCCACCTTAGATGACTGATAAAACTGACTTGATCAATTTTTTTCAGAATGCCTCTCAATTGCAGATAAGTAATCATAGATTAAAAATTTTACTGAGCCAACCACAATGCTGTTTAAGGAAAGTTTCACCCTCAAAATACTTCAAGGTACACAACTACATTTTTAAATGATGATATTATATTTTGCATTAGTCAGATTACTTTAGATGATGAAAAGTATGCTTTAAAAATAATTTTTACTTTCTTTTTTTATTGAAAAAAAAAAAAAAAAAAAAAAAAACCTTTTTATGGTAGTAGCGTCATTAAATATAGAAAAAATCTAAAAACGATATAGGAATAATTGAAACATCAAGGAAAGAAGCAAAATTAAAAGCAAAACAATCATAATTTCATGATATAAAAGAAATGACATGGCTTTGCAAAGCATAACTCTCACAAAAAATTACTCAAAGATGCCAAAATGACAGATAAATTCAAAATTTATTGAATTGACAGGCTGGGAAAAAAAAAATCATGATGATGAAATAATAAAAAAAAATATTGTAAATTACATAATTTTATGCAATAGTATTAAAATGTGGATGTTGTTGTACATTAGAGAAAATGAAAGCTCAAGAACCCTAGGCTCTATTCTAAGTAACTGGAAGTAAAGAAAATTAATGAAAATTGCATACTTTTGATGCAGTCATAGCCAAACACTGCAGTTCTGTAAATGAAATGCACATTTTCATTTGAATACCCTTTTAAAAATAGAATTCAATCACTGACAGCTGTGTTGCCAATGCATTATAAGAAGGCTACTTGGACAAGAAATGGTCATTGAAGCAGAACTACATTGCTGGATGTTAGAAATTAGGATAAACGGTTCTACATGAAAATAAGGATGGAATTCATTTGGCACTTTATGATGTTCTAGAAGATTACACAATTTCAATAAATGTACATTTTTGTCATGAACACATGCAATTTTTTGTACCTTAATATATGAATAAATATATATGATTTTAAGTGAATAAATTTAAATTTTTATTCATCGGAAAACAAAGAAAAGTAAATCCTAATGCATCTTTTACAACACCTGCTCCTATTTTAGGGAAACACAGTAGTTTGTATTTCATTAATAAACATATATAGTTTTAATATTTGAAGCTTTCAAAGTTTACCTGTGACTCATACTTTTCATTCACAGTTGGAAATTTTCCATGTGTTAGAGTAGATTCAGCAACAATTTTACCAGCAGGATTTATAAACTAGAAAGAAGAACCATTAATTACAAAAATGCAATAGCATAGGTAGTAAATAATTCACAAAAAAAATTTGACAAAAATTAGCAATTCTGGATAACTAAAGAGATGAAAATATTAAATTTAAATTAGGGCTCTGCATTAAGTTAAGTAACTTAATTTTTTTGAGATAGAGTACAAGTCTGCACAGAAAATACTTATGAAATGAAAATGGTGGCATACTGTTAATGTGAAATTAGCAGGCCTGAAAACTTATTTGAATCAGGTGAATTTGAATTTATGTTTAAGTCACCATGTCAGGTTTTTTACAAAGACCTTTATCATTAACCCTTAACCAGAAAATGTATGTCTGTGAGATGTTTGTGTCTACATATCTGCCCTTAATATTTTCTCTCTCCGACATTCCAAACTTATTTTTATGCTGTTATATTAAAAAATTGGTCCTGTTAATGCATTACTATTAAAGATTAAATGTTTAAGTTCACTATTTGGTAAATTATTAGGCTTAATAATAATAATGAGATAAGCAAATTTAGGAATGCTACATCAAAAATCAGGTCATTTTCATACTTAGTTACTTCATTGTGCCAAACGAAGGGCTCAGTGGAATCACATGTTACATTTTCTCAAAAATTGTTTTATTTTATGGATGAAAGCGTTATGAGTACTATATCAAGCGGTAAAACTAAAATTCTACTTAGTATTGAAGATATTACAGTATCTTTTAATATTTTTATATTTAATAATTTAAATGGTGGAAATAATTTTTAATATTTAAATTTTAATATTCTTTTCTAGGAGATCTTGGTATCACCTATTAATATTCAGACATATGCTACTAAGAAGGAATTAAATAAATAACAAAATTACAACAAAAAATTTTCACTTCAATTTTCTCAAATTCTAGCTTTTGTTGCATATCTTCTTCCACTCAGGTCTTCAATTATAAGATATATTTACTTCTTTCTTTATTAAATCATACACTACATATTAATATGTTTCGTAACATTCATATTAAGAAAAAAAAATTCCACTTCTTTTATTTATTTTCATGCACATTAATTTTTCCAATGTTCAGCAAATAATTAAATTAATTTCAATACATTTTCTTCAGAAAGGATGAAATTTTTTAAACATTTTATTCAATTTAAGCTTATAGATGAAAGTGACACTGAAAGTAGAAGTTTTCTGTAAAAGCTGAGCTATGAATGTAATACAAAGTCATCGCAGTATAAGTGAATGTTAACACACAGAATAAAATATTTTAAATGAAAATTGTGAAAAATAACTGATACACATTTGCATTTTAGTTTTGTGCTTTTCAAAAAAGCATTTTTATAAGTACTACTTTTTTTAAATTTTTGTTTTTTTCTTCCTAGTTTTGCATTTGAAGGATAATTAAAAGCACTATAAAAAATATGTCAACTATAATTATTTTGTTATTCATCTTAAAATCAAATTTTAAGTTTGTATTATTACTTTTGTGATTGCTATTATATATATTACAAGAAAAATTTAAAAGTACATAACTTGTACACCATTGTAATTTTATTTGTCCCCACCCCTTATTTACCTGGCCCCATGGCCACGACTTCTATATATTTTTGCATCAACCTCAGAAATAGCCAGCATTACATTAAAAAAGCTGAGATCAGTGTAAACAATGGAAAATCTTATGCTTGTTCTTGTGAATTACATTTGTAGAATTATGCACTAGAGTGGTAAAACAGGTAATTCTGAGCATACTGAAATATGTTTTTAGAAAAAGGACACATTAAGATAATTTTAGGATACATGAAAATTTCAATATTGTGCATCAATTTTGCTTTTGAATTAAAAATTAGCCAACATCTTGGGCAAGGTATTCAAATTATTAGAAATATTCTATCATTGTATGCACAGTGCTTAGAGTTACTTTAACAGAGATCTACTGTATGGCAGCATACATAAAAATAAAATTTACAAAGAGAGGTAAAATAGATTTCTTTAAAAAGATTTGCATTAACTTTTTAATTAGAAAACATGTTATCTAGGCACTTTAGCATAACCTTAATCTAACAACTGTTTACTGTAACACTAATCACTTAAATTCTAAGCACAAATATAACTGCTATGTGTATTAGTAACTCATGCTATTCTATAGAGAAATGAGTTTACTTCTGATTATGTGCTGCAATAAAAGATTTAGCTTTTGATAGATATTCTTTAAAAATTTTGCTGAAATCTGTGATTTTATTATGAACACACACACACACACACACACACACACACACACACAAAAAAAAAAAAAATACACATATTTTCTTAAATATGCAGGAAAACATAAAAAAATGTTTAACTTTAATGGAAAAAGGGAGATTGTGTCAAAATAAGGGAGTCTATCTTTAAAAAAATGGGAAACTTGGGAAGTATGCATTTCTAGCACATAAAAAGGAAAGCATTTCAAAAGGAAAGGGGGGGGGGGGGAGGGAACAGCATAAAAAAGATATATGCAATAAAAGTAACACGGCGAAAGGAACTTTACCATCATTTTAATATCCCCATAATCTGATTCCGTCTCAGCAAATTTGGCAATACGGGGCACCTGTTCAGGATTTTTATTTCCAGATATTTTGGATTCAGATGCTGCACCATCTTTGTTTACACCGACGAGGATACTTTCTATTTTTTTAACTACAAAATGGAATTATTATTATTCTACATTTAAAAACACAATAAGCAATAGATGAAAATAAATAAAAACAGGTTCATTCTTACATGAAAAAAAAAAAAAAAAAAAAAAAAAATACACACTACAATTTTGTTTCTTCTTAATTATTTTTTGCATTATCTGCACAGCACACATTTGGAATGTTTGACTCAAGTTTGTCTGCTACCTGCATTGTTTTTGCTCTAATTCGCTATTATATATATATATATATATATATAAAACTCAGTTACAGACCAACAATGATTAAGAATTGCTAGAAGCGCGTTTCCAGCAATAGTATGAATGTTCAAAATTAACTATGTTTTAGTGTACTATATGGTGTGTATAATTTTTTTTACACAAGAGAACTACACAAAAGAATTCACAAACATTACTGGCTATGGACAACAAAGTCTGAAAATGGACATTTAGTGTGTTATGTGTTTTTTAAATTGTTTATTAGGATGAACAAAGTGAATCCTCAACTAGGCTATACAAATTACATTTTGTTGTGCACTTTACAAAAAAAACTATTTAGAAATTTGATTTGAAATTAAACATAAAAATAAATTATGATCTGTAGATTCGAACAATATTATTTTTTTTTACAGAATCCCCTTAAAAAAATATTTTAATTAATTTATTTTACATGTTTTTCCATTATGGATGCATTTTTGCAAATAAAAAATGAAACACGTATATTTTTAGAAGAAAAAATAAATCATGGAGTTAGTAATTATAGATCATGATTAATTAAATAAATAAAATATATTTTCATTATTCTGCCAAAATATCTCAAAAACTGTTTTTTAAATTTAATTAAGTAAACAAATATTTTTGGACTTGATAGAAATACAATATGATCTGTAGATTATGACAATTTTATTTTCTTATCGAATGATTTAACAAAAAATTTATCGAATGATTTAATAAAAAATTTATCCTTATTATGTGAAATCATTTACACAGACGATATTTGTGCATTTTAAAAGAATTATATAAAGATTTTTTTTTTTGTAAAGTGGCAACAAAAGAATTGTAAACAATTAAATTAATTGTTAAATTCGTTATATAAAGTCTTATTCGAATTTGAAGGTTGGATAATAAAAGTAATATAATAAGTTAATAATTCTTAGTATCAACGAAAGCAGATTTCAAATGTTTTTTTTTTAGAAAATAGGATTTTAAAGAAGTAACTTTCTTCAAGCTCTCTTCGAATATATTATTCTAAGATTGCTATCAAAGATTATTTGATGTGAATTAGAAAGATTGGAAACATACATATTTCAAACCATTTGAGAAAACACCAGAGGGTATTGGAAAATGTAAAAACCTCTTTAAAAGAGCTTTTAGTTGAAAAAAAAATTTTTTTTCGCAAAACTTTGCTTCAAAAATATTTTTATTTGTATCAGTCTTATATCATAAATAAAAAATTCCGAGGAAATTCTTAGTTATTTGGCTGAATTTACATTTCTAAAATTAAAATGCACCAAAATATAAAATAACGTTTTTGCTTAATAAAGATGCAAAAATAATATAAAAAAAGGTACTTTTCGGTTAGCCGGGCACAAGTGTTATATATACATATAAATATACATATATTGTTTATATACACAAATATATATATGCATATATATATAAGTATATATACATACATTTATACATACATATATATGTATACTAGGGGGGCTCTGCCCCCTGCAAGCTACGCTCGCCAACCCCCGCTCAGACACCGCAGAATCTAAAAACACGCTAATCTGATGGGTTTTAAAAATATTAGAGAAGATTGAATTATACTGAAAAAAGCTGTGCAGATCTCTCTGTAAACTGGTTTCCATTCAATTCCCCTTGATTGCAAAAATTTAAGGGCGAATCAGTTGCTGTTAAGACATCCAATGGTTGTTTTCATTTTTGGTTAAAGAGGATCAGTTAAACATTTGAAAAGAAGCTAAAATAAAATAAATTAAGTATAAGAGTCTTTGTCTCCCGGTATTTTAAAACAATCTCTATAACAATAGCCTAAGTCATGTGACTATCATCAACAGTTGCAGGCGGACCACTTTGCTTTTTATACTCTAGGCGCCATTTTCGTACTTTAATGTTAGCCAGGCACAGGTGATAAGTCGTCGAATATTATTCTATCGCCATCATTTCATCTATATTATAATAGTTCAAGTTGTCAACTGCCATAAACAAATACGGTCTGATCCCTTTGCCATTCATATGAAAGTTTGGGAAAGATCTCATATATGTCCCATATTGGCGTGATTTTTTAACGACGCCAATTTGGGGAACGCATCAACCGCATAAACAGCAACATCCGGCTTACCATATCAAGCAAAATAACGATACTTTGGTGCCAGTTATGTGCCCGTTCTGTATATGACATTGGCGTCAGAAAAAAATCGCGGCAATATGCGACCGTAAGTTTTCCATTTTGATTAAAAAATCAAAATTTTTTTTTTCGAATAAAACTATATAAAAGTTGCCATGATCGCAAAGAATTCTAGGTACTGTTACGCTAGCAGGATGCAAATCTCGCCAATAGCTTTTTTTTCAACTCGCCAGTTAGAATTTTTTTTTTTTTTCAAGTTGTAATATTTGGCCAGATACGCACCGCAGGTTTGGCGAAAACCTCGTTTTCAAATACCAGTTACATATGCATTTTGGGTATTCCTTAGATATCCCAACGACCAAAAATCTATCGCCAAACTATAAGATTAAATGCCAATAATGGTTGATCATAAATGTCACATTAACTTGACTTTAAGCAAGTTACTCGTGTTTACATCATCAAGTGATTTTTATTTCGACGTTTTATTCGTATATTTATTAATGTTATACTAATTTATTTGTTCTTTCATTATTTAAAATAAAAATTATGTCAATTTGTATAATTTGGCGAGTGTTTTGGCGATTTATATAATTTGGCGAAATTGGTCGATGGAATAACTAAGTAGTACTGTATTTCTTAATTATTTTCTATTATTTTCTAAATAAAATATCAAAAAAAAAATTAATAATCCTAGAACAAAATAATTTATATAATTTGTAAAAAGAAATAAAAGTAAATAAACATTAAATTCAACACATTATCAATTAAACAACAATTGCCGGGTTACCATGTCAACCTTTTCTGAAATATAAAAAAAAATATCTGTTTGATTAAAATTTGAGTTGCCATCATTAGAAAAATGTATATAAAATTTGAAAAAAATTAATATTTCGAAAACTAATTCGAATTTAAAAATTATAATACCAGTTTTGAAATCTGCGGATCAATATTGATTTTTGGTGTTAATTTCATCGCAAAGTATTCCATATTTTAGGAGAAATCGCCGTGAAACATAATGAGTTGTTTAATCAGTCCATTCATACTTCCGTTTCATAAATTCATTTCATTAGGATTTTATATATATAGGGTAGATATAACACTGGTGCCCAGCTAACTGAAAAGTACCTAAAAAAATATTGTTACTTTCAAATATTTATCTTATTAAATAATGCTTTGCGAATCCAAACAAAGCATGGCTTTTGCTAGTTTAGATATCTCATTTCATTGTATGAAAAGCAGAAATTTCCTAACAATATTGTGTTAAGCACTGGAAAGTGCTCGATAACCTAGGTCTGAGCATAATTTTTTGTTCTTATTTGTATCTCTAAACATCTTAATTATGACTATCATGGAGTTAACACTAGAGCAAATTATGAAAGAAGGCTAACTGAATAATATTTATTAGGGTAGTTCAAATATGAGCATTTAACAAAGCATTATTACAAGAGATATGAAATTGATTTTTAAAGTACAGATTTATTTTTAAAAAATAAATTTGCAAAAGATTAAAAAAAAAAAAATGTTATTATTATTATGAAAACATACTTTTGCTATAATGCAGAACTATCAAAGATGAAATTCGTTGTTGTTTGCGTGGGGAAAAAATGTTTGAAAGCATAATGCAGAATTAATTTTTATATTTTGCCCTTTGTTTACATTTGTTTTTTGTTTACATTTTTTTTTTTTACATTTTTTTTTTTTTACATTTCTTTTTTATACAGCTAGGAGTCGTTCGTTAGCTTCATCGCCCCAAGCTCAACCCTTCCTGCTTTTCGGCGTCTTTAATTTGTGTAATTTCCCTTTTAAATTTGTCCGGTTTCAATTGATTTTTTTTTTTTTTCCAACGTTGCTTTTGCTAGAGTGTCTTTCATTCGGGACATGGCTGGGGACCTAGGAATCTTGCTTCCGCAAAAGAGTCGGACTAGAGTAGAAGAATAAAGGGCCGTGGACGAAGATGGGCCGCTCGCTGCGGCGGTCGACCCACCCGGCCTCCCCTGACCGCTGACTAATAATGAGCTAGAAGCAGCTAGGAGTTGTTCGGTAGCTTCATCGCCCCAAGCCCAACCTTCCCACTTTTTGGCGTCTTTAATTTGTGTAATTTCCCTTTTAAATTGTTTCAATTTTTGATTTTTTTTTTCCAACGTTGCTTTTGCTGGAGTGTCTTTCACTCGGGACATGGCTGGGGACCTAGGAATCTTGCTTCTGCAAAAGAGTCGGACTAGAGTAGAAGAATAAAGGGCCGCGGACGAAGATGGGCCGCTCGCCGCAGCGGTCGACCCACCCGCCCTTCCCTGACCACCGACTAATAATAAGCTAGAAGCAGCTAGGAGTCGTTCGGTAGCTTCATCGCCCCGAGCCCAACCCTTCCCGCTTTTCGGTGTCTTTAATTTGTGTAATTTCCCTTTTAAAAATTGTTTCAATTTTTGATTTTTGATTTTTTTTTTTTTTTTTTTTCCAACGCTGCTTTTGCTAGAGTGTCTTTCACTCGGGACGTGGCTGGGGATGTAGGAATCTTGCTTCCGCAAAGAGTCTGACTAGAGTAGAAGAATAAAGGACCACAGACAAAGATGGGCCACTTGCCACGGCGGTCGACCCACCCGCCCTCCCCCGACCGCCAACCGAGACTAATAATGAGCTAGAAGCAGCTAGGAGTCGTTCAGTAGCTTCATCGCCCTGAGCCCAACCCTTGCCACTTTTCGGTGTCTTTAATTTGTGTAATTTCCCTTTTAAATTGTTTCATTTTTTTTTTTTTCTCTAACGTTGTTTTTGCTAGAGTGTCTTTCACTCAGGACGTGGCTGGGGACCTAGGAATCTTGCTTCCGCAAAGAGTCTGACTAGAGTAGAAGAATAAAGGACCACAGACAAAGATGGGCCACTTGCCACGGCGGTCGACCCACCCGCCCTCCCCCGACCGCCAACCGAGACTAATAATGAGCTAGAAGCAGCTAGGAGTCGTTCAGTAGCTTCATCGCCCTGAGCCCAACCCTTGCCACTTTTCGGTGTCTTTAATTTGTGTAATTTCCCTTTTAAATTTTCCGGTTTCAATTTTTGATTTTTTTTTTCCCAACATTGCTTTTGCTAGAGTGTCTTTTACTCGGGACGTGGCTGGGAACCTAGGAATCTTGCTTCCGCAAAAGAGTCGGACTAGAGTAGAAGAATAAAGGGCCGCTCGCCACGGCGGTTAAAATGTTAAAAAAGAAATGTAAAAAAAGAAAAAAAAAACCCTGCAAAGTTGCAAAAATTAAGTTTCCTTGCATTTGACAGTTCTTTATTGTATCAATGATAAGAACTTTGATAAACCATTATTTCTTTTATGACTTTAACAAAAATTATTAGGCTAAAATATTAGCAAGTCAAGCAAACACACAAAAAGTCTTTAAATACACAAAACATCCTTACCTCAGAAAACTATAAGGCAAAATTTCGAAAAAGGAATTACATTCTTAATTATACAAACAAGAATTCAAAGTTTACAGGATATTAATCAACCATTAATAAAATGAAATAATCAACAATACAAGACATACCATTAATAGCATAAATAATCAGTATTAAATCCCTTTTAACTTACTATTTTTCCAACAGTCTTCATTAACACGAGCAAACGATTTTGAGACAAGTTCATCATTGATGCATTTTGTAGGATTACTTTCATAACATATAAATAGCTTCCCATAGATTTGCAAATTATCAATACCTTGAACTTCAATATAAGCACTACACATACCTGTAAATAAATATATATATCAAATAATAAGAATATTTATTTTCAAAAATAAAAAGCAAGTATAAAGTTGCTTAAATACTAAAAGACCATTGTTAATATAAAATAATAAATAGGGCAGGAAACCTTCAAAATATTCAGAATAAAATGCAAACTTTGTGTGTTGTAGCAAAAGGGAGGGGGGAGGTGGCAGAAGTATAAGCAATACATATCAAGTAATTGTAAGAATTATGTAAAACTTTGGATACAAAATAGAAATTACATACAAAAGTGAAGTTTGTGGATTTTAAAGACAATTTTTCCTTTATGTCATTTTAAAACAGGATAGTAATATAACAAAGTTATGTGTTTTCATTTAGCATACTTGTTCCTCTAACTTCAAGACTAATATTAATTCCTGATCATTAAATGGAGCCTTACACAGTAACTATGTACAGGAGCCGAAGGTAAAACTGAATTGCGTACCCCTATGATATTATTGGCTGTACACATAAAGAGTGAAAAAAAACTGGTGAGGTATTAGCGCCCATGGTATTGAGCCTTAAATTTATGCTGCTGACCTTAGTACCAGAAAAATTACTCTTTCAACAAGCATGAAACTGCTCAAATAACGAGTGAAGCACAGCACTTCAATTTCTAAGAAGATTATTTTGAATCTTTATAGCATATCGGAAATATACCAAATTCAAAATTTACAAAATTTAGATTAGGAAAATTAAAATGAAATAGGATTATTTTTACAATTTATTTTAAAGATTTTGATTAACTCTAAAGCTAGAAATTAATTTAGTTCATTTTAAAAATAAATTAGCTTGGATGCACGTCTCCATTCCATTTTTTGAAAGGAAGAAGGAAAAAAAAAAAAACAGAATTACTAGAATTCAAGAATTAATAAGAATGTGTGTGATATAAAATCAGAAGACAATCTGTCACTGTCAGACTTCATTTTCAGAAAATTTAACCCTGAGTTTCAAAAAATGAATTATAATGTGATGACTGAAGGAGGATTAAAAAGTGAAACCACTTGTCATTCTTCAAGATGGTGATTGAAAATGTCCAAAACTGCAATGTAGTTACACTGTACTGTTAAAGCAAGACAAGATTTATTTAGCATACACAAGTATCACAAAACTATGAAACTTTACATAAATGACAGCTTGTATTTTATCAAACATAATATCAAGCGTTAAAAAAAAGGAAGAAGCATTGAATATTTAAAGTAATCATTGTTGCAAAAATACTGATTAATTAAAGCAGCGTTTCTCATCCTTTTTTACACTGTTACTTTCCAAACAAGCATAACTTGCAATAATACCTCCCTCATCCTTGCAAGAATACACATAGCACTAATGTAAACGTAAAGACTCTAGTTTTCTATAATTATCAAGATGGAGCTTGGTGCAATATAATAGAAATGTAAAAATAACAACGTTAAAAGTACCATAAATTTTAAATTTTAAGCATACCAGTTTTGGTAGCCTTCCTCAGTGCTAAGGATGGCGGAAATTTGCTCACATATATAGGAAAGATAGGGATTCAAGTTAAAGATTTATTGACCAACAGGAAAACAGAGGATTGCACGTAACAGCCAATAAGAAAATAGATGGGAAATAGAACCAAAATAGTGAGAAATTGCTAAAAAAAAAAAAAAAAAAAAAAAAAAAAAAAAAAAATTAATTACCAGTGTGACCTTTTCTATATTGGACAAACCAAACGCTGCTTAAAATTTCGTATCAAAGAACATCAACAATACATATTATAAAACAAGAAATCAATAAATCCTCTATTGCAAAACATTGCTGGGAGATGAATCATACTTTTGACTTCAATTCGGTTAAAATAATGTCTAAACCTACTTCTATACACGAACTTAACTTCCTTGAAACATTTCATATTTATAAAAATATAAAAAATATTGTTAATTGTGAATTCGCTATTCCCCCATTATCAGATTGTTGGAAATATTACATAAAAGTTTCTTTTTCTTCTTTTTTCTTTTCGATCCATATTCCGATCAATTCGAACTAAGGGTGCAACTCTGCAGAGGGAAAAAAAAACTAAACCATCACATTTCTGCCTTCATGTTTGATGGTGAGTATTTGGTATCGAATGCCATATTTTTTGTTTCAAGGACGTCGAATGTACTTGATTCCATCAGATGATACTAAATTAAACTTCCTTTCATCGCTCCACATAACATTAGACCATTCTAAACTTCTTCACGATTAATGCCGTTTTGCAAATGCAACTCTAGCCTTCCTATTTTTAGTAGATAACAAACGCTTTTCTGCTGGTCTTCTGCCATGTAAACCATAGAGGTTTAGGCATCGTTTGACAGTAGAACATGTATGTCTATGAAGTAATTTTCTTTCAATTCATTTTTATTATTACTTACAACAATCACTTGTAGACAGGGATGGGGAAATGCGTCATTTTACTCGCCACTGGCGAGTGAATTTTCTGACAGGGTGAGTAAATTTTTAGGTATTCTTCAAGTGAAATTTTAGGTAGCCTTCGAAAAATGCAAACTATAGAAATGTGCTGATAACTTTATTATTATTATTATTTTACAAGTTAGCTATATTTTGCAACTTTCGAAATTACTGTGATGTAAACACGTTCTATTCTATACTAAACTTTCCCTTCTTGTATATATTTTTAAAATTCTATAGGAAAAAATTTTAAAACATTGTAGTAATAGTAAGCCAACTATTTTTACAGTTGCGGAAATTTTGTCATAACAACTTTCAACTGTACTTTGCATTTTGCTGACTGGTAAAATACTAAATCCTTGGCTGGTAAGATTTTCTAGAAATTCCCCACCCCTGCTTGTAGATATCATTTTTATAATACAGTCAACATTGCAAGTTGTTTTTTTTCATATGGCCACTTCGAGGCTTATTTTCAATGTATTTCTGCTTATTAAAGACTTTATTCCATGTAATAACAAGTTGCCGAGACACGTTAAAAAAACGAGCAAATTCTGCTTGCAGTCTACCTTTTTTAATTGCATTTACAACGGCTTTTCTAGAATTATTGGAATATTCTTCACGTTTCGGTATTTAAAAATAATCACAATAAGTCAATATAAACTCTAATTGGAGCTGTAGCGCCACTGACGCCTTCAACAATTAAATGTAAACTAATTGTCATAATACTTTTGAGCTAAGGAGGAGTCATATTTCTTCGGTGGCACCGAATGTAAACAACCAAGTTGAAACTTGATACATTTGAATAACTGCAGTCATAGTGTTCTCAATTATAGCGAATATATATATTTTTAAAATTTTTATATTAAATCAAATAAGAGAGAACATAAGGTTGTCAAAATACTTTTGAGCACTACTGTATATATTGTATTCAACCTCTATTGAAGAAGCTCTTTCTGTGCTTAACATTTTTTATATCAATTAGTTTTTTTCTCGAATAGATTCTTTTATGATAGTTGTTGAGCAGATGCCATTCTTTCAATCTTCTTTAGATCGAATTTGCAATAAATTTGTTAGTATTGCAAAAGTAGAATGAGGAAATAACATATTGGCTACTACTCATTTTTTTACTCACAGAAATTTAATATACTTGCTATGCTTATTTTATATAAAAGAATGGATAATTTGATTAGTTAAAGGAAATTATGACATTAGATTTAAATATAATTTTAAAATAAAATGCTTTTATGCCAGAAAAAAAAATTTCTTTTTACAAACTTACTGTACATAGTTTTTTACAAGTCTATGGAAAAGTTTAAGCTTAGAAATAATTATTTAAAGTTTTCTTTTGTTTATTTATAAGGCAAAATGCCTACAGAAACTTTCAAAATTATGTTCATCTTAGATTTTAGTACTTTTTTATATAATTTTAAACATTGAGAAAATTTATGATTTTAATCAATGATTAAAAAAAAAAATCAGTTGATTAAAATCACGATTTAATTGCTGATTTAAAACATTTGATTAAAATCGTTGACATCCTAATAGAATATGAATAAAAATTAAGAAACGTCGAAACAGTTCTGAGATTTTGGTTTATAAAAAAGAGTTAGAGAGAAAAAGAGTTTTTAAATAAGATTGATGCGTTAAAGATTAAAAAAAAAAAAAAATCTTGAATGTCTCCATTGGGCTTTCCAAACACTTTATAGAAGACTGTATATTCAGATAGATTTCTGACACAATGGAATTACATAGAAATATTTTTCATTCTTTAAACAAGCAATGTAAATTTATTAGATACTAGAAAACATGTTGGGGTTGCTCAGGCTCAAACTAGTTTGAGTCTGCAAAGAAAAAATAAGCCTAGGCTAATGAGTTCAAGTGTCAAGTCTAATGAGAGAAAATTGGACTGCAACAGGCCTACAGCTGCAAAACAAAATTTGAGTTATTTAATTTTAAAAAAGGCAAAAGGAAAATCACTACAATCTCATTTTTACTTCATGGAACCACACACATGCATAAAATAAATAAATAAATAAAAAAATCTGCCATACGGTAGAACACAAAATCCCCTAAGAAGGAACACTGTTCCCATTGACATAACACAGGCTTTGGCGACAGAAGTTTATATAGGAATGCAACATATTGCTTAAAATGGGTTTTGATTCTGCATGATCAAACCACATTGTTTGAAAGAAGAAAAAATATGAAAAAGAGCCTTAAAAAAATTATTTTTTGAAATTGTAAATATTGATATTTTTTAAACAAAAGGTACTATCAAAAAGATGAAGCATCTATCAATAGGTATCCTTATTTTTTAAAAAGTCCACCTACAATTTTAAACGGTAGAAAAAACAAATCACTTTCCTTTTTTTTTCTGCATGAGGTTCTATGTTTTTTCTGGGCATTTGTGGGAATGATTATGATGCTGGCAACCAAAGACAACCGAAGCCACTTAATAGTACCATTCAATGAGGGAATAATTAATATCTCGGCTAATTATAATAAAATCAGAAATCTGAATCAAATGTGCATTGGTCCAGTCTTTGTAAAGCCTGATCCAAACCTGCAGGCTTCTATGCACAATAGATTTTCCTTTTGCCAACAGGCACACACACAGCTTTCTTTTATTACTATAGATAAAACAAAAACTTACCCTTTTGAAGATCTTTAACAAAAATTATTGCAGATGTATCCCACTCTGATACAGGCCTAAGAAATAAATTAAAAAATTACTGCATAAAAAAAATACCAGGATAAATAAATATATAAATTTCAAAAATGACCTTGTTAGTAAGAAGTATTTTAAAACTTAAATAATATATAATAATAAAAAAAAAAAAAAGGCAATCTTCGAAAATTTCAAACTATTTCAAAATCGAATAGAAACTTTTGCAAAAATAAATCAAGTACAATGAGGTTAAAAACTGAAATATATTTAGGGGTTGCCAAAAGAAAAAAAAAACATAACATAAATATTGGCAAAAAACTTGATTTGATTTTCTTTAATTTTCCAGGTACCGGAAGTCCTAAAAAGGACTGACTGATTTTAAAAATCAACAACTTCCAAATGGTTACAGATATTTAAAAATTCTTGCAGCAGGGTTATGTATGATGTCAAGAGTTTTTTTACTGTGATTCTGAATTTTAAATCAAATTACAAACAATAGATGGTGCTGAGAGCGATAGGCACTCAGTCGTCGAGGTCGAAACTGACGTCACTCTGCCTTCATGCAAATTAAGGAGAAAAGGCTATGGAATGGGTCTCATTCAAAAATGCATTCTTGCTTTTATGGCCCGATTCATCCATATAATTTTGATTCTGTTGGCGTCAGTCATGGAGCCATGAAGATTATTTCATATGGAAGATTAATCTTCATAGCTCCATGGCATCAGCGCAAATGACAGAGAAAATATTGTTTCCATGGAAAAGACTTCTTCGAAACTGGAAAGCGTAGTAACAGCATTCAAAATATCTTCTTTTATAAACTTTTTACATTCCAAGAAAGTTAAGATTTTTTAAAATTGGGTATCTTATCCTTTTTAAAACTTTCCCACATATTTGAAAAGTATTTATCCCTCGGTTTGTCTGTTCGTCTGTCTGGCGTGCTCTAACTCGCGTAAATATATTAGGATTACCATGGCATGATCGATATTGAAAATGAAGTGCATAGTTTAATTATACGATGGTATATTAGAAAAAATTGTTTGTGGTGTATATTAATCACGCCACACTTAAAAAATATAATGAAATTGATTTACATTTATAAAATACACTAAAATATTCTTTCTGTAGAACATAGAATATAAATCCTTTATTATTTGTTTACAGGGATCCATGCAAATTCAGTTACATAATGGTCTACAGGGAAAAATGATTTGCAGAGTATTTTATGTAGGTTATGCTATTTCAAACATTATGAACCTGATATAAATTACTGAGGTTCACTGCTAGATACTTGTTGTATAATATGATATGTATAACATTTATCGTTCTTTTACAGGAACCACAAAATATTTCGCTTACAGTACTGTATCCTGGAAACTGTTTAAAAGTGATAATTTAGCTGTATATATCTCACAGACTTGAAATATGCACAGTATGCTAAAATTCAGTTTAGTTAGGGAACGCATAGCATTGTTGAAATTTGCTCTTCAATCCATCAATACAAGGAAATGTACTCAAAATCTTTAGTTTTACCCTAAAAATTATCTATCATAGAATTCATATGCACCAAGTAATGGGTAAAAAATTAGTTAAGATTTTATAAACGTACCGTAATTGAAAGCTCACTTTCAGCACCTATTGTTACTAGAAAATACTGTAACCGAATAATTTTGTGTATGCCTGGAAATGAACGATGAATGCTGCACTCCCTATTCTATAGTAAACACTTTGTAGTGTACCTCAGTGATTAAAATCAATTTAGATATGTTTGAAATAGTTAACATCATCAAAATACACTGCAAATTTTTTTTTTTCCATAGACTGTAATGGAAGGGACTTCTTTTGGGCGTCCCTGCAAATAAACCATAAGTACTAAGCATTTCATTTTCAATACTGAACATGTCATAGTGAACCTCAATAAAGTATATCAATTACATGGCAATCCAAACATATTTATGTGAGTTAGAGCATGGCCAAACGGCCAGACAACACAGATGACCAGAAAAATCGAGGGCATAAACACTTTCTAATTATGATGGAAGTCTTAAAAAGGATCAATTTGATTCATAAAGAAGATACCCAGTTTTAAAAAATCTTAACCTTCTTCTAAAAATCTAAAATGATTATAAAAGATGGTATTTTTAACGTTGTTGTAACGCATTTCAATTTCATAGAAGTCGTTGTCATGGAAAAAATATTTTTCTATATCATTGTGCTGACGTCAACAAAATTGAAATTATATGGATTGAGTTCAGAATTTGGCTGTAAACGCAAGAGTGCATTTTCAAATGAGACCCACTCCATAGCCTTTTCTCCTTAATTTGCATCAGTGCAGAGTGACGTCAGTGGCACTGAGTGCCTATCGCTCTCAGTGCCATCTATTGTTTGCAATTCAAACTAAAATCCAGAATTACAGTAAAAAAACTCTTGACATCATACACAACCCTCCTGCAAGAATTTTTTAAATATCTGTAACTGTTTGGAAGTTATTGATTTTTAAAATCAGTCAGTCCTTTTTTATGACACCCGGTATATTGCATTAACAACAAATTCCATTTTAAACTGCAAGAATTTATTCAACGTGTATTGTTTATAGCTGCAAAATATTTATAACTACAAATTTTATTTATTGCATGCATTGCTTATCATTTTCTGTAGCAGCTAGCTGACTTGGTCCAGCATCATTGAAATCGCTGGTTTTGATTTGTAATGCTAGTATTGTAGGTTGACACAGAAAATTTTGCTGTTGGGAGTGAAAACAGGATGAAACTAAAGATCTTTTTAATCTGATTGCCACACACTTTTATCACTAAAAGGAGGGATATAAAAATTAAAAATTTTATTGAAGAGTCAGCTATAGAAGAAAAAAAAAAAAAGTTAAAAATAAGGCGTTACCCATTAATTATATTACACTTCCGGAAGGCAGGGGAGGGAAGTCTATAAAGTGTGACCTGGAGGGGGTGTTAACATGTGATGCCATGATCTAAATGTGATCTAAAATACAGACCTGCCAACCTTTGAAAATGAGAAATCGTAGCACCCAAAATTCAAATTAATCTACAGATTGGTTGGTTGACGAAATTTATGTTTTTCAGTGATCCTTTGACCAAATCCGCAATTCTTTGACCAAATTTGCGTTTTTTCACGATCCTTTGGAGAAACATGGTTTTTTTCTACGATCCTTTGACAAATTCCCGTTTTTTTGGCAATCCTTTGACGAAATTCGGATTTTTTTTCCCTTGATTCTTTACGAAATTCGCGTTTTTTTACGATCCTTTGACGAAATTCGCATTTTGTTCGCGATCCCTTGACAAAATTTGCGTCTTTTGACGAAATTTGTGTTTTTTTGCGCTTCTTTGACAAAATTTGCGGTTTTTTGCGATCCTTTGACGAGATTTGCGGATTTTCGCGATCCCTTGAACAAATTTGCGCTTTTTTCCGCGATCCTTTCACGAAATTCGTGCTTTTTCGCGATCCTTTGGCGATGAAATTGACGTTTCTTTCTGCGAGTGATTGACGAAATTGATTTTTTTCGGTGTGTGTGTTTTTAGCAAAAAAATCGTAGTTTTAGACCGATTTTCGTAGCATCGTAGTTTTTAACTCCAAATCGTAGAAACTACGATTTTTTCGTAGCAGTTGGCAGGTCTGAAAATATGAAAACGATTAGGAAGGCATTATTGGCAAGTAGTATAAAATTCAAATAGAGTTCATTAAAAAAATATTTACTTTTATTCAGGTAATTTTAGTTATATTTCTTCTTTTAATTTGAATTGCAACAGCTTGAATGAAAAGCACACAAGATTTTAGTTGTTTTATAATATTTACATTAGCAGATAATAAGCTGTATTTTTCATTTTTGCATAAAATTAACTCCAAATTAATAGTTGCAAAAAAATGTGATATCACATCACGAGAGAGGGTATTACTTGTTTGTGACCACTTGTGACATAAAGGAAGGAGGTGTAAAAAACCCCATGATAATTGTAAAAAATAATTAATGGATGACATCTAAAAGATTTTTTCTGTAAAAATCATAAATGGAAATAAGTAAAAGAAGAAATATTCTATAAGTTTTAATAAACTCGACTTGTATAACTATCCTGATTTTGAATAAATTACTCTTTTAGGTTTATAACAAGAATATCCAACTATTGGGCCATAGAGCTCATTGCTACAATCAATTTATTCTATTGCAATCTTTTTCTAGGAGAAATTTAAAGTGTGTACTGTAAAATCTGGCGTATAATGCACAACTACAATTTGAGACTGTATATTTCTATTTATATGTATATTCGCCATATAATACGCACCCTTTTCTTTATGTTGGAGGCGAAAAATACAACACCACATCTCTAACTAACTGTTATTCCATAATTCTCTCTCTCTATATATGATGAATTCAAGAATCACTGAGTTCAACTGAAAAATGTAAATGCACTGTGAAGATGAAGAGAAGCTAACTTGAAAAACAAAGTTCTTTTTATTTAAAAAGTTGAGTAATATATAATGAACATCATTTTTCAACTGCAGGTAAAAATTATAAGTTAAACAGACACATAAAAATACAGTAAAACATGATTGCAAAAACTACTCAGCCTAAACATGGCTGTAAACTCAAATTACTACTCCATAAATCATAACTGGAGTTACTGCTGGCCAGGCTACATCCCAAACACATCTACTGCATCTGTATTTATACTGACAAACACATTATAGGCACAGTTAATTCAATAACCTTAGCATAGTTTGAGAAAAGGTTATGGTCACAATTAAATAAAACAACAGCTTAATAAACAAGTTTAACAAGCAAACATTAACTCTAGCATATGGTTACCAACCAACCTACCATTACTGAAAACTGTTGACATGGCATTAAGTTTGCAAGCTATGAATGTGAACATGAATCATTCGGGATAACAGCCAGGCTGCTCATAGATCCCAAAGTCCCTCCCCCCCTCCAACTAGCTACCTATGAGTGTGAAATTACTACCTTCACAAATAAGACATCTATTAAATATCTTGCTCTAATTAAAGAGTAAAAAGTCCTTGAGGAATAATAAGGTACTACATATGAATAATTAAACATTTAAACTTTACATAATATGTGAGTAATGGTTATGTTTACATTTTGTACTAGCCAGCTAATGTTTAACTTTTAAACCCTTTTCTCAAACATGAATAAACTTTAAAGCCAGCAAATGAATTTTTACTAATTCATTAAGCATTGTGGGAATGAGTGAAAGAGAGAACTTATTGAGATTTACTTAAACTTAAAACTAGTTTTATTGAAAATGCCAACACTTTACAAAGAAACCTGAAATGTATGTATGCATGTGATACTCTTATCAAGTCATTCATTCCAAGGATTTTCATAGGCTCTTGAACAATGGTATGCTGAAGTGACAAGCAATATGTGATGTTAGAAATTGACAAAACATTTACAAAAGTAGGGCAAATGTGCCATGCCAGTCTAAAAATAGTGTGTGAGTGGATAATAAAAGCATGGAATGAAATTAAACCTCACTTAATTCAGGTCATTTAAAAGATATAGTATAACTAACAATCTAGATAGATCAGAAGATGATTACTCATTTATAGATCAGATTGACAGCAATGGTGAAGCTGAAACAGAATTCTATGATGTGCCTGAAGACATAACAAAAGACGAATATGAACTTTTCATGTTACCAGATAATGAAAATTTTTAAATTCATAAGGTAATGTCATTTCTTTTAAATAACCAGTATTTACGGTACATGCAGAAATATAGTTTTTTTTTTTTACACTCACCTTTTCCTTATTTTACATCTATCATTTTTATATTCGGTGTATATAATGCACACCTGTAAATTTTGATCTTATTTTTGGTATTAAAAGTGCATGTTATACACTGGATTTCACGGTAATTGCAAAGAAAAAAAAAAAATCTTAGAAATTCAACTATGTTCATTTAATAACATGTTTAAATAATGCATTTCTATATTTATACAAGTCTCATATTCATAGACATTTTTGGAACGTCATGGATGATGTGATAAAATATAATTTGTATGGTTATTTGCAATTTGCAAACACATATAAGTCAGAAAACTCTTTATATAAAATGTATATGCAATCAATATCTTATTATTTTAACTGAAAATACCTTACAAGTAGTTTAGAAAAACAAAATGCTAAAATGAAATGTAATTACTGCTACATCATACAATAAATAACAAAACAAAATGACATTTGCAGGCCCTACATCTTTTGAAAATGTTTTATTTTTTCAAAAGTGTGACTTTATCTGAATCAGTGTTCGAATTTAGTTGCATTTTACAATTAAATTTCAGGAGATTCTCTAAACATGATTTGTAAATTTATAAACATTGAGTGAAAACTTCACTTGCAAATTGTACTCTGCCCCTAATTGAACTAGTAAATTTCCAGATCAGGGTCTAACATCAGCTCCACAAGTCATTGTTCATTAATCCCACTTTGCTAATATTTAATAACCTAGAATCACAAGTAACGTTGTTATGATGCATTTTGAAGGATTTACATGATTTTAGCAATAGCCATATCTCAAGAACTAATACACGGAATTTCATACCCTTACAATCCTCAAGATGGGCATAGATTGTCATTTAATTTTGACACTGCAATAGTGAATTTTGAAATATTAACATTTATAAGATAGAAGAAAGTTTTGGGACTGCCCCATCTGACTAGTTTTTCTTTCGTAATTTTATTGTAGTTAGCAATCACAAAAATCCTAAATAATGTAAACGCTGTAAATTTACAATTAAATAATTCTTTGACAGGAATTTAAAAAATAAAAATAAAAGAGAAAGAATGATATGCAACAACATTATATCATACACCATTATAAATAACAAATAAAGAAAATAATAGTGACAATTTATTTTTAAACATTAAAACACAAAAATATGAAATTTAAAAATCACTGACACTTACCCATAAGCTATGGTCAGACTTATCTTGTCCATTACAAGACTGATAGGTTCAATCCCTAATAGTTCAATAGTGACAGCTTGAAAAGGGTGATTTAAAAAATCTTTCGCAATTTCGTAAATGCTGCAAAAAATAAAAAACATTTTTTTTTAATAAGAAACAAAACAAAAATGAAAAATGCTATAAACTTGGATATAAATAATTTTCGAAATTTTGTTTTAATGATGGAAGGAAATATAAAGAAATAAAAGCTAAAAATTTGAATAAATATTGTTTCTTTCAGAATACTAATTAAAGTTTTTTTTTTTTTTTTTTAGATTTCAGTATTCTGGAATAATACAAACAGTATTTTTTGTATTTTATGGTGCATAAGACATCATGTTTCTCAATTTTTCATAGCAACGAGAACTTCGCATCCTACTAAGTCGGCTATTCGCAAACAGCTGATGCACAACAGAATAACAAAAAACTGTTGATTTTCTTGTTTTTACTCCGATTAAATGACTGAAGCAGAAATTTAAGTGTATGAAGCTATGTATAGAATTGAACAAAATTTTTTGTGTATGTTTTTACCTATGGCTAACAGTTCCTTTTTGAATTTGAAAATATTCTGCCAAGGGGGCGCTGTAATAGTGATGTATGTGCCATTTTCATTATCATACCATCGAAAAGTGTATGAAGTTATGCATAGAATTGAACCAAATTTTTTGTGTATGTTTTTGGCTATGGCAAGCAAGTCCTCCTAGAATTTGGAAATATTCTGCTGTAAGAGGGTGCTGCAATAGCGATTTTCGTTTAAGTTTCTCAATTTTTCATAGTGACGAGAACTTCGGATCCTGCTAAGCCGGCTATTCGCAAACAGCTTATGTACAACAGAATAACGAAAAACCAGGGACCCAGAGCTGGAGCTGGAGAGCTCCGGAGCTGTGTTTTTCCTGGAGCTGGAGCCGGAGCTCTAAATTTTCCCCAGCTCCAGGGCTCCTTTAGTTTTTAATATTCTTTTAAATCTTTTTTTTTTTTTTCAGTTTTTTAAATTTCTAGGCTTAAAATATTTTAATTACATCATTATTCAGTATTTTAATTATATCATTTTTTAGGTTTTTATTATTATTATTATTATTAGGGAAGGAAAACTTCTCAAAAATGGCAACACTACTTTACTTCTACTTTCCACTTGAACTAATTGACAACACTATTTGAAAACAAATATGGCCGCCTGTTGTTTACATGTGTAGTCGTACAATTTTGGCTGTTTGAAAAGTGTAGAAGAAATTTAAGATTTTTGTGTTTAAAATTCTACGAAACTTTCTATTTTAAAAACAAAAGCTAAAAGATGTCCATATTTTCTGAACAAGAATTTCAAGTTCGATGAGACGAAAAATGCATTTTGTCAGATCTTTAATGAAGATAGAAAGTATTTGTGAGCAAAAAATTAAACGTGTAAATTAAAATCTGCAACTTAAAAGTACGAAGTCGGAGCCGAGTTGGAGCCGGAGCCGGAGCCACGGTATTTTCTCTAGGAGTGGAGCTGGAGCATAAAAAATTGTTCGGCTCCGGGTCACTGTGAAAAACTGTTGATTTTCTTGTTTTTACTCCGATTAAATGACTGAAGTAGAAATTTAAGTGTATGAAGTTATGCATAGAATTGAACCAAATTTTTTGTGCATGTTTTTGGCTATGGCCAGCAGAACCTCCTTCAATTTGGAAATAATGTGCCAGAAGATGTTGCTGTATTAGCAATTTATCCGCCATTTTCATTACTGTACTATCAAAAAGTACATGAAGCTATGCATAGTATTGAACCGAATTTTGTGTGCATATTTTTACCTATGGCCAGCAGGTCCCTCTTTAATTTGGAAATATTCTGCCGGAAGGGGGCGCTGTAATACCAATTTTTGTGCCACTTTCATTATTATACCATTGAAAAGTGTATGGAGTTATGGAAAGAATTGAACCAATTTTATGTTTATGTTTTTGGCTATGGCAAGCAGGCCCTCCTCGAATTTCAAAATATTCTGCTTGAAGGGGAGGGGGGGGGGGGGGGGGCTGTAATAGCGAGTTTTGTATAAGTTTCTCTATTTTTCATAACAAAGAGAACTTTGCATCCTGCTAAGCCGGCTATTCGCAAACAGCTGATGTACAGCAGAATAACGAAAAATCGTTGATTTTAATAAATATCATGTTGATCGAGATTAACTCGTTTTTACTCCGATTAAATGACTGAAGCAGAAATTTAAGATGAAAGTCAGAGTTGGTAAATTATTGAACTGATAATATTGAAGCATTAACATTTGTAACAATTTTTGGAAATACAGTGGACTCGCACAAATCCGCAACCCTAAAATCCACACATCATTGCAGACATTTTTACACGTAAACAATGAAACTTTCAGTTTTGATAAGGGGACAAAATTACAGACTTTTTTACTTATTAATATCATTCTGTATGTATTTTAATATGCAATTCTAGTTAATATGATTTAACTCATGCTTTTTCAAGAAGGAAGAATAAATTTATTTCTGAAAAAATCAAGATATTTATGTATTAATCAAGCTTTTTTAGTTATTAAGTTTGCCTAAAGCTGAAGTAAAACTTCCATATTTTATGACTTTGATGTGAGTTAGTAGGGTACCTTTATGAGGTAAGTTTCATTCAATAATTCAAGAAAAATGTATCTCATTTTTATTATGCAAATTTAATTATACACTATTAATTATTTACTTGACCTTTACTTTCAATAATTTAATCATTTTTTAAACTATCTTAAGTTTTATTGTTTTAGTTTATTACTTTACTTATTTTAATATTTTACTATACTGTAAGCATTCATTATAATTTTGATTGCATCACTACATTCAAATTACAGTAAACAATGCAATAATCAGAAATCAGCAAAGTTCTAAAATCCACACAACCTGTGGTTTCAAGCTGTGCAGATTTGACGGAGTCTACTATATTAAGATGTATGAGACAGAAGAAAGTTTTGGGATTGGCACATCCAACTGGTTTCCCTTATTGCTGAAAGTTAGTCCTGTGGATCTTGTGAATTTCTATAAAGTGAAAATTTCAACTGTATGTTTCTTTTTTTTTTCCCCAAAGTGTTATGAAATTGACATATGTGGATTATATGCCGCAGCGGATTATAGGCAGGAAATTAGGGCAATAAGCATTGATTTTTTTTTTTTTTTTTTAAACGACGACATTGAAAAGTGCCATCAAAGGGGTATTTTTTTTTTTTTTTTTTTTTTTTTTTTCACATTCCAACCCAAAAAGTGGATGTGGATTTTTATAATTGCGAGAACACAAAATCGACATTCAGAAAATATTTTTTTTTGAAACGGTAAATATTAAGCAAGCACCATTGGAATCAGAAAAGTACTTGAATACGTGATTAATAAAAAAAAAAAATTAAAAAATGCCGTTTGGAATGGTTTTTTTTAAAGGAATAACATGGTGAGAATCAGAAAAGTACCCAGAATAAGTGGGTATTTTTTTTTCTTTTCTTCTGATCTGCAGTGAATGCATCAGTTTGTAAATGCAAAAGAAGAAGATATTCTTACATGATCACATAATTTTTTTTCATTTTTACACATAAGTGCCACTGCAAGCTGATTTTAAGCATAAAAACTAAAAAAAGGAACATTTTACATGCATAACAAATATTTAATGGAGTGACATTTTAGTTTTTATGCCTAGTTTACAATATCTGACTGCAGAGCCACTTATGCTGAAAATGTGAGCTATTTTATTTATTTTTTCTTTACAAATCAGTTTCATATTGCTCACCCACAAGAAAAATGACACAACTCGACAAAAGTAAATTTCACAGGACAGGCAAAAAAAGATTCGCCTGTTTTTACTGTAACATGAAATTTTAGCCCTTAACTTTGCATGCAGCAATAAAAATGTGCATCAATAAAAATGTGCATAACAGCGTAAAACTCTCAAGAATAAAGACATAGATGAGATCTGGAGGGTTGAGTAATTTTACCCCTTCATACAATTTGCTCCCACTTCTGTGGTCATGAATGAACATATAGTGTAATAAAGTGATTTTCCAGATAACTACAATCATGAATGGTGTTGTGTTTGCAAACATTTTCTTTAGAATTGAGTTTTAAACAGCTATATTTTAATTATAATCATCCTGTATAGGTACATTATATATGTAATAATATTTGGACAGTATTTTCAAATAAATAAAAAGCTGCTGCAAGCTCATGTGATAAAATCATTATCTTTAATTATAAAAGATTCAATTTCATTCATTTATGAAGAAATCCTATCATCATAGCAACAGGCTTTTGTAATAACAGGGTTACATTAGCAAACAAACATCATAATATTAACTCACTCGTTCTCTTCACTCATTCTTAGAAATTTCTCTTTCTCTTAATTTATATAAAAAATCAAACAAATCAAAAATTATAATATATATATATTTAATCGGCTCTTAAAGTCTCCACCATACAGGGGTATAAAATATCAGATTTAATGGATAAAGTATCAAATAGAAACTGGTTCATAAAAAACAAACTTCTTATTTTTGGTGAAATGGAATCTTCATTCATGGAGAAGCCAATTACTTTGCCAGGTTTTCCGATATTTGGTGAATTTTGGCACTATCCCCAGAGATTCTCCTGATTTTTATGATCAAAATTTACCCCCTGATTTTTCCCTGAATCTCATAATCCTCTGATGAGTATGAACCCTGGCCTAGATTGAATACCGTTGGTAGAGGTCTGCACAAGCCGGCCCATGGCCCAAAGCCCGAGCCCGGCCCGCGGGCCGGGCCTAACTTATTTTTTCTGCACAGACCCGGGTACTGGTTTCATTCCTAATCTTCACGACCCAAAATTTTCACTCCTAGTTTTGACCCACCCCGTATGAAAATCATTGTCTCGGCGTGGCCTGGTCCATTCAAAGGTCAGTAAAACTAGGCTTGGCACAAATTTTTTTTTAAAAAATGCATACATTTTTAAATCGCCATTATTCTACAACTAAACATTCAAATTCATTCTTTTTAAAGAATAGTAGATTTCTACACTTATTAAAATATAGTAAAACGTGTGAAAAAGAACCTGTCTATGACGGAATCTTGCTTTAAACTGAAAAACATGTTGATCCATGCAAAATGAATATACTACTACGTAAGAAAAGAATATATAATACATTTACACTTGCTAAGACGGGAACTTGTCTATAACGCATTTTTTTTTTTTCTTTTCTATGCAATTCAGTCTTAGATTTTACTATATAGCATTTTTCAGATTTTTAACACTTCAATACATGGAATATGTAGTAACAGTATTAATGATAACTGAAACATTTACATACAAGAAATAGAGATTCATTAAAAAAATAAATATCGCGCCCTGCGGCACTTCTGCAAAAATGAAGATTATAAACATGAAAAGAAAAGTTAGGATAAATATTTTTGGCTTGAACTTCTCGTACGAGACAAACTTTTAACCAAATCGATGTAAAAATCAATGTTTTATAGAAATTCACTCGGGCTGGGGCCGAGATTTTAACTTTTTTTCGGGCCGGGCTTAGGCTGAACTTTTAACTATTAGACCGGGCCGGACTCAGGCCGAACTTTTAACTATTAGACCGGGCCGAACAAATAATTTTTTTTTTCTACGGGCCAGGCCGAACTTTTAACTTTTTTACTGGGCCAGGCCAATATTTTTTTTGTATGGGCTGGGCTGAATTTTTTTTCTCTGAGTCGGGCCGGGAAATGTCGGCCCGTGCAGACCACTAACTGTTGGACAATAGGTTTCCACAGCCATTGTATACTGAGAAACATCAATATAGACATTTAAAATTATACATATGAAAAACAAAATTACTTCTCTCTTGGTACACTACATTCAATGCCATAATCAACAAGGTAAACCCTGAAAACAAAAAAAAAAGGAGTTATTTAATGCAACAATAATTACATATTGTTCAGAAATTTTAGATTTAAAAACCATACAAGCTGATCTGCCCGGCATTGCCTGGGCAGACTGTAATTGAAAGATATAACAGTGGGGTGGACTTCATAAAAAAAAAAGACTGAATAATATTTACTTACACTAAAAACATGTAAAAAAAGGAAATAAGAGCTAAAATTTCAAAATTATAACAATTATGTTTAAAAAATGAAATGGTCAGATGCTCCAGAAAACAATTTGATTTCTGCCCGATTGAGGCAAAAGATAAAGTGGAGTTATACTGCTGGATATGCTCTCAATAGTTTTTGGCTTAAAGTGAATTTTGACACAGCAAATGTTTTATCAAATCGGGAGTTTCTGATAAGGGGGACAAAATTATGGCACAGATGTCATACACATATCACGTTGGTGTGATTTATTTCTGAAGCCAATTTGGCGAAAACCTCGTTTTCGAAATGTTTAAAAAATGAAATGGTCAGGTGCTCCAGAAAACAATTTGATTTCTGCCCCGATTGAGGCAAAAGATAAAGTGGTGTTATACTGCCATATATGCTCTCTATAGTTTTTGGCTTAAAGTGAATTTTGACACAACAAATATTTTAACAAATCGGGAGTTTCTGATAAGGGGGACAAAAGTACGGCACAGATGTCATAAACACATCATGTTGGTGCAATTTATTTCTTTCGCCAATTTGACGAAAACCTCATTTCGAATACCAGTTACACATATATTTTTAAAAAGGGAATAACAATAAATAAAAAAAAGTTTAATTAATAACTATAGAACAAAACAATTTATATAATTTTAAAAAAGAAAATAAAAGTAAATAAACAATTTATTAATAAATGAACGACAACATTTGGGTTACCATATCAAGCAAAATAACGACACTTTGGTGCCAGTCAAGTACCCCGGTGCATATATGACATTGGCGTCAGAAAAAAATCGTGCCAACATGGTGCGTATATGACATCTGTGCTATTATATATTTAGTAAGTAATTAATAATAATTAATACAACTCTTAATTGATGAGACAGCTCGTAGACATATAAACATTTACTATTCATTTCACAAACAAACACATTACTTACAAGACATCACACATAACACAGAGTAAATAGAACAGAATTATGATACTTATTCCTAATAAATTGTGGGAAAATTTTTAATGCTGCCATCTATACATATTAAATTGAAGCACAAACACGATAGTGCCAAAATTACTTTAACCATCATGACAATATTTTGTAAACTTCTTGCTGCTGTTTAATTGGCATTTCAAATACAGTGCTTGGCAGAAATTGCACGTTTCACTCAAAGTTCCACAGTTATGCTCCGGAACATTTAAATCAGTAATTTGAATTTTGGAAGCAACACGTTCATGCATGTGATGGTTATTAAGCCTATTTTGGCGATTGTTTATGCTCTGTGTTTAACAGCGTTCTCAATCCAACCAATTTCGATTTCTTCTTAATTCGGCTTCTTCTTCACTTTCAAGCATTCGCCGAGATCTTTTATGAGCATTTCTAATGATATTTTGAAGCTACATAATTGCAGCAAAATGTAAATAAACCCGATTTACCTCAACCTAAATCCTACCAAAGGACTTTTACACAATAACAATGAGATGCGTTTCATTCAGGCGTTGCCATTAAACAATTATCAAATAATCAAGATTTCAGTACCACATATCATAGCATATTATATAAAACCCTTATAAAATAAAATAATGCGATTAAATAATAAAGTTTAAAAACACATATGGTACTTCTTTATTTTATGAAATGAAGAACACTAAAATTCACTTGAAAACTAAAATATTCTAGTAAAAATTGCATTCCATAATTTTTATATACTTTTCTTATGAAAGAATTTAAGAATTCAAAATAATAAGGCTATTTTATTTCATTTATGAAAATAAAATAATTGTATGACAAATAATATTTCATTTAAATGATATGGCAAGATATAAAAACAAAAGTCAATAATCTATATATATCTATATATATATATATTACATTATTGTATGTGGCACAGAAATCTCGATTATTTGTTAATTGTTTAACGGCAATGCCCCAATGAAACGCATCTTATTGGTTATAGTGTAAAAGCCCTTTGGCAGGATTTATGTCGAGGTAAATCGGGTTTATAGATATTTCGTTCTTTCGCTGTAATTATGGAGCTTCAAACTATCAGTAGAAATGACCATAAAAGATCTCAGCAAATGTTTGAAAGTGAAGAAAAATCCAAATTAAGAAGAAAAAACTGAGATAGATTGGATCGGGAACGCCGTCAAACAGAGAGCATAAGCGATTGCCAAAATATGCTTAATAACGTCGCATGCACGAACGCGTTGCTTCTGAAATCCATACAATAACACAATATATATATATAGAGAGATTTATCAAAACCGGTACTATTTCATTATCCCGTTGACCAATTTCATCAAATTATACAAACTGGCATTTTTTTTTTTTTTTTTTTTTTTTTTTTTAATAACGAAAGAACAAATAAATTAATAAAACATTAATAAAAGTACGAATAAAGTCGAATTAAAAATCACTTGATGATGTAACAAACACATGTAACGTGTTTAATGCCAAGGGAATGTGACATGTACGATCAGCCATTATCATTATTATCTTATAATTTGGCGATAGCTTTTTGGTCGACGGGATAATCAAATAGTACCTCAAAACCTGTCTTCAGTCATGGACAATTGTATGTTGGTCTTTCTAGAGTTAGATCTTTTGGTACAGACGTCATATACACACCACATTGACACAATTTATTTCTGACGCCAATATCATATAAGCACCATTGACTTGAGATAACATAAGACAACTCTTCCTCATTCAGCGCAGCCTTGAAAAGTGGGGCATACATGTACCATGTGTGTTAGGGATTCGAGTTTGCCAAACTGGAGATTTTGCAGAACTCTTGGCATAGGAAATTTACTCATAGCAAAAGTAAAAATTCTCGTTAATTGTTTAATACATATATAAAACCATTATAAAACAACACCAATTTATCATTCACAAATATGAAAGTGAAAATAAAAAATGAAGTCGTATCCTTTATGAAAAATATCCAAAGATAAATTATAGTAACAAGCGAGAAAAGGAATTGAAAAGCAGTAAAACACTGATATATACATACAGTAAAACCTCGTTACAACAATATTTTAAGGACCAAATAAATATATTGTTGTAGAGAGGTGTATTGCTACATAGAGGGGTCTACATATTTTGGGCATTTAATAAGGGTTTTTTATATTTTAAGGTATATACGACTTACAAATTTATATTTAGAAGAAATTAATTAGAAGAGTTAATAGCAGTGGTTAAATACTAAAAAAAAAAAAAAAAAAAAAAAAAATTCCCTGTCGGCTCGGCCTACAGGTGCAAGTAGATTTCGAAGTTAAGTGCTAATTTCAACAACAAAAACTAAATCATGATTAGATATAAACCCACTTTAACAATTTTATCTGGCTGCTTTTGACAAGTTTTTGTTTCCTTTTTATATAAGCAATGGTTTTATCAGAATCATGTTAAGCTGGTATTAAAAAAAAATACTTTTCCATGCTCTACAAGTCGACATTTTCTGGCACATTTTCAAGATTCATTTTAAAAGAAAAAATATGAAACTTGATGACGTGATTTTTGAAGAGATTTATAAGCGACCTGTGTTTTCATTTTTCGTTCAATTAATTAAAACTTCATTTATAAACAATTATTTTCTAAGCAGGACAATATTTTTCGTTTCCAACACAATCGCTTCGGGAAATTCGGTTCAAAATGACCACTTTGACATCATTTTTTGAAATATATTCTACCTCTATCAAAAAACCGACCATTACGGTACATTATATAGTTTCTGAATAAGAGGATCTACCAATTGGATGTGTTTTAGAGCAAAAATGAAATAAAAAATGAGTCAGAAAATAAGAAGTTTGGATTTGAGCAATATGATATTTTTTTCTTCAACCTCTATATATTTTAAATTTGTTTTTGCTGTAAGAAGTGGTCCTATCAAAAACTTGTCAATATAAATGTTGTAGATAATACAAGTGGGTAAGTGTGATCATACATCGCACAAAGGGTTTCGTTTAATATTCCTTTCAAAACACTTTCTTTCAAAACGTCCAGTACATTTATCGCCATGGAATACCTTCTAAATTTTGGCAAACACATCCTAAACTATGTTAAAGTTTCAAACATATTCGCCTTGTTATATTTCCTAATTTTGTTCGCCCCCCCCCCCCCTCCAAAATGCTACGATATATCACATGACGGGTATATGCCAAATTTAGAAAAGTGCCCCCCTTGGGGGGGAGTGGGCAGATAGTCACCATGATTTTTGACGCGGCCTGATTTTAAAAATTTATGTTATGTTTTATAAGCCATATTAAAGTTTCAAACAGATCGTCCAGTTATATTTCCTAATTTTGTTCGCGCACCTTCCTCAACCCCCCCCCCCCTCCCTCCTCGAAATGCGACGCGCCCTTCTTCTTTATAATTTATTATCGTGTGTTATAAAGTATCTTAAAGTTTAAAACAGATTGAATTGTTAGATTTCCTACTTTAAATGAAATCGTGGTCTGTTAATTCTACATTCCACCACCAGGGAGCGCACTCTATTCTTAACAAAACTGTATTGGAAGGAAACTCCGTTAAACAACCTATAAGTAGATATGTTACTCAAGGTGGTGGCGGTCTTAATAAGAAATTAAGATATTTGCTGAAATTACTATTAGGAAATAGTGGTAACTAAACTTTAGACAATTTTACATTAAATAAGTAGCATATATCTCAGGAAAGATATTTTATAACACATAAGATAAATCGTAAGAAAGAATGATCACCTAAAGCGGTCAGAAACGCTAATTTTTTAAATAGAAATCTAGCGCCCCCCCCCCCCCTCTCCGGAATTTCGCGTGTCATTCTTTCTTATCAGGACTCCCTCAAAAAGTCACCTAAAGCGGTCAGAAACGCTAATTTTTTAAATAGAAATCTAGCGCCCCCCCCCCTCTCCGGAATTTCGCGTGTCATTCTTTCTTACGATTTATCTTATGTGTTATAAAATATCTTAAAGTTTCAAACAGATCGACTTGTTAGATTTCCTAATTTTAACAAAATCGCGTTATGTTAGTTCCACATTCCACCACCAGAGAATGCACTCTATTCTTAACAAAAGCATATCTGAATGAAACTCCTTGATGCAATCTTTCCGTAGATAGATGGGTCGGGATGGTGGCGGTCTTAAACAAGAATTTAAAATATTTGCTGCGGTAACAAACGCTAAGATTTAAAAAATAATTCTAGCTGCCCCCCCCCCCCTCCTCAAAATATCACACTCCATTCTTTTTTACACTTTTTTCTATGTGTTATAAACTACCTTAAAGTTTCAAACAGACTGAGTGGCGGTCTTAACCAATAATTCAAAATATTTCCTGAAATTACTATTAGAAAATAGTGGTATGAAGTAAACTTTCTGATGATGAATGAGTTATACTTATCTCATATCGCTGTTCAAAAAGCCCAGGCAAATTATTAGATTTCCTAATTTAAGTTAATTCGTGGTTAAATTTCAATTCTCTTCATTTCAATCGACGCATTTGATAGCAATAAACCGATTAATTAAATAATAATTAATATTTCAGCTTGTAATTAAGATAGGACTTAGATATGGGTATCAATGAAATCAGCGAGAAATTTGACATCGGGATGCCAAAAAATTTAATATTTAAAAAGTTAAAATTTCGTATTAAAATATGCTATTATGGAAAACCGCAGCGTCGTCATGTCTACCTGCTTTCCCGCCGAATTGAAATCTTTTTATTTCCTTGTCTTTCCAATTAAAGAAATTAAATTTTTATCGATCGATTTTTAGTGGATATTTTAACTTATACATATCGCAGAAATGTTAACTTTATACCAAATGAAAGTAGATTTTTTTCTGCGTCTGTCTATTCCATTTACAAATTTCTCGGACCAATATTTTCTGATATACGATTTCGCTTTAAAATCTCTACTTCATTTTTCGGCTTAATTTCCTCCGTGGTAACCGTGCATTCGGCTGATTTTACTGGCAACCCTTAGGAGAAACAGGGATGATTTCGATAAAGTCCGTTTGAATTTGCGTTAAAAAGGTGGATTGGTTAATTTTAGAAGTTAATTAGCCCGTAATTCGGTTAATTACCAACTTTTTCAAAATTTTATGATTTGTTGTTTGATGTGAGGTGTTCAGCTATATGTACCCAAAATTTCAAGTCTCTAACATGTATAGTTTCTGAGAACGGGCTCTGTGACGGACAGACAGACAAAGGAGCGAGACGAATAGGGTTTCGTGAGATGAATAAGGAAGTATATAATAAATTCATGCGGATTTTATATCTTGTGAATTAACGAAGTTATGAATTTTTTTCTTATTCACCCTCCCCCCCTTTTTATTTTAATTTTTAATTTTTTTTTTTTTTTGTGGCACGAATTGGTCCTGTCAAAAACTTGCCAGTATAAAAGTTGTAGATAATATTAAGAAGATTTATAATAAATTTAATTGGATTTGATATCTTGAGAATTGACGAAGTTATGAATTATTTTCTCCCTAAAACCCTTGAGCCCATTTTTAATTTTAACAAAAATCTGTGATACATAAATTTTTGGCCCTATTTTTAGAAGTAATAAAAACTTCAAACTGGTTTGATATGTACAAATATTAAGAAGTTATGAGGGTTTTTCGGTTTTCACACCCCCGCCCCCCCTATCTCCACAGCCTTGGTCCGATTTTACCCATTAACAGACTTGACCAAGATTTTATACCCCTTGATTTTATGTATTAGTTTGGAAGAGATTTGTGCAGAATTATGGAAGTTATTGTGTCCATACAAAAGTGATATATACATAGATAGATAGATAAAGTTTCTTACTGGGGCGTTATTTTGGGTTTTAGGGGTCATAATCGGCATAGATCTGCAAAAATATTTCAGAAATTCCAACATAGGGGAGAATGTAATAGGTAGTACTTCATACGAAATCTACCTAATAAATTCAGGAAATAAGCACAGAAATATTCACACTCCTGAAAACTATTTTTATTGAAAATAATCCAATATTTTAGTTTGTTTATTCATTTTTTTAACTGTCAAGTCAACCAACAAGGTATGCATTGAGTCTAGTGCATGAAAATGATCTTCATTTGTCGACGAAAGGCTCGGAAAAAAAAATCATAAAAAAAAAACTTCAGACTGAAGACCTTTCTACGATGACAATAAGGATTTTGATGGACCTGTATCATCATCATCCTCCTCCTCCTCTCCTCCATCATTATTTTCTTTCTCATCAGAAATTTCAGAGAGAATATGATCATCAGTACCTCCTATGAAAACTATAAGGCTGCCAACTGCTGTTAAACAGTCTTGCACGCTAATTCCAGACTTTTTGCCGCTTCTTTCAAGTTGGGATAAAGATTTTTGGATGTTTAAAACACATTCCTGATCATTAGTCCAGGCAATAGAGACCGTATAGAGACTCTACATAGCAAAATTCATGGTAGTTCTGGAAAACGGCTTACTAGATATTTTTTGGATCGCTGAATCCGAATTTTTAACTTCCCACCAAAATTTCTCCCGGAACCCCCCCCCCTGTGACGATTTTAATATTTTGATGAGGGAGTGCCGTGAATAAGATAAATTGAGTGATCGTATAGCAAAGATGAATAAGGTTGACTTGCAGTAAAAATAAATAGGAATATTCTTACTTAAATGACAACAACAGTAGACACATTGAAGAGACAGCAGTTGTAAAAATCTTCTTTATTAGTTGATTCACTTGAGAGGTGGAAGGTAATTAGGAGAAGTAGGTCACTGTACACATTCGAAGAGCGTTCCACGTAGAATTATTAAAGCTTGGAAGTCATTCCATGATAAAGATGATTACTGGTTAAAATCATTTTTTAAAGAAGGTCTTGATGATAAAAAGTCCGAAATCAAACATGCGTTAACTTAAAAAAAACAAAGACCGAAGATAAACTTTTAGATATTGAGATAATAGCTATTGAAGAACATCACTCTTTGAATTTAGGCGCAAGGCCCGAAATTCAAACGACAAGTCACATTGTCAAAAATAATACATATTAAAACTTTCGTAAATCTTAAAATCTGATCCGATCTTAAAATCTTAAAATCTGTTAAAAAACTGGCTGCATTGATATATATACTGCATAAAAGGGGTTTACAAAACTACATGCAGAAATGATTTAAATCTATTTGCTAAATTAAATTTACGTATTATGATTAAATCGTATGAAAATAGAGAAATGAAAACGAAACTTTAGAGGGAGAGAATGAAGCTCTAATTTGCCAAGCGAAGACACACCCCAATATGACGCGGTTGACGTCACTTGCAACACACCCTGGTTCTAAAAATAGATCAGGAAGAGGGGGAAAATCTGAAATCAAAACTGCGGTAAAAAGGAAAGAAAAAAAATGATTTGAACGATGTTTTGCGTTGAAAATAAATAGTTTAAAACGTGAGATAATAATGCTGCATTATAATTTAAAAAAAAATAAATAATAAATGTGATTGCTACATCACATTACCCCCATTTGCCGAACAAAATTTAGGATGACCAAAAGGTGAAAAAGGTAAATCTTGAAAGAGCTTTTTCAACAAAGGGAAAACAAAATTTTAAAAGCCAAGGAGCAAAAAAATGTAGAATAAACTTTAAGTTAAAATTTAAAAGTCATAATAAAAATTTTAAGTGCATGTGCACATTTAGGGAACGTACATGTACAGTGACCTAAAGAGAAAGAAAAAGAATATACATCAAGTAGTACATTCAAGTTTCAATAGTATGCACAACATGATAGTATACAATAATAATAATATCAAGCCCCATTGCAATGACAGGCAACGAAAGGCACCTTCCTGTGTGAAATGATCTCTATAAATTAAAATATTACTCTTTTAATATTTCAAAATTTTATAAATCCAAAAGCTAAATAAATTTTTAGCCTAAAGAGACCACAAAAAAATTTTGAATTCAATAAGTTAAAAAATAAGGTACGCTTATGAATCAAAATTTATAAAGTTGCAAAAGTAAAGCAACATAAAGTCAGAAGTACCCTCTCTAAATACTCTGACTGCCTAGGAAAAATAAATCATAAATTGAAACATTCGAAATGAAAAATCATTTCTACTAATCAATTTTCTCATAATATTGAAACATTCAAAATGAACAAGTCATTTCTACTAATCAATTTCCTCATATATTGAAACATTCAAAATGAATAAATAAATCATTTCTAGTAATCAATTTTCTGCATATTTATAAAAATAAATTGCAATGAGAAAGTCGAGAATATTTTACTTTTATATTCTGACAACCTAGGACTTGAATTTCATTAATCATAATAGTTAAAAAAATTGTCATAATCAGGAAAAAATTTAAATTACCAAGCAAGTGTACCATAAAAAATATTTAGTTTAATTCCTTCAATAGTTTAATAGTAAAATTTGAATTTAAGTTTCTATGCCATTAAAAAAATATTTTAAGTTAACTTTAAACAACAGTTGAAATTAAAGAGCTGCAAAATTTTAAAAAATATTGTAGAGTAAACAGACAATCCTTCATGATACCATGGCCAGTGGACACATTCAGTAACTCTGTAAACACATTTATACAAAACACAAAAATACAGCAGACTCCAATGCGCATAAGAGACCTCTGAGATCTTGTGCAAGAGATAATCAAATAATCAGCATAGAAAAAGAGAAAAAAAAAATAGTGTATTTTACAGATGTAAAGAAGCTCTTGGTATAAACCACAAATGGTTGGATATGAATAGTACTGTGAACTATTCAAACACTTCTATTTTGTTGAAAAAAAAAGGCACAGTTAGCACAACAACACTATCACCAATTATGAACATTTAGCAGAATATGGTGATATACTTGAAGGAAAAATCGGTAGACACTGCTGGCAAAAAGAAGACAATGCATGGTGGTACATTTAGAAGTAACACTGCACTTAAGGATGATATAAACACATACACCATGATGAGTAGAGGACAAGCTCGGTAGTCAAAATCGGTAGTGAAGAAGCACTTTTTAAAAAAAAATATATATAATTTCTTAGAGAATTGTTGAAGATTCACTGATGAACACTTCAAAAAAAGATGCGCTGGTAAATATTTTCACTAAGAATTTTGTGCTTTTCTTCGTATAAAAGGTGCAAATAAAAATTTTCTTCATTTAAAAAAATATCTTCATAATCAAATTTAAAATAATTTCTTACATAAATTGAAAAAGTGAGGCATATGGCAGATTAAAGAATTTTGAAGCAATTGGGTTATGAAATAAGGAAAAGGCACTATAATAATAATTGACATATAAAAATCTTCAGAAATAAGCAAATAAACAAACATTCTTGAGCTTAAACATTTTCTGTAATTCAAATAACAGTAAATTTTATAAATAGTCGTGGAATATGGTATGATGTAAAAGTCAAACACTTCCAATGCGAGGATGAAACTTTGCCGCTTACCCTATGTAAGGATGAAAATTTTCCACTCACAAGTAAACGTTGACTAGGAAAATCTATTGTTTATGAAAAAATAATGTGTATTGATTTAGCTTCAAAACCAACTTCAAAAACACACTGGAGAAGATCAGAAAATATATGGATATTTTACTACATAAATTACTGAGAATTCACCAGGAACATCAAAGCCGAAAATGGAGCACAAATCTTTATTGGTTGCTGTAAATGAGGAACAGATTTTTTTTTTTTTTTTTTTTTTTTTTTTTTTGCAGGTATGTATTATAATATTTTCAGTACTTTCAGAACAACATTTCCACACACCAGAGAAGCGTTTCAAAAAATGGATTAATAACAACACTCTTGAAGGCAACATCAGCAGGTAAGCAAATGTGAATAAGAAAGATGAGTAAAACTATTGTTATATTTGAACATGTAGAATAAATTTTATCAAACTATTTCAGTCATGAGGATGATACAGGATGTTTTTTATTTCTTCTTTAAGCAAAAAAAAATATGTCATTAAATTTTGATGAAACCACATAATTCTGGAAAATTGAAGCACTGAGAATTACGATGAGAACAGTTTGTAGAAAGCAAACAGAGTTCTTGAAATTTTATAAAGGAACACTGCACTCACCAAACACCAAAATCGATATTAGCAGTCAAATCGTGCACTAGATGACAAAAATATCTTGAGACAAAAGTGGAAGGTGGTACAAGCAAGTTAGATATATTTTTTATAAAAAGTTATTGAAGGTATTTTTGGAACAAAAATTATAAATTGATACATTTAAAAGCAGAGAAGACTTCAAAAAATTATGCAGGATATTTTACAGCTACGAATTTCATGAAGAACTTCAGCCCCTTTGCAAGTAATAGATGAGAACAATTTCAGTAAAATAATTTAAACTTCAATAATTATCACAGATTCCAAGGGGAAAAATAATTTGCTTCAATAAATATCTTAATTTTCATAATATATCTTCAAATTCATTAAATATTTTATTTCAATATATAAGTGCCATAAAATAAAATTTAAAAACCCAATGTAAGAATGAGAATAGAAAAACCATAGCCTCTTGTTAAATAAATTTGTTCTTAAAATCAGAGAACAATTTTTAGAATTCATTTCAGAATTTCAAAATTCATTAAAGATTTTCTATGATAAATATATTTTAATGCACCATAAGAATAAATAAATTAGAGAATAAATAAATAAATTACTTGATTTTTAAAATAATATTTCATTTTTCAATAATTTAAAAACAGCAATAATTTTGTTAAGACACTCAAAATGAAAACCAGTAACGGAATTTTTTTTTTAAATTATACTATGCTCAAAAATTTAAAAATCATGGAATAAGTATTGCAAATAAAACTTGAGAACAAAAATTTCATTACGATGTTTGATCGATCTTCAGCCGTTAAAACAGCAAAATGTTCCATCTGAGAACAGCAGAATATTATAATTTTCTTAAAATTCCATTAAAAAATAATAATTTTAAAACAATTTATTTGAATTTACGTCAGTATTTTTCTATAAAAATAACAAATCTGCAAAATTATATGCAAAAGAAAATTCAGTTAGGAATAATTTTCAGGAACAAAATTTCTTCTAAGATTGAAAAAGATTACATTTTCTTTTTATAAGAACAGAAAATATTGCAAAAAAGAATAACAGCAATTATAATGCTAAATCATTTTCAGAATTCCATTTAAAAAAGCAGTTCATCTGTTTGAGAACAAAAATCTTCTTTAAAAAAAATGCATCAATCGTCAAAATTACGGCGAAAAAATACAGTCATTAAGTTATTTTTTAAGGCATTACGTTGTAATCAAAAAGCAACAACGCCGAAATGTTCTTTTTTGTCACGGAAACCAAATGTGACGATTTTAATATTTTGATGAGGGAGTGCCGTGAATAAGATAAATTGAGTGATCGTATAGCAAAGATGAATAAGGTTGACTTGCAGTAAAAATAAATAGGAATATTCTTACTTAAATGACAACAACAGTAGACACATTGAAGAGACAGCAGTTGTAAAAATCTTCTTTATTAGTTGATTCACTTGAGAGGTGGAAGGTAATTAGGAGAAGTAGGTCACTGTACACATTCGAAGAGCGTTCCACGTAGAATTATTAAAGCTTGGAAGTCATTCCATGATAAAGATGATTACTGGTTAAAATCATTTTTTAAAGAAGGTCTTGATGATAAAAAGTCCGAAATCAAACATGCGTTAACTTAAAAAAAACAAAGACCGAAGATAAACTTTTAGATATTGAGATAATAGCTATTGAAGAACATCACTCTTTGAATTTAGGCGCAAGGCCCGAAATTCAAACGACAAGTCACATTGTCAAAAATAATACATATTAAAACTTTCGTAAATCTTAAAATCTGATCCGATCTTAAAATCTTAAAATCTGTTAAAAAACTGGCTGCATTGATATATATACTGCATAAAAGGGGTTTACAAAACTACATGCAGAAATGATTTAAATCTATTTGCTAAATTAAATTTACGTATTATGATTAAATCGTATGAAAATAGAGAAATGAAAACGAAACTTTAGAGGGAGAGAATGAAGCTCTAATTTGCCAAGCGAAGACACACCCCAATATGACGCGGTCGATGTCACTTGCAACACACCCTGGTTCTAAAAATAGATCAGGAAGAGGGGGAAAATCTGAAATCAAAACTGCGGTAAAAAGGAAAGAAAAAAAATGATTTGAACGATGTTTTGCGTTGAAAATAAATAGTTTAAAACGTGAGATAATAATGCTGCATTACAATTTTAAAAATAATAAATAATAAATGTGATTGCTACATCACACCCCCCCCCCTAAAGATGAAAATAAGGAATTTTGCTTAGTGGCCACTGGCCGGTAAGTTGATATTTTTTAGTAGCCAGTTACTGGCTAGTGAGAATAATTTCTTTAGTCGCCAGTAAGTACATTTATGTCACTGAATATTTAATTTTAAAATATATAAATTTAGAGTACATAAGTAATTTATGTAATAAATAAAAATATTTTAATTCATATTGTTTTGAATAAACTTAAGATACTAATTTCCAATCTATTTTAAATTTTAAATTAAGTTAACAGCAAAGTTATATGTAACATGCTTATATACCTAACTGCATAAGTCCACTATACTCAGGTACTTTTCAAAATTAAAAAAAAAATCTGAAATTTACAGCAAATTATCTGAAATGTAAGGTGGGGGGGGGGGGGGGGTCTCTTCTGGCACTAATTATGCATTTTTTACAAGATACTTTAACAAAATTCGCGTTTTTCCGCGATTTATTGGCGACGTTTGTGTTTCTTCCGCAATCCTTTGATAAATTTGCGGGTTTTTTCGTGATCTTTTGACAAAATTCGCGTTTTTTTCGCGATCTTTTAACAAAATTCGCGTTTTTTTTTCGCGATCTTTTGACAAAATTCGCACTTTTTCATAATTTTTTGATGAAATTCGCGATTCTTCGACGAAATTCTCTTTTTTACACGATTCTTTGACAAAATTCGTATTTTTTCTGCGATCTATTGACGAATTTCGGGTTTTTTCTGCGGTCTATTGACGAAATTCGCGTTCTATTGACGATATTTGCGTTTTTTCGCGATCTATTGACGATATTTGCGTTTTTTTCGCGGTCTATTGACGATATTTGCGGGGTTTTTTCGCGATCTATTGACGATATTTGCGGGGTTTTTTCGCGATCTATTGACGATATTTGCATTTTTTTCGCGATCTATTGACGATATTTGCGTTTTTTTTTTTGCAATCTATTGACGATATTTGCGTTTTTTTCGCAATCTATTGACGATATTTGCGTTTTTTTTTCGCTATCTATTGACGATATTTGCGTTTTTTTCGCTATCTATTGACGATATTTGCTTTTTTTCGCTATCTATTGACGATATTTGCATTTTTTTCGCTATCTATTGACGATATTTGCGTTTTTTTCGCTATCTATTGACAATATTTGCGGGTTTTTTTCGCGATCTATTGACGATATTAGCGGGTGTTTTTCGTGATCTATTGACGATATTTGTGTTTTTTCGCGATCTATTGACGATATTTGTGTTTTTTCGCGATCTATTGGCGATATTTGGGTTTTTTCGCTATCCATTCACGATGTTTGGGTTTTTTTCGTGATCCTTCGACGAAATTTGTTTTCTTCCGCCATCTTTTGACGAAATGTGCGTTTTACGTGATCTTTTGACGAAATTCTCGTTTTTTTCGCGATTCTTTGATGAAATTCGCGTTTTTTTTCGCGATCTATTGACGATATTTGCGTTTTTTCCGCGATCCATTCACGATATCTACGTTTTTTCCGCGATCCATTCACGATATCTGCGTTTTATCTGCGATCACTTGACGAAATTTTGGTTTCTGAGCGATTCTTTGACGAAATTAGGTTTTTCGCAATCTATTGACGATATTTGGGTATTTTCGCGATCTATTGACGATATTTGGGTATTTTCGCGATCTTTTGACAAAATTCGCGGGGGTTTTTCCGCGATTCTTTGACGAAATCCCTTTGGAAAATCCTGCATCTGGCCGGTACTTTCCATATTTTTAGTCGCCAGTTTTTCACGTTTAGTCGCCAAGTGGCGACTGGCGAGTGCTTATTTTCATCTTTACCCCCCCCCCCCCCAAATTTCGGTAAAAAGACCCGCAAAAAAGGTTTTTATTAAAAAAATCAATTTTTTTTTTATTATTGGTTTAGGGAAAAAGTATCTAGAAAATCAGAAAGTAGACAAAATTTGCAACAAATAAGATATATGACATTATGACGTGGGATGAATGGGGAGGGAGGATCTGCTTCGGAGCATGCGCCGCGGTGCTGTGTGGACTAAGTTGCGCAATTCCACTTAACCACTTACATCGTTTACATTTGCACTCCCGTCTCCCCTCCGAACTTTCCCTATAGATTTACTTTAAGTTTTTCAGGTCGCTGAATCCGAATTTTTAACTTCCCCCCCCCAAAAATTTTCCTCCCCAAAATAGTTGTTTTTAACTTAAATTTCTTATTGTTTTAGGGGAAAAGCATTACGAAATTCAGAAACTAGACAAAATTTGCAACAAGTAGGATATATGACATTATGACGGAGGATAAACGGGGAAAGAGGTAGCTGCCTCGGAACATTCTCCATGCGCTTTTCTCAAAAACCAAATTTTTTGGGGGGTTGCCAGGTGAAATTTTGGTGGGAAGTTACAAATTCGGATTCAGCGACCCAAAAAGCATAAAGTGAGTCGAAATCCAGAACTAGTATTAATTTTGCCAGGCAAGATTCCCTATTGCCTGGATTTCATAACTGCGCTGCAGTACATGTTCAGAAGCAGCCCTCCCCGTTCATCCTAGGTCATAATGTCATATATCCTACTTGTTGCAAATTTTGTCTAGTTTCTGAATTTCGCAATGCTTTCCCCTAAAACTAAAACAATAAGAAATTTAAGTTAAAAACAACTATTTTGAGGGTTTTTGGGGAGGAAAATTTTGGAGGGGGAAGTTAAAAATTCGGATTCAGTGACCCAAAAAACTTAAAGTAAGCCTTATAGGGAAAGTTCGGAAGGGAGACGGGAGGGTGAATGTAAACGATGTGAGTGGTTAAGTGGAATTGTGCAACTTAGTCCACACAGCGCATGTTCTGAGGCAGATCCCCCTCCCCATTCATCCCACGTCATAATGTCATATATCTTATTTGTTGGAAATTTTGTCTACTTTCTGAATTTCTAGATACTTTCTCCCTAAAACAATAAAAAAATTGATTTTTTTTAAAAACCTCTTTTGGAGGGCATTTTACCAAAATTTGGGGGGGTTGCCGGGGGAAATTTTGGTGGGAAGTTACAAATTCAGATTCAGCGATCCAAAAACATAAAGTAAGTCGATTTCCAGAACTACCATTAATTTTGCCTGGACTACATATGAAAGATCACTGTCGATGGAATTTTGATAATCAGATTTCTTATCTCCCATTGACACAAAAACTGGCCTTTTCTCAAGAATTATGAATGACTTTTTTTTTGTTACTTCCCACCAACTTTCAGCAATATTGTCACACCCTTCCTTCACATTTACAGCTTTAAAATGGTCTACTTTATTTTCAATGTTTACAAGTACCAGCTATACAAACCGTTTACTGTAATATCATCTCATGTGATCTAATATGATGCCAAATACATCACATTAACATTTCACAAATCTTAATTTGTCATATATCAAGTCTTGATCTTATACTGATATGCCATTTAGGTTTAACCATAAGAACTTTCCTGAGCTTTTCATTCTTTAAAAGTAAGTGTAATAATTTTCCCGGGCTATTTCATTTTTTAAGCGTAACTGTTATACTTTTCAAATTTTAGCTCTTATTTAATTTTTTTTACAGGTTTTTAGTATAAATAAATATTATTCAGTCTTTTTTTTACTAAGCCCACTCCACTGTTATATTTTTCAATGACAGTCTGCCAGGGCAATACCGGGCGAGTCAGCTAGTATAAACTAAAAAATACTTAAAACAGTTTGATTGCAGGCAAGCAAACAAATAACATTTATTAGAACCCCCCCCCCCCCCCAAAAAAAAAAAAATATATATATATATACTAGGAAGATAGACCGTCAAAAATGACGTAAAATGAAATATCAAGGTACATATGTACGGTTCTCCATATTTCCCCAATCCTATGCTGGAAAAGTACCGATAATTTCATTTCTGCATTCGGCTATGTAAAGCACATTAAAATAGAGCAGTTAGGAGCTCAGATAGTACAGCGCCATCTAGTGGCCGTTTTAGCATATTTTATTATTATTATTATTATTTTATTTATTTAGCATATTTTATTATTATTTATTATCATTATTTTATTAGTAGCATCGGATTTAAGATGTAAATATGTACATTTTCGTACATTACACTTTAAATTCTGACCCATAGATTTTGAAAAAAAAAAAAACTTTAAATGCACGGAGTTTAAATTAAATTTCGGTGAGCTCGATTATGAAAAATTAATGGGTTTCAATGGAAATTTTGCCAGATTAGCCAGCTATCGCCAAGTTGGCTTCATATATGGCAACTTATTTTTGTCGCCAAAATTGTGGTAACCTATTGTGGCTGCTATTAGTACTTTTCAACAATTACTCATTGTTGAAGCTCACACCAATTTCTCCATAGGAATCCTAACATGGTCGCGATGAATGAGGCGGTCCTACCGGAATTGTGAGGGACACACACAGACTTGGATTTTATATAAATAGATATACATGCACTTACTTGAACAGGTGTCCAGCACTCAATGTCAATATTCTTATAACCTTAGCGCGATAAAATTTTTCTTTATGTAAAACAACAACAATCTGGAAAAAAAAAGTAAATATTATTTTATTAATTATAAGTTTGCCATAATAACACTGTAGTGTGACCCTGGGTTATGCAAATTGGAGCGAAAATTCAAAAAGAAATATTCAAATTGAATAAAAAAAAATCCAATTCACACACCCCAGAATCACATTATAGCTGGATGTATAGTGGTTGACACATATGCGTCTTAACTAAATGGTAATAAAATGTTATTAATAATTAGAAATCTCTCAGATACATTGGCCTAATAATAAATGTATTAAATTTAAATAACTAGCCAATCTCTGCAATAAAATTTGTGAACCTGAAAATGAAAACAAAAGATTTACTCACCCCATGTAACACTGTAAATATAGAAACACAAAATAAAACACCATTGCCAAACTTATTATTTTATTTATATAAAATATAATTAATTGCGCAGGATCCTTGCAACAGACACATATATTTATTAAAATATGTTCATATTGAATATTACTATGCTATAGAGATTTTTCTTGAGATATCATTACACATTCTATTTGCAGTACAATTAAATAAATAATTATCTTTTGAAATTAAAATGCTGACACATAATGCGAGAGTACAATGGTAATGAATCAGGTTGAAAGTTTTTCAATCTATGTCATTTGTGAAGGAGAGTCATTAGAGTTCGAGAAATTAGTTAGAAAATTGTATCATGATAAAATGTTATTAAACACTCGAGAAACACTTGAAGGACATTTAATGCGATAACATCGAAACTTGGCGCAATCTAGAATAAATAAGATTCGCTTTCCGAATTTGAGTCAATTCAATAAGTGATGGTTGGGATTCATAAGTGAAATTTATGAATTGTATGTAATGAAAGGTAGAAGAGGCAGGAACAATCTATTTAGATTTGATAGATGGGCAGGAAATATCAAAAGAGACAATCTACGTCAAGTGATTGGAAATAAAAAGGCTCAACAGTTGAGATCACCATCAGCATCCCTAATATTTCATCCAGGATGAAGTATCACCTCTTTAAAGCTATTCCTAAGAGATCCAGGAGGAATGGAATATACGATAGCAGCTCTGGAAATTTCATAAAAATAAAAATTTTCCGTAAATAACATTGATGAATTTATTTGATTTTCCTTTTGAATAAAATGTTATACACGGGAAACGCCCGTTGGGCCCTTGGCCCAATGGCGAAAAATAAAAAATTCCTGATTAGAAAAGCGATGCTATGTCTTTAGACAAAACTAACAAACAGAACTCTTTTTGAAATGCATGCCGAAATCGGAATACGCTCTTGGCGACACTAGCCAATGAGAGACCTTCACCAAGTGCTAGTCCTATGCATAGCCGACGAAAAATGTTTTTGTGCCAGAATTACAACTGTGGAATGGCAACAGTTGTTCGGGCAGGAGAAAAAAGGATGCTTGCGACTTGTGTGGCCTGATAACGTGAACTTGGAATTTCCGCTCTCACATTCCAAGATAAGGTTCCTATCTGCTCTTTTGGGGCAAAATGGCAAAGTGTGAATTCAAAGCCATTATAAATAAAGAAAAGTCTAGAAATTATTTTCTTGTTTATCTGGTAAACTATAAAAGCAATTACACTGAAATTTTACCAGAGGAATGCTAAAAAATATTAGAATTTAATAAATGTGATTTCAAATTAAAATAATTAAGAATAAAGATTTTAGATTTTTAATATTTAAAAATTTAGTAAATATTGCTGTCAATTTGATAGATCAAATTTGAAGTTGTTTATTTTAATAAACAAAGTATAAAAATTTAAATTTATGTAAATTTTAAATAGGGAATGTTATGTACTGCTTTTATAACATAACAAACACACTAAAAATAAGCAGGAGATTTTAAATATTTAAAACTGCCATAATTTGAATTTTACACATGACCAAACAATTGGTGAAAAACTTATACCAGGTGTCCCACCAAAAAAGTTGAAACATGCTTTCATTTTTCTTTTTTCACTCATTGGAGATAAGTAGGTAACCCAAATTGGAAAAGAGTTTAAAGGAATATGATGTTTAGGTGTTTATAGGAAATAAGATTATGTTTATAAAATAGTCCTGTTATAAATGTTCAAACCATTACCTTTGTAAATTTTTACATTACTCCCTGAGATGAAATTGGTCAAAAAGAAAAATTTCCTTTTGCTGCCTTAATTACAGAAAACTGCATGAATTTAAAACTGATTAAGTTACGCTTAGTTAAAACCTGAACATTGTGAATGGAGACCACATATGAAATAAAAAATGTAAATCTGTGAGATATGACAAAAGAGGAAACATAGAAAATAAATACAGAATTTTTTTTGCGAATTTCGTATACTCACAATATTTTCACACATTCTTGCGCAATTTCTTTTCTTTTTTGGGGAAAGAAAAGGTACTGTGAAACCCATGAAAATGAAAACTGTCTATAATCATAATGAATAGTAATGTAATAGAAAAATATCATAATCCTGATGGAAGGAATCCTATACAATTACACATGCCAAGACAGAAACTGATTTTGTGGAATTTTGCAAAAATAAATGATTTGTGGAATTCTGCAATATACACTGGTGGACAAAATTAAGAGATGGAAGGCATTTTCCCAAATATCTCGAGAAATACTGGATAAAAATAAATGAAAATTGTTATGGATATAACTTATAGTATGACAATAATATGCGCAAAGCAAAAATTAAAGTGCCAATTAGCAAGAGTTATTGCCAACAGTCCAATGTGGACTGAAATTCATGATGAAAGATGGCAATGAAAGTGAGGCTTGTATGGTGTGTGGTCGCCTCTAGTATGGTGTGTGGTCATCTCTGACAGATAGACAGCATGCACAACGAGTATGCATGCTGTTAATAAGAGAGTTAAGGATTGCTTGTGGAAGACTCTCCCACTCTTACACCAGTTTTTAACTCCGGAATGGTTCTGGGTGGGGGTTGGCGTCTCGCAATAGCCCTTCCAAGAGCATCCCAAGCATGTTCAATGGGGTTAAGGTCAGGAGATTTGGCTGGCCAATCCATTCGATGAATATCCTCGCTTTCCAGATACTCCTCAACCAGGCGAGCCCTATGTGGTCGGGCATTGTCGTCCATAAAAACGAATTCAGGGCCAACAGCACCCCTGAAAAGACGCACGTGAGATTGTAGGATCTCCTGCCTGTACCTCTGGGCTTTCACGGAACCAGTGTCAAACACATGGAGCGGTGTGCGGGTATCTTGCATGATCCCTGCCCAAACCATCAGTCCTCCACCAGCATAATGGTCCCTTTCCATGATGTTACTGGGATGGTATTGGGTCCCAGGTTCCCTCAATATGAATATTCGCCGGGAATCAGGTTGAAGACTGAATCTGGACTCATCTGTGAACAGAACATTAGCCCATTGGAGCTGTGTCCAGTGTTGGTGCTGTCTGCACCATTGTGCACACTCTCTTTTGTGGAAGGGAGTGAGTGGGATGCAAATGGCAGGCTTCCTGGCATATAACCAGGCCCGGACTGGCCAGGTCGGCGATTGCCGAGGGCCCCTGGAGGGGCCTCCAAAAATGGATATACTAGTTCATAACTAGTTATATCAGAATAATGTGACTGTTTCCCAGCAAGTTTCCCATAATCTTACGCATTACAATCAATTTTAAGCAGTTGGCAGTTGTTTTTTTTGTATGGTAGCTTATGTAAGGGGGCCCCAGAGGGGCCTCCATAAATGGGTACACTACTTCATAACTAGTTATATGAGAATAATTTGACTTGGGAGGGGGGGCGGGGGTCCAGAATTTTTCCTTCAGATTATATATATAGTGAAACCTGTCAAGATGAAGTCGTAAATATTGGTGGAAAATTCCGTTTTACACAGGTTTTCGTGCTATCAGTTTATTTGTATGGTATTATTTTCCGTAGCACTAGGAAACATTTCTGTTTAAGACAGAATTCCATTATAGGCAGGTTCCATTTTTACAAGTTTTGTGTGTTTATCTAAATATACTTATTTATGTCATATGAATAGAATAAGCCTTGTCAAAATAGTAATTGTCTATGACAGAATCCTGTCTTTAACGGAAGCATTACATGGTCTTAATATGAATTGCGATACAATTAAATTTGTTGAAAACCTGTCTGAAAGGGGATTTTCATCATTCTTTAGTGAAGCATAGTGAAATCTGTAAAAGCGGAATCTTTCTATAACGGAACCCTGTGTCAAACGGAAGAGTTTCAGAATCCCTGCGAAACAAACAATAGATCTTATTGAGGTAGTGTATCTTGGAAGCATAATTAATTACACTTCTTTACATGGAAGCCTGTCTAAAATGGAGCTTTTTACCAGTCCCTTGCAATCTTGTCTTGACTGTGTATGTAATAATAGAAATATTTCGAGTAACTTTAAGAATTTAGGTATATCCTTATTTAATTTCTTAATTTAAAAAAAAGCATGGATAAAAAATATAAGGCCAATCTCTATAACTGCAACTAATAATACATTGAAGTTACATTAATATTTACCAGCGAAAAAGATTCACTGTGATGTAAAAACCTGAGCGCATACTGAAGAGTTAAATTTAATTAACCCATTCGCTGTCATCCACGAGTATACTCGTGGCTTTAATTTATTAATTACTTTGTCACCACTATTTTAGAATTAAAAAAATTGCCTCATTTACTGGCAGAAATTTCGCTGTATTAGTAAAGCGAGATTTACCTTTCTGAATTTGAGGTTGTAAACTACTTTCAAGAAAAAAATTTAAAAATTCTTACTTTATAGTTTTGGCAGCGAATGGGTTAAATCAAGTTTCATATTACATAACATTTGCCTACAATAAAGTTAGGACCAAGTGGTTAATTTTTAAACAGCAATTTCCTTGTTTAATTTCTTTCCATTGAATTAAGAACTTGTGCTGTAATAGATATTGGATAAGGATTTCACATATCGCATGAGTCGTTCATGCGATCCCCATGGGAGTTTTTGAGATAAGGCTTTAACTTTAAGAAAATGATCTTGCATTTTCAGCTACAGAAACTAGTAATGTAAAGAAGCACGCACATCAAATATAGTTCATGCTGGAAAAAGCAGTTTTGTTACAATTGTCTTATTCAGCCATAATTCTTTTGGGTTTCCTAGTTTCATGTCGCGCCACTTTTGATACCATATTCGATCTAATAGTTGCTTCCGATATCTGGTCGTCTTTAAGGAAGTTAAATTTTTGTAATAAATTTATTTGCGATGGATTAGTACTTTTTTGGAAGTATTAGAATGTGTAAAAAATGGTTCATGGTGGTTTCTGTTTTTGTACTTCCCAGCCAATTTATTTTAGATGGTTCAAAACAGTTTTAGAGCATTTTCCAAGTTCAACAGTAAGCTTCGGACTTTGGTACGTTGATTAGCTTCAATTTATGCTTTCGATTTCTCATTATTAAAGACAAAATGTCACCCAAGAACTATTCCATACACAGAACTCTTATTACCACCATGAAATCTCTTGAAGCAATGTTAAAGTGAGCTTTCACAAATAGTAATTGGGTAGATGTTGGATTTAGATATTTTTTTTCCGGGTGGATTTATGCAGCTCTGAAAGGGACACTTAGGAGTTCCGTGGAAGGGGTTAGCGCTCTTCTAGACCATTAATAAGCATAAAATCCCGAATCTTCCGATTGCACCCTTAAACAACTTGACATGGGGATCAAGAACATCATCTCTGCATATTTCAGCATTCACTGTTGCACTGGTAAAAATGTGTCGGTCACTGCTGCCATTCAAAATGATGTCCATACATACCATGATTCCACAACCTTTGCCTTTCACGGATGTGTTGCACCCTTATTGCGTGTGATTTTCCCCCTCCAAATGGTAACACGTCTGTAGTAACTCTATCAACAAAATTAGGATTCATCAGTAAAGAGAACTTGGCTCCAGTCCGTGATACCCCAATGACGATGATCTCTGCACCACTTTCATCGGGCGCATTTCGCTACCAGAGTTAGTGGAACACAAATCATGGATTTCCTTGCATGCAGCCTGTCACTCACAGTAAACCAGAATAGCTGAGTTCTTGTTGCTGCAGCAAACTCCCTGAAATCTGAACTGACGTCAATTGCCTATTTCTTTTAGTAATCGTTGGCAAATTACGGTCCTGAGAGCCTATTGTGGCACATTTTCTACCTTGACCTGGTTGTCTGTGGACATTATACCAGTGTCTTTAAACCGTTTCTGGATTATTGACATGATGCTTTTCGCTATTTTTAAGTCTTTACAGACCCCTAAGAGAGTCTGTCCTGCTTCCATTCTCCCTGCATGCAATTTCTCAAAATCAGTCAAATGTTTTCTGGATGACATATTCCACCTACTAGAAGCGAAAGTTTTACCTATTACACGTACAATCCTTAAAATTAGGCTTCAAATTACCCACGTGCGCTCCTTTTCACACATGAACTGAAAGAACGGGCTGAGGCTGAAAAATTTACATATTTTTCTGTAGCGAATGTTAATCCCATTGGACTACATGATAACGTTGACATTGAGTTACCTTTCTGGAAGTTCCCTTAATAAAATTAACATAAAACACGTTTTTATGGTTGTTTCTTTAATTTTTCTCGCCAGTGTATTTTAAAAGTGGTAACAAATAACCAATCCAAAAATAAAGTTACTTTTATTAATTGCAGGCAGCAGATTTAAAGTAATTGTTAATATTGTCCGTTATAAAGTGAACAAGGATAAAGGTCACGAAACTCAACCAATGTACCGCTATTGCGTTCGTATATATTCGTTCTTTCCCATAAGTGTCGACAACAGAACTCCATCGAAGTCTAAGATAAAGAAGTTTTACGTTTAATCTAGTTTCAGTAAATTTGTGTAAACGGAATAGCAGGTATACTTGCATAGTTATCCTTCCATCTCGGGACATTAAAATGTTTTTGTTTATGAGAGGATTCCGTGTTTACAGAAAACCTGCCAAGAAGGATTCAACATTGGAACAAGTTTAATTTCAGATAGGTTTCAAACGTTAGCAAGGACAAATATATAGTGTTGTTTTCGTCGAACCTTGAATTGTTTTCCTTTGAGATAGGTCATCTTAACAGATTTTCCTGTCATAGATTTATGCTCTTCAGAGGTGGTGTTATAGCAGCGGTTTCCAACCTGGTGTAGCGTACCCCCCGGGGGTACGTGGCGGGTCTGCTGGATGTATGTGAAAATAATATCGGTAATGGCGGAAGTCACAAAAATGTAAGGAATATCAATGTAATTTGCATAGATTTATTATATGGTTGTGATAAGAAGATTACTAATGAAAAACAGCATGTTTACGTTACCTCCTTAAGTGGAAGGAGGGGGGCTTGTTTATGAGAAATGGGGGTACTCCGAAATGAAAAACCTAAGAAAGGGGTACGTGAAAGAAAAAGTTTGGGAAGTGAGTACGTTTTAGAAGTTTTAAGGGATACTGTGAAAATGGAAATTGTTTATAACGGAAAAGTTCATTGTCCCGAATAAAGATGTACCTTTAAATTATACCTTCTAAGACGAACACCTCTCTAAAGCGGAATTTTTTACAGATCCTTTGTGATTCTGTCTTAGAAATTTTTACTGTTGTATCCATGATTCAGTAAACCAGTTCTACTTTCGGGGGGGGGGGTCTGGACACCCCCCCCATAGTCTACGCCACTGGGCCCCAGAGGGGCCTCCAAAAATGGATATACCACTTCATAACTAGTTATATCAGAATAGTTTGACTGTTTTCCCATAATCTTACGCATTTACAATTAATTTTAAGCAGCTGCCAGTTGGTTTTGGTTTATGGTAGCCTATGCAAGAGGGCCCCGGAGGTTCATTTCGAATCAATTTTAAGCAGTTGCCAGTTGGTTTTTGTTTATGGTAGCTGGTAAACTATGTAAGTAGCGCCGATAGTGGCATCGTGTCACTGGCGAAACGGAGGAGGGGTGATGACTTGCTCATCGCGCCCTGTGCAGTGCTCATAGGCTCAGGTTCAGAGCACATCGCGACACTGATTGATCGAAACAGTGAAGCCTCCCTACGAAGATTTACTGCACATGCTCAATTTCTACTGATAATAGTAACCAGGATTGGCAAGACAGCTGAAAAAAAATTCCAATAAGTTTTTTGTAATTCCTTCAATTCACATTACTCTGCTGCATTTCGTAGGAATCTGCTTTTTAAAAAAGGCTTTTATTCTGAATATGAAAAAGTAATTTGCCCTGTTTTAAGTTGTACAACTGCAACCTCCTAAATGTTTCTTATCTACCGCGTTGTTGTTATTCTCGTGCTTAAGAAACGGGATGTAGTTCACGCTAATATTCCTAACTTGATATGTAATCTTTGCTTATTAAGCTAATATTTAACTTTAAATTGTATCAGATAGTACTCAAGATGCAGCTGTTATGGACCGGCTGCAATTTGCGTCCGCTATGTCGTTCAAGGAAAGATATATAAAAGAATTTTAGAAATAACAGTAGTCGATAATTCATGTGGATTGACTTTGTATGAACTTATAAGATTAGAATTAGCCAAGTGTGATATTGCTACATCAATTATTATTTCTTGTTCATTTGACGGAGCAACAAATATGAAAGTCTGCTATAATGGTGTACAAATTTAGTTTAAAAAGGAAAACAAATATTTTATTTACACTCACTGCATAGAACACGTACTGAACTTAGTAGTAGCTGATTCAACAGTAACGTTGCTCCTAGCAGAAAAGTTATTTAGGTTGGTGTAAGAATCTGTCGTTTTTCTAAGCTCATATCAAAAAAGAATATGGGGGAGGAAAACAAAAAGAAAACATATTACACATGATAAACTGCACAGGTTGCAAAAAATAGGAGCAACAAGATGGAGGAGCATAAAGCTCTTTCTTCGATTATCAATGAGGGAATTTTAAGATGTGAGGAAAGTGTAAACACAGGGAAACTATTCCATTTTGTTACCGTTTCAAAAGAAATATCAAATGGAAGTTTTGAATGCATATCTAAATTCAAGGCAAAAAATTTTATTACTAAATAGTCTAAATTTTAAAACCTATTAATTTATATTGTTTTATTAGACTTATTTTTTCTTACATCTCCTACTTTAAATTATTTACAAAGTAAAACTATTATAAAGTAAGGGATAAAAGGTAGCGGTACAAAGTAAGGGATAAAATACTATAAAGTAAGACTATTCTACAATTTGGAACTTGGTACAGAAGCTGCTTCAACAAGTAAGGGATAAAAGGAATGATAAACACTTTCAGGTTCAGTATTCAAAAACAAAATATTATGCAAGTACAGGCAATAGCAAATTTGAAAATAACAATATTTATGTAGGAGTAGGGGAATGCCTGTTGAAAAATCAATAGACGAAGTTCCTTGAATCTCAACTGCTCAAAACTATAAATTGACTTTTTCAGTGTTTTAGATTGTTCCAGGACAAGTATCGAAGGAAGATTTAGTCGATTGATTCCAAGTTAGAACCAAGGAAAATTAATGAAATCGTAATGCTTTATAAAGTTTTCCAACGGAAGTCATTTGTAGTATTTCTAAACTTTGTAAAGTTGAAAGAAATCAATTATTGATAGAGGTGATATAGTTTGTAGATCAGTGTGAAAATTTTACAATGGTTTATAATTTTACAAAAACTAACATTGAAAGAAAACAAGACAATCTTTGAATGGAGCTGAAGAAATCTGTAAATATGACGATGTAGAATCTGAATTTGAAGAATACAAGAATTTTTATGGTTATTCCTCTGGCAAGAAACAATGTTTTCTGTACTTTTCTGTTCTTTTTGAACTCTGTTACAATCTTGAATGTTTACAAACCTGTATGTAGCTTACAAGTTTGTACTAACCATACCTTGTGGAAAAAGTTACCTGTGAAAGGGTGTTTTCTAAACTTAAATAGTTAAGAATCGACTTAGGTCTACTTTAAGCCAAGACCTTATGTCTAATCTTCTTTTCATGAATGTAGAAAGAGACTTATAATTTGGATAAAGATGTTATTATAGATGACGTAGCCAGGATCAGTGAAGAACTGGCCAAAAAGCTGTTAGGTTAGTAAACAGCCATTCACAATCACATAACCTTTCTTAGTTCGCTGTATCTATACCAAGGTATAGTAGAGTCCTTTTTCTCTTTGTTATAAAATCTACTTTACAATTTGTAACAATTAAATCAAAATTAAAGAGGACATTATTTTTTTCAATACGCTTGTTTTTTTATTACCGCTGTGTCCCTTTTAACACTTTCCAAGGATATAGAAATTTATGTATAACACTGAGATGTACTACAAAGCTCTTATTGTAGAATCTGGTGTGCATATAATTTACTGTTCATTTACAGGGACACACAAAAATATTTGGTTACAGTACTGAATATGAAGAATAATTGCTGTAAGTGTGTTTTCAGTTGTGGTACGCGATTTAAAATGTAACTATTTTTTGCATATTACTTGGCGAATATTAGTTCTATAGATTATATACAAGGCTACACAAAAAGTCTCAAGTACATATCCATTTATTGGCGGACATTGGTGGCTAGAAATTTTTAACTGCACTATGCATCTAATTTAATAGACTTTTAGCATACAACATAATATACATACAAATTTATAGATCATATAGAGAGCTGCACAAAAAATTCTGATGTCTTTTAAATTATTCATCATAATTTCAATAATTGTAGAACAACTGTGTCATGCATTTTCTAAATTGTTCATTTAGACATCTTTAATCTTAATAAACTGCAAAGTTTTATTATAATTTCTGAATGTGTTAGAACATATTACATAATCTTTGCAGGACGCATGATTTTTCGCTCTTGTTAATATTTACTTAGGTATTACAGTAGGATTTAGATTATTATGGCTTCAACGCAGTGATTTGGTTGACTAAAACTAAAGGCATTTTTCCCTCTTATTTTTAAGTTACAAACAACTCGTAATTAATTAGTATATTTATTTTTTTTTAACATGGAACTAGTTTAGATACTATATAAAATAATATAAATATTTATTATGAAAGTAAGTAAACTACAACAGAAGCAGATTATTTTTTAAATCAAATGTTAGGGTGTATCAAAAGTATTTTCGTTTTTAGGATACCTCTATATCTATATGAAAGGCTATAGATGGCACTATCTTATAATTAACGATTAGTGCAAAATGTTCTATTAAAGAGTATATGTTCCTTCAAATTATATTATGTTAATATCTATTCTTTTATCTATTTATAGGTTACATAATGGTTGATACAAATATTGGAATATTATCCATCTTAAGACATTATTTTAAAATTGGTCATAAAGTTGTTGAAGCATCTCGTAAAATTCGAGAAGTTGAAGGGGATGATATGATCCGCAAACGTACAGCCCAAAATTGGTTCAAACTTTTTAAGGGAGATAGCTTGTCACTTAAAATGAAACTCAGAAGTGAAAGGCAATCACTTGTTAATCTGGAAGGTTTGAAGCAAAGAGTGTAGATTAAACCAACCAACAACACACGGAAACTTTCAGAGGAGATAGGACCGTCCAAGGACACGATATGCCAAACATTACATAAACTACAGAAAACATACAAGAACTCTAGGGAAGTTCTTTATGAACTGACTATGCAGCACGCAAATCACATAGTGGAAATGTACAAAACTCTTCTGGAAAACTTACAGGATTTGCGGTTTTCCAAACGCAAAGTGACATATGATGAGAAATGGATGTATCTACAGAACCCAGATAATCGAGAAATAATTGTTTGATGTAGGACAATCAGTCCAACATGTTACGAAACAAGCGCGGTTTGAAAAGAAGTTCATGATTAACGTCTGGTGGAATTTTGAGCATGTAATTCATTTTGAAATCATTATACATGGTCGATCGGTCAAATCTGAAATTGAAATTTACTGTGAACAGATGGACCCTATGTATGCTCCTTTGAAAAACAAATGGCCTGCATTAATCAACAGAGAGAGACATCTTCTCCAATAAGACAATGCGAGACTGAAAACGTCTCTAATAAAGTGGAAGAGCATGACGGAATTTACCTCATCTCCCACATAGTCCGAACCTTGCTCCTTCGGTCTGCCACATGTTCCATTCTATGGCATCATTTTTTTTTTGGGTGGGGGGAGGACAGGTGCTTGTGTAATATTGACGATCTGCAACGGGGTTTTCTAGGCTTTTCTGCTTCCAAATCCAAAGATTGGTAACAAAATGTTATTGTTTAACTTTCAAGAAAATGGAAAGAAGCCATAGAATTTCATGGTTTATATACTGATTTGTGATACGTTTATTTTGTGTTGAAATATTGCAACAAAGATTTCATTGTGAAAATGAAATTACATTTGATACAACCTAATATTTTACAAGCAACAAAATAGCTAAATGTGGTTTTTAGGCACATAAGCCAAATTTTCAAAAAATAAATATTCTAATATTGTATTCCCTCTAAATTTCTCGGTAAGGGGCCCCTTTTCAATCTCTAGCCGAGGGCCCCGAAAGGCGCCAGTCCGGGCCTGCATATAACCCTCTTTTACCGAGACTCCTGGCAACAGTCTTCCTTGAAACTAATGTTCTTGTGGCAGCAGCAAGGTCCCTAGACAGTTGTGTCGCTGTAGACGTCCTCTGGCGCTTGGTTGTAAGTAGCAAATACTGGTCTTCCCTGGGCGTTGTTGCTCTCGGACGACCTTGTCCTGGTCTTCTGGACACTGTCCCACTGTTTTGAAATTGACTCCACAAAGTCTAAACAACGCTTGGAGTTATACCCAATTCCCTAGCAACCTGAGCTTGGGACTGCCCTGCCTCAATTCTACCCACAATTCTACACCTCAAACCATCGTCTAAACGATGATGTTCACTCATTTCACCTAAAAATCAACAAAAAACAACAAGATTATTCAAGAAACACTATACAAATCACTAATGTGTTGTAGAGTGGAGTGAGCTGAGCAGCTAGCTGCAGACTTTTATACCTCCTGCTGCCCACAAAAATATGTAACCTCATCTCAGCGACACCAGCGCCATTATATGACAATCAACTGTCCAGGTTTTATGAGATATTTTCTGAGAAATGTGTGAAAATGTCTTCCATCTCTTAATTTTATCCACCAGTGTATATATATATATATATATGGAAAAATCATGACTGTTAGGCTTAAAGATGGGGGGGGGTTCAAAGAACCTAGCACTGTGGCCAGAGGTCTATTGTACTAAACTCAGAAAGTAGTCCTAAAAAAGGCCAGTAGCTGAAGCAAAATTTAGCAGACATCTCAAAGGAATATCATAAAGCTGCCAGGCTTATTTAAATGGCGACGAAGGTATTCAAAATGCAGGCAAAAACCCCCTCCCACTCACAAAGAACATGAGCACAGTTGTTTCTTCCTTATAAAGGCAACCCCCACACGTTGGTTCATTCTTTATACCAATAACAGTAAGGTGCCTCTTCAAAGGGTAATAATGCCCTATTAAAAGACCAATGGCTTTCTTAACCTTTTCGGGATGAGTATCTTTTACAGAATTTTTAATCTTTTATCAATGGTTTTTCAAAACAGAAATTTCTGCCTAATTAAATCGGGAAAATGCTCGGATTAAACAAGGCAACATTTACAATATAAATTTAGTGGGGAGAATAATCACAGATTCTGAGCATCTTACGCAGTACGTACACTGGTCACTCATCCCCAAGGGGTTAATGCCATTCCTATCAAGCATTAATGTTTCAGTGGATAACAACTTTTATAAAACTATTTTCCATTTTAAGATCAATGCTTTCAATAGTCTAAAAAGCTGGTAAATATTTCTGTTTATTTTACTGTCACCTTTTTTTTTTTTTTTAACCTAGTAGTTTCAGAGGAGAAGTGTCAAATGACAATACACAATACTTTTTGAAACGCGTAGACTCTACAGCTAAATTCAAATCATTCCAAGAATTCTTTATAAAAAGTTTTTTTCAATAAAAGATAATAATTGTACATGTAGTGTTTTAACAGAAAAATCAGACATCTCAGATAACAAGTATTTCAACGAAATTATTTTGAATAGCCATGGGAAAGTATATTATATTTATGAAACTACATCATATATTTATTTATAATACTAGTAATCAAAGAATTGTTTATTAAGATTTTCAAAGTATCAATGTTTCCCTATGCAGTGATGGAACAGCATGGACCTCATTTTGGAGCAGAAAAAAGCCATTTTGGAGCAGAAAATAACTATTTTAGAGCAGCAAAAAGGCTCATTTTGGAGCATCAAAGCATCATTTTGGTATTCTTTGACGAAAGTCGTGTTTTTTTTCTGCAATTCTTTGACGAAAGTCGCATTTTTTTTCTGCGATTCTTTGACGAAAGTCGCATTTTTTCCACAACTCTTTCACAAAATTCGCATTCTTTCGCAATCCTTTCATGAAATTCACATTTTTTTCGGACCCTTTGTTAAAATCAGCGTGTTTTTCGAAATCTTTTGACGAAATTTGCGGTTTTTCACTATCCTTTGACGAAATTTGCAGTCTTCCGCGATCTTTTGACAAAATTTGTGGTTTTTTGCAACCTTCTGAGGAAATTTTTGGTTTTTCCTGCGATCTTTTAATGAAATTCACGTTTCTTCACAATCTTTTGACCCCGTTTTGTTCGTTTTTTGACGAAATTAGCGATACTTTGACAAAAATCACGTTTTTTTTTTCGTGATCCTTTGACAAAATTTGCGCGTTTTTTGCGATCCTTTGACGAAATTCGCATGTTTTTTGCGACCTTTTGATGAAATTTGCATTTTTTAGCGATATTTTAACGAAAGTCGCGTTTTTTCACGATCTTTTGACAGTGTTTTGTTCGTTTTTTGACGAAGTTAGCTATCCTTCGGCAAAATTCACGTTTTTTTTTCCGTGATCCTTTTTCAACTGGCTTTCGCTAGAGAGTCTTTCATTCGGGACGTGGCTGGGCACTTGGGAATCTTGCTTCCGCAAAAGAGTCGGAGTAGAGTAGAAGAATAAAGGGTTGCAGACGAAGATGGGCCGCTCGCCGCGGCGGTTGACCCCCCTACCCACCCCCAAGACTAATAATAAGCTAGAAGTAGCTCGGAGTCGTTCGGTAGCTTCATCGCCCCGAGCCCAACCCTTCCTGCTTTTCGATGTCTTTAATTTGTGTAATTTCCCTTTTAAATTTGTCCGGTTTCAATTTTTGATTTTTTTTTCAATCTGGCTTTCGTTAGAGAGTCTTTCATTCGGGACGTGGCTGGGCACTTGGGAATCGTGCTTCCGCAAAAGAGTCGGAGTAGAGTAGAAGAATAAAGGTTTGCGGACGATTTTCGAGTGTTTTTCGCGATCTTTTGACGAAATTTGCGTTTTATTCGCGCTCATTTGATGAAATTTGCAGGATTTTTTCCAGAGTTATTTTAACGAAAAAGCGTTTTTTCACGATCTTTTGATCGTGGAAAAACCCGTTTTGTTCGTTTTTTGACGAAATTAGCGATCGTTTGACAAAATTCACGTTTTTTTCTCGCGATCCTTTGACAAAATTCTCTTGTTTTTCGCGATCTTTTAAAGAAAGTAGCATTTTTTCGAGCTCTTTTGACTGTGTTTTGATGAAGTTAGCGCTCTTTTGACAAAATTCACGTTTATTTCGCGATCCTTTGGCGAAATTCGCATGTTATTCGTGATCTTTTGACGAAATTCGCGTGGTTTTCGCGATCTTTTGACGAAAATTTTGTGTTTTTCACGATCTTTTATCGAAATTTGAGGCCTTTTGATGAAATTTGCGGGGTTTTTTCTCTATTTTTTAAATAAATTAGCATTTTTTCACGATCTTTTGACCGTGTTTTGTTCGTTTTTTGACGAAATTAACGATCTTTAGACAAAATTCACGTATTTCTCGCGATCCTTTTACGAAATTCGTGTGTTTTTCGCGATCTTTTGACGAAATTCGCGTGTTTTTCGCGATCTTTTGACAAAATTCGCGTGTTTTTCGCGATCTTTTAACGAAATCACGCGTTTTCGCTATCTTTTGACCACGTTTTGTTCGTTTTTTGACAAAATTAGCGGTCCTTTGTTAAAATTCACTTTTTTTTTTCGTGATCATTTGAGAAACATCGCGTGTTTTTCGCGATCTTTTAACCAAATTCGCATGTTTTTCGCAATCTTTTGGCGAAATTCGGGTGGAAAATGGTCGATTTGGCTGAAGAATTATTAATGAATTGGCGCAGTTGGGCGCAATTTTGTTGAAAAATGATTATTTTGGAGCAGAAATGCGCAGCATTATCGATTTGGCGCAATTGGCGCAGCTGTTCCATCACTGCCTATGCAAAGCATTTTATTCATGGAACATAAGACGCAGCTTTTACTAAAAATGTTTAAATTTTAAATAATTTCAATTTTCTACATAAATGATTGTAATTACATATTTAATTTAAATTATTTTTAAATGAAGTTGTATTACTTATGTATCCAACAATGCTTATTTTTATCAATAAATGTGCATGTATATGTAATAGGAAAAAAAAAAATATATATATATATAATCAAGTTAAACTAAAAAAAAAAAAAAAAGTTTTAAATTTAAATCAGATAAACCTCCCCCCCCCCCCCCATAAAAAAACGGCTCTTTTTAAACTCTGATTTGTTTTATTTTTTAAAGCTTTAATTACTCAGTTATATACTTTTATTAAGAGATTTTTTATATTACAAACAACATATTTCATCAATACATAAAACTGTAATTTAAAATATGAAAATAATTAGCTTGTTTGCAAGAAAAGAAGCATAATAAACTTCACAAAAAGTATGTATTTTTACTGAGGTAGTATTAGGTATATTTTTTCAGTTTTCTTTGAATTGCAACTGCTTGATCCAAAAGCACACTTGAGTAACTTTTAAAGTATTTATTCAGTAGGTAACAGACAGTATTTTTTTTTAAACAAAATATTTGGAACAGTCTCATAAAAAAAATAAGTACTATTAATTATAAAATATTAATCTTTGGTGTATTTCCTTTTATCGAAACAAATTTGTTCCTAGTTCGGTACAGATTCATGTAAAAATACAAAGTCCATGTGTCATTATATTAATTTATTTAATACTAGCTGTCCCACCCGACATTGCCCGGACTTGTAATAATATTCATAAATAAACCTGAAATTTGTATCGCAAGTCTGTACAGAGGGGTTGGGGGTAGAGACTTTTCAAATTAAACAAGGCCCAACTCTTGTTCAGTTGAAAGTCGTGTAAAGTCAGTGATTAAGGTTTTGAATTTTTATTTGTCTCACACTTTAAACTCTTATTCAAAATTAATTGGTGAATTCAATTAAAAATTAATTATGTTTTCAATATTTTAAATTATTATTATTATTAGTAGTAGTAGTAGTAAATTTTTATTTAAAATCTTTCATGAAAAAGTAATTACAAATGCATCCTAAACTGTAATACTGAAAAAGAAATAATAAAATTGCATAAATTATTTTAAAGTTAACAATATTTACTGTATATACTTATTTACTTATTGCCATATTGATTTAAAAATACCAGAACTTTTTTCACTTTTGATACCCTTAAAACTAGTATGTTGTGGCCATCACATAACTTTCTTCTATATAAATCACGTAAATTAAATCATTTAAACAATACAAGATATTACATCAATATAACACCAATTTATATAAAAATATATCTGAATTTGGAGTTTCATGGAAATTCATGCATTAGTTCTTGAGATAGAAACTATAGCAAAAATTCTGAAAAATGTAGCATAGCAGTGCCACCTGTTGAGCAATTTACACCAAAACATAAACAGCGCTAACTGATATCAAGGTATAAATGAATCTGAAGTTTGATGAAAATTCGTGCATTAGTTATTGAGATAGATCTGTAGTGGAAATTCTAAAAAAGGCAGCATCACAGCGGCACCTAATGAGCAATTTGCACCAAAACATAAACAGTACTAATTCATATCAAGCTATACCTGAATCTGAAGTTTGTTGAAAATCCAAACATTAGTTCTTGGGATAGAGATATTGCGGAAATCGCAAAAAATGCAGCATAGCAGTGCCACCTGTTGAGCGATTTACACCAAAATGTATAAAATGTGAATTCATGTCAAGGACTAACTGAATCTCAAGTTTGATGAAAATCCGCGCATTAGTTCTGGAGATTGAGCTATTGTAGAAATCCTGAAAAATGCTGCATAGCAGCGCCACCTGTTGAGCGATTTACACCATAAACGAAACAGCACTAATTCATATCCAGGTGTACCTGAATCTGAAGTTTATTGAAAATCCAAGCATTAGTTCTTGAGATAGAGCTATTTCAGAAATCACAAAAAATGCAGCACAGCAACGCCACCTGTTGATTGATTCACATAAAAATGTATAAAACGTCAATTCATGTCAAGGACTAACTGAATCTGAAGTTTGATGAAAGTCCGTGCATTAGTTCTGGAAATTGAGCTATTGTGGAAAGCGTGAAAAATGCTGCATAGCAGCGCCACCTGTTGAGAGATTTATACCAAAAAATAATCAGCATCAATTTATATCAGGGACTAACTGAATATGAATTTTTATTAAATTCCGTGCGTTAGTTCTTGAGATAGAGCGCCCACAAAATTTGTGTCACATACAGACAGACAGACAGAGCCACAGACTCATAGACAGACATTTTGTAAAAACATGTTTTTCTGGTTCTTTGACCCCTAAAACGTGTAAATCCGTCGAAAACCGGAATTCGAAAATTTTCATGAATCCAATACTTTCTTCTTGTAAAGATAGAAAAAAGTAAAAAAAATGAAATCCTTAAAATAGCAAAAATCTACTATTCTGAATTTACACTCAGTCGCATCGAGTTTCGAACCAGAGTACCTTCGTACAGAAAACTAAGGTGTTAAACGATTACACCACAAATGTTTTGGTCAACTTAGTAAATTAAGCTTCCCTATTCACAAACCATTTATTTTTTTCATGTCGGTTTCATTAGCATAACAAAATAGATGATTAGTGTTCTCCAAATTCTCTGAAATTTTAATGGATCGTAAATATAACTAAAACCAAACCCTTTTTAAAATTTCATAAAAAAATATGCATATTTCAGAGGGAAAACCTTAAACCAAAATGGAGAGAATTCGCACCGAAATGTAAATCCTCTTTATGAGGTGTAAAGTGACCTGCTTTTGACGGTGCATTTGAAAGGGTTAAAACTCATATTTTTAAAAACCAATTAAACCATTGATTTGAAGAAAGTTTCAGCTTTATAAGCATATATTTGGTTTGTCATTATCTTTAAAATTGCATTGTGGGGAGGTGTTGCAATAAAGGAGAAAAACGTTTTTCGGAAAAACAATCCTTTTTGAATTTTTTTTTTCAAGGGGTTAATTGCGATATATTTTTTAATTGATTGCAGCATTTGAAACGTAAGAGTATGATCTTTCAGAACATGTCTTCCGTTTTTAACTTTACTAAGCAGTTTGGACAATGTTAGTTAATAAATAATGACAAAATACCTGGAATTTTTTTTTTTTTTTTTTCTTTTTTGTTCTTTATTTGCGTAGCGCATGCGTCAGAGATTTCCCCCTCTCCCAATGGCAGAGATGTTTTTTTAGTGAGAGTGAGTTATGGTTGTTAATTAATAACTCAAGTATTAATTAGAATTTTAATTCTGAGAACCAGGTACATTAGGAGAGACCTTCAACTGCCTTCACAAATATTTCAAACTTGTGTGTGCCGTAGATTTTGTTAGCCATCGCCAACACACACACACACAGAGCGATCTGTTCTTTTATTAGTATAGATACTACAACAACTGATCACAAAAGCAATATATTACAGCTAATGATAATGCACAATTTTTTAAAGGTTGATTGAAATTTGTTATAGAATTGTAAAAGACAAAGAAAAAAAATGTAATAAATAATGACAATCAAAAAATTCACAATGTTTTGCATATCGAAATCAGTCTAAATTAGCAGATACAAAACATATGACATCACAAAAAGGAAAGTTAAAAAAAAAAAAAAAACTCAAGAAATGAATGTAACATAAGAAATGGATGATCCCTGATCTTTAATATTAATAAAGAAAAATGTCCAACAAAATATACTTACAGCATCTTTTAAAGGTAACTGGAAAAAACATGACTCAACAGAAGCATAATACTTTTGCATTGCTGCTTCAGCTTCGATAAAATTCCTAGCTTTTGAAGAGGCATTTGCCAGATCGGGCGATTCCTTAACAACAAAGTGAGCAGGATCTATCACCTGCAAGAAAAGGAAAAAGAATGTATAAAAAGTCGAAATTTTTTTTTCACCACTCACTTATGTTTAAAATAAAAACAATTTCGAGCCATAGCAACCAGAGTTGATTAAGAGTATGCTTAGCTTCTGGTATTTGTCAACTAACATAAGCATACTTTGAACAAAAAATTTTACTTAATGAAGTCAAATTAACCCTTAACTGGAAACGTACGCCTGTGAAATGTTTGCATCTACTCTACATATCTGTCCTTAATATTTTCTCTCTCCGACATTCTAAACTTATTTTTATGCTGTTATATTAAAAAATTGGTCCTGTTAATGCATTACTATTAAAGATTAAATGTTTAAGTTCACTATTTAGTAAATTATTAAGTGTTCTGTTTGTGCACAGGATTTTCACGTTTCCAGTTGAGGGTTAATACCACATAGAAATAACACACATTAAAAACAATAATAATAAATTCAGGTTCAAAATATGTTTATTTAAAATAAATAAAATGGAAAGTTGGCAGCTATGAGTAAGTGAAACACCCAGCAATTGATGCAGATTATTCTTCTTGGAATCCCATTTTGTGAAATTTATTATATTTTTGTGAAAAATAAAATTTTGCAATAAGTGATTAAATCCAAACTAAGCATTTATTAGGACTAACATTAATTTTTAAAAAGTCTTAGCAAATTTATTTAAAACATATCTTTTTACATATAACGAAATTAAAAGAATCCCTCTAGTGTTTTTTGACAATAAAACTTCAACTCATTCCTTTTTCAATACTAAAGATCCCCCGTGCATTCAGCATTATTAAAAGCAACTAGAAAGTAATTTATAATTTAAGGGAAGAAAATTGGCACTTAGGACAGATTTTGCAACAAAGTGTAAAAAATACTTTTATGTTAGCCAGCCACAAATCTCACCAATAGCATTTTCTTTTTTCCTCGAAAGTAACAGCTTTATTTTTCACGCGTGTAAATTAGAAACAATGCTTTGGTGTTGAAATAAATGTCTTACTTTATGGTATTATTTATTATTATTATTTTTCTTTTTTATATTTCATATTAAATGAGTACATTTAAAAAATATGTTATATATATATATATATATTAAACAAAAAACCTAATTTGCAGAACAAATTAAAAAAACAAAATTTATTTCCTAAATTGTTTAAGCCCGAGAAGGGGCAGATATTAAGATATTTCATTCAATTCGTTCTACATTTAATGTTAAATTTTTGTAACAAATAAGCTAAACCAATTGAACATTAAAAAATAAAAATGAAATTCATACAATATAATGCTTTAAACACCTATATAGTTAGATTCTGTTCAAATGAAATTGAAATAAATCTTAGACTTTTTTTAAAGTTTTGTATTTTGCATGTACCTTATCATATTATGTACAATCGTCATAAACATAATGCAAAATCTACAGTACAAATATTTACAACTTAAAAATGGAAAAAGTCTAAGATTTATTTCAATTTCATTTGAACGGAATCTAAGTATATAGGTGTTTAAAGCATTATATTGTATGAATTTCATTTTTATTTTTTAATGTTCAATTGGTTTAGCTTATTTGTTACAAAAATTTAACATTAAATATAGAACAAATTGAATGAAATATCTTAATATCTGCCCCTTCTCGGGCTTAAACAATTTAGGAAATAAATTTTGTTTTTTTAATTTGTTCTGCAAATTAGGTTTTTGTTTAATATGTCATGTTTTTTAATAACTACTGCATTCAGACAAACACATTTCAAAATTAATGGAGTGTATCATCATCAGGCTTTGATTTGTGCGATATCGCATCACAATTTGTGATGCAATTTACTTATGTATAATTCAAAATGTTTCACCAGTGCAGTAATGCAGGTTGTTGTAGTTTGGTCAAAAAATTACAATCTGGACTTAAAAAATCTGCTTGAAAATGTCATTCTTCCCCCACTATGACGTCATATTCATCTTTTTTTTTTTTTATTCTTAAAAAAAAAAAAAAAAAAAAAAAAAAAAGAAAAGAAAAGAATCTATATCAGTATCTTCAGTTTCATGTTTCACGTGAAAATCATTCAACAAAAAATAGGCAAATTATTACTACGGCTTTTGAATTATTTACAACAATGAAGGAAAAATGTTAAATTTTATTAGAAAATGTCCGTTGATTCTCAATGAAGAAAGCGAAATTTGGAATTATTAAGAAAAATATTTGAATAATGTAAATAAAAATTAGCCCATGTTACTCTCTAGATTATAATCCATCTATATGCAAAGGCATTTTATGATCCGTTTTGATCCTGACGTCTGGCAAATGTTTTTACACTTTGAATTTATAATATTATTAGAATTAGCAAAGAATTAAAAATGAGTGGCATCAGGGACAAAAAAGGTGGGAAGAAAAAATGAAAAAGTTATGATCTCCATAGGCTTTTCCATGTTAAATTAACATTGAGAAGTGACACTGGAAATAAATAAGTATTGCGCTGCCGCGCAATACTTAAATTATATAGCTTAAACTTTAAAGGCAGCAATTGAGAAAAATATAGTTAATGGGAGTATTATCTCACAGGTTGCCGGAATGGATATTGTTCCCACCGATCGCTCTTTCTCAAATAATCACTGCTCACAACTCACCATAAATAAAACTAGCGGACTGTATTACTAATTAAATTTTAATTCACAAACAATAAATTGATCGAGAGCCGATATTTACACTACTCCTCTGATCGGCGTCTCGAACCCAACTCACAAGTTTCAAAACAAACCACATAGATGGCGCTTCTAGCGGCAACATACCGCCGGGCCTTGAATGTTTCAAACATTCAATACTATAAATATGATATCAATTTAAATTACAATCTCAATAATACAATTTTTTTCTCAGCATACACACTAAATGAAATGTTAAATTTACAAATATAAACACAAAAATATAATAATACACTACACTACAAAATTTTTGTTTAATTAAAATAAAATGTATGAATTCAAGTAGTTAATGTGGTTTCATTCACATGAGGCAAAACAACAATTTTTGTTAGTGGCCTTTTATATGTGCCATTCTTATCCTTTAATGTTACAACTCTAATTATACCATCTTGACCTGGATGGATTTTAACAATTCTTGCCAAATGCCATTTTAAAGGGCTATAATTATCAAAATTTTTTATTAAAACTAAATCTCCCTCTTTTATCTCTACTCTTCCTTTATGCCATTCGGGCCTATTTAAGAGCTTATTTAGATAGTCTGATGACCATTTTTCCCAAAGATGTTGTGTCAATTTTTGAACTAATTGCCACCTGCTCAACCTATTCATAGGAATTTCAGTATGATTCGGTTCAGGTAAGGCCATTAAAGATGAGCCAATAAGAAAATGAGCAGGTGTCAAAGCTTCAACATCATTTGGATCATTTGAAAGAGGGCAGAGGGGACGGGAATTAAGAACAGCTTTGATTTGAATAATAAGAGTCAAGAGTTCCTCATAACTTAAAATAGTTTTACCTACAACACGCTTTAAATGATATTTAAGTGATTTAACACTTGCCTCCCATAAACCTCCAAAGTGAGGGGTTGAAGGAGGATTAAAATGCCACTTGATTCCTTCATTAGCTAAATAATTTTGAATTTCCTCCTCACTTTTATCCTTAAATAAAGATCTGAGAATTGCTCTTAATTTTTTATTGGCACCAACAAAATTTCGACCATTATCACTAAAGATATCAGAAGGTTTGCCTCGCCTCGCAATAAAGCGTTTAAGTGCTGCTAAAAACGTTGCACTTGTTAAATCACTGACAATTTCAAAGTGCAAGGCCTTTGTAGTAAAACATACAAAAATACAAATAAAAACCTTTTTTACCTGTTTACTCCTACCTGTGGAATTTTTTACCTCAAAAGGACCGCAGTAGTCTAATCCAGTGCGCGTAAATACTCTGGATACCGTTACTCTTGTTGCTGGCAAATCAGCCATCTGTTGCTGCGATTTTTTAGCATTAATTTTCTTACAAATAATACAATTAAAAATGATTTTTCTAACTACATTTCTGCCAGCTAAAATCCAAAATTGAGTTCGGATGAGAGACATTGTGGTTTCTGAACCTGCATGAAAATATAAAACATGAAAATAATTAATAACACAAAATGTAAAATTATGTTTTGCAGGAATAATCATAGGAAATTTTTGGTGATCGGATAAGTTACTGTTTTTCAGTCTACTACCAACACGAATGCAGCCATCACTGTCTAAAAATGGACACAAGTTTATCAGTTTGCTATTGTTAGGGATAGCAGTACCCCTTTCTAAACACTGGATTTCTTTCACGAATGAAGTCCTTTGAATGTTCTTTACAATGCACAATAAGGACTGAGAGAGTTCACTGCTAGATAAAGTTCCAGCTGTAGGATATAAAGGGTTTCTACAGTTATATATGAATCGTTTACACCATGCTACTACTCTTTGTAGTTTGATGAACGAAGAACAGTTATTAATTATGTCTAAAGGTTCAAGAGTGTTAACTAAGGCACATACTTGAGTCACTGATGGTGATTTCAATTCACGCAAAAACAGCTCATTGGTTTCAGCAGGATTGCTATCGGGACACTCGACCACCTCAGGCTGTTGTAGGAATGCTGGACCGAACCACCACAGTTCACACTGTTGAATCTTGATGGGATCTATACCTCTAGAAATAAGGTCAGCAGGATTTTGCTTAGAAGGTACGTAATGCCACTGTTCAACCGAAGTTAAACTTTGTATAATTGATATCCTGTTTGCTACGAATGTCTTAAGATCATTGGATTCTTTTTTTAACCATGCAAGTACAATGGTGCTGTCTGTCCAAAAATAAGTTTTAGAAACTTCTAGTTTTAAGGCACTTAACACCTTCTTCATTAACTTGGATAGTAGGACTGCAGCAGAAAGTTCAAGACGCGGAATAGTGACATGCTTTAGAGGAGCTACTCTGGACTTACTAGTGAGTAGCTTAACAGCAGAATCACAACAAAAATTAGTAGATTTCACATAAATGACCGCTCCATAAGCAATCTCAGATGCATCAGAAAATCCATGTAGATCTACACAAATAGACTGATCAATAAGAATACATCTAGGGATACTGATCAGATTTACACATTTTAAGGACGTAAGAAATTCATTCCACTCCTTATTTTCTTTCACTGGGAGATAATCACACCAATCTATTTTCAGCAACCATAATTTTTGCAGAAACACCTTGGCCCTTGTAATTATTGGACCTATCAAACCCAAAGGGTCAAATATTCTAGCAATTTGTGATAAGACTGATCGTTTAGTGTATAATTCACTTTGCTCGATAATTAAGTTAAACCCAAAACAATCTGGTTGAGGCTTCCACAATATTCCCAAAGTTTTTGTCTCATTAGAAAAAGAATATTCAGATTCTGAAGTATTACATAAAAGAGCAAAATTATTTACTGCCCATTTATGGAGATCCATGCCTCCTCTATTTAACAAAGATATCAGTTGTTGCTGAATCTCCTTCGCTGTGTCTAAATCATCTGCTCCTGTTAGGATGTCATCCATGTACACATCCTGCAACAACACATTCGCAGCTAAAGGAAATTCATTTCCTTCGTCTCTGGATAATTGCATTAAGGTTCTTGTAGCTAAAAAAGGAGCACTAGTTGTGCCATAAGTAACAGTACATAACCTGTAAACTTTTACTGGCTCATTCACCCCAGGTTTAAATACTATTCGTAATAAATCATGTTGACTCGGATGTATTAATATCATACGATACATTTTTTTAATATCAGCTACAAAAACAAACTGATGCTTTCGAAATCGCAACATTATAGAAAATAACTCATCCTGGATTGTTCCTCCGTTAAACTGCAAACTGTTTAATGATTTCCCTGTAGAAGTTAAGGAACTGGCATTATACACGACTCGTAATGGTGTACTACTTGATTCTGTATGGAATACGCAATGATGTGGAATATAATAAGTGACTTCTGGCTCTTCAGATTCTATCACTTCTTCCATGTGACACATACTTAGATATTCTTCCATAAATGCTTTATAAAGATCATTAACTTTAGGTTCTCTAACTAAGCGCTTCCATAATGAATTTAAAATATTCATTGCCTTTTGTTTTGATTCGCCAAGACAAGATGGATCTTCATTTAGCGGCATTTTCACCATATATTGTCCATTTTCAGTTCTAGAATAATTTTTCCGAAAATGTTCTTCACAAATTTCTGCTTCCTTAGTTTTAGAAATCTCAGACTCTCTCTCTATGTTTTCTATTTCCCAAAACTCTTTAATTATTTTTTCTAATTCCAAATTATCTGTAATTAACCCACAATGTATTCTACTTTCACCCCTAGCCGGAAGGCTTCCACTGACAATATACCCGAATACACTGTTTTGTAACACAATTTTAGTATTTAATGTTTGGTACATTAAACTTTTCATCGGCTAATTTGATGTTAATTAATAATGGGATAGAAGTCTCAAGCGGCCTAGACGGCGTAAATTCTGTAATTTTCGGAACGACTAAAAAGTCTAATTTTAAATGAAAATCCTTATCTCTATTTGAAACAGTTGTGTTAACCCTAGATCTAACATTCAACGATAAATTATTTATGCCTGAAATAGAAATGTTAGTCTTTTCTCTTTTCAAATTAAGTTTGTCTACTAACTTTTTACTCATAAAGTTAGAGTTTGCTCCAACGTCTAATAGACCTCGTACCTCATGAAAATTACCTAATTCATCTTTTATTAAACAAACAAATGTGCTAAGTAACACAGCTTTTAAATCATTAGCCAAATTACATGTCGTTGAAAATAAATTGTTTTGAGTATTAGCTGGGAAAGGCTGAAATACTGGAGCCGAAACATCCAAATTAGATTTATTATCTCCTTTGTTTATATGACTCATTTCCTGTGAAATTACCTCTTGGTTTTCAACTTTATTTACTTTTTGTTCGCGAGGAAAATGCAAAGTTACATTGTGCCTTTTCTTACAAATAATACATGAGAATTTAGATTTACAATCGACTACTTTATGATTCATAAGACAGTTAAAACAAAGATTTTTTGCCTTTACCAGCTCAACTCTATCACTCACTGACATATTTTTATAAACAGGACATTTATGCAAAGGATGATTTTCATTACATGACAATATACATTTAGAATTTTTTACATCAGTTAGAAAAACTTTAGAAACTGGCCTGGAATAATTATTTTTATTATTCGACCTAGAATTATCAACCACAGGTTTTCCCTTTGATGTGTAATATAAATCTATCTCCCGAGATAACTCAATTGGGTGAAACCAAGAATCTCCTTGTCTAACATTTATAAAATACGTAACATCCTTATCAAGCGTCTGACAAATTTTATCAGAAATCACTAACTTTTTCAGTTTCAAAATCGGTCACATTTCTCAATTTTAAATAATAATCCCAACTCGTTGTTAATCGGGATGCAAATTGTACATACGTTTCATTGGGTTGACGTTGTGCTTTTCTAAAATGTTCTAAACAAGTTTGGGGAGTTGGCTCAAATTCTCTAAGTACTATAGCTTTCACCTTTGAATAATCTTCTAATTCCCCATCCTTAATGTATGTAATAACATTTGTTGCCCTTTCCAATAACAGATTTAGAAGAATTTCCGATTTATACTTTTCTGGGACATTTTTTGAAATGAAGGCCCTTTCTAAAGACGAGAAAAAATACCCCCAACCTTCCGGTCTAGACGGTATTTTGATTGTAAGCGTTCTTATGCTTTTAATGAGAGAGTCTAAAGATTCTATGCTTTCTCCCTTCTCGAAATCATTTAATTTTTCCCTTTTGGTTTCTGCACGGGCCTTGGCCAACTCAAGCTCTAATTTTGTACGTTCAATTTTTAATTTTTCAAGTTCTAATATCTTCGCTTCCTCATTTTTTCTCTCCTCTATAATATTATTGGCCATTTCTTCAACCAATTTAGAATCTGCTTTATATTTATCACTTTCCTTTATTAAATTCATTAAATCATAATTAGTTAATTTTGTGTCAGAAATATCAATCCCTAATTCAAAAGCTACCCTTTGGTAATCTTCTTTTTTCGCGCTTTTGAACATTTTAATAAATATAGTTCACAATAAATAAATAAATAAATCTCACATACCTCCAAAAATAAAGATGAATCACTTTTACCAAACTGCTGAGTTACGGCAGAAAAAATATTTCGTTTCTTTTATTTATTTCATTTGTCTTCTCAAAATCAGCATTTCAAAATAACTCCGTTTATTTTCTTCATTAAATGATCACTTACAATTGCGCAACTCTGCACTGAAAGAACATTATTATTTTTGTTCTTGAATCAAAACAACTGCTTGACTTAAACTCTTCGTAATAAAGTATATATATTTTTAACACCACACTATTAAAGCAATATTATAATAAGGTATTAGATTAAAAGGAAATGCACAAATTCTCATAAAAAGAAAACACTTAATTCGTTTCGGTACACTTATACTTGTTGACTCTAAAATCGAAACACTTTAAATACCTAATTAAACGCTTGTTCTTTATTCCGGTGAGGGGGACCAAAAAAAGGTGTTCCTGCCGATCGCTCTTTCTCAAATAATCACTGCTCACAACTCACCATAAATAAAACTAGCGGACTGTATTACTAATTAAATTTTAATTCACAAACAATAAATTGATCGAGAGCCGATATTTACACTACTCCTCTGATCGGCGTCTCGAACCCAACTCACAAGTTTCAAAACAAACCACATAGATGGCGCTTCTAGCGGCAACAGATATAATCTGATGAAATGAGATATGCCAGCTATAAACATTCCACAGTACATCCCAAATATAATTTTGTTGACCTTAACACTGGATGTTCTAAACAATCTGTTGAGAGATCAAGGCACATCGCAAAATGGCATGGGTAGTTCTACGCAAATAGGCCATTTTCATCATAGTGACGAAGAAAAAATAAATCATGTCAGAAGTTTCTAATTTTTTGTAACAAGGCACTAGAAAAGATACTTATTGGCAAAAAAAATAGCCGTCAGGCTTAATATTAAGAAATTCTGTAATTATTAGATTTTTAACACTAGAAGTGCCGGAAATTTCACTCAAGTTGTATATTTTTTAAAATGTATACCGGAATTTTTATTTAAAGCTTTTTAAATTATCTATTTAACTTATTTTTGCACGATATATACATTTAATTCTTTTTTAAAGAAATTTCTGGTTCATATTGAATTATACCTATTTGAAATTCTTTTTCGTTTCCTTACTGACTTTTCTTTACCTTTTGCATAATAAATAATATTTTATACACCGATTTGTTTAAAAATATGCTTTTATTTTCATCAAAAGAATTAATTTTCAATAAAAATATCTTTTCTACAAGTTTTTAAAAGTAATAGAACAATTCTCTCCCATAAGAATCATTCCCTCACATGAGGGAATGACTAGTGAGGGAATGATAAAATGTACATTTTTAACTTTTAAAATTTGTACACATAAAACAAAAGAAAAAAACAGTATATGTTCTCAAACTATCCCTTCAGGGAAAACTAAAACACACATTAATACATTTTTAGAAAATAATTTATTTTTACAAATTTAAATGAGGGAATGATAACATCATCTTAACATTTGCCCAATCTGCATATTAAATTATTCCTTACACACTAAATTATTTCTCGAGGATGGCTGAAAATTGTTTTACAGACAAGTAAGATTCATGCGCTCAGCAAATGAACAATGTTTTCTGTCTACAGTAGTACCACCTATCTCAAATATCCAGAATTACTAATGAGTGAGGGAATGATCTGAAATATGAGTTGCAAACATTTTTGACAAATAAAAATTGCATGTGCAGACCAAAAAAATAATGTAATACATAGAAATAATACTTTGTGTGTTCATATTAAAAGACAGAAGTCAGACAAAATAAATATAAATATTTCAGTGAGAAATGATATTTTTTATATTTTTGGGTGGTAGCAGTTGCATGTGAGGGAATGATATTTTATAGGTTTAAAAATTTATTTTAAATATATATTTTAATTAATGCTTCAATTTTATGAGCTAATTTGATAAAACCATGTCTAAACTACATGATAAAAAAAATCATTAGGTTTTTCTGTTGAAAAAAAATTTAAATATCCTCCGGTTTCATCATTATGGCCTATTTGCGTAGAATCACCAGCATAATGAAAGAGACCGCCGCACTGTTTATTATCATTTACAATCCTATTTCATAGAGTAGTTTATGAGGCACTGTCTTTGTATGAAAAATAAAATATTTACTGCAATGCTCTCAGCATTGCAATATTTTTACTATATTAGACGTTTAGAATTTCATGTCTGCAATTTAATTTTTTTGGGGTATAATTAAACAGTTCATGAAAGACTAATTTTGAAATATTATATTTTTTAAATGATCACCTTTGCACCAATAATGTTAAAAAAATTTTAATGTTCCCTTGATACCAGTGGTGTTGGTATAATGAAAAAGCACTAAATAACGGGATACAAATAACATTGAATAATAACATATGCAACTGCAAATAAATGAATTGTTTTAGGGAGAATTCCTGAAAGATAGCATTGCTTATTTGAACATTTAACATTGTTTCGCAGGATATGCAAGATAATACATTTCAACCAGGGTTTGCCCAAGTGGGCCCACTTGAAAAAACCCACTGTGGGTTTTTTCAAATTTTCTCATGTTTTCACAACTGTACCATTATTTAATCTAAGGTATGAGAATAGGTGACAACTGAAAAATTGGTTTAGTAGTCAGTGGCTGTTAGACAGGGTTTGACCAAGTGGGCCCAGCCCAGGTTTTTTTCGGGCACGCCCACTTGAAAAAACCCATTGTGGATTTTTTCAAATTTTCTTGTACTTTCACTACTATATCATTATTTAATCTAAGGTATAAGAATGCAAAGACAAATGCCAATTTAAATATATTTCAAAAGAACCAGATTTAAAAGAATCTCTAAGCAGAGATAAAATGACCAAAAAAAGGAATAAGCTGTAAAGAAGGAAGATTTTCATGCTTGTAATGTGTCCAAATGCTTTAAATCTTAATGTATGCAAAAAGATGACACTTGAACGCCATCCTGATTGTTTGCATTGTTATAGCTTTTAAGATTAATCATCCCATTTACTATTATTCTTCTTCAATGTTCACTGAAAGTGTTATATAGGAGTTTTCAACACAAAAATGGTTTAGATTATGGCAAAAAAGAGTGAAACAGATAAGTTTCCTCCTGGATTTTGTCAGTATTTCTTTTCTTTACATGCAGTACCAGCTACCTCTGCTTCAATCGAACAACACTTTTCTGCATTTAATCTGGTTTGGAGCGAGTTACGTAAACATTTTGGGAGTTGATAAAGCAGCAAAGCTAGTAATAAGTGTATTGCCATTTGCAATCTAAATAACAAATATCACTGACACTGATTTCCATGACAATCTAATTTAACATTTAATACTATTGCAATATATATGTAGCAAATTTTGCTAAAATTTTCAAATATATTATTACTCAATCCCATTTCTTAAAAAAAAAAAAAAAAAAAAAAAAAAAAGTCTGATTGCTCATTTGAAGTGAATGAAAGAAACTATATAAATTTAGCATGTTTAACTTAAGGTAAGAATTATATGAAGAAATCCAGTTGTGGTTATCCTTAGTGCAGCAAACTAGTACGATGAGATACAGATGTACCTTTTAAATTAATTTGATTTTTTTTCTTTTTATATATTTTTTGATAATTCATAATTAATGCAAAATTATGCCCACGTTTCACTGATAAATGGAGAATTTATGTATCATGTATATGAAAATTAGAAGTTTAAAGTGTTCTCCAAAAAAACTCAAAAGCCCGAAAAAACCTGGGTTTTAGACTAGTGGGCCCAGTGGGCTGGGTTTTTTCTAACCCTGATTTCAACTAAAGCAAACTAGTTTCGATAGAATTTTTTTTTTTTGATAAATCTGTCAATCTTAATGCAATATATATATCTAATATATAAAAAAGAAAAATTGTGTGTTTGTCTATCTGTAATTCTATACAAATCAACAATTTGGAAGCCAGAATTGTGAAATGTTACGTACATGTGTACTAAAACACGGCCGAGGCAACTAAAGTAATCTGGAATCGAAATAATTTATAATTAATTTTTAATTAATAAAAAAAAAACAATTTAATAGCATTTTCCTATCAAATTTAAACATTTTCTGTTATAGTGGTTGCCAACCATAAAAAATAAAATTCTTACCACAACAATTATTTTTCTATTGCAAGATTTCCACGTGAAAAATGAAATAAATAGTTTGGTGAATGTTTTAACCAGTCGGTAAGTGACATCACAGATCGTACAGAGGGTTTCATTTAATATTCCTTTCAAAACGTCCAGTACATTTATTGCCATGGAACCCTTTCTAAATTATGGTAAATCCTCCCTAAACTATCTTAAAGTTTCAAACAGATTCGCCTTATTATATTTCCCAATTTTGTTCGTATTCCTCCCCCCCCCCCCCCAAAAAAAAAAAAAAAAAAATGTGACGTGCCATTCTTTTTTTTACATTTTTTATCATGTGTTATAAACTATCTTAAAGTTCAAAACAGTTTCTTTCTTCTTCCTTTGTTTGTGACGGCCAATTATCAACACTAGGGATATGGGCCCTAAGGGGGAGGAGTGCCCTTCGTGGGGGTCTTTCTAAGGGAAGCTAACACGTATTAATGGTTGGAGAACCAAGGTTCGAAGAAAACCACGAAAACTCCGAACGGTTAGGCCGACGGGCGCGACTGGGATCGAACCCAGCACCTCCCGCCTACCAGCTTCGAGAGCAGAAAAAGTTCAAAACAGATCACTGTGTTAGATTTCCTAATTTTAACAAAATCATGTTCTGTTAGTTTGACATCCCACTACTAGGGAGTGCACTCTATTCTTAACAAAACTGTATCTGAACAAAACTCCATTTTAAACAACCTATCAGTAGATATATTACTTGAGGGGGTGGCAGTTTTTGATGGAGCCCTCGTTTGCCCCTCCCACCCAATGAAAATTCAACTCACCTTAAATTTATAAAATTCTTATGTGTTATAAAGTATGTCAAAGTTTAAAAGCGATCGGTTCTTTAGTTTTCCTAATTTTAACAAATTCCCGTCAATTGTCCGTGCGAGAAAGCATCTCTTTTATAAGTTTAAAAATCGATTTTTTCATAAATTGGAAAGTTGTGGTCCGATTTTTTTAAATTTAGATTTTGTGAATCAGCGTACAAAATAACATCCGGATGCGAAAGTATCAAATTTGTAAAATCAATAGTTAAAATTTTTGTACTGCGAATATCAAACTCTAGTATAAAAATTTATCTTTTCTTTCTGTGCCACATGGCCTGCTGTGCAAAAAATGCAATTCTGGAATTAATTACCAAAAATTTCGCATCCGATTGTAAAAATTAAAAAATAAAGACATATTCTAAAAGAGAGTGAAATTTTACGTTGGATGGCATAAAAATCGTAGCTCAAAAATCGATATTTAAAAAAATTTTGGTCCTGTATAAAAATTCTGAGTCAGTTTTTGACTGCAACACGCATCTGTTTTCTTATTGCTGAAAATTCAGTGTCATCTGACATCTGTTGCCTTCACAAACGAAGGAAAATAAAAGATTTTTTTCCTCGATTTTTAACGAATTTTCAAGTTTTTATGGTACGATCGAGGTAATTTTTAGAATTTTTGAAAACTGATTTTTTCCCCCGTCTTGTGATACTACTTTTGAATTTCTGGGATGCTTAAAAAAAAGTAATCATGCCTTAAAGAAATCGCCAGTCCTTATCTGTCATTAAAATGACGCCTGTTTTTAATTCGTGGAAGAGATTGTTTTAGTAATTTGATAAAAAATCCATGCTTTTGTTGAATTATGAATGCCTTTCCAATCTTTTAATTGGAGGGGTTGTTAATTAATAACGTCCATTAATTATGACTTTTTCAAAGTTTTATGATTTGTTTGATGTGACGTGTTCAGCTATAAGTATACAAAATTTCATGTTTCCAACTTAATTAGGGGTTCAGTTACAAATAAATGCTTAAAATACACAAGTTAGAACTCAAAGGGGTAAATATTAGATATTTTCAAAATTTTATGATTTGTCATTTGATGTGAGGTGTTCAGCCATAAGCAGGGTTCGTAAATATCATATTTTGAAAATATCAAAAATATCCGATATTTTCAAAATAGTCAATTTACTGCGGATAATAAATATTTCAAGCGTAATATAAATTAGAAACTAAAACATATTGCACTTAACAAGAAAACTTAATTGAACAATCTATTAAAAGTGTATTTTTCTTTTTTATTTCACTTAGAACAATATTGAAGATAAACTAATGGAAAACAGAAACAATTTTCTTTATACACTTACATGATGCTTAAAAAAAGGTGACCTATAGGATTCAGTATCAACTATCAAGAAATCAGAAATTTATAAAACAATTTTTTTGTAATTGAAAGTTTTTAACTAAAGAAAATAAGCTTATCTTATTTTTTATTCCTTAACATCCTATACAGTTTAAACTGAACTAAATCAAAACCAGAACAGATTCTTTTGTAATTAAAACTGAGTATCTAAATTAGACAGTTTATCTTTTAGCCAGTGGTGCAGTCAGGGAGGGGGTTTACAGGCACTGAATACAACTTTTTTCTTAAAGGTTTGTTTCGTATAATTAACTAAAAAAAATTCTACAAGTGAATTTTACAAAGTTAACTATATAAAAATAGTGGTATATTGAGTTTGAAAACCCCCACCCTGGCTGCGCCACTGTTTTAGTGCATGTTTCTGTTCTGAATTAATTATGTCCCACATAATCTACAGTTAAAAGTAAAAAATTCAGACATAAAGCTTGAAAAAGATATCTGTTTTCTTTTTTGGCTAAAAAAATCACTAACAGAGACCAAAGTTCTTTATCTACAGAAGCACACAGTCAATAACAGTTGGAAATTTTATTTACACTTGTTTTGACTGAAAATATCAAAAATATCTTGCACAGTGATATTTTGAAAATAAAGATCAAATATAGAAAAGATCACACGTCTTGATATTTTGAAAATAAAGTAATATAAAAATATCAAAAATCTTGATATTTTGAAAATAAATATTGGATATATATCATGATATAGATCAAGATATATATCAACGAGCCCTGGCTATAAGCATGCAAAATTTCAAGTATCTAACATATATAGTTTCTGAGAATGGGATCTGTGACAGACGGACAGACAGACACAGGAATGAGATGAATAGGGTTTCGTCAGATGAACGAAACCCTAAAAAAAGGAATATTATGTCATAACTTTTCTATTGCAAGATTTCCATGTGAAAAATGAAAATTAAATAAACAGCTCGACGAATTTTTTAAAAAGTGAATATTACGTCATATTGGAAATATAATGGGTGTCAACAGGTAAATATATATCGTCATATGAGTTTGAAAAAATGTATTGAAACATGGAAATATTGGCTTATTTTAACATTTTGAGGTCCTCTGAATTTGTTTTTGCCATTTTTAAATCTATCTAAGATATAAAAATGAAAATTTGTCTGACTGTAATTCTATACAAATCCACAGTTTGGAAGCCAGAATTGTAAAATGTTACGTACATGTGTACTAAAACACAGCCAAGGCAACTAAAGTAATCCGAAATCGAAATAATTTACAGTTAATTTTTAATTAATAGAAAAACACCAATTTAATAGCATTTTCCTATCAAATTTAAACATTTTTCATTATAGTGGTTGCCAACAATTAAAAATCAAAAATAAAATTCTTACCACAACAATTACTTTTCTATTGCAAGATTTCCACGTGAAAAATTAAATAAATAGTGTGGCGAAAGAAGAAAAAAAAAAAAAGAAAAAAAAGAGGAATATTACATCATAACTTTTCTATTGTAAGGTTTCCACATGAACACTGAAATAAATAGTTTGACGAATTTTTAAAAAAGTAAATATTACGTCATATTGGAAATATAATGGGTATCAACAGCTAAATATGTATCATCATATGAGTTTGAAAAAACGTATTGAAACATGGAAATATTGGCATATTTTAACATTCTGGAATTTGTTTTCGCCATTTTAAAATCTATTACATATATATATGTGTGTGTGTGTGTATGCATGTATATTAGAATTTCCATAAAAGTTTAGGTCCCTAGAGATCATTCTTAGTGCAGAACTAAAATAAAGATTTCAGATTTTTTAAAAATAAAATTCATAGAATTTTTGTACTTGCCATTTTTCTGAACTCCTGAAAAAAAAAAAAAAAAAAAAATTAAAAAAAAAAAAATTAAATAACAAGAACCTCGGAAACAACTTTTCATCAAAAAGTTTTAATCTTGGTGTCAAACCACATCACAGATTATATTTACTAAGTAAGTAGGTAATCTGTCGCCTTTATCAAAGGAAAAAAAAGAGTGAAAATTACGTAAAATAACACGCATTCGTTGAATTTTCAAAACAAACATTCTTAAAATTCCAGGCAACACTGAGTACTTTAGCTAGTATATACCGGGTGTCCCAAAAAGGACTGACTGATTTTAAAATTCCATAACTTGTAAACGGTGACAGATATTTAAAAAATTCTTGCAGGAGGGTTATGCATAAGGTCAAAAGTTTTTTTTACAGTGATTTTCGATTTTAGTTCGAATTACAAACAATAGATGGCGCTGCGATCAATAGACACTAAATTCAGGCTCGATTTTTGGTACTTCGTGGCCCGGATAATACATTTCCATCTCCTTTTTCCGCATGGAACAAAATAAAGGACCAAAAATCGAGCCTGTATTTAGCGACTATTGCTTACAGCGCCATCTATTGTTTGTAATTCGAACTAAAATTGAAAATCACTGTAATAAAACTTTTGACCTTATGCATAACCCTCCTGCAAGAATTTTTTAAATATCTGTCACCGTTTACAAGTTATTGAATTTTAAAATCAGTCAGTCCTTTTTGGGACACCCGGTATATACAACACTTTAAAAGTTTTAAAGAATAATTTAATTTAAAAAATTGTTTTTCTTGACAAAAATTTTATTTAATGTGCATCCTAGAACTTATTAAAAATAACTTTGTATACTATATTAATAATACAGTATGGGACCCGTTATCCGGAAAACCCGTATCCAGAATGTTCCGAAATCCGGAATGCAAAATGATAACTGAAAAATAATTTTTCCTTTCAAACACATAAAAACCTGCAATATTTTTTAATGGTGTGAATGAGCATGAAGTTGAAGACTTTAAAATTTAAAAACAAAGAGAAAGAAATCATTACAGATCTGCTGGATTACGCTAAAGAACTTTTATGTTCAGAAGCTCAATTGTTGGATCAAAAACCAGTTGAAGATTGTCTAATTGCTAATGATGATACTCCTGTAAGTGATCAGATGACTAGCAGTGAGATTTATGACATAATGCCAAGGAATATTTCTAATGGAAGTGAAGATGATGGCAAGCAGAATGAGGTGGTAAAAAGATTTCAAATCAGCTATTAATGTTTTTCAATTGAACAACTGATTTGTGGAATGCAGCAAACAAGCTACTCTCACAAACAGCAAAAATCATGGCAGTATACTGAAGCATTTGGTGCAAAAGATACACTATAAGCAACCAATCTTAATAAAAATGTTCTAAAAAACCAAATCAAAGAGATCTGCTCTCTTCTTATATGCTAATTTGAATTGTCATTTAGTTTTTTTTTTTTTTTGTGTGTGTGTGTGTGTGTGTGTAAATAAGTTATTAAATTAAGTTATTTATAACTATGCATTTTCATATATTATTCATATTTTATACATTTCATACTGTTATTTTATACTGTTGACATACTACTTGACATTTATAGTAAAGTGTTCCGAATTACGAAAAAACCCCTTATCCAGAATATTTCAGGTTCCAAGCATTCTGGATAACGGATCCTATACTGTATTTTAACAATGTTTTCAATATTTTCTCACAATAGATTTATAAATTTTTAAAATATACTAAGAGCATACAAATGGAATCACATTATATAAATAATGATTCATATTTCATTACAAAAAAAAAATTTTTTAAATATTTACATCAAGAATAGTAACATTTATCTTGTCCTTTGTGATGTACTGAGGTGAAATACTGTGGTGAGTCATTTTCTGAAAAGAATAATAAATCCAATTTAGTTAACATAAAAACATACAGATTTCTTGCATAAAATATGCTACTAATTTTATGATTACATAGAACACAATATTTTGAAATATAATAGGTAAAAAACAATATAGAGAACAGTGGTGTAGTCGTGAAAAAAACAGAGGGTATACCGCAGGGTCGGCGAACCTTTTTACATCCGCGTGTGCAATTTTTTTCAAAAAAGATTTTACGTGACCATGACGTGCCAAGTACCAAAAAATAATTTAATGGATCAAAATTTCTCGATTTTTATTCATTGGGATTTAAAAATATGGGACAATATACATCTAATAATTAGACTAACATTATATTATAAAGTAATAAAATGATGAATGCGATGTCGGTTATGCCAAATGTTAATATGATGCTCAATCTACTTACATTTAATAGGATGCAAGCTGAATTCGAGTTATCTAACAAATGGTTTGGGTTTCTAATATTTAAAATTCTCATATTATTTCCTAAAATAATGATCCACAGGAATAAATAGAGCAAGCAATTGTGAAAACTACATATTTTATACTAAGTCGCTTTAGTTTCATCACTAGGAGTTTTACTTATAATGATATTATATTTTTCGTTTTGATATTCTCCCAACCTTCTCTTAATTTGATAACTTATTGAACCCACATTGAATAATTTTGAAATTCAATTAGCTGCTCCCCCCCCCCCCCCCCAAAAAAAAAAGACCAGCTTGTATAAGTTTGCGTGTTTGGTTTAACTTAATTCTATTTTGTTTTAGGATTTCAATCAATGCCGTGCCGAAAATATTCTATCGCTGACCCTGCCCTAGAGTATATATACCATAGCTTTCTTGAGAAACAGCAGGTATGCGGTGTTCCTTAAAAAAATCCAGAAGGTATACAGCGTATACCCTCCACTACATCCCTGATAGAGAAAGCTTTGACTGTAAATAATGAAAGAAAATCATATAATCACTATAGGTGAAAACTGGGAGATTAAGTTAGTAGCCAGTGGCCGGTAGACTCAGTTTCGTTAGTGGCCACTATAATGTTTCAAACTTTCTTGACATCTAGATAAACTATAATCGTTGTATAAATACTAGAAAGATAGCCCGTCAAAAATGACGGAAAATGAGATAGAAAGACATATACAACACATGTGTAAGAATATGAGTTTTTCTCACTTATTCCGCAGTGGTAGATGAAAATAACTCATTTTAAAAACGAAACATGATGAACATTTTTGTAACATTTATGAAAAACTATGTACAGTAGAAGGCGACAAATCAGCACAGCTTGGTTCCAACTGTTGTGCGGATTTGAGGCTTTTTGGGGATTACAGATCATGTATGTCTATTCAATCTTTGTATACATTTTTTAAAATTAATATTTTGGACAATTTAGATTGTTAATTCTTAAAAATAAATTAATTACACGCTTAAACAAATAAGTAAGGTAAAAATTATTTTTTAAATATATATTTTTTTAAAACATGGCATCAATCGTCTCTTTTAAGACATTTTGTTTTTTGTTGTTGAATTTTATTTTGCACTCTACAAATTGTCATAGTCCTTGCTGAGTTATAAAAAGTACAACACCGTCTAGTGGCGGTTCTTTTATTAGTAGCACCAGTATGAAGTTGTAAAGACGTACATTTTCATATATTACATTTTAAATTCTGATATTTTGATAGAAAGCTTAAATGCGCGGAGTTTAAATAAAATTGCGGTGAGTTCAATTATGAAAGATTAATGGCTTTCAGTGGGAATTTTGCCAAATTAGCCAGCTATCGTCAGGTTGGCTTCGTATAAGGCAACTTATTTTTGTCAACAAATTTGGAGATATTTTGTCACGTTGGTCAAAAATTGGTGCTATTGTGGTAACCTGTCGTTATTACTTTTCAACAATTACACATTGTTGAAGCTGATACCGATTTCTCAATAGGAAAAATAACATGGCCACAATCAATGAGGCGGTCTAACTGGAATTGTGAGGGACACACACAGACTTGGATTTTATAAAAATAGATTTTTCAGTGATGGAACAGCATGGACCTCATTTTGGAGCAGAAAAAAGCCATTTTGGAGCAACAAAAATGCTCATTTTGGAGCAGAAAATAACTATTTTGGAGCAGCAAAAAGCCACTTTGGAGCAGAAAATAACTATTTTGGAGCAGCAAAAAGCCACTTTGGAGCAGAAAATAGCTATTTTAGAACAGCAAAACGGCTCATTTTGGAGCATCAAAACATCATTTTGGTATTCTTTGACGAAATTCACGTTTTTTTCTGCAATCCTTTGACGAAAGTCACTTTTTTTTTCTGCGATTCCTTGATGAAAGTCGCATTTTTTCCACAACTCTTTCACAAAATTCGCATTCTTTTGATGAAATTTGTATTTTTTTTGGACCCTTTGTTGTGAAATCAGCATGTTTTTCGAAATCTTTTGACGAAATTTGCGCTTTTCACTATCCTTTGACCGTTTGAGGAAATTTGTGGTTTTTCCTGCGATCTTTTAATGAAATTCGTGTTTTTTCGCAATCTTTTAACCCCGTTTTGTTCGTTTTTTGACGAAATTAGCGATCTTTTGACAAAATTCACATTTTTTTCGTGATCCTTTGACAAAATTCACATTTTTTTCGTGATCCTTTGACAAAATTCGCGTGTTTTTTGCGATCTTTTGACGAAATTCGCGTGTTTTTTGCGACCTTTTGATGAAATTTGCGGGGTTTTTTAGCGATATTTTAACGAAAGTAGTGTTTTTTCATGATCTTTTGACAGCGTTTTGTTCGTTTTTTGACGAAGTTAGCTGTCCTTTGGCAAAATTCACGTGTTTTTTTTTCGTGATCCTTTGACGAAATTCGCATGTTTTTCTAGATTTTTTGACGAAACTTGCTTTTTTTTCGTGCTCTTTTGATGAAATTTGCAGGATTTTTTCCTGCATTATTTTAACGAAAAAGCATTTTTTCCCGATCTGTTAACCGGGTTTATTTCGTTTTTTGACGAAATTAGCGATCGTTTGACAAAATTCACGTTTTTTCTCATGATTCTTTGACAAAATTCGCTTGTTTTTCGCGATCTTTTAACGAAAGTAGCATTTTTTCGCGATCTTTTGACAAAATTCACGTTTTTACGCGATCCTTTGACGAAATTCGCATGTTATTCGCGATCTTTTGACGAAACTCGCGTGTTTTTCGCGATCTTTGACGAAATTCGCCTGTTTTCGCGATCTTTTGACGAAATTCGCCTGTTTTGCGATCTTTTGACGAAAATTTCGTGTTTTTCACGATCTTTTGTCGAAATTTGAGGCCTTTTGATAAAATTTGTGGGGTTTTTTCTCTATTTTTTAAATAGCATTTTTTCACGATCTTTTGACCGTGTTGTGTTCGTTTTTTGATGAAATTAGCGATCTTTAGACAAAATTCACGTTTTTCTCGCGATCTTTTCACGAAATTCGTGTGTTTTTCGCAATCTTTTGACGAAATTCGCGTGTTTTTCGCGATCTTTTGACAAAATTCGCGTGTTTTTCCCGATCTTTCGACAAAATTTGAGTTTTATTCGCGATCTTTTAACGAAATCACGTTTTTTCGCGATCTTTTGACCACGTTTTGTTCGTTTTTGTGACGAAATTAGCGGTCCTTTGTTAAAATTCACTTTTTTTTCCGTGATCATTTGAGAAACATCGCGTGTTTTTCGTGATCTTTTGACCAAATTCGCATGTTTTTCGCAATCTTTTGGCGAAATTCGGGTGGAAAATGATTGATTTGGCTCAAGAATTATTATTGAATTGGCGCAGTTGGGCGCAATTTTGTTGAAAAATGATCGTTTTTGCGCAGAAATGCGCAGCATTATCGATTTGGCGCAACTGCCGCAGCTGTTCCATCACTGATTTTTCTATAAGTCAGAGTTTTATACCAGCCAACTATTCATGATAAGAATAGGGAAGTAGTCAAAATTCTAGGAAATTACTTTAAAAACACATAATTTGTTATTATATTAATTTTTTTAGTATATATTTTTACATTATTTTTATATGTTCATAAACACTATTATCAACCAAATTACTATTACTTTCTTTATATAAAAAATAATTAAATCAAAATTCCAACAGTTAGGTGTATACAACAAAACAATAATAAAAAAACACAATAAAAGGTAATTTGGATTTTATTTAATAAGTAAATATGCTATTAACATACTACACACATTACATAGTTGAAATTTATCTAAGCTTGTGGGTGTATTTAGCAGGATTAAACAGTATCTCTTGAAGAAAAATAATCTAACTGGTGAGCATGTAGCAGAAGTCGAAATATTAAAAATACTGCAATGTCCTTAAAATCAGCTTGCATCCAGTGAAAAAACAACGAAATAAATTATTTGAAATGCATGTGGAATCAAAGCTGATGAATATATTTTGCAGAATAAAACTGTATTTCTTGAAAAAATAATCCAACTGAAGAGCAATGGCGAAAAGCCGAAATATTGAAAATACAGCTGTTATGAGCATTAAAAATTAGAATGTATTATTTAGGAGGGTTTTTTTTATAGGAAGAAAATTAAATAAAATTAAGTTTATTTTTAATTATTTTAGCATTATGAATTACATTTATACAATCAAATAAGGCAACGGATTCATTAAAAGCCTTTACAATGTAGCTGCAAGGGTGGTCTCAAATATTTTTCCAGATCTCGGGAGTAAAGGAGAGGTTTTCTTTTTTTTTTTGTAACACAAGTCTTCGGAATGTTGTACCAGCAGACACTGGGGTGAATGAACCGATTTGTGTAAGCAAGATGCAACATTAAAGTTGGGGGGCAGACGGTTTTTTGAGAATCAGCAGTTTACAGGGAGGTCTGGCCTGTGTTTTGTGATTATTTTTTTATTCCCCGCGAATTCTGGCATGCACATTTTTCCATAAATGTGTCAGGTTGCGTAGAAACGGCCGTTGTTGGGGTTTTTTTTATTATTGGGGTGCAGGGTGGTCTTAAAATTGTTTTCTGGCGCTTCTTGTATTATGAATGGCAGTTAGATAGTTGTGGGCGCAGTGAAAGGTTGTCTTGTCCCAGCAGTGAGCGAATGCGGAGCGATCCTCAAGGTCCTGAATCGTGTCTGATGCCTCTAGATATTTTCTTGGGGATAGTAGATTTTTCTGCCGGCGAGCCTCATCCTAGACGGGCCAAGGGTCTTTGCTAAGATTGGAGTATCCTGATACTGAACCTACGCAAAAATTCTGCAAATGCTGACGTATGGCTGAAGTATAAAGATTGCCGTAGAAAAACCTGTGGTAGAAGGAAACCTGTAGTAGAAGGAAGGAGCGTCCTTCATAGACGGCCCAGGGGTTTACGCAAAAGGAGTTCTCAGATGGGGGTTCAATTGATTCTTTTTCAGTGGTTTTCGGCTGGATTCCTGTAGTGTGTTCTGCCATCGACCGTACACCTCATTCCGCTAGTGCTGACCTGTGAGCCAGGTTTAAAATTCTTAGTGGAAAACTTTGAATTTGAATTCATTTTGATTTGTGCCCGAAGGACCTATGCTTTATCTTCTGAATCCCAGAAATTCATCTTCATGGTATTGGTAAGCCTATGCTTTAATTATTTTCTTTCACCGGTTTCTAAAGATGCTCCCAGGAGATTTTGATTTCAAATCACAAAGTTACTCAAAAATGGAACTGGTTTCTTAATTATTGCTGGTGTATACTAAAATATCTATTACAGAACTTGAAATAATAATAATAATGAATAATATTATGCTTTTGTTATTAAACTGTTAAATGATTTTGTTATTAAATAAATATTTCCTATATAAAGGTTTGACTTCAGACAATTAACCTTGTTAATTTGAATGCTTTGATGCATTCTAAATACTTTGATAAATGAAATTCATTAAAATGCCATTGGGTGCTTGTTTAATATATAATTAAATAAAATTTCTAAGTTTTCACCTTTTCATTATAGATCTTTCTCTTTATTTGTTTGTCTGTCTAATTTAGTATTGTGATTGACTATAAAATTACAGCTAATTAATTTAAATCAACTGTTGAATAATCATAATCAATTTAATCATTTATAAATAGAATTCAAAAGGAGGGTAGTTTTCTTTACAAACTTTAAATGATATGATATAATAGCAATAAAAATAATAATAATAAGATTATTTTTAAGAATCTAAGAATGTAATTTGATTAAATTCTTAAAATTTAAAAGTAAATTTTATAAAGGCTAAAACCTCAAATGATTTTTGTAAATTAACCAGTTAAGATCTGTATTTTGCTCTAATATATTTTTTTATATATATATAACTTTAAGAATATAAATATTGAGATGGTATTGAAAATATTGAATAACAATTATTAGGATTAAAAATATTATCTCAGGCAATAACAATTGTTTAGGCAGAGTGTCTTTAATAAAAGATATAAATTTGAAAAAATAAATAACTATAATTTTTATATTTCTATTAATGATGGTTTATATATAAAAGCAATTATATGGTTCAATAAATCAGTAATTTTTCGGAGATTCTTGATTAGGTAAAGTGAGTACATTACATGCCAAGGCCCCTGAACTTTACATTCAGGGGGGATCTTTACTGGGTTGTGGTCACTTTTATTATTATTGTTATCATATCATTAAATTATTGTTAAAGAACACAACGCAAATTAAGGTATTCTTTTGGGAAGAAATTATGAATTCTTAAATACATATGGGTTCATTTTAGAGGTAAAAATAAAAATTTTTTTGTTGTTGTTCAGCATTTTTTTTTTTTTATATAAAATTTAATATCGGCCCCCTTGTATTTCTAATTGAATGAAATACACCATAACAAAAATGATGCCGTGTCCAGTCCTTGGTAATTTACTCACTGAAATACGTATGTATATGTGTTAATAATTGGATATTTATATAGAATTTACTGATAATTGTGATCCAATTGTGATTTAATTTATCAGGCTAATATATTTCACAATTTACTAATAAGAGAGTGCTATTTATTTCTATACAGTATATATATCATATTTGAGTATTTAATTATGTATTTTCTTATTTGGTGCATTTATTATTATTATGAGTAGTAGTTTGGTATATACCGGGTGTCCCAAAAAGGACTGACTGATTTTAAAATTCAATAACTTGCAAACGGTGACAGATATTAAAAAAATTCTTGCAGGAGGGTTATGCATAAGGTCAAAAGTTTTATTACAGTGATTTTCGATTTTAGTTCGATTTACAAACAATAGATGGCGCTGTAAGCAATAGTCGCTAAATACAGGCTCGATTTTCGGTCCTTTATCTTGTTCCATGCAGAAAAAGGAGATGGAAACGTATTATCCGGGCCACGAAGTACCAAAAATCGAGCCTGAATTTAGTGACTATTGCTTACAGCGCCATCTATTGTTTGTAAATCGAACTAAAATTGAAAATCACTGTAATAAAACTTTTGACCTTATGCATAACCCTCCTGCAAGAATTTTTTTAATATCTGTCACCGATTGCAAGTTATTGAATTTTAAAATCAGTCAGTCCTTTTTGGGACACCCGGTAGTTACCGAAATTGTAAATTCCAGTATTAATTGGACCAGTGAGAGGTATTTTTTAGCAATCATAATTTATGCGTTTTTCTTTGCACTAGAAAATTGTGTTATTGTTGTGTTTTACGTTGATGTAGCTAAAATTTTATTTACGTAAAATAAATTGTTGGTATTAAACTTCGCTATGGGGAGATCAAAAGATGGGGCTGAACAGTCAGCTACCCAAAATGGCCCAGTTGGGGGAGAGGATAAAGAGATGTCTGTAAGTCAGAGAAGAGGGCTTTTGTTAGACAACTTAGCTCTCATCCCGATTTTTAGAGGTCAAGACCCTCATTTCAATTTTTCTGATTTCTCCCAAAAATTTAAATCCTTTGCCGATTTCTTACAATGGCCTAAAGAAGATAGGCTATTCGCGATTCAGCAGCGATTAGCCGGCTCTGCATTGCAAACATTTTCAAATTTTAGAGATCAGATAAATGATATTGATTCCTTTTTCAAAGTATTAGGCGATGTTTATAATAAAGAAAAAGATCCCTCTGCACTTTTAGAGGATTTTTGGAATTACAAACAAACAGCAGGAATACCCGTTCCTCAATATTTAGCTATTTGTAAACAAAAAGCTAAAAATGCTGTTTTAGCGCAAAATCTACCAGTTGAAAGTCAAAAACAAACTGAGGAGCAATGGCTTTTGGCCATGCTAAAGAAAAATCTTGAGCCACAAATTAGAAAGGGGATCATTGCACGAAATCCAACAACTTTAGAAGAACTTGAAAATATAGCAATTTTGGAGGAAAAAGCGTGGTTAGCAGTACAAGTTCCGCACGTTACTGTAGAAAATTCGGGTGAAATGGCTTGCGCGATCGCGCAAAAATCTTATTCTAAAAGGGAATATAACGATAATATAGCGGAAGAAATTAAAAAACTAAAAGATATTATTTCGGACCTTTCGGAGAAAGTTAAAAATTTAGATAAAAACACCTCACGTCCCGACAAATCTCATATTATTTGCCATTTTTGTGGTTTAAGTGGTCATTATCAATCCCATTGTTTTAGAAAAAATACAAGAGAGCAATTAAATAATCAAGAGAGATCAAATGATAGAGGGGCGCTTTCGAGAAGAAACGGGGGTAGAAGAGCGAGTTTTCGTCCTTACGGTCATAGACACTATCGTAACGGGAGGCATTCGGAAGGAAATCGTTTAGAAGGCAGTGAAATGGAAACCTCCGAGAAGGATCAGAGTTCAGCTTGCGAGAAGACTCCGAGCTCAGCTAGTGGATCTTTAAACGGTACGGGATCTCTATGAGTCGGGCAGATGGAGATCGGGAGAAAAAGATAAACAGTGTGCCCGAGGATTTTCAGCCTGGTATTTTTAGTTCTTACCATAATAATGTGTGGCAGCGATTACCATTAGTTAAGATAAACTGTTTTAATCATGAATTCGTTGCTCTAATCGACACCGGTTCTAGTTGTAATTTAATAAATAACAGCATCTTAAGTAAGGCTAAAGCTACAAAATTAGATGATTTAAATATGGATATGAATACGTTAGTGGGTGGCATGTTCAAAACAACTGGTAGAGTCAGTGTTAAATTCAACATGAAAAATCACGAATTCGAGGATAATTTTAAAGTAATGGAAGGCGAAATGTCCCCACACTTTCAAGTAATTTTAGGAGTTCCTTTCCTAACTAAATTTCAATTTAATATTGATTTTATGAGTAATAATTTAAGAAATGTAAACACCGTCATTCCGATTTTACGTGATTATGAAAATTCGGTTAATGCTGTGCATGAAAAGCATTCTGAATTCCCGGCTTTTGCTAAGAAAAAATGTCTAATTCCGCCTTTGTCGGAAAAAATTATTGAAGTTAAAATTAGTAAAGCTCATAATTTTCAGACGGATAATGTGTTAATTTCCCCTTGTACCAATCACTTACCATCTTCCTTTTTAGTCAGCCACACTATTTGTAAAAACAATGATATTTCGCTCTTTGTGAAAGTGCTAAATATTAGTGATGTAGAAATGCACATTAATAAAAATACGAAATTAGGAATGGTCCAAGAATTAGTTTCCTCTTATAATACACAACCATCGGATTTCGTTGGTCATGTTAACAAGGATGAGATAGGAAATATGGACCACACCGACCTCAAATGGGACACAAAATTTGATCTTGAACATCTTGATAAAGATTTAAAAATGAGAGTAGAGAATTTTTTAAAGGAAAATTCAGATGTGTTCGCAGCCTCGGTCTTAGACTTGCCCGGGTGCAGTTCAGTTTTACACGAAATTAAATTACAGGTCTACATCCCTGTCAAGTCTCGTGCATACAGGGTTCCTTATAATTTACGTAAAGAAATGGACGATCAAATCAATATTCTTCTGGAATCTGAAATTCTAGTTCCCGCAAATTCTAACTATTCTAGTCCCGTTATGTTAGTTAAAAAGGCAGACGGCGGTTTTAGGTTGGCTGTGGACTTTCGTCGGCTTAATAAGAAATTAATCAAAGATACGTTTCCTATTCCTAACATTAATGAAGCTATTGATTCTTTGGCAGGCGCCAAATATTTTACTTCTTTGGATTTAACAAGCGGATTTTTTCAGCAAATAATTCCGGAGGAACACCAGCACTACACCGCGATTACGACACACCGTGGTTCCTTTATGTTTCGAAGGTCACCTTTTGGACTTTCATCAAGTCCGAATGCGTTCCAGAGATTAATGAGTCTAGTCTTGGGAGACCTCACATATTTGAATATGTTAGTATACATTGACGATATTTGTATTGCCTCAAATGATATAGAATCTCATTTTGAAAAATTGAAACTTGTTTTTGACCGCCTCAGACAACATAATCTCAAATTAAAACCTTCGAAATGTCACTTTCTCAAAACGGAAATTACGTTCCTGGGATTTCAGGTTTTGGAGGGAAAAATTACACCAACCCGTAAAAATGTAGAGGTTGTTTCAAAATTTAAAACTCCAAAGTCAAAAAGATATGTCAGAGCCCTAATTGGGTGCGTTGGATTCTATAGAAAGTTTTTTTCGGATTTTTCACAACGCACCATAAATCTAACTAATTTAATGAAAGGTAAAGGCAAATTTATATGGAGTGATCAAGCGCAGGCCGAGTTTGAAGACTTAAAACAAACGCTTGCCAGTATCCCAAGTCTAAATTTACCCAATATGCAGAAAGAATTTATATTATATACTGATGCTTCTGGATCGGCTTTGGGTAGTGTTTTAGCACAACTAGATGACGAAAACTTTCCTAGACCTGTAGCCTTTGCCTCCAGAAAATTAAAGGAAGTTGAAACAAGATATTGCACTTCTGAAAGAGAATTATTGGCTCTAGTATGGGCCATGAATTATTTTAAGTGCTACCTCTTTAATAAAAAGTTCATTGTTTATACAGACCATGCCGCTTTAACACATGCATTAAAACTAAAGGATCCTACCTCGCGAATTGCACGGTGGCTGTGTGCATTGGCGGATTTTGATTTTGAAACTAAATACATTAAAGGAAAGTGTAATTCGGTAGCAGACTTTCTTTCGCGTTTTGTTCAGCACGAAATTAGTCCGGAAGGTCCGACGTCCTCAACGGAGGAGGTAAATTTCGTACACCACGCACTAGACAGTTCTGCCAGTTTAGTAAACGCAGAGCCTTTTCTACACGAAATAAGAGTAGCTCAGTCTCAAGATAAATTTTGTCAAAAGGTAACTATGCGTTTAACTAAGGGCCTAAAAACTTTTCCGAGAAATATGAATTTTTTTATACATAATGACATTTTAAAATGTAAGGATTTAAGAAAGAGGTCCAGTAGAGATAGACAGTCAAAAATTGTTTTACCGAAAGCGCTTGTGCCAAAAGTTTTTCATATGACACATACATCGTCAGTAGCGTGCCACGGTGGTTTTTTCAAAACTTTTGAAAGAATAAGATCGGTTTATTATTGGCAAGGTATGTACGCAAATATTAAATAGTTAGTTGCCTCATGTCAGTCATGCCTGGAATTTAGGGCTCACAAACCTAAGGCATTAGCGGATCTGCAGAAATTACCTACTCCTATAGGTCCAATGATTTGCGTGCATCTGGATATTTCGGGCCCATATAAACAGACGTACAATGGGAATAAATTCATTGTTTTATATGTTGATAGCTTTTCAAAATGGCCTGAAGCGTTCCCTGTCCCGAACATTACGTCTGATACTATTGCGGAAACGTTAGCGGAGTTCATATGCCGGCATGGTTGCCCAAGATATGTGGTAACCGAAACCGATAGAGGAAAACAGTTGTTAAGTGAAGCGATAGAAAAGGTATATAAAAAGCTAGATATTAAACATACAAAGACCACTGCTTATCATCCTTCAAGCAATGCAAAAGTGGAACGATTACACTCTTCGATATCTGGCTGCTTAACACATTTAGTAAATGAGCTTCACAATGATTGGGATTCGAAGTTAAAGTTTGCATTATTAGCCATTAGATCGGCAGTACATGCGTCTACTGATGAAACTCCTTTTTTCATCTTAACCGGAAGGGATATTCGTCTGCCCTATAACAGTTTAATGGAGGAAGAAAAGTTCTCATATCAGGAATATCCTTCATATAGCGAAAATATTATTACTACGCTCCAATCTGTATTTCATCGGGTTAAAAACAATCTGGAGGCAGTGTCTTTAAAACAGCAGCTCTACAGAAGTCGTACTGCAGTTGACAAAAAATTGGAAATAGGAAATCTTGTTATGAAATACACACCTCAAATCAAGCCAGGAATGTGTAAGAAATTTTCCAAATTAAACAGTGGACCATATAGAATTATTGATCAATATAAAAAAGTAAATTTTCAAATACAATCAATTCACGACCCCACAAAAACAGAATGGATACATTGTGACCGGATTTCTAAGATTCCGAATAAACCAGTCTTTCCTTCTCTTTTCTTCATAGAAAACGAAACTACGACGCCAGCTGTTCAGGATAAACAAACCCCGTTAGATTCCTTTCCTCACCAGTGATGCCGCTGTACTTGAAAAAACCTGGGTCCCTGGGACCCAGGATTTCCAAAAATCTGGGTCCCTTTTTTACAAAAGCGGGTCCCCATCAATAATAATTTATATTTTAAAGGAATAAATGAAAGTTGTTTATTAAGATAAATGAAATGCATTAATTATTGTTTTAACAATAATTAAATAATGAATTAAAACCAGCATTATTTGCACTCAAATAAGATATTTTTAAAAAATATTAAGAGAAATTTTCTTTACTTTATACAATTTTAATTGTAAAATAATGTTTATTTGAGGTAGAAGATACCAAGTTCCACTAACAAGTATCACTAATGTTCGCATTCTTTTAAAAAGAGGCAAGGCGGGTTTATTGAAAAAGATATTTTTGCTGAAAAAAAGAACACTTATGTGATAAAGGTGTACTTTTCGTTGAATGAATGGGTGCTTTCATTATTATACTTCCCATTGAATTATTTGTCAGCATAGATCTATCTGTGTTGGAATCAGACATTTTTCTTGGAAGGGAAATTTATATCTAAATCACTAATAAGCATCAAATCTTAAATGTTCTGAAGGCGGGAGACATTTCAATGCAGTAAGAACGAGGGGGGGGGGGGGTGATTTTTACTGGTCCACCTAATGAATATAAATATTATCAAAGTACACTGAAATCATGCTGTATTTTTAAGAATCTCATAAAAAAGAAATTAAATCCCATTTTATGAATTTTCTACCTATAAGTTTAGTTTGCACATCTTTTTTGATGCTTTGACTAAATTCACGTTTTTTCCGCGTTACTTTGACGAAATTCGCGTTTTTCCGCGATCCTTTTGTTGAAATTCGCTATTTTTTCGCGAGTCTGTCACGAAAATCGTGTTTTTTCCGCGATACTTTGACAAAATTCGGCTTTATTCTGCGATTTTTTGACGAAATTTGCTATTTTTTCGCAATCTTTTGTCGAAATGAAATACACTATTTTGTCTCAGCCCTTTTACGAAAATAGCGTTTTTTCCGCTATATTTTCACGAAATTTGTGCTTTTTTCGCGATCCATTGACAAAAATCGGCTTTTTTACGTTATTTTTTGACGACATTTACTATTTTTGGGGATCCTTTGATGAAAAACAACTATTTTTTCGCGATCCTTTGACGAAAATCGGCTTTTTTCCGGGATTTTTTGATGAAATTTGCGCTTTTTTCGCGATCCTTGGACAAAATTCGGCATTTTTCCGCGATTTTTTGACGAAATTCGCTATTTTTTCGCGATCTTTTAACGAAATACGCTAATTTGTCGCGGCCCTTTTACGAAAATCGCGTTTTTCGCAATATTTTGATGAAATTTGCGCTTATTTCAGCGATATTTTCATGAAATTTGCGCTTATTTCCGCGATTTTTTGACGAAATTCGCTTTTTATTTCGCGATGCTTTGACGAAATACGCTATTTTTTCGCGGCCCTTTTACGAAAATCGCTGCTTTTGCGCGATATTTTGATGAGATTTACGCTTTTTTCGCGATTCTTTGACGAAAATCGTCTGTTTTCCGCGATTTTTTCACGAAATTACGCGTCCCACGGGACGCGTAAAAGCTATTTTTTTGCGTCCCGTATCAGATTTTTCGCGTAATTTACGCGCTATAGCGCGTCCGCGGCATCCCTGCTCACCCTACCCTTTTTAGCGACCCTCTCGAAGAATTTCGTTTGAGAAAGGCTAATAAACGAATCCTCCGTCACGAAAGCTTTGGGAAGGGGAGAATTGGAGTATCCAGTAATAAATATGTCTCTCATTTGACTGCTAACCAACATGATTATTACTTGCGATCTCGTACAAAGAGTAAATTTTAGGAGTGCATGGATATTTTAGGGAAGGCCAGTTTGCGGTAAATTTCTTTTTCAGTAGTTGTTATGTATAGGAACCTATGTAATTTTTTTTTTGTGTATAAATCCCTTTGCAGTTATGTTGGGGAGATTCTTACGTTTCTCTTATATTTTTTTCTTTTTATTTATACTATATGTTTTGGTAGAAATTTTTTTAACACTTTATTTTATTCTTATGCTATTCTTATATATAAATTCATGTTGTTGGTATAAAGCAACTTACTAACTGTTTCTTTTTATGTAACACTTTTTTTTCTCACCTTTCGGGTAAAAAAAAAAAATATGGGTGAAATAACACGTTTTTGATTAATATTTTTAAATAATTTTTTTATCATTAATTTGAGTACGTTATGGGTTTACGGTATGATACAGTCGGTTTTTATTTATCCCCTTTCTCTGTTCCAATTTATACTGGGAAAGTTTGTCAATCTTTATGATTGCATGTTGCGAAATTACTGCTTTCTGCATAAAAATAAATAAATAAATATAAATAAAAATAAAAGATACAAAGACTATACGTACAAATATAAAGGAAAACATTTCTTGTATTAGTATAAAATTTTTTTATTATTGACTGTTTATTTATTGGCAATTTATGTATTGTATAAAATTTCATATTACCAAATGTACTATAATAGTCTTTTTATTGGTAAGATTGCTAAGATTTTTATATTGTTTGGTTCTTATTGTTTTATTATTTAAAATAGTAGGGATGATTTGAATAACTTTTTCCAATTTTGTGTTACGTTTTCTTTTATATATATGTGTATATGTAATGTATTTGTTACACAAATTTGAGTACATATGCTTTTTTTTAAAGTGGAAATATATGTTTATTTACATTCCTGTTAAAGAAACCAGTTCATCTATGTTAATTTTTTTTTGCCGCCCAGAGCAGTTATTCTCTTGAGTCCGTTCCTTAAAGGTTGTTTTTGTGGAGTACGCTAGTTTTTTTTTTTTCTTTTTTTACCATTCTAATTTTTTGCAGTCAGTATTTAGCGTTTACGTCCCGTAGGTAGTTGCGAGGTTTGTTAGTTGCGTGTTTGGGACAGCAGGTGTCTAGGGGGGTGGACGCATCGCCCTGGAGAACTTCGTGGGTGAGTTGCTCTGTGGGGGTACTAGTCGCAACGGGTTGATGTAGAACTTGTGAGATTGAAACCCGCCCAGCGCTGCTTACCGGCGGTCCTTCTTCATGTTTTACATGAATTCCTCGCTAGTAGAGTCTCATTATAAAATTTTTTCTCTACGTTCAAAAATTTTTCCTACAGAGGGGGATGTTATGAGCATTAAAAATTAGAATGTATTATTTAGGAGGATTTTTTCTATAGGAAGAAAATTAAATAAAATTAAGTTTATTTTTAATTATTTTAGCATTATGAATTACATTTATACAATCAAATAAGGCAACGGATTCATTAAAAGCCTTTACAATGTAGCTGCAAGGGTGGTCTCAAATATTTTTCCAGATCTCGGGAGTAAAGGAGAGGTTTTCTTTTTTTTTTTGTAACACAAGTCTTCGGAATGTTGTACCAGCAGACACTGGGGTGAATGAACCGATTTGTGTAAGCAAGATGCAACATTAAAGTTGGGGGGCAGACGGTTTTTTGAGAATCAGCAGTTTACAGGGAGGTCTGGCCTGTGTTTTGTGATTATTTTTTTATTCCCCGCGAATTCTGGCATGCACATTTTTCCATAAATGTGTCAGGTTGCGTAGAAACGGCCGTTGTTGGGGTTTTTTTTATTACTGGGGTGCAGGGTGGTCTTAAAATTGTTTTCTGGCGCTTCTTGTATTATGAATGGCAGTTAGATAGTTGTGGGCGCAGTGAAAGGTTGTCTTGTCCCAGCAGTGAGCGAATGCGGAGCGATCCTCAAGGTCCTGAATCGTGTCTGATGCCTCTAGATATTTTCTTGGGGATAGTAGATTTTTCTGCCGGCGAGCCTCATCCTAGACGGGCCAAGGGTCTTTGCTAAGATTGGAGTATCCTGATACTGAACCTACGCAAAAATTCTGCAAATGCTGACGTATGGCTGAAGTATAAAGATTGCCGTAGAAAAACCTGTGGTAGAAGGAAACCTGTAGTAGAAGGAAGGAGCGTCCTTCATAGACGGCCCAGGGGTTTACGCAAAAGGAGTTCTCAGATGGGGGTTCAATTGATTCTTTTTCAGTGGTTTTCGGCTGGATTCCTGTAGTGTGTTCTGCCATCGACCGTACACCTCATTCCGCTAGTGCTGACCTGTGAACCAGGTTTAAAATTCTTAGTGGAAAACTTTGAATTTGAATTCATTTTGATTTGTGCCCGAAGGACCTATGCTTTATCTTCTGAATCCCAGAAATTCATCTTCATGGTAAGCCTATGCTTTAATTATTTTCTTTCACCGGTTTCTAAAGATGCTCCCAGGAGATTTTGATTTCAAATCACAAAGTTACTCAAAAATGGAACTGGTTTCTTAATTATTGCTGGTGTATACTAAAATATCTATTACAGAACTTGAAATAATAATAATAATGAATAATATTATGCTTTTGTTATTAAACTGTTAAATGATTTTGTTATTAAATAAATATTTCCTATATAAAGGTTTGACTTCAGACAATTAACCTTGTTAATTTGAATGCTTTGATGCATTCTAAATACTTTGATAAATGAAATTCATTAAAATGCCATTGGGTGCTTGTTTAATATATAATTAAATAAAATTTCTAAGTTTTCACCTTTTCATTATAGATCTTTCTCTTTATTTGTTTGTCTGTCTAATTTAGTATTGTGATTGACTATAAAATTACAGCTAATTAATTTAAATCAACTGTTGAATAATCATAATCAATTTAATCATTTATAAATAGAATTCAAAAGGAGGGTAGTTTTCTTTACAAACTTTAAATGATATGATATAATAGCAATAAAAATAATAATAATAAGATTATTTTTAAGAATCTAAGAATGTAATTTGATTAAATTCTTAAAATTTAAAAGTAAATTTTATAAAGGCTAAAACCTCAAATGATTTTTGTAAATTAACCAGTTAAGATCTGTATTTTGCTCTAATATATTTTTTTTTATATATACAGTAGAAGATCTTTATAATGCAAACCTAAAAACACAAGGTTGTGCGTTATACAGAATTATGCGTTATATGGATCACATCATTAAATTTACCTTGTAAATATGCCCAAATATATCTGAAACATATCAAAATACATTAGAATATCTTTATACTGCATTCCTTGTTACCAAGAGTTATCCAAATTATAAATTGGGTCAGACATTGTTAAATTTATTTTATAAACATGATCCAAAAATAATTGACCAAACCATCCTTAATAGTAGACATTTTCAAAAATGTTAATAGTAATAATAGCATTTTTTTCATTAAAAAGGTCTTAAATTAGGAGATAAAATTGAACTAATTTATCAAATTTAGTCTTCTAGAGAGTAGCAATATTTTTACAATGTGGAAATGCAGGTGCTTTTTAATTGCAAAATTCATTGTTTACATCTGAGAAGTTGTGCGTTATATGGAGAATTGCGTTATATAGAATTGCGTTATAAAGATCCTCTACTGTATAACTTTAAGAATATAAATATTGAGATGGTATTGAAAATATTGAATAACAATTATTAGGATTAAAAATATTATCTCAGGCAATAACAATTGTTTAGGCAGAGTGTCTTTAATAAAAGATATAAATTTGAAAAAATAAATAACTATAATTTTTATATTTCTATTATTGATGGTTTATATATAAAAGCAATTATATGGTTCAATAAATCAGTAATTTTTCGGAGATTCTTGATTAGGTAAAGTGAGTACATTACATGCCAAGGCCCCTGAACTTTACATTCAGGGGGGATCTTTACTGGGTTGTGGTCACTTTTATTATTATTGTTATCATATCATTAAATTATTGTTAAAGAACACAACGCAAATTAAGGTATTCTTTTGGGAAGAAATTATGAATTCTTAAATACATATGGGTTCATTTTAGAGGTAAAAATAAATTTTTTTTTGTTGTTGTTCAGCATTTTTTTTTTTTTTTTATATAAAATTTAATATCGGCCCCCTTGTATTTCTAATTGAATGAAATACACCATAATACAGCTAAATCGTTATAATCTGCTTCCATGCGATAGGAAAAAGAATTAACCAGTTTGCTAATTAGATGTAATCAAAGTAGAGATGCATATTTCTATGAAAAAAGCTATATTTCACTTCGCGATCGATAATAGATTTTTTATCACCACTTGGCGAGTGGCGACTAGGGTGGCGATCAATGGCCGATTTTTAAATCGCCACTTTTACAACTTTAATCGCCACGTGGCGAGTGGCGACCGCCAGTTTTCACCTATAATAATTTTTCCAAGATCAATATCTGGAGTATCTGATCAGTGATATTAAAGTCAACTTGAATTTTGTATAAATCAGTGATTTTCAAAATGCCCATAACTGAAAAACTATTGATAAGAAATTTCGTTTTCCGTAGACAAAATGCACATTTTTATTTAATTATTTTTAGTGAAGAAACATGTTCAAAGTTCAAAGCTGAGTAAGTTTTATTTTGGAATAATTTAAGGGGTTTTAAGGCGTACTTCATTTATTCAAGGAATGATTAAAGGTTTTAAGAATTCTGTACACACCTGGCATTACCCAGGTGTGGCATCTGGAGAGTACAGCACCCATCCTTTTGGCACCTCTTCAGTGGCACAGAAAGGGAACGACTGATGGGAGAAAATTTCTAGGGCTTTTGCTACAACAAATTTCAAGAAACTTCAAATATCAGCGGTAGAATTCATATAGTCACTGGCCCCATGGACCAGTAAGCATAAGAATTTACTGGTCTGCAGTAATCATCACTGGCCTGCTACATGTAATTCTGTTAAGTCCCTTTAACCCTTTGAGTGACCCCCCCCTCCTAGAATATAAATCAAACTTCCTTTGCAGTTATCCAAAATTTTCATCATAATAAAATGTAAAATTATACAGTACATGAAGAAAAACTATAAAACAATTAATTAAAATTAATTGAATATTTCTTTTCAGATTATATATTTCAACTGACTAAGGTTTACCTAATGCAATTTTTTAAAATTTATTTTTTTAAATAAAATAAAATTATGAGATTTGTGTTTGATTGCAGGTTTCTCAGGAAAGGGAAAGTTTATGTTACTTGTCAGAGAGGGGGGAAAGTTACTGGTCCTGCAGACCATTAAATTTTTCAAATTAGTGGTCCAATTGAATTTTTGGTAGTCTCGGACCAACAGAACACCAAGGATTTCGAAAGCTGAATATGCAAATTCAAAATTATAGCTCATTTCGGCATGTTTTGAATTTATTCTTTAAAAAATACCTTATCTTATTAGTAATAAAGCAAAAGTACTTGTTTTAAGAAATTCTTACACTTATGAAATTATAGATGCTTAAGTTTTAAATTAAAAAATTTTAATTATAACAAGAAAATCCTGTTTTTTTTGCAAAACTTTAATGAAAATCGCGTCTTTTTCACGATCCTTTGACGAAGATTGCGTCTTTTTTGTGATGTTTTGACAGAAATAACATTTTCCCCGCTATCCTTTGATGAAAATCGTGTTTTTTACGTGATGCTTTGACGAAAATCTCGTTTATTCTGCCATCCTTTGTCAGAAACTAAATTTTTTCCATGGCCAGACTTAGCTAGCAGTCATTACTGCAAAATCGTTCTCAGCCACTTCTGCCAGCAAAACATCACTTTCGTAGAGAAGTCCGATAGCTTGGCTAACTTTTCCGAAATTTGACCAATTGAGCGGTTTAGAGCATATCTTAAGTCCAAAGTATATGCTAAAGGGTGGAGAGGAGATAACATCCAAAATTTGATCAATCAAATCAAGTACTGTCTCAAAATTATGGGCTAGATTTTGTACGTTTAGCAAGTGCCACCAAAAGTAAAATTGATAATGTCGAACAAAACGATTTAATTGAAGCCTGATAACAGTTCTACAGAGTAATTTGGTTATTAAAGTTACCTTACAGTGTCCATTTGTGTTCTTCGTCTCATTTTTTCATAGCTTTCCAGTCAAGAAAAGTTTGTGCAGATTTCTAGGAAATAGTCCTTATTAATATAAAATAACCTCCTTATATTATGCTCAGATAACATCATTATAATAGTAATCAATCACATTAGATCATTATAGAAATCAAATGATTTCATTTCCTTTTGCAAATTCATAGATTAGGTAATAATTTATATTTTAACTCTTTTATGATGGATAATTTATCTTAATATATCTATTTGTTTATTTTAAGATTTTAACTTCTAACTTCATAAGTATTTTCTTTTAATAAAAAAAAGTTCATATATAAAAATATAATTTATCTTGCCTTTTTTGGAAAATAGATTAATTGTTTACGATTGCATAAATGTAATCTTAATGTAATCTTATCTTGTCAGTTGAAAGATTTGTGTGTTTGATTATTTTTGTATGCCAACACTTCAAAATGTAATGCTTTGCTATTTCTACTCATTCTATTCTCTTCTGCTTGTTGGAAAAATGTAACACTTTAGCATCTCCCTACAACAGTAATTCATCTTCAATAAAAATTTTACGTGATGCATTATGGGTCCTCTTTATTTTAAGAGCTCGCAGTCTTCAATATAATTTTATACAACAAAACAAATTAATTACTCGTTCATCTCTACTAGAGATGAGACGGGCTCAGCCCGTGCCAGACACGGGCTCGATTTTCATACCAGCCTTCGGGCTTGGGCTCATTTTTTTTAACCTGAAAATTTTATTTATTCCCGTATGGAAAAAAAAAAACTTATTAAAAATTTAAGAAGTAATATATTAATATATAATCATCAAAATTTCTTGTGTTCCCTATATTATTCTGTTAATGCTTTTTAAGGTGTGTTTATATCTAAAATGTATTTAAGTTCTGAAATATATTCAGTATCCTTTATTTTTATCTTTTTTAAAAAGCTTTTATTCTTGTAAAAGTAATTTAATTACTCCTTTCATAATAATCATTAATCTTTCAGTTTCCTGTGGTTTCAATAAATAAATGCGGCACCTGTCTGTTATCAGCCACTTCTCTTCCTTACGACACCTAGGTTGAAAATTACATTTTCCATAAGAAATTATTTTGATGTTATGTTGATCAGAATGAAAGGAAAATAGAAATAGTGTTTTTCTATTCTAGTATAAGAATGCTACTTAACCCTCTCACTGTCAAGACCGTGCTAATACGTTCACTAAGCTCCAGGTTTCACTGCAATACAAGCAATATTTAAAGTAATATAATTCTATTGATTTAATGATTTTTTAATACACTGAACAATGATTAATAGTTCCAAGGATTGCAGTCATATTCGTTATTAAGTTTTTTTATAAAATGTTCAAAGAATCATTTTTTTTTTAGCATTTAAAACAAAATGCAGAGAAAACAACATTACAATTTTGCCCTTTTCCAAGACAGTCGGAGGGTTAAAAAATAAAAAAAATACTGAGCAAGAAAAGCAAATGATAAAAAAAATATATTTATTTATTCGTGAACATTTTACTCTTTGTTTATGAGGGTGAGAAAGTTGATTTTTGTTGTTGTTGTTGTTGTTAACAGTTGATAATTTGGTAACCATTAAAAGGAATATTTATTAGCTGTATGAGATAAAGAGATAGGGGAGAGTGTGGGCTAATGGGACAATTTTAAAATTTTAAGTATTCTAAAGTGAAATTAACAAATTTCTGATTTTTCTTAGGCATAAAAAGGGAAGTATTGGCTTTAAAAAAAATAATAATTAGAAGAGATAGCTTTCGTTCTTTTTTAAATATAATGACTTTTGTACATTATTGTATTTGTCCCATTAGTCCCCGAAGTCGGGGTCTATTGGAACTAGTGATGCAACGAATAGTGATTTGGCCGAATAACCGAATACCGAATATTCGGCCACCGAATAATGAATTTATTTTTGCCTAAAAACAAAATATAGTATGCATTATATGCACAATTCTTGTATATTTCACAATTAAAATGTATTGTTTTCTTTTAAAAAATTATTTATATACAAATTTTTAATTTTTTAAAGCATTATTTTACTCTGAAAAAATATTCGGCTATGTTCGGCCTAAAAATTGCCTCAATAATATAATTCAGCCCCCCCCCCCCCCCAAAAAAAAAAATCTTAGCAAAAGTTCCTCATCAGGTACTGTCTAGTTACATTTTAATAGATATTATGTGTGTTGTTGATACATTTTAAAATAATGACAAAATTTTAAAAGTACTAGGAAACATAAGTTTCAACTTTCAGATGAAATAAAATAAAAAATAAGAAATCTTAATATCTTAAGAAAAACCACTGATAGAAAGGGTGAAATGAATATCCTCTAAAATGGTAGAAAGAAATCACTGTAGACTTTATAAAGCTCACAATTAACAATTTTTTTTTTCTTAATAATTATTTTTTTTTCTTTGCTGTCAGCAGCAAAGCCTCTACAGAAAGTGCCCCTCAGTGTGAAGAAGTAAAAGAAATTAGTAATTTTCTTTCCCAGCCACTACTAGAAAGACAACAGTGTCCTTTGGAGTGGTGGGCGAAAAATTCTGAAGACTTTCCAAATCTTTCACAATTAGCCAAAAAGTACCTATCTGCACCAGGTAGTACCATATATAGTGAGAGATTATTTTTAGAAGCAAGTAACATTTACGAAAAAAAAAAAAAAAAAAAAAAAAAAGAAATAGACTATCATCTGAGAATGCTAAATTATTATTATTTCTGCATCACAATCTACATTTATTGAAAACATTTTAACTGTTTTTAAAGGCAAATATAAACATTACAATGCTATTCTTGAAAAAAATATCTAAAACATAAATGCATTACTAATTAAAAGAATTTAGTATTTAAATTTCTTTCATTATTTAATAAGAAATAGTAACACACTTAAAAAAATCACTTAAATTATATTTAACTTTTAAGCGTATCTTACTAAAAAAAACCCCTTAAGTATTGCAACATATAAGACTTAAATATCTTATACATATAATACACATCTATATCTAATCAATCATATATTTATGTTCTTTATAGGCATAATTCAAAATATTATTGAAAGAAATATTTTTTATGTAACAAGGGATCAATGTTAAACTTCTCATCATGATAAAAAAAAAAAAAAAAAAAAAAATTGAATTATCTTGTACAGCTGTATTAAAACAATTTTGAATAGATTAATTTTAAATTTAACAGATTATGTTAGCTTATTACAGATACTTTTTGTACTTACTGATACAGCATAAATTTTTTTTAACGTGATTCCTAAATTAGCCTCTTATATAAAAATGGGTAGATAAAACCCATTCGGAGTATGAAAGTTAATGGGAAAAAAAGTGTTAGTTAATTTCAAATAAAATTTTCATTATACATGATGAATATAAATTGTCAAATTAAAAAGTTATACTGTGTAAATGTAAAAACATTTATTACAGTATTATTCGGCCAAGGCCGAATAATGGACTTGATATTCGGCCGAAGCCGAATATTCGGCAGACAGGCCGAATATTCGTTGCATCTCTAATTGGGACATCCTGTGGGTCTAATGGGACATATCAAAATCAACACAAAAAGGAGAATTGCAGTACCTATTTCACACATTTTAGTTCAAAATATAATGTACATATGCAGTATATATTAATATGCAGTTAATTACTGCATATTAAAATCTGAAAAATTAAAATGAAAAAATATTAGTTGATGAACGAATTTTGATCTATTGTAGGCTGAGTAAATTCATCACAATGTCTTTAATTTCAGTCCAGTATTTTTCTTCTTTTTCGGGGTGGACAAACTTCTGAAAATTATACCTTTTTGTAAGGTAACTTAAAAAAAAGTTCTTGAATTCCATGATTTATTTCAATAACAAGTGCCACATAATGTCCCATTAGTCCCCATATGCTGATGTTTTATATTTTTCTAATGTACATACCACATGTTTATCCAAAGACAATTTAACTAATTTTAACATAAAATAAAATATCTGTGTTATATTAATTAGTAGCCTCATGAACAGTTTCAGGCAATGATGAATTGTAAATGTCACTGAAGTAAAAAGAATCAAAGTTACTTTTTATAGTTGAAAACAAACTTTCTTCATACACACTTTCAACAAATTACAAATGGATGACTTCTTGTTGTTAAAGATAGCAGCTTTGGTGTTGTCATTCAGGTGTAACATAATATTTTCTGAAAAATAATATTTTCAATGAAATTTAGCCACTGTCCCATTAGCCCCCACTCTCCCTATCTCTTTAATCATACATGACATCATAATAGAAATCCACTCCCAGCACTATGTTTTTCTCGTGGATCTTTGACGAAATTCGCAGTTATTTCTAGGGATTGACCGAATACCGAATAGTTGATTCGGTATTCGGTGATTCGGCATGTAAACCGAATATTCGGCTTCGGCCGAATACTTTTAAGTATTCGGCCGAATAATTGCGGGTAAGTATTTTCTTAAAAGTAGAAGAATTTTCTTTTATTTAGAAGTAGAATAGGCTAAATGATGAGTTTCAATATTATGTGCATGAGTTCAGAGTTTAGCTGCACTACAAAAAACAAGTCAAAGGTCATTTTTAATTTAAAAAAAAAAAAAAAACTTTTTCCTTCCTAAAATAATCTACATAGGGGTGAAATCAAAACAACTGCTTACAATAGAGAATAAAAAAGTAAGGAAAATAGGCATCTTTCCCTTATCACTTAATTTTATATTTTTTAAATTTAAATTTATTTAATGTGTATTTTCTTTAATATACACATCAAATAAGTATATCAGAGTTCATCTCTGTATATCTAAGGTATATATTAAAGAAAATACACAAATCAGATAACTATACCCCTATGTCTATTCTATAGCTTTTATAACCATTAAATTAAAATTGCTCTATATTCATCACCACAATGTTAAAATATTAATCAAAATATAAATATTTATCAATAATTTGACAGAAAATAGTTAAATGTACAAATTGATATAATACCTTTTCTATTTGAGAACATTCTTATTCAATGTGCTTATAATTAGACAATCAGTAAATCAGATTAATGACAACATTGTTTTTTTTTTTAATTTGAATGAACTTTTGTTTTTTCTGACAATCCTTATCCTTCATAATAGCCTGTCATAGTAGTTTAATACTTCATAGATTATTTTGGGTATTGACTAGAGATAAAACAATAAAAAATAAGTGATGGGTTAATGAATTTGTGAGTGGAAAGAAGTCATTAAATTTTTTGTGTAATTGGATTTAAGAATAAAAATGTAACTGAATTAAATTATTAAGAATTTAATTTTAATTAAAGTTTATTAAAAAAGCTAATATATGCAAAAATGTGTATTAAAAATTTTTTAAGTATTCGGTTGCCGAATACTGAATATTCGGCATACACTTTGACCGAAGCTTCGGTATTCGGCAAAATTGCTGCTTCGGTCAATCCCTAGTTATTTCGCCTTCTTTTGACGAAATTCGCAGTTGTTTTGCCATCTTTTGATGAAATTCGCAGTTGTTTTGCGATCGTTTGGACGAAATTTGCAGGGTTTTTACCATCTTTTAATGAAATTTGCAGTTGTTTCGTGATCTGTTGACGAAATTTGTTTTCATTTCACGGTCTTTTGAAGAAATTTGCATTCTTTTTGCGATTTTTATAATGAAATTTGCATTCATTTTGCAATTTTTTGACAAAATTTGCATTCATTTTGCGGTCTTTTGACGAAATTTGTGTGGTTTTTTCGCGTTCCTTTGATGAAATTCGCAGTTGTTTCGCGATCTTTTGATGAAATTTGCAGTTCTTTCACGATCTTTTTACAAATTTAAGGTTGTTTTGTGATCTTTTGACGAAATTTGCAGCTTTTTCACAATCTTTTGACAAAAATTGCAGTTGTTTTGTGATTTTTTTGACAAAAAATGCAGTTTTTTTGCTGTCTTTTGATGAAATTTGCAGTTGTTTCGCGATCTTTTGACAAAATTTGCGTTTTTTTTGTGGTCTTTTGACAAAATTTGCGTCTTTTTCTTGTCTTTTGACGAAATTAGTGTCTTTTTCGCGATCTTTTCATAAAATTTGCATTCATTTCCTGATCTTATGACGAAACTTGGTTCTGGGATGGACTGGACAGTTTTTCACAAACTTTTGAAAAATTTGTGATTATTTTGAGATCTTTTGATGAAATTCACGATTTTTTCGCGTTACAAAATTTGCTGTTATTTTGCGATCATGTGACGAAATTAGCATTTTTTCCATAATTCTTGGACAAAATTCGAGGTATTTTTATGTTCGAATTTTCAGATTGATGACCGATTTTTTTAAATTTTCGGAACCTTAAATTTTCAGAAAATTTGGAACAGAATCACATTTTTGACGAAATTCGCATTCTTTTCACGAACCTTCGACAAAAATAGTGTTTTTCTGCGCGATTTTTAATGAAATGTGTGGGTTTTTTTTTCGTAATCCTTTGAAAAAATTTGCTTTTTTTCCAAATATCTTTGATAAAATTCGTGTTTTTCCCCGCAAACTTTGATGAAATTCGCATCCATTCACGATCCTTTGAACAAAATTCGTGTTTTATCCCCACGATTTTTGACGAAATTCACATACTTTTCACAATTCCTTGACGAAATTAGTGTTTTTTCCCTGCGATCTTTGACGAAATTCGCAATTTTTTTTTTTCAAGAATTTGGGCTTTTTCGAGATTTTTTGACAAAATTAGTGTTTTTTTTTTTTTTTTCACGATCCTTTGAAGAAATTAGCGTTTTTTCTAGTGATCTCTGACAAAATTTGTACTTTTTCGCGATCGTTTTTCCCGTGCGCAAAACCGTACTGTTCATCCGTACATTGTACGGCCAATCTGTACCAGTTGGCAACTATGCAAATGTATAAATAAAAAACTAAATATAACGATCATTTCAAATGCACAAAAATATGACTAGACTTTTCACAAATGTAAAAAGCTGTTCCCAATTTTACAAAGCGAGGATCTTGGGAAAAAAGTTTGGACAGATCCTTGTATATGTATTTATATTAAAACAATAAATCTAAGGATCTATTCTTCAGGTATAAAGGCAGGCAAAAGTATAACCAGTGTTTTTTTTTTTTTTTTTTTTTTTTTTAATAAAAAAAAAAGGTTAATTTTTTTCTATTTTTTAAATATTTCTGGTGAATGATTACTGTCCAATTCTCTCTTTAAAACTCAGGAAAGTTTTCAAATTATCAATATGTAACCAAAACAAAGTTTTCAAAACGTAGAAATTTGAACCAGAGAGGTATTTGATAACAAAATTTTAAACTATGAAGCTAGAAGACACTGTGACAATCATTAATGGTGAGTATTAAAATAATTCAAATATATGGCTAAGATGTGTTATTATCCCACACTCCGCGATGTTCAGTATTTGGCGATTTTTATCGCTCTGGTAACCCTGGCGTTTGGCGTCTAGTAACTTATTATGGCAACCCCCTTTTTTACGACGCGAGAGCGTGAACATTCATTTCACTGCCGGGTGTCGTTGCTGACGGTTGCTTGAGTCTTGTACCAGATACTCTTTGATATCGTGTTCTATGGCTGTCTTTTTATTTTTATGTTAAATTTATTGGATGTATTTCATTGACTATAGTTTCTGTAGTCCGTTTAAACGCTCTTGCTGAAGTAATTAAGAAATATGAGGAAATTTTGACATGAAAGGGAGGTTTGTTTATAGCGTGTCAATGCATATTAAGCCTATTTTGGAAAATGACGGTGGTGTTATATTTTCTGCTGTAGGTTTCAAGAAAGCAGATGTCTGTTAAGGTATGTTGATAATTTTATGTATATTTTGTTGCTTTAAGAGTTTTTTACATTTTGAGATTGCTACAAGACGAGAACTGCTGAATTTTGAGAATGCTATATCGCGAGAAATGTTGAATTCGGCGATGTTTTTTTTCCGTTAAATGTGCGCGAAGCGCTCATACAAGGATTACTGATTGCCAGTTTGGCGAATTTTGTTTATTATTTACATTTTATTTTCGTTGAGCTAAACATGCGTATAAACGGGTGCTTGGCGACATTTACTACTTGGCGGAAAAGGGGTTTTCTCGCCAAAAAAAATCCAAGATGGCGGAGGGTGGGATAATAACACATCTGTTCCAAATATATTAAGCAATAAAATAGGTAAGGACCATGATTGTGATGGCTGGGATTTCAAGGTGTATGAAAAATTGCATTTAGAACAGTAAAAATAAATGGATTTTTTAAATAATATAAAGTTATATTAAGTTATCAAGCCCAGTGGCATAGTGGTCAGAGCATCTGACTGCCGTGCTGCAAGTCGAGAGTTCGACTCTCAACTGGGCAAGTTTCACCCCGCCTTTCGTTGCTTCAAGGTCGATAAAATGAGTACCAAGCTTGCTTGGGAACTAAACACCGTGAGTCTTGCATAGGCTGATCACTTGGCCAGGTCATATGCTGTATAGTGCTGTCCTCTAAAAAAAACCCACAGGAAAATGTATCCTAAAAAAAACCCACCCTAGAACTTAATCAAAAATATCACAGAAGTAAAAATTTCTTTTTGTCCTGTTTCTATATGCCATTTACAATAATAAAAGCATTTAAGATTACTTAAGTGTTTATTTAGTTTTTAAAAAAATAAGCAAAATTTACATTTATAATTTTTCATTTGTAAATCCTTCAATTTACAATTATTAAAATATTATTATTTTTTTTTCTTTTTTTTTGCAGAATTGTGTTTTAAAACTAATTAATAATGAAAGAAAAACTTTGCTGTTTAATATTTTGATTTCTAGAAGTGTTTTTACATGTGGGTTATTTTTAGGAGGAAGTGGGTTTTTTTCAAAGTCTTGTTTAATTGGCTGCCATTTTGTAATATATTGATAGAAAAAAAAAATACTATACATTAAAATCTTAGTCAGGACAGGCTGTGAAAATGTAGCTACTTCAAATTGTTTTGTATTTTTTATTAAATTTTATATAGTGAGAAATTAAAAAAGTGGGTTTTTTTTAGAGGACAGCACATTATAGCACCTCGGAACCCAAGGTATAAAAAACAGGGATCGGCACTGTCAGCGCAGATCCTTCATGGATCATATAGTCACAGAGTTAAGTTTTGTAGTACATAAAGTTATCAACCTTATAATTTTCACTATTTGGTATTATTGATAAAATTTTGCATAATGCATTTTCATTTTTAATGAGGGAAAAATATTTAATTATTTTACAGATTATTTCCAAGTTAAGGTTTCATGTAGTAATTGGAATGCTTTCATGAAGATTAGGGGGGCGGGGGAGGCTCCAAAAAACATAAATGTAGAAATAATAAAAATTTAAAAACAGTATTTCGAAAATGAAATTTTACAAGTAGATTTAAACACTTTTGGAAGAGACTTTTTTTACCCTCCGCAGCATTCTCATCTCTAGTCATTAGAAGTAATTTTTTTAATTCATACATAAACAAGCATAACAGTTCACCAGGTTTGTTTTCATAGCTAATTATATCATTCGGCAACAAGTTTCACTTTCGTTAGCCAAAATTGTGCGAAGCTTATTAAAAAAGTATCAAGGCCCCTATAACAAAGAAGTTCCTACCCAAAACTAATTGATATCCATTGTATGCAAATATAAATAACTAACTTGTCAAAAAAAAAAAAAAAAATTACACGAAATAAAAATAGTAGTAATAATTTAGTAATAAAAATTACACTGTTTTCTTTTGTTAATGTTAATTTTATTTTATTTTATTTATTATTTTTTTTTTTTACGAAGAATAATTATGAAATTAAACATTAAAGAATATATGAGAGGTTAAATTATGAAGTACTATATAATACATTTTCCAGTTATTAAATTTTGTATTAGACCTTAGGAAATTGAAATTTAAATGGGAGCTACTTACAATAGATAAAAGAGCAATCAAAATAGTCACTGATCAAATAAAAACATAATAATCCTAAAAAAAAAAAAGATTCTACTCTTTGAAAATTACGCACTACACATGATTTTCGTTTACATATAAACAATTAACTGATGCCATTGTTTGAGAAGAAACTTTGTGACATTCTGAAAAAAAGGATAAATATTTTTAATGCATTTTTGGGAAATACTTTGTAAATTTAATATATTATGGTTCTTCAACTGAATATATTAGACAAATGCAGTTTTTATGCGTTTTTAATTGATTATTATTAATGTATTGGAGAAAAGTAAATTTTTAAAATATCGCTCAGCGCACTCTAGTAGCTAGTTCATAATGTGATAAATAATACTTCTACATATACCAGTGTCTTTGTTTATATGAAAACATCTGACCCGCTTTTTAACTTGTCAAAACATTGGAGAATTGCTGAGTGCACGGTACTTCAATTCCCTTTGCATATGAGACGTTCATCTTCTAGATTCTTGATGTTTATATTAGCTGTCTGGTTTAGCTGATACTGAGTGTTTATTCAGCAAAATGAAATTTGCTTGTATTAGAAATCATAAAATGTTTGCATTCTGGAATAATACTTCTATTAGTGCATTGATGTCCGGCGCGAAATATTTAACAAAAACTTCTCATTTGGATATAAAGCGCTTATACTGACTTATAGATTTCATTGGAACTAAACATGGGTGTGCTATTTTTTAATTTCAATAATTTATGACTTCTTTCAAATTAACTTAATTTTCTCCTTGTAAATATTTTCCTATCTGTGATAATCATCGAGTCCCCAACGATTTTTTACTGAATAAATCCTCCCATTCTTCGAAATCCTATTTATTTTTACCATGGCTGTTATATCACAAGTCACTCTATCAAATCATGCATTCACACAATCAGCGACTGCAAATTGTGGCATTTCATTAACCGAAGAACTTCCTAGTAAAAGAACTTACCGATTGGGTACTAATTTAATATTTCGTACTCAACGGCGTGCTAAGTGCCTGTTATCAAGATTGTTTTCACCGAAGTTTCTATTTTCGTGTATTCCTGCTTGTGCTATTTTAGTAATTTTGACTTTAGCACTTATTGCAGGTAAGGATTATGTAAAATATGCTCTTTTATGGCTTGACAATCAAGAAGAATGGATTGTTTGTGTTATGTTTCTAATATTGTACACTGCTGTTTCATTTCCAATGACATGGGGCTATGTGCTGTTAAATTTAGCCTGTGGATATCACTTTGGATTGATTATTGGTACTATTGTGACAATCATTGCTGTTAGTATTGGAATAGTACTGGCTCATCTGTTAATGAAGCATTACTTTATTGGAACTATCACATCAAAATTACTTGGGCCAGATGTACTTCGAGCAACTGTGGCTGCTTTACAAAGTGCTCATGCATTTAAACTTATAGCTATTTCACGCCTTACACCTATTCCATTTGGCCTTCAAAATGCTGTTTTTGCTGTAAGTATTCCATTTGAATGAAACTTTCTATACTCTGTTATATTATACAGGCAGGGCCGGGCAAAGGGGACAGTCGCCCTGGGCACGGAAATTGAGGGGCACTAAAATTTATACTACAAACCGCTTTTTTTCTTCTTTTTCTTAAAAAATATGTATTTACATATTGCGAATTTTTTCCTAATGAAAGTACATACATTTTTCGTTTCAAATGTATTGCATTGTCCTTTACCGCACACCGAAATACAAATTTATGAATAAGGATTTCTTTAAAAAACTTGTTTTGGATCTTTGTCTTAATCTCTTTTGTTAACTTTCTCTTTTCTGAGTCTGTGCTTGTGGCAAAAATATATACCCTCAAACTAGCATGGGATTTCTTTCTTAGAATATGAAAGGGTTCCAAACTGTTATACTGTACTGTTAGATAAATTTTTTCTACACCCATTTTCCAGATCCCCTTTTCCAAAGTATATGTGCAATTTTCTCTTATGTTATTTAGTTTTTTTTAAATTTCTGAATTAAAATTAAACTTATAGTTTCAAAATAAATGCGATATATGTATTCATAGAGATGGGAATGCTCGGAAAAAAAACGGAAAAGTTGGGAAAGAAAAAGGTTTTTTTCAGTTTTTTTCCGAAGGCCTATTTTTCAAATTTTCCAAATTGGAAAAATTGACATTTCATTTATAAAATAATGTAGTCAAAATTTTATAATTGTTACATTCTGATACTTTTATTTATATTTTTTTCATGTTTAATGTCCCTCATGAAAACCTTAACATGGAAAATCTTATCTGTAAGCAGGGATCTCTTTAGAAAGAACTAGAGTCTCTTAAAGGATCCTTCACAGTTTTTTCTCCTTATGACATTTAACAAAAGTCTTTCACTTAAAAATAGACATTTCAGAATTTTTTTGCAATCTCCAAATTAAATCCTTCACAAACATAATGATTTTAGAATTAGAAAAAAAACCTGTTGTATAATAGCTGCAATAACCAACTAATCTATTATCTAGCTGTTTATACTATGTACAAAGGACCATAATGTCTAAATAAGAACATAAATAAGGCAATTTCTAATTTACAAAATTCCAATTACATTTTTTACACTTCATTCTCATTTTTTACAAGTTCATAAGTTTTTATAAAAGTTCACAATTTCGCAGAAACATGATCGTGTGAAAAAAAATTTAAGCAAATCTTTGGTAAGATAATTAAATGGGACTTCTCTCGTTAAAAATGAAAATTCATGTGCAAAAGTATTTCAATATTATACCAATAAATGAAAATAGAAAATTTAATGTAAAATTTGAAACATGCATTTATTTTTATTCGCATGGCTATAATTTTTCACTATTGTTAGAAAAATTTCTTTTGATAATAACATACATTTGAAATTATGTATCATTTTTTTTTCTTTTCCTGAAATACAGATTCTTAGAATTGTCTAAATATATTTTCTAAAAACATAAATCCATACAAACTTTGCAAAGAAAAAGGATGGAAATCTCTGTGAAAAATCTATTTAATTGGTTGGTTGATTTTTGACGGACAATTATCAGCATGAGGGATATAGGCCCTAAAGATGGGGGGCTGCCCTTTGTGGGGGTCTTTCTAAGGGAACCTAACCCGTATTTACACGAAAAAATCTATTTAAAAACAATTTTTAAACATATGGAAAAATCCACCCGTTTTAAAAGTTTCATTTAAAAAAAAAATACAATACCGCTTTCAATATTAAGGATCTAAATCTTACTTAAACATAGTTTGAGTTAAGTCTGGAAAGCTGCACCAGAACTTCATATACAGGAAATGAAAATTATAACTGTAGAGGGGGGGGGGGGGGGGGGAGTTATATTGTAAAATAATACCAATTTTTAAACAACGGAAGATTTGAAAATGATAATAGTATTTATAATAATACCAGAACTACTGTAATTTGTTTCTTTTACACTGGCATCCTTTATGAGTACTATGTAGATGAGGTGTACAATACAGTTTAAAATTGTTTTAATCCTTTCAAGGGCAGTGTCCTTAAAAAAGAACACCTAATTTTAATTCCAAAACTGACAAATGGCACCAAGAATATATTAAAATTTTCCTATTATAATATGATTGAAAATAAGCAAGTTCCTATTTTATAATAAATTCGTCTATAAATTCCGGTGTCAGTCCATTATTTCATCACTTTATAAACAGAATTACTCCGCACCGGTAAGGGTTAAAGCTACAGTAATATTGGTTGAAACTAAAGATTTTTTTGTTTGTTTGTTTTTAAAATTAGCTCTTCTGATATAATTAAACTAGTGCTACTGAAAAATCACTTCAACAGACACATGATATACATTATACAAACACTGATGTTAAATTAAGCAAGTAAAGCTACTGTCAGAATTCTGAGACTGAAAGGATAAACTTTTAAAAGCTGGCTTTCTCTCTCTCTCTCTCTCTCTCTTTTTTTTTTAATAACATATTCGCATATAAAGGGAAAATAATTTTTTTAGTGTGCAAAAATATTGAAAAAGTTTATTATTGTATACTTTTTAGGAAAATATAACTTATTCTTGAGAAATATTTATAGGGAATCAATTTTTCCAGAAAAAAACGTTTTTTTTCTGCCACTTCAACTTTTTCGGAAAATTTACGTCTCTATGTATTCAATAGAATTTGTTTCTGTTTCTGCACTTTTCAATTTTGTGACACCTGTCACAAGGAAAAGTTCGGAAAGGGGTTTGTGGAGGGGGGGGGGGGGGGGGCGCCGGCGCTGTTTTCTCTTCTCACGCTGCTGTATACAGGGGTAGACAAAGGCAAAATCTGAGGCCTATCTATGGCCCTTCACAAAATTCCTCTTAATAAAACACGCTTCTTCACAGAATTCCTTTTAATAAAGCAGGCTCCTTCACAAATTTCCTCTTAATAAAATAAGCCCCTTTACAAAATTCCATTCCATAAAAGCATAACTAAATAAAAAAATAATTAATCAAGAGCTTCAAAATGTACCATTTGCAAACTAAACAAGTTCACCAGAAAGAAATTACTTTTGATTTTGAATAAGCTCTTAAAGAAGTTATTATTAATAATTGCTTGGTTTAAATTTGAGTACCGTATTTTATGGAAGAAACGTCGCAGCGTTTACGAGTTTAAAAGTTCATTTTTTTCCAAGTGCGGCATTTACGATTTTTTTTAAATACCAACTGACTTTCCTTAATTTAAAAATTCATAAAAATATTTAAAATCGGATTTAAATATTTTAAATAAAACTTGAGACATCTTAAGATATTAAAAACAGGGCATCCTACACTGCTCAGAAAACTTTGATTAAAGTTAAATCAATGTGACGCTGTCGAAAAAAGTAGCATTCCGATGGATGTGGCGTTTACAACGGGTGCGGCGATTACGATATTTTTAAGCTTATTCAGGTGAATTTGAGGAGTGCAGCGTTTACAGCAGGTGCGGCGTTTCTTCCATAAAATATAGGAACACTACATTTCGGTACTTTTCCATTATATGCGTCATTTATTTCAACCCTAACCATACAAAGCTTTTTTATTGCAAACCGTACCAAACATTTTGACTATCTATTTGTTGAATAAGAAAATGTTTACTGCAATGCTGGGAGTCATTTCCAATTTCTTTAAATTAAGTATTATTTTATTGTATAAAATTTATTTTTTCTTTTATTTTAAGTATATTCATATATTGACATCATTTTCTGAAAGTCTGTAATTTTCAAAATTTTGTATGTTTTAAATTGTCATTTTTGTACCAACAATGTTAATACAGTAAACCCTTGATTTAACGGACTAATTGGGACTAAGATGTGTCTGTTAAATCGCAAAGTACTATTTATAATATTATTTTGTTATAATTATAGTACATATATATATTATAACGTACTTGTAATTACAAATATTATTACAGTGCAAAGTACATATATATATATAATATACCGGGTGTCCCAAAAAGGACTGACTGATTTTAAAATTCAATAACTTGTAAACGGTGACAGATATTTAAAAAATTCTTGCAGGAGGGTTATGCATAAGGTCAAAAGTTTTTTTACAGTGATTTTCAATTTTAGTTCGAATTACAAACAATAGATGGCGCTGCGATCGATAGACACTAGATTCAGGCTCGATTTTTGGTACTTCGTGGCCCGGATAATACATTTCCATCTCCTTTTTCCGCATGAAACAAGATAAAGGACCAAAAATCGAGCCTGTATTTAGCGACTATTGCTTACAGCGCCATCTATTGTTTGTAATTCGAACTAAAATTGAAAATCACTGTAAAAAAACTTTTGACCTTATGCATAACCCTCCTGCAAGAATTTTTTAAATATCTGTCGACGTTTACAAGTTATTGAATTTTAAAATCAGTCAGTCCTTTTTGGGACACCCGGTATATATACAATACATACAGTGTATATACATGTATTGTATATATACAATATATGTATATACATAAATATATATTGTATATACATATATACTTCTGTGTATATATATATATATATAAACACAATACATTACTTTTAATAATACAATATTGGTAATGAAATACAAACGAATTAACAAATATGCAACTTTTATGCATGCATAGAACGAAAAGCATATCACATGGCTGTATAGGTCGCCAGCATCATTGCGCATGCTTAGAACGAAAACCACGCTGTAGTGAGAATCAAAGCGTGCGCTTTCGGCGTTTCGTGTTCTTTCCCTTTTTTTAAGGTTTCGTTCATTTGATCACGAGACATTGTGTCGCCACATATATAATAATTATTTTTTTATTTTACCGAGAAATCGCTTTTTAAAAATAGTAAAAAGAAATGCTTTGTCGTTGTTCATTGCTTGATTTTTTACATATAAAAGCTTAAAAGAGGGTTGCGTGTTGATTCTCAAGTAAGGGAGGGGGAGGGGGGCAGTAACACTTTTTTTTTTTTTTTTTCGAAGCGTGTTTCATCGTTTTCGAAGCTGTTTTATCATGGAGGCTTCCAGTAAATAATAGTGATAAATAAATATTTGACATTTGTGAAATGTAAAAATTTGAAATACGGGCGTTGAATTTCAGGTTAGGGAGAGGGGAATAATTTTAAATTAACGATTTTGATTTGTTAATTTAAGGATAAAGTGTTTTAAAAGGGGTATTAAACAAAACCCTCTGTGCGATCTGCAATCACACTTACCCACTTGTTTTACTTTAATTTTTGTTTAAGTTTTAATTTTTTTTTTTTTTTTTTTTTTAAATCAGTCCATTGAATCCGAAGTCCGTTGAACCGAGGTGCGTTAAATCGAGGGTTTACTGTATTTTCCAAATGTTTCATTCAACATCAACTTTACACTAGGTAACAATGGTGTTGGTATATTAGTAAAATACCAAAGTTTCCTTTGTGTTGTTGAGGTACAAGAAAAGTTTGATTCTTTAATGCAAGATCAACTTAAAAAAATCCAAAATTGGAAAATTAACAATAGTTATTTTAAAAGAGTTTAAAAATTAACTTATCCATAAAAATGGATCAAACTGTTCTACAATAAGGCATTTTGTGAATCAAGGGATGCTTATTAAGCATCCTTGATCATACTACTGCTGGGTCATTCCATGCCAAATCAACCAAAAAATTTCAATATTCAACCTGACTATTTCAGATTTCAATGAAACTGCCAGGAATAATTGTCCCTGATGATATAAATGAGAATATATTTTTATAATTCTTTTTATCTCATTAAATTTTCATACAATTAATTATTTAAATTTTGAAAAATCATCGGTTTTTGGCTTGCATAAATGTTTTCAATTTTGAATTTCTCAAGTTCTATCAGGCGTAGAGAGTTCTATAATCTCTCATTTTAAAGAGAATTTCATAAGGTTTGATTTGATATGCAAGTTGACTATGCTTCATTAAAAATAATAATTTTTAAAAATTTTTAAAAAAATTTAGATAGTGTTTTTTAAAAATTAAAAAAAAATTTAGTTTTATGTAATATTATAAGCTTAAAATTTTGAAATTTTTAGAATAGGATCTCCATGGGATCAGGAGTTAAGAAATAAAAGCTAAAGTTTACCATACAACAAATAAATTAAGTTATTTATTTATTTTTATAATTAAGTAGAGTCAGATTATCATTTGTATTGTAATATTTAGCTTTTATTTAATAACTCCTGATCCCATTGAGATCGCACTCTAAAAATTTCAAAATTTTAAGCTTATAATATTACATAAAACATACATTTTTTCGAAATTTTTAAAAATAACTATCTAAAAATTTTTTTAGTTCAAATTTTTAAAAAATTAAAATTATTATTTTTAATGAAGCATAGTCAACTTGCATATCAAATCAAATGAAATTCTCTTTAAAATTGAGGGGTTATAGATCTCTCTACGCCTGATAGAACTTTAGAAATTCAAAATTGAAAACATTTATGCAAGCCAAAAAATGATGATTTTTCAAAAATTAAATAATTAATTGTATGAAAATTTAATGAGATAAAAAAAAATATAAAAATATATTCTCATTTATATCATCAGGAACAATAATTCCTGGCAGTTTCATTGACATCTGAAATGGTCAAGTTGTCACTGGTTGATTCGGCGTGGAATGACCCTGCTAGTATTTCATTAAAGATAATTTATTTCAAACAGAGCACTTAAATTCTCTTTTTTCCCCCCTTAAACAAAAATAAATTTATACTTTTAACCCTTATCAGACGCTAGCTTTATATACATGATTCTATGACTTTTATATTCTATTCACACCACTATAATATATGCAAATAAATAATGTAGTACAGTTATCTTTCACATGCTGTCAAAGTACCGAGTAAAGTTCATATAAGATAAAGAGATGCTGCTCTCGATGTCACATGGGAAGTGACATAGGACCTATAAGGGTTAATAAATCACTTCCTAGTCACTCAAACAAGTGGTATTAAAACTAAACTATGTAAATTTTCAGATGTTGTATAAAAAAATTTCTAGCTATTTGTAGGCTTATATGAATTTTATATTATGTGATATATGAATATTAAGAATAAGATGCAGCCTCTTATAACCGTTTGGTTTGTCAGCTTGCCTGCAAAGTTTAAGTGCAATTTGCAATTGCTTTCCATTCTGGCTGAATAAGTTAATTTGCAAACCATTTTATGTCATCAAATAGATATAGATAATTTCTATAATGAATTTTGCATTATAATTTTATGAATTATGATTATATGGACATTGGTATCAGGGCCGGCGCAACGTCGCACAGACCCCTGTCAAAGCAATTAATAGGACCCAACGTATACTGCAATACTGAACTAATGAAATGCATTTTTAAATTGTGTTATATCATAGAATAATACATAAAATAGATAATCAAATTATAAATATATGAAAAATATCACTACTTTCACATTTAATATGCATAATTATTTTTTATTTCGAAAAAAACGTTTATCATTTACAATATTTTAAATATTTATTGTTTGCGCACATGGTTACTTTCACCAAATCTATACATTCCCCGACAATTATATCACCTTTGCCTGAAAGAATAAAGTTAATACACACTTTTTTTATCACGAAGAAACCTTTAAAAAACAAATGAGAGCAAAATGTACAGACACAGAGGGAATGTTATTTCGAATTCTATAGAGTGGCACGGACCCGGAGTAACCACTCCGTTTGCCCGATGGTTGTGCCGGCCCTGATTGGTATATTTTGGCTAGTTACCTGAGTGTGCATAGAAGTGCTTAATTATGAGTACCACTATTTTTGAATGATCGCAGAATTCAATTAAATAAGATGAAGATTAATATTAAAAAACAGCAGTTCTGAAAAGTAAGCACCTATACACACCTTAGTCCTGGCAGGGCTTAATTTGTGCCGGAGCTCAGCTCTGGTACTTCTCTATTTTCAGTAAATATTTAAATATTGGTCGGAATTCACCGGAGCTCGTAAATACAGGGCTCTGGAGACCAGTGCAACCAGCTTTTTACTGCAATAGCTTCATCTGCTTCAACAGAACAATTGTTTTCTACTTTCTGTTCGGTACATTCGAAAATTAAGAACTGATAAAGTTGCTAAACTCGTTTTTCTTTACCAGCACTTTAACAAAAAACAACAGTTAACACCTTAACTTGCTTCCAAAATTATTTAAAATTTTTATATGCTGCAGTTATTTTAATTAAATTATGTAAGGTGGAATTGTTTTGGCATATGATTTGTAGTTTTCCATGCATTTTGTATAATAAAATATTTTAATAATATTTAAATATTTTACAATTTTAATCACTTATGTAAATTGTGTAATAATAATTAATATATATTGGTAATATATAGCATGCATGTACCGTGTGTCCCAAAAGGACTGACTGATTTTAAAATTCAATAACTTCCAAACGGTGAGAGATATTAAAAAAATTCTTGCAGGAGGGTTATGCATAAAGTCAAAAGTATTTTTACAGTGATTTTCGATTTTAGTTCGAATTACAAACAATAGATGGCGCTGTAAGCAATAGTCGCTAAATACAGGCTCGATTTTTGGTCCTTTCTGTTGTTCCATGCAGAAAAAGGAGATGGAAATGTATTATCCGGGCCACGAAGTACCAAAAATCGAGCCTGAATTTAGCCTCTATCGATCGCATCGCCATCTATTGTTTGTAATTCGAACTAAAATCGAAAATCACTGTAAAAAAACTTTTGACTTTATGCATAACCCTCCTGCAAGAATTTTTTTAATATCTGTCACCGTTTGGAAGTTATTGAATTTTAAAATCAGTCAGTCCTTTTTGGGACACCCGGTATGTGTGTCTGTGTATATAATTTTTATTTTCTAAATTAAAAGTAATAAAATAATAATATTGATATTATATTTTATTACTTTATATTAATTATTGTGTGAGGTTTTAAAAAAAAAAATAAAAAAAAAAATTGATTTAAATTTTAAAAAATCCGATTTAGATATAAAAAAAAAATCCGATTAATTTAATTTTTAAAAAAAATCACGAACACTGCTCATGCTCTCGTTTTTTCTTTTATATTCTCTACTACGGGGCTCTGCCTCCTGCAAGCTACGCTCGCCAACCCCCGTTCAGACACCGCAGAATCTAAAAACACGCTAATCTGATGGGTTTTTAAAATATTAGAGAAGATTGAATTATACTGAAAAAAGCTGTGCAGATCTCCCTGTAAACGGGTTTCCATTCAATTCCCTTTGATTGCAAAAATTTAAGGGCGAATCAGTTGCTGTTAAGACATCCAATGGTTGTTTTCGTTTTTGATTAAAGAGGATCAGTTAAACATTTGAAAAGAAGTTAAAATAAAATAAATTAAATATAAGAGTCTTTGTCTCCCGGTATTTTAAAACACTAGGGGGCTCGGCCCCCTACGAGCTACGCTCGCCAACCCCCGTCCAGACACCGCAGACTCTAAATGCACGCTAATTTGATCGGCTTTAAAAAGATTTCGAAAGATTGAATTATAATTTAAAAAACAGTGGCGATCTTCCTATAAACGAATTCCTATTCATTTCTCTTTGATTGGGGAATTTTAACGCCAAATCCGTTGCGGTACTACTTGATTATCCTGTCGACCAATTTCGCCAAATTATATAAATCGCCAAACCACTCGCCAAATTGTACAAATTGATATAATTTTTATTTTAAATAACGAAAGAACAAATACATTCGTACAGCATTAATAAAAACACAAATAAAACGTCGAAATAAAAATAACTTGATGACGTATACACGTGTAACAACATTTCAAAATAAGCTAATATAAAAGGAATTAAGTAAAGAGAGTCTTTGTCTCCTGGTATTTTTTTAACAAAGCGAAAAGAAAGTTCTTTTAAATGAGACATTTTAAATTAATTCTCAAAATATCAAATAAATGTCTAGCGCAATTTCTAAATTTAAACTTTTTTGCAATATTATTTTGTGTTCATTTTATGTAATAACTATAATGTGACGTAAATATGACGTAATTTCTCCTAAGACTTCTAACGCATGTTAATGAATTTATTAATTTACAATATCCTTTCTCTTTTAAAATTCACGTGTATACTTTTTATGACGTAATTTTTAATAAGTTCCTGCTTTTTATACGTAATTATTTAATTCTAATTTGAAAGTTTTTTTCCTGTTTATAATAGTCACGTGTAAATAAATTTTTAATTTGAAGCAAACATTATTGCTTGCGCTTTTTATACAGTTGGCAACAGTTTAAATTAGTACAATTTTCTGAAATCTGTAAAAAATATCTCTAGAAATGCTGAAAATTTGAATTTAAAATAGAAATAAAACCTGAAAAAATGAGTCAAAATAAAAAAATTAATGCAATCTGCACTCCGGCAAATTCTAACGCATAAAATGATCTAAAAATGATTACACTGCCATGTATAGTTTTTGCTGCTATAAAACTTTTTTAGTGGAACGATTTTGTCCAAATTTAGCATTAAATAACTCTTAAAATAATTCTTCGGTTTGAAAACTGTCTGCATCAGCGTGTTTATCAAACATTTCTGTATAAAACCACCGATTTTCATATTTTTGTATGCATTATTTTTGTTAATATTAACGAAGAAAGACCTCCGGTCACAAAAAAATCAAAACCGGCGGCGGCGGTGACAGCGGTAGTTACTTTTTTTTAGAATAGAGAGAATCTCTATTAGAGATGCAACGAATATTCGGCCGAAGCCGAATATTCGGCCCATTCGGCCTGTCTGCCGAATATTCGGCTTCGGCCGAATATCAAGTCCATTATTCGGCCTTGGCCGAATAATTAATTTGACAATTTATATTCATCATGTATAATGAAAATTTTATATGAAATTAACTAACACTTTTTTTTCCATTAACTTTCATACCTCGAATGGGTTTTATCTACCCATTTTTATATAAGAGGCTAATTTAGGAATCATGTTAAAAAAATTTTATGCTTTATCAGTAAGTACAAAAAATATCTGCTTGTAATAAGCTAACATAATCTGTTAAATTTAAAATTAATCTATTCAAAATTGTTTTAATACAGCTGTACAAGCAAATTCAAATTTTATTTTTATCATAATGGGAAGTTTAACATTTATCCCTTGTTACATAAAAAAAATATTTCTTTCAATAATATTTTGAATTATACCTATAAAGAACTCTAGTGCTATCTGCTGACAGCAAAGAAAAAAAAAATAATGATAATAATAAATGATAAAAATGTTTTTGTTAATTGTGAGCTTTATAAAGTCTACAATGATTTCTTTCCACCATTTTAGAGGATATTCCTTTCATCCTTTCTCTCAGTGGTTTTTCTTAAGATATTAAGATTTCTTATTTTTTATTTTATTTCATCTGAAAGTTGAAACTTATGTTTTCCTAGTACTTTTCAAATTTTGTCATTATTTTAAAGTGTAACAACAACACACATAATATCTATTAAAATGTAACTAGACAGTACCTGATGAGGAATTTTTGCTAAGAATTATTTTTGGGGGCTGAATTATGTTATTGAGGCAATTTTTAGGCCGAACATAGCCGAATATTTTTTCAGAGTAAAATAATACTTTAAAAAATTAAAAATTTGTATATAAATAATTTTTTAAAAGAAAACAATACATTTTAATTGTGAAATATACAAGAATTGTGCATATAGTGCATACTATGTTTTGTTTTTATGCAAAAAATAAGTTCATTATTCGGCGGCCGAATAGGCCGAATATTCGGCTGTAACTTGGCCGAATATTCGGTATTCGGCTATTCGGCCAAACCACTATTCGTTGCATCACTAATCTCTATAACAATAGCCTAAGTCATGTGACTATCATCAACAGTTCCAAGCAGGCCACTTCGCTTTTTATACTCTAGGTGCCATTTTGGTACTTTAATGTTAGCCAGGCACGGGTGATAAGTCGTCAAATATTATTCTATCGCCATCATTTCATCTATATTATAATAGTTCAAGTCGTCAACTGCCATAAACAAATACGGTCTGATCCCTTCGCCGTTCATATGAAAGTTTGGCAAAAATGTCATATACGTCCCATATTGGCGTGTTTTTTAATGACGCCAATTTGGAGAACGCATAAACAGCAACATCCGGCTTACCATATCAAGCAAAATAACGATACTTTGGCGCCAGTTATGTGCCCATTCCGTATATGACATTGGTGTCAGAAAAGAATCGCGCTAATATGGGACCGTAAATTTTCCATTTTGATTAAAAAATCAAAAAAAAAAAAAATTTTCGAATAAAACTACTTAAAAGTTGCTATGGTTGCAAAGAAATCTGGGTACTGTTATGCTAGCAGGATGCAAATCTCGCCAATGGCTTTTTTTCAACTTGCCAGTTAGCATTTTTTTTTTTTTTTTTTCGAGTGGTAATATTTGGCCAGATACGCACCGCAGGTTTGGCGTGATTTTTATTTTTTTACGAAAATTTGGCGAAAACCTCGTTTTCAAATACCAGTTACATATGCATTTTTGGTATTCTTTAAATATCCCGACGACCAAAAATCTATCGCCAAACTATAAGATTAAATGCCAATAATGGTTCATCGTAAATGTCACATTCACTTGACTTTAAGCAAGTTACACGTGTTTACGTCATCAAGTGATTTTTATTTCGACGTTTTATTCGTACATTTATTAATGTTATACTAATTTATTTGTTCTTTCGTTATTTAAAATAAAAATTATGTCAATTTGTATAATTTGGCGAGTGTTTTGGCGATTTATATAATTTGCGAAATTGGTCGACGGAATAACTAAGTAGTACTGTATTTCTTAATTATTTTCTAAAGGAAATATCAAAAAAATAATTAATAATCATAGAACAAAATAATTTATATAATTTGTAAAAAAAATAAAAGTAAATAAACATTTATTATCAAATAAACAACAATAGCCGGGTTACCATGTCGACCTTTTCTGAAATATAAAAAAAATATATATCTATTTGATTAAAATTTGAATTGCCATCATTAGAAAAATGTATATAAAATTAATATTTCGAAAATTAATTCGAATTTAAAAATTCTAATACCAGTTTTGAAATCTGCGGATCAATATTGATTTTTGGTGTTAATTTCATCGCAAAGTATTTCATATTTTAGGAAAAATCGCCGTGAAACATAATCAGTTGTTTAATCAGTCGATTCATACTTCCGTTTCATAAATTCGTTTCATTAGGATTTTATATATACTACGAGGTGGAACCCGTTGAATTTCGACGAAAGAAAATGTTTACAAAGGAACTCTTGCATCAAATTTATAATGCATCGGCAACAATAATTACAGTAAAAAATCCATCTTACACTTGTTAGTTTAACTCTCCGAAGACATATTTTAACCTGTGATTAACAAAATACTTTTTCCATAAACCTCAACTGTTAAAATTATTGAAAAATTAAACTTTATTCATATACGTAATCAGTAGCATATTATCAAGATAAATAATTTTTACCAAGTTATCAACTGATGCTGGGTATTACAGGATTGAAAAATCAGCAAAAATGATTTCATCTTCACATAATCATAGAATTTCCCCCCTTTAAATCTAAACCGAATCAATTCATTTTCCACGTTTCACATTCATACTAACCATTTAAAAACATTTTAACGCGAAATAGGTTATTAATAAATATATTTTCAAGCTTGAAGTCATGTTTGTCAACTATTACAACTTTCCATGTTAAAATCCCCACTCGTGATTTGAGGTCTTAGTATAATCTCTGTACCTGCGCGTAAAAATTCCAGAAATTTGTAACTTTTAGACGTATTCAAGGGGAAATATCTCATTTTATCATATAAAATAATCGTTTTCTTTTAAATATGACGTCATTTTCAGTCGCTGAAATATTTTGTCTATTGTCTCAAACTCAATATCAGCGAAGTGGAAAAATAGTGAAATATAACAGCATCAGCAGGGAAATTGTGTCTTTTTTAAAGCGTAACGTCATTTTCTGTTCAAAATTTAAAAAAAAAAAAAAAAAAAAAAAGATATTTTTAATATTAATGAGAGAATGGCATCAGTAAAAATATAATCAATAAATATAACTAAACCACTTTTAATAGAAATGAAGTACTTCAGTTGCCACAATTAGAAAATTGGTATTAAAAACTATAAAAAAAATAATATTTCAAAAACAAATTGAGATACAGCTTTCAAACAAATTGCATTTAAAAGTGCATTTTTTTCTGCATACGACGGTGTAAACATTTAAAATGTGCAAGGTTTAGAAGTTTAAAAATTTGCAGTAGCGAAAATTGCAAAACAGAAATTTCCTTTCAAATTTCAAAGTGTTGCCATTCGCAGAGTGACGTATGCGTTACGCACAGATATGTTTGTCCTTTTCCTTTATAATATAGATAGATAGATAGGGGTTCATCTCGATGTCCTCTTTTATTTTGGAAGTTGATAAGGCTGGAAAATTGTCGCAGAATATATTTAGAACATTGCTTTCTTTTTTTTGACAAATTTTCGCTATTTTTTTACTTTTTAACTTTGAAATTTACGATTTGCGAAAAATTCTAAAGTGATACTTTAAAAAAAAAAAAAAAAGGTCATTTACGAATTCAGCGCTAATAAATACATAAAAATCAATTACCAAACGTTAAAAACACAACCATCGCAGGTTTGTGTTATTTAAATCTATATTAGAAAATAACGATTTGCCATACAAGTTGAAAACTAGAATGCTTAAGAGAATTAAATGTACATATTTCTAGTATGCTTTTCTAGGTATATCTTGAAATATTAATTCCATGTACAGTGGCGTAGCTACATATTCAGTGCCCTGGAGCAAGTAAAGTTTGTGCGCCCTCTTGTCACTCAAAAAAGTTCTGCGTAATTTTGTTTTGAAGTTACATATATATACATACATATATATGTAACTAGCTGATCTATCCGGTGTTGCCCGGGCCCTTTATAATAACGTAAACAAAACTCAAGTTTGTATGATTTTATATATTCCGAAAGTAGTTCAAATGAACCTGGTCTTAGGGGTGGCCCATTGGCTGCCATCGGCAGCGTCTAGTGTGTTCCCGACAAACCTCTTTCTGAACAAACTTTTGTCATGGGTCCCTGCTACCAAAGGCAGTGTATGCCAGGAGTGTTCCGTACGCGCCGGAGACAATCGAAAACCAAGTTGAATCAGTCAAACCCCATAGTAATCGAGCTCATAGAACGCGAGATAAGAATGCGAATCCTGGCGGTAAGTAAGTAAGTAAGCACCCACCCTGGGAACCCGCTTTTGGCTTATGGTTAGGTGTAACCCCCAAGCCCAGGGCAGGGAAAAGTTTTACTACCTGCGGAAACAAGCCCAGAACCCCAGTCTCCGGGAAAGAAGACTACAGAACGACCCGCCTGACACGCCGAAGAGAGCACAAGAGGCAAGTGCCGTGTCCCCGGACCGCCTGTGAAAATTTATTATTATTTAAGATGGCGATTCTTTACCAATCACAATTGGCTACCCTATTGTTTCAGGGCGAGCCTAGAAATATATTACAATTATGATTTATATGTTTTGGAATTTACGTACTATTTGAAAAAATTTTAAGTATTTACATTCATCTTTACATTTGATAAGAAATATATTTTTTTCCCTCTTTTTCACCCTTTTAAACAAAAATATTTTTACATATTTACAATATTTCTAGTGGTATTTAAGTTCTTAAAAATAAAACAATCTCAAAAACACCCTTCCATACACCACGTGGACCCATGACATGTCCACCACAGGCAATCAGAAGTGGTAATTATTGAATGTATTTATATTGAATAAAAGAATAATGGCTATTGAAAATATCGTAGTTAGCATAAAGTTTTTTAAGTTGTGCCGGGTCATTAATTATTTTTAGGATGTCCTGAAGGATTGTCGTTTCTGTTCTGTGAAATTTAAACTTCATGAATTTGCAGTTGCCGAAAATGTAATGCATCGGGTCTCCTCGACCACCACATTTACAAAGGTCGTCATCTTTTTTGCCGATATTATAAAGGAAAGACGGGAAGCTGCCGCGGCCTGTTAAAAAGTAAATAGATACTTTATCTTTTGAAATTATTTGGTTCTGAACTTTTGGTACCAGCCCGTGCGTATATCTGCCACCCCCTGAGTGATCCCAGTTGTACTGCCACCTGTCCAGTAATTGGGTTCGAATACATTTTATAAGATAAGACCGAGGCAATTTAACTCCTCGATCCACTGGTAGGTCGCAGTACTGGGCGGCATCATTCGCCAGCTCATCTGCCAGTTCATTACTCGCTATGCCAATGTGGCCTTTTATCCAAGTAATGTAAAAAATTTTATTTTGATTTTGTTTAATTAAATTATGGATGTAATAAATTGAAGGGTTAGTTGGAAATAAATTGTCTAAGGCTTTAATAGTAGATTGACTGTCACTTAATATTTGGAATTTTGTATAAGGGGAGTTAATGGCCCAATTAATTGCCGAAATTATTGCGTGCAGCTCCGCCTAAAAGATTGAATTTTCTGCTCTCAGTTTGACTGTTTTTTCATAAATTTTAATGTTATGATTGTAGGCTACCATTGCGTATGCTGTGCCAGAGTCCACCTTAGAACCATCTGTGTAAATCGAAATAAGATTAGTTTTTGTGATAATTTTGTCTGTAACTATTAAGTTATTTAAATGAATTTCCGGATTTATTTCATATTTTAGGATTTTATTTTCTATATCATCTTTACATATTGGTTTGGGTTCTTTAAGTAATAAGTTTTTATTGTGTAAAATATTGTATTTTAGATTTTTATATTCCAGTGTTATTAAGATTGGTGGTATTCCTAATAGGACCTGTAACGTATGTGTTGCAACATTTTTATATGTTTTGGTTATTGACGTGAGACAAGTTCTTTGGATGGATTGGAGAGCGCGTTTATCTTTTATCCTGAGGTCTCCAAACCACACCTCCGAACCATAATCTATAATTTTTTCTAGTACTGTTATCTACCAGGTTCTAAGATAGCCTCTGTCCACCCCCCAAGTAGCCGAGAAGACCCGTTTAATGGATGAGGTTAGCTGTAAAATTTTGTTTTTTATGCTAGTTATGTGCTTGTCCCATTTTAAAGTACTCTGGAATATTATCCCTAAAATTTTTATTTCCTTTAATGGCTTGATGGTATAGTTACCCAATTTAAAGGTTGGTGGACGTTTATCCAAAGTGTTTTTCCCCAACATAATAAAAGTCGTTTTTTCCTTTGAAATCTGTAAATTTAAGTTATTGCAAATATTATAAAAAAGTTTTATTTTTTGGTTGGTTTCGGTCTCTAAGACGAGTCTGCTCCTCGCTTTGACAACCATATTGAAGTCATCGCAAAAAGCATACAGGTCTTCGAATTTACTGTAAAAGTTTATTAAGATTATACCCTAGTAGCAAAATGTATATGGCCCTTGAATGGCCGCTTATCGAATTCCGATGACACGATAAGTGGCCGATTATCGCATTCTCATCGGAGAGGGATGAATTTCATCGGCAATTACTCAGAAATGTCTCATAGGCCTGAGATCTATGGATGATCGTAATCTGATGAATTTTAGAAAAATATATGATGAAACACCGAGGAGTACGATTTGATAACGATGAACTTGCGATGACTTTTAGATGAGTTATCAAGCAAATTCTGATTAGAAAGCGATGAATTATAGATTGGTTGGTTGGGTGTATAAATGAAAGCGATTTCAGAATATTTATTTTCGAAATATACATACATTAAAATTTTAAGCGTCAAAAATGTAAATACATTCTTTTAATTTCTATTAGCTTTACTACAATCGTTTGAAACAAAATATTTAAACAAAATTATCCAAATTGTATTTTTATTTTTTGAAGGAGGGGGAGGGGTGAGCTGAGTTAGAAAGAGTTCCATATTTTTTTATTTCTTAACAAATACTACTCTTTCATTTAAATAATCCTATTAAATTCTATTATTTAACCTCTTCCTAAAGCCTTTTATTTTAAATCAATTAAGTTTGCTTGTTTTCAACAAACTGATTTAAAAAAAAAATCAAATGCATTTTTTAAATATTAATATTCGACTAACAATTACCACTCTTATTGTTTATCATTATGTTTGATAGAAATATTTTAAAAGAATTTTATTAATTCTAAATTATTGTTCTGCTTTGATAAGTTTTTGCCCCTTAAATTTTTCATTATAAAATATGAAAGGTTATTCCTTTCATTTTATTAGACTTTAAAAGACGAAAAATGCAATTGGGCCTTTTTCTACCAAGGTACATGAATAATTCAGTAAGTTATACTATTGTATAAACACTCATAACTCAAAAGAGTATATATTTTTAATTAAGCATATTTATTGGAAAGGGGGGGGGGGGATTCAGGTGTCTAATTAGGTAGAATTTCGGTCTGTTCAGAGATCCTTGACAAGAGGCGTACAAAAGCAAAGGGCATCATACCCTCCTCGTTTAAATAAAGACCATTTTTTATCACACGAACTGCCCAAACACATACCCATATTTGGCAATAAGCCGTTTTTCCCCAAAATAAATACTTTGAACCAGAAAAATTATTTAATTAAATGTGCCTTGCCTCTATTTAGTAGTGATTTGAAATATACTTTATTTCATTAAATAAATTTCTGGTTTAAAGTTTTTTTCTTCTTTCACTACGTGGGAAGGTGGTAATAAGTATACTTATAACAATTTCTTTGTTAAATATTTGATAATTCATATCTGTAAAGTGCAAAAAAATAAAACTCTTGAAGAAGCACACTGTAATAACAGATTATATTTCTAAAACAAATGTATGAATTAGGTTCAGCTTTGCAAGTCCCATTTTTAAGTCAAATCAATTTCATTTAACCCCTTGAGAGGCAAGTGATTGCGTTCCTGTAATGTTGAATTCACACCGGGATCTTTGAAAAATTCCGTTTCAAAATAAAGAAAAGCAATTTTACAAGTTTTTTCCATCAAAGTTACAAAAATAAAATTTATTTAAAAGTTTCCGGTGCAAATCTCGATTAAACTTAGGTGGGATAAAATATATCCCATCGTCCCTCAAGGGGTTAATATTCACAACTTTCACACCTACGGTTAATTTCTTTTCTATTAGTCTTATGTCATGCTGATACTTCACGATTGTATTGTCTGTGAAAACCCTAACTGTAGGGAAGGTAGGGGATTTCCCCCTCTGAAATATTTGTATCTTATATGATTTAAGAAAAATTGACAGAAAAACTATTTAAATTAATATTTTACTAATTATTGATCAATCTAATTGTCAAAGTATTTGAAAATAACTTTTTGAGACTTTCTGATAATTTTTTTCTTACAACACTGCTGTTATGATTTTTTTCATTCAAAACATTTACATAAATTTATATTTATTATGGAATTGGGCTTCATTAACCCCTTGAGCTCTGATGGTTGAATTTTCTACCACTTAATTTTAATTAAAAAATGTCACAATGACACCGGAATATTCGACCAAATTTATTTGAAAAAGGTTTAATGCTTTTTTTCATGTATTTCGTAAACCGAATTTTTTCTTAGAAAGATACTGGTGCCAATGTGACAGTTGGAATTTTGAAGAAATTTACCCGCCAGAGCTCAAAGGGTTAAGCAGCACAGGATCAACATTCTCTGGAAGTGTAGGAAAAAATATTTTCAACACCTAGACTTATGCATCCCCATAGGTCACAATAGTTGAATGCGGACAAATCCACACAAAGTGGAATAAGCAAAGGCTTTAATGCTCGTGATATTTAAAATGTTTAACATTTAACTGATTTTGTTTATTAATCCATAAATTTCTGATTGAAACAAAATTTAAAATACTATTGTAGTAGTTATACAGTCAAACCTCGTTAACATAAATCTCAAGGCAAATTAAAAGTTTTTTCCCCATGTTATCATCAATAGTTTATATTATTATTAATAAAACCGTTGTATTAATTTTGACAGGCATTGTAGGAAAAATTCATATTAAAAGTACACCAGGTTAATTCTGTACATGTTAATGAGGTTTGAATGTACTTTTTGTTGTTTAATAGCAACAGCCATCTCCTGTTACTTTCTGTTTAGATATTAGGGTAGATAACTGAAAAAAATACATTATCTTAATTAGATTTTTTTTCAGTTTTATATCTCTATGCCTATATAAAATATCACATTAATGTTAGCTATTTTATCTTATTGTTTCTAAACTTGAAGTGTTGTTTTAAGAATCTACATATACTATCTGCATTTTTTAATTACTAAATGAATAAAATACCCTAATTTCTAGTGCATAATCTGCTGAGAAATTTTAATAAATAAGATTTATGTTATTTCTATTTTTTACATATTATGCAACGTATTTAAATAAACTTTATTGGTCTAAAACTTATTTGATTGGCTGCAAACTATGTACATCTGAAATTAGCGTACACAAAAAGTACTTAAATTCTGTTCAATTAACTTACTCATTTAATATAAATGTATTATTTGAAAGTTTTATTAAGGTTAAACAATGACAGAAAAAAAAAAAAAAAAAATGTTGTTGCTTCTTCCTGTAACCCTTCGTATAAATCGAAACAAAAATCTTCCAAGTTAAAAAAGTTTCTGAAGCAATTAATTGTCACAGATGACTCAAATGTTGCTTTGTACATTCACATCCCATAAAAAGTAGAAATAATAAAATATTTATTGAATATTCATGCATAAGAATTTAATGAGGACACCAGTTTCAAAACTCCTTATCTAAAAGTTAAAAAATAGAGTTTTCTCTGTCATTCCATTCTACTGGTACTGGTGGACATGAATCTGGAAAACAATACCATCTGCAAAACAAGCTTTATTGTGTATTTCTGGCATTGTAAAATCTTGGTTTACAATGAAAACCAATGGACGCGATCAGAGGTTTTTCACGATTTCCCAAAATTTGATTTACTGGATAAGGCAAATTTTGAAACTCACATACTCAAATATAGCTAATAATTTCCAAATCAAACATGAATTAACTCATTTGATATAAATTTAAGATTTATTTATTTTTAAATAACACATAACATACACATCAAAAGAAATTCAAAGTAAGATTAAATATATAAGTGCATCAATTACACTGTTTTTATTTATAAATAATGTTCCAACAGGAACAAACAAAAACTAATGCGTTTAAAATAACTTTGGAAAAAAAATTCTCAAGAGAAATTGATCTTTATTTTGTATCTGGAGAATTACATGAAGTATCTTGTTTTAGAAGTGTTCTGGTCAAAGTATCAAACTGTACGGAATGGCACCTTTTCTTAAGCGTAGGTAACATATTCCATTTTCTGCAGTATAGAGGGGGATCTCATGAATGTCAGCAGATGTAAAATGCAGTTCACAAAGCTAGACAAAAAGAGAACAAAATAGTAAATTTTTATGCATAATCATGTGTATGTATATACATATAAAAGTGTGGTTTATTTCAGTTAGCTTTATTAAGTACACTTGTAGTATTTTATTTCCATGGGAGAGATATGGGGTCATTCTAAAAAATAAAAAAAATAAAAAAAAAGTCCATTTTGAAATTTTTAAGAAAGAAAAAATATCTTTTGAGATGGTTGAATACTAATTCAAAAATAGAAACTGAAGGTGGATTTATGATTTTGGCCCCAGCTTAGCATTTTTTTTTAATTTATCTTGGATTTTTTGGGTCTGCACAATCTGAAATAATTGTAAAAATTTTGGTCTGTGCAGACCTTTAATGCCTACTGTTATTTAACATCTGTTAATTTTTCTATATACAAGCTAAAATTAACAAAGATAAAACTTTCCAATAGCAACCTGCAAATTTACAAAGAAAAGAAAATTAAGACTTCATATACAAAATTACACTTTGTTTCTACAAACAGTTTCAGCGTTATTAACCATTTTACAAAGAAGCAAGATGGAGATTTTCTCCATATTGAAACCTGGCACTTATATCAATATACCCTACAGATTTCACCCAAAATATTATTTCAAACAACAACAAAAAAAAAACAGCTTTTTGCTATGAAGAAAAGGTGGTTTTATGATTTCATTGGATTTTCTATAATTTTCTTTAAAGGCAGTATACCATTCATTGTGTCGAAAAGTAGGTCAATTTCTTTTCTTTTTTTACATAGAAAGAATAAAGTAACATAAAAACTGAATTTACCCAGTTATTATTCATAGTTTGTAGTATAACAGATATTTTTATTATACAACAACAACTATTACAACTGATAGAGATATTGTCAGTTGCATATACAACATTTTTAGCTTGACATGTAAAATATACAGTTTAAATGGATCAACCAATCACGTTTTTTCTTTTTGGAAATAGCAGAATATTTTGTTGTAATAATAATATATTCTTTGAGCTACACTGCAGTTAGAGAAAAAAGGTTGGAAAAGATGACACTTTTTTTCTAAAAACAATTTCCCCCCCCCCGCCCCCCCCACACACACCAAAAAATTAAATTTCAATGAGCTCCTGTAAAATTTGTAAAAAGTTTACACCACCATTGTTATTTTATGTCACACAGACCTTTCGATTCGAGACAGATTGCAGACAGTTTGAAGCGAAAATTTTACATTTTTGGCTTTATTTTCAGTCACACAGATTAAAATTTTACAATATCTGTTTTATTTCAGGCCCCATGTGCAGAAACCAAACAAACAAACAAAAAAAATCTACAATTTTGTATAATTTTATTCTTGCAAACCCGAGGAGAAAAAAAATGGCCAAATTTTCACAATTTGTGTTATAAAATTTAAAATATATTTCAAAATCAATATTTCTAAGTGGAAATAATGCCCTTCAGAGAAACACTTGAAAAAGCTAGCCCCCCCACCCCACCCCCAAATTGGCATTTATCTTTGCATTTTCTAAAACTTTAATTCAATCAAGAATTGATTAATTAAAAATATTCTTTAATTAATTAAAAATCAAATAAATTACTTTTAATAAACTCTTGTTAAAATTATGTTCATTATTTTACTTAGATTAAATAATGATATAGTTGTGAAAGCATGAGAGAATTTGAAAAAAAAAACGACAGTGGATTTTTTCAAGTAGGCCTGCTCGCAAACCTTCCAATTGATAAGAATAAGTGATTTAAGATAATACTATGTCCAGTAATACTATTATGTAGAAAAGTATTACTCATCCTTGTTGAAATTATGACTTTAAAAGGGATAAAATATATTGAAGGGTTTCGGTAATTTTTGCTTTTTACAATTCTCCCTGAAAATTTTAATAATGAATTTTTCATATCTGTACCATGTTTGAAAATTGTCCGACCAATGTTGTAAACCGCATTTCAAAATTTCCAACTCATTTTTCATCAACTCATTTCCAACTCAACCAAAATTAGGTGTCCTTTTTTAATGACACCACCCTCGAAAGGGTTAAACGCTATATATGAAAACATAAGTTTTGGCTACTCCCCTTTTACCAATTTTTCTGTAGCTGTCATATTAGCATCTTTTTGTTTTCTATGGACTCTTAAAATATTATTTTTCATGTTTTCTCCAATGCTGAAGCTGGCATTATATTTTCTATGATTAGCCACAGAAGCGGCCCAAGGCACGACCCCTGTGGACAGCCTTGATAAGTTGGTCTTTTAATGTTATTTGATAAATAATTTGTTATTAGTTCTCGTTCGGATAAGAAGCTAAGAAGGATACATTTTAAATATTGGGGAATTGGTAATTCGTTAATTTGTTGACTCAAAGTGACCCAATCGATATTGTCAAACGCCCCTACAATGTCGAATGAGATAATGCTGCAGTATTTATATTTTTCAAGATACGTTTTTGCTTTATGTTTTAATTTGTTTAATAGTTGAATTGTGCTTCTGTTCTCACGGAAGCCATACTGGGCCCCGTGAAGAACATTTAATTTTTCTAAGTAGTGATTAATTCTTCGTTTTAGGATCCTTTCATAGATTTTTCCCAGCATGGGAAGGAGACAAATGGGTCTATAGGAGGAAGGTTGGCGTGGATTTTTATTACGTTTTGCGAAGAAGATCACATTTGCTATTTTCCATGATTTAGGAAAGTAGTTAAGAGTAAGACATTTGTTATATAAGTCACGTATTAGATGTTTAAAATTATTGTATATGTTTTTAATAATAAATGCATCAATTTTATCAAATCCAGGGGCTTTTAAATTATTTTGCTCATTAAGTGCTGATTTTATTTCTTTAAAAGATATTAGGGGGGGAGGGGGGGGGAAAGATCTTCCTCTGCCGCTGGGTCCATGAGAGGTGGATGCGGGTTTTGATGTATTGGGAAATGGTGGTTAAGTAATATGTTGAAAGTGTCTAATTTTGTAGTATATGGGGTTGAACCCTGTAGTGTTGTGTGTATGAAATGATTATTTTTTAGTCTTTTATTCATTGCTATTTTAAAGGCTTGGCCAAATTTGTCTTTTGTTTTAGAGCAGAAACTCTGCCATGATTTAGTTTTTTGTTGTTTTATACGTTTTTTGTATAATGCTCTTTCTCTTTGTAGGAGGGTTCTCCACTTTGGGTCATTTGTTGATTTAAATCTTTTCCGTAATGCTGAGATTTTATTTCGCTGGACCTTCAGCTCTGCCGTCCACCAGTCAAATGTTGCATATAATTTGAAACTTTTTGTTTTTAGTGAGGATTTACAGGTGTCTAGAATTACTTGGTTAAAACCATCAAGCCATTCATCCAGTTCTAGTCGAGTTTTAGTATCAGATAAGGATTTCAGTAAATTATTAATTTTCAGTTTCAAGATGTAATTAAATTTTTTAAAATTTGAGTATCTTGTTTTAAATCTTTTAAGGTCTAGAATAACTGGTTTAAGATTTAATGAGAATCCGATATACCTGTGGTCCGACGTGCTCTCTACTGTGTCATCTACATACCATGAGTCCACGCAGTCCACCAGGTCTTGCGTACAAAGGGTTACATCTGGATTCCCCTTCATAGGACGATTCGGCTGTCCTATAAATGAATGAGGTGCCTCTATATCATTGATCAGAGTTAAGTTATTAGATAATAGTAAGTATGTCAAAATTTTTCCCCGTTCATCTTCTTTCTGATATCCTAAAAGTGACAAGTGGACATTGAGGTCTCCTCCCATTATGATGTGATTCAATGGTTCGAAGAAGTCCAGCCACTTCATATCACCTCTGAAATCACCTTTTGGTCTGGCATACACAGAGCCTATTGTGATCTTGCCGGATTCAGTAGTAAGATTGACGAATACTGCATTATCGTCTTTATATGTCTCTATCACTTCCACGTCCTTTCGAGTTACCGCAACTGCCGCTGTTTTATTTTTTGAGATAAATGCTTGCCAATTTGACGGAATTGACCATATGGCTTCGTTAAAGTAGTAAAAGTCCTGATCTTTAAAACAATCGTAAGCTAAGTTGAATGGACCAATTTCCGTTGAAATAGAGCCCATAACAACCGAGAAAAGAATACGCCGTTAATGTTCCAAAATGGTGGTAACAGAATTCTAAGATAAACTTTCATAATGCACAAAGTAGCTGAATAGTAATCTAAGTTTAATTATCCAATTACCGTCGAAATCGGGCATATTGATCCCGAGAATAGAATGCACCATTAATGTTCGAAAATGTTTATAACTGAAGTCTAAGACAAACTTTATAATACAGAAAGTAGCTGAATCGTTATCTAGGTTGAATGAACCAATTCCCGTTGAAATCGAGCCCCCAGAACCCGAGGAAAGAATGCGCTCCCAAGCAGTGGAAGGTGCTTGTGGCTCCCACCCCCTGTAAATTTAACGAATTACCTTTGACTTTAACGCGATATTTAATTTACGGAAGAAATTCCACCCCTCTAAAGTTAACCACTTATATTTAACAGTAACGCGAATTTTAATTCCCGGCTGCAGTGAATAAACGTAAGTTGATGCCGAAAAAGAAGATTAATATTCGAAAAAGGTGGTAGCTGGAGTATAAGGAAATTTTTAGTAGTTTATAAAGTAGCCGGAGGACCCTCGAACTATGCTAAAGAAAATTGCAAGACAATCGGATAATTTTTAAAGAAACTGCACCAAGGACCCTAAGGAGGCGATTAATATTCAAAATTCGTGGTAGCTGAAGTGTGAGTAATTTTTTTTGTTATTCATGTAGTAGCTGGAGGACGTAAGAAGTTGTTAGGGAAAAAATCCTATTGAATCGGACCATTTTAAAGAGAGCTATAATAGGTAGACAAAAGGAGCCAACTGATAACTGAGAGCAGGGCCTAAGATGAAAACATGTTACAACGTCCTAGTACTTAGCGCTTTAGATTTTAAGTTTGTCGAAATTAAGTACAGGGTATAAGTACTAATCATTAGAAATTTTTTTTTAAGAAATGCTTAAAAAAGAGCCCTAGGGTCCCAATAAAAATATGAAGGTGTTGTCTCGGGGAGGGAAGTCCAAGCTCAATTTTGAAGTTATGCAATGAGAGTGTGACACAATTAGGGGGTGAAAAATGCATGGCGCACTTAGTTACCTTAGGGGGCCAGTGTCTTAGCTGAAATGTAAAAGTGGAAGAAAAACTAAATGAAAAAAGAGCCCCAAAAACGAAGATTGGATTAAAAGAAGGCAATTTATTAACAATTTAGGACACAAAAACTTCAAGTGGCCCTGTATCAAGCCCCAGGGCCCCAGGGCCTCAACTGGAATGTTGCTGGGCATAAGGAAATTTTTTAGTATTTTATATAGTAGTCAAAGGACGATAGAACAACGTTAAAGAAAATTTCAAGAGAATCGGATCATTTTTAAATAAGCTGCACCAAGGGCCATAAGAAGGCGATTAATATTCAAATTTTGTGGTAGCTGAAGTCTAAAAATTTTTTTTGTCGTTCGCCTAGTAGCTGGATTTCCTAAAATGTTGTTACAAAAAAAAAGTTAGTGAATCAGACCATTTTTAAGGGAGATATAATTGGAGGTCCAAAAGGGGCCAACAGATAGTTGACAGCAGGGCCTTAAGATAAAAACATGTTAAAAGGTTCTAGTACTTGCCGCTTTAGATCTCAATAAGTCGAAATTAAGCATAGGATATGTATTAATCATTCGAATAAAATTTTAAAGAAGGGCGAAAATAAGTGAGGAAAATTCTTTAAAAAGAGCACTAGGTGCCCAATAAAAATGTGAGGGTGCTGGCCCGGGGAGAGGAGTCCAACTCTCAATTTTAAAGTTATGCACTGAGAGGTTGACAATATTAAGGGGTGAAAAACGCATGACGCACAAAAATTTCAAGGGGCCCAGGATCTTTACTGGAATGGAGAAATGGGGAATAACTAAATGGGAAAAGGGCCCCCAAAACGAGGATGATCGGATAAAAAGAAGGCAATTTATTAACAATTCAGGGTATAAAAACTGAAGAGTGCTCTGGGGGGGGGGGGGGGAGGCGGTCATAAACAATTAAAAATCTCAGCTCCAGGCGCATCAGGACCGGTCTTGGACTCAGTGATGTAGTCGTAAACAAAACAGAGGGTATACGCTCTAAGCAGAGGGTATACGCTTAAGACAGACGGTATACCTTAGAGTCTATATACAATAGCTTTTTTGAGAAACAGAGGGTATACGGTGTTCCTGAAAAAAATCCAGAAGGTATACGGCGTATACCTCCGTATACCCTCCACTACATCCCTGCTTGGACTACAGGACTACCCTCACCCAAAATTTTCAGACTTCTATGTGGCAGTAGATTTCGCTAGCCACCAAACAAAGAGCGAAACTTTCTTTTATTAGTATTGACTAGCTGACCCAGCCGGTGTTGCCTATCCCCGTGATAATATTCTTAAATGAACTTGAAATGTGTAGGATTTTATTTCTTAAGGCTGTTCTTAAATCCAAAGGAGCAACTTTATAACATACGTTTTAATTAATTTTTGCTCCAGAACGCATTAAACTGGCAAGTATTGTTATTCAGAAACTTTGCAATCGAAAGACGTTTTCCGTATTTTTCGTAAACACAATAGATCTTACAGAAAACATTGTCAAAGTTGGCATTTTCAACGGAATTTCCCGATGAAGCAGAAAAACCAGTCAACGAAGAGAGAAAAACGTCTTGTCAACCTGTCATAGATCTTTAACATGATTTTGTCTAAAATACGTGCTCGATGACTGTGTGAAAAATCGGTTAAAAAAAACAGTCCTGTTCTAACGTATATTCAAAATTGCTGACCGCCGCCGTTCTGATTATCACATTTATAGACAATATTGAAAAAGGCTCGTTTTCATATTAAAATGTATTGTTTTACAAAAAAGAATGTTTGACTTAACATTTTCTTTGCCGAAAATATTCTTTATAAATATTTTTGTATAAAGCGCAAAAATCAATATAACAAAATTTATTATAGAGGAAATTACAATCACAGCATTTTGTACCAATACACGAAACCTATACGCATTTCAAACAAATGCTTAATAAATGGTTTTACAAAAAAACTAAATAAAATAATATATATATATTAAAGATAGGCGACGCTCTTTGGTACAAGACATGCTAAAAACTCTTGGGGCAGACCATGTCGCTATTGATAACAGACAAAATTACAGAATACATACGTTAAGTTTTAAAAGATTTAAATGGTCCTCTGAAGCAAAGAAACTTTCAAGAAGAAAAATCAATTCTTCTGCCTTGCAAAGAGAAATAAAAATCATTAATAAAAAATGCTTCAAATAAGTGATTTTTTTTATATTATTAAATGATTTAAAACTTTTCATATCTAATGCTTAGCAAATTTTAAAACTATTAGCTTCACCTGATGGAGGGGGCAGCTTTACCTGGCTTAGGGCGCACCGACCCGCAGGTCGGTTGCCCGGCGTGCCAGTCTTAGCCTGCCAGAATGTGACTTAATTTAGTAAAATTCCATTTTTTTTCTTTTTTTAATTTATAGACCTTATTTCGGCATTGACAGAATGAAAATTTATTGAAAATTATGTCATTAGAAAAATGTTTAAGCTTTATGAATGAAAGTGCACGTTTCCTTTAAAACACGACGTCCTTACACCAGTGGAAATACTTCGCTTCTCTATAAAACTAGGAACTAAGTTTTTATTCATTCTGTTTTGAACAAACAGTATTTCTGTAAACTGTTCAGAAAGTTGAATGGAGTAACTCCAAACATTTTTTTTTCCTTTTTTTTAATCGAAAATTCATTGACTACTAATATGTGCTATCAGATGGTCGTGGAGTGTCCGTGTGTGCCGGGGCAGTAGGCACAGCCTGATTACGGCTTAAGCAAACTCACATTACTATGTTCGAAAAATATGTTTTGCCTTATTTAATCCTAAAATTTTGCAATTAAATAAATTTTAATGTGGAAAATTACTGTTAGAAAAAAGTGGTGTAATTCTGCATAGGCTATAATCAGGCCCTAAGGAACACTGAATTTGGTACTTAACTTTTCTTTCTTTTTGAAGCTTATCGATTCTACATTTGACATTTGCAATATTTTCAAAATCTCAAAAACAATACGCACAAAATTTAAGTTGCTGCTTCCTCCTCAAGCCCCCCCCCCCCACATATAAATTTTGTCGCCGTGGGCTGATGTAGAATATGTTTAAATCAGGCTCTTATTATTGTTTTGTAATCTGAGTTGATGCATGTTTAGTTTCCACAAAAAAAAAAAAATCTTCAAAATTTTTGTTTATTGGTTTTTATTTGTAAAATGGCCAATAATTTTCTTCAACTTGTCAGGCTATTTTTTTTTCCAAATCGTAAGATAATTATAGCAAATTACTACTGTTACATCGTACATATAGGTTTCTCTGCTGTGAATTCTTTGGCTACCATTATTTCCGTACAGTACATCATGATAAATGTCTAAACATTTTTAATGCAAATGTACCAGAAAGATTACTGTTTGGAAATAGTAGTAGCTAGTAAAGTGGCCGATGAGAGCCCTGTTAAATAAGTTTTGATTACTTTAATATCTGAAAATCTTCAACAGTCGTCTACGGAAAAGTTGCAGAAAAAAATCAGGCATGCTGAAACGGTGTTGGAGAAGTTACTTGAGGCTGCAATATGGTACGAATTAAAATTAAAACTTGATGAGTAGAAGTCATTTCATTCAACTGTGTATGAAAACATGTTTTAAATCGAAATAGATGAGGTTGAACACAAGGTAAAATATCCTAGAAATACGCTGATTGTAACAAGATTAATCTATAATGTCTGATTAATAATTAAAAAATATGCAAATAAAGAAATCTTTATTTCGCTTTTTCTAATTTTGCGCCCTTAGGATTCGTGCGCAGTTTGGAGCAGTTTGCTCCAACTGCTCCACGGTAGCTACGCCCCTGTCCATGTACATCCCGCCAAACTTTTGAATTCTTCACAATTTCATTAACAGATTGGGTTTAATAAATTAATTCGACAATAAAGTTCCTCATACAACAGTTTTACTCTTTGGATGATCCAGATAAATTAATTCGACAACAAAGTTCCTTATACAACAGTTTTACTCTTTGGATGATCCAGAATATATTATGTGCTGGGTTACGAACATGAACCATTTTACTATGAAAAAAAAACCCAAACAAACACGTAATTAGCTGGGTCCCACAGGGACATTTAAATTTACCCCCTCCCCCCCCAAAAAAAGAGGGGTCCATCAGGCAACCCTGGTTATCGTGCTGATTTTAAATTCATTTGTACGATTATGTATTTATTTTATTTGCAGACGCGTACATGATTAACTGAATTACAAGCATTTAAGCTGCTTATTTGATTATAGTTTTGAAAAAAAAAAACTTTTTAACTTAAAGAAGTATTTTAAAAGGGAAAATTTCGTGGAATTGGGTCAATCTTGTTAAACCGAAACAAATCGTTTAAACAAAAACGAACAAATAAAAAAACTAGTCGGATGTACCAATCCCAAAAGTTTCTTCTATCTGATACATGTTAATGCTTCAAAATTCGCTAGTACACTGTCAAAATTAAATGTCAATCTATGTCCCTCATGAGAATTCTAAAGATATGGAATTCCGTGCGTTAGTTCTGTAGATATGACTATAGCTGAAATCATGTAAATCCAGCAAAATGCACCTAACAGCGCCACCTATTGGGTGATTTTTATCAAAACCTAATCAGCAACATCTTCTGTCAACGTTTGACGGAATCTCATGTTTGGAGAAAATTCATGCATTAGTTTTTGAGATAGAGCTAGTGCGAAAATCGTGAAAATTGCAGCACAGCAGCGCCACCTGTTGGACGATTAATGCCGAAACCTAATCCGCAACAACTTGTGTCAAAGTCTAACTAAATCTAAAGTTTGGTGAAAATTCCTGCATTAGTTCCTGAGATAGAGCTATTGCAGGAATCGTGTAAAAGGCAGCACAGCAGCGCCACCTGTTGGAAGATTTACACCAACACGCAATCAGCACCAATTCATATCAAGGACTAACTGAATCTCAAGTTTGATGAAAATCCGTGCATTAGTTCTTGAGATAGAGATATTACGGAAATCGTATAAATCCTGCAAAATGCAGTATAGCAGCGCCACCTATTGGGCAATTTATACCAAAAAGTTATCAGCACCAAATTATATCAATCACTAACTGAATCTGAAGTTTTCTGAAAATCCGTGTATTACTTCTTGAGATATAGCTATTTTGGAAATCATGAATAATGCAGCATAGCAGCGCCACCTGTTGGGCGATTTGCACCAAAAACTAATCAGCATCAATTTATATCAGGGACTAACTGAATATAAATTTTTATTAAATTCCGTGCATTAGTTCTTGAGATAGAGCGCCCACAAAGGCAAAATTTGTGTCACATACAGACAGACAGACTCACAGATGCACAAACTCACATACAGACATTTTGTAAAAACATGTTTTTCGGAATCTGACCCCTAAAGCGTATAAATCCATCAAAAACCGGAAGTCGAAAATTTTCACGAATCCAATACTTTCTTCTTGTAAAGATAGAAGAAAGTAAAAACATTCGTGTTGAATTAAAATTGTCTGAAAAATGATCGTGTAAAAAAAAAAAAAAAAGAAAAAAAGAAAGAAAAAGAGAAATTTTAAAAGCTAGGAACGTCTGCGAAGTCTTCTATGTAGCTGCTTCCTTTAAATGCATAACCCAGTTTTTACACTGTGGTAGCTTTTTATGCTAATCACTGTGTTGTTGATCAAAATGACACGTACTGTTGCATAAATTAGGGTAAATAAATAAATTAAATAAATCATCAGTTTTCATACTTTTAAACTCATTTTTTAAGTTAGCCACTTTGCAAATTTGCCTGCAAGTCAGGGACGTACCTAGGATTTTTGCTATAGGGGGGTGGTGATGATTAATTGTTCGCATAACTATTTCATTAATTATTATATATCCTACTTTTTCAATTTATTTTAAAATGACTACTTGATCCCCTCCCCTCATGTTTTTTTTTTTTTTTTTTTTTTTTTTTTTAATTGCTACGTTTCTGCGAGTTTTTCAGCCTGTTTTATTATAATGTTGTTCCATTCGGTTATTTGAAAAAATTACCACTACGCAAATGTTCTTTGTACGTAACTGATAAAAACTGATTTCATATCTACTTGCATGGAATTTTATATGACCGACAACAAAAGAAATCAAGGTCGTTTTATGCTCAACTTTTCATTCAGTGGCATTTATTTGTTTTTTTAATTATTTTTTTTTTTAATTCTCATTTAAAAATATAAATTTGAAAAAAATTCGGCATTTATTTTTTTAAATTCTCGAGGAGGTTCCAAATTTTTTCCATTTGAATAAAAATCATTGTCATTTTATTACAATGGGTGACGTAACAATAAAAAATTTAAAGGGGGTGGGGGATCAATTAAATATTTAAAAAAATATTTTAGACAGAAGATTTAAGATGCTGAAAGTTTGTAGAGTTACGGTAATGAAATTATGAGACAACAGAACATTGACGAGGTGGCAGTGCCCCCTCATTTAATAAAAAGTTTTCACGAGGAATACACAATTGTAGAATATTAGTTTATGTAATCGTTTTTTTTTTTTCGTTACAATGCACAATAGTTAAACCCTTTACGCCCCGACGGTACTTTAAAGTATCATTAAAATAATTTGTTATAAAATTTACTTAATAGGGGAGAGGGGAGCACATGTGAACATTTTTTACACTTTTGACTATTTCTCAAAATTGTTAGGCGCTATTGAACCAAAAATTGATTTATATGAATATTTAGAATTTGTTTGTTCTTTTGGTGAAACTTTTGGATGCATTTATCAAGAATTTCTAACTTATATCATCATTCTAAAAATTGTCTAAATTTGTTCACATATGGCCCGGTGGAGGGGTAGTTGTGAACATAGTTGGGGCTGTAGGTGTAAATTGGCGGTCTTCACTCGCCACGTGGCGATTAAAAAATCGGCCACCGATCGCCACTATAGTCGCCACTCGCCAAGTGGCGATTTAAAAAAATCTGTTATTGATCGCCAACTGAAATACAACTTTTTTCATAGAAATATGCATCTCTACTTTGATTACATCTAATTAGCAACCTGGTTAATTCTTTTTCCTACCGGATGCAAGCAGATTTCAACAATTTAGCTATATTTTCAATATTTTGGTTTTTCGCCATGTGCTCGCTGTTCAGTTGGATTCTTTTTTCAAGAAATATAGTTTTATTCTGCAAAATATATTCATCAGCTTTGATTCCACATGCATTTAAAGTAATTTATTCTTTTTTTTTTTCGCCGGATGCAAATACAAGTGGATTTTAACACTTTCGGGTCTGGTGTACTATTGATAGTACATGTCTTTTCATCAAGTATTATTTTGTCTTAACAATTACTTTTGATACTATCTACATATTGTAATGATAGTATATGGCTATGCCTTTCTTATTATGATTTCATTTATGTTTGGACATATAACAATAACAATAAAAGTTTGCTTAGATCTCTTTGTACTGTTGGTGATTCTTTTATTTTATACATACTAGGGGGCTCTGCCCCCTACGAGCTACGCTCGTCAACCCCCGTTCAGACACCGCAGACTCTAACATCACGCTAATTTGATTGGCTTTAAAAAGATTTCGGAAGATTGAATTATAATTTGAATCTGACAATTATAATCTGACGTAATTTTCACCAAACTTTTCTTTTTCTTTTTAATATTCACGTAAAAATACTTTTGTTAGAAATGAAATATTATGATCATCTTAAAATATCAAATAAATGTCTAGCGCAATTTTTAAATTTAAACTGTTTTGCAATATTATTTTTTGTTCATTTTACGTAATAAGTGTAATGTGACGTAAATGTGACGTAAATTCTTCTATTTAAGACTTTTAATGCATGTTAATGAATTTATTATTTTACAATATTCTTTCTCTTTTAAAATTCACGTGTAGTTTTTATGATGTAATTTTCAAACAGTTCCTGCTTTTTATATTTTCTGTTTATAATAGTCACGTGTAATAAAAATTTTTAATTTGAAGTAAACATTATTGTTTCCGCTGTTTATACAGTTGGCAACAGTTTAAATTAATGCAATTTTCTAAATTATGTAAAAAATATCTCGAAATGCTGAAAATTTTGATTTAAAATAGAAATAAAACTTCAAAAATGAGTCAAATTAAAAAACTAAATATAGTCTCCACACTGGTAAATTCTGATGCATAAAATGATCTAAAAATGATTAAATTTCTATGTACAGTTTTTGCTCCTATAAAACTTTTTTAATGGAACGATTTTGTCCAACTTTGGCATTAAAAATCTCTTAAAATAATTCGTCGATTTGAAAACTGCCTGCACCAGCGTGTTTATCAAACATTTCTCTATAATACTATCAATTTTCATATTTTTGTATGCAACAGTTTTTTTAATATTAACGAAGAAAGGCCATGCTTAAGCATTCAAATTGGATGCCGATCTGCCGGGAATATCTACGCAGATTTTCATTGGTCCATTTCCAAATCAAAACTTTATTTTATATATAGAAGGATATTTCACACTTTAAATTTAAAGTATCGATTACTTTTCTGAACGAATCATGTGTGATAAAAGACAAAAAACATTAGAAAGTTGTAATATCTGTTAAACCCTATTGTAATACGATATTTTCCAAACCTCTCCAAAAAACTCTTCCTTAACCTATTGTCATATAAATATGAATTGAATAGTACACAAAATAAGTACATTCATTAGAATGCAGACAATGAGATAATATTTAAACTTTAGTAAATCTATTTGGATAGCTATGGTTAACATTGTTAAAATAAAAGTAATTTAGTTCTCAAAATTAAAAAAAAAAAAAAAAAATCAGACCCGAAAGGGTTAAGGACATTGCAATATCTTCAATATGGTAGATCATTTAGATTATTTTTCTTCAAGAGATACTGTTTAATCCTGGGAAATACACTCACCAGATTAGATTTCAACTATATGTATTGTGTGTAGTATGCTAATAACACATTTACTTATTAAATAAAATTGAAGTATTAACATTTTATTGTGTTTTATTTGATTGTTTTTTTTTATTTTATACAGCTGTTGGAATTTTGATTTAGTTATTTTTTTTTATATAAAGAAAATAACAGTAATTTGATTGATAATTGTGTTTATGAACATATACCAAATAATTCAAAAATATATTCTAAAAAAATTAATACAATAGATTTTGAGGTTTTAAAGTAATTTTATTGAATTTTGACTGCTTCCCTATTCATATCACGAATAGTTGGCTGGTATAAAACTCTGATTTATAGAAAAATATGTATATACACAACGATTATAGTTTATCTAGATGTCAAGAAAGTTTGAAACATTATAGTGGCCACTAACTTTAAAAAGTGGCCACTAATTAAACCGAGTCTACCGGCCACTGGCTACTAACTCAATTTCCCAGTTTTCACCTATAGCTGAGGCACATGTAAACACATGCATAAATAAGACAAAAATAATTTTTTGTGAATAAAAACTGTGATAAAAAACTAATTAGATGCCCTCTTTCTAGTTGTGTGAATAAATCAATAAATGTTTCAACATAGATACAAGAAATTATTCGTAAAATTGTACACTAATATGCCTACTCCTTTTGAGTCTCTTTAATTGTTATCTAACTTCCAGTAAATTAAAACTGTGAAGCAATCCTAAAACACTGAATATATAGCTCAATGTTTGACAAGGGTAATTAAATTTTAAGCTAAAGAAAAAAAAATGCATTCACAGACTTAAAAAATACACTTGTGAACTCTTCACATCTGCCCCCTTATGTTCTGTTCACAAGTGCCCCATCTACCATCTTCAGACTACCTTATAAAAAAAAAGATATTTTTAATTGAAATAAGGAAACAAAACTTTTTGTAGACTTACCTAATTAATGCCACTATAGAATGCAATGCTCATATTCTTCTTTAAAAAATGTCTTTAATGAATTTTTACTTCAATAACTTAGAAGACTTTTTTACTTCACACCTTCTAAAACAAACAAATTACAACTACCAGAAATCAAAATAGCCTATTGTTCTGAAAATTCAGCCAAAAGATGGTACTAGTACTACCATAAATTGGTAATTTTTTGAATTTTTTTTTATTTCAAATTAACTGAGTGAAATATGTACTGTTCACATGTGCCCCCCTCTCCCCTACATCTATTAATTGTAATAAATTTTAGAATGAGTTATAGATACTTTACTTTATCTTAATTCTAAAAGCATTATTGGTTGAACAAAACAAAAATATTTTTAAAAGGATGATTTCTTTTTAATTTGCATCTCTTTAGCTTGCTTGACATTGAAAGATTGTGGCTGAAAACTTTCAGTTCAAAATTTTTCCTATATTTCTATTGTAAGAGCATTATATTCATACATTTCCTAATTCTATAAAATACTAAAACAAATATTTTAAATAAAGAATTTGAGTGAAATTACGAATATTGCACAAAATCCCTATAAATAGAAATTTAATTAAATAATTTTAATTGGCAAAATCCTTCTAAAATTTATCAAATGTTGGGGTGATTCTGTTCCGAATTTTCAGAAAATTTAAGGCATTCATTTCCGAAAATTTAAAAAAATCGGTCATCAATCCGAAAATTCGGATATAAAAAACATCGTGAATTTCGACAAATGGTCGCCGAAAAAAATTAATTTTGTCAATCGTTTTGCAAAAAAAATCGCCAATTTCGTCAAAGGATCGCGGAAAAAATGCAAATTTTGCCAAAGAATCGTGGGAAAAACGCAAATTTCGTCAAAGAATCGCGAAAAACACAAATTTCGTCAAAGAATCGCGATAACCCCCGCAAATTTCGTCAAAAGATCGCGAAAACCCCCACAAATTTCGTCAGAAGATCGCGAAAAAGCCCGCAAATTTCGTCAAAAGATCGCGAAAAAACCCCGCAAATTTCATCAAAAAATCGCAAAAACCCGCAAATTTCGTGCAAAAAAAAAAAAAAAAAAAAACGAAAAAACCCGCAAATTTCGACAAAAGATCGCGGAAAAACTCAAATTTCGCCAATGGATCGCAAAAAAAGATCGCGAAAAAACGCATAGTTAGTGCTGGGAGTGGATTTCTGCACCCCCCCCCCCTTTTTTTTCCACCTTTGCTCTAACTTTTCAGAAAATTTGCTGTGAATTTCAGAATTTTTTTTTTTTTTTTTTTGACACAGAATCACCCCTGATTAAATGATTATGTAAATCTTCTTATGTAGTTTCAAATATTCACAAAAAATGCTTTAGAAGACAAAATTTTCATAAATTCATAATTTGGGGCATAAAGGGTTAAATGGCTCTTGAAATTAAGTTAACATAGGTGGAGGTCAAAGTTGAATAAATTTTCCCAACAGAGTGAAAATTATCTAGGCCAGAATTCGAATCTGGGACCGTGGCAATACGCGCCAATGCTCTCCACTGAGTTACCCAGATGATATCCGGTCTGACACAATTCGTTCGCATGTTGGTATCACAAGATCTGCGAACCTGCAGCATTGCCGATAAACTCACGTTGTTACATATGGAAACTTCATTACTCCGTGGATAATAATTATCTATATGCAAATCAACCCATATAACTGAGATCAAACAGGTTGAGGTCAAAGTTGACTAAATTTTTCGAATAGAGCGATCAGTAACTTGGCCAGGATTCAAAGCTGGGACCTTTGTTATATATCTCCTGAAGCTACTTTACATCATACTTGCAGTAATAGTTATATAAAAGCAATAAAATTTCGGAGTGAGAGTTTCAGATGTTCAACAAGAAAGAAAAATCACGCGTCAAGGATGAAACACTTTTGAACACTCCCATAATACTTTAACAAAACTTCATTGTTTAATAAGGTGAAAGATAATGTCTTAGAAAACAATTTGGAAAACGCATAACAGATTTGAAAACTGAACTTCAGCAATTACCATCATCTCTAGTCCGAAAATGCCCGAATTCTTTTGTGCAGCCTTGTTTATGATTTGTACATTTGTATATACGCTACATAGTACGAAAAAATTTATTTCAGTTAGGAAACACATCACACAGTTGAAAATTCTCTCTCAGCAATTTCCGTCAATAAGCGGAAAATGTATGCCAATTCTTTTGTGCAGCTATGTATATGATCTATAGAATTTATACACACCAAGTAATATTAGAAAAAAAAAATAATACAATTTAAAGATGCATACCTCATTTGAAAACACACTACCAGCAATTATTGCTTATAGACAGTACTGTAACCGAATTCTTTTGTGTGCCCCTGTAAATGAACGACAAATACTATGCACACCTTCTTCTATTGTAAGCATCTTGTAGTGTTTCTCTGTAATGTATATAAATTTCAATCTGTTTGAAATAGTGTAACATCATTAAAGTACGCTGTAAACGAACCCCCCCCCCCCATACCATACTGTTACGGAATTATTTTGAGTGCCCCTGTAATCAAACTATAAATGCTACCCACTTCATTTTCAATATCAAACATGCCATGGTAAACCTTAATAAAATATATCAATTACATGGCTATCCTAGTGTATTTATGCGAGTTAAAACACGACCAGACAAACCGAATTCATAATCACTTTTCAATTGTTTTGGGAAATGCTATAAAATGAGTTCGAAATAAAAAATGCAACTTGCAGAGTTGAATTTTAGTTTTCTAATCCTGAAAATTTACACTTTACAAATATAATAAATAAATCTATGTTTTTCCTTTGTCTCGAGTTTTTTTTTTTGTTTTTTTTTTGTTTTTTTTTCAGAAATGAATTATGATGAAACGTTGAAGACAATTATGTAATGTCTTTCGTACAACGCATATGACTTAAAAACAAACCTCTTCATTTTGAATGGGATGGGCTCAAGATCCATGTGCCCCACGCTTTTTTACGCCTCTTTTACCATCTCTTTATAGTCATTCATATTCCAGAAAAAAAAAGCAAATATTTATTCATTTTCGAAAATAAATGTAACGATTTTTTTCTGTCTGTTTTCTTATAACGTCGTTCTATTTGGTTTTATGAAAAAGATATTGCTACGTAAGTTCTCTATGTATATAAATGATAAAACGGATTCTATGTCTACTTACATTGAGTTTTATATTATACGACCGATAACGAAAGAAATCAAGGTCTTTTTATGTTCAATTATTCATACAGTGACGCAACCGGTATTTCTTTTCGAAGAGAGTCCCAAGCTTTGTACCTGGGCGAAAATCACTTTATTTTATTGTGATAAAGGATATTGCCCTATATTGGACGGCGGGTCTTGTAAAAATAATCCAGCTTTATTAACTGTCTTTAAACCTTGAAAGTAAAAATAACAAAAGTAACTCAAATGCAAATTTTCACAATACTTTTAGATTAGAACTAAGTTTAATAGATAGGCAAACAAATATGGATTGTCAATTTCAATTTAAACTATTATTTTAACACAATCAAACTGATTGGTAAAGTTATACGATTTTAATATTTCCAACTGAGCGAAAAAATGCCCAGGCTGGAGAATCGAACTCAGATCATTGGCGGCCAATGCTTTACCGTTTAAGCTAACTGAGCCGACAACCAACCAGCATATTTCGCTCAGCTGAGCGAATCCTTAAGGTCTTGGTCCCTAAGGTCCTAGCTTATCCTTAAGGTTATCTGAGCGAAATATGCTGGCTTGTTGTGGGCCCAGTTAGCTTAAACGGTAAAGCATTGGCCTTGTAAGCCAAGGTTCTGGGTTCGATTCCCAGCCTGGGCATTTTCCCCCTCAGTTGGAAATATTCAAATCGTAATTTTAATTTAATAAAAAAAAAAAAAAATCTATTCGTGAAAATTTAAACTCGTACAAAATTCCTAAGTTACTTACTGATGTAAGTAAGATTAAGTAAAGATGGAGATAATATAGTAAACCTGGAATATTCTAAATGAATGTTAATAAATGTTTAAAAATGGAAAAAAAAGTATGTTACTTAAGAGAAGGTTCCACTTCTTTGCGGCCTAAATATAGATTTTTTTAAAAAACATTTTTAGTCTGTAGAGTAGATTATGTGCTTAAAACAACTTTGGATTATTCAATTTATTTGCAAAGTAATAATATTTGGAACAGAGCCGAAAATGAAAAGCAAGTAGTTTGACAGTATTGCTTCGTTTTTCTTAAAACTATGTTTTTCGACGCGACTTTTAACCGATCAATCGATTAACAAAACATTAGTTGGGTCTGAAAAAATAAACTTTTTCGGCGGCCAATGAACATATGTAATGTTAAAAAAGGAACTGTTAAATATTTTTTACAAGACTTTAAAATTGAAAGACCCCCCGCAAAATCCGTAGGTCGATTTTCAAACATGTACCTTTAAGTAACATTTTGTTTTCTGTTGCTCAATTTCAATACAAACCTTACTCATGGTCTCTCAAATTTATTTTTCTTTCATAACCCGTATCGTTTTGTGAATTCCATGATTCGTGTACCGCGCAAAGTGCTAAATGCTACCCACGGGCATCTATATAATAAAAGCCGAAGTCATGTGACTGTCATCAATAATTCCGGGCTAACCGCTTCCCTTTTTAAATGCCAAACGGCCATTCCGGTACTTTTATGTTAGTTGGGATCAGGTGATACATCTATATAATCTACCCTATCTATATTATAAAGGACAAACATATCTGTGCGTAACGCATACGTCATTTTGCGAATGGCAATACTTTGAAATTTGAAATAAAATTTTGGTTTCGCAATTTTCTCTACTGCAAATTTTTAAACTTCTAATCATTGCACATTTTAAATTTTTACACCGTCGTATAAGGAAAAAAATGTTCTTTTAAATGCAATTTGTTTGAAAGCTGTATCTCAATTTATTTTTGAGATATTAATTTTTTTGTAGTTTTTAATACCATTTTTCTTATCGTGGCAACAAAAGTACCCCATTTATATTGAAAGTAAAGAGAAAATAGTCATTGTTTATTATTTTTATTGATTATATCCTTATTGATGCCATTTTCACATTACAAATAAAAGTAACTTTTTTATAATTTTTGAACAGAAAATGACGTCAGACATTAAAAAAAACACGCATTCTTCTTCATAAACCAGTTGCATTTCAATATTTTTACATTAAGCTGATACCGGGTTTGAGACGCTAGCAAAATGATTCAGTGAGTAAAAATGATGTCATATTTAAAACAAAACGATCATTCTTTTGATAAAACTAAATATTTGACCAATACTAAATGGCCAATACTATGGTAACCAAAGGCAAATTTTTGATTTATATCTTTCGAGGGTTCTAATATAATTACTTATATTGAATACCTATTCTAATACTGTTTAATTTTTCAATAATTTAAGCAGTTGAAGTTTGTGGAAATAATATTTTAATAATTTTAGGTTAAAAAGTCCTTCCGGCCAGTGCCGGGAGGAAGAGGTAGCTTTCATAATCCTTATTTTAAAAAAGCCAACTTATGTCATGCAAACACACGAAGCTCAATTTAGTGGAAACCGAATATAGGAGATTCAATACTAATTTTTATCAATATAATGATTGAGAATTTCGCGAAATTAGTCAGCTTTATCCAAGCTGCTTTTCTTTAAAGTAACTTATATTTGGCTGCCAAATTCGGCAATTTCTTAAAGTGCCTGTCATTTTAAGACAACATGGTGGATGAGGATAAGCAGTGAACTTGGTCGAGACCTTAGTAATTGCTGTGCACATGCTCACTCACATCGGAATCGGTTAATATATAGGAGTGCTGTCGCATGCAAAAAATCAATTTTTCAAAATGTCACCCACGATAGAAATTGAAACTGCTATATCTGAGCCATTTTTTAAGGTAAAGACAAACAAAAAATGCTCCTGAATCCTTATATCAAGATCAAATACTTAAGAAAGAAACCTTTTTCAATTTCTAATTTTTTTGCACCTCACTTTAAATATATATATATTTTTTAATTTAATGGCCGCCATTTTGAAACAAGATGGCTGATGAATCTGGCCAGCGAACAACCATTTTTTAAGATATCAACAAAAGAACACATTTTCAGAAACAAAAACTGCTCCGGAATCTTTGTATCAAGGCCAAACACATAAAAAAAATCTTTTTCATTTTCCAATTTTTTAATACCTCATTTTGAATTTTAAATTTAATTTTTTTTAAATGGCACCCCTTTTGAAACGAGATGGCGAATGAAGCTGGCCAACGAACTCGGTCGAGACATTGGTATGTACTATGTACAGACCAAGTTACATCCAAATAGGTTCATAAATACGCCTGTTATCGCGTGACAAAAATCAGATCGTTTTAAAACGTCAGCCAAAAGAGAAATTCAAAATGCTATTACTCAGCCATTTTTTTTTTAGATATAGACGAAAGAAAAACTGTTCCGGAATCTTTGTATTAAGGTCAAACACATACAAAAAAAATCTTTTTCATTTTCCAATTTTTTGGTATCTCATTTAAATTTTTTTATTTTTTTATTTTTTTAAATGGCCGCCATTTTGAAACAAGATGGCGGATGAAGCTGGCCAACGAACTCGGTCGAGATATTTGTATGTACTATGTACACACCAAGGTACATCCAAGTCGGTTCATAAATACGCCTGTTATTACGTGAGAAAAATCAGGACGTTTCAAAATGTCAGCCACGCTAGAAATTCAAAATACTATAACTCAGCCATTTCTTAAGATATAGACGAAACAAAAACTGCTCCCGAATCTTTTTATCAAGGTCAAACACATAAGAAGAAAATATTTTTTCAATTTTCAATTTTTGGTACCACATTTCAAATTTAAATTTTTCTTAAAAATTTAAATGGCCGCCATTTTTAAACAAGATGGCGGGTGAAGCTGGCCAACGAACCCGGTCGAGACATTGGTATGTACTATGTATAAACGAAGTTACATCCAAATCGGTTCATAAATACGCCTTTTATCGCGTGACAAAATTCAGGACGTTTCAAAATGTCAGCCACGCTAGAAATTCAAAATGCTATAACTCAGCCATTTTTTAAGATATAGACGAAACAAAAACTGCTCCGAAATCTTTGTATAAAGGTCAAATACATAAGAAAAAAATATTTTTCCATTTTCAATTTTTTGGTACCACATTTCAAATTTTAAATTTTTTTTAAAAAATTAAAGGGCCGCCATTTTGAAACAAAATGGCGGATGAAGCTGGCCAACGAACTCGGTCGAGAGATTGGCATGTACTATGTACACACCAAATTACATCCAAATCGGTTCATAAATACGCCTTTTATCGCGTGACAAAATTCAGGACGTTTCAAAATGTCAGCCACCCTAGAAATTCAAAATGCTATAACTCAGCCATTTTTTAAGATATAGACGAAACAAAAACTGCTCCGGAATCTTTGTATAAAGGTCAAATACATAAGAAAAAAATATTTTTCCATTTTTAATTTTTTGGTACCACATTTCAAGTTTTATTTATTTTTTTAAATTTTAAATGGCCGCCATTTTGAAACAAAACGGCGGATGAAGCTGGCCAACGAACTCGGTCGAGACATTGGTATGTACTATGTACATACCGAATTACATCGAAATCGGTTCATAATTACGGGAGTTACAGTGTGACATAGGTCAGATATATATATATATATATATATATATATATAGATATAGATATATATATCAATTTTGAACGGAGGGTGGTTTCGGGGTCTGGGGGTCATGATCGATGAAAATATACCAAAATTTTTTGAAATCGCTTTCCTCCGAACGTCTGCAATAGGTAGCTTTTTTGTAAAGAAAGCTACCTAAAATATTATTTGTTTTAAGAGTTAGACATCCAATGTCAGATGAATTTTTTATTGTAGTTATTGTTTTAGGTTTATTATATATATTCGATCTGACAGTTCCTTTCTAACATTGTAGTTCGTCGAATTTCGACGGGTTCCAACTCGTATATATAAAATCCTAATGAAACGCATTTTATGAAACGGAAGTAATGTAAATGTGACATTTACGATCAACCATTATTGGCATTTAATGTTATAGTTTGGTGATAGATTTTTAGCCGACGGGATAACTAAGTATTACCAAAAATTATGTCAATTTGTATAATTTGGCGATTTATATAATTTAGCGAAATTGGTCGACGGAATAACTAAGTAGTATCATAAAATGTTTATATGCAAATAAATGCATATAAACAAAAATAAAATTCACCAGATTTGTTTTCATAGCTATTTATATATTTTGTCAACGTATTTCACTTTCTGAAGTCCGAATTGCGCCAAGATTATATTTAAAAAAAACTGCCAAATCCCTTGTAGTAGAAAAGTACCTAAATAAATAATTAACCGCAATAATAATAACACAAACTAAAATATTTCATTTCAACATCAAAGTATAGTTTCTAATTTACATTAAAATAAATATATATTCTAAGATGACTTCAAATGAAATTTGGTTGATATCTTACTATCTCATTTTATAAGGTAAACAAACACAAGTGATTAATTCATCATGAACAGTTGAAAATATTAAACCATGACCTTAGTTATGTTACTTTATTGTCATATTTATGAACTCAGAAATCAAATTTATAAAAACAAAAGTATATATATTCATTATTTAATTATTAGATAGTGAAAAAAAATTATAAATACATCATTTGCAAAATTTAAATTAATTTGTTAATACTAAAAAATAACATTGAAGTAACAGCATGTTTAAGTGAAATAAATTTAATTTGAATAATTTATGAACAAATCTCAGTTTAAACACTTGAATTTTCACTCATTTTTACAGCATTTTTACAGCTACTGAAATTAAGTAGTATTTGTCAAAAAAGACGAAATAGTAGTTAAAAAAAAAAATGTATGAAATGTATTCAAGATCTGAAAGAATTCTGGATTTCTCTATCGGAATCTTTGGATTTGGGGAAGGAATTTTGGGCAAGTAAATTAGTTTAAGAATGAAAGTAACATGATGCAATGCTTAGCGTACATTTAAGGGAGACCAAACTGGTCGTCAGAGACGGCTAGTTTATATATATTTTTAGACACAAAATTTTTGAAAATAGATAAAAATATACTTATGTAGAGCGAAAAAATTCGATTTTCGTCCTTTATTGACGCAAAGTTCTGGAATCAAACTCGGAACAAGTCTAAGGCTTCGATAAAATCTGCCAATAAGTCAGGTATAAAAAAACAATCTTTTTACGTTATTTTTCTTGCCCTGCTATTAACCGTACTGTACCTAGAAACCTCATTTATGACTTTACATTTATCAAGTGCAAAATATTTTTTATTTATTCATTTATTTATTTATTTATTTTAAGTGTTATTCTATCGGATGTTTCAATACTACCAACGCTTAGTCGAATTGTAATTGCATTTTTACAGGTGGAAGGTATACTTTCGAAAAAAAGAAAATCCTATTTTGGTTTTTCATAAGTCTCCGTTGATTCTAAAATTAGCATTTGGTTAAGATGTTTCTGTTCCATTCATTACAGATGACCGTGAAAAATAACAGTTATCGAACAACATCTTTCCTGGTTGGCCGATATGGTTCATTTATTGCATTGTCTGGGACAGCTGAAAGGTAAATCGGATATGTAGAGGAAGATAGTTTTCGTTCTAGTTCTGGCGTTCAGGAGCAATCATTCTATTGTGACCGAACTCTGTTACAGGTAAAAGAAAAATATAAATGTGGCTGGAATAGTTCTGTTTACGCCATTGAACTGCATAATAGAACGGAACGCTAACTCAGCGGTCCACTTTCTGCTGCGACCGGATCACCTTTTAAATAAAATGCGCGCAAGTAATGAAACCCTTAGATTTTTATTAATATTAATGGGAATTTTTCAAAATTTTCCTCATACTTTTTATCATTTTTGTTTTATTTCTACGCTTTTTTCACATTTCTATGAGAAATACTTAAAATATTGTTCATGATGAAATTAAATATTTGTTATGAAATTATATAAAATCTGCAGTTTCTTAACCCTTTCGAGGGCGGTGTCTTTAAAAAAGGACACCTAATTTTAATTCCTAAACTGACAAACGGCACCAAGAAAATTTAATTAAAAATTTCCAATGTGCTGTACGTGAAAAAAAGCAAGTTCGTATTTTCTAATGAATTCGTTTATAAATTCCGGTCTGTTATTACATCAGTTTATAAACAGAATTACTCCGCGCCGGTAAGGGTTAAATAAAGAATATAAATCAGTGAAAACTGTAGACGATTTTAACTTAATCATTTTATACAAGCTGATTTTCAAATGTGTAATTGATCTTACTTATCAATCCCGAAAACAGCCGTCAGTTGTTACGACAGTGATGGATGAGGTCACGGTAACCGAAAAATGCCCCATTTAAACGAAAAAGCATGACAACCCGATTACAGAAGACAGCCGCCGTTATAAGGATAATATTCAATCTTCCGTAACTTGGTCATATTTTTTAAACAGAGCACATTACTATGTTTATGGTGGCTACTAAATCTGGAGAGGGTTGGCGGGCGTAGCTCGCAGGAAGCTGAGCCCCCTAGTTATAATATAAATTCAAAATGTTGTCCTGTATTAAAGAACATACGCTAAAATTTCCAAAATTTCGGTTACCGCAAAAAAAATTCGGTTTATGCAAAAAAAAATCTAACATTCTGCATGTTTCGAATTTATTGGCTCATGAAATTATAAATTATTATTAGTAAATAATAATTAATAATTCCACGAGCCAACGAAATCGAAACATACAAATTGTTCGATTTTCTTTCTTTCTTTCTTGTTCTTTTCTTTTTTCTTTTTCTTTCTTTTTTTTTTTTTTTTTTTGCTTGCTTTGTGTGACGTTTCTTGATGTCGCAACAAAGCGTGTCACGGTTTTCTCCAATCTAGGGGGGCGTTGGTCATGATATCGCCAGCTATGGAGAGTGACGTCACGTGCATAAGGTCCACTCAAGAATTTATACAGACACATTACAGTTAGAAGAACAGGTAAAGGAAAAAATAAATAAAAATGTGTCTATTGAAAAGTGCAGCATTGAAATTTAATCTCTTATAAAAACACAGAGTTTTACCAGTTTCAAATAATTATTTTTAAAAGCATTATTTAAATAATAAAACTTGCATACACATACACATTTTGTCTTCTAAAATGAAACTAGATGTTTATTGTGTATTTTTGGTTGAAACTCACAGACATTGGATTCTAATTTGAGAAAGGCGAACGCTTCCGCCAAGAAAAAATAGCGTTCAAAACTTTAATAATTGCATACATAAGGCTAATGTCAGACGAACTTCTTTTTGTACACGTCTTTCCTTACGTATTATCCCTACACAATGCCGCTAGAATTGTGAGGGATAATACGTAAGGAAAAAAGCGTGCAAAAAGACCTTCGTCTGACATTAGCCTAAATGATATCTTTTATTTCACCCAAAAGCTTTTGAATGTAGTTAGTGCACAATCTAAAAAGTATATTAAATGTACAAAAATCTATTGGAATTTTCAATTAAAAACTATTTTCACCTATGGCCTGTTGTCTTGTACACCTGGCAGTATGTTCTGTAACCCGTATTGAATTCCCTAGTAATATTAAAATTAACTTCAGATAATTTCGACTCGCACACATGCCTGTAAAACTTCTTTCTCTGCACTAATACCATTTATGCAGATAAGTAAATTTTACAATTCCGTAACATTGCATATCGATAAAACTGAACTTACTTCTTATTGTTGGCTAAATATAATACACATATCAAAAGCTTTTATTAATGACTTTAGGGCTTTATTATACTTGGACTGTCTCTCATTTAGTGCAATGATATTACAATGTACTTCAGAAAATTTCTGTTCATAAATCTATATACAATTTAAAATACAAACCTGCTTTTTTAGTTATCTGGCCTGAATTTTCTATTGAACCGATTTTGATAATTATTTTTTTTAATGAAAGCAGTTTATTTATAGATGTGCCCGCCTTCGCTATTTTTAAAAATAACCTGTATTTTAATTTTAAAACTCCTTTATGAAATTTCTTCACATTGGTGGCAATCGTGTTACTTCCATTGTTGAAGAGAGAATGGAAACAATGTGAATTCCATATCATTACGGTTGCCATTTTCGCATTGCAATTAAGAATAACCATTTTAACCCTTAAATGCCTGATTTTTCAAAAATTATTTTAATAATGTTTTTCGGCTTTCATTTTTTAAATAAATCATGGGAAAAATACTTTAAAAAATCATATTTTGTTTTATGTATGGTTTACGGCTAAAAAACAGTTTGTTGCTAATCAGCAATACTGGTTTTTAATTGAAAAAATAATTTTCCTTGATAAAATTCTATAATATTAAACACACAAGAATTTTAGGAACTATAATAAGAAATAAACTTTACTAGCTCACTGCAGAACAAAATGGGGTATTTCGCAAGCTTCCAAACAAAACAAAAAGAACAAGTAGCTACAATTGAAAAAATAAATCTATCTTTATTCTTAAACAGCCCAAGTGTTGCCATCTACATGTTGAAAATCGATTTAATAATATTTACAGAATGTATTTTATTGGCAACATTAGGCATTATAGCTTCAATATTATTCTAATAGTATTTTAGAGCCTAAATTGGGTATGTTGCCGAAAAGCCAACACCCGGCATTTAAGGGTTAAAAATATTGAACCGAAAAGGACGTCACGATAAAAGAAAAAATGCATTTTTACTCATAAAGCTGTTACATTTCAATATGTTTTTCATTCCGCTGATACTGGGTTTGAGACGTTAATCACAGAGGGCTTCAGTGAGTGGAAATGGCGTCATAGTAAAAATGAAATGAGTATTTATTTTGATAAAACTAAATATTTTATTACTAATGCATCTAAAGAGGCATAAATTTCTGGTTTCTGCCTGCACTCAGATTAGAACCTCAAGTCAAAAGTACGAATGTTCAGATGCAAAATTGTAACTGGCAAACGTGACATCAAGTTTGAGACTATATTTATTAATAATCTATGACACGTTAAAATATTTTTTAAGTAGTGAATATGAAAAGTATGCATGCAAATTTTGCGACGGTGAAAATGGCGTTATTTTTAGATTTTGTTGAAAAAAAAAAAGTGTGATTGTGTCACAGTGACGCAATTTTCGTTGATTTTTCATTACGTGGTTACATATCATGGCTACCAAAGATCAAAGCCTTAATTAATCTATATATATATTTCTCTTACGTAGCGTGAAAATAAGGCTGAATTTGTAACTGCTGTTTGGCATCAATCGTTAAAATTAATTTGCCTTATTACATTCCACCAATCTAAAGCATAATTTCACTACTGAAACTTGCGTCCTATTTAAAAGAAAAATTTCAAGGATTTTGATAAAATGTAAACATATTAAAATGATTGTGTTTAATTATGCAATAATCGCGGAAGAGCAGAATGCAGATAATTTATTGAGAAATGATATTAAATAATCTGTGTAAATAAAATAACTATAAATAATCTATTTTAGTAAGTATCATGTAAAGCAAAATGTTTCCGTTGAAGAAAATGACGTCATTCGGAAAACAAAAGATGCATTTTCATTCATGAATATAAAATAGTTTAACTGTGTCAGTAATAATGTCATATTCACTGATCGGATTCTTATTCCTGCACCTAAATAGCCTGAACTCTTGCTATTTATTTGAAGATCCTTGATATGCACCAAATAAAGTACTTCTGAAAATTACATAATTTTCACTTAATTATAATAAATATGTAATAAAACTTCGGAATTTTAGAACATCTAATCTATGAGGGAAATGGTTCTGATGATGAAAATGATGTCATATTTGATAGAAAGGATGCATTCTCATACAGAGTCTAAAAGTGTGAAGCGGTAGAAATTTTCAAACAAACAGCTGATTTCTGGATAGGTTTTCCACTGTGTGAAAGTGTAGTAACAGCCAGAAAATACATAACAACGGCTTATTAGGAATTCCCAATTACGTCATGACCTTTCGAGTTTGTATATAAAGCTGAAATATTTTAGTAAAATTTTGTCAATATGACCATATTCAAAAGTTTTTCGAAAGTAATTTAACTGTGCAATATTATAGACGCATGGGTTTTAAATTAATTGTATTTCCAAGGTAATTTTTTTAGTTGATTATTTTACATTTCAAAAATTTATAATTTGCAAAATATTAAAATGGTTTATGTCCATTGGTAGCACCAACTAAACGCATTTTTAATTGTATTTTCGATTACCGATTTTTATATTTAAAAAAAAATTAACTTTCATGCGTTAAAAATGATTTATAATAGTAATCAATTTGGCTAGAGTTGCTGTAAAAAGTTCAGAGCGAGCGAAGCGTGCTAGGACTGTGTATTGGCCGCGATGTGAATTGCGTCGCAATTCACGGGGGCTGGCGAGCGTTAGCCAGCAGGGGGTGAAGCCTCCTAGTAATTTCATAATTTCTTATCTAAATTGCATGCTACTGATTGCGTATAGGAATAAAATTTAATTTTTCATTAATTTGAAAAGTGGAAATTAAACTATGGTTAAAAATATTTGTTTTAAGAGTTAGACCAGCCAATATAAGATTGATTATTAATTGTAATTATTTTTATGAATTTTTTTATAGATTCAATCAATTAGTTCTTTTAAACATTTTCATTCTTTTTCGATTCGTATTTCTTTAAAACTTATTTCACAACAATGGCTAATGCCATCGAGGCAGTTAAGTAATTTCCGAAACTCAGTAACAGTGTTACAACGATAAAATTGAATGACCTCCTCTGTCTTTTGTGTTGGTTAAATGTAGTTCAAGCGTCGAATGTGTTTATTCTTCAAGGTTTTTGTGTGCTTGTCTGTATATCTCGGATATTATAATTAACTTCAGAAAATTTCGGTTTATAAATTTACCCGTAAAACTTCTTTCACAATATTAATGAATGACGTCGATGCTTGGAAGTGATTTATAAAATTCCATAACAGTGTGTAAAGGTAAAACTGAATGACCTCTTTACTGGTTAAAAGGAGTACATGTGTCCAATGCGTTTATTAATATTCACTTTATTGTGCTTGCTTGTCTATCTCAAATATTGTAATGATATTCAAATCAACTTTAGATTATTTTAGTTTGTAGACACACCTGTAAAACGCCTTTCACAGCAGTAAGATATTCTATGCAGAAAAGTATTTTGTAAATTCTGAAAGAGTATTCCGTATAGATCAAGTGGAATGAGTTCTTCTTTGATGGTTAAATATATAACAGGTCTGTAACCAGGGTTCGTTGATATACAGGGTGCAATATGTAATCTATCGCCGACCTTTAATTTCTCAACCATTGGTCGTAGACATATAATTCCAATTACAAAAAGTTTCAAATGAGGTAAATATCCATGCTGTGGCATTATTTAAAGTAAAAAATCAATTTTATAAAAGTTACGAAATCTAACTTTTTATACGGTCCCCCAGTCCCTATAGTTATATTTAGTAACAGTTTACACATATCACAACATATATAACACTAAAAGTTAGACATCTGTACTACAAAAATTGACAGAGTTATTAAATTTCAAAGTTTGAGATTTTTACACATGGTTTTGTCTTTCATTGAGGGATCAGTTAAAAGATGAATTAAAGTAATTCGAGATCAAAATCAGGGTGCGATTCCTCAGCCATTTATTTAGTCCTTAGTGAGTATGTTTTATTTTCCGGTTGACGATTATACCCAATTTCACGTTTGAATATTGTTCTACCCATAAAAAGCTAAAATTTTTGGATGAAGTAATTCTCTTTGATGATTCCCCGATTTGGCGATACCGGCTAAAGGTGGTTTCGCCGTAAAAAGGATATTGCACTCTGACTTTGATCTCGAATTACTTTAATTCATCTTTTAACTGATCCCTCAATGAATGACAAAATCGTGTGCAAAAATCTCAAACTTTGAAATTTAATAACTGTGTCAATTTTTGCAGTACAGATGTCAAACTTTGTGTGTTATATCTGTTATGATATATGTAAACTTTTACTAAATATAACTATAGAGGCTGGGGGACCGTATAAAAACTTAAATTTCGTAATTTTACTAAAATTTATTTTTTACTTTAAATAATGCCACAACATGAATATTTAGCTCATTTGAAACGTTTTTGTAATTGGAACTATATGTCTATGGCCAACGGTTGATAAATTAAAATTCGGCAATAGATAACATATTGCAGCCTGTATATTAATGGATATATATCTGATATTTATTTTCAAAATATCAAGATTTTTGATATTTTCATATACTTTATATTTATTTTCAAAATATCAAGATGTTTTATAATTTGTATACTATTTGATATTTATTTTTAAAATATCACTGTGCAAGATAATTTTGAAATTTTCAGTCAAAACAAATGTAAATAAAATTTTCAACTGTTATTGACTGTGTCATTGTGTAGAAAAAAAAAACAAAAAAAAAACTTGTTTCTGGCAGTGGCTTTTTTAGCCAAAGAAGAAAACAAATGTCTTTTCCAAGCTTTATGTTTGAAGCTTTTATTTTTAAATGTAGAACTGATAATTATGTGAGACAATTAATTCAGAACAGCCATTGAAAGGAACTATAATTTAGCTAATCAGTTATATACAGCTTCATTAGAAAAGATTCTTTTCTGATTTTGGTTTAGTTATGTCCTAAACTGTACAACATGTCACATGTCAGGGAATAAAAAATAAGACAAGCTTACATTTATGTTAAAATTCTTCAATTAAAAAAACTATTTTGCATTTAAATTTTTGTTTTATAAATTTCTGATTTCTTGATACTTGATAATGAATGCTGTTGTTTTTATAAGTGTATAAAGCAGATTGTGTCTGTTTTCAATTAGTTGATCTTCAATTTTGTTGTAAGTTAAAAACAGAAAAAAGAAAGAGAAATGCATTTTTAGAATAGCGTCTGATTAAGTTTTCATGTTAAGTGTAATATGTTGTGGTTTCTAATTTATATTATGCTTGAAATTATTTATTGTCAGCAGTGAGTTGACTATTTTGAAAATATCGGATATATATCGAAAATATCGGATACACATCAAAATATCGGATATTTTTGAAAATATCATGATATTTACGAACCCTGTCTGGAACCAAAAAACTGCATAAGATTTATTGACTGTTTCTTATATGTTTTTACTCATTGATACCGAAAAAATATAAAAAAAATTCTATCACGTCAGGTTTTTTTTTTTTTTTTTCGAAACTCGTGTTTTTAGTTTAATTAAACGTAAATTTTCTCTTTTTAATCTGAAATCTGGTACCCTATTCTTGAGTAAAAAAAAACATATCCAATAATGATTCCATATATTAATTTCATATTTCTAAGAGTGACACTCAAGACACAAGAGAAATACAAATAGAAAATGCGAGGAATTTGAGGAACGAACAAAAACAGTTACACACAGACATAAGCTTCTACCACGATTCACACATCAACTGAAATGTAAAGCATAAGTAAGGGGAAAAATATAATTTGGAACTTATAGTATAATTTTTAACATAGTTACTTGTAATAAAATATTGATTTTTTGTCATAGCAGTTGTGCTTTCTAATGTAAACTCCCCATGTTTTGCAACAATACTGTACGTGTTGGAGGAAAATGGAGGTCATTTCTGGATTCAGCACCCTAAAAGACATATAATTAACCAAAAATATCCGATGCAGCTGAAAAAAAAAAGTTTTTTTTGCAGACCTGTGTAATTTATTCTTTTATTAATTTTCATATATATATTTTTTTTTGTCCCTGGCTATTTCAGATAGTATGATGGTATTAAAATGAACTTCAGGTAATTTGGAGGTTCATAAATATGTCTGTAAAACATCTCACTGAAAACGCCATTGTTGCAGGGAAATAATTTTTAAATTCCGTAACAGTATACATAACGATAATATTTTATGGCCTAACTTCGTTGATCAACTAGTAATACATATGACAAATGCATTTATTAATATATTCGGGTTTTATTATGCTGGTATGTTTATTTCAAATAGTGTAATGATATTACATTATGAACATAATAAAATTTCAGTTTATGAAAATGTCTGTAAAACTTCTTCATAGCAGCAATGTCATCAAGTCATGCTTTAAAGTTGTTTAAAGATGTGTGACGATAAAATTAAATGACCTCCTCATTGTTGGTTAAATATATAACTAATACCAAATGCAGTTATTATTTTTCATCATTTTGTTGTGTCTGTCTGTCTAGCCTCAAATAGGATAGTGATATAGAAATGAACTTCAAATAATTTTAGTTCTTAGGAATGCCTGTAAAAATTCTTTCACAGCAATAATACTTTCGAGGCAGAAAAGTAATATCTAAAATTCTGTAATGATGTGTGACGATCGAATTAAACGACCTTCTCATTTTTGGTTAAATATATAACTAGTATCAGATGTGGTTATTATTTTTGAGAATTTTATTGTTTCTGCCTGTCTACCCTCAAATAAGGCTGATATAGATAGCTAAAATAGTTCAGTTTTAAAAATTTTACGCAATGCAATGCATTATATAAAATTCAGAAACCAAAGGAAAGATAATATTTAGTGTTCCTTTTGGTATAGAAATGAACTTCAAATAATTTTAGTTCTTAGGCATGCCTGTAAAGATTCTTTCACAGCAATAATACTTTCAAGGCAGGAAAGTACCATCTAAAATTCCCGTAATGATGTGTGACGATCAAATTAAATGCATTTATTATTTTTCAGGATTTTATTGTTTTATCCTGTTCATTATCAAATAATGTAGTGATACAGCGAGGAATTTTAAATAATTTTAGTTCGCAAGCATGCCTGTAAAAAATCTTTTACGAGAATAATACTTTCAGGCAGGAAAATAACATTTAAAATTCCTTAATGAAGCGTGACTATTAAATTAAATGGCCTTTTCATAGTTGATTAAATGCAGGATCGTCGAAAAAGTTGCACTGATTTTAAAAAGTCCATAACTGCAGAAATTGAGGAAGCTCAATAATTTTCTTTGGAAAGTAGTCAGAAATTTTCCGAGATTTCTTAGAGTTAACCGTTTCGTAACCGTGTCAGAAGTGGTGTAGAAGCAACGCCGCGTCTTTATACTTTTTGGTATGTGTCTAACTTTTTTTTTATGTCCCTGTTTTTATGATCCTGTATGTTACCATGTTCCTACTTCCTTCTGCAGAATTAAATTTAAGAATAAACAATACTATTAAAAAAATATTAAGTAGAATCCCTTTTTTGTTGTTCAGGTTCATTGAAAAAGGGCCACGTTTCATGGCACATTGTAGTGCATTAATATTTTTTTTCTTTTTCCCATTTTTGAAAAAGCCTGTATTTTTGAATTATTAGATTTCTAATAAGTTTTATTTTTTACATATTTGTGTTGTTTTTTAGGTTAATATATTTAAAAAATTCTTTCAAACAGGGTTCTGACAAAAAGTTCTCATTTTAGTTCATTTCATGTTTATATTCTCCATTAAAAAATACACGGCCTTATCAGCAGACTTCAGGCATATCTGTTCCAAAATCTTGCACCTCACGTCTGTCATTTTAGTGTTACATTGTTATTATTTTACTAGGGGGCTCTGACCCCTGAAAGCTACGCTCGCCAACAACCGTTCAGACACCACAGAATCTAAAAATCTAATGGGTTTTTAAAATATTAGAGAAGATTAAATTATACTGAAAAAGCTGTGCAGATCTCCCTGTAAACGGGTTTCCATTCAATTCCCTTTGATTGCAAAAATTTAACGGAGAATCAGTTGCTGTTAAGACATCCAATGATTGTTTTCGTTTTTGATTAAAGAGGATCAGTTAAACATTTGAAAAGAAGCTAAAATAAAATGAATTAAGCATTCAGAGCCTTTGTCAACCGATATTTTAAAACAATCTCTATAACAATAGCCTAAATCATGTGACTATCATCAACAGTTCCGGGCGGAACACTTTGCTTTTTATACTCTAGGTGCCATTTTGATACTTTAATGTTATCCAGGCACAGGTGATAAGTCGCCAAATATTATTCTATCCCCATCATTTCATCTATATTATAATAGTTCAAGTAATCAAATGCCATAAACAAATACGATCCCCTTCGCCTTTTATATGAAAGTTTGGAACAAATGTCATATACGCCCGCATATATATTGGCGCGATTTTTTTCCAACGCCAATTTGGGGAACGCATCAACAGCATAAACAACAACATCCGGCTTACCATATCAAGCAAAATAACGATACTTTGGCGCCAGTTATGTACCCGTTGCGTATATGACATTGGCGTCAGAAAAAAATCGCGCCAATATGGCGCCGTATATGACATCTGTGCCGAAAGAAAAAAAAGGCCTGGTGAAAATCTCGCCAATATCTTTTTTTCAACTCGCCAGTTAGCATATTTTTTATTGTTCGAGTGGTAAATTAAAACATTGATTTGAAGTTGAAATTAAATGTCATGGTTTGTTACATAATTTAATATTTCGCCAGATGTCATATATAGATGTTTGGCATGATTTTTTTACGAAAATTTGGCGAAAGCCTCGTTTTCGAATACCAGTTACATATGTATTTTTAGTACTACTTAGTTATTCCGTCGACAAAAAATCTATCGCGAACTATAAGATTAAATGTCAATAATGCTTGATCGTAAATGTCACATTCACTTGACTTTTAGCAAGTTACACGTGTTTACGTCATCAAGTGATTTTTATTTCGACCTTTTATTTTTATATTGATTTTTATTTCGACGTTTTATTTTTATATTTATTAATGTTATACTAATTTATTTGTTCTTTCGTTATTTAAAATAAAAATTTTGTCAATCTGTACAATTTGGCGAATGGTTTGGCGATTTACATAATTTGCGAAATTGGGTGACGGAATAACTACTACATTGTACCGTATTTTTTAATTATTCTCTATTACTTTCAAAAGGAAATAGCAAAAAAAATAATTAATTACTATAGAACAAAATAATTTATATAAATTTAAAAAAAGAAATAAAAGTAAATATACATTTATTATTAAATAAACAACAATAGCCGGGTTACCATGTCTATCAAAATAATGCCATTTGTGCGCCAATTAGGTACCCCTGTGCGTACATGACATCTGTGTCTAATATTTTTCTTTTCGTTTTGTTTTTTTTTTTTTTTTAAAAAGAAGTGAAAGCCATCAATTTAAATGTTTCATTTTTAAATGAAAGTTTTGTATTTAATAAAATGATAACGAAATACAAAAAAAGCATTGTTCTTAGCATAGATTTAAAGGAGGCCCAACTGTCGCCAAATTAATTTAAAATAGTAACCTTTTCTGAATTATGAAGAAAAAATTTCTGTTATGATTAAAATTTGAGTTGCCATCATTAGAAAAAATGTATTTAAAATTAGAAAAAAATTAATATTTCCAAAACTAATTCGAATTTAAAAATTCTAATACCAGTTTTGAGATCTGTGGATCAACACGGATTTTTGGTGTTAATTTCATCGCAAAGTATTCCATATTTTAGGAGAAATCGCCGGTAAACAAAATCAGTTGTTTAATCAATCGATTCAAAGAATCAATACATTTCAGGCGTTTCATATATTCGTTTCATAAATTCGTTTCATTAGGATTTTATATATATAGGGTATGTTTAACTTGAGAATGTACTACATATGTAAAGATGGATATTTGTAATCAATTTTTTACTCACTTCCTTGATAGACGAGAATTATAAAAATTATGTGCACTGGTGTGTTTCGGATCACAATACAATATTTTAATATTTTTAAAACTTAATTATAAATTAACATTAAGACATTTTTCCGTTAGCTGGTCACTTGTGATAAATCGCCAAATACTATTTATGGCTATAACTGTACATGGCAGCTATTATGTGCCAAATCATCGCTTTAACAGACCTTTAGCTGTGAAACTGAATCATTAAATTATTTTAAATACTAAAAAGTAAAAATTAAACTGTAAATGAAAACTAAACAGTGTAATATTTTTAAATATATATACACACACTATATGGCCAAAGGTGACCGGTCACTTGCGATTTTAGACGTTTTGTTTAATATCTAGAAAAATACATGAGGAATTAACCTGAAACTGCAGGTGTGCCAACAGTATAGTATAGGTCATATATTTCCGCGAAGATTTTTTCCCGAAACCCCCATAGGGGACCGTCAACAAATTGAAAAAGAACGAATATCGTTTGGATAACCCTGTAAAAACTAATGCAGCAAAAGCGTTCAAACTCGCGATTATTAATAAGTGGCTTATTGTAATATACTGTGTTCATTTTTATGAGGATAGCTGATAGCATGTATACTCGTAGAGAAATTAAGGTTTTTATAAAAATAGTCCCAAATTTCGCCAAGTTTTTTGCTTATAATTTGCAGAGTTTTTAATATAAAAAAAAGTTCTTTTCAGAAAATATGATAAACAACGTTGTTCACAATACTCTGCAATCAGAATTAAAAAATAATAAAAATTGAATGAAAAATTATCAGTTTTACTAAAAAATATTTCACTGCGCATGCGCGAATGCAATCAAAATATAATATGCATAACGTATTAGCTAAGTATGTAGAGCAACTTTTGTGAAAGTCTCAAAATCATAGCTTGAAAATTCTGAAAATTATCGTCGATAGAATAAGCTCGAAATCTGTTGTTCCCCAAAAGAAGCAAAAAGATGAGGGGTTGTATCAAATATCTGTTGATTAGTGCCAAGATAGCATACACAATATTGCACGTACTACTATATTTGGATACAATCCCTCATCTTTTTGCTTCCTTTTGGGGACAACGGATTTCGATCTTATTCTATCGACGATAATTTTCAGAATATTCAAGCTATGATTTTGAGACTTTCACAAAAGTTGCTCTATATACTTAGCTAATACATTATGCACATTATATTTTGATTGCATTCGCGCATGCGCAGTGAAACATTTTTTAGTAAACCTACTCATTTTTCATCCAATTATTATTATTATTTTAAATTCTGATTGCAGACTATTGTGTACAATGTATGTCATATTTTCTGAAAAGAACTTTTTTTTATGTTAAGAACTCTGCAAATTATAAGCAAAAAACTTGGCGAAATTTAGGACTGTTTTTATAAAAACCTTAATTTCTTTACGAGTATACATGCTATCCTCATAAAAATGAACACAGTATATTACAATAAGCTACTTATTAATAATCTCGAGTTTGAACGCTTTTGCTACATTAGTTTTTACAGGGTTATCCAAAAGATATTCGTTCTTTTTCAATTTGTTGACAGTCCCTTATGGGGTTTCGGAAAAAAAAAAATCTTCGTGGAAATATATGACCTATACTATATACTGTTGACACGTCTGCAGGTTCTTGTTAATACCTCATGTATTTTTCTAGATATTTAACAAAACGTCTAAAATCGCAAGTGACCGGTCACCTTTGGCCATATAGTGTATGGTAGGAGACAAAAAAAAAAAAAAAAACTTTTTATGATTTTTTTGTAAGAAAACTGCATGATGAGTCTTTTTGAAATTTTAACAGTTTATTGTACATATCTTAAGGTATACACAATTTCTTTTATTAGATTTTGTTGCTTCTGCTCTAAGTTATAAACAAATAAGTTCAACTGCTTTGGAAATTTTCGTCTGAACGGTGGGCATGATAGCGCCTTGTAGAATCATTTGAAACACAGAAATAATATTTTTTCGTAAACTTCGTGAGTATAGCTTCTAGTTAAATTAAAGGAACCCATACATTTATTAAAAAATTATGTAATGGCTGATTTAAAAAAAAAATTATTACAAATTTTTTTTTCTTATTTGTTAATAACTTTTTTTTTAAATAATTTTAGTAAAAGCTTTAATTCATATCGAAGGCAATTAAATAAGCTTTAATTAAAAAAAAAATCAAGATGATCCTTTTAGTTTTTTTTTTAATCTTGCCCACCGTCTCAACCATATTTTTTGACACGGTGGGCAAGATTTAACAAAAAAAAAAAAAAAAAACTACTCAACGGATCATCTTGATTTTTTTTCAATTAAAGCTTATTTAATTGCCTTCGATATGAATTAAAGCTTTTATTAAAATTATTAAAAAAAAATTATTAACAAATAAGAACGAATTTTTTTAACAAAAAAAATGTTTTTTTTTTAATCAGCCATTACATAACTTTCTTTTAATAAATTTATGGGTTCGTTAATTTAACTAGAAGCTATACTCATAAAGTTTACGAAAAAAAATTAATTTTGTGTTTCAGATAATTCTACGAGGCGCTATCAAGCCTACCGTCCAGACGAAATTTTCCAAAGAAGTTAAACATATTTGTTTATAACTTAGAGTAGAAGCAGCAAAATCTAATACAAAAAAATTCTTGTGTATACCTTAAGGTATGTACAATAAGCTGTTAAAATTTCAAAAAGATCCATCATGCAGTTTTCTTACAACAAAAAAATATCAGAAATCTCTTTAGAAATCTCAATTTAGATAGTTTAAATAACCTTTTTTTTTTCTTTCCTGTTGCCATACCAAACAAAGAAACAGAGAAAAAATTATATATATACTTAATAAATTCACTAGTTCTCGTTTTCTACCAAGCGATTTCTAAGGCAGTGAATTTTCCATAATCGGAGGCCACGCAAAATTAACATATTGTAACGGAAAAATTTTGGAACATCATGAATTGCAATCATGAAATTAAGCATAATTTTCAAGATAAACATTGAATGCTTATAAAAAAGTGTTAAAAAAAACTAATTTTACCTTTATACTTATTTTATTTATTTATTTCGTTTCAGATTAGTCCTATTTGTGTATGGCGTTATGTGTGTGCTTCCGCTTTGGGACTTTTTCCAACTCAAGTCATCAGTGTGTATCTAGGTACAACAGTGCGATCTATGGAAGAAGTGTTAGTAGATGAGAACGCTGCAAACGTGGGCTACGGCGTACTTATCTTGCAGGTATGGGTAGATAGATGTTTTAATCTTGTGGGCACAGATCTAATGCTAATAATTTTTTTTTATGGAACCTATGTACGGGGTGCATCTCAAGTGATTGTCCGGAACTGTAAAGGGTGATAATACATGTCAAGAGAGACAAATTTTGTATTGCAATCCATTTTATTCAATGGAAAACACGGCGTTTTTATTTTATTTTAAGCCAAACTTGCATTTTCGTTCTAATTGTAACAAAAATGAAGATAGTTTATTGAAATTTTCAACACAATAAAAGATCCAGGATTTTTGTTAATAACTGTAGCAAATATCAAGATACTTTAGCAAAATCTTTCAATAAAATATTGTCAATAAATCTTTGTTTTTTGTGAAATGTAATTACATGAAGGGGGAAGTGCTAGAAACTGTATTGTAATTCGGTGAGTAACATCATGTGCATTGCCAGCTATTTTTTTTTTAATTCGAAGCGTCAGTTCTGTTTGGACGTTAGATTAATGGCCATTTCTGCCACTTTTTGTTATATTTTAACCCATTTCTCAGAAAACAATGTTATTCATTTGAAGATTTAACTAATACTCGTATAACTCGATTTTTTTTAAATTATGAAGTTCGGTTTCGTGTGAGATACCCTGTATTTTTACAATGTTTTATTTAACTTGATCTTGTACATAAAGACGGAATTTCGTAATCGATTTCTCTGTCACTTCCTGACATGCTAGCATTATAAAAATTGTATATACAGGTGAGCTTCTGATGACATTCCACATTTTATACCTATTAGAACGTGATTATAAATTAATAAATTGATTTTAAATTATTTTTCCCTTAGCCGGGCGTTGGTGGCAAATATTCTTTATAGTTACGATTGTATACGAGTTTCAACAACAATGAAGTTAACACCATTAAGCATAATGTATTTAATAAAAACAAGTTTTTAATTAATATACTTAAAACTTTTCTTTTTCTTTTGAGATATTTTGGGGAGAGTGGTAATGAATGGGCCAATTTTTGGTTTTTAATTTTTGTAATTTTTTCTAATAATTTTTTTTTGACTCATAATTGGCTCTTCATTTACTTTACTTATTTGGTTATATAAAAAAGTCATAAAAATTGGATTAGAAAATGTCTATAATGAATGATAATAGAAAATAAAAATATAGAAATTTGGCCCATTCATCCCCAACCATGGGGCTGAATGAGCCACTAAATGAATTCAATGAAAAAATGTGGAATTAATCTTTTTTTCACCAAATATGACAAAATGAATGTTACTTGACATGATATGATCAAAGCATACTGAAATAGTAAGTAATACACAATGCTTATAAAAATTTATGAACATCAAAAGTTATATTATTAAATCACATAATTGTAGCAGAAAAATGACAAAATAATGAGATTATAAGAAAGAAAGAACATAAAATATGCATAAAAATAATAGATAATACACATTGTGATTTAACGAAATTTATATTTTTCAAAATTAATATTAAACGACATGGTTGTAATTGCCTATTAATTGACTATTTAGTGTAAATTTCTGGTATTATTTATTCTACCCCTCAGATTCAGAATATAAACTATTGTTCTAGTTTTATATCAAATGGAAAAATACTGGTAGGTGTGGTCAACAACTGGACAGTTCACCTTAATCATTTATACAATTTAACTTATGTTTCTAATAAATAATTGATATTAGGGTGAAAATGTGCAAATTATTTTGTAGACATCACTATAAACCTATTCTAACTAGACAGTAATTTAACCTAAATCCATTACAGTCAGTTATGTTTCATATTAAAGAGAAAATCAGAAAAAAAGAAAGAAAAACCATATTTTCATGATCAGGGCAAAGGTGGCCCATTCATGACCATGATATAGTGGCCCATTCAGCCTCACCTACATTCTCAGAAATAAAACTCTCACTTTTGACGAGTCAGTAATCCTTGAGTTGTATTTCGTCGATTTTCACGATAATTTCCTGTCAACATCACGTGACTTTTAACAAAACGTAAACTCTCAAATATTTGACGAAAGTTTTGCCTCAATCACGGTCAGACTCGATGCATTTTAAGGAAACAGTTGCTGTACCTCCTCAAATCCTGCGATTTTAGCAAGTAGATATTTGCTTGTTTATGTTAGTCCTGTAATAATTTATTTTAAAACAGCACTTTTTAGTGCTTTTCAGAAAATACTAAAATATAAATATTTATTGTTTCTTCATTAGTTATTTTTTTAGCTGTTAAAATGTTTAGGAATGCTTATTATTATTTTTATTTATTTATTTATATGTTGTTGTTCGTTATGTTTTAATTCGAAAAGAATAAATTTCCTGTATTCTTCAAAACAATTCAAAAAGGAAATTTGGTCAATAAAATTTCAAACTTCCAGGATATCTTTTTTTTTTTAAATTTATTTAAGAAGTATATTCTGTTTTCAATCAAATTAAAAATAAACATAATTGATTCCTCTCCCCTTTATAAACAGTAAAGTGTTAAAATCTTATCCATCTACTCAAAGTGATTAAAGCTCACGCAATATGCACTTCACAATTCGTTATGTGTGAGCAACAAATTAACCAGACCACATTCTAAGCGTTCATTGAGCAAAGAAAATTTCACTAATAAATTATTTAATCAAGCTATATTATAATTATTCATTGACCATGAGAAAACCACAATAATAAATTAGCCTTACTTAAAACTTTCAGAAATTATAGCAGCACCGATAAAATTGCAATCTACCTTATAAAAATATAAACACGCAGCAGAATTCATTACATCAATCTAAAAGCATATCGATACAAGTCCCCGATAGCCAGGTCGGAAGAGCAACGGTCTCCCACGCCAAAGGCCGCGGGTTCGAATCACCCCGAGGAAAACGAGAAGTGAATTTTTTCTTCCCCCTGCCAATAAATACGGGAGCTTCCAAACTGTTCGATAGATGGCACCACCAGCCCTCTTTTGACGAAATTTATATCGTCAAGCAAGTGAAGAAAGTAATTTCATCAATCTGACGAAATATTCGCTCGGAGCGTTTCCCAGGAAACGGTTTCGTCAAAAACAAAGAAAATTTCGTGAAATCTGAGTATTCATTTCTGAGTGTGTATACTTCTGGAATATATTCAGGCTTTTTTAATACATTAAATTCAAATAACATGTAAATACATCCTAAAATTAGTTTACAGATATGCAAAGACTTGCTAATACACATATCTGCAATGAAATAATAGATACTTTTTAGCTTATTTATTTTACTGAAAAGGGAAAAAATTTACTTTTCAATCAGATTCTTGACCATCCTACTCTAGTGGGAAAATGGCTTCTCCCAAACAATGGAAAATTTGATGAGTTTGGAATAACAAATAGCTTCATCTATTGGAGGCATCTCAAATAATTTTATGCAAATACTTTTTCATATTTTGTTAATGGCCCATTCATCCCCATGGCCCATTCATTACCACTCTCCCCTGCTTTAAATTTTATGACCTACCCTAAATAAGCATGACATTATGAAACAAAACATCATGCATTTGCTCCACAACATTTCTTTTTCCTTTTGCAATGTTGTTAAAGAAATTAACCCTACACCTTTATAAAATAAAATTAATAAATATTTGAAAGACTATACGGCCACCTATACAAATCTGAAAAGGGGTGAAAAAGAAACTATGGCTATTAATATAAGTTTTTTGGTTTAAATTATTTTATAATTATTTTTCTCTCAAAAAGTTACGTTTTACATATGAGGGGCTTGCAACCATAGTAGACCAAGTCCATTTTGAAAAAGAAATGAGATAGTCCATTTAGAAGGTGCGTAAAATCTGTTTTATTCATTCCCACAGTGAACCAAGTCCGTAAACAGATGCCATACATGAGAAAGTATGTGAAAAGAAACTTGGTTCACTGTGGGAGTAGATAAAATACATTTTATACACCTTTTAAATGGACTATCTCATTTTTTAAAAACGGACTTAGTCTACTATGGTTGTGAGCCCCTCAGATAACGATCCAATTATATGAAGCATCTTCGGAAAACTATAATTAGTTAAATGTAGAATTAATTATAAATCCCTTATACTTAAAATGCTTTTCTTCTTCAGGTGGTGCTAAGTGTTGCTCTCCTAGTGTACATTCTGAAGAAAGCGAGGCAGGAATTGAGTAAATCTGTAAGCGGAGACTTGGAAGAAATCATGATCGGCAACAAGAAGTCGCCAACACCTTCCAAGTACACATCCGACTTTAACTTCAACTACATCACCAAAAAGTTGCCTTATTCGTGTTCCAGGAATAAGCCACGCTTCTGCCTTCTGCACACAATTTGATATGCATTCATCGTTATATTCATGTTTCATTGTTGATTGACAGAGTGCCTATGAAACTCGTTTGGGATGTATTTCATGATGATCATGGGCGCCGCCAAGGGAGGACCATTGCCCTTCTCCAGCATTTCGAAATTTAATAACTCATTTTTTCAAATATCTAACTTTATATAAAAAAAATAATAATGGTAACATTTATTCTGTTTAAGTAACTTAATTAAACACTAAGATAAATATGAGTGAAGAAGTTGTCGTAAGGGGGCTCTGGCTCGCTGAACCCCTCGTAAAAGTAAATTTTTAGTTCTGTTTTTCTTTTTGCGTTCACGTGTGCAAAATGTATTTTAATTCACCCCCCCCCCCCCCTGACGAAAAATAATTGTTTCAGTTCTCCTTTTTGAAAACCGCCTTTGATGGGAATTTATTTTGAAATGCTTAATATTCATAATTGTTAAATTTCTTATTGCTATTTGTGTTGGTATGTATTAAAAACTTTCTTTTACAGCAAGGGATGAGAGGCTGGCAAAACATTCTTAGTTTAGATTATTTCATATTTAGATTCTCCATTAATATGTATATATATATATATATATCGCGGTCAAAGCCTCTGCAGACCACCGGCGTATCTGTTTTAGCGTCTTGCCCCATCCTGGACTTCGTTTTGCCGGCGCCCATGATGATGAACTTTGTGTTTTTTCACGAACTGTACTGTCATTTACGAAAAAGCTGACGTTCTGTGATGATACGTTTTTGTGATTCACCCATAATAGCATAATTTGTCATAGAAGAATTAAGAAGATTATAGAAATTTGTTCCTTATAGGTATACTATTGTTTTTTTTTTCTTTTTTTCAACTGTGTCTTTATATTATTTGATCGCATACTTCTTTGTTAAGGTTACTCTGAAATGAAAAATTAGCTACTTTCTGACACATTCACTAAGTCATTTTCACTTGAAAATGCATAAATTTTGTACGTTATTTTTATTCAAAATCGAAGAAATCGAACAGCCTTTCTCCTTTATTTATAAAGGTAAAGGGTATAACCGATTTTCATGACTTGATGGTAGCGATTGTAAATAAAGTACTCAAGATATATTACATTTATAAAAAGGCAAAATATTCTAATTTTATTCGGTAAATAAGAATGGAAATGATAATATGATTGTGTCAGAAAAATTTGCGTTATTGAGCGGTAGGGATTTTCATACACTTAAATATTTTAATTTCAAAGTTTTTTATATCTATACATAATCCAATGAATTTGATAAATTTATCAATTTCCTGTCTTTTTTGTGTACACGTATAATTATTTTCCAATTTTCTTTTCGTTACTTCTTCATTGTTTATACTTATGTTCATATACAGTATCTGTAATTTTTGTTTGCATTCCTTAACAAATTTAATGGAAATTGTTATTTAATCTAGATTTTATACGAAATATTCTCTCATACAGTAATATTTCATATGAAATCTAAGAATGGTGATCAAATGCTAAGTTTGTTTATTCATTGGAAATTATTTTCATCAATCACTTTAATGTGAATACTTCTGGTATTAATTCTTTTTGTTATGCTATGTATTAGAGATGAATTCGGACTCCTCGGAGTACGAGCCCGACGATTTTAAATCCGATCCCGCCCGATACCGAAATACGCAGTAGAAAATTGTTAATGACACATGAAAATTCTTTCTAGATTAATTTTGTTATTTAAAAATCTCTTCATACTTAAAAATAAGTATCAATCCTATAACAAAGTTTCGCGATTTTCATGTTCCTAAAAATTTGTTTAAAAATTTTTTAGCTCACAGGCTATCAAAGCCTATGAGCTAATGTGCCCCCAGGTTCTGTATGTACGTATTATGTACAGTCGTGGGAAAAAAAAGTAAACACCCCCTACTAACTCCTGAACAAATTATCGTAGAAGAAAGTTATTGGTGCTGAACGATTGGAAATAAAGTTTACTTTTAAACGATATAGATAAAATTTGCTTAGGGGGGCATCTACATATTAAAACGAACCGTAACTTTGTTTTCTTCAATAGCAGTGCACAATTCTGACAGCATAAATGAACTCTACACCCTTCAATTAGCCTTAAAACAAATTTTTATGCAATTCGTACCATACGTTTCAGAGAAATTAATTATTTTAAAACGAGCGTATTTAAAGGGCTGTATCCAAATTGAAGTTCGAAACTCGATTGTTAACCGAGAGAGTCAGAAAGAACAACTTGATCAAGGCACCTTAAGGCAACTCAATGAAGCCTGCTAAATTGGAGGACATCAGAAGAAATTTCAAATTGTTTAGTCACTTCTATTATAGACGGCCCCTTAAACCATCATTTTGCCGTTGTTTAAGAATAATTTGAAAACTACTTGGAAGAAAAATGTGAAATTTTGGATTTCCATAAAGCAGGACTTAATAAATCTAAATCCATAAAAAAAAAACTGTAGGTTGCAATTCATAATTTTTTCGAATATTAATTTCATAATTCATATCATAAAATTATAAAAATTGCAAATTCAACGTATTTATGTTTGGGTATATTAGTATTATTGCTACACAAAAAATTAGCACATTAGAAGCATAATTTCAGGAGTTATAAATAAAAATATGAAAATGTAATTTAACATTAGAAGCACTAAATTTTGAATGTTTATAATTCAAAAACTTATCATTCAAATGACTTGAAATTTGGTGTCTAAGCATAGTTTGAACCGAAGATTTGAAATGTCTCGTTAAAATTGGGTATTGCCATTGAAAAAAAGGAAGTTTGGATTCGTTTTAATATGTAGATGCCCCCCTAAGCAAATTTTATCTATATCGTTTAAAAGTAAACTTTATTTCCAATCGTTCGGTACCAGTAACTTTCGTCTACGATAATTTGTTGAGGAACTAGTAGGGGGTGTTTACTTTTTTTTCAACGACTGTACGTACTTAACGCGGTAACTCTTGATAGAAATATCCGATTTGCTTCAAATTTTTAATGTAGCTTCATTCTGATAAGGCGCTTCCCTGATTTGTTTTGGTGGTTCATTGGTTAAGTATAAAGGAAGGGACGGGGGCTAATTCGCCCTTAATTTAGATAAATGGGTTTTTCATGAAGAATTGTCCAATTTGCTTCAAATTTGGTATACCACTTTATTCTAATAAGGTGCTTCCTTGATTAGATTTGGAGGTTCAATGGTTAAGTATAAAGGGGGGAGGGGAAATGCCTCCCTACTTAATTTAGCTAAATAGGTTTTTTGTCGATTTCTTTATTTTTCGACGGGCATTATTCTTTGAAATAAGAGTATAATATACAATTTGTGCGTATAGCCTGTGAGCTCAATACCATCAGTGTAACTGGGCACTTTTCTTTTTTCTTTTTATTTACACCCAATCATTCGCAACAAATCTATAAAAGTCACAATTTTTATTCTTCTAAAATATCATAGTATCATGGTACAAATACATGAGTTCTGTTTTCTAGTAACTCTAGAAAAAACTTCAAACAAAAAGTGTGGATGGACAAAAGGCGTATCCTACTGTTTTATTGTGTTACTAATACTGACTTGCAAAGGCTTTAGAATATTTCTCCTTATATCCCATCAACAACAATTGAATTTCCTTTCAAACTGATTTTTAAAGGATTACAAATTACGTTAAGAAATTTGGAATGCTTTCTTGTTTCTCTTAAATATAAAGGGTTATTTTTTCTTTTAATTTATCAGTAAATAAAATTTTTACTTTTAACCCGAACCCGACTCTTCACTCTTTACTCTTCACTCCGTACGTATTTCACTTTGGGAGAGTTTAGATCGATCAAAATATCAACACTTTTTTATACGACAATTTTCACACGCTTAGGCGAAAATACGATAAATGTAATGCTAAAACCACTTTTTTTCTCAGTGCATTTTTATAATAAAATAAATAAATAAAATAAAATTTTATTTTTTTTCGCTTATTCACTTAGCAGGTAATTACAAAAATATATTTTCAAAAATGCTATTTTTATTAATTTTCCAAACAATCTGAAAATAATATTTCCCTTCTAAAAAGCAAAATTACAGTAAAATGATAATAACTAGAAAACAGGAATTCTATTTTTTCAGAATTTAGTGTCGCCCCCGATGAAAAAAAAAAATATATATATATATATATAAATATAGAAAGTTCAGTTTTTACCCTTAAATGCCTGATTTTTCAAAAATCACTGTAATAATGTTTTTCGGCTTTCATTTTTTAAATAAATCATGGGAAAAATACTTTAAAAAATCATATTTTGATTTAAGTATGGTTTGGGGCTAAAAATCTGTTTGTTTCTAATCGGCAATACTGGTCTTTATTTGAAAAAATAATTTTCCTTGATAAAATTCTATAATATTAAACACACAAGAATTTTAGGAATTGCAATAAGAAATAAATTTTACTTGCTCACTGCAGAACAAAATAGGGTATTTCGCAAGCTTCCAAACAAAAGAAAAAGAACAAGTAGCAACAATTGAAGAAATAAATCTATCTTTATTCTTAAACAGCACAAGTGTTGCCATCTACATGTTGAAAATCGATTTAATAATATTTTTAGAATGTATTTTATTGGCAAATTTAGGCATTATAGCTTCAATATTATTCTAATGGTATTTTAGAGACTAAATTGTGTATGTTGCCTAAAAGCAACACCCGACATTTAAGGTTTAAGACTTAAAACACGCGCTTTTATTTTATATAAAATGACGTCATCCGCATCCGCCGAAGAATTCCAGTCTTAAACAATATTTACACTAAAATATGCATAGGATGTGACTCGCTGAATAATACACAAATAAAAAAAAAAAAAAAAAAAAAAAAAAAAAGATGTCATTCAAGAAACTCCACAGAAAAAACAAGTTGGAAATTGCTCGTCAAACGTGGCAAATGAGGTGCGTTCGTACTATAACTAGTTTTATAATTATTTTTTGCACCCCATATTGTACTGAATGTATAATTTTTTGCACTTCATAAAGCGCATAGTCTGATACATCATTAAAATGCACTTCCAATATTTTTTTCCCATTCCCCGTAATGTAACGGAACACTTTTGACTGTCCCTGTAATTAAACTATACATCCGATTTTCCTAAAATTTGAAATAGCTCAGCAAAACTTTGCAACAATTATATCTTTAAAATTTCAGACCATTCGGAAGGCTGTAATATCATTAAAATGCCCTTGCAATAATTTTTCCCATTCCCCGTAATGTAACGGAACACTTTCGACTGTCCCTGTAATTAAACTATACATCCGATTTTCCTAAAATTTGAAATAGCTCAACAAAACTTTGCAACAATTATATCTTTAAAATTTCAGACCATTCGGAAGGCTGTAATATCATTAAAATGCACTTGCAATAATTTTTCCCATTGGCCGTAATGTAAAGAAAAACTTTTGACTGTCCCTGTAATTAAACTATACATCCGATTTTCCTAAAATTTGAAATGGCTCGACAAAATTTTGCAACAGCTATATCTTTAAAATTTCAGATCATTCGGAAGGCTCTAATATCATTAAAATGCACTTGCAATAATTTTTCCCATTGGCCGTAATGTAAAGAAAAACTTTTGACTGTCCCTGTAATTAAACTATACATCCGATTTTCATAAAATTTGAAATGGCTCGACAAAATTTTGCAACAATCATATATTTGAAATTTCACACCATTCGGTTGGGTAGTTTTTGCTCTGTTACATGCGGACAGACGGACGGACAGACGGACGGACAGACGGACGGACGGACGGACTGAACGACGACTATAGGTGCTACGTATTTATATAATTACGAACGCACCTAAAAATCGGCTACCTAATAATTCATATGCCTTCATTTGTTTGTAATATTAATATAGATACTTAAAATTAAATTTAGTTTTTAATAGCTCCATGCTTTATCAGAAAGCATTCATTTATATTTTTTCAAAATAGCATGTATTTTAATTACATTTTTTTTTCAGTTTTTTTGAGAAAATGGCAACAAAAATAAATAATTGATATTTTTCAACTACTTTCCCTTCACTTTCTACAGAAATGGAGTACTTGAGTTGCCAAAAGTAAAGAAATGGTGCTAAAAACTACAAAAAAAAAAAATTCATATCTCGAAAATAAATGAGGATGCAGTTTTCAAACAAATTGCGTTTCAAAGTACTTTTTTTCCGAATACGACGGTATAAAAATTTAAAATGTGCGATGCTTAGAAGTTAACAAAAATTGCTGTAGAGATTATTCCGTACAATGATACATCTGCTTTGTTTTACGGTTAGCTTATACAACGGAACGTTATTTTTTGGAGACGACACATTAATAGGTGGGAGTAAAAAAATAGCTTACCGGGGGTTAATAAAATCTCGAAAAGGCCTTAAAACGCCCTAAATATTAAGTCATCAAGAATCTCCCATAAACGAGGGGAAATATATTCCTTCAATAGGTACGCGCTCTTTTTTCGATGCCTGAGCCAGAAAACTGCAAAAGTCATAATTCTTATTCTTTTAAAATATCATTGTACAACAATGTGAGAAAAACAAGTGTTCTGCTTCCTAGTAATTCTGGAAAATGACATCAAACAAGGGATATCCCACAGCTTCTTTTTGTTAGTAATACTGACAGTACCAGAATCAGATAAAATACTTCCCCTTATACCCGCGATTCAATTCTCTTAAAAACTGATTTTTAAAGGACTGTAAAGCTCTTTAAGAAACTTTGACTGTGTTATTGTTCCTCAAACAGCAAAGTCTCCCCCCCCCCCCAACTTCTTTTTCAATTTGTAAATAAATAAAATTTTCACCTTGAACCCGATCCCGAAGACTGTTATAAAAATCGAGCCCGGATCCGAAGACTTGGTATAAAAATCGAACCTGAGCTCGGGCTGAGTCCATCTCATCTCTAATAAGTACCTCTACTTCTTCTTTTTTAACGCTGCTATATACATTTACCTCAAAATAAAAAGTTGGTGGTGCTAATGATTAATAATTTTATCTATATAAATATCTCATGACAGTTCCGATTCTTTTAATGTTTCTTTGTATACACGTTAAATTAGAAGCATATAAAGATACACTTACAATTTATTTATTATGTATTATTATTATTTTTTATCTATGAGCATTTTATTTGGCTACACGGTGTTTTAAAACTAATATGAAATTCTCTTATGTTTACGAATTAGATTGGCTATAACTTTAATTAAAAGCTAAGAAATATGGAGCAAATTAATTATTAAAAGAGTTGTTAAGTTGCTTATATCACTGGAAAATTACATACTTTTTCGTTCATACAGTTAAGGAGATATATATATATATATATTTTTTTTTTTTGGTGCTGCGTATTCATTCGAAATATTATAAAATAGTGACTTTTAGCTTAATTAAATTTTGCTAATTACTAGACGAGTAAATTTTGCAAATTGCTAGGGCTTATTTTTTTACTTTTATTAATCATTGAGATCTCAGTCATTATACTAATTATGAGTAATTAATAATATAGCTGTGATATTAACTCTCTAAGTAGCATGTTAGTTAAATGGTAAATTAATTTGTTAATCCCACTTTTGTTTTAATGAGATAAGATGTAAAACTTACTCAAAGATTGTCATTAAAAAAAAATTCATTAATTGCAATTTTCCAGAAATATAGACTTCTTGAGGAAAATTTTTTAGATAATTTCAAATCCATATATTTTTGTTTCCATATATTTTTGTAGTTATTTTGAAATTAATATGAGTTAAGGCAAAAGACATCCCAAAAAGAATGAAATGAGTTTTAATTTTTTACCTGTCGGATAATTTAATAAATTAATAAAAATAGTCTCCCCATTGCTATGAATAAAAGATAGCAACTTAAAAAAAACTCAAAACTTACTTAATATTTGCTAAAAGTGATAAAAATACATTTGCAAGGCAAATAAATACCTTTATTTATTCAGATCGATATGTTTCATCGCTCTGACGGCGGCATTCTCAAGATTTATACTGATAGAAATATTTTCACAAAAATTTTAAATTGAAAAATTGCTAAACAAAAATCACGCGATTTCATGCATAATGAAATTAACTGCAATACTAAAAATGGATATTTGTGAACGTGGATTATTTTATACTATTGTTTCATTATTCTGCAGAGCATCTCTCAGCAAATTTTAAGAAGCTCCATGGAGGCTGAATCATTAAATATATTCTCACTGCGTTTTTAAAAAAAAAAAAAAAAAAAAAAAAAAAAACCTGTTAAATTGTTAGTCGGATCAAATCACTCAATCTAATTGAAATTTTCTTCTCTTTCTTTTTATATTGTCTTATTATTTGCACACTGTATTTCTTTATAAAAACGGCTTAACGATTATTTTATTATTATCAATATGAAATTTATGAAAGGGCATTCGGTTACAGAGTACTGAATTTCAATAAGAATTTTCTTTATATAGAAATGTATCATAAAAACTTGAATCAATTTCAATGATTATTAGTTCAATGAATGTCATATCTTTGTTTAAAAAGTTTATTTGCTAAATTATGGAATTTCATATGGTTCTAACAACTCAGAGAGTGCAATCGAAAAGATAAAAGCTATGCTAATACCCCTTCCCCGGAAAGCTGGTTTTCGGGGTTCATCCCACTTGTTATTCTTTTAAAATTTTATCCTCCAATTAAAATACATTGTTTTATCAACAGAGGCTGCTATTATCGTATCGTTCCTGTAACAGAAGAATCTTACAATTCGAAAAGAAGAATTTTTGAGGTATCATATTCAAATAAATGATATTGCATCCCATTTTTGTTTGGAAAAATCTTTATTTTTCATTTAATTAAATTGATTTGATTTGTTATCAATAGGTGTATACCCGTGGAGAAAAAAGTAAACACCCCTTACTAACTCTGCAAAAAATTATCATATTAGAAAGTTACTGATACCACACGATTGGTAATAAAGTCTACTTTTAAATGATGTATATAAAATTTGCCTGTACACATTAAAACGGACCATATATATATATATTTTTTTTTTTTTTTTAATAGCAGTAAATAATTCTGACAGCATAAATGAACTCTACATCCTTCAATTAGTCTAAAAACAAATTTTTATGCAATTCGTACAATAAGTTTCCGAGAAATTAATTATTTTAAAACGAGTGTATTTTAGGGGCTGTATCCAAATTTAGTTCGGTGCTCCATAGTTGACCGAGAGAGATCTTCTTGATCAAGGCATCTTAAGTGCCACTCAAGCAATCATTGAAGAATGCTAGATTACAGGATAGCATAAGAAATTTCAAAATATTTAGTCACTTCTATCATAGACGGTCCCTTAAACCATCATTTTTCCGTATTTTAAGTATAATTTGAAAATTACTTGGAACAGAAATGTGAAATTTTGGTTATTTATAAAGCAGGACTTAATAAATCTAAATCCATCAAAAACATTGTAGGTTGCAATTCATAATTTTTTCGAATATTAATTTCATAATTCATATAATAAAATTATAAAAAATGCAAATTCAGCGTATTTATGTTTGTGTATATTAGTATTTTTGCTACACAAAAAATTAGTACATTAGGAGCATAATTTCAGGAGATATAAATAAAAATATGAAAATGTAATTTAACATTAGAAGCACTAAATTTTGAATGTTTATAATTCAAAAACTTATCATTCAAATGACTTGAAATTTGGTGTCCAGGCATAGTTTGAACCAAATATTAGAAATATCTCGTTAAAATTGTGTATTGCCATTGAAAAAAAAACGAAGTTATGGTTCGTTTTAATATGCAGATCGCCCCCTAAACAAATTTTATATACGTACGATAATTTGTTGAGGAGTTTGTAGGGGGGGGGGGGGGTTACTTTTTTTTTCCACGACTGTACATTATGACACAAAATTTTTAATATGTTGCGTTAAATTGTGCTAAATAAATAAGCATTCTTTTATTTAATTTAACGTGGTTTTTGTATGTAAAAATTGAATATTGTAATTGATTTTTAATGTGCTTCATGATAGGCTAGAATTATAAAAAATGTGCATACAGTTGTATTTCCGATGGCGATACAACCTTTTTATATTAATTTAGAACTTAATTGTAAATTAATTTTAAACTTTTTTTTCCCACTGATAAGTCGCCAAACAATCTTTGTGGTTATAATTGTTTACGAGTTACAACCAGGTCCGAAACTAAGGGGGGGGGGGGGGGCATGTGACCCGGGCGTCAAATGAAGGATTATACTTTTGGAATGGATCATTTTCTTCTGATGGACTGATGGCTTACATTATTATGAAGCAGCCATTAATAATGAAGTGTTAGGGGAAGATAAAAAAGCAGCCGTAAAAAGTTAGAACTCTGATTTTCGGGTCAGAATAGGGAAAAAATGGCCATAATAATAATAAACTATGGGCATTTTTTTCTCCAATCTGACGAGAAAATCACAGTTCTAACTTTTTACGGCTGTTCTTTCATCTTCACCTAACACTTCATTTATAATGGCTGTTTCATAATAATGGAAGCCATCAGTCCATCAGAAGAAAATAACTCTGTTAAGCGGGACTCTACTGTATATTTCATTTTAAAAATGATCTTTTGAATATTTTTGTTGATGTTCAGAGGGAGGTCATGACCCCCGTGACCTCCCCTTGGATCCGCCATTGTAGATTATGTAGTTCAATATTACATATTTTAAAATAAGTCGGCTATTAGAAAATTAGTAAAATTCTCATTGTAAATATGCTTTGCGGAAGAGGGGCGGGGAGCGCCAAAATCCATGTTTGCCCCGGGTGCAAAAAATTCTAGTTTCGACCCTGGTTACAACAACAGTGGAGTTAATTATACACCAAATCACTCTTCCTAAAATAGGTCAACTGGCTGTGAAACTGCTACAACGAAATATTTTAAGCACTAAAAAGTATAAAAAATAAAGAATGTAATATATATTTTTAAAAATACCCTTCCTTTTTTTTTTAAGTAGACATTCACTTTACTGGTCTTCGTACATAATATCATTGGAATTCTCATTTGCACAATTAAAACCTTATACTATATACAAAATATCAGTCTATGTAATTTTATTTCAGAAATTACTCAAAATGAATGCGTAAAGAAGGTTAGAATTTTCCCAACTCGATGCTAAAAATTTGTAAATTTTGAATTGTATTGTTCTTCTGTTATAGACGTTAATGTTATTACGTTTTCCTATTGACGACATTGTGATGTTAATGAAGTGAAATGTGTTTTTCGAGAAAAACGAATGTAATTCGTACTGTGCATTACTGAGCTTAGATAATCAAAATATACGTCCGTTGGGGACTTTTCATATACGAAAGTTGATTATTATTTTAATGTTTATGTGATGTTTTAACTTAAATGTTTATGATAAATACTGTTAATCTTTATTTATTTGGCGAAGACTACTTTTTTCATAAAAGATGGAAAAATCGTTGTCTTGGAACTATAGGATTATAACTGCAGAGTAGAGTTCAGTACCGAACTCGATCTGAACCCGAAATTTATGCTTAAACTCGACCCGAACTCTTACCAGAACAATTTCTCCAGCTCGAAACCCGATCCTAACCTGAAATATTCAAACCCAAATCCGAAGTGGAAGAAAACCAATTCATATTTTAAATACAATTATGAAAAAAAAAATAAAAGTTTACATTTATATCTCTAATATCAATTTGATCTTTTTTCGTGTAAAAACGAACATATATATACTCATTAATATTCAAATATGTAGTATTCCTTTTCATTTAAAAAATATTCAGGATTTTCTTTTGAAAAATTGGTTCAACCCGAACCTGAGCCGAACCAAAGCGAAAATGAACCAACCCGCAACGAAAAATAAAAAAATAGCCGTCAACCTGATCCGACTGGAATCGCGTGTCGGTTCGGGTAAAATCGAGTTACCCCGCTCGATGACTCTACCTCAGAGTGATAAAATCGACTAAATTGAGATAACGTCATCTACTGAGTGCCTTTTGTTTTGTCTAAGGCCTCTAGTTTTTTCTACAATTTGAGATGACATTGGTGTTTTTTACATCCCCTCCCCCTTTTCCCGATTTACAGGTTGTCACACTCAAGTGATACACCTTTCCCTGTGGTGACGCCACACTTTGTGCAATTGTTAATTTAGAGCTTTATAAATTTATTGATTTTTTTGCAAAAAAAGTTATTTAATATATACTACCTTCTGAAATAAATGGTTTTAAACTTTCAAATTCTTGCTTGATTTTAGTTTTAAACTGTTACAATTCAAAGACAAAAGAAAAAAATATATCTAATAGAACCTGAATATCTGTTATATTAAAATCTGACTGTTTGTATTTTATAACTACTATTCCTAGCATATGGACCGCAATGCGATGGAATTTATACCAGTTATCTACAAGAATCTGAGGATGTGTTCTAAGCTCTCATAATTTTGAAATTTGAATTAGCTTCTGAGATATTAATTTTTTCTGAGATATTAATTTATGTAATATATATATATATATATATCATCTGCTTATCGAAATGGCGAACAAATATCTTTATATTTGTTTAGTTTGAATAAATCGATTTAATGATTTTTAGTTTACATTTAGACAATAGAACACAATCGATTTTGATGATAATTGCCTTTGCTAGTTAGACAAGTAAACAAACATTAGCTTAGTGAGCAAGCTCTCCAAATTTTTATCCAAAATCCTCTCGACTAATGCAATTTTATTGTCCGTATTTTGTTATTTTATTATAAAGGTATTCTACTATAATCGCATCAAAATCACGTAACTCGCAAGATGTAATTTTTGTAAGTTCATTTACATTATAAATATGATTTCTTGCTCATAATGAGAAATTTAAATAAATAATATTATAAATATTTTCTAACTGTACAAAATATCTAAACTAAAAAGCAAGTTTAAATTAGATTTCTTCCCCCCCCCCCCCCCCAAAAAAAAAGGAAGGTCTCGTGCAATCCAAATGCAACACGTCGCGTTGCTACGCCAGCTAGTAAGTACATTATTTCATATTAACTTTATTACACTGCTTGCAAACAACACTTATCTAATTGTTTTAACATTTTACATGTGATGTCGCAATGTGTAAACCCACCTTCCTTCCTCGTCACACTTTGTGTACACTCTTCCCCTTCTCATGACGTAATAAATGAATGACCTTATATTTATAGAGTTAGCAAATGTGACAAAGTTCTAACTGCAGTGTTATAAGTAGATAAATGAAATTCTCACGTCATTTTTCTGAAAAGTGAATTCGAAAAAGTTTGAATCTTATTGTTCCAAGGCAACGAAAGGTTGATTACAATGTTTTTTTTTTAATCGCACATTTATTTATTCTTTCATTTTCTATACACCAAACTCATGTTTCGAGTACTTACATTTTGCTTATAATTGATTTTAAATATGAAGTTATACTTAATAATATACTCTATTTTAAACTTTGTTGTATATCTAAACGACGAATCTCTTATGAAGTTTTTGAATATTTATGTGTTTCATTCTTTTGATGTCTTTTTCAAAATGTCGAATACAAATCATTGTCATTTCGTTGTGATGTAGTTTTCGCCTTGTACAAAACAATATAAATATTTCTTTAAAAATAATAAAGAAAATTACGAATTTCTATTCATGTGTTCTTTTTATGTTTTGTGTGCATATTTTATTATTTTGTTTGCTTTTTAAAATGACCTAGGATTCTAACTAGTTTTTCCAGGTGTCACGATTTTCAGGACTCCAAGATCTGTCTCGTATAACCACTGCGCAGGACGCCAGTCTGTCTGTATTTTAGAACTACTCTTCCTCGAATGAAGAACGCAGTGCGGTGAAACTAACACCAGTTATCCACAAGAATCCGAGGATGTTGTTTAAACTCATAATTTTAAAATTTGAATTATTTTCTGAGACATTAATTTTTTCCTCATTACATTTATGTACAAAAAAAAAAAAAAAAAAAAAAAAAAAAAAAAAGATATCGTCTGCTTGTCGAAATGACGAACAAATATCTTTATATTTATTTTGTTTAAATAAATCGATTTAATGATTTTTAAGGTCAAAAAGAACTTCTTAAAACACCATAAAATTTAGAAATGAGGAAGGCCTTTCTAAAGAACTTGAGTCTTCCTTCATCAGGCTCAAAATAAATACACTTCTACTTTGAAAGCAGGAGCAACACTTAAAAGTAGAAAGTAGAAGTCACTTTCAAAGTAAAAGCACTTTTTTTCTTTTTTTTTTTTTTTTTTGAGTCTGAAGAAGGGAGACTAAGTTCTTTTGAAAGGCTTGCGCATTTCTAAATTTTATTGTGTTTTAAAAATTTCTTTTTGACCTTATTATATCACAACAGCTTTTTTCATCATTAATAATGATTTTTAGTTTACATTTAAACAATAGAACTCAATAGAACTTGGTGATACTTTCCTGGGCGAATTCGATTAGAGGAGTTAGGCTAATGTCAGACGAACGTCTATTTGCACGCTTTTTTCCTTCCTACAACCTTCCTACACCTTCGCTAGCATGTGTTTCTGTGCATGTTGAAACAAAAATCGTGCAAATAGACGTTCGTCTGACATTAGCCTTAAACAAGTAAACACACATTAGCTTAGCATTAATATGGAGAATTATATTTGCTGACACAATAAATTACTACTGTGAACACAACAAACAGACGTCATTCCTGGTTATGTCGTTATATTCTAAATTATTTACACATTAATATTTACAAAGATTACTAATACATCTTAAATTCAATCTGATTGTCGTTAGCACATCCATCTCACTTTTTTATACGTCTCTTTCCAACATTCTTCAGCATACCTCCCTCATTCACCGCCAAAACATATTCTAATGTTCTTTTCTTCCCCAACTCACTTCAGTTCCCGCTCGCAATGAGCGTCGTTTGTCGTACCGAAGGTTAGCTCTAGCGCGCATGCGTTGTCACTAATCGCTAGAGTATCTTTAAGGCGGAGTTACGTTTCAAGAATGAAATAGACAGGACTTAGTGGTGTATTACTTCCCACAACTCGTCCATCCTGACGTCGTTCGGCCTCGGACTACCTCGTGGTTCGCTGGAAGCAGCAGTTGGATCACCTGGAAAGATAAAAAAAAAAAAACAGCAGCATCCAAAGTTCTATTTTGAAAAAGGCATCATTATTAAAATCTCTCATCAAAATTTAAATTATTTCTTGAAACAATTCTTCTTATTCTTGTTTTTTTTTCTTTTTTATGTCTTTTCATCGTTTTTTCTTCTTACGTCTTTTCATCTGATTCGTCTTCCCCTTTCTTACGTCCTTCCGTCTTCCTTTTCCTTACATGTTTTCGTCTTATTTTTCCTGTCGTCATTTCGTCTTCTTTTTGCTTTCGTCTTTCCGTCTTATTTTTTTTTCATGCCTTCGGGATTAATTTTGTCAAAATCGTTTAAAGTCAGCCCGGTGGTGTGTCGTAGTCGGGGTAGTGTCATAGTCGGTGAAATTCTTCTTTTTTTTCTTGATGTCAAGCTTCATCCGTCCATGGCTTCATGTATTCGGCGCAAGTACTGGTGACCATTGGACCTTCATTAAATCCGACTTTCTTTACATCGTAGGTGTCATTATTTTTTACTTTTGTAACTTTGTAAAGAGCTAAATATTTTGGTTTTAACTCCAAATCTGGACCTTGTTGTGTGCATTTATAGCAACCATATCATTAAGCTTAAATTTGTTAGGCCTTTTTCGTCTGAGATTATAAATTTTACGGTTCTCTTCTTGGACTTTTAAAATTTGTCTTTTAGCGTCTTTTCTCAATTCTTCACGATTATTAATAAAATCGGATTGTATTTCAGCATTCAAAAGACTAATAATCTCAATGTTATTTTTTAGCTTCATTTTAGTACCAAACATCAGCACGAAAGGGGTTGTGTTAATACTCCTCTGAAAGGTCGATTTTATCACTTGTTGGACATCGCTTACATGTGTATACCACTTCGTTGGATTATCTACAGATAATTTAGACAGAACAGATATTATGACTGAATTTAAACGCTCGACTTGGCCGTTAGCTCTTGGTAATCCTGTGGTAATTGGGATATGTTTAATATTTTCTCTGACGCAATAATCTTCAAAAGCTTTAGAGGTAAAGGCAGGACCTGTATCTGAAATTATGCGAAATGGACTTCCAAAGACCAGTTTTTTGGATTTCTAATTTAGAAATTACTTTTGCAGTGTCGGTAGATTTTGTGTGATACAACCAAACAAATTTTGTGAATGCTTCAATGACCGAAAAAATATGTTTGTAATTTTTATTCGTGCTCTCCAATGGACTTAAGTGATCAACATGGCACGTATGTAACGGAGTTTTTTCTTTTTCTATCGGGTGTAGCAAACCTTCTTGTTTACCAGATTTTCGATTAATTAAAATACAGGGAACACAATTTGATATGCATTTTTCGATTTTTTGTTTAACTTTGGGGATGTAAAAGTCATTCTCTAAATTTTTTTCCGTTCGTGCGACTGCGTAATGACCTTTTTCGTGAGAGGCCTTAATTATATTCATTTGCATTTCATATGGGACAACTAATAAATCATTACCATTAACACATTTATAAAGAACATCATTTTTAACTAAATAATCATCATAAGATGTTACTTTTAGAATTTCTTTTATGATATTAATATGCTCGTCAGTTTCTTGAGCTTGGATAATTTTTAAAGTTAAGCTATCTTGGATTACCATTCAAATAGGATATCTGCTTAATGCATCAACATGCCTCATAATAGTACCGTATCTATGCTCAATAGTATAATCGAAATCAGATAACATTATTGACCATCTAGCTATTTTTGTACTCCTTTCTTTCTTATCCATATTCGTCTTATGTATAGTCACAGTAATGCATTACAGTCGTTTACAATTTCAAATGGAATACCTAGCACATACACTCTAAACTTTTTCAAGGCTTCAGTTACAGATAAGACCTCTAATTCATAGCTAGTATACTTTCATTCAGCGTCGGTTGTTTTTTTACTGGCGAAATAAACTGGATGAAATTGATTATCTACTGGAGATTGTTGCATTAATAGAGCTCCATAGCCATCAATACTGGCATCACAATGGATTTCGGTCGCGCTTTTGGTATTGTAAATTGAAAGTACTGGTTCTGACGATAAAATGCGTTTGAGTTAATTAAAAGCTTTCTTTTGTTCTACATCAAACTTAAATTTAGAATCTTTTCTTAACAGGTCACTCAGCGGTTTAGCTATAACCGAATAATTTCTTATAAACTTTCAAAAGTATCCCGTTAATCCTAAATAACTTTGAATATCTTTGGTACACTTTGGTTCAGGGATTTATTACTGCTTTTGTTATCAGTGGGGAGGGACACAATTTACTATTTATGATTCTATACCCCAAAAAATTAATTTCACGCTTTAAAAAATTGCATTCTTTAAGATTTAATTCCAACCCGTATTCCGATGCAGTTTCAAGAACAAGTTTTAATTTTTCTAGACCTCCAGCTTAGTTTTCGGTGGGTATTATTAGGTCATCCATATAAATGACTACAGTGTGACCTTTTAATAGGGTTCTAAATACATTATAAATATTTTTTTGAAAAACACTATAGGGCTATTGGTCAGCCCGAATGGACACTTTAAAAATTCGTACTGTCCTCCATGAGTGACAAAAGAGTTGTATTTCTGGGAGCCCAACCTCTACATGAAAAAAATCGTTTTTAAATCTATGGTTGTAAATACTTCAGCAGAATGTAATTGATCTATAACATCATCTATTACTGGTAATGGGAAATGCTCACGCACTGTCTTTTTGTTAAAACGTCTGTAATTAATACAAAGTCTTATTGTGTTATCATTTTTCTTAACCAACACAACCGGCGACGAAAAATTAGAACTTTTCCGAATGATTCACTGAGCTAGCCATTCCTCAATTTGGTCTTCAACTATTTTTTCTCACATGGCGGTAATCTTCGAGGGCAAGAACAAACTGGGATTTCATCAGTTAAGTTAATTTTCATTTTAACATCTACTGTTTTAGTTGGCACATAATTCTCAATTAAAGAGGATAATTCCGAACTCAAATTTTTGTCAGCAATGTGACTTAAATCAATTTTAGGTTCATCTAGAATATTTACAATGTTAACTAAAAGGTCATTAGACTGAACTTGCGTTTTAAATAATTTCACTTCATTTTCAGAAATAGTTAATGTACCTTGATGAATAACATCAGTGCCAATAATTAAATCGAAATTAATGTAACTGTCATTAACGACAAAAATGTCAACTTTAAATTTTGAATTATCAATTTCAATTTCTGAATTAAAATAACTTTCTGGCTTAATTGAAGTTTTTCCTAAACCGGTCAAAGTGATACCCGTAAGTTTTAATTCCTCAAAGTTCTTCAAATTATCATAAACACTTTTCATTAACAGAGTCTTTTGACTACCATTATCTATCAAGGAGGTTAAATGTAAAAAAATAAAGCTTTATCTCTTTTAGAATTAAATCTTGGGATGTAATAGTGTTAACTTGTGGCTGAGCGTTTTTAACATTTGTATCTTTCGATTTATTACACTGAAATGATTTGTGGCCATAACTGTTACAAGCGAAAGAAAGGGGCCCTTTATCTTTATTAACGCGGTTAATGCTTTTATGATTATTTCCGCCACAATTATAACAGCGCATATTTGGCTTTAGAGGATTAAATCAGTTCTTAACTTCAACTTCGGATTTAATTTTAGGCTTAGCTTTCTTCATGTTTATGAGATTTTGCATTTTCATACTCCGACCGTAACTTTTCATACACTTTTAATTTTTGTTTGAATTCTAAAATGGATTGACATCGTATAATATAGATTTTCTAAAAACAGGGTCGGGTATACCATTTATAACATATTGCATGAATGCGGAATCCTCAGTGTTACCACGTGAACCTAATTGCTTCATAACAAGAAAATACCCTTCAAGTGTTTCATTTTCATGTAATTTTCGTTTACTTAACAAATAATGTAACTCCGCAGAATTATAAGTAGTACTGAATTCAGATATCAAAAGTTGCTTCAATTTCTCATATGAATTTATGTGCAATTCGGTCTGAACCAACAAATTAGCTTTTCCTTTTAAGGATCTTTTTACAAAAATGAATTTATATAATTCCGTCAAATTAAATATACTAGTGACATCATCAAAGTTACTAAGCCAAACATTTACATCCTGGAATGAGCTACCATCAAACGGAAGTACAACATTTTCAATGTCACTAAAACTAATAGTTGATGGCACAAAACTTTGAACTGGTAATTGCTTGTTTTTATCCAAATTTGATGATTCCATGTCATTACTTGTTGAATTATTATTTAAAGGTAATTCGTGTTCCGAATCTGTATCGCTGTCATTCTGAACATTAGCTTGTAGCAAGTTTAAATCTGATAAATGGGTAACTAATCACGTCGTAAGATCAACTAAAGATCCTTTATTCGAAATATAAAGTACATTACAAATTGTAATTAAATCATTTAGAGAAAAACCCGCTTGAATTTTTGTTATTTTATTTTTAAATTCGGAACTATTGGTTTGATAATGAAAACCAGAAAATTCTTTTATTCTTTTCCTACTGGATCTGCCACCTTCTGCATCAAAAAGGAATTTGTGCAAAAGCTTTATTTTGCTCGTTTTTTTTTTCATTTTTAATCACAAGTTCCAGTTCAGGAATATCAACTAATTTCATCATGAAATAAAATATATATTACGTACAATGTACTCACCACTAAGAATAATATCCACCTTGAATGAAGAATTTTGTAATTTTTTTATTTTTATTACATCTTCGGCGATATAATCACACTCATCATACTTGTGGGCAGCGGCGTTCCACTTCTAGCACCGAATTTATGGAGAATTATATTTGCTGACAAAATAAATTACTACTGTGAACACAACAAACAGACGTCGTTCCTTGTTACGTCGTTATATTCTAAATTATTTACACATTAATATTTACAAAGAGTACTAATACATCTTAAATTCAATCTGATTGTCGTTAGCGCATCCATCTCACTTTTTTATACGTCTCTTTCCAACATTCTTCAGCATACCTCCCTCATTCACCGCCAAAACATATTCTAATGTTCTTTTCTTCCTCAACTCACTTCAGTTCCCGCTCGCAATGAGCGTCTGTCGTACCGAAGGTTAGCTCTAGTGCGCATGTGTTGTCACCAATCGCTAGAGTATCTTTAAGGCGGAGTTACGTTTCAAGAATGAAATAGACAGGACTTACGCCCGTATTCACCAACGCGGGTTAACTCCCGAGTTAGTGTTAAATGCTAGGTTATCTCAAAATCGGTATTCACCAAGCTAAATTCGCGAGTTAACACTGGTTTTAACCCCATGTTTTTAATCCTCCGAAATCGGAGCGTTAACTCTCGGATTGCCTGTGAACGTGGGTTAGCGCATGCGTAGTAACATATAAACAAACAAAATGGATGCCGATGCTGCTTAAAATTTTATATGTCATCCTATCACAATGATTAAAACGAAAAATAACAAATTTTAGGTGTGTCCAGGCATATTCTATACCCTGTGGATTCACTATCTATATTGATTCAACTTATATTTCATGTTCGAATAATATAGAACGTTGATTTGTTTATCTTAATAAATATACGAGTCGATGAAAGTCACCAAGAATAAAACCTTTACTTTTTTAGGTATTCGAATTTCATTCCATAACGCTTGGTGTTGCTGAAACACAATTTCACCTTTCAAGGGATTTTTTTGTGGCGGAAGTGGGGGTTGGGGTAATACTCTCAATAAATGTTTACATTATTTGAAAAATGCAATTTTGTCTTTTTATTACAACTTGCTAATTTTTTTTCTAATAAAAGCACATTAAAATAGTTTTTCAAATAAGTACCTTGTCAATTGTTTTAATCGTTATTTATTTATTTATTGCAGTAATGAAGGTTCTTTGTTTAGTCAGTATTGCATTATGAATATTTTTATTTAACTTATGAAAGCTCTTTCTAACACTGAAATCTTGCCGAAAGTATCTGAGGCTTGTATAATATAGAAGAGACTTATTATACATACATTAATATTTTGTTTATTTCAAGCAATATACTTGAAATAAACAAAATTGTTTTCCAGATGTGTTTAAAAAAAAAAAATCAGTATTGAAATAAGCAAATTCTAAATTATTCACTTGTTCAAATAAATTTAGTTTAGTGAGTTAACTTTCTTGGCCATTATATTCTTAAGATATAAATATGTCTATAAATATACAGTGGATAGATTTTAGATGTGCGTTTAGTATATAATAAAATAACAAAAACTTGTTTAACAAATGAAATATATTTAAAAGTACTTATTCTTATATTTTTTAAATATAATAATTCAGATTTAATTATTTTTGCATAATTTTGCTGTCTATTTGATGTAGATAAAAAAAAAATTATTAAAAAAAAAGTAGCACATGGTTTATATGGTTAGGAATCTCCTCCAACTCTCTGGCAGCTGGAGTGGTTGTTATAGGACAGGGTTGACGAACTTTTTTATAGTCGAGTGCCATTTTTTCAAAAAAAAAATATTTTACATGGCCTTGACGTGCCAACTGAAAGAAAAATTTAGTGGATTGAAAAATAATGAGTAAAAACCACTTGAAAATTACTTAAGATTTTTCTAAAATGGGTAACATAGATGTAAGTGTTACACTTTAATAATTATCGAATCAATTATATTTTTGAAATTATTTTAAAATATGTGATTATGAAAAATATGTGATATTGGATGAAAATTAATATATATCGTGTTCATGCTCAGTTAATTTTAACAGAATGCAAACTGAAGTGGATTTATCTGGCAACTGCTCTCTATTTGATTTTTTATATTACTTATTTACAAAAATAATGACTCACAGGTATAAATAGAAGGAAAAAATAAATGGAGAAAGGCAGTTTATTTAAATAGTTCTGAAGTTAATTTCTAAGTCGCCATAATTTACCGTCAGTATTTTTATTAATATATAATAATCTTTACTTTTTAATAATTTCCGAATATTTTCTTTGATAAGTTTTTGAAATCATATTGAATAAGATTAAAGTTCTTCAATTTCCAATTAATCGAATTTAAAATAGAATCAGATCTTCTAAGTTCGTGTATTTTGTGTAAAATCGCTGTATTCTGATATAGAGACACAATCAACGTCGCTCCGTGCCAAAATTATTCTTTCGCGAGGTTTGCCGAGCCTGTTATAGGAGGATAGAATAAAATGCTCGCTAGGCATCATCAATACAAAACTACAATACGCAATATGGGAATATCTGCATTTAGTAAAATAAGAGGAGGAGGGGGCGGGGTTGTAGAAGGGAGGTTCAAAATATAATGATGGAATATTTCACATCCCCAATAGTTCTGCATTGTAACTGATAATATGTAGAACAATCTCCAGTTAAAAATATGAGTAATAATAATCTCTTCAATGTCTGCTAGATATAGTTATGAAGTAGGAAATAAAACATATCATGACTCTTATGATATATTCTCAAACACGATTACTGCATACAGTGATTTTTTTTTGTTGTTTGTTTGTTTTTCATGGGAGTGAAGTGCTTATACATGCATATATAATGACCAGGGGTGGGGAATTTTTAGAAAATCTTACCAGCAAGAAAAATTAAATGTATAGATGAAAATTGTTATGACAAAATTTACGCAACTGCAAAAAATAGTTTATTACTATTACTACAAGGCATTTTCATAATTGTCTTTTCTGTAAAATAAAAAAATATATATAAAAGAGGAAAGTTAATATAGAATTGAAATTAGTACCATGTTTATATCGCAGTAATTTGAAAAATTGAAAAATATAGCTACTCGTAAAAAAAAAAAAAAAAAAAAAAAAAAAAAAAAAAAAAATGGACGTATCTTTGTACTTTGCAGTTTTCAAAGACTACCTAAAAGTTCACTCGCCAGTGGCAAGTAAAAGGATGTATTTCCCCACCTCTGATAAATGCGACATTATTAACCCGGGAGAACTCGCTAGTGAGACTTTCTCTCACGGTGCTCAATTGCTTTTCTTTTACTTTACATTCGCTTAATATCATTTTTTTTTGCTTGGCTTAGCACTTTTACTCACAAATAGGTAAAATAATTGAAATAACATTTTTAAATTTTAATTAAAATGAAAAATGGTTTAAATAAGAGTCTTAAAAAAAGTACGGCGGTGAGAGAAAATCTCATGCAGCGAGTTCTTCCGGGTTAAGTTCAAAGTATTTTTGAGATTCTTCAACAGTGGTAGAATTGACATAAAAATGCCACTTGTCCCAAGAACCAGTAAGCATAAGAATTTACTGGCCCACTACATAAAAATCTATTAAGTCCCTTTAACGCTTTGAGTGCCCCCCCTCCCCCTCCTAGAATATAAACAAAACTTCCTTTGCAGTTATCCAAAATTTTCAGCATAATAAAATGTAAAATTATAATTTGCTAAAAATTAAACAGTATATAAAGAAAAACTATAAATTATTTATTAATTAAATATTTTATTTCAGATTAATTATTTCAACTGACTACAGTTTAATGGATTTTTTTTTTAAATTTAAATAAAGTAAAATTATGTAATTTGTGTTTGGTTGCGGTTTTCTCAGGGATGGAAAAGTTTACGTTTACCTGTGAGAGAGAGGGGGGGGGGGGGAGTTACTGGTCCTGCGGATCACTAAATTTTTTAAATTAGTTGGTCCGATTGAATTTTTTGTGGTCTCGGACCAGCTAACCACCAATGATTTCAAATGCTGTTCAAGCTTGCTGTATCCAGTTATTTTTATTTATTTGTTTGTTTGTTTTCAGGGCAGCGAATTGCTCATACAAGAGTTAGAATGACTGCCACATTTCCAAATTTCATATGATTTTGTATATTTCAACTTCTTAATTATCACTTTCTAACTGTTATATAATTGTCTGAGCGAAGCGAAGGCTAATACTCAGCGAAATATTACTGCCCGGACACTTTACTACTACGATGGATATTAACGCCATGTCCTACTAAAAAAAAAGCCTAATAAAAACCTTTCGTCAAGCATAACTCAAAAAATATTTGTCGGATTTCGTTTCTGATTGCACCAGAAGGTACCTATGAGGGTCGCCTACTGAATGCACCTACTATGAAAAATAAGTTCCAAACCGTTTAAAAATTATATAGAAAAAACTCTTAAAAAAGCACAATTTATCTGCATACGTCACAGAAATTTGGTGTGCGTCACTTTCACCACCGGTTGATGTTTTCGTAGACAACTGGTTTGAACACATTGAGCAAATAAAAAAAAATACGCACGCAGTAATATTGAATAGATCAGTTTCAACCACGTGATCACAAACCTTGCAACAACCCGTGGCAACCAGTTGTGGTGGGCAAACAAATAATAATACAGTATTCCGTACCACGGTGACCGTTTTTAGCCTGTTGTATAAAATCTGGCATGTTGTATAACATACAATTGTGGATGATTAAAACAAAAGACATGAGTGTTTATTGATCCGGAGGTTATCTTTCTCTGGATGTCTGTCTGTCAATCATACAGCATGCAATTTTCTTGTAAAGGATGATATTATTATGCAGTAAAACCTCCATAACGGACACACCCGATAAGTGGACACCTCTATTTAGCGAGCATTTTTTCTATTACCAACCCTTAAATAACTGTACATTTTTTACTCTCAGTAGCGAACACCTCCAAATAGAGGACAAATTCTGCCCTCCCGAGGTGTTTGCTATTCAGAAGTTTTACTGGTAAAACCTCCATAGCGGACACAGCCGATTAGCGGATACCTCTATTTAGCGGACATTTTTTCGATTACCAACTCTTAAATAACTGTACATGTTTTACTCTCAGTCACTCTCACACCTCTAAATAGAGGACAAATTCTGCATTCTCGGGGTGTCCGCTATTCAGAGGTTTTGCTGTATATAATATTGATAATTATTTTACAGGGCCGCACAAAAGAATAAGAATATATGAAACGAATATAAACTAAATTCGGGATTGGTAGATCGCTGATGGTAATGTAATTTTAGGATGTTGTTACAGTCATCCGCAGCATGTTTTTAGAGTTTCGCCCATCTAACGAAACCCTACCTGTCTCACTCCTTTGTCTGTCCTGTTTGTCCGTCTGTCACAGAGCCCGTTCTCAGAAACTATATATGTCGGAGACTTGAAAATTTGCATAATTATAGCTGAACAACACACAAAAACGACAAATAATAAAATTCTGAAAAAGTCTAATATTTAACCCTCCGGACTCTAACTTGTGTATTTTAAGCAATTTTTCTAACTCAGCCCCTAATTTAATTAAGTTGGAGACATGAAATTTTACATACTTATAGCTGAACATCTCACATCAAACGACAAATAATAAAATTTTGTAAAAGGTCTAATATTTAACCCTTTGGGCTCTAACTTCTGTATTTTAAGCAATTTTTCTAACTCAGCCCCTAATTAAGTTGGAGACATGAAATTTCGCATACTTATAGATGAAATCCTCACATCAAACGACAAATAATAAAATTTTGAAAAATGTCTGATATTTAACCCTCTGGGCTCTAACTTTTGTATTTTAAGCAATTTTTCTAACTCATCCCGTAACTAAGTTGGAGACATGAAATTTTGCATACTTATAGCTGAACATCTCACATCAAACGACAAATAATAAAATTTTGTAAAAGGTCTAATATTTAACCCTTTGGGCTCTAACTTGTGTATTTAAAGCAATTTTTTTAACTCAGCCCCTAATTAAGTTGGAGACATGAAAGTCTGCATACTTATAGCTGAACACTTGCGATAACACGATAAATCATAAAATTTTGAAAAAGTCATATTTAGCCCTCCGGTCTCTAACTTCTGTATTTTAAGCAATTTTTCTAACTCAGCCCCTAATTAAGTTGGAGACATGAAATTTCGCATACTTATAGCTGAAATCCTCACATCAAACGACAAATAATAAAATTTTGAAAAATGTCTGATATTTAACCCTCTGGGCTCTAACTTGTGTATTTTAAGCAATTTTTCTAACTCAGCCCCTAATTAAGTTGGATACATGAAAGTTTGCATACTTATAGCTGAACACTTGCGATAACACGATAAATCATAAAATTTTGAAAAAGTCATATTTAACCCTCCGGTCTCTAACTTCTGTATTTCAAGCAATTTTTCTAACTTAGCCCCTAATTAAGTTGGAGACATGACATTTTGCATACTTATAGCTGAACACCTCACATCTAACGACAAATAATAAAATTTTGAAAAAGTCTATTACTTAATCCTCTGGGCTCTAACTTGTATATTTTAAGCAATTTTTCTAACTCAGCCCCTAATTAAGTTGGAGACATGACATTTTGCATTCTTATAGCTGAACACCTCAAATCAAACGACAAATAATAAAATTTTGAAAAAGTCTATTATTTAACCCTCTGGGCTCTAACTTGGGTATTTTAAGCAATTTTTCTAACTCAGCCCCTAATTAAGTTGGAAACATGAAATTTTGCATACTTATAGCTGAACACCTCACATCAAACAGCAAATAATAAAATTTTGAAAAGTCTAATATTTAACCCTCTAAGCTCTAATTTGTGTATTTAAAGCAATTTTTCTAACTCAGCCCCTAATTACGTTGAAACATAAAAATTTCCATACTTATAGCTGAGCACCTCACATCAAACGACAAATAATAAAATTTTGAAAAAATCTAATATTTAACCTCTAATATTTTGTCTCGCGCAATTTTTAAATTTAAACTGTTTTGCAATACTATTTTTTGTTCATTTTGCATAATAATTGTAATGTGACGTAATTTGTTCTATTTCAGATTTCTAATGCATGTTAATGAATTTATTTTACAACATCCTTTCTCTTTTAAAATTCACATGTAAATATAGTTTTTATGGCGTAATTTCCAATAAGTGCCTGCTTTTTATACCTAATTATTTAATTGTAATTTGAAGGGGTTTTTTCTGTTTATAATAGTAACGTGTAAATATTTTTGTTATTTGAAGCAAACATTATTGTTTGCGCTGTTTATACAGTTGGCAACAGTTTAAATTAATACCATTTTCTAAAGTATGTAAAAAATATCTGTCAAAATGCTGAATATTTGAATTTAAAATAGAAATAAAACCTCAAAAAATGAGTCAAATTAAAAAAAAAAAATAATGAAATCTGCAGACCGGGATCTTCTATTGAATAAAATGATCTAAAAATGATTAAATTCCCATGTATAGCTTTTGCTCTTATAAATTTTTTTTAATGGAACGATTTTGTCCAACTTTAGCATTAAATATCTCTTAAAATAATTCTTCGATTTGAAAACTGTTGCATTAATGTGTTGATCAAACATTTCGCTATAATAACACCGATTTTCATATATTTGTATGCAATAGTTTTCTTAATATTAAAGAAGAAAGACCTCCGGTCACAAAAAATTCAAAACCGGCGGCGGCGGCGGCGGTGACAACGTTAGTTACTTTTCATAGAATAGAGAGATATATAAAAATGAAAACTTGTCTATCTGTCTGTTTGTAATTCTATAAAAAATCCACAATTTGGAAGCCAAAATTGTGAAGAGATACGTACATGTGTATTAAAACATGGCCGAGACTACTAAAGTAATCCGGAATCGAAATAACTTATAGTTAATTTTTAATTAATAAAAAACCACCAATTTAACAGCAATTTCTTATCAAATTTAAACATTTTTCGTTATAGCAGTTGCCAACAATTAAAAAAAACACAATAAAATTATTTCTACAACAATTAATTTTCTACTGCAAGATTTCCACGTGAAAAATGAAAATGAAATAAATAGTTTGCCGAATTTAAAAAAAGGTGAATAACTTTTCTATTGCAAGATATTCACGTGAAATATGAAAATGAAATAAATGGTTTGACGAATTTAAATGAAAGTGAATATAACTTCATAACTTTTCTATTTCAAGGTTTCCACGTGGAAGAGGAAAATATTACGTCATATTGGAAATATAAAGGGCATGGTGGATATAGTATAACGTCATATGAGTGTGAAAAATGTATTGAAGTATAATAAAAACCCGATTAGGGAAATATTGGCTCATTTTAACATTATTGCTCCAATTATAAATTGAAATAAGTTCATATATAGCTGTATTCTTTTGCGTCTGTTATATACATTTATACATTTTTATGTAGCGTTTTCATATGATACATTCAACAACATTTCAACTGCTTTTTTAATGTTTGTTTTGTGTTGTATGTTAAATTTTGAAATTGATTTTTCAGAACAAACATCCTTCAAATTCTGGGCAACGCCGGCACTTTAGCTTGTAACAGATAAATGGCTTTTGTATCTGTACATCTAATACTAATATTATAAAGCGTTATAATATTATAAAGTATATAATATTATTAATGCTTGTACGTTTGTGAGGTGTTATCACTGAAACTACATAGCCAACTTAAAAAAATGTTGGTGGCCATCTCTGCTCCAAAAAAAAAAACTATTTTATGTCAGTGCAAGAACCTACATCGCTGCAGGAGTAAAAAAGTTCTAAAATTGTGATTTCTGCGATATTGATTGGGTTAGAAACTTTAAATTTGATGCGGTAGTTACTTTTAAGATGTAAATACTCGTAATGTGCGCTCTCTAAAAGGTTCAATTTGACGGATAAACGTAAAAATTTCTAGAAAGGTTCTAAACTATGATTTATTTGGAATGCTGAAATTTTTGGGATACTGTTGGGGTTAGAAACTAGAACTTTGTCATGGTAGTAATTAATAAGATGTAAATGCTCGTTGTAGAACAAATTCTAAAAAATAGAAAGACTGAACAAAGCGGAAAAAGATCTAAAGATGATCTAAGTAACGAAGAACATGGAACTGTTAGGAATATAAACATGAAAATTGACATGGCTGTATTTATCATGACGTAAATTCTCGCAATAGAACAATTTCTAAAAATGTCGCTATAAAAAACAGTGCAGAAACAAAAAACTTTCAAAATTTTTTTATTTCTCTGTTACTGCTGAGCCCAAAATCTTGAAATTTTGCTTCGGGTTAGTTTTAAAATATACAATTGTCTCTATGAATGGTTTCTAAAAAATTTAAAATTTAAAAAGATGAAATTAACGGAAAGCGATCTCAATTACCATTAATTTGGAATTATTAGGTACTGCAACTTTAAATATTTCATAATGCTGCATTTCCTCCGCAAAACATGCGATTTAAATGCAACAAAACTGATAGATACCCACCTAGCATTAAATAAATTGTGTAAATATTGAATAAAGACCTGTATGAAACAGTGAGTAGGTTGCCCGAAAGTACTTGTTAAAGTGTTCCTTCTCTAGGCTTTTCTCTCTCTCGCCAAGGCCACTAATAGAGGGAAGTGCCGTTTTAAATGTGATATGAATTTTTTATCGATTCATTTTTCTAGACATTTTATCATAAGGTCATATTCTCAATTATCATTAGTAGATTTTTTATATATTAACTCATTCTGGTGAAATTTTGTAATCGGGTTCATATTGCGTATGTTAGCTTGCATGATTTGCTGAATAAATATGCATGGATTTGTAAATTACTTCAAATGACATTTTGACAGCTCAAAAGTTATGCAGACGATATATTCAGATCTTGTGTCATATTTTATGTTGTAATCATCGCCGATTTCTTTTCTTTAATACATGCTAAATACAGCTCAACTTGTGCAGAATATGTTTAAATCAGAACAATACAGCGTATGTAGTGGCCAGCATACACTCATCATTTAAATCCGATTGAGCATATCTAAAACACACTCTAACGAAGCATTGCATGCCACTTTTGATGTATTCGGTACTTTGCTACTATATTAGATTTTGAAAAGAGAATTCCTTAAATGTTATCGACAACCTCATTGCATCCGTGGAAAACAGATATTGTACAATATTAACTATTCCGGGGGAGCACACACCATATAAAGTATAGTCCATTCTTTTAAAACATCATATATTTGTCATTTAAAGTTACTCAAATTGGTGCGGAGCGTCTGATTATGCTCTTGACATCATTTTATACAGTTAAAATTCCGATATAAGTAAATTAGTGATTCATTTACTATTTTACTTTTAATATATTGCGTACTTTCAATTTTATATCCATGCATGGCTGTCTTGAATGGTTTGATTTCCCATTTTTTTAAACAGTGTATACGAATTTATGTATAAGATTTTGTAATTCTACGACTCGTTTATTTTCATCATTTCAATTTTTCGCAGTATATGGACAATTAAAGATAACATCTCATTTTCTTTGCTTCCACATGTTATTATTAAATCTATGTTCTCAGTAATATCGCTCGGACTAATCCCTCTGAGGGAAGTCCTAGTATTTTTTATACACTCTTATTAAATTTCTCATAAAAGTTATTTATAATGACTAGCAGTAGAAATCGCATACTACATCAATAACAGTGTTAATAAAACATTCTTGATTTTAAAAAACTTTAATTATTTGAAATTTAGAAATTTAATGTAGTTAAACCTTAGTATTTCTAACATTAAAGGAAGGAAAACAAATTTAAACTATTAAGATTTAACGGAACAACAACAATTGTGAAACCTTATGGAGAATGACTGAAATTGATGTACCTTTTGGAAACTTCTGAAACAATTATAATAATTTTTTGGTATAATTAGCTATGTTTTGAATAGATTTTTCTTGAAAATTAATTCCTTTTTAGTAATGTTAATTTTTAAAAAACTTTTTATTTTATTTTATTTATTTATTTATTTTTAACCATTTGGAAAAATGTTATTGTTTTCGTCAAGATGGGAAATCAAAAGCATATCTGAAGGTTTTTATTGGTTTAATCCGCATTTTATTCGTTTTCTGATTGGTCTATACTAGGGATGCACAACCTGTGGCCCGCCATGGGTTAACTTGTGGCCCGCGATCACAATTTATATAATATCTTCGTTTTTTTTTACACAATTTCGTCAATTTGTAACTGGAAAAATTTAAATTTTTTGTCCATATGTCGCAGGAAAAATCGCGAATTTTGTCAATTTGCTCCGGGAAGAAATTACAAATTTCATCAGAGCCAATTAAGAATCGCAAATTTCGTTGATCGAGTTCGGAAAAATCGCGAAATTTATCGATGAGTCGAAGAAAAATCTCAAATTTCGTTGATCAACTGGGGAAAAATCTCGAGTTTTGTCAGTTTATCGCGAGAAAAAATCGCGAATTTCGACAATTTGCCGCTGAAAAAATTGCAAATTTCGTCAGAGTCAGTTAAAAATCGTGAATTTCGTTGATCGGACGCATCCAAAATCTCGAATTTTGTTGATTATGTAATCCTTGATCGGTTGCTGAATAATTGAGAGTTTTGTTAGTTGATCGTGAGAAAAAAGCGGAATTTTGTCAATTTGCCGCGGGAAAAATTACAAATTTCGTCAGAATCAGTTAAGAATCGCAAATTTCGTTTATCGGGGGGCGGAAAATTTTCGAATTTTGTTGATCGCGAGAGGAGAAATCGCGAATTTTATCGACTCGGCGCGGAAAAGTCTAAAATTTCTTTAATGGGGCACATAAAATTCGCAAATTTTGTCGATGAGGTACGGAAAAATTGCAAATTTTGTTGACCGGCTGCGGAAAAATCGTGAGCTTCGTCAGTTTATCGCGAAAAAAATGTCGAATTTCATCAATTTGTCGCGTAAAAATTACAAATTTCTTCAGAGTCAGTTAAGAATAGCGAATGTCCTTGATCGGACGCGGAAAAATCGCGAATTTTGTCGAGGAGCTGCGGAAAAATTGCAAACTTTCTTGACCGTCTACGGAAAAAGCGCGAGTTTCGCTAGCTTATTGCGGGAAAAATTGCAAATTTCATCAGAGTCAGTTAACAATTACGAATTTTGTTAATAGGGCACAGTAAAATAGCGAATTTTGTCAATGAGGTACAAAAATTGCAAATTTCGTTGATCGACTGGGGAAAAATCGCGATTTTGTCAATCTGTCGCTGAAAAAAATCACGAATTTTCACAATTGATAGAAAAAATTACAAATTTTGTCAATTGGTCGCAAAAATATTGCGAAATTTGTCAATCGCTCGTGAAAAAAAATCGTGAATTTTCCCAAAAATTCGCGAACTTCGTGAATAGCTCATGGAAAAAATTACAAAAGTTGTGTGTCGGTCCCAAAAAATATCATGAAATAGAAATCCATTGGTCGCAGGAAAAAAATCGCAAAATTCATCGATTGTGCACGTAAAAGAAATCGCGATTTTCGCCATTTTATTGCGCGAAAAAAAATCGCAAATTACATTAATGTATATCAGGAAAAAATCACGTTTCGTCGATTGGTCATTGGAAAAAATTATAAATATTGTCTATCTGTCACGCAAAATATCGCAAAATTCGCCAATCACTCATGAAAAAAAAATCGCGAATTTTGTCAATCGTTCTTGGGAAAAACTCGCGAATTTCCAAGGTCGCTCGCAGAACAAAAAAGTCGCGAAATAATTCGATCGGGGCGGAAAAAATCGCAATTTTCGTTGATCCATTGTGGAAAAAAATAGCGAAATTTGAAAATTTATCGCTGAAAAAAATCGCGAATTGTATAAATTTATCGCAGGTATCGCAAATTGGTTGTTTGAAAAGACTGCAAATTATGCCAATCGGAAATGGAAAATTAACGCGAAATCTGTCAATCGGTCGTTGATAAAAAATCGCGAATTTCGTCAATCAGTCGCACTTGATTGACAAAAGAAAAAAAAAACGGGTTTTGTTAATAGGCCGCAGAAAAAATAGCATAATTAGTCCATCACGCCTTGTTATTTCAAAAATAAGTTTCCTTTTATTTTAAATGAAGTTATTCTTCAATATTTTTAGCTCACAGGCTATCAAAGCCTGAGAGCTAATGTGCCCGCCCGTTCTGTATGTATGTACGTACGTACGTACGTATGTATGTATGTATGTATGTATGCACGTAACGCGATAACTCTTGATAGAAACATCCGATTTGCTTCAAAAATTTTTTCTAGGTTCATTGTGATAAGGCGCTTCCCTGATTAGTTTTGGGAGTTCATTGGTTAAGGATAAAGGGGGAAAAACGGGGTTAGTCCCCCCCCCCCCTTAATTCAGATAAATGGGTTTTTCATGCAGAATCATTAGATTTGCTCCGAATTTGGTATACCGGTATATTATGTTAAGGAACTTCCCTGATTAGTTTTGGGAGTTCATTGGTTAAGGATAAAAGGGGAAAAACGGGGTTAGTCCACCCCCCTTAATTCAGATAAATGGGTTTTTCATGCAGAATCATTAGATTTGCTCCGAATTTGGTATACCGGTTTATTATGTTAAGGAACTTCCCTGATTAGTTTTGGCGGTTCATTGGTTAAGGATAAAGGGGGAAAATGGGGGGGGGGGTTAGTCCACCCCTTAATTCAGATAAATGGGTTTTTCATGCAGAATCATTCGATTTGCTCCGAATTTGGTATACCGGTTTATTATGTTAAGGAACTTCCCTGATTAGTTTTGGGAGTTCATTGGTTAAGGATAAAAGGGGAAAACGGGGTTAGTCCACCCCCCTTAATTCAGATAAATGGGTTTTTCATGCAGAATCATTAGATTTGCTCCGAATTTGGTATACCGGTTTATTATGTTAAGGAACTTCCTGTTTAGTTTTGGGGGTTCAATGGTTAAGGATAAAGGGGGAAAAGGGGGGTTAGTTTACCCCTTTTAATTCAGATAAATGGGTTTTTCATGCAGAATGATTCGATCTGTTCCGAATTTGGTATACCGGTTTATTATGTTAAGGAACTTCCGTGATTAGTTTTGGGGGTTCATTAGTTAAGAATAAAGGGGGAAAAGGGGGGTTATTTTACCCCTTTTAATTCAGATAAATGGGTTTTTCATGCAGAATGATTCGATTTGCTCCGAAGTTGGTATACCGGTTTATTATGTTAAGGAACTTCCCTGATTAGTTTTGGGGGTTCATTGGTTAAGGATAAAGGGGGAAAAGGGGGTTAGTCCACCCCCTTAATTCAGATAAATGGGTTTTTCATGCAGAATGATTCGATTTGCTCCGAAGTTGGTATACCGGTTTATTATGTTAAGGAACTTCCCTGATTAGTTTTGGGGGTTCATTGGTTAAAGATAAAGAGGGAAGGGGGGCTAGTCCACCCCCCTTAATTTATATAAACGGGTTTTTCATGCAGAATTATTCCCTTTGCTCCAAATTTGGTATACTGTTTTATTATGTAAAGGAGCTTCCCTGATTCGTTTTGGCGATTCATTGGTTAAGGAGAAAGGGGGGCTAGTCCACCCCCTTAATTTAGATAAATGTTTTTTTTTTTTTTTTTTGCAGGATTATGCGATTTGCTCCAAATTTGGTATACCGGTTTATTATGATAAGGAGCTTCCCTGATTAGATTTGGAGGTTCACTGGTTAAGTATAAAGGGGGAAACGGGGGCTAATTCCCCTTCATTTACTTTTTTGAGGGGCATTATTCTTTAAAATAAGAGTATAATATACAATTAGTATGAATAGCCTGTGAGCTCAATGCCATCAGTTTAGCTGGGCACTTTTCTTTTTTATTTTATATAATTTTCAATAACATTCAATTACTTAGAAATTGTCTGTAATTTTTTTTCTTCAAGTTACCATTTATCAAGAACGAACCGTTAATCTTCATAAAGTGATGAATGGTTATTCATACAGATGCGTGCATTCCTTCATACAATTATTTATTTCCGTTTGTTTATGTTTATTATAGACAAAATATAATTATTCATCAAGAATAAAGACTTATTACCCCCCCCCCCTACCTCCCCGATATAGAATTTTCTCTCTGTTACTGATGTGGCCCTCGACAACCCAAACATTTTTGTAAGTGGCCCTTCTCTTAAAAAGGTTTTGCACCCCTAGTCTATACAGTAACCTGTATTTCCCTTTACTTTCAACAGAGATGGAGATCTTCTGTTGCCACTATGACAAAAAAGTAAGAAAAACTACAAAAAAAAAAAAAAAAAAAAAAAAAAATTAATAACTCAGAAACAAATTGAGATACAGCTTTCAAACAAATTGCATTTAAAAGTACATTTTTTTTTCTCTATACGACGGTGTAAAAAGTAATAGTGTGGGATGTTTAGAAGTTTAAGAATGAAATTTCATTTAAAATGGGTCGTCAGATTTCTTGGAAATCTGACGATGGAAAAGCCTTTTCCCGAACAGCCATTGAAATGCTTGGATAATACATAAGTTTTAGGTGGATAAAACGTACGAGTCGCAGGCGATTTTTGTCGCTTGGAATTTTTACGTGTAATAACACTACTAATGTTTAATTCATGGCGTACGTAATTTATGGTCAACTCCGTGCGATTTTGTATGTCTTAAATTTTAGTCTTTGAAAAAATCCTTTTCCAAATGGTCGTTGTAATTTGATAAATTGCTATTTTATTTTTATTCTTTTTTTTTTTTTTTTTGTAACAGGTAACAAACTGTGTTTGAAAATAATAATAAGTACATAAAAAAGATCGGAAAACATCTATAATAACTCCAAACTGAGGACATCGTAATCATTATACAACTTGTGATGAAATTATCAAAAAGCAAATAAAAATGTATAATTACTTACTTTAAACCATATGTCTGTATATCGACGATCAACAAGCAAAATCAATAGCACATAACTCTTGTTTACATTTCTGACACTACGTACCCTCTTTTCGACCAATCAGAACGCTTGTTACAAATTCGTTGGGTTAACACTCGGGTCGGCTAATCCAAGGTTGGTGAATACGAAATTTTTTAACCCAGAGTTAACGCCGGGTTAACTCTGACTCGGGAATTCCGTGATCCGAGGTTTAAACCTGTTTTGGTGAATACGGGCGTTAGTGGTGTATTACAGTCGAGCTTCTATATAACGAAGTCATTATATCTCGGAAAAAAGTTCGTTATATGGAAAATTCGTTAAATAGAGATTCACCTTTTAAAGTACTTTAAACTACATAAAACAGATTTTAAATTCATAAACAATAAATATTTTTACTAAAAGTAATTTATCACATTTTTTTTATAAATTATATCGATTTGTTTTATTTATTTTACCCACCAATATCCATCATGAATTCATTTTTTTTCTATGTGTTTGAATCTTTGAAATCTGCAAGGAAAACAAAACATTGTCCGCGAATACACTGTACTTTCAGTTTAAAGTAAATAGTTTTACATTAAAATTAACGAATTTTAATGACATCATCGTATTTATTATTATTACAACAAATAATTTTAACCATACATTAACATATGCGTCCTTAAATTTAATTTCTGAAAAACTCTGTTAATTCTGCCTGAGTTTTTTCATTTAAAAAGTGCTTTCTCTCATAATACGTCTCGCATCTTTCCACAATGCAGCAAAACACCCTTCATGCGTATTTTTTTCTAACTATAATCCGCGTCGGATTGTTTCAAATGATTTTAGCACTTCATCATACGAAATTTTGTTAATTCCTGCATCATAATCATTTCCATCGTCATCATATTCGTTTTCATCGCAATTCATTGCTGTATTTTTTTTTTATTTTTTACACTGTCGAAAATATCCAATTTGGATAGTGTTTCCGAGTTCTCAATTTCAGAATTAAGTGAAATACAATCATTAATCAGCACACCATGGTTAATTTCTTCTTTTTTTCTCATCTATATCCACATTTTTTTAAGTTACTCTAAGGGAGTATCGTCTTCGTCCTCCGTACTTACCGAATTCTCGCACTGCTGACAAAGAAGGCGCGTTGTAAAACCAATTCAAGGCCATTGAACATCATAAAATGTGTTTAAAGAAAGAATAAGTTTGAAATGTCCAGAAATATTTTGAGAAATGGGGAAAAAAAATTAGATCACATGAAAAAGTTCGTTAAATAGAGAATGCATTTCGCTATTTGGAGGTTATTTTACGAAGAAATTCGCAAAATGTTCTTGGTTCCAAGGAAAAGTTCGCAAAATAGAGGTTCGTTAAATAGAGGTCCGACTGTAGGTACTTCCCACATTAATTACAAGTTTTCCAAATGTGTATCCAAAATCCTATCGACTAATGGAATTTTACTGTCCGTATGTTGCCAGTTTTTTATTATGCCAATTATTCATGATGTACAAATTCTTTTAAATTTCTTTTCGTTTAACATGCTATTCATTGATCAGTATCGAGTGCAATTTAATACAATAAAACCTGTGGAGACAGAACCTGTCTATAATGGAAATTTTTTGTAAGCCTTTTGAAAGGAATGCCATACAAATCTTCCACCCTATACGGAATACTATCTAAATGTCTAAAACGGATTTTTTTGTGGTTCATAGCGATTATGTTTTCACAAGTTTTACAGTACTTTGTTCTGTAAATTCTCTGAAACTGGACCTTTTTATAACAGAATTTTGTTTTAAAAGTAAAAATTTCATTGTTCCAGCAGTTCCACATTCACAGGTTTTACTGTATAAGATTATGTTTATAGTAAAACCTGCTTCAGACTGAAAGGAATTGAATAAAATTCTGTTTAAAACAAGTTTCCGTCTTATCAGGTATATTTGTGTGGTATTCTTACCATAGGTTTTTTTTTTTTTAATATTTGTCACACCAACGAACTAGGTCGAGTCCTGTACACATGTTCAGTCAAATCCAAATTGGTTCGTAAAAACGAGTGCTATCGCATGACAAAAATGAGATACATACAGCGGAACCCTGATAATACGAAAAGCAAGGGAGTTATAAAAGTTCCCTTATTAACCGTTATTCATAATACCCGTGAAGATATAAACCACCCCAAAAACATTTACCTAATTACAAAAGTAACCTAATTACTATCGTTTGTTGCTCTATTTATCCCAATGTTAAAATTAACTTAATATCACAAAGTTAACATTAATATTTAGCCTTTCATTCAAGTACAGTCGAACTCGGTTAAGACGCTCACGGTTAATACGCGATCCCGCTTAATACGCGGATTTTTTTCGATTCCTTGAACATTATCCATAAAGCTAATGTAAAAATAGCACGTTTAATACGCGAACGGTTATTACGCGATCCCGCTTAATAGCGTATCATTTTTGGTCTTTTGAGGAAAAATTCACGCTTAAGACGCGAATTCATTGATCAAGATGCGAATTCGTTCTCTATTCTCGAGTGTTGTCAATTTAGCGGACTTTTTAAATTCAGATAAAAAACACTGTTTCCGAATAGTATTATTTACTTTATTTAATAACAGATTAATTAAGGCGAAAATTACTAATCGGAAACAGTGAAAAAAAAACCGCTAAATTAGCAAAACTGCAATTCTTCTTTGATTCCGCCTTCTAACATTCTTTGTATCTCCCTTCGTGTATTCTTTTACTATAGTAGAGAGATATAGACGAATTCTGGTTACTCAGATACGCCATAAAAATTATCAAGATTATCGGTGATCATGCCTGTTGTTAGTAAGGTCTTAAATGTACTTTATACCATTACTATGTTTTATAATGCATATTATAGGCAACAAAATTTGAAACTTGTAAAAATGAAACAAATATGACTGTGGTTTGGATTTTCTTTTTCGTTTGTTTGGATTTCAAGTTTTCTTTACTTTTTCGTATGCTAATAATATTTTCTACACAAAGATTAATAAAGATAGTTTTTCTTATATTAAAAAGGAGGACAGATTATAATGGTACTCATTATTACAAGTACTAAACATGATTTTAACAAGTAAAAATTAAATTTGAAAAATCAAAAAACCCGACCGCGTTAAAAGCGAACTAATTAATTATTTCTGATCAATGTGAAACTATTTTTTATATTACTTAACTATTTTTTTATTTACTTGTATTGATGACTTTTAAATTGTGTTTAATTTTTAGTTCTTATTTATAAACACTGTTTTGATAGAGGCCTATAGATGTCTATGAAGGTTAGAGTTGCAGTAAAGCTAGAGATCTTACCTACACAACTTCCAGTTTGTGTAATATTTTAATGGAGCTACTGACTGTAAAATAGTCAATGAAACATCGTCTTCATTTTGAAAGACCTATACAATAATACGCCACTCAATAGGGTGCGCAAAAAAAAATTTCGTCCCTACCGCCATTTTTAATTTAAAAAAACAAAATTTAGCCTATAACCATCGGACGGTTCAGACGAATCGATAGAGACCTCACTCATTAAAATCCATTCAGCCGTTGGGATGTTTCGAGGGTATAAAGAAATCCATATACCCAGACACGAGTGAAACACATAGCCCTTCTTGGCAGCCGGGTAAAAACTGGGTTGTGCTTCAAAGATTTAATTTTTTTTTTCCTTTCTTTTAAAAGAAACAGTTTAGTAGGAAAATTATTTTTGTTGTTTTATTTTTGGTTGCAAGGTATTAGTCAACAATAAAGCCATGTTGGAATCAATATTTATTTTCTGTCGTTATTCCAGTCGGTCCCATAAAAAGAAAATACGAGTTAAAGTGGAATGCAGTTAAATTTTAATCTAAATAGTATGCGCAAAAAGGAGATTTTCGATCGTAAACATATAAATGACAGCTCTAAATTTCCTTTAAATGATTGAATGTGTAAATAAGCCCGTTTCCAGCAACATGATACAAATCACGTTTAATACGCGATCCCGCTTAATACGCGACTTTTGTCCACTCCCTTGAAACGCGTCTTAACCAGGTTCGGCTGTATAACTCTATTTAGGCGGGTCTTTTCTTTAGACAGAGTCATAGTACTGAAGTCAACGTCTCTAAAGAAGTACTAATTTCAAAGGGGATGAACGACGTACAATAATGCAACTGATCACTTCGAGACTGTACTTATATAACGTTATCAACTTTTTCTTAAATTTGCCTCCCCCCCCCCCCCGGTAATAATATCGTTATCAATGTCTAATTTTTTTTTCGGAACTCTTTTCTTTTGTTTGGAATGATATTCAAGTATGGTTACATTTATTTTTGCGCATACTTTATTGATTCAAAATGAAGAGAAATAAATATAAAATATCACTTTATACATGAAATAACTTTATATTAAATAACACTTAAAAGAAATTGTATTTAAAAGAATTTAATAATTGCTTCAAATTTGGTATACTGGTTTATTCTGATAAGGCGTTTCCTTCAATGGGCATTATCCTTTGAAATAAGTGTATAATATACAATTAGTGTGAATAGCCGGTGAGCTCAATGCCATAAGTTTAACTCGGCACATATCTTTTTAATTCACTCGATTTGCCTGGGATGCCACCGCACGTACTGCAATTGACAATCGGCCTGCCAATTATGATGTTGCAAAATATTCACAAGCCAAATCTTTCCAACGGCACGCGGCTTGCAGTAAAAAAATAATGAGCAACTTCGTAGAAGCAACAATCTTGAAGGACCTTTCAAAGGTGAAGATGTCCTGATTCCTCGCATTCCTTTGATTCCAATGGATGCGCAATTTCAATTGAAGAGATTGCAATTACCTATTTTATTGGCGTTTGTAATCTCCATCAATAAAGCTTAGGGCCAATATTTAAAATTCTGCGGTTTAGATCTAGACATGAATTGCTTCTCACACGGGCAATTATGTGCTTCGTGTTCTAGAATCGGCAAATCAGACAATCTCCATATCTGCACAGACAATGAACAGCAAAAATATTGTATACCCATAAGTATTGTGAAATTAAACATATGAGAAACGTACATTTTCTCTTTTCTTTCTTTTCCATTTAGCCAAACTGAGCCACAGCAACGCGTGGCCGGGTACAGCTAGTCTGAAATAAGATACTGAACTAACCTTTGAAGAAAACGGGTTACCCCAAACCCAACTTGCAGGAATCTACACTCAGCCTGAAATCGACCCGAATTGAAAGACCTGCAACAAAAATAATTAGTGCCAGGAGGGAATCCCCCCCCTCCCCTCTGCTGTAACATTTCAGAAAATTTGCTTTGAATTTCAGAATTTTTTTAATTACTGAGAATCATCTCTGATCAGGAGTGTTTTATACTGCGTTTCTTAAAATAGCAAAGACAGATGGCGCTGCAAGCAATAGGCGCTAAATCGGTGCCCGATTTAACGACTATTGTTTGCAGCGCCATCTATCGCTGCTATTGTAAAGTAAAATCAAGAATCGTAGTAAAAAATCTCCTGAAATCTTACATAACCCCCATGCAAGATTTTTTTTTAATTGCTGTCATCATTCGCAAGTTACTGAATTTTAAAATCAGTCAGTCCCTTATAGGACACCCGGTAGGTTTTTTAATAAGTTTTAAAGCATTCTTTATTGAATTACAACTGATCTTAGATATAAAGAGACAAGCAGTCTCATAGCAAATTAGTATTTTTTGCATAATCCTGAAGATTAAAAAGCAGTATTAAATAATTGTTTGGGTGTGCCCGTTATGGAGCTTTTACTGCATATAGTTTTTATCTTCCAAAATATTTAGACTTTCTTTTCAAAATTAGGGTCGGCCCGAACACTTCTCACAAGAGTGAAAGCCCAATCCGAAACTGACCCAAACCCGAAATAATGTATATCAATCTGCCCCAAACCCAACGAGCTAGGCGAAGCTAAAAAGTAGAAGTCAACCCGACCCGCAGCAGAAAAGTAGAAGTCAACCAGACCCAAACGCGACCCGCAGCAAAAGAGTAAATGTTAACCCGACCCGCAGCCAAAAGTAGAAACCAACCGGACAAACGCGACCTACAACAAAAAAGTATAAGTTAACCCGACCAGCAGCAAAAAATAGAAGTCAACCGGACCCAATCCCGAGCCGCAGCAAAAAGTAGAAGCAACACGAACCGCAGTGAAAAAAATTAGCCCCGACCCGCGCATCAGATTGGAATCTCCAAATTTCTAAAATCGCCCTCCCCCCCCCCCCCTGCCTGAGGACTCTCCAGATCCGCCCTTGCCCCTACGTAACATTCTTTTTCATATAATATATTAAATTAAAAAAATCAAAACACCCGATTGCATAAAAAGCGAACTAATTAATTATTTCTCATCAATATGAAACTATTTTTTATATTACTTACCTTTTTTTTTATTTACTTGTATTGATGACTTTTAAGCTGTGTTTAATTATTAGTTCCTATCTACAAACACTCTTTTGATGAGGCTTATAGATGTCTATTATGAAGGTTAGAGTTACAGTAAAGGTAGCGATCCAAAGTACACAACTTCCAGGTTGTGTAATATTTAAACGGAGCTCCTGACTACAAAATGGTCAATGAAACATCGTCTTTATTTTGAAAGACCTATCCAATGATATGCCACTCAAGATGGTGCGTAATTTTTTTTTCGTCTCTACCGCCGCTTTTTATTTTACGGCCGCCATTTTGAATTTATAAAAACAAAACTTATCCTATATCCATCGGAAGATTAAGACGAATCGATAGAGACCTCATTCATAAAACTCCATCCAGCCGTTGGGATGTTTCGAGGGTATAAAGAAATCCACATACACAGATACGCGTGAAACACATAACCCTTCTTTTCAGTCGGGTAAAAAACTGTTTTAAAATGTGTAATTTGTAAATAAAACCAGGTCATGAAAAACAAAAACTTTAGCAAGGGTATTTAAAGAATGCTTTTGTTCATAAATTCTTGGTTCGAATTTGAGTAACAGGATTTCAACTTTCGTTACACAATGTTATTTTTCCCAAAAATATAATAAAATTCACAAAAATAACTTCTTCTTTTCACAAAATGGGCCTCAAGAATAAAAACCTGCATCGACCCCTGAGAATGTTCTAAAATCGAATGATTTCAGGCTGGAAAAAATACTGGCGTGCGTGTAAGACGAATTTTGAATACGGAAACATAAAAAAGAATATGATACGCATTAAAAGGAAATGAATTTAATTAAATAGGATAAAGAATTTAGAATAGATTTAAGATAAGTTAAAACTTTAAGATATGTTATATATATATATATATAAATCAACATTTGGACGGGGGTGGTTTTGGGCTCTGGCGGTAGTGATCCCTGAAATTATACCGAAATTCCCCTTTCCCTGAATTGCTTTCCTCCGGACGACTGCAATAGATAGCTTCTTATTTTTTGTAATGGAAGCTATCTAAAAGTCTCCCGAAAATGAGCCACAGTACGTCTTTTTGACCAAAAATTAATGCAAGACCAATTTTTATTTTCGGAAACACTATTTAAAAAAATAAAAAATAAACAGTAATACGCATGTTTGCTGATGCTTGTTATTCTTTCATTTATGTAGTTAATTTTTTTTTCTTTTAATATTTATCATAGCAAAGGGACTTTAGATTGTAGCTAACATTGCTAAGGTTTCAGTTTAAATCGGTCAAACGAATGCAAATGTCATTTTGTTTAGTGACATTTTAGCTTGTATGTATCCATACAAAAAGCTACCTGGAATCAAATCCTTTTGTCTGACCGCATAAATAAGTGCAATGCATTTACAAGCATTTCAAAGTAATCTCTAATAATTGCATTCTCGATACATTCACCTAGCTATTCTCATCCTTCACAGCTTACGCTTTTCGCGCGAATTACTCGCAAGCTAATGTTAAACAAATGGCAACATTCTTTTCAAATTTCTCGTATGCATTTCAGTATTTTTAACACTAAAAATTTTAACCCTCCGAACGTCTTGCAAAAGGGTAAAATTGTAATGTTGTTTTCTTTGCATTTTGTTTTAAATGCTATAAAAATATGATTTTTTCAACATTATAAAAAAAACTCAATTACAAATATGAATGTAATCCTTGAGAGTATTAATCATTCTTCAATGTATTTAAAATTCATTAAATCTATAGAATTATATTATCTTAAATATTGCTTGTATTGCTGTGAAACCTGGAGCTTAGTGAACGGAATAATACGCCCAACAAGTTTTATAAAAATATTTGTCACCAGAATTTTTATTCAAAACTGTTCAACTTATTTATCTAACATTTTTCTTCTTTTGTCTTTTAAACTTATTTTATAAGGAAATTTCTAATTTGAACCAAAATATATTCATTTGGTTGGGCTCAAATGACACTTCACGGTCCTTTTAGTGTTAAACGATTTTCATTGCATTAGAATGTCTGAGGTCGATGTCTATCCGGGTATTTTCGTACTTTTTCGAAAGTTAATAAAAGTTAAATTTAATCGTCTGGCAGAATGACGTCAGCTTTACGTACGTACACGTTTGTCCTTTATAATATAGATAGATGATAATAATATATAAATAAAAAATTGCAACCAAAATCGAAAAAATAAAAAAGTACAGGGTTAGACATCGACCTCAGCTATCCTATGTAGAAAAAAAGAACCTTTAAAAATACTGAAATGCAAACGAGAATTTGGAAGAAAATGCTGTCATTAGTTTAACATTAGCTTGCGAGTATATTCGAGTGACTAATATAGGTTCATATATTAGGAAGATGGTAACTCGGTCACGGAAAATCCCACTGGAAATTTTCAAAAGCTATTTTCGTTAAATTAAAGACAACAAAGAGCAGATTTGGGTGGTCTTATCTTAACATCATGACAATGCAATTCAAACGATTTTTTATCCATAGATTGTAATGTAACTGAATTTTTTTTGTCTGTCCCTGTAAACGAGTTGTAAATGCTACCCATTTCATTTTCAATACGGAACATTCCCCAGTAAACATCAATAACAAGTAAATATATCCTGACAATCCGAGAATATTTACTAGAGTTAGAGCACGGACGGACAGTAGACAGGCAAACCGAATTTATAAATACTTTTCAACTCTGTTGTAAACATACTCATGCATTAACGATTAACATCACAGTGAATACATAGAGAATTGTGAACTATCTTTAAAACAATTATTAGTTCACGTCTCGTTTATCTCCATTTTTCGCTCCGTTAATGACAAACTTAGAGTTTTAAATTCTTTCTACGCATTTGAAATAACGATGTGTGAAGACATTCCAGTTGAAAGCAATCAGAGACATAGAGAGAACAGTCTAAAGGGACTGTGATTTGTTAAAAGAACATTTAAATCTTATCTGCCCGAGTTAGAGTTCTAAAACTTTACGCTTATTTCTCAACTGTGTAAATGTTAACCCATTCGTATCGTGTTTGTATGCAAATAAAATATCATATATTATAATACTAGGAATTCTTTCAGAGGGTTAGTCTGAGCTATATTACTGAGAACATAGATTTAATAATAACTTGTGACAAGTAAAGAAAATGAGATGCTATATTTAACCCTTTATGTACTGAATTATGAATTACTGAAAATTTTATCTTCTAAAGCATTTTTCGTGAATTGTTTAAACTACATTAGAAGATTTACATAATCATAATCATTTAATAAATTTTAGAAGGATTGAAGGATTAATTAAGTTTGAATTTATAGGAATTTTGTGCAATATTTATAACCCCACTCAAATCTTTTATTTTAAATATTTTTCTTTGTATTTTGTAAAATTAGGAAATGTACAAATATAATGTTCTTACAATAGAAATATAGAAATATTTCCGAATTGAAAAATCACCACCCCCCAACGCCAAGAAAGCTGAAAAGATGCAGAGGCAAAAGAAATCCTCCTTTAAAAAATATTTGTGTTTTGTGTAACAAATAATGCTTTTGGAACAAGATAAAGTAATGTATCTATAACTCATTCTAAACTTTATTACAACTAATTGATGCAATCAATGAATTTTATAACAAGTTATTTTAATGGTACTTATAAGCACCGTCAGTAGATAAAGGGTTAACACTATTTCTACCGGTGTCAAATGACATCTTTTTAAAGTTTTGATTTATTTCTATTTTGTCCGTAGTTTTTGAATGCAATAAGCATAAAAAATGTCTCCAATGTATTAAAAATGATTTGTAATTGTTTTAATCTAAAAATTACAAATGAAAAACCGTAAATCGAAATCTTTTAAAAGGTGTCATTTGACACCGGTAGAAATAGTGTTAATTGACCATATAGTGCCGCAAATTTAAATGATGAAAATGAGCAAATTGAATGGTAGAATTACAAAGTACTATATATATATAAATTCATATACATTGTTGTTCGATCCCAATCGCGACCGTCGGCCTAATCGTTCGGAGTTTTCGTGGTTTTCTTCGAACCTTGGATTTCCAATCGTTAATAACGGGTTAGGTTCCCTTAGAAAGGCCCCCCACGAAGGGCACTCCCCCCCTGGGCCTATATCCCTCGTGCAGATAATTGGCCGTCAAAAATCAACAACAACAACATATACATTGTTAAAAAAATGGGAAAGCAAACCATGCAAGACTGCAGTGCATATGGTATACAATAGGAAGTACGCAATACGTTAAAAATAATACCGAAAATAAAACACTAAAAAATCTTATAACGGAATTTTAACTCTTTAAAATGATGTCAAGAACATAAACAGACGCTCCGTACCTATAATTGACAAAAAATATTATGTTTGAAGAGAATGGAGGGTTTTTTATATGATGTGAGGTCCTCTTGAATAGTTAATACTGTTAAATATCTGTTTTTCATGGATGCGATGAGGCTGTTGATAAGATTCTAGGAAATTCTCTCTTCAAAAAGTGATATATCAAAGTCCCGAACACGTCAACAGAGGCATGCAATGCGTCGTTCGAGGGTGTTCTAGATATCCTCGATCGGATTTAAATGGGAGAACATGCTGGCCACTACATACGCTGTATTGTTTTGTTTTCAAACGTATATTCTCCGCAACTTGAGCGGTATTTCGCTTTAGCATGCATTAAATAAAAGGAATTGGCAATGACTGCAGCGTAAGATATGACTCCAAATCTGAATATTTCGTCTGCATAATTTTTGAGCTGTGTGTCATCAGTAATTTACAAATCCGTACATATTACTTCAGTAAATCATGGAAGCTAAAATACGCCAATACGAACCCGATTATGGAATTTTAACCGAATAAGTTACTATGTAAAAACCTGCTAATGACAATTGCGAAAACGGCCTTATGATAAAATCTCTAGCTTAGTGAAGCTGAAAAAATTTGCATATCAAATTTAAACAGACACTTTCCTCTGTTAGGGGGCTTGGTCAGAGAGAGAAAAGTCTGGAGAAGGAGCACTTTGACAAGTAGGTACTTTCGGGCAACCTATTTGCTATTTCATACCGGCATTTATTCAATATTTACAAAATTTATTTAAGAGCTCACTGCAGTCACAGACGAAAAGAAATCAAGATGGCCGCTGGCATTTTAGCTGAATTGAAAGGATGGTCTAAATTCAAATGATTGACAAGCGAGCTCTTCCAATCAGCAAATGGCCAATTATCTGGCACGATTCCAACCCCCACCCCACTTCGGCTGAGCGCTACATGTGATAATTTCCAGTAGGTTTCAGGTGTAAAGGATTTTTTTTTCAATTGTCTTCGCTTTACAAGCGTAGATCAAAGCCCACTGTTTTGTGGAGACTCGATAACGGTAAAAGCCGTAAAAAGAATTTTAATCTGTTTATGATAAAAGTGCAAAAATTAAAACAATTTGACTTTCAATTTTTTTTTTTTTTTTTTTTTTTTTTTTTAACAGCTTTTACAAACATAAAATTGAAATTAGTGTAGTATAAAAACTATTTTATTTCACATAAGGCAATTACATTTAAAATCAAGGGGGAGATATTGAATGAGGGGGGAAATATATCAGGTACAAATATTCTAAAATAACTATCTTTTGTGCGAATTCTTTTTAGAACATAAAATTTATGAGATTTATTAAAGCTAAATAACATTGAAGGTTAAAAATAAGATGTTCATAAAATTAGGAGAGGAAAAGTTAAACAAATAAACTGTATATTCTGTACTGTATGTCTGTAGAGGGGGTATAAATCTAAATCCCAGCGTAGTCATTTATAGATATAGTACACAATTTATTGTTGTTAGCACTAAAATATGCGACAGAAAAAATAAAGTTTTCCAAATATTAAAAACTTTGTGTGATGTTAGCAGAAAGAAGGATGGCAAAAATTTTAGTGAAATTTTCAGGCAGAAGAAAATTTAGATTATGGATTATTTTTACAAGAATGTTATAAAACATAAAGGAGTTTTAACAATTTGAAATTTTAAGTGCACAGGAGTAAATTCAGGTGTGTGTGTGTGGGGGGGGGGGATTTCTGAGCACTAAATATTTTTTAAATGATGCGGTCAAATAAGAATGTTTTTTGTAGCGGTTCGTAATCTAAATAACACTAAAATACTTTTATTTTCATTACATTTTTCCATTTTTAACACTTCCCAAGAAAGTTGAAAAGTGTTTATGGATTGAGTTGGTCCGTCCGTCTGTCTGTCCGTGGTCTAACTAGCGTAAATGTAGTCGGATTGCCATGTAATTGATATACGATATTCAAAATCATCATGGTATGTTCGGTATTCAAAATGAAGTATGTATCATACATGGTTCATTTACAAATGCACTCAAAAGTATTTCATTAAATTATGGTCTATGGGGGGGGTGGAATCCTTTAGGGTGTATTTTAATAGTGTTACACATTCTTAAACATAGTTAAATTTATGTACATTGAGATACGCTTTAAAACGGTTACTATAGACTATGTTATGTGTAACGCTTAAAGTATGAGTATAGGGGACTCAAAAGTAATCCGTTATGTTATACCCCATGAAGAAATATCGTTTGCGGCGTATTTGATTGATATTACTCTGTCACAAAGACAATGAAATTGATATGAATTTCTGAGGTGTCCTAAGCCTACTTTCTGTACAACATGAGCATTTAACAATTATTTACGGGGTCAGACAAAAGAGCTTGCTTGTATATGGTCTACGAGGGAAAACTGTAGCGTATTTCGATTACGTTACATTATTTCAAACATGACGAAATAGATACACATTATTTCGATTTACTACAAGATGCTTGCATTCAAATATGGTCTGCATTTCATTTAGCGTTCATTTACAGGTACACATAAAATATTTTGATACAATACTGTATCCGACGTGTTAGCTATTAAAATTTAATGCTGAAAGTGCATTTTTCAATTATAGAATGCGCTTTTAAGATTAACTAAATTTTGCGTACTACATGGTGTGCATAAATTTTACAGACCCTATACAGGACTACACAAAAGAATTCCTAACCATTACTGAGAATAAGTATGAATTGCTTAAAGGTGTTTGGTTTTTTAGTTACAAATGCACAAGCTCAACTACATTTAGTATGCTAAGAGATGTTTGTATCATACAAATAAAATCCTATACAGGGATATTCAAAAAACTGGATACATGGACGCCTATGGAAAATAATTCCTGGAAGTGTGATTTCAGTAATTTTAGGCATGTTTTTGCTTGAATTAGATTTCAGCTTAGTACTTGGCGTGTATAAAAATCTGTATGCTATATAGAGGGCAGCCCAAAAGAAATCAAGCATGTTTCCGCCTATTGGAAGAAATTGCCGAAGGTGAGTTTTCAACTTTTTATGTATTTTCTTACAAAACTAAATTTCAACAAAGTATGTAGAATCTGTACAAATATATGCAGAACAAAAATATATACAGAGCTGCACAAAAGAATTGGAGTACCTTCCAGGTTATGGACGCAATTGTTGAAATCTGGTTTTGAAATGTATCATACGTTTTATAACTGTTTAGTTCGATATCTTCTTTACTTTATTAAACGGCGAAGTTTTGTTACAATGTTCTGGAAGTGTTGGAAAGTGTTGACGCATGATTTTTCTTTTTTGTTTATGGATATACTCGGTTCAGTCGATAACTCAGGCACCTTTGGTATCTAAGTTTGGTGGTTCTTTCTGAGCTAGTCGGAATGAAATGATTTCGGAAGGTTTTGAGAATTTACTTGCAGGTTGACGAGAAACCATAATATTTTCCTTAGAAATATCTCTCCAAAGACATTTTGCTTTGAAAAATACAGTTAAAATGTTTTTTATGCACAATTAAATGTCTACCTATCGCTTTATTGTTAACACTTTCGTACATAGTTGAAAAGATTTAGTTACTACTATAGATAGCAAAGATTTATAATTAGGACCAAAAAAGTATAAATTAAAAAGTTTTAAAGACTTTAAATTAGATTTTTTTAACTTCATGAGTTGAGGGTAAGACAAGGGAAGAAACAGATTTTTTTTTTTTTTTGGGGGGGGGGGGAGTTTAATAGATGACTGATTATGTAACTTATTAAAGATTTACAAACAGGACAAAAACATTGAAATTAAGAGTTTTAGAGACTTTAAATTTTGTGTGCATGGAAATAATGGTGGAGGAAAGAAAATGTCGATTTTATATGGGGGTGGAAGAAATTATATAATCGATTATTTATTGTTCAATATGAAACAGATAAAGCTGAAAATGTATTAAAATAAGATTTTCAAAGATTTTAAACTTAGATAAGCGAAAGAAGAAAACAAGGGAGGGGGCATTTTATTAGATGACTTATTTATTTACCTTACTAAAGAATAACAAATCGGACAAAAAAAGACTAAATTTTGTGTGCTTGGTAAGGAGAGCGACAGAGCAAACGTCAATTTTGATTGGGGAGGAGTATAGTTATATGACTGATTATTTATGATATCAATAAATTAACAGATAGAGTACAAAATGTTTTAGAAAAATCAATGATTTTTAAGGTTTAAATTTTGTGACCTGTAAGAAAAAAGAGGAATAAGCAGAATTATTCTTTTTTGGTGGGTGGCGGAAGTTTATTGGATGACTTATTATTTATTTACCTTAGAAAATATTTACAAATAGGTTAAAAAAAATAATAAACGAAAAAGTTTTAAGAACTTTAAATTTCAGATGCTTAGTAAGAGGGAGAGGCGAGGGGAAATACCAATTTCAGTTGGGGGGGGGGGGGGGCGAGAGAAATTTTTATTATCGTTTGCTTATTATTAAAATAAAGTGGCATATTGAGCAGAAAAGATTTTTAAAAAATGAAAGAGTTTTAAAGGGTTTCTATTTTAAAATATGGGTACTGTGGGGGAAGAAACAAAAGGGAGAAATGACATTTTCAGAAGGAGCAATTTACAAGAACTTTTAATGAAATGAATGCGGTGAAATAAATTGATAATGAAATTTATGACTGATTATTTATTGTTACTTTGAAGTAACAAATAAAACAGAAAATTAAAGAAAAAATTAAGGAGTTTTAAAGATTTTAAACCTTGATACTTTAAGGGGGGCAAAAGGGGAAGCAAAATTTCGGAAGAAGGGGAGGCAAAGGGTGATTTACATTATTATTTTTTTAAATCAGAATTTCAAAGAAATTGGGAAGAGTTTTACCCTTGATTACAAAACAATACAAGAGCAAAATTAAGAACTTTTAAGGCACTTTTTGCAGATTTTGCATAAAAAAATGTACTTTTATGAACCAAAAATTACTTTTGAAAAATTTAAACATCTTTAAGGACTAACAGGAACCCATTGCAGGGTCACTCAAAAGTATTTTGTTACATATGGTCTGTGTGGAAAAACCATTTGGTGGTGTGTTTTAATAGCGTTAAACAAATTTATACATAATGAAATTCATTTACATAATTAAGGTGCACTGGAAGAAGGTTACTACACAAAAGAGTCATACAAAAGAGTTCGATTTTTTAAAGTTCTTCGCAGAAAAGCTGTTCGCAACGTATTTGAATTATGCTACACTACTTCAAACATAATGAAATTTCTGATGGTTTTACTGCAAGATGTTTGGATAAGAATATGGTGTACATCGCATTTATCGTTTATTTACAGGGAAACATTAGGGATGATTGCTGAAAGTGAGTTTTAAATTATGATATGTTTTATTTATGATAAGTTATGGTATAAGTTAAACTAATTTTCTTGCACTGGCACATAGGTGGTGTATATGAATTGCATAGACGCTACAAAAAAGATTTCGTGAGTATTACCGAGAATAATCATGAATTACTTAAAAGTGTTTTTTTAATTTGAGTTATGCATTTTCAAGCTCAACTACATTTAGTATACTAAGAGATGTTTAACCGGTTGCCGGCTGAATGTCTGCGGCCGGCTGTCTAGCCGGCCGCAGACATTCAGCCGGCAACCAAATAGCCGTGAAGACATTTAGCAGATAGCAGTTAGCTGACACGTGCATTAAGCTGATACGTACATATAGCCGACAACACAATTAGCTGAAATTTACATACAGCATACAGGACAATTGACCGAAACGGACATATAGTAATAATTTTAGCAATACAGACAATTGGCCGACGGGGCAACTGGCCGAACGTGGCAATTAGCCGGGAGGACATTTAGCCAAAAAGACGATTAGCCGACAGGACATTTAAAAGACAAGACGATTAGCCGACGGGACATTTAGCCGATAGGATATTTAGCCGCACTTTTCTAACATTTTTCGACACCCCTCATGAGATATATCGCATTGGAGCCCTTTGATCACCCTTTCATATTATGTACCTCCCGTTCCCTCTCCCTCAAATTGTATCACTGGATGTATTTTTCTGACGTTTCCGACATCCCTCAAGTGATATATCATTAGACTGGGCAGCCCTTTGATCACTTTTTCATATTATGCACCTCCCGTTATGTTACAGTTAATTTGCAGTTTGGTTACAGTTAGGATACAGTTGCGATTAGTTACTCTTGGATTATGGTTAGGTACCTGATAGGGTATAATTAGGTTACGTTTTGGTGATAATTAGATTACGCTTAGCTTACAGCTTGGTCATGGTAAAGTTATGTTACAGTTACATTACAGTTAGCATACGATTAGCTTATAATTAGGTAAACGTTAGTTACAGTTAAATTACGGCTACGTCCCAGTTAGGTTACATTTAGGCTACAATTAGGTTACTTTTAGGTTTCAGTTACGTTACGGTTACTTTATAATTAGGCTACACTTAGGTTACGGTTACGTTACACTTAAGTTACATTTAGATTACAGATAGGTTACGTTAAGTTACAGTTACGTTACTGTTAGGTTATGCTTAGGTTACGATTATGTTCCGGATAGGTTACAGTTACGCTGGAGTTAGGTTACTCTTAGGTTATAATTAGGTTAAGGTTAGGTTAGAGTTAAGTTAGAGTTAAGTCACGGTTAAGTTAAGGATAGGCTACAGTTACGTTATGATTATGTTACAGTTAGGTAACGGTTAGGGGATATTTAGATTACGGTTAGGTTACAGATAGGTCATGGTAACGTTACGGCTATGCTACAGTTAAGTTACAGTTAGGTTTGGTTATAATTTGGTTAACGTTAGTTTACAGTAAGTTTAGAGTTAGGTCAAGGTTACGTGACATTTAGATTTCGGTTATGTCCAATTAGGAAACGTTTAGGTTACAATTAGGCCGGTAGCACACTGAGGCGACCCATGGAACATTTTGGTTGACTTCGGAGAAAAACAGCTTTAAAACATGTTTGAAACAGCTTTCTTCTTTGTTTCAATATTTTTTTCTCCTAAATCGTATTTCATGTTGCTCGTGTTGCGTCAGTGCGCGGCCTACCTTAGGTTACGGTTATGTTGCAGTTAGGTTACTGTTACGTTACAATTAGGCTACAAATAGGTTACAGTTACGTTACAGTTAGGTTACGGTTAGGTGATAATTTGATTACAGTTATGTTACGGTTAGGTTACTGTTAGGTTATTAAGTAACAGTTAGGTTACGGCTTGGATACGTTTAGGTTACGTTTATGGAACAGTTAGGTTACGGTTACGTTATAATTACTATCACTGTTACTTACTTTGCAGCGCGCGCGCCCGCTATACATATGAGGAGTAACGGCAAAATTTTGAAAATTGTCCCGCCCGGGAGCCAAAGAGGTGGGAGAGACGCGGAAACTGCATAATATGAAATAGTGGTCACAGGGCTTTCTAAACGATATGGCCCATGACGGGTGTCGGCATAATCTAGAAAACTGCCTCCCACTGTGAGGGCAAAGGGGGGGGGGGGCTGCGGGAGGTGCATAACATGAATAAGTGATCACTGGCCTTTCCAATGATATGTCATACGAGGGCTGTCGGAAAAATTTAGAAAAATATCCACCGGGGGCAAAGTGGAGGAGGGGCACGAGATATGCATAATGTAAATGGTCACAGGGCTTTGCAACGATAAGTCTCATGAGGCGTGTTGGCTAAATTTAGAAAAGTGCTTCCCATTGGGTGGGAAATTGTGTCTGGGGTGCGGGAGGCGCATAACATGAATAAGTGGTCACAGGTCTTCCAAACTATGATGTCTGGATAGCATTTCTTTAGCCAGTGCTGGCGCCCCTTTGGTTATGTGACTCACGTGACGTGCGAGCGTAGGAGTGAAGGGAAGGAGATTTCCTTTTTAGAGAGTGAAGGGTGGAGGTTTTTAAGTCGTGCATGTGTACCGGCGGAGTTTTTGAAAAACCAAAAGTTAGATATAAAATTACACAGGTGCTACGGGCACTGGTATGTAAAAAGTTTGTATTGTAGGTGAAGCCAAATGGTGTAATAGCACAAAGTGTATAATTGTGGAATATTGTAGTGTGTTCCACTGGATATATTTCATATACTTCGTGTGAGTATTATCGTCTTGTCCTCGCCGAATATCTGTACTGTCCTTCTGCATTTTTATAAATAAACTTAGTTTTGTGTTAAAAAGAACTAGTGATCTATGATCTAGGAGTATACATCTCATATCAGAGAGGAGAACCAGTATTAGACAAATGATATATCATAAGAGGGATGTCAACAAAATTTAGAAAGTGCCGCCCGGGGAAAAGTGCAGAAGACGCACGGAAGATGCATAATATGTATAAGAGGTCACAGGGCTTTCCAAAGATATATCACGTAAGGGGTGTCGGTAAAAGTTAGAAAAGTGGCTCAGGGGAGCAAACTGGGAGGGAGCGGCGCGGAAGGTATATATTATGAAATTTGGGTGTCACACTGCCTTTCCAACTATATATCACATGAGGGGTGGCGGCAAAAGATATAAAAGTGCCCCACCTCTTTGAAATTTGTATATAGTATTATAAAAGTATTTTTGTAGGTCTTCGTAAAAAAATCGGATCTAAAATTATGAAAATTCTACGATCTCGAAAAAAATGAAAAATGCCCTCTTGGAGGGGTGGCGAATAGGGGGAGGTGAGAAGAAAGGGTCACAATATGAAAGAGTGGTCCGAGGACTTCCCGATGATATATCACGTGACAGATACGAAACAAGTTTAAAAATTGCCACACCGTGGGTCCTGTCTTTTGTTCCCGTTATTCACGCACCCCTTTCTTTTAAATTCTTATGTTTATTAAACAATATTTATGGAAGGGACCCGTCAAAAAACCGCATTTTAAACGATATTTATTGTAGAAAACGTCATTAAAAAATTATTGACTCCTCCCCGAGTTATCGAATTTTTTGTGTATGTTATAAATATAACTGTATTTGTAAAATATAATGGCAGTTTAAGAGAATGACGAGTTATTGAGGTATAATGAATAATTAAAATGAATTATTTCCGTTTTATTTTATAAATTCCTTAATTAATGAGTATAATGAGCTATCGAGAGTCTATGACTTAAACATAAGTAAACAATATTTATCGGAGGGATCCATCTAAAAACCGCATTTCAAACAATATTTTTTGTAGAAAAAGTTATTTTTGTATATAATTTTGTTCGAATGAACAAAAGAATATTACGAATGTTAGTTATTGGTGTTTAATTGAAAAGCTTTATAGAATAACAGTGATTGAAGAAAAAAATTACTTTATGAGGGTGACGAAATTTCGATGTTTAAGTGTATATCATAAACAAAAACGCTGAAACAATATAAAAGCTGATTTATGATGATGACGAGTTACTGAGGTTTACATTGTTGATGTAAGACCGAGTCTTCTAAATTCTTTTGGCAAAATGTACGTGTCAGCTAAATTTCATGTCGGATAATTCCCTTATCTGGTATTTGCTCGTTGGCTAAATGTCCTGTCGGATGAATGTCCATGTCGAATAATTGTCCTTTGTTGGCTAACTGTCTAGTCGGCTAACTGTCGCTGTCGACTAACTGTCATGTCGGCTAAATATCCTGTCGCCTAATTGCTGTCTGCTAAATGTCTTGTCTGCTAAATGACATTGTAGGACAGGGCTTAATTTGCGCCGGAGTCCACCGGAGCTCGGCTCCGGTACTTCTCTGTTTTCAGTAAATATTTAAATATTGGTCGGAATTCACCGGAGCCCATACATACAGGGCTCCGGAGCCCAATGCAATATCGCTTCCGAAAAACCGAAGTCTAAATTACTTTCTCCTTTCCTTCCCACCTCCAAACTTTTGCATCCTTTTTTACCAAAAAACTTATATGTGACGTAATTTGTCGCACACGTAGGAGATGAAGATAAAACGGACTCAATTTTTATATCAGTTTTGGGGCTTACACTGACTCGAGTTCAATCTGTATTACAATTTAAATTTTATTTATTCATGCATTGAAAAAAAAAACTTTTCTTTCTTTAAAATTACGTATTATATTCTATTTCAAATCATTTTAATGCTATTTTGATCAAAATGAAGAGGAAACAGAAATCGTGTTTTTCTATTTCAAATTTATGTCGGTGACGACGTGTTGATACGGCGCCAATCAAGAGACTGAACAATGAATTTGCTTTCAGTTCGATTTTTTTTGTGATAGTAGGATAATTTTTTTACTGGCTGGGTTTTTTTCTTATTTAGATATCTAACCTGAAAAGAATATTTTCTGTTTTAGCCAACGAGCATCAGCTTGAGGTTTTGTTTGTTTGAGGTTTTTTTTTTTTTTTTGTCTTGTATTGCGTACGAGAATAAAAATCACGTCAGTGATTTTTCTATTTATTTTGTATCAAGAACGGTACTTATGCTAAAGCTCTGCTCTGCAGATTTACGAAGTTGCTTTCATTTGCAAGTAGATATAATTGTCATGTATTGTTATTCCGATAGAAAGCAATTGAGCTGTATTTCCCCTTTTTCTATAAAAGTATCAATTCTTTTCGATATTTCAAATTTTTAATTTAGTTTGATTTTGAGGGACGCACCACAAAAGATTGTTATGCGGAAGGAATCAATTATAGTTTAAGATATGCATCTTTTATTGGAAATAATAAAACATTGTTAAATTCTTCAGCATATAAATAACATTTCATTCATTTTTCCTTAAAAATGCATAGCTGCTATCCGCGACACAGAACTATCCTTTTTTTGTGTTAACCATATTTCCTAATCAAAATCTTTACTATATTTAATTGCAAATTCTGCAATTAAGTAACTTTAGAGTTAGGTAAGATTTACTATTCAGAGGGAGTGATAACTAAAAAATAAAATTGTTAGCAGCTAAGTATATGCTGATAGATATATTTAATTTTTTTATTTTTCTAAGGAAAAAAAATGCTTTAAAAATTTCAAATAATGTACGAAATATAAATATGCAGATTGGAGTGATGGGGGGGGGGGGGGGGAGGGGGGAGACGGTACGGTTGTTGTGCCGGTGCCGCAGAATATTAGGGCTCCGGTACTTTTTTTGTTAGAAATTAAGCCCTGTTGTAGGATATAAGTATATAAGGCTATGGCAAAAAACTAGGTACATGGCCGTCCATGGATAGCAATTCTGAGGCTAATGTCAGACGGACGTCTTTTTGCACGCTTTTTTCCTTACGTATTATCCCTACACAATGCTAGCGGCATTGTGTAAGGATAAAACGGAAGGAAAAAAAGAGTGCAAAAAGACGTCCGTCTGACATTAGCCTTAGAAGTGTGATTTCAGTAATTTTCAGCGAATTTATTTTTGAATTAAATTTCAGCTCAGTATGTGGCGTGTATAAAAATTTATAAGGAACGTACAGGGCTTCACAAAACAATTGAAGTACGTTTCCGTCTATTGTTAGGAATTAATAAATGTGTATTTTCAAACGTGTTATGTTTTTCTAACTAAACTAAAAATGTAGGAAAAGGTTCATAATCCATACTAGGCACATGGTTTTCCTTTCTTGTTTTATTTATCGTCAATAATTGTCTGAGCGAAGCGAAGGCTAATACTCAGCGAAATATTACTGTCCGGACACTTTACTACTACGATGGATATTAACGCCATGTCCTACTAAAAAAAAAGCCTAATAAAAACCTTTCGTCAAGCATAACTCAAAAAATATTTGTCGGATTTCGTTTCTGATTGCACCAGAAGGTACCTATGACGGCCGCCTACTGAATGCACCTACTATGAAAAATAAGTTCCAAACCGTTTAAAAATTATATAGAAAAAACTCCTAAAAAAGCACAATTTATCTGCATACGTCATAGAAATTTGGTGTGCGTCACTTTCACCGGTTGATGTTTTCGTAGACAACTGGTTTGAACACATGGAGCAAAAAAAAAAAAAAATACGCACGCAGTAATATTGAATAGATCAGTTTCAACCACGTGATCACAAACCTTGCAACAACCCGTGGCAACCAGTCTTGGTGGGCAAACAAATAATAATACAGTATTCCGTACCACGGTGACCGTTTTTAGCCTGTTGTATAAAATCGGGCATGTTGTATGACATACAATTGTGGATGATTAAAACAAAAGACATGAGTGTTTATTGATCCGGGAGGTTATTTTTCTCTGGATGTCTGTCTGTCTATCATACAGCATGCAATTTTCTTGTAAAGGATGATATTATTATGCAGTAAAACCTTCATAACGGACACACCCGATTAGTGGACACCTCTATTTAGCGGGCATTTTTTCGATTACCAACCCTTAAATTACTGTACATTTTTTACTCTCAGTAGCGGACACCTCCAAATAGAGGACAAATTCTGCCCTCCCGAGGTGTTCGCTATTCAGAAGTTTTACTGGTAAAACCTCCATAGCGGACTCACCCGATTAGCGGATACCTCTATTTAGCGGACATTTTTTCGATTACCAACTCTTAAATAACTGTACATGTTTTACTCTCAGTAGCGGTCACCTCTAAATAGAGGACAAATTCTGCATTTTCGGGGTCTCCGCTATTCAGAGGTTTTACTGTATATAATATTGATAATTATTTTACAGGGCCGCACAAAAGAATAAGAATATATGAAACGAATATAAACTAAATTCGGGATTGGTAGATCGCTGATGGTAATGTAATTTTAGGATGTTGTTACAATCATCCGCAGCATGTTTTTAGAGTTTCGTTCATCTAACGAAACCCTACCTGTCTCACTCCTTTGTCTGTCTGTTTGTCCGTCTGTCACAGAGCCCGTTCTCAGAAACTATATATGTCGGAGACTTGAAAATTTGCATACTTATAGCTGAACACCACACATCGAACGGCAAATAATGAAATTTTGAAAAAGTCTAATATTTAACCTTCTGGGCTCTAACTTGTGTATTTATAGCAATTTTTCTAACTCAGCCCCTAATTAAGTTGAAGACATGAAAGTTTGCATACTTATAGCTGAACATCTCACATCAAACGACAAATAATAAAATTTTGAAAAAGGCTTAATATTTAACCCTTTGGGCTCTAACTTGTGTATTTATAGCAATTTTTCTAACTCAGCCCCTAATTAAGTTGAAGACATGAAAGTTTGCATACTTATAGCTGAACACTTGCGATAACACGATAAATCATAAATTTTTGAAAAAGTCATATTTAACCCTCCGGTCTCTAACGTGTGTATTTTAAGCAATTTTTCTAACTCAGCCCCTAATTAAGTTGGAGACATGACATTTTGCATACTTATAGCTGAACACCTCACATCAAACGACGAATAATAAAATTTTGAAAAAGTCTATTATTTAACCCTCTTTGCTCTAACTTGTGTATTTAAAGCAATTTTTCTAACTCAGCTCCTAATTAAGTTGGAGACATGAAATTTTGCATACTTATAGCTGAACCCCTCACATCAAACAGCAAATAATAAAATTTTGAAAAAGTCTAATATTTAACCCTCTGAGCTCTAGCTTGTGTATTTTAAGCAATTTTTCTAACTCAGCCCCTAATTATGTTGGAAACACAAAAATTTGCATACTTATAGCTGAACACCTCACATCAAACGACAAATAATAAAATTTTGAAAAAATCTAATATTTAACCTCTAATATTTTGTCTCACGCAATTTTTAAATTTAAACTGCTTTGCAATACTATTTTTGTTCATTTTGCGTAATGTGACGTAATTTGTTCTATTTCAGATTTCTAACGCATGTTAATGAATTTATTTTACAATATCCTTTCTCTTTTAAAATTCACATGTAAATATAGTTTTTATGGCGTAATTTTCAATAAGTGCCTGCTTTTTATACCTAATTATTTAATTCTAATTTGAAGGTTTTTTTTCTGTTTATAATAGTAACGTGTAAATATTTTTTTTTATTTGAAGCAAACATTATTGTTTGCGCTGTTTATACAGTTGGCAACAGTTTAAATTAATACCATTTTCTAAAATATGTAAAAAATATCTGTCAAAATGCTGAATATTTGAATTTAAAATAGAAATAAAACCTCACAAAATGAGTCAAATTAAAAAAATTAATGAAATCTGCAAACCGGGATCTTCTATTGAATAAAATTATCTAAAAATGATTAAATTCCCATGCATAGCTTTTGCTCTTATAATTTTTTTTAATGGAACGATTTTGTCCAACTTTAGCATTAAATATCTCTTAAAATAATTCTTCGATTTGAAAACTGTATGCATTAGTGTGTTGATCAAACATTTCGCTATAATACCACCGATTTTCATATATTTGTATGCAATAGTTTTCTTAATATTAACGAAGAAAGACCTCCGGTCACAAAAAATTCAAAACCGGCGGCGGCGGTGACAGCGTTAGTTACTTTTTATAGAATAGAGAGATACATAAAAATGAAAACTTGTCTATCTGTCTGTTTGTAATTCTATAAAAAATCCACAATTTGGAAGCCAAAATTGTGAAGAGATACGTACATGTGTATTAAAACATGGCCGAGACAACTAAAGTAATCCGGAATCGAAATAACTTATAGTTAATTTTTAATTAATAAAAAACCACCAATTTACCAGCGATTTCTTATCAAATTTAAACATTTTTCGTTATAGCAGTTGCCAACAATTAAAAAACGCAATAAAATTATTACTACAACAATTAATTTTCTACTGCAAGATTTCCACGTGAAAAATGAAAATGAAATAAATAGTTTGCCGAATTTAAAAAAAAAGGTTAATATTACATCATAACTTTTCTATTGCAAGATGTTCACGTGAAATATGAAAATTGTATAAATGGTTTGGCGAATTTAAATGAAAGTGAATAACTTTTCTATTTCAAGGTTTCCACGTGAAAGAGGAAAATATTACGTCATATTGGAAATATAAAGGGCATGGTGGATATAGTATAAGTCATATGAGTGTGAAAAATGTATTGAAGCATGATAAAAACACGATTAGGGAAATATTGACGTATTTTAACGTTATTGCTCCGATCATAAATTGAAATAAGTTCATTTATAGCTGTATTCTTTTGCGTCTATTATATGCATTCATACATTTTTATATAGCGTTTTCATATGATTTATTCAACAACATTTCGACTGCTTTTTTTAATGTTTGTTTTGTGTTTTATGTTAAATTTTGAAATTGATTGAATTCGTCGGCACTTTAGTTTGTAACAGATAAATGGCCTTTGTATCTGTACATCTAATGCTAATATTATAAAGCGTTATAATATTATAAAGTATATAATATTATTAATGCTTGTACGTTTGTGAGGTGTTATCTCTGAAACTACATAGCCAACTTAAAAAAATGTTGGTGGCCATCTCTGCTCCGAAAAAAAGACTATTTTATGTCAGTGCAAGAACCTACATCGCTGCAGGAGCAAAAAAGTTCTAAAACTGTGATTTCTGCTATATTGATTGGGTTAGAAACTTTAAATTTGGTGCGGTAGTTACTTTTAAGATGCAAATACTCGTAATGAACGCTCTCTAAAAGGTTTAATTTGACGGATAAACGTAAAAATTTTTAGAAAGGTTCTAAACTATGATTTATTTGGAATACTGAAATTTTGGGGATACTGTTGGGGTTAGAAACTAGAACTTTGGCATGGTAGTAATTAATAAGATGTAAATGCTCGTTGTAGAACGAATTCTAAAAAATAGAAAGACTAAACAAAGCGGAAAAAGATCAAAAGATGATCTAAGTAACGAAGAACATGGAACTGTTAGCAATATAAGCATGAAAATTGGCATGGCTGTGTTTATCATAACGTAAATTCTCCCAATAGAACAATTTCTAAAAATGTCGCTATATAAAACAGTGCAGAAACAAAAAACTTTCAAAAATTTTCTATTTCTCTGTTACTGCTGAGCCCAAAATCTTGAAATTTTGCTTCGGGTTAGTTTTAAAATATGCAATTGTCTCTATGAATGGTTTCTAAAAAATTTAAAATTTAAAAAGATGAAATTAACGGAAAGCGATCTCAATTACCATTAATTTGGAATTATTAGGTACAGCAACTTTAAATATTTCATAATGCTGCATTTCCTCCGCAAAACATGCGATTTAAATGCAACAAAACTGATAGATACCCACCTAGCATTAAATAAATTGTGTAAATATTGAATAAAGACCTGTATGAAACAGTGAGTAGGTTGCCCGAAAGTACTTGTTAAAGTGTTCCTTCTCTAGGCTTTTCTCTCTCTCGCCAAGGCCACTAACAGAGGGAAGTGCCGTTTTAAATGTGATATGAATTTTTTATCTGATTCATTTTTCTAGACATTTTATCATAAGGTCATATTCTCAATTATCATTAGTAGATTTTTTATATATTAACTTATTCTGGTGAAATTTTGTAATCGGGTTCATATTGGCGTATGTTAGCTTGCATGATTTGCTGAATAAATATGGATGGATTTGTAAATTACTTCAAAAAAACTTTGACAGCTCAAAAGTTATGCAGACGATATATTCAGATCTTGTGTCATACTTTATGTTGTAATCATTGCCGATTTCTTTTATTTAATACATGCTAAATACAGCTCAACTTGTGCAGAATATGTTTGAAAACAAAACAATACAGCGTATGTGGTGGCCAGCATACACTCATCATTTAAATCCGATCGGGCATTTCTAAAACACACTCTAACGAAGCACTGCATGCCACTTTTGATGTATTCGGTACTTTGATACTATATTAGATTTTGAGAAGAGAATTCCTTTAATGTTATCGACAACCTCATTGCATCCGTAGAAAACAGATATTGTACAATATTAACTTTTCCGGCGGAGCACACACCATATAAAGTATAGTCCATTCTTTTTAAACATCATATATTTGTCATTTAAAGTTACTCAAATTGGTGCGGAGCGTCTGATTATGCTCTTGACATCATTTTATACAGTTAAAATTCTGATATAAGTAAATTAGTGTTTCATTTTCTATTTTACTTTTAATATATTGCGTACTTTCAATTTTATATCCATGCATGGCTGTCTTGAATGGTTTGATTTCCCATTTTTTTTAAACAGTGTATACGAATTTATATATAAGATTTTGTAATACTACAATTCGTTTATTTTCATCATTTCAATTTTTCGCAGTATATGGACAATTAAAGATAACATCTCATTTTCTTTGCTTCCACATGTTATTATTAAATCTATGTTCTCAGTAATATCGCTCAGACTAATCCCTCTGAGGGAAGTCCTAGTTCATCTTATGTTTTTTTTTATTTCTCAGTTGCAATAATCATGATTTTTAGGGTTCCGTACTTAAAAAGTAAAAACGGAATTGAGTAAAATCGGAATTAAAAACGGAAACATAAGATCACTCCTGTGTCCGTCTGTCACAGCCATTTTACTCGTAAACTATGGAACGTGGAAAGTTCAAATTGGGGATGTAATAAAGACTGTTAACCCACATATTTACAGATTATTAAACATTCGCAAATATATGTGGGAAAAAACGTAGAGGGGCTAATTAGGTTATTTGAAAAAAAAAAATTCCTTTGTATATCGTGCGGGATATCCGTTAAAAGATTACGTAACGCCGAACTCAAAAGTATTTCTTTTAATTTTAGGTATTATATTTTCAGAGATATCGTCGGAAATGTAGCGCAAAAATATGTCCCCCCCCCCCCTTTTATTTCCAAATCTACTGAAACTAAAATTATGAAAAAAAAATTGGAGGTAGTAGTGGTTAATTTAAGCCTTGCAGGAAAATTATAGCGATTATCCTAGGTCGCATAGTTTTTCATAAAAGCGCATTTTTCTGTTACACACAAATTTCTATATGCGGACATTCAGCAAAGGTATCGAGGAGCACTAAAGGTACCTAACGTATCAAAAGTATAAAAGCATTGTTTATAATCATTTTCGAAAAAAAAATCGTCGGTAATTCGCCGAGATATTAAGACTCCTGTCCCTGCCGGCGAAGACACTCACGAGCTAATGTTAATCCTATGGAAAGGGATTTTTCTAATATCTCATTTGCATTTCGACTTTTTTTTTTTTTTGCATTGGACAGCCGAAGTCTGTCTCTAAATCACACCTTTTTTAATTTTTCGATTTTGGTCGCAGATATTTTTTATAAAGTTACTTTCACTTTCAAAACCGGTTCTTAAAATAAAAGTGTCATTTAAAAAAATATCTGCAACCAAAATCGAAAAAATAAAGAAAGGTGCGATGTATAGACGGATCTCGGCTATCCAATGCCTAAAAAAATATTTAAAAATGTCGAAATGCAAAAGAGATATTAGAAAAATCCTTCCCCATACTATTAACATGAGTGCCTTCGCCGGCAGGGGCAGGAGCCTTAACACATAAAGACACGGGTAGTTTGGACATACATAATGGCATAGGTGGCGTACTCTATATGCCATCGGTTTTTAAATACTAGATAACAACTTTTAATGATATATTTGTGTAATGCAATACCCAGTAGCAGTATAAAAGCAGTAAAGGTCAAATTGTTAAAAACAGACCAATTTAATTAGAATTAATCACATAAATACTATGGGATTCGCGACTAATTTGCGTTGAGTGGATCTCTCAATACACCTCCCGTGTCTTTAAAAGTTAATTAAAAACCTATCTGGAAAAACGCGGCACGGACAAAGTCGAGTTGCATCTTTGCGACCTCCTTTCGAAGCGCGCTTAGTACAACGCCAAGTTTAAACTTTGAACAAGGGTTTTGTTTCAGCTACACTGTAAAAAGAAAAATATTACTATGTTGAATTTAGTTTTATGAAATGCCAAATGAAATTTAAATATGCAGTACTTTTATTGTCAGTACCGAATTAAGTTCATCATATGTAGATTAAGATAAGATTAAAAAAAAGAGTTATACAAAATAGCAATATTTAATTTTATTTGGGCTTCATATCTCTTTGAACTTTTGTGGTATACTCATTCTTACTTTTTTAATATATTCAGCTATACCCAACTCTACGTTGTATAAGTTTTTACAAAGTTTAATTACTCTTTTAAATAATACAGTTAATAATTCATATATTTATTGTAATGAACCCCCTGAGCGCGAGTAATACTCATACTTGACTGTTTATTTTATATAAAAGTTATATGCATTGGTCTGCTAAGTCGTATCTTGGTAGAAACCATCTGCAGAACCTCAATTTAGTGGTTGATCTGCAGGTTTATCATTGTGTTTTCATGCACCCACCTTCAATGTTTTCTTACATTTGGGTGCAGGAAAATACAATGATAAACCAATCGATCAAATAGTAAACTCCGGTATGCAGGTGTTTTCTATCAAGATATGACTTGGCAGACCATTTGCATTTTAATATGCTTATTAAGTTCTATATAATCCTAAAATTTCAGCCTTGAACTTGATGAGCTGATAGTCTGTGCAATTGCCACCCGTCGAACAAATCCCTTCCTGTGAAATCTTGTATCATTTTTTAGGAATCTGTGGACAGGCACAAAAACATTCTGTGTTTTTATACCTAGATAGTGTATAAAAACATTTTTTAATTCATTAGTCTCGATTTGGAGTTTTTTGTAACAAATACAGCTGTAATTTTTTTTTTATATAATTGTTTGAGAAAGACTGTTTTTATTTTCTCTGAAAACTGCATGGATTTTTCATTACATTGATATGTAATTCTGATAATGAATTTCTTAGAATTCCATTTCAAAGCAAAATTTCGAACTTCTTCCAGTTTTACCAAAGCATTCTTTTTCTTTATCAGAAGTCAGAGGAAATAAATTTATTTTTCTCTCCATCTTTACCTTTAGATTAAGTTATAATTTTATTTTCCCCACATTGCTGATAGAATTTTTTTTTACTTTGTCAGTTGCAAGCTCACTGTCAGATATCTCCAGAAATTCTCCATCTTCTTTCTCTATTTCCAAGTTAATAATCAGGAAGAGTTGCCGTAATATCCTTTACCAATCTATTTTTTATTTATATTGTAAAGGATGTATTATTATATTATTACTTATTATGTATTTATATTACCACTAATTTACCAATCCTATATCGGAATTTGGTAAATTAGCAGTGCTTTTAGTTTATAGTCTCTACTTGAACTTGCCGATCAAGATTGTGTTACTGTTTTTATTAGTTTATAAATTAATTTGGTAAATTAGCAGTGGTTTTAATTTGCAGCCTCTACTTGAACTTGCCGATCAAGACAATGTTAAGCTATCATTCATTTGTTCCCATAAAATGTTTTTATCAGTTTGTTAAAAATGTCCTACTGACATTTTCTAGGTAAATAACGCAGTCTTTCAAAGTGACATACTGGTTGATGACGGTATTATCCTTCTCGTATAATTCTTGAAAAGCTAATGACAAATTTACTAACTGTTGCTTTGTGAGCCTTAATTTCCTCTCTACTCATTTGATAAAACTCTGTCATTGAATAATGAATTTTAGTAAACGAAAGTGTGTGCCATTACAAATACATCATGAAATAAAAATGTTAACTAAGGCAATCTTTAACCAGGATACCAATGTAAATTGAAAGTAAAGATGGAGTGTTATTAAAATTCATAGATAAAGACCAGAAAAGAATCCGTAACCAAATTCAGATTTTTGGGACTGATGTAAAAGTTTGTTGCATATTGTTGATGGAAATTAAAGAAAATGTATTTCGTGAAAATTTCAATTCCTAGCAGTTACATAATTAGAGCTCATCTGGCTAAAGAATCGATGTATTTTCTCAAATCTTCCAAAAAATAAAATACCTTATCCTCAAAATATTTTTAAGTGATTTAAATAAACGGTCATTCGACGAAGTAAGTTTTGGAGAATGGTACTTGGATTGAAACATTTCATCTCAATTATAATATTTTGTGTCTACAGTGGGCAAAGATACGTGTGGTCTTGTTGGAAAACAATGCCTAATTGTTGATTATTTGAAGCTGCTTCTAGCGGATTGCTTGATTTAATTCACTTAATTATAAACAGTGTTTCTGCAAACTAATGCTATAGTTTCCAAGTAACATCTATTAATAAACAATTTTCTTGTCTCACTGAATGCGAAGAAAAATCTTCTGTGGGTAAGAAACTGACTTTTGCTTTGATTAAAAGGCCTCTTCGAAGTAGTCATCAATGTAGTCTAAATAAATATTAATATTGTTATTATTCCTTATATTCCATGAATTACGAATATAATCTGAAAATAAAAACTATGCGTAAATCTGGTTTTTGAACAATGTAGAATAATGTTGTTTTAAAAATATCGACATATTCTGTAGAAATTGAGTCGGGCCAAAATTTTAGCTTCATAATACGTAATTTGTTTGTACTGCTAATTGTACTGTCCGGTTCCGGGAACAAGAAATTTCCGTCCGAGGAGACCTGTACATTCAAATTTTTAGACAACAAAGGCTTAGAAACTGATACAATCAATTATGACTCGTATTCAATCATAGAGCCTCGTTTATAGAAAAAATTTCAGGCCGAAACGTGCTGGATCGAACCGTAGGTTCCGACTTCACGAGGATGAAGTAGGCATACTTCTATTAAAAATTGTTACATTTTTTTATCCTATTTAATAACTTCAGTTAATTAAGACAATAATAACATTTTAAAATAAATGGTAGAAATTTGCTTGATTTGCCTCCGTTAGAATATTGCTTATAGATCGAATTTGGCAAGCTCAAAAGTGGAGGTTCTATTATGATTTTATGAGATATATAATTTGCAATGAAATGCTGATTTGGGTGGACTTTCTGCAGAAAATTCCTTCGTGAAAACATTTCATTTATTAACATAATCAAATTAAACCTCGTGAGTTTGGTCTCCTTATTCACCACCCCTCCTTTCTTTAGCATTTTTTGAGTTTCTCCATCTTCACTGGGTTTTTTTTTTTAATGAAGGTAGTGCAGATGGCCTTTAGTAATGTGGACTATGGTGATTTCGAGTTAAGTTAGAAAACTTAAACAATCGGCTGATTTTCGTCAATGTTTTATAACGGTGGATGAAACATGAATTCGCCATTATTCTTCAGTGATGAAAGAGCAATCTAAACAATGTGAAAGAGCAGCTGAAATTGCACCAAAGAAAGTGAAAACGGTTCCACCTGCTGGAAAAAGTTTCAGGAATTCAAAAGATGTGGTGATCATAGACCACCGACAAAAAGGCAGAATAGTCACCGGACAGTGTTATTCTTCTCTACAGGACCAATTGAAGAGTGCTTATTCCGACAAAATTTCCATACCTGAGCAAAAAGAAGGTGTTCGTTCACCACAGCATTGTTCTTGCACACATGCCTGTAGTTTTCGCTACGAAAGTCAATCACCTACGCTCTGTAGTACTTCCACATGCACCGGATTTTGCTCCCAGCGATTATTTCCTCTTCCCAAGCCTGGAGAAATGGCTCGGTAGTCGGAAATTCACTTCAAAATATGGGGTTAAAGCAGACACCACCACTTCATTTCCAAAGATAGATAAGGCTTATTATACTAAAGATAATAAAAAGTCGGAAACTCGTTGGTTTAAATTTTATAAGTTGTAAGGAACTACGTTAAAAAAATGAAATATTGTCAAAATATTTCTATTTTCTTTGTCGGGCTGATAACCTTTCGAAACACACTCGTATCGACATCAAATTTTATTTTCCCTCCAAAAAAGAAAAGGCGGAGTTCATGAAAAATGGTCCTAGTTGTAATTAAAATTCGACCCCCTCATGCTAAAAACATGACACTATAAAACCTGGTAAGACGGAAACATAAACAATAGATACGAAATACCGTTTTAGATTGGTTATTTGCGTCTTTGCAGATACACTTGCCAGGTATTTTTAGGGAAATAATGAACAAAGTCCGTTTAAACCAGGATTCCGTTACAGCTGCATATCAGAAAATAAATTTGTTAGCTAGTAGACTTTCCTCTCTCTTTTTCTCTCATTCTGTGCTTGATTCTCGGCAGTATTGCTGGGAGTTATCGACACTCTCTATCACAGTAGTGTTTCACTACACTTAGACTAACATTTCCTGTTTTTGCTATGATGTGCTATATACCAACTCATCGACAGGGCGTGGATTTGATCTTCAAATAGGTAGCCCCTGGAACTGCGCTGCTGTTCACTGTTCAGACATTGATAAAATGTAATATTTAACCTTACAGTCTCATTATTTTCAGATTTACATTATTATAGTTAATGATAAATTTTCGCGTTTCCTTACCGTTACAAAAAATGTCTTTCCGTTACCTTTGAGAATATACACTAGTAACGGGGAAAAAATGTAAGCGCTAATGTTAAGTCTGTGGGAGCGTTATTTTCAAATATCTCGCTTTCTTTATAATATTTTAAAATGAATTCTTTTGCATAGGATTGCTGAGGACGATCTACAACCGGGCTGTTTTTTACTTTTTAGATTTTTGGTTTCAGATATTTAAAAAAAAAATTACTTTTACTTTCGGAACCGGTGGAATCGTTTCTGAAATTGAAGCTATCCAAAAAAAAAAACTATAACTAAAATCGAAAAAGTAAAACCTAGCCTGGTTGTCGATCGTCCTCAGCTATCCTATGCAAAAACAAATCATTCAAAAATATTAAAATCAAAGCGAGAAATTTGGAAATAACGCCCCATAGACTAAAAATTAGCATTTTCATTTCTTCCCGTGTCTGAAGTGTGCTCTTAAATTAAGATGTGTTACACAGGACAAATTTCGCATTTTCTGCGACTTTTAAAGGTGTACTGTCCCCTTAAAAATTACAAATATTAAAAATAATAAATATTAAATTATTTTTTTAAAGTTTCGAACAAATTCATCAACCCTTTTAAAGTTAACAATCTTTAAAACTTACGAGTTTTAAGTTCTTGTTAAATCTTAGTAAATTTAAATTGTTCAAATTATGAAAAATTAAAATGATAAAGTCATCAATGAAAGTTCTTAGGCATGTTTTAACGGCATGAAAAATATGCTAAAAATTAATATAATAAGAAAACAAATAATGCAGATGAAAATCAACTTTCAGGAATTTCTACCAATTAACGGAAATATATTTGCATTTTTTGTACAGCCCTTACATTAGCAACAAGTTTTTATACACGCCACATGTTAAGATAAAATTTATTCTAATATAAACATGCTTAAAACTACTTAAATCGCACTTCCAGAAATTGTCATCCATGGCGTGCATGCATTCAATTCTCTGGATAGCCTTGTATATTATTATATTTATATTTTCCAAACATATCGTTCTAAATATAGTTGAACTTGAAAATGTAGGATCTAATAAAAAAAAAAAAAAAAATAAGCAATTCACTCTCATTCTCAGCAATTCTTCCTAGTTCTTTTGCGTAGCCCTATACATGATGTATAGAATTTAAATATATAACCTTGTATGCAGAAATTTAGTTAAAAACGTAAATCATAGCTGAAAACTCAATTTCAACAGTCATCCATAATAGACAATAATTCATGTACAGTATTTTATCCAACATCTTTTATGTGCCCCTGTAAATGAAATAAAATGTGATCAAAATCATCTTCTAATGTAAGCATCTTGCAATAAACCTCAGTAACATATATGAATTCCATCTTGTTTAAAGTAGTAAAACATAACTAAAACACGCTACAAGCAGTTTTTTCTGTAATGAAACTGAACTCTTTTCTGTGACCCTGTAAATGAATGAAAAATGCTTTGCAACACCTTCAGGAAGTATGTTTTATTTCACCTCATAAATTCATATCAATTGCATTATGTTCGTAACAGAGAAACATTAAAATACGCCGCAAAGGTTTTTTCTTCATAGTTCATAATATAACGAAATGTACTTTTGAATTCCCCTGTACACGTACCTGTGCACTTCAATAAGGAACATAAATTTTATGTTTAAACTGTTTTACATCATTAAAATACACCGCAAATGATTTTTCCCACATAGGTCATAATATAAAAGAATACTTTTGAAAGTCCATGTAAGTGAAGTATAAATGATTACGCGCTTTATTATCAGTGCCATGTATCCCATGATAAACTTCAACAACGTATTTCAATTACATCACAATTCAAGTATATGTACACTAGTTAGACCACGGGCAGACGGGCAGTGAAGCCAATTCATAAACATTTTCCAACTATGTTGTAATGTGTTATAAATATGAGTACCCGTCCAAACGTTTTGTGTTGGATATACATATAGAAAATATAGAGGTTGTAGAGAAAAACGCGGGACCTGGTAGTAATTGACACTATATAACCTGGTAAGGCGGAAACACAAGCAATAGGTGCGAATTACCGTTTCAGATGGGCAGTTTCCGTCTTTGCAGATACAATTACAGTAGAGCGCCGATTATCCGAACTCCAATTAACCGAACTTCCAATTATACGAACAACCTATTTCTCTCAAAAAAAATTTTATCCGAACAACCTATTTCTCGCAAAAAATTTTTTTTTTAATGATGATGAGATTGTGGATGAAATTTAAGATGTAAAATAAATTGAAGAAATGAAAACGAATGCCCTGAAAATGACCCAAGTCCATCGCATAACGAAGCCTTTGAGTGTTTGGAAACAGCTATGAAATGGCTTGAATGGCAGAAGAACTCTGATCCTATTCAAATAACGTATTTAAGAAGAATTCGAGATATGGCAACATTGGAAAGAACGTCTTATTTGAAGCAAGCAACAATCGAAAGCTATTTTGTTTAAATTATAATCTCTGGAGTTTAGAAAATGATAAAAAGAGAAAGAAAATTTTAAATGATAAAAAAGTAAACAAAAAGACAGTTTTTAAACACGCTAGCACTAACTGGCGCTACCAGTCCTAAGCCTGGATAAAGTGTGAAGGTTTTAGTATAGTGAGAAACACCCCTTAAATTGTCTGTCCATTTATCCGAACTTTCGCTTATCCGAACTAGGTTCGGTCCCGACTTGTTAGGATAATCGGCCCTCTACTGTATAAGATATATTAAGGGGAATCAGGGAAATATTCCGTTTAAACCAGGATTCCGTTACAGGTGCGTATTAGAAAATAAATTTGCTAGCTAGCAGATTTTATAAAATGTTATATTTTACCTTACAGTCTTATCATTGACTATAATAATGTAAAAGTAAAAAAAATGTTCGCGTTTTCTTACCGTTACAAAAACTACCTTTACGTTACATTTGAGAACCGACATTAGAAACGGCAAAAAAATGTAAGCACTAATGTTAAGTCTACGGGAGCGTTATTTTCAAATATCTCGCTTACTCTTTAATATTTTAAAATGAATTTTTTTTTTCATAGATAGTTGAGGACGATCTATAACCGGGCTAACATATACTTTTTCGATTTTGGTTTCAGATATTTAAAAAAAAATTACTTTTTCTTTCGGAGCCGGTTGGAATTCGTTCTGAAATTGATACTATCCTAATATTAAAAAAAAATTAAAAACAAAATCGAAAATGCAAAAACTATTCTGGTTTTCGATCGTCCTCAGCTATCCAATGCAGAAAAAACAACAACAAAAAAAAAAAAAAAAAAAAAAAAAAATCTATTAAAATAAAGCGAGAAATTTGAAATTAACGCCCCCATAGACTTAAAATTAGCGTTTTTATTTATTCCCGTGTCTGAAGTGGGCTCTTAAAGAAAGATGTGTAACACAGGACAAATTTCAAATTTTCTGCGGCTGTTAAAGGTGTACTTTTTCGTTAAAAATAACAAATATTATAAGAAATAAATATTAACAATATTCCTTTAAATTTTCAAAAAAATTGATCAAAACTTTCAAAGTAAACATTCTTTAATACTTACTAACTTTTTGTTTATCCTTTGTTTATGTTAGTTTGTTTATGTTTGTTGTTGTTGTTTGTTACTTTATGTGTTATATTTGTTTGTATGTTGTTGTGTTTTTGTTTGTTATATTAACTAAGTTTTTGTTAAATCTTAGTAAATTTAAATTGTTCAAATTACTGAAAAATTAAAATGATAAAGTCATCAATGGATGTTCTTAGGCTTGTTTTAACGGCATGAAAAATATGATAAAATTTAATATAATAAGAAAACGAATAATGCAGATGAAAGTAAACTTTCAGCAATTTCTACCAATTAACGGCAGTATATATGCATTATTTTGTACAGCCCTTGCATCCGAACAAGTTTATATACACGCCACATGGTAATTGTAAGATAAAAATTATTGCAGTATAAACATGCTGTAAACAACTGAAATCGTACTTCCAGAAATTATTATTCATAGGCGTGCGCATGCATCCAGTTCTTTGAATAGCCTTGTATATTATTATATTTATATTTTACAAACACATCTTTCTAAATATAGTTGAACGTGAAAATGTAGAATTTAATTAAAAAAAAAAAAGCAATTCACTCTCATTATCAGCAATTCTTCCTAGTTCTTTTGCGTAGCCCTATACATGCTCTATAGAAATCATATATATAATCTAGGATGCAGAAATTTAGTTAAAAAAGGATATCATAGCTGAAATATCACTTTTAGCTATCGTCCCTAATAGACAATACTTCGTATACAGTATTGTATCCAGAAACTTTTATGTGCCCCTGTAAATGAAATAAAATGTGATTCACATCATATTCTAATGTAAGCATCTTGTAGTAAACCTCAGTAACGTATACGAATTTCATCTTGTTTAAAATATTGAAACAGAATTAAAACACGCTGCGAGCAGTTTTTTCTGTAATAAAACTGAATTCTTTTCTGTGATCCTGTAAATGAATGATAAATGCTTTGTAACCCCCTTAAAAAGCATGTTTCAGTGCACCGAATAAATTCATATCCATTTCGTTATGTTTGCAACAGAGAAACATTATTAAAATACGCCGCAAACGTTTTTTCTTCATAGTCCATAATATAATGAAATGTACTTTTGAATTCCCCTGTACACGTATCTGTGCACTTCAATAAGGTGCATAAATTTTATGTTTAAATTGTTTTACATCATTAAAATACACCGCTAATGATTTTTCCCACATAGGACATAATATAAAAGGATGCTTTTCAATGTCTATGTAAGTGAAGTATAAATTATTACACGCTTCATTATCAATGTCATTTATGCCATGATAAACATCAACAACGTATTTCTATTACATCACAATCCGAGTATATGTACGCTAGTTAGAGTACTGACAGACGAGCAGTCAAGCCCCACTCATAAACATTTTTCAACTATGTTGGAGAGTGCTAAACATCTGAGTACCCGTCCAAACGTTTTGTGTTGGATATACAAATAGAAAATATAGAGGGCTTAGAGAAAAACGCGGGCCTGGTAATAATTAAAATTCGACCCCCTCAACTAAAAACATGACACTATAAAACCTGCTAAGACGGAAACATAAACAATGTGTACGAAATACCGTTTTAGGTGGGTTGTTTCCGTCTTTACAGATACAATTGTAAGATATTTTTAGGGGAATCATAAAGATATTCCGTTTAAACCAGGATTCTGTTACAGTTACGCATTGCAAAATAAATTTGCCAGCTGACAGACTTTTATAAATTGCTATATTTTACCTTACAGTCTCATTATTTTTAGATTTACATTCTTATAGTTAATGATAAATTTTCGCGTTTCCTAAACGTTACAAACTGTTCCTTTACGTTACATTTGAGAACCCACACTAGTAACTAGAAAAAAATGAAAGCGCTAATGTTAAGTCTATGGGAGAGTTACTTTCAAATATCTCGCTTCCTTCTTAATATTTTAAAATGAATTTTTTGCATAAGATAGCTGAGAACGCTCGATAACCGGGATAGTTTTTATTTTTTCAATTTTGGTTTCAGATATATATATATTTTTAAATTACTTTTACTTTCATAACCGGTTGGAATCCGTTCTGAAATTTAAACTATCCTAACATAAAAAAAACTATAACCAAAATCGAAAAAGTAAAAACTAGGCTGGTTGTCGATCATCCTCAGCAATCCTATGCAAAAAAAAAAAAAAATCATTCAAATATATTAAAATCAAAGCGAGAAATTTGAAAATGACGCCCCCAAGGGCTTAAAATTAGAGTTTTCATTTCTTCCCGTGTCTGAAATAGCCGTGCATGCATCCAATTCTTTGAACAGACTTGTATATTATTATATTTGAATTTTCCAAACATATCTTTCTAAATATAGTTGAACTTGAAAATAAAATTAATCAATTCACTCTCATTCTCAACAATTCTTCCTAGTTCTTTTGTGTAGCCCTATATATTGTCTATAGATTAATCAAGTATGCAGAAATTTAGTTAAAAATGTATATCATAGCTGAAAACTCACTTTCAGCAATCATCACTAATAGACAATACTCATATACATCATTGTATCCAACATCTTTTATGTGCCCCTATAAATGAAATAAAATGTGATGCACATCATATTTTAATGTAAGCATCTTGTAGTAAACCTCAGTAACGTATATTAGTTCCATCTTGTTTAAAATCGTGAAACATAGCTACAACACATGCTGCAAGCAGTTTTTTCTGTAATAAAGATGAACTCTTTTCTGTGACCCTGTAAATGAGTGATAGATGCTTTGCAACCCCTTCAGAAAGAATTTTTTTTTTCACCTTATAAATTCATATCAATTTCATTATGTTGCAACAGAGAAACGTTATTAAAATACGCCGCAAACGTTTTTTTCTTCATAGTCCATAATATAACGAAATCCACTTTTGAATTCCCCTGTACACGTACCTGTGCACTTCAATAAGGTGCATAAATTTTATGTTTAAAATTGTTTTACATCATTAAAATACGTCGCAAATGATTTTTCCCACATAGGACATAATATAAAAGAAAACTTTTAAATGTCCATATAAGTGAAGTATAAATTATTATAAAATAATAAGTATTACAAAATAAATTTTCTAGCTAGCAGACTTTTATAAAATGCTATATTTGACCTTACATCTCATTATTTTTAGTTTTACATTATTAAAGTTAATGATAAATTTTAGCGTTTCCTTGAAGTTACAAAGAATATCTTTATGTTACCTTTGAGAATTCGCACTTGTTACGAGAACAAAATGTAAGCTCTAACGTTAAGTATATGGGAGAGTTATTTTCAAATATTTAACTTCCTTTTTAATATTTTTAAATGATTTTTTTTGCATAGGATGGCTGAGGATGATCTACAACCGGGCTAGTTTTTACCCTTTCGATTTTGGTTTCAGATATTAAAAAAAAATTACCTTTACTTTCGGAACCGAGGTGAATCTGTTCTGAAATTGAAACTAACCTAATATATATATATTAAAAATACTATAACCAAAATCTAAAAAGTAAAACAGGGTTCGTACGGTCCTTGAAAGTCCTTAAAAGTGCTTACATTTTTCAAAGGAAATTTTTGGTGCTTAAAAGTACTTATTTTCATGCAAAATCGGAAAAAAGTGCTTAATTTTACTCTCATATTAATTCTTAATCAAAGGTGAAACTCTTCTGCATTTCTTTTAATTTCTGATTTTTAAAAAAAATCTTAATCCCGCCTTGCCTCCCCTTCTGAAATTTTACTTTCCCCTTTGTAATATCAAATTTAAAAACTTCATTTTTTTAACCTTTTTCTACTCTCAGGGATGTAAGACCTGCGCCAGACGAAGCCAAAATTTGCGCAAAGCTGCTACAAAAGAGCTATTTTTTCCATTTTGCGCCAAACCTACACCAAAACGTACTTAGTGCCAAGATGAAATTTAGCAGGATTTCGTCGATCCGAGAAACAAACAAAAAAAAAATCAATTTTTTCTATACCGCCAATTGCGTCAAAAAAAAGCAAAAAACCACGGTCAAAAGATCTCGAAAAACACGCGATGTTTGTCAAATGATCACAAAAAAAACGTGAATTTTGTCAAAGGATCGCTAATTTCGTCAAAAACGAACAAAACGCGGTCAAAAGATCGTAAAAACGATAATTTTGTTAAAAGATGGCGAAAAAAACGCGCAAATTTCATCAAAAGGTCGCAAAAACCCATAAATTTCGTCAAATGATCGCGAAAACACGCAAATTTCGTCAAAAAATCGCGAAAAACACAAGAATTTCGTCAAAATATCGCGAATAACACGCGAATTTCGTCAAATGATCGCGAAAAAAACGTTCATTTTGTCAAGGGATAGCTGACTTCGTAAAAAAACGAACAAAACGGGGTCAAAAGATTGTGAAAAAACGCGAATTTCGTTAAAAGATCGCGAAAAATACGTGAATTTTGTCAAAAGATCGCGAAAAATACGCACATTTCGTCAAAAGATTGCCAAAAATACGCAAATTTCGTCAAAAAATTGCCAAAATACTCAAATTTCGTCAAAAGATCGCGAGAAACACGCGAATTTTGTCAAACGATCGCGAAAACCATGCGAATTTTGTCATAGCAAAAAAAAAAAAAAAATACGTTAATTTTGTCAAAAGATTACCAATTACTTCTAAAAATGAACAAAACGGGGTCAAAAGATTGTGAAAAAAAGCAAATTTCGTTAAAAGATCTTGAAAAAACCCACAAATTTCATCAAAAGGTCACAAAAAACCGCTAATTTCGTCAAAAGATCGCGAAAAATACACGAATTTCGCTATAAGATCGCGAAAAATACGCGAATTTCGCCAAAAGATCGCGAAAAATACGCAAATTCGTCAAAAGATCGCGAGAAACACGCGAATTTCGTCAAACGATCGCGAAAAACATGCGAATTTTGTTATAGCGAAAAAAAACCCGTTAATTTTGTCAAAGGATTACCAGTTACTTCTAAAAACGAATTAAACGGGGTCAAAAGATTGTGAAAAAACGCAAATTTCGTTAAAAAATTCGAAAAACTTCACAAATTTCATCAAAAGGTCACATAAAATCTTAAATTTTATCAAAAGATTAAAAACAACCACGCTAATTTCGTCAAAAAATAGCGAACAGCACGCTGATTTCAACAAAGGATCGCAAAAAATACGCGAATTTTGTCAAAACATCGCGAAATATACGCGAATTTTGTCAAACGATCGCGAAAAATACGCTAATTTCGCCAAAAGATCGCGAGAAATACGCTAATTTCGATAAAAGATCGCAAGAAATATGCAAATTTCATCAAAAGATCGCGAAAATACGCAATTTTCTTTTTATTAGCATTAGAATTTCAATTTGCGCCAAAAACAGTTTTTATTGCTACAAAATTAATTTTTGCTGCTACAAAAAAAGGATTTTACTACTACAAAATGAGATTTTTGCTGCTACAAAAATAGATTTTACTGCTCCAAAATTCGATTTTTGCTGCTACAACGGCTTTAGTGTACTTTCATCTCTGTGTTTGTCAAATGATCACGGAAAAACGTGAATTTTGTCAAAGGATCGCTAATTTCGTCAAAAACGAACAAAACTCGGTCAAAAGATCGTAAAAACGATAATTTTGTTAAAAAATGGCGAAAAAACCCCGTAAATTTCATCAAAAGGTCGCAAAAAACACACGAATTTCGTTAAAATATCGCGAAAAACACAAGAATTTCGTCAAAATAGCGCGAATAACACGTCAATTTCGTCAAAGGATCACGAAAAAAATGTGCATTTTGTCAAAGGATAGCTGACTTCGTCAATAAACGAACAAAACGGGGTCAAAAGATTTGTGAAAAAACGCTAATTTCGTTAAAAGATCGCGAAAAATACGCGAATTTTGTCAAAAGATCGCGAAAAATACGCATATTTCGTGAAAAGATTGCCAAAAATACGCAAGTTTCGTCAAAAGATCTCCAAAAATACGCAAATTTCGTCAAAAGATCGCGAGAAACACGCGAATTTTGTCATAGCGAAAAAAAAACTTTTCTTGTAAATTTTTCGTAAGGTAAATAAATAAGTCATCTAATAAACTCCCTCCCTAAAAAATTAAAAAAAAATGTGCTTGTCCCTTTGCCCCCTCAACTTATAAAGTTTAAAATCTTAAAAATCATTGCTTTTTTTTAAACTTTTTCTGCTCCATTAGTTAATTTATTGTAACAATAAATAATCGATCATACAGTTTTATCCCCCCCCCCCTCCAAGTCTTTAAGTTAATTATAAGTCTGTTAAACTAACCCGCCCCCCCCCCCCCAATAATTAAAGAAAATTATGTTTCTCCTCTTTGTTTATCTTTACAATAAGAAAGTATTTGATTCGGGAAAATTTTCGACCGATTTACACGTTTTAGGGGTTAGATATCCTGAAAAACATGTTTTTACAAAATGAGTCTGTGACTCTGTTTGTCTGTATGTGACACAAATTTTGTGGGTGGTGTATCTCAAGAACTAATGCACAAAACTTAATAAAAATTTATATTCAGTTAACCCTCGATATAAATTAGTGTTGATTAGTTTTTGATGTAAATCGCCCAACAGGTGGTGCTGCTATGCTGCATTTTTCATGATTTACGCCATAGCTATATCTCAAGAACTAAAGCACGAATTTTCATCAAACTTCAGATTCAGGTATACCTTGCTAATTATAGGTGCTGATTATGGTTTGGTGTTAATCCCCTAACAGATGGCGCTGCTATGCTGCATTTTTCACGATTTCTGTAATAGCTATATCGCAAGAACTAATGCACGGATTTTCATCAAACTTCAGATTCAGTTAGATGTTTACAAAGTTGTTGCTGATTAGGTTTTGGTGTAAATCACCCTACAGGTGTCGCTGCTATGCTATATTTTGCAGGATTTGCACGGTTTTAACAATAGTTGTATCTCAAGAACTAATGCACGTAATTTCATATCTTTAGAATGTTTATGAGGGGCATAGACCATTTAATTTTGGCACTCTGATAATGAATTTGTAGTATTAACATGTATTAGATAGAAGAAAGTTTTGGGATTGGCACATCTGACTAGTTTTTTCTTCTGCTGTATGTTATTTTAAAATTTTCCAAATTTCTACTGCCACATGGTGAAATTCCCCCCCCCCCTTCCCATCCATTTGAATATTTAAAACTTTTACAAAAATGAAAGAAACCCTTTATTAAAAAATGCATGTTATAATTTATTAGTTTATTTAATTTGAAGGTCCTTAATTTTTTTTGGTTTTGGTCCTTGAAAGTCCTTAAAAATACTTGATTTTTATTTAAAGAAATGTGTACGAACCCTGCAAAAGCTTGCCTGGTTGTAGAGCGTCATCAGCTATCCTATGCAAAAAACTTCATTCAATAATTTTAAAATCAAAGCGAGAAATTTTAAAATAACGCCCCCATAGACTTAACATTAACGTTTTACTTTCTTCCCGTTTCTGAAGTGGGCTCTTAAAAAAAGATGTGTTACACAGGACAAATTTCGTTCTGCGATTGTTAAAGGTGTACTGTTCCCTTAAAAATAATAAATATTAAAGTAATGAATATTAAAAATATTTCTTCAAAGTTTTGAACAAGTTGATCTATAATTTTAAAGTTAACAATCTTTAAAACTTTCTAACTTTAAATCCTACTGATTTTTAATAAAAAAAAAAACTTTTTCGAACTTAAAATGTTAAATTGACGAATATTTTATACATATACAAGAATGGGAGACTTGAAACCGTGTCTCCTGGCCAGGCCACAAACATGTTCTAGCAAATTATGACTTCGTAATTTTATTATTTGTTAACTATTTTAACTTAAAAAATACTTTAAAAAGAACGCGTCTATTTTTTTTACCGTTTTACTTAATAAACTATCTGTATCCCCTGGTAACTTGGTAAAAATTGTACCTCCCACTGTACCGTTCAGAAATTGTATATATACAAACGAAATGCATATTTTCCTTCGTTATTCATAGAAATATAGAATTTCAAATATTTCATTCTTTCAAGAGTATTTTGTTGAAATTAAACAATAATCGTAGAAAAAAATAAATGCAAGGTTTGAAATAGGAGTGATCTATTTTAACACGATACAATAATCCAATCACAATTAAATCGTTTCCATTTGCTAAAATGTTTGGATACTAGCCAATCATATTTTTAATAGGCGTGGTTTTCATCGTCTTGGTAGAGGCGGAGAGCATAACATTACGAGGCCGTTTTTGACACATTATTCATCAAAATCTTTGCAAATTTTGCTCAGCCTAATTGTAGTAGAACTATTGAAAGCATGTTATTGGAAAGCTTAAACTCTATATTTTCGTTGTTATTAAAAAAATTTTCCTGAATTTTGCTGTTATGAATGTTATAAGACTAAAAAGGACACAACACCTCGAATTTCACTGGATCCTAAATTGACAGGATCCTGAGAATTAAACTACAACAAAAATTGGAAAAGTAGAAAATAGCCCGTAAACAGATAGTCCTCAGCTATCCTGTGCAAAAAAAATCATTTAAAAATATTAAAAATCAAGCAAGATATTTGAAAACATTGCTCCCATAGACTTATCATTAGCGTTCGAACTTCAAGCCGTGACTAGTGTGGCCTCTTAATGCTAGGTGAGTAGCTATCCGTTTTGTTGCATTTAAATTTCATGTTTCGGGGAGGAATGTAGTATTATGAAATAGTTAAAGTTTTTATACCTAACAATATTAATCTAATGGTAATTTAGAACGTTTTTAATTCATTTCATCTTTTTAAATTTTGACTTTATTAGAAACCATTCTTGAAGATGATTTACATCTTAAAAGTAACCAGAAGCAAAATTTCAAGTTTTTAAGCTCAGTACCCGTAAGGCATGGTGACGTCACGGCGACGTCATTGTGAAGTCACACTGTGATTTTGTGACCGTCGATGTGACGTCACAGTGACTAGAATGCGAGGTCGTTATGGCCGTTTTAGAGGTCGTTTGTGACGTCACATTGTGACCACTCTGTGAAGTCACGGTGTGACAAATTTGTGAAAAGTGTGTCATTTGTGACTATTTTGGCATTAACTTTGTGACGAACCTGTGACGAAAGCGACAATGCTTTGACGTCACACTGTGACCAATTTGTGAAATATGGGTCATTTGTGACGAACTTGTCATAAACACTGTGATTTCAAATGAAAATCAAATTTCAAATTAATTGCTTAAAAGACGCAAATAGTGAAAAAGATTCCATGCTGGGACTCGAACCCGGGCCATTAGTACAGCGCACTGACATTCTACCGACTAAATCACATGGAACGATACCCAGGCTGGAAAATTTCTCACTATTACATGATGGCGAGGCTACAAACTCAGCACAAGATGGAATATTTAGCGTGAGCCACCAACATGATGCAAACACGAAACTTAATTAAATCCAGTATCGATTGAAATTATATTAATACTTGGAAATTTTTCCAGAGAGAACCATTCGCCTTGCATACAATATTTCAAATGAAAATCAAATTTCAAATTAATTGCTTAAAAGGCAATTTTAATTTGAAATGTTGTATGGAAGGCGAATGTTTCTCCCTGGAAAAATTTCCAATTATTAATATAGTTTCGATGCTGGATTTCATTAAGTTTCGTGTTTACCGCATGTCGGTGGCTCACGATAAATATTCCATCTTGTGCTGCGTTTGTAGCCTTGCCAACCTGTAATAGTGTGGAATTTTACAGACTGGGCGTCGTTCCATGTGGTTTAGTCGGTAGAATATCAGTGTGCTATACTGATGGCCCGGGTTCGAGTCCCGGCTTGGAATCTTTTTCACTATTTGCGCCTTTTAAGCAATTAATTTGATATTTGATTTTCATTTGAAATATAGTATATAAGGCGAAGGATTCTCTCTGGAAAAATTTCTAAGTATTAATACAGCGATGAATTTTGAAATAACTTTTTGCTGTAAATATAAAATCTTATCTTTTTACCGTACTTTTTAGCAAAATATCGTTATTTTGGAGTCCTATTCTTCTAAATCATTTTAAATTTTTCCACTTAAAAAACAATGCTTATCAACTGACATATTTTTTTATTCAGTTCTATGCTTGATATTAAGTTCTATGCTTGATATTGAGTTCAAGCTTGATATTTAGAATGTGTAAATTTTTTAATTTGTTGTGATTTGTCATTGCTTTATTAAATACGAACATGGAGACTCACGGATATTAATACAACTATTATTTATAGAGCGGCATGATAAGCGATATTTATTTAAATTTTTTATTCCCGTGTATATTGTATTTTGTGAATATGAGCTAAATAGATTTGGTATGTTTTATAGGAAAAGACTGATCTGGGAAATAGAAAAAAAACGAGTAAGAAAAATCATGCGTTAATCATAGATTATAAAATACTTTCCAACACTTTCTGAATGCTTTAACAAGACATCGTAATTTAGGGAAATGACGTAAATAAGATAACTAAGTAAACATTTGAAAAATTGATTTCAGCAGTTACCGTCCATAGCCAAATATGTTTTCCAATTCTTTTGAACAACCCTGTATTTGATCTGTAGGTTGATACACTGAGAAAAATGAAGTACTCAAAAATAAATAAACCGACGTACTCATATCGAATTGAATATTTTTGGATCAAAAATGAACCCATGCTTTCTCTATTTTGAAACATCACATGTTATCAAACCCAAACAAACGAATAGTTTTGTACCCTGTAATGGTTCATTTCATTTATGGCGGCATAAATGATGTTTATTAATGTAAATATTAAATTATGCACAGCATTTTAAAAATAATTTAAAAGTGCTTGGAAATAATGCTCTTGTCATAAAAATATTCGATTTGAGTATCTTGTTAAGAATTTTGCTATTTTTCTTAATAAATAATCAATTAAACATTTCTTGTTAAGAACTTTGAACGGGAAATAAATGTCAGTACATTTTTACTTTAAATTTTAGGTTTTTCTTTTTTTTTGGGGGGGGAGGGGGGCAGTACATAATGATTCATATTTGATCACAACCAATGAATAAAAAATGAGTACATGTGTTTCTCAACTTTGAGTACATTTGGATCGGAGCTATTTTGAGTATGTGACGCATTTAAATTTGAGTACTTTTTACTCAATTTTGACTTCCCATTTTTTTAAGTGCATATATACTATATAATGGGAAAATTTAGTTTAGCAAGAAAACGCCTAACAAGTTGAAATTCTTTTTCAGCAATTTATACTAATGTATGGAAAGATACTTGAATACTTTTGTACAACACTGTAGTTTACCTAGAATCTTTATTACACGCCACTATTTAGTTAAAATTTAATTCAAACTAAGACACTCTTAAAACTGCTGAAATCACATTTCCAGAAATTATAATTTATAGACGGTCATGTATCCAATTCTTTACGTGATCCTGTATATCGTTTTATCTATATTCTACAAACATTTCTTGGTAAATTAAATGCAGTTCAGCAAAAAAGAGCATAACTCATTTAAAAACCACCTTTAAGCAATTTGCGCCCATACCCAGTAATCCTTACGAATACTTTTGTGTAGCCTTGTATAGAAATTATAGCATTTATATACACCATATCCCAGCTAAAAATGAACTGCAGTTTTTCTACAGAAGTGGAGTATTTTTTAGGTTTTTCTATAGTCAACTATAGATTTTCTGTAGTGCAATCTCGACTGTAAAAATACTTTAGAAATTCTGTGGCTAATGTGGCGTAATTTTGTAGTACTTTATTTCAAAAATACTCAGTGCTATTAACTTCAAAAATTCTATAGTTTATGTGAAGTCATCATAAACTTTTAAAATAATGAGATTTTGCGTCTGTAGTAATGAAGTAATTTTATCTCATAATTTTACCAGTTCGTCTTTTTCTCTTAGTGTTTAATTATTTTAGTTGTCCGAAAGGAATAAATTTTATTTTGTGTTAATCAGAGAAAAAGAAAATTTAGTTAAAATTAAATTTCAAAGTCCGAAAGAGAATGCCGTCCTCGGGTTATAGCTCCGCCCCCCCCCCCCCAAAAAAATGAACTCTTTTTAACCTGACTTTAAGATAAAGTTTAAATACATAAACATGAAAAAAAATCGACCGAAAATTAACTACCAAGAGTGAGATATAGGGGGGTGAATCTCTCCCCCAACAGAAACTTCTTAGTTTCTGTTTAATTTTAAGTTATTCGGAATAAATAAATTTTACTATATTTTTCAAAATCGGAGAAAATAAGATATTTCCGTTAATTAAATTTCAGACTTCAGGGATGGCAATGAGCCTTCCACCCCCCCCCCCCCTCCTTAACGGATTTTTTTAATTTCTTTTATTTTAAAATACTGAAAAAGAATGAATTTTACTATGCATTTCATAAAAAAAGAAAATTTAATTACTTAAATTTCAAAATCCAGGGAAGGGAAATGGCTTTTTTCTCCTATCCCCCTTTCCCCCCCTTCCCCCGCTCAACTGATATTTCTGATATACTGCTTCTCTTTTATTTTAAGTTTCTGAATATAAATAAATTTTACTATGTACAAAATCGGAGAAAAAGAAAATTCAGTTACATATCTGTTTCAAAATCCAGGAGCAACAATGACTCCCCTAGGCTCCCCTCTTTTAACGGAAAATTTTGGTTACCTTAATTTTTAAGTTACTCGCAAAGAATAAATTTTACTATGTTTTTCAAAACAGGAGAGAAAAAATTGGGTTACTTAAATTGAAATATCTAGGGAGAGGTAATTGGTCTCCTATGCCACCTTCCCCTAAACGGAAATTCTTGTTTCCTTTTTTTTAAGTTACTCGAAAAAAAATAAATTCTTCTATGTTTTCAAAATAGGAAAAAAAGAAAATTTAGTTTATACAATTTCAAAATACAGGGAAGGGCAATGGGCCTCCTATACCGTTCCCTCAACTGAAACTTTTTAGTTCCTCTTTTAATTTAGCCCTTAAGTGGTGAGGTCTTTTTTTTCTAACGTAAGTGGTGAGGTGGGGTGTACGTAACACCAAAATTCAACTTATTACGCACTCCTTAAAATTTAGCGAATTAAAATAAGAGAATTTCCTGTGAATTTTGTATTATCTACGTGTTAAAAAGAACCGAAAAGTAACTGTAAGTGTTCATGCATATAGATATAAATTCACGTATCTAAATATCAGAAAAATTTTGTTTGCAAATGTTGAGCTCATATGCAATTTCTCTAGGGTGCAAAACACCCCACCTCACCAGTTAAGGGTTAAGTTAGTCGAATTAAATAAATTTCACTATTTCAAAACCGGTAGAAAAAAAAAATTAGTTACTTATATTTTAAAATCCTGGGAGGAACAAATGACTGTTCTATAACCCCCCCCCCCCCCCCCCCCGCGCCTCCTCCTGACGGAAAATTCTTGGTTTCTTTTTTTTAGTCACTCGCAAAGAATAAATTTTATTATGTTTTTCAAAATAAGAAAATAAAATTAGTTACTTACTTCAAAATCTAGGGAGGGGTAGTTGCTCTCCTATGCCCCCCTCCTCCCCTAAACGGAAAATTCCAGCTTCCCTTTTTTTAAACATACTCGAAAGGAATAAATTCTACTGTGTTTTTCAAAAGCAGATTTTTTTTTTTTTACTTTAATTTCAAAATCCAATGAGGAGGCGAGAAGATCGGGTAATATGCAAATTTCTTTGAGAGGTCGTGGAAAAAACGTGAATTTCGCCAAAGAATCACAAAAAAATATGATTTTTGTCAAATGATCGCAGAAAAAATGCAAATGTCTTTAAAAGATCGTGAAAAACATGCAAATTTCTTCGAAGGATCTTGCAAAAAAACGTGATTTTCGCCAAAGGATCGTGTAAAATATGCGAATTTTGTCAAAAGACCATGTAATATGCGAATTTCTTTGAAAGGTCACAGAAAAAACAAGAATTTTGTCAAAGAATCGCGAAAAAATGTGATTTTTGTCAAATGATTGCGAAAAAAATGCATATTTCGTCAAATGATCGTGTAAAATATGCGAATTTCTTCGAAAGATCGTGCGAAATATGAAAGTTTCTTTGAAAGATCGTGCGAAATATGCAAATTTTGTCGAAAGATAGTGTAATATGCAAATTTCGTTGAAAGGTTGTGGAAAAAACGCGAATTTTGCCAGAGAATCACAAAAAAAATGATTTTTATCAAATGATCGCAGAAAAAATGCAAATGTCGTTGAAAGATCGTGGAAAATATGCGAATTTCTTCAAAGGATCTTGCGAAAAAATGTGATTTTTGCCAAAGGATTGTGTAAAATATGCGAATTTTGTCGAAAGACCATGTAATATGCAAATTTCTTTGAAAGGTCACGGAAAAAACAAGAATTTTGTCAAAGAATCGCGAAAAAATGTGATTTTTGTCAAATGATTGCGAAAAAAAAATGCATATTTCGTCAAATGATCGTGTAAAATATGTGAATTTCTTCGAAAGATCGTGCGAAATATGCAAATTTTGTCGAAAGATACTGTAATATGCAAATTACGTTTAAAAGTTGAGGAAAAAACGCGAATTTTGCCAGAGAATCGCAAAAAAATATGATTTTTGTCAAATGATCGCAGAAAAAATGCAAATGTCATTGAAAGATCGTGGAAAATATGCGAATTTCTTCAAAGGATCTTGCGAACAAATGTGATTTTTGCCTAAGGATTGTGTAAAATATGTGAATTTTGTCGAAAGACCATGTAATATGCAAATTTCTTTGAAAGGTCACGGAAAAAACACTAATTTTGTCAAAGAATCGCGAAAAAATGTGATTTTTGTCAAATGATCGCGAAAACAGTGTATTTCGTCAAATGATCGTGTGAAATATGCAAATTTCTTTGAAAGGTCGTAGAAAACTGCGATTTTTGCCAAAGGATCGTGTAAAATAAGTGAATTTCTTCAAAAGGTCGTGCGAAATATGTGTATTTCCTCGAAAGATTGTGTAATATGCAAATTTCTTACCACTTATTCATGTTATGTACCTACGATGACCCTCCCTTTACATTCACACCAGGGGGGGGGGGGGTACTTTTCTAAATTTTGCCGACATGCATCATGTGACATATCTTTGGAAAGGTGTGTGGCTGCTTATTTGTATTAGCACCTTCGTGTCCCTCTCCCCACCTGCCCCTCCCCCGTGGGAGGGCATTTTTCTAAATTTTGCCATAGCCCCTCATGTGACATATCATTGAAAAGGCCTGTGACTGCTTAATCATTTTATGCACTTCTGGTGCTCTGCCCACCTCTTTGCCCCCCCCCCCTGGGGGGTACTTTCCTAAATTTTGCTAACACCTGTCATGTGACATATCGTTGGAATGGCCTGTAACTGCTGAATCATTTTATGCACTTCCGGTACTCCTCCCCCACCCCCCACTTTGCCCCCCCAGGGGTGTACTTTACTAAATTTTCCCGACACCCGTCATGTGACATATCGTTCGAAAGGCCCTTGGCTGCTTAATCATTTTATGCACTTCCGGTACACCGCCCACTACTTTGCCCCCCTGGGGGGCACTTTCCTAAATTTTTCCGACACCCGTCGTGTGACATATCGTTGGAAAGGCCTGTGACCGCTTAATCATTTTATGCACTTCCAGTACCCCGCCCACCACTTTGCCCCCCAGGGGGGGCACTTTACTAAATTTTGCAGATACCCGTCATGTAACATATCGTTGGAAAGACCTGTGACTGCTTAATCATTTTATACACTTCGGTACCACACCCACCACTTTGCCCCCCATGGGGGCACTTTACTAAATTTTCCCGACACCTGTCATGTAACATATCGTTGGAAAGGCCTTTGGCTGCTTAATCATTTTATGTACTTTTGGTACTCTGCCCGCTGCTTTGCCCCCCTAGGGGGGCACTTTCCTAAAATTTTCTGACACTAATCATGTGACATATCGTTGGAATGGCCTGTAACCGCTTAATCATTTTATGCACTTCCGGTACTCCTCCCCCACCCCCCACTTTGCCCCCCCAGGGGTGTACTTTACTAAATTTTCCCGACACCCATCATGTGACATATCGTTCGAAAGGCCCTTGGCTGCTTAATCATTTTATGCTCTTCCGGTACTCCGCCCACTACTTTGCCCCCCTCGGGGGCACTTTCCTAAATTTTTGCGACACCCATCATGTGACATATCGTTGGTAAGGCCTGTGACCGCTTAATCATTTTATGCATTTCTGGTGCTCCATCCACTACTTCCCCCCCCCCATTTGGAGGGCACTTTCCTACATTTTGCCGACACCCAAACCTGTGACCGCTTAATCATTTTATATACTTCCACTGCTCCGTGCACTACTTTGCCCCCCTGAGGGCACTTTCCTCAGGGAGGCAAAGTGGATACTCATTAAAAAAATACTACATTTTTGAGGTCGATATACTACAAAAAAACTGCAGTTGGAGAACTGCGGTGATTTGGCCGATTCCACTACAGAATTTTTGCGGTCAATAAAACTGCGAAATTTCTGCAGAATTTTTAATATTGATATAACTATAAATTTTCTGTAGAATTTTTGTGGTCAATACAACTGCTAAATTACTGCAGTTAGTAAACTGCGGTAATTTTGTAGTTCTATTGACCGCAAAAAATCTGTAGTGGAATCGGCCAAATCACCGCAGTTTTCCAACTGCGGTTTTTTTGTAGAATTTCTGCAGTTCATTTTTAGCTGGGATACTATGCATAAATATAGTGAATCATAAAAGAGTATATCATAATTAAAAATACATTTCCAGCAATCATCGCTAATGAACAGTACTTCGGATACAATATAGTATCTGAAATATTTTGTGTGTCCCTGTAAATGCTATATACGTATTATTCGTATTATACATGAAATAATTTATAGTATGTAAACCTCAGCGACATATATCAATTTCATTATATATGAAATAGATTAACATAATTAAAGTATGCCGCAAACAATTCCCTCCACCCCTATATCATTATGTATTTGAATTCCTTTTTTAGCCCTGTAAATGAACAATAACTATTCTTTGCATCGCATTGTCAACAGAATGCATATTTTAGTGCACTTCATAAATGCATATAAATTTTATTCTGTTTGAAAGCGTGCGTAAAATCATAAAAAATCATTTGAAACGATTTTTTTCCATAGGCTGTAATGTAACGGAAAACTTTTGGCTGTCCCTGTAAATGAACAAAGCATGCTACAAACTTCATTACAAATAGGTACCGTGCTATGGTAAACGTCAATAACATCCAAAAATTTCAGGGCAATCCGAGTATATTTTCGAGAGTTAGAGTGCGGATAGACTGCTAGACGGACAGACAAACCGAAGTCATAAGCACTTTTCAACTTGTGTCCTATAATATGTATCCTGTATTATATGAACTTTTAAAAATATATACTAAAGCAGTTTAATCTATAACTTCCCATCAGGCATGAAAAACACTTTGTTTCAATGCTTAAATATCATATTTTACTTTTTAGTGCCAATAATTACGCGTATCATAAACGTAGAAAATGAATTTACAAAAGAAGAAAATTTAATAACCGATTCAGAATGTCTATAATTAAATGTTTGATTAAAATCACAAACAGAAAAGAAAAAATGCTTACATACAATTTAAAAAAATAAATATACCAATTTGAAAAATACTAAAAATAATAATTAGGATTTATAATTGTACTATTAAACAACAGCAAACTCAATAGATAAATTAAATGCCTTATTAGATTTAACAATATCTCAAAAATATTTCGATATGGTATAAGGAATTCCTATTATTTTATAATTTCGGCAAATGTTAAATCTGAAAACATTGGTTTGAAGATTTAGGATTTTGAAAGATAATTTAAAATATTATTAGCACTAAAAGAAAATTCTTTCAAATGTTTCACTACTGTAATATGTAAAGATAAATTTTCCCAGTATAATGTTAATTTCTAATCTGAAACAGTTTCGTAATCTTATGATAATCGAACATCATATTTAACCCCAAAATAATAATAACTATAAGTGTTAGTAATCAAAAAATAGTAAGAAGCCGATAAAATAATTCCAAATCATTGTCGTTCCATACATTTTCAATCTCAAGTAAGAGTAAATTAATGTTTATATTAATTCCAGTATGAATGTAGGCATGCACAGTCTCTGCGCAGTTTTTTTTTCAAGCGATGGCAGATTAAGATATTTTTCTTTACAGTTATCGAATTTTAAAATATCGCTTCTAACAGTTTAAAGATCAGTCTCTTACAAATATAACATAAAACTATTTAACTCATATGTACAAATCAGGAATAAAATATTTAAATTAAATAAAACTTACATATACGTTCTATTAATATACGTGTATCCAAAAATGGTCATTTCCTTATCTTAAAGTGTTGTAGACGTGGTGAAGGTGATGTTCTAAAAACAGTGAACTATTTATTTCCCGCGTCTTCTCATGTTTATTTTTTTGTGGGCAGACGATTTTCAAGCAGATGGTCTGGTACAGATTATTTGTTTTTGCATGCAAGAGATATGAAACTTGAATGCGCAGTAATTTTCTGAAAGTATGGTTAATTAAAATTTTGTATTTGAAGAAATGTCCAATGTATTTAACCTTTTCTTTTTATCCGTACCAAATAATACAAGTTAAAATGTATCGTAAAGTTCATTTTTTCTAAATAATTATAATAATAATATTCATAATTAGAGTTTATTAGATATACCATTGTTTAAATTTTCAAAAGGTGTAAAAATAAATTTAATGGTAATAACGAGCCCCCCCCCCCATTTTTTTTTCTTTTTTTTTTTTTTTTTTAAGTAAAGTTTGTTTTGCACAAATTTTGTATATTTCTTTTATTTTCGGAAAATGCTAATTTTATTTAAAAAGTCTGAAAGAAGTAGAATTTATGACTTGAATACAAATTATAAAAATATTCTAAAGCAATAAATGCATAGATGACTAAACTCTGAAGACTCTTTCTACGTGCTCATTAAAAGGTGCAGATTTAACTGTAATAGAAAATTTTTATTTTGAAACCACAGAAGTGTTTCGAATAATCCTGGTCGGTAAAAAAGAAATAAATAAATAAATTTCCTCCCAGCAAACTAAATATGTAAAGTGTATAAATTTAATATTCCTAATTCTAATTATATTATCCAAATGCTAGATAAAATTTAAATCATGAAAAAGTATACATTCACTATCTTAGATATCAAATTGATAAAATATAGCCTGAAAATTTAGTTTATTAATGATTGTATCGTGCACTTTATTTATTATGCCCCCCCCCCCTCTCCCCTTTAGTGAGAGAATTTACCATTTGCTATCCACTAATATATTTTATTCCTTATGCCATGTAACTCGTGACTGTTTAAAATATTTCTCTTCATTTTCAAAGATTTTTGAAGTTCATATTTTTGTCACACTGTGACTTACAATATGGTGTTTTTTTTGTCACATATGTGACGTGACGTACGTTACATAGCAGTGATATAACAGTGACCTCACAATTTTTTTTTAATTGCCAGGAAAACATAATTTTACAGTAAATAACATGTTTTGAAGAATTTTCGTAATTTTTTAAAGTTTTCTAAGAAGTTCACATCTCAGTCACAATGTGACATCACTGAGGGGTGGCATTTTGGTCACAGATGTGACGTGACCACAGTGACTTACAGTGACGTCACAACGACGTCACCGTGACCATGCATGCTATGAGGATAGTAACACAAAAATAGAAAATTTTTGAATATTTGTTTGTTCCTCCGTCGTTTTAAATAGCGGAATTTTTCGAGATTGTTCTATTACGAGTATTTACGTCTTAAAAGTAACAGCCATGTCAATTTCCATGTTTATATTCCTAACTTCTATGTACTTCGTTATCTTTATCCGATCATCTTTAGAACCTTTATTTAATCTTCTAAATTTCGATTTTTTTTCTATTCTTTCTCTAACGAGCTTTTATTTCTTATAAGTTACTAGCGTGCCAAATTGTAAGTTTCTAGACCCAACAGTAACACAGAAATTGCAGTTTAGATCTTTTTTTATCGTGCAGCCTTTTAATTTTCGGGTTTTTTTTAAAACTGGTCGGCATTTACGTCTGAAAATTAATAGCCGTGTGAAATTTCTAAATTTATATCTCCAACAATTCCACATAATTCATGATGCAGAATCTTTATAGAATGTTTTAAGTTTAATTCTCACTTTAAATTTTCAAACCTTTTTAAAAACGTTCATAACGAGTATTTACATATTAAAAGAAAGCACCACACAGAATTTCAAATTTATATTCCAAACAATATAACAGAAATTTTAGAATTTTTTCACCCCTGCACTCATGGAGGTCGTCGTACCGACATAAGATATAGTCTTTATAGAGATGGTCACCAACATTTTTTTGTGTGTTTGTGATTATAATGTCTGAAATTACCTAGCCGATTTAAAAACAATAGTGGGGAAAAAAATGTTGGTGACCATCTGTACTCCAAAAAATGCTATATTTGTGTAGCCCTGTATATGAGATATAGAATTTATATATAACGAGTAATATGCAAAAAAATACGTAAATTTAAAAAAGCCTACCGAATTTTAAAACGCATACTCCACAGCTATTACTCAAAGACAGTACTGTAACCGATTTCTTTTATGTGTCCCTATAAATGAATAAAAAATTATATGAATGCCCTGTTGTAACGTGATCGTAATGAAAATTAGTGATTTGTATCAGTTTCAATACATATGAAATAGCGTAATCTCAATAAAATGCTCTGCAAACGATTTTTCCCCATATACCATAATGTAGTGGAATTATTTTGAGTGCCCCTGTAAATTCAATCGTACATACTTCATATATAATACCAAACATGCTTTGGTGGCCCTAAATAACTTTATCGATTGCATGAAAATCCTGATCATATTTACGGGAGTTAAAGCGTGGACAGACGAACAAACAAACCGAATGCATAAACACTTTTCAACTTTGTTGGAAAGCGCTAAAAGCGATTTGTTACTTAAATTACCATTCATTTTTATTACGAAGTTATTTGCATTAAAAATGCACGAATTTCATCATAATATCTGTCAATCGAACTGGTAAAATTCGGCTAAATCTTACCGGTTAAATTCATTCAGCACAATCATGCACTGTATTCAGATAAAATCTCTTCATATCTATATTTACTTAACCAAAGTTATCTGTAACAATACAAAAGCTGTTAAAATTATCGCAAACACAGCAATTTTTTTTTTACAAAAAACCCTGTTACTAAGTCTCCTGCTACGTCAAACAGTAGGGTAGCAATTTAAAAACTGTGGGAGGAGCTCAAGTAGACATTTTCTAATAAGTCGAGCAATTAAAATTATGAATAGAATAAAAAAAATTGTTCTTATTTTTAACACTTTTTTATTAAGCATTCAATGTTTATCTTAAAAACTAAACACTATTCTTATGACTGCAAATCATCTTGTTAAAAAAAAAAAAATCTGTTACAATATGTTAATTTGGCATGGGTTCTGATTGTGGAAAATTCATTGCTTTGATTTACACCTTGTAAAAAGAGCGAACTTGTGAACTTAAAAAAAAAAAGATAATTTTCATACTGCTTCTTTTCTAATATATGCCAAAAGAAAAGAAAAAAAGAATTATTTAAACTGTCCATTCACGATTACAAAAAATATTTTCTCAACCTATAATCATAATTTAATTAATATTAAATAAACTATTAATTAATTGATAATAATTCTCTATTTTTTAATCACATTTTATTTCCTACTTTTCACCCTTTTTGCACACAACCTGATTTTTTGCATGCACAGATGCAATTTTGGAATCGATTTTTAACACACTTCCGGATAAGCTAGAATTATCTGATATGTAGAAATGAAAATTTGTCTATTTGTCTGTCTGTCTATAATTCTATACAAATCCACAGCTTGGAAGCCAGAATTGTGAAATGTTAGGTACATGTGTATTAAAACACGGCCGAGGCAACTAAAGCAATCCGGAAACGGAATAACTTATAGTTCATTTTTAATTAATAAAAAACCACCAATTTAACAGCAATTTCCAATCAGATTTAAACTTTTTCCGTTATAGCTGTTGCCAACAATTAAAAATCCACAATAAAATTCTTACCACAACAATTACTTTTCTATTGCAAGATTTCCCCGTGAAAAAATTAAATAAATGGTTTGACGAATAAAAAAAAAAAAGGGAATATTACATCATAACGTTTCTACTGCAAGATTTCCACGTGAAAAATGAAAATAAAATAAATAGTTTGACGAATTAAAAATAAAAGTGAATGTTACGTCACAATTTTTCTGTTTTATGATTTCCGTGTGAAAAATTATAATTATTTAATTAATTTAACGAAAAAAAAAATGGAATATTACGTCATATTGGAAATACAAAGGACGTGGTGAATATATAACGTCATATAAGTGTGAAAAAACGTATTGAAGCATGATAAAAATTCGATTATGGGAAAAAATGGCGTATAACATTATTGCTCCAATGATGAATGGAAATAAGTTCATTTATAGCTGTATTCTTTTGCGTCTGTTATATAAATTTATGCATTTTTACTTTCTTCTATCTTCAATAGAAGAAAAAATTGTAATCGAAATTTTTTTCGACTTCCAGTTTTCGACGGATTTACACGTTTTAGGGGTCAGAGACCACATAAAACATGTTTATACAAAAATGTCTGTCTGTCCGTGTGTCGCCATTGTACCATCAAAAATTATATGAAGTTATGCATAGAATTAAACCAAATTTAAAAAAAAAAACTTTTTGGATATGGCAAGCAGGTCCTCCATTAATTTGGAAAAAAATCTGCCGATAGGGGGCGCTATAATAGCGATTTTGGTGCATTTTTAATATTGTACCATCAAAAAGTGTATGGAATTATGCATAGAATTGAACCACATTTTTAGGTGCGTTCGTAATTATATAAATACACTTATAGTCGTCGTTCAGTCCGTCCGTCCGTCCGCATATAACAGAGCAAAAACTACCCAACCGAATGGTCTGAAATTTTAAATATATGATTGTTGCAAAATTTTGTCGAGCCATTTCAAATTTTATGAAAATCGGATGTATAGTTTAATTACAGGGACAGTCAAAAGTTTTTCTTTACATTACGGCCAATGGGAAAAATTATTGCAAGTGCATTTTAATGATGTTACAGCCTTCCGAATGGTCTGAAATTTTAAATATATCATTGTTGCAAAATTTTGTCGAGCCATTTCAAATTTTATGAAAATCGGATGTATAGTTTAATTACAGGGACAGCCAAATTTTTTCCGTTTCATTACGGGGAATGGGAAAAAAAATTATTGCAGTGCATTTTAATGATGTTACAGACTTTGCACTTATGATGTGCAAACAAATATGCATTCAGTACAATATAAGGTGCAAAAAATAATTATAAAACTAGCTATAGTACGAACGCACCTCATTTTCCACGTTTGACGAGCAATTTCCAACTTGTTTGTGTATATTTGTGGCAATAGGAAGAAGGTCCTCCCTGAATTTGGAAAAATCTCGCCGGTAGGGGCCGCTGTAATAGCGATTTTTGTGCATTTTGAATATTGCACCATCGGAAAGTGTATGAAGTTATGCATAGAATTGAACCACATTTTTTGTGTATGTTTTGGGCCATAGCAAGAAGGTCCTCCCTGAATTTGGAAAAAATCCGCCGGAAGGGGGCGCTGTAATAGCGATTTTTGTGCCATTTTCAATATTGTACCATCGAAAAGTGTATGAAGTTGAGCATTGAATTGAACCAAATTTTTTGTGTATGTTTTTGGCCATGGCAAGAAGGTCCTCCCTGAATTTGGAAAAATTCCGCCGGAAGGTGGCGCTGTAATAGCAATTTTTGTGCAATTTTCAATATATTACCATTGAAAAGTGTATGACACTATGCTTAATTCTAATAAAAATATTAATAAAACTAAGTATAATGAAATATTGCCATGAGATAGAAGAAAGTTTTGGGATTGGCACATCCAACTAGTTATATTGGGTTTTCATTTGATTCATGTGTACAGCACTTCGACTTTTTTTTTTCTGTCATGTTGTATGTTAAATTTTGAAATTGTTTCTTTAAAACAAACGTTCTTAGACCAATGTCAGACGGGCTTTTGCTGCTTTTTTGCTTACGTATTATCCATTCACAATGCTATAGCATTGTCAATGGATAATACTTAAGCAAAAAAGACTCCCGTCTGACATTGGTCTTAAAATTCTGGGCAACGCCGGGTTACTTTAGCTTAGTAAAAAATATGTACGAAGGTGTGTTTCCGATGACAATACAAAATTTTAATAGTTTTAGAAGTTGATTATAAATTAATACATTAATTTTAAGGCGTTTTTCAATTAATCCGCCACATATGAGTTGAAGCATCAACAAATTTAACTGTGCACCATAAACGCTTGCCAAAATAAGCCAAATGACTGTGAAAAGACTAAAAAGTTTCATTTTTGGGAGAATATAACATGAATTGCAAACTGTCTATACCTCTGACAAAAACTTTTTATTTTCGTATAAAATAAAATGTAATTAATTCATCAACGACACAGAATGATTTTCTAATCATACGAATTTCATTTAATAAAAAAATGTTTTAGGTGTGGGGCATTCTCACAATCTTTTGACTTTTATGTCACTGAATAATAATTTTTACTTTAGTACATTTCCTTATTTCATATACTGGGGAACATCCCATTGCATGATTGCATAATAATATTAACGAGATAAATAAGTTTTGGACGATATTGGGGGTCCAAACACCTGGAAAACTCCTATACCGTCCCGTGTCCTTGATGCTGATTTTTAAGTTTGGAGCTGTCTGTCTAAAATTGTTTCAATAAAAGTAATTCGATGTAATTTTTTTCCGAAACTGGGACAATTGTTTTATATAAATATGCAGCAAAAAATTAACCTGCACACATTTTTACGGTTGATATTATTTTTATAACTCTACCCCTGGGTTTTTTATCCTTACCGCCCCTCTTGCTAAACTTATACGGAAAATCACTTCAGATGCAGCCACAGAATTTTTTTTTCAAGTTTTTTCTCATGTAGAAGTATGCTAGAGAAACAATGTCTAAAATCCTTTGACAGGAAACTTACTGCTGAATTTAAATCAGCATTTAAATATCAATTTCAAGATCGTGGCTTTATTGGTAGTCTTACCGCCCCCAAGCTTTATTCCTGCACTTTTCGAGGCAAATTATTATTTTTTTATTATTATTTAATCCAATGTAAATAACTGTTTCTAAAAATCCATGAACATTGTGGGTACCACTTAGTCTTAACACGATTTGCCTAAAATAGGTGGTAATTTTCCTTATTGTTCCATCCTTACCATCCCCTTTTTTTCCCCATTTCGTCCCTTTTTTCCTATACCGTCCCCTTTTTTTTACCTTACCGACCCTTCTTTAACACCTTTTTAAGACAATGTTATACCAAAATTTTGTACTAAAAATACTACATTGTTATTATTTCTTATTTAAATGTCCTGTGGGTACTATGCAAATTCATTATAAGTAAAAATTTAGAAGAAAATAAAAAGTTTTTGTGGTAAAATGGTAAGGAAAATTAAACTCGCAAGTTTAACATAAACCTCAATTAAATAAAAAATTTTTCGCTGCTCACCATTTTTTCTTTATTTTGAATCATTAAAGCATTCGTCTATTAGATTAAGATGTTATTTTAGCAAGTTTAATTTCACCAGATTTTTATTCCCGAAAGTCAAAAGTTTGTGAGAATAACCCCGTATACATACCTCGATTTATCGTTTATAATGATTTTTGTAAATGATCATCTGTTATACAATAACTTTCTCAAAAAATATTCGAAACACTTCTGCAATTTCAAGCTAAAACTTTTCTGTTACTGTTAAGTTTGCAGCTTTTATTGAGCACGCGAAAAGCGTCTTCAAAATGTAATCCTATTTTGGCATTGTTTGCTGTATAATTTGCACACACGTCTTGAGACAGTCATGACTGATAATTATAAACACTGACGCTTATTAGCAATAAATAAAGAGTGTCTCATTTGGACCGATACAGCTCAGATCAGCGAATAATGTCGAAAATTTCCGAAGGAAGAAACGAGATTTTTGGAACACAAATAATTTCGGTCGAGTTTCCCGGCCAAATTTTCGGCAACATTTTCGCCGAAAACGAATTTTTGATGAAACTCAGATTTTGGTCCGAAAACGAATTTTTGGTGAAATTCAAATTTTCCGCCGAAAACGAAAACGAATTTTTGGTTGATCTCTAATACTGCTAATAAAATACGCTTTTATTTTTCCTTTACAAGCACTCGTAAATCATGTGTTAGTCCCTTTTTTTCTGAAATTAATGATTTTTAATTAAGAAAATAAAAACAGATCAGAAACTTCTGATGTATTTTAAATTTGATAAATTGCACAAACCTATTCTTAGCTCGGATAAGATAAAAGGTACTTAGAACGAATTTTTCATCACGTAACTCTTGATAGGTTACAATCTTCAAATATTTCAAATGATAACACTGTATAACAAAAATCGGTGAAGTTAATGCTTCCGATAAACAAAATACTTGAATCATAATAAATTCAATGTGCTGAACGTGAATATGATATTAAATAAACAAGCCGGAAATTGTACGTCAAACGTGGCAAATGATGTGCGCCCGTACTATAACTAGTTTTATGCACCAGAAATTCAGCACTCTTGCACAAAAATTAATGAATACAAAATTTATTACGATTATATATATTAAATTCACTAATATGGAAATAATATGACTCCATCTCAAGTAGGACGTAATCACCATGGCAACCTGGAATCATTACCTGTCATGGGATAGCATTGAATTAATTACGTATGATAGGATTTAATAGAATGAAGAAAACTTTTATTAATATCTCTAAGTTTTGATAAGATTGTCCTAAAATTTGAAATGACTCGACAAAATTCTGAAACGATTATGTATATTAAATTTCAAACCATTCAGTTGGATAGTTTTTGCGCTGTTATACGCGGACAGACGGGCAGACAGCTAGCAGATGCCAACTATAGGTGCTACGCATTTATATAATTACAAGCGCACCTTAAAATATATTTAAAAAAACCTCTTTTTTATAATCATTCAATGTTCATCTTGAAATTCTCGCCTCATTTTTTGACGACAAGTCATTTTTTTTTACCCCAAAAATTCTATTACAAAACAGTCATTTGGTCCCCTATGGCAATTCGATTTTGAAAAATTCACTGCTTTTTACGCATGGTAGAAAGCGCAATGAAATGAATTAATTAAAAGCATAAATATTTCCTATATTTCTCTTTTAAGATATGGCAAAAAGAAATAAAAAATGAAACATTATTTAAACTATATATTTTTAGGATTGCTAATTTGATTTCTCAACGTGTAATCGTAAATTAATTAATATAAAGCTATTATAAACTATATATAAAAATCACTTCAAAACATCAACATACTAATTAATTGCTATAAATGTTAAACTTAAATTTTAGACCGGTAAAATACCTTTCTTTATTTACATTTCGACATGTTTCATTGCATCAGACGGAAACATTCTCAAGAAAATAAAATGATAAAAATATTTTAGCAAAAATTCAAATTGAAAAACTAGTAAACAAAAACAAAAATCATGCGAACACAAGCATAATGAAATTAACTGCAATATTAATAAGTAAGAAAAATCATGCGTTAAGCATAGATTATGAAACTCCAACACTTCCTGAATGCTTTAACAAAACTTCATTATTTAGGGAAATGAGGTATAAATAAGACAACTAAGTAAACATTTTAGAAAACGCATGAACCATTTGAGAAACAGATTTCAGCAGTTACCGTCCATAGTAAATATGTATTCCAATTCTTTTGACCAGCCCTGTATTTGATCTGTAGGTCGATATATATACTATATAATGTGGAAATTTAGTTTAGCAAGAAAACGCATAACAGGTTGAAATTTCTCTTTCAGCAATTTATCCTAATAGATGGAAACTTTTGTTCAACCCCGTAGTTAACCTAGTGCCTTTGTTACATGCCACTATTTAGCTAAAGTTCAATTCAAAGTAAAACACAATTAAAACTATTGAAATCACTTTTCCAGAAATTATCATTTATAGACGGCCATGAATCCAATTCTTTGCGTGACACTGTATATCATTTTATCTATGTTCTACAAACATTTCTTAGTAAACTAAATTCAGTTCAGCGTAAAAATGCATAACTCATTTAAGAACCACCTTTAAGCAATTTGAAATCATAACCAGTAACCATTACGAATTCTTTTGTGTAGCCCTGTATACGAATTACAGCATTCATACACACCATATACTATGCATAAATATAGTGAAACATTAATGCACATAACAGAATTAAAAGTGCATTTCCAGCAATCATCGCAACTGTACAGTACTTCGGATACAATATAGTATCTGAAATCTTTTGTGTGTCCCTGTAAATGCTATGCACTTCGTAATTATACATGGAATAAGAATAGTAAACCTCAGCGACGTATATCGATTTCATTATACATGAAATAATTTAACATAATTAAAATACGCTGCAAACATTTCCCTTCACCTCTATATCATTATCTAATGGAATTCTTTTGTGTGGCCCTGTAAATGAATAATAAGTGTTCTTTGCACCGCATATTCTACAGAATGCTTATTTTAGTGCACTTGATCAATTCATATCAATTTTTATTATGTTTGAAAGCATGTAACATCATTAAAAATCATTTTAACCCTTAAATGCCTGGTGTTGCTTTTCGGCAACATACCCAATTTAGGCTCTAAAATACCATTAGAATAATATTGAAGCTATAATGCCTAATGTTGCCAATAAAATACATTCTGAAAATATTATTAAATCGATTTTCAACATGTGGATGGCAACACTTGTGCTGTTTAAGAATAAAGGTAGATTTATTTTTTCAATTGTTGCTAATTGTTCTTTTTGTTTTGTTTCGGAGCTTGCGAAATACCCTATTTTGACCTGCAGTGAGCAAGTGAAATTTATTTCTTATGATCGAAATTCTTCTCTTCCTGAAATTCTTGTGTGTTTAATATTATAGAATTTTATCAAGGCAAATTATTTTTTCAATTAAACACCAGTATTTCCGATTAGTAACAAACTGTTTTTTAGCCGTAAACTATACTTAAAATAAAATATGATTTTTTTAAAGTATTTTTCCCATGATTTATTTTAAAAATGAAAGCCGAAAAACATTATTACAATGATTTTTGAAAAATCAGGCATTTAAGGGTTAAACGATTTTTTCCCATAGGTTGTAATGTAACTGAAAACTTTTGGCTGTCCCTGTAAATGAACTAAATATGCTAGAAACTTCATTTGAAATAGGGAACGTGCTATGGTAGAGGTCACTAACATCTAAAAATTTCAGAACGATCCGAGTGTATTTACTGGAGTTAGAGCGCGGACAGACGGACAGACAAACCGAAGTCATAAACACTTTTCAACTTTGTTGGAAAGTGTTAAAAATGGAAATTTGTGAACATGAATTATTTTATATTATTGTTTCATTATTCTGTATGGCATTTCTTTCCAAATTTTTGGGAGCTCCATGGATGCTGAATCATTGCAAATAATTTCATTGCGTAAGAAGATTGATTATCTATTGATTCTCGGATAATGGATGGCAAATAAGATCTTGATGGATAAATTATTCTATTATTTTTAAAATCTATTTGTAAAGGTTCTCTGTTATATTGTCTGACCAGATCTGTGGTTTTCTTGTTGTATTTGATGTCTTCTATATTCTATATGTTCTTTGATCCTAGTTTTGAGCTTTCTACTTGTCATTCCTATATAAAATTGGACTGTTCAATCTTCTTTCGTGAAAGGTATTTCATACACCCCTGATAATTGATTTGGTTCTATTAGGTCTATTTTCTTACATATTATGTTGCTTCATTTTGCGGATGGTTTTGCAGCAATGGAAGTATATTGAATTTATTGAGTTTATATTTCAACCTTACGAAAAAAAAAACCCAGGAAAATATTGCAAAGAGGAGATGATGCAATGAAACATGTCGAAATATACATAAATAAAGGTATTTTGCCGTTTTAAAATTTATGTCTATCACTTATAGCACAATTAATGAGTACTTTGATAAAGCTATTAACTGATAAAAGCGGTTTTTATTTAATATCACAACCTTTATTTTTTAATTCTAATTTATTTTCTACTTTTTAGCCTTTAAAATATTTTATTGTTGCAGTTTTACAGCTTTTTGGTTTATTTTGGTGAGTGTTTATTGGCGCATCACTAAATCTATGTTGTTTTGACTCCGAGTTGCAGAAAATATTTGGCGAACCTGTGACAGGCTAACGGAAAAATGCCTTAAAATTAAAGTATTAATTTATAATTAAGATCTAAAAACATTAAAATACTGTATTGTTTTCGGAAACACACCTGTGAACGTGGTTTTTACAATTGTAGAATATCAGAAAGTAAGAGAAAAATCGATTACGAAATTCGATCTTTAAGGCTGTTCTCAACTGCTCTGCTTAACAAGCGCAAAACGTTTTTACACATTTACAAATTCATTTTTTAACGGAAAGGCATAAAATTGGAAAGCCTGGCCATGCAAGCGATTGGTTATTGAACTGTTTTTTCCATTTTTTGATCAATATATTACCTATTGAGTTACAAGCGTTTTGGATCACGTGACAAACCCGTTTTTCGCCCGCTCTTGAGTGCTTTTTCTTCCTTTGCGCGGAAATTCTGTTCAAACCGCCTACTTTAACACTCTTTTATGAAAGATCTATTGCGTTTGCAAAAAAATGGAAAAAACAACTCAATGACATAGTTTCTGAACAACAACACCAGCTAGTTTCATGCATTTTCGAACAAAAATAAATTAAAACTTATGTCAGAAAGTTGCCCTTTTGGATTTGGGAACATCCTTAAATGCAAAAAACAGGTTCGGTTAAACAAGTTGGAAATTGCACGTCAAACGTGGCAAATGACGTGCGTTCGTACTGTAACTAGCTTTATATATATTTTTTGCACCGCATATTGTACTAAATGTATATTTTAGTACGCTTCATAAGTGCCTATCCATTTCATTCTGTTCGAAAGACTGTAACATTATTAATATGCACTTGAAATAATTTTTTTCTTATTGGCCATAATGTAACGGAAAAAAAATTGACTGTCCCTGTCATTAAACTATGGATTCGATTTTCATAAAATTTGAAATGACTCGACAAAATTTTGCAACAATTATATATTTTAAATTTCAGTGCATTCGGTTGGGTATTTTTTGCTTTGTTATATGCGGACGGACGGACGGACAGACAGACGGACCGAACGACGACTATAGGTGCTACGTATTTATATAATTGCGAACGCACCTAATAAAAGAGTGTAAAAAAGCTGAATTGGCTAATTTTCTTTTTGGTAGTTTATATATATATATGTAAGTCTCAATAACTGTATCAGTCTATATACTGCGTTACATAAGACTTTTTTTTTTTTGCAGGTATATGATCAGAAACATTAAATGTACATAAATTTACAAAAATAAATAAATAATGAAATAAATAAATAAATAAAATGAAAAAAAAATAAAAGTAATAATACCTGTAATCATGATAGTATTAAAATTATAGGGGTAATGCTTTTTAGCCTCTGATATGCTATTTCTTTCAGGCAACAATTAAAATTGCGCCACTAAAAAATAACGTTACGTTACATAAGCCAGCCGTAAAAAGAAGCAGATGTATATCGTTGTACGGTTAAATACTGTCGATAAATAAGCATCGCACATTCTCAAATTTTACACCTTCATATAGGAGGAAAAAGTACTTTGAACTGCAATTTGTTTGAAAACTGTATCTCAATGTATTTTTGAGATATTATTATAGTTTTTTATGCTATTTCTGTAATGGTGGCAACTGAAGTACTCCATTTATGTAGAAAGTAAAAGGAAAATAGTAGATTACTATATCTTTTTGTTGTCATTTTCTCATAATAACTGAAAAAAAAAAATTGTAACTAAAATACGTGCTATTTTGAAAAAAATGTAAATGATTTCTGATAAAACATGGGGCTATTATAAACTATATTTAATTTTAAGTATCCATATTAATGTGACAAACAAATGAAAGTCTATAAAACATTAGATAGCAGATTTTTTTTTTTTTTTTTTTTTTTTTTTTTTTTTTTTTTTTTTTTGCTGGGCTCGAGTATTATTCCGTAATAGTGACCTCCTATGCATGCTTATTTATAGATGTTGTTTAAGACTGGATCGTAAATGTGGAATTCTTCAGCGGATGCAAATGACGTCTTTTTATATAAAATAAAAGCGTGTATTTTAAGTCCAAAACTGAAATAAGTTTTGTAGAAGCGCATCATTTTCACTCCAGAGGCTTTGAAATTCTTCACAGATGGAAATGCTTCCCTTTTGAAAACAGCCACACCAGTGGCCGAGAGGTTCTGCTCTCGAAGCTGGTAGACGGGAGGTGCTGGGTTCGATCCCAATCGCGCCCGTCGGCCTAATCGTTCGGAGTTTTCGTGGTTTTCTTGGAACCTTGGTTCTCCAAGCGTTAATAAGGGTTAGGTTCCCTTAGAAAGACTTCCACGGAAGGCACTCCCCCCTTAGGGCCTATATCCCACGTGCAGATAATTGGCCGACATAAATACAACCAACCAACCAACCCTTTTGAAAACAACGAATTGAAATCACACACTGATAAAACGCAAAGTTTTACAAAAATTTAGAGTGTTTATAGAAGTGTGTTTATATAGAAGTGTGTTAGAGTCTTTATAGCAGAGCAATGAGCTTTAGGTTAAAATAATATTTGTTTGAGAGTTAGACTAACCAATATGAAATGCATATTTTTATTGTAACTAATTTTGCAGATTTATTATAAATTGATGAAACAATTCCTTCTTAAACATATTCTTTCGTCGAAATCCAACGGGTTCTGCCTCGTAATAATATATATTTTTTTTTCCCACCAGGGATGACACTAAGTTCTGAAAAGGCAGAATTCCTGCTCCTTGTTTGTATTTTATGTTTCTTTTAAACTTAGTTTTGAGGTATGTACGACGCGAATTGAATATTTCCAACTGAGCGAAAAATGCCCAGGCTGGGAATCGAACCCAGATTCTTGGCTTACAAGGCCAATGCTTTAACGTTTAAGCTAACTGCGCCGACAACCAGTTAGCATATTTCGCTCAAATAACCTTAATAACATTGGTTTCAGTTTGGATTGGTTCAGTTTGGTTGTGTTAAAATAATAGTATGTACTATGGTCGAGCGATAGAGAGAGGGACAATAACTCCTTATTTTTTATTTGCAAAATTATACTTCGCCAGTCATTGCGTGCACGATATCTAGAGAACATATACATAGATTGTTATGAAATTTGATATATATAATAAGGACATATGTAATTTTAAAATGATCTACTCTTAGGTCAAAACTGTTTCATTAACCATGTAAAAAAAATATTTTTCTAAAAAAATTAAATTTTTACATTTTATAATGAATAAAAATAGTCATAACTAAAAATCTTATCACCGTAAATATTTAAAAGTAGATCATTTAAAAAAATTTTATGTGTTTATTTTATATATGGAATTTCATGGACATTCATACATATGTTCTCAAGATATGCGCGAAGTGTCTTATTACGGAGTGGAAAAAAGAGCTGCTTTACTTTCAACAGTTCACAAATTGTGTAAAAGTCAAATCAGCTTATAATGGTATTATATTAAAAAGCACAATCTGTTTAATTAATAGTCAAAATCTCATGTTTATATATAAAAAAGGTTTTAAGAGACACTAATTCAAACTTTGAATTTTTTTCCCTTGATTTTCGTCGCGTTTAAAAGGTACAAGACCCCTTAATAGATAAATAAATAATAAATAAATACAAAACAATGTTTTTTAATAAACGCAAAACAATGCTTTTTTTTTTGTTTTTCAGATACAATTGATGGTCATTCACCAAAATTTGGGAAGAACTTTGTTTTGGAATTAAAAATGAAGATCCGACGAGTCCCCAAAAAATAAAGTTGTTTTACCATGTTTCTTTGGGAGGAAAGGGAAGGGTTTTAACTCAGGGAGGTTGGAAACTCAAATTATTTTAAATAGGTCAAGTGGGGTATCGTTTATTATGTATTTTTTTAATTCTGAATTGAATGACACTATCCGCAAGTCAATACGATCATTTGTTACAAAGTTATGATAGGTTTTATGAATACAAAGTCAAAAATTATACTTTAGCTCAGGTAAAATAGATTTTTACATTTGTTGACCATTCTCGAAAATTTGGGAAGAACTTTGTTTTGGCACTAGAAACAGGGCTGCGGAGTCGGAGTGGGACCCATTTTTGAGCAAAAGAGTCTGAGTCGGAATCGCTAAAAAACAACCCGACTCCGACTATAGATTTTTTCGTTAGACATTTTAAAAAGAAATTAAACTAATTATATATAATTTTTAATCTATAACATGAACTGTTATTGTTATTTATGGATTATATCAGGCTACTCAAGTTAAAGATGACCGATTTACTGCGGTGTACAAAGTAGATACAGGGGTAGATACAGAGTACTACCGGTGTACCGAGTAGATGGAAACTGTAAGTAGATATTTTACATTTAGTATATAAGTACTTCCTCTCATATTTTTGGGGTTTGCGGATAGAATCCGAGGTACAAAAGTCTGCAAGTACCCAAGACCCGAAAAATGAAGGCAATTTTTCAAACAGGTCGTGTAAGTAGAATTAAGACAATTTATGTTAATGGGCCGGATCAAACTGATAAAAAAATTGAGAAGGCTGACAAACCAAACATAACAAATTTGAAAGAATCAAATTACGCGATAAAATAGGAACAATTTAGAATGGGTATGATGGGGGGTGAGAATAAATAAAAAGGCACGGCCGAACTTTCTAGAAGACGAGCCTTAAAATTTCGGCTCATGAAGATCTCTTACCGGAGGTAGTGCGAAAATTATAAATTTATACTATTTTTGGAGGCAAAAGAACAAAGAACCCGGTATAGCATTACAATAAGAGCCTTTTTCCCCTGAAATTTTTCCTGTCTGTATGGCCAAAAGTCGAAATTCTAAAATACCCTTCCTTTATTTATTTATTTTTGTGCACAGGAGTCAAAATAGCATAACATTATAATTCTTTTTTTTTTTTTTTTTTTTTTTTTTTTTTTTTTTTCTGAATCGGCAGTACCCAAAATAACGATAAAATAGTGAACTTTTATTATCTTTCAACATTTGGATTTCGGATTTTTCAGGTCAGCAGAACCCGAAATAAAGTCACAATTGTAAAATTAACTCCAAAAATGCAATTATTTTATTTTTTCATTAGAATCCACAAAGTCCGAATTATTTCCAAAATAATAAAATTTTCATCTTTATTTTTCGTCCTTTCCACAGAAATTTTTCGATCGTTTATTATGTATTTTACAATTCTAAATCGAATGACACAACACGCAAGTCGATACGATAATTTGTCACAGAGTCAATGTTTGTCATTTGTTACAGCAAATATCCTGCAGTAATTGTTGAATTCTGGTTTTCAAATGCGTTATACGTTTTCTTAAAATGTTTACTGAGGCATCTTCTTTGCCTTATTAAACGGCGATATTTTGTTAAAATATTCTGGAAGTGTTGGAAAATGTTTGATAACCTATTCTGGACGCATAATAATTCTTTCTTGTTTAATTTTTTTTTTTTTTTTTTTTTTTTTTTTGAACAGACGCATTTGTAGTCAGCGTTTTCAATTTTAAATAGATAACATAAAAATGCAATATGCTAAACAAATATTTTTTTCATACGATAATGTAAAAAATAAGATATTAAGAATCCAAGAACAAGCTCCTACATGTTTTTTTTTTTTTTTTTTTTCAAAATTAAGAATTGCAACATTTTTTTTTTTTTTAATCAGGAGGGTCAGAACTCTCCTGAATCCGCAGTTTCAGATAGTTTTTTAACAGATAAATGTAAAAGGAAAAACAAAACTAAAAGTTATCTTCGACGAAGGGTTCAGAAGGGCAAAGACTCCCCCCCTCCCCTCACCCCCGATGAAAAATTCTTGGTTTATTTTTCTTTTAGTGTTTAATTATTTAAACCATTTGAGAACAATAATTTTTTTTTCAAAACCATGAGAGTAAAAAATAAATAGTTACTTAAATTTAAAAATCTTGTGTGTGAGGTGCAATTATTCTTTATTTTCGCTTCCCCCCTTTGCCAGCGACCATGATTCAGAATATCCAGCAAAAAAATTAAGGAATTGTTAGTGCAACAGGTACACAAATATCCATAAATCTTATCTCAATGCATAATCACCCACACCCATAAACACGTTGAAAGTACGTGTAAAAATACTTTCATAACTCCGTCCCACCAAGCACCGAAAACTAGTTTTAAGCCCGTTCTTTCTCTCACTAGAAAAGGCAGAAAGGGTAGTAATTAGTCCTTGCATACATTGTTTGTGTTAATTGAATTTGTATCCAATTCATCTATTGTTTACGAGCTTTATCAGTAGTGAAATGATAAATGCTAGTATGTAAAAAGTTTTGTTAATTAAAATATGAATAATAAAAAACAGATAAAAGAATGATATTGTGGTCGAAAGATGTAATTTATACCGAGAGTTATTTTTTGAGAATTTTTGCATTTTAAAAATCTTTATTTTGCAATCAATTGTTAATGTCTGCGAATATATCTGACATTTATTGTTGAAGTATTGGTTATTTTTTGTCTGAAAACTTGTCAAATGAGGCAAAAATGCATGGCAGAGTCCTAACCCGAACTCGAAAATTCTGCTTAAAGTTCGTTCTAATCCGATAAAAAAATTTGTCGATCAGAACCCGAAATACTTCAACCCGAATCCGAAAGCAATGAAAATTGCTATATAATTCAATAAAATTAATGAAAATAGTCTACATTCGCAATTAAAATAATTTTAATTAATTTTTCAATTAATTTTTAGCAGTGAAATTACGCTCGAAATCATTGAATATTTAACATGTGGTTTATCACATTGCTAACTAAGCATAGAACCAACAGAGTGAAAAATGTCCAAGCCTGGAATCGAACCAGGAACCCTTGGAATAGCCCTCCAAATGCTCTACCATTTAAGATACGAGGACGATACCCAGCTTAGCATCTCTCACTTACATATGTTGGTAAGGATGCAACTCTTGGACATTTTTCACTCTGTTGGTTCTACGATTAGTTAGCAATGTGATAAATCACGTATTAACTGCAGTTGCAGAATTACCAACATGAGTGAGAAATGCTAAACTGGGTATCGTCCTCGTAGCTTAAATGGTAGAGCACTCGGTGAGCTATTCCAGGGGTTCCAGATTCGATTCCCGGCTTGGACATTTTTCACTCTGTTGGTTCTACGCTTAGTTAGCAATGTGGAATATTTCACGTATTAAATATTCAAATACAAATATTATATTTTGTGTAAATAAATAAATAAACATGTGCAGGCTCATTCATATTGAAATATACTAAAAAAAAAAAAAAAAAAAAAAAAAAAAAAAAAAAAACCCTGAAACTAGACTTTTTTTTTGAAAAATCGGGAAACTGAAACTGACCTGTAAGATCAAAACTCAACCCACAACACGAAACAGTTCAAGTCATCTCTACCCGCAACGAAAGCAAATAAGTCCTACCCGAACCGCGAGCTTGGCCAGGTTCAGTTCAGTTCAGTTACGCGACCCAATGAAGGACTAGTTCGTGGGATAACGACAAATGTAATAGTAATTAAGATTTTATTCAGAAAACAAAAGCTAAGTTTAATAGTGGATTCCGTGAAGTACCGAAAGTAAGCACCCCTTCATATATGTGATTTTTTTCTTTTTTAAAAAAGTGCCATTTATAAGCCCTCCCCTTCGAGTTTTATTTTCTGGCGCTTTCAATCCTTCTGTTTTTTCAGGAAATTCCTTAAGGGTCAATATCTGAAAATTTGACAATTTGCGTCCACTGCCAATATTTCATTAATTATACTAAAACTAAAAACTGAAAAATGCAATATATTGTAACAATTGTTATAACAATTACCAATGATAAATGGATATATACTGATGTATAAATAACTAATGTTAAGCTGTAAACAAAGTAAATAATAATTTCAGTCCCTGTCCCCAGGTGCAAATATCCAATATTAAATATATGCTGTAAGAATTTTTATAAATATTATTAACTTTTGCTATTATATATTTATATCTATATATACAGTATGGGGAAATATAATTCTCCTTTATTAATTTAGATTGTAATGTAAAATATTGTAGTAAATATATTTGTTCCTGAGTTTGACCATCATCTCAGTCCCTCTAAACAAACATTTAGGTTAACAGATACTAGGTGGCGCTGGCAGAATTATTTCCATTGCAATAGCAACTAACGTTCAACTAACCACCATAGATGAAGGGAAGTTGTTCTTCCCTTTGTTTCAAGAAATATTTAGTTTTTGTTCTGAATAGGGATGAGTATTTTTTTATAGCATCATTCATGTCCCCATATTTAACTTTTTATTTCTAAAAAAAAGTTTATTGTAACTTTATTTGTGTAACATACAAATGTCACATGGCATATTTAATCATTTACATGAGTGTAAAATGATTCAACAAAATGACTATGCAGTTGTTAAGACAAAACCATCACCTCAGTTCCAATTATTATACACTGATTATGATGTTAACAGACACTTTCTTCCATAAAAGTTTATCCTACGCATGAAATATACACCCTTGATCTCAAAACACTACAGCATTTAAATGGCAAAACATGTATCATAGTATATAATTATATGTGGTAGTTGATACATTAATTAAAAAAAAAATGAAAACGTTGGAATGAAATTCTCCGGTTTTCAGATATTGACCCTTAAGTATTTTGTTTCCATATCTCCTAAATGATTATATCTTACGTAATTTATTTTTATCTACTAATAGCGTTACATATCATTCTATGACAATGGCACACTTCGCTATGCGCTTTACCAGACCTTTGAAAGGAATATTTCTTTCGAAGAATACTATTAAAGTTTTCCTTGATTTTTGTGCACAAAGATTAAATAAATATTGATATTAAGTTTTATAACTTTTATTCAAACTTCTTTGATATCTAATCTAGTTATTTTACATAAAGTTGTTTCATTAATTTATTATTTTTATTAATGGAAACTATTTAGCTTCTATGGAAGATAATTTTAAAACCAAAACATGTTAATTTGGTATGATTTTATATTGCAAATTCTAAAAATCATGTGAAATTTCATAAATTCCAAATGTACCCCCCACGCTCCCAATTTTTCTACCGTTTTAACAAAAGTTCCAATTATAAGCCCCCATCAAATCATTAGAATTTCCTGACTACTAAAGAGGGGGGTCTTATTTTCGGTACTTTACGGTACTTGTAAATAAAAAGCAAAATGAACTGATATTGATTTTACATTCAAAGTGACTGACGTAAGATGAACGGGGAAAAAAAACAGGATTCTTATAATTTTAACCTTTGAATACCACTATTTTAAAATAGCTGTTTTCTCCTTATTTAATCGCAAATATCTGACATTAGATAAGTCGAATATTAAGTTACGAAATTAGTGGAACGAATCCTCAAATTACATGTTGGAAAGAAATCCTGCCAAACGGAACAAATGGATTAAATGTGTAAATATTATTGAAATTATCAGAGCAAAACAAAAGGTGATCAAAAAATCATAATCATGTGTCCCGTGGTCGAAACTCGCGACATTGTCGCAAAAAGGGAACGGTCCCTTGTAGAAAACTTTCATCCTCGAGCCCCTAAACGTATGTGATAGAAATATTTTTTAAAATTGTTATTTTCATTTTAAGTAAAAAGTACTAAAGTTGTAAAGTTCGAATAGATCTCTGTAAAAGTTTTTTATACAACTAAATAATTCCTTATTTAGTTCTGTAATTATGTTTTGAAAACATAATAACATATGTTTTTAAAAATTTGCTTTAAATTAACTTGGTGAAAAGTAATACTTAAAATTCAAAATAAACGGTCAAGTGCGACTATTACTCGCGCTGAGAGGGTTCCGTACAATAAATATATGAATTATAAATTTATTTAAAAAAAATCGTTGCTAAAAGAATAATAAGACTTTGTAAAAAAAATAGGGGGCTCTGCCCAATATGAGCTACACTCGTCAAGCCCTGTTCAGACACCGCAGACTCTAAAAGTACGCTAATTTGATCGGCTTTAAAAATATTTCGGAAGATTGAATTATAATTTAAAAAAACAGTGGCGATCTCCCTATAAACGGATTTCTATTCATTTCTCTTTGATTGGGGACTTTTGAAGCCAAATCCGCTGCGATACTACTTGATTATCCCGTCGACCAATTTCGCCAAATTATATAAATCGCCAAACCACTCGCCAAATTATACAAATTGACATAATTTTTATTTTAAATAACGAAAGAACAAATAAATTAGTGCAACATTAATAGAAATACAAATAAAACGTCGAAATAAAAATAACTTGATGACGTAGACACGTGTAACTTGCTTAAAGTCAAGTTAATGTGACATTTACGATCAACCATTATAGGCATTTAATCTTATAGTTTGGCGAACGATAGATTTTTGGTCGACGGGATAACTAAATAGTACCAAAGATACAATCGCTGTTTTTGTCTTTGATTAAGTAAAATAAGTTAAACATTTCAAAATAAGCTAATATAAAAGGAATTAAGTAGTCTCCATTAAGTAGTCTCTTAAGTAGTCTCCAGAGTCTTAGTCTCCATTTATTTTTTAACAAAGCTAAAAGAAAGTTTTTTTTAAATATGACATTTTAAATTAATCGTTTTTAATCTGACGTAATTTTGACCAAACTATTCTTTCTCATTTTAATATTCACGTGAAAATACTTTTGTTAGAAATGAAGTATTATTTGCGCTTTCCAAACAAAAATAGTTGAAAAGTGTCCTCTCAAAATATCAAATAAATGTCTAGCGCAATTTCTAAATTTAAACTGTTTTGCAATATTATTTTGTGTTCATTTTATGTAATAACTGTAATGGGACGTAAATATGACGTAATTTCTCCTATTTAAGACTTCTACCGCATGTTAATGAATTTATTATTTTACAATTTCCTTTCTCTCTTAAAATTCACGTGTAAATGTAGTTTTTATGACGTAATTTTTAACAAGTTCCTGCTTTTTGTACATAATTATTTAATTCTAATTCCAAATGTTTTTTCTGTTTATAATAGTCACGTGTAAATAAGTTTTTAATTTATTTACACGTATAAAATTATTTTTTTTATTTGAAGCAAACATTATTGTTTGCGCTGTTTATACAGTTGGCAACAGTTTAAATTAATATCACTTTCTAAAATATGTAAAAAATATCTCTAGAAATGCTGAAAATTTGAATTTAAAATAGAAATAAAACCTCAAAAAATGAGTCAAATAAAAAAAAAAGAAATACAGTCTGCACACCGGGAACTTTAAACGTATAAAATGATCTAAAAATGATTAAATTCCCATGAATAGTTTTTGCTCCTATAAAACTTTTTTGGTGGAACGATTTTGTCCAACTTTAGCATTAAATATCTCTTAAAATAATTCTTCGATTTGAAAATTGTCTACATCAGCGTGTTTATCAAACATTTTTGTATAATACTACTGATTTTCATATTTTTGTATGCATTATTTTTCTTAATATTAACGAAGAAAGACCTCCGGTCACAAAAAATTCAAAACCGGCGGCGGCGGTGACAGCGGTAGTTACTTTTTTTTAGAATAGAGAGACTATAGAACGTAGGGTTAGGTATAGCTGTATATACTAGAAAAGTATGAATGGGTATACCATAAAAGTTGAATGAGATATGAAGCCTAAATAATATCAAATATTGCTATTCTGTATAACTCCTTTTTTTAATCTTATCCTAATCTGTTTATGATGAACTTAATTCGGTACTGACAATAAAAGTAGTTCATATTTAAACTTCATTTGGCATTTCATAAAACTAAATTCAGCGTAGTAATAATCTTTTCTTTTTGCAGTGTAGCTAAACAAAACACTTGTTCAAAGTTTAAGCTTGGCATTGTGCTACGCGCTCCGAAAGGAGATCGCAAAGTTGTAACGCCGCCTTGGTCTGTGCCGCGTTTTTCCAGATAGGTTTTTTATTGATTTTTAAAGTCACTTGAGACGTATTGAGAGATCCACTCAATGCAAACTACTTGCGAATCCCATAGTATTTATGTGATTCAATCTAATTAAGTTAGTCTGTTTTTAACAATTTGTCGTTTATTGCTTATGCCGTTCACTGCTACTGGTCATTACATTATACAAATATATCATTAATAGTTCTTATGTAAGCTTTAAAAGCTGATGGTACTCAGAGTACTCTGCCCCTGCCATTATTTATGTCCAAACCGTGTCTTTAAGGGTTTATATCTGGGCTAATTATGGACGTTTTATTTCGAAAATCATTATCAACAATGCATTTGTACTTCTGCTACGATAGGTTCTTCCAGCGCTGCTCAACACCTTTGCTGAATGCCCGTAAATCGAAATTTGTGTATAACAGAAAAATGAGTTTTTCTCAAAAATTATGTGACCTAGAGTAATCGCTATAATTTTCCTGCAAGGTTTAAATTAACGCCTACTACCTCTATTTTTTTCATAATTTTAGTTTCAGTAGATTTGGAAACAGAGGGGAGGGAATATATTTATGCACTACATTTTCGACGATGTCTCTGAAAATATAATACCTAAATTTAAAGAAATGTATTTTTGAGTTCAGCGTTACGAAAGCTTTCAAACAATACCCCACACGGTATACAAAGAAAATATTTCTTTTTTCAAGTATTTTAATTAGCCCCTCTATATATTTTTAAATGTATTTGTAAATGTTTAATAATCTGTAAATGTGGGGTCAATAGTCTTTATTACTTCCCCCCAATTTGAGCTTCACGTTCCATATATGGGACGTGTATTATTACCATATATTACCCTAGTTTACAAGTAAAATGGCTGTGACAGACTGACAGACACACACAGGAGTGAGATTATAATGGTTCCGTTTTTACTTTTTAAGTACGGAACCCTAAAATGTATCTATTAAAAGTTTAGTATTTTTATTTTTACCTAGAATAAGAATGACCTTATCCTCAACATCCAGCAAGATGAAAAATTAGATATGTATGTATATGTATGCATATCAATTTATATTTAAATTATTTGAAATAATTAAGCATATGTGTACAGTATCCCCCTCCCCCCCCCCAATAAATTTATCAAATTACATTTTTCAAAACTGTGGTTCATTGCTACAAATTACAGCATTTTAACCTCGTAACAAATCTTAAGAAAAGTAATGGGACAATTTATCTATACTAATATTATAAAGAAGTAAAAATTGTTTGTGTGTTTGTTCGAGGTAATCTCTGGAGCTATCGAACCGATTTCAAAATGATTATGTTAGCCCCACTTAGAACATAGGCTATATCTTATGTCCGTGCCACTAATCCAAAGGGGGTGAAAGAGCAAAAAACTTTCTAAAAATGCGATTTTTGTGTTATTGAAGGGCCTAGAAACATGAAATTTGGAATGGCAGTTACTTATAAAATATAAATGATCTCTTAGAACATTTCTTAAAACATTCGAAGTTTAAAGGGGGGGGGGGTGAAAATGCGTAAAAAGAGTTCTAAAAAACGTTCTAAATTGTGATTTCTAAGGAATCTTAAAAAGTAACGAACCGATTTAAAAAATAATGGCGTCAAAATGATTTTGAAAGCCCTTGCTTCAAGATACGCTATATTTTATGTTGGTGCCACTATGCCTCAAAGGGGGTGCAGCAGCAAAAAACATTCTAAAAATGCTATTTTTGTGTTTCTGAAAGAGGTCTAGAAACATGAATATTGGAATGGTAATTACTTATAAGATATAAATGATCTCTAAGAACACTTCTTAAAACATTCGAAATTTAAAAGGAGTGAAAATGCTCAAAAATATTTCTAAAAAACGTTCTAAATGGCGATTTCTACGCATTCTCAGGAAGTAACGAACCAATTTAAAAAATAATGGTGTCAAAAAGATGATGACAGACCTTGCTCCAATATAGGCTATATTTTATGTCGGTGCTATTATCCCAAAGGCGGTGCAGGAGCAAAAAACGTTCTAAAACTGCCCATTTTGTGCTACTGAAGGGCCTAGATCCTAGAAACATGAAATTTGGAATGGTAGTTATAGGACACAAATGATCTTTAAGAAAATTTCTTAAAAAAAATCGAAATTTATGAAGGGTGGTAATACGCGAAAAGTGTTCTAAAAACGTTCTAAATGTCGATTTCTACGCAAACTCAGAAAGTAGCAAACCGATTTCAAAAGTAGTGGTTGGAAATTGATCATGACAGCCTTTGCTTCAACATAGGCTCTATTGCATGCTGGTGTCACTACCACCTGGAATTTGCAGGAGCAAAAAACGTTCTAAATTGCGATTTCTGTGATACTGAAGAGGCTAGAAACTTTAAATATGACATGGTTGTTACTTATATAAATGCCCTCTAAGAACTGTCAAAAATAAATTCGAAATTTAAAAGAGGTGAAACGAAGGGAAGAGACGAAAAGCGTTCTAAAAAAAGTCCTAAATTACGATTTTTATGCAATCTCAGGAAATAGTAAACCGATTATAAAAGCAATGGTTGCGAATCAATGGTGATAGTCTCTGATTCCACAGAGATTATATATTATGCCAGTGACACTACCAGTGCCACTACCAGTGCACACGGGTTGTCAGGAGGAACAACAAATTTTCTAAATAAAGCCTTTAAAAACTTTCTGAATTACCATTTCTATGGAATATTAGGAAATACCAAACCGATTTCAAAATTAATGTTGCCAAATTAATGGTGACAGTTTGTGTTTCAACATAGGCATTTTATGTTAGTGCCACTGTCACCAGAGAGGTGGTAGACTGATAGACAAGAAGCTTGGAATTTGAGATGATGGTTATTTTTTTATTTTTGAATTATTTCTAAAAGTATAATTTTTTAAAATAAAAGTTAGACATATGAATATCACTTGGCATATTTACACTGTTACGCGAGCAAAGCCATGGGGTTTGCTAGTTTATTATAAATTACTCTAAATATGCTAAATAATTTATCTAATGCTGATTCATTATATTTAGGATTTTAGCTATTTTTACATGCAGTTTAAAAACAGATAAGATCATTATATGGGCGGTTTTCAAAAGGTGGGCACTGGACACACATCATAACTTTAAGCTTTTCAAAAATAACTTTACTTATCATTGACTTTATTTTTTTATTTTTTTTTTTTTATTTTTTTTTTTATGCTGAGTTTTTAATTTTGTTCAGAGACAGAAAATGACATAATTTATTGCAAAAGCTGTGTATAAATATCTTAAAATTTTATTATTTTACGCTAAAGAGGCCAATTTTTGACATTCATAACGTTAACTGCTCCAAAGTACCACCAAGAAAAAGAGTTTTAACTTATTTGCACGTGGTTCTAATGGTAAACAACGAATGCATCAAGGAAACGGATGATTGTTTGATAATTTTGTTAACAGATGGCAGTCTGATTTATTGATTTTTAAAGATAGAAGGACTTTTCTAGAAAGAATTTTTTTATATTTTGTTACGTCCAAAAGTAACGATCGTAACAAAGTTGTCATTTCCACGAAAAATACATCAACTAAGTACTTTAAACTCTTTTATCTAACTTTAAAATCATTTTAAAAATTTTTAAAGTATTTGTATGTGTTTTTGTAAGATTTTTTTTGCAATAAATGCACTTTTCTCTAATAAGAAACTGGAATGTCCGAATCGCGTAAAGATCGAAACGCCGATTTTGTTTTCGGTAAATTTATTTTTAAAGATGATTCGGTGTCCTGAAACGCATAAAAAGATATGTATTATAATGTTTTATCGTAAATAATTACGGTTTTTGTATAAATAAAGCGTACTTAGTACGTGTAATAATATAACTTGAGTAGAAGTATGCTCAACTTACGTGTGTATGGTCGACACAAAATGGCGGCCGTTGCGATCGTTACGAAATTTCGGACATGCTTTTTTAAAAGTATGATTTGAAATTAATAGTAAAACTGCTTTTATTGATTTCAAAAGTAATTCTTTAGTGATCTTATGCGTTTTTATGTATTTTGCAAAGTTTTCTTTGCAGCAAATGCATCCCAAAAGATTATTTAATAACCATGTCCAAATCGTGGAACGATCTAAACACTAATAATTTTAATTTTCTAAATAAATAAATAAATAAATATATTATAACAGAGTCCATTGTTCTAACACACGTCTTAAGAAAGTAAAATAAATATATATATTTTTAAATTATTGTACTTGAGGTCATTTTTTTTTAAATTCAAGGTTTAAGAATCCCCTCTCCTTAAAATTTCATTCTTCAGCTTTGCACCCCCCACCAAAATGCAAGGCAAATAAAATGTTCAAGCCACTACGTGCTGTAATTTTGGTAAAAAAAAAAAAAACAAAAAAAAAAAAAGCAGAAATTGTCAGCGTTTCAAGTATAGTAAGACAGTCAGCAAAAACTGTAAAAGGTACTCAAAAGATTCACTCCGTACAAAAGACAAACAAATTTGGTACTATTCAAATAAGAAATAGATCTTGTTTTTGCAATCTCTGTAAAAGCAATCAACAATGCATTACTAGTGATGCTGGTGAAAAAAAGATTGTTTGTATAATTGACTCCTCACAGTTGAAAATAGATTGACATTGGTAACTGCTTTTGTTATTTATGCTTTTTAATTTATGATGAAAACTTAAGGCCATAGGGGTTATTGAAAACATCAGCATTGATAATGGTGAACAAATATTTTCTATAAATTTCTTGACTCCTCAGAGAGACATTGATTGTAACAGGTTTCGTTATCCAATCTAAAAAAAAGCACAAATTTCAGATATAAAGATATTTTGTTCAAATCACCATCTCCACCTCACCCTGTAACAGCAAGAGGAGACTTTTCTTTTGATAAAGAAATTACAGATACGTGCATAAAAAAATGGCAATGTAACTTGCTTTTTGAGAAAATAAAAATGATAAATTATATGTTGGATACTTTTAATATTGTGTAAAGGTATGTTTTTTGCATAATCTATAATTCCTATAACATTAAGGTATTACTTCTAAAAAAGTAGTAAATATTTTAATATCAAAGTTTAACATTTGATTTTATTATTATTATTACTGGATAACAAAAAGTTAATTATACATATATATGTATACACATACAATTATAGAACAAATTTACTACATTCTTAGTCTTAAGAATTTTTTAAATACTAAAAACAACTTATTTATGGAAAAGTAAAAACTGTGTAACCTACATGTCAGCGATTTCCAAAATTTGTAACCTACAGACCTACTAATTAAATGCTTTAATAATTAATTTTCCAGTATAGTTGCTGTCTTTTAATGTTTGTGTATAATTTTGTAGACTTATATACTGTACTGTAAGAAAAAAAATTGGCCTTAAATTTGAAAATTTGAAAATTTTAAAAATTATTTATAGTTAACGTTTAATGATCCCACATTTTGATAATCTCCCATATATAAAAAAATGTAATACTTGCTTTATGATATTATTAGTTTTTCAGTGTATTTTTTCTAATTGTATGTTATGTATAAATTTGTCATTCATTTATACTGTTAAAAAATATCACGCCGCAAAAAAAAAAAAAAAAAAAAAAAAAAAAAAAAAAAAATTGCTGTTAATGAGGTTGCGCACACAAACCTTAGAAAAATTCTGCCACAGCGATCATGTGTATGTTGTAACTTTAAGAAAATGTTCTCCGGAAAAACTTAAAAAAAAAAAACCTTTTTTTATTAATTCATTAAAATTTAATTTCGTTATATTTTTAACACTTTACAACGAAGTTGAAAAGGGCTTATGAATTCGGTTTGTCTGTCCGTCTGTCCACGCTCTAACTAACGTAAATATACTGGGATTTTCATCCAAATGAAAAACTTTAATGGTACTTACCATGGCATGTTTTCTATTGCATATGAAGTGAGTTGCATTAATATTCCATTTACAGGGGCATTCAAAAGAATTCCATTGCATTATGGTATATTGAAGAAAAATCGTTTAGAGAGTATTTTAATGACATTACGCTATTTCAAATGTATTGAAACTGATATAAATCACCGAGTTTCATTACAAGATGATTACGATAGAATAGGCTATTCATAACATTTGTCGTTCATTTACAGGGACACACACAAAAAAATCGGTTACAGTACTGTCTTTGAGCAATAATTGCTGAAAGTGCATTTTCAATTTAGGTATGTAATGTTTCAATTTCAACTGAGGTATGTATTTCCTAACTGAAGTAAATTTTTGCATGCATGTCGGTAACGGATACAAATCTATATATCATATACAGGGCGGCTCAAAGAATTCGGATAATTTTCCGATTGTAGGTGGGAACAGCTGAAATTCGGTTTTCAAATGTGTTATGCGTTTCCATGTGGTTGAATTATAATATTTTAACTTGTTTAAACGGCGTTGTTTTGTTACAATATTCTAAATGTGTTGGAAAGTGTTTCATAATCTATGCTTGACGCATGATTTTTTTAATTGATTAAATTATTATATCAAATCATTTCAAATCGTTCAACCGTGTAAAAATTACGACAGAGTATCAATGAGAAACCAGCCAAAAGTATAGTAACAACAAAATAATGTATTCCATAGAGAGATGAAATAAGAAATCTCAAAGTTAATGATCTGAAACTAACTAGCAGATTCAACGAATTGGAAAGTGCCAATTAGGAAGACAGCTTCCGCGATATCTTAAAAATGACTCTATAAATATTTATTTTATTAATTAGAGGAACTTTTTTCGTTTATATATTAAGTATCACAAGAAAAATTTCCGTAACTGCACTTAATATTTTAAAGCTGTTTTAGTATAACGTTTAAATGTTGAGATGCACCCTGCATTAAAAAAAAGAAAGGAAAACTTTCAGCGAACTGTCAAATAGATTTACAGAGGTATTCAAAATTACATGTAAAGGGAATGTACACATGTATTATTGGTAAAACTCAACACTACGTTCACATTATGAAAGTTGAGTCACTTAACTTTTTTGAACCGGACAACCCGGAATTAGACTTCACCTGTTCATGTTGCCAAAAGTTTTAAGACACTTAACTTACGTTAAATTTGTAACTACAACTTCTAACCATACATAGTTTATTATTGTTTTTATTCCTTGCAGCGCATATTGTAAGATTTTGCGAATCTAGCGGGTCAAAATTCAATTTATTAAAATTATCGATATTGAAGTAGTAAAATTGATCTTAATAGAGTTAATTTGGTTCTATTATTATTGGTATTATGAAAAAATCTATCTTCAATCATTACTTTGTACAATTTACGTCATTGTTATTCCATCATCATAATCATAATAAAAATATGTTTTGTCATTTTTATACGTTGAAATTTGCGTAGTGTTATTGTATCCAGTGAAGATATTTAAAAATGTAATACATATTTATTTTCAACAAGAAGAGCTTTCTTGTATTAAAAAAAATATTAGTCAATGCATTACGTACTGCTATAGCCACCAATGGTATCATAAAGTGAATAACTGTCATTTTTCGTTGTTTGCTATTCTTTTATTATCCGTTTATTTAGAAACCGTATAAATGTTAAAACTTCAAGGTGAATTTCAGCCGCTCTATACTTTTATTGATATTTCAATATCATGATTAGTAATGCTTAAAGGCAGATATATTTATCTCGTATCAACATCTCATGTAAAATTATATAAAATCGCTCAATAAGAGCTTATCAACATCTGTTATGCTAGCGTCCCCAGCAGCATCCTTAAAAAATTTTCTTTTTCGATTTCCTTCATTACTATTATCGTGTCCTTGTTTTGGAGTTTTTAATAATCATTCTCTTTCAGATCTAAATCTTTCAACCATACTTTTTGCTTTCTGCGATACTTCATTTTTATTCAGGTTTTCGGAACTGCTATTTCTTTACACCAAATCTATAACCATTAATGTAAGAGATATTCCATATATCTTAATTGTGCATAATTGAAACCTGGTATTTTTGATTACTTGTTTTAAATTCAATTAATTTTTATTTCATGAATTATAAGAAATTTCACAGGCACTTTTATCAATGTATTACAATATATATTTTATTATACGTGCACGTATTGCCAATTTCGTTAAAATAGCTTCATTATTACTAAAGTTATGAACAAAAATCAGAGCTCGGAAAAAATGAAACACCCGTTTTTTTTTTTTTTTTTTTTTTTTTTACCCAAGAAATGAATTGTCAACCTAGTTTCCTATATTAAAAAAATATTTGCTGTAGAGTTTTTACCCTCCCTTATACCGCTTTCAGATTGAGATGGTTAAAATAAACAATTAAATTTAAAAAATCAAAAAACCCGACTGCGTAAAAAGCGAACTAATTATAATTATTTCTCATCAATGTGAAACTATTTTTTTCAATTCCTACTATTAGCTCACACTCTCGCTATATATATCTTGTTCAAATTTTCAATCGTTAATAAAATTCTTATTATTGATCCAATCAAGCTCAAATAAATTTATTTAAACTTGTAGTGGATGACACTTTATGTTAAGCCAGTTTTTACCCAACTGAAAAGAAGGGTTATGTGTTTCACCCGTATCTGTGTATGTGCATTTCTTTATACCCTTGAAACATCCCAACGGCTGGATAGATTTTTATGAATGAGGTCTCTATCGATTCGTCTTAATCTTCCGATGGCTATAGGATAGGTTTTGTTTTTATAAATTCAAAATGGCGGCCGTAAAATACAAAATGGCGGTAGAGGCGAAAAAAAAATTTACGCACCATATTGAGTGGCACATCACTGGATAGGTCTTTCAAAATGAAGACGATGTTTCATTGACCATTTTGTAATCAGAAGCTCCGTTTAAATATTACACAACCTGGAAGTTGTGTATTTTGGATCGCTACCTTTACTGTAACTCTAACCTTCATAATAGACATCTATAGGCCTCATCAAAAGAGTGTTTGTAGATAGTAACTAATAATTAAACACAACTTAAAAGCCACCAATACAAGTAAATAAAAAAAAGGTAAGTAATATAAAAAATAGTTTCAGATTGATGAGAAATAATTAATTAATTCGCTTTTTACGCAGTCGAGATTTTTGATTTTTTAAATTTAATATATTTTAAATATTAATTCATTAATTTAATTAAATTCATTAATTTTCAGTAATCGAGAGAGCTCTCTTCTTGATCAAGGTATTTTAAGCACCACTCAAGCGGTAAGAAGAATGGGAGAAAAAAAATTCTCTTATTGACCTAAGTAGGAATTGACTTAAAATTCTTTTTTATTATATTACTTGTTTATATTACTTACCTATTTTTTTATTTACTTGTATTGATGACTTTTAAGTTGTGTTTAATTGTTAGTTCCTATCTATAAACACTGTTTTGATGAGGTCTATAGATGTCTATGATGGTTAGAGTTGCAGTAAAGCTAGAGATCCTACCTACACAACTTCCATGTTGTAAAATTTTTTAACGGAGCTTCTGACTGTAAAATAGCCAATGAAACATCGTCTTCATTTTGAAAGACCTATCCAATGATATGCCACTCAATAGGGTGCGTAAATGTTTTTCGTCTCTACCGCCATTTTGAATTTATAAAAACAAAACCTAGCCTATAACCATCAGGCCGTTAAAACGAATTGATAGAGACCTCATTCATTAAAATTCATCCAGCCTTTGGGATGTTTCGAGGGTATAAAGAAATCTACATACACAAATACGCGTGAAACACATAATCCTTCTTTTCAGTCGGGTAAAAAGCCGTTAAACCCGAGAAATTGCCGATAAGCTCCAAGAAAACTTGTGAGTATTATTCGTATATAATCGAATCATTTTTAAGCTATTCATCAGCTTGGATTTTCCGTTACAGACATTGCATTTTTAAGTTCCTTTATCTGAAGATAGAATGCTGCACATTGTGCTATTTACCGCCGTGATTTCAAATTTGTGCTCTATATGTCGTATGTCTGAATATTGAATTGTACTATAGGTAATGCAAGAGCTATAAAGATTTAATTTCTGACAATTTCAAATTAATGAACTTAAACTTTATGGGTCTAGAGTAAGGAGTAGATGACGGGTGAGGATTTTTTGTGTCGATTTTTTTTTTTTTTTTTTTTTTAATGTCGTTGCTTTTTTGGGACTTTCAGATATTTTCTTTAACACATTCGCAGCATCCAAAATATCTACATTGTTGTAAAGATTCCATACTATCATAAAAAAATAGTTACAAAACAAGTATGTTTTTAGCCAAAAATATCGATGGCAATTACAACACAGCAACCGCCATTCTGAAAAGGTTAAAAGAAAATTTGGTTTTTGAGCCGATTTTTGATAATGTTGTTGTGGAGTTAGGCTGTTATTAGCCCCCGGTACGGTATGCTATTTCTTTCTCCCAGCTTATTTTGTGTAGTCTCCAAAATATAACGTTACCAGCTGTAAAACAAAGCAATACGATTAAATGCTCTATAGCAATTTTTTTAACTTCTAAGCATCGCACATTTTCAATTTTTATACCGTCGTATTCGGAAAATAAAGTACTTTTTAATGCAATTTGTTTGAAAACTGCATCTCCATTTATTTTTAAGATATTATTATTATTATTATTATTATTATTATTATTATTATTATTATTATTATTGTAATTTTTAGAGTAGTTTCTTAATATTGGCAACGGAAGAACTCAATTTCTGTAGAAAGTGAAAGAAAAACAGCAATTATATCTTTTTATTGTCATTTTACCATTAAAAAAAATTAATTAAAATACGTGCTATTTTAAAAATATATAAATGAAGGATTTCTGATAAAACAGGGGGCTATTAGAAACTAAATTTAATTTTAAATATCTATATTAAAAATACAAACAAATGAAGGCCTGTGAATCTTTAGATAGCCGATTTTTTTGTCGAGTTTTTTGGATGACGAAATTTCCTTTTTTTTCGATTTGTGTATTATTCAGCGATAGTGACGTCCTAAGCGTACTTTACTGTAGATGTTGTTTAACACTGTATCGCAAATGATGTATTCTTCAGCGGATGTGGATGACGTCACTTTAGTAAAATAAAGTCGCGTTTTATAAGTCTTAAAACTGAACTACAGTAGAGTCCCGATTATCGGAGTTTCCGCTTTCACAGAGTTATTTTCTTCTGATGGACTGATGGCTTCCATTATTATGAAACAGTTATTATGAATTAAGTGTTAGGTGAAGATGAAAGAGCAGCCGTAAAAAGTTAGAACTCTGATTTTCTGTTCAGAACATGGTCAAACATGGTATAAAAAAATGGCTATTTTTTTTTCTTTAATTATGGCCATTTTTTCCCCCATTCTGACCAGAAAATCAGAGTTCTAACTTTTTACGGATGTTCTTTCATCTTCATCTAACACTTCATTTATAATGACTGTTTCATAATAATAGAAGCCACCAGTCCATCAGAAGAAAATGAAGTAATGGAAATGTCGGGGGTGACACTGAACTCTGAAAAAGCAGAATTCCTGTTCTCTAGTCACTTTACCCTTTTTTTCTCCAATGTGTTAGATGTTTTTTGAAATGTCTAAAAGTTAAATTATTGCAAGTCGATTTTTGGACTTTTTTCCAGCTAGGTTTGAAAATCTTTCACTGCGCGGCGTGTTAAGTAAATAAACGATTCAAAGGATCATTCGAGAAACTGAATAATTATTTGTAGAACTCAACTCGAATCTTAAGAACACTTTCAAATAAGAAAAATAGTTCAGCAGAATTATCTGGAATTTATGAAATTTTATCGAAAGGTGACAATGCGATTGCACCACTCTAATCATAGTTAAGAGAGTATCGAAAGTTAAGTGAGTTTCAGAAACTTGCTTAGTCGAAATCTTGATTCCGGGTAAGCCCGCATTAAAAAAAAAAAAAAAAAAAAAAAAAAAAAAACTTGAAGTTAAGTGGCTCAACCATCTCAATCTGAACGTATAAGGAAAGGTAAAAACTCTACAGCATTTTTTTTTTTTTTTTTTTTTTTTAAATAGGAAACTAAGTTTACTATTCATTTCTTGAGTAAAAAAAAAAACCCGTGTGTTTCATTTTTCTCGAACTCTGATTTTTATTAATAACTTTAGTAATAATGAAGCTATTTTAACGAAACTGGCAATACGTGCACGTACTATAAAATATATATTGTAATAAATTGATAAAAGTACCTATCAAATTTCTTATAATTCATGAAATAAAAATTTATTTAATTTAAAACAAGTAATTCAAAATACCAAGTTTCAATGATTGCTTATTTTATTTTGTTAATTATTTGTTGTGCGCCAATAAACATATTTTAGAGGGAATATCAGAACTTCAACATATATTGTTCAACTGAGCCAATTTTTTAAAATACATTAAATATTTCAATACTACATTAAAATGGAGAAACTTTTGGATGTATAGCGTAACATTAAGCATCTAATTTTCAGTGATGTTTATTTTTTATAAATAAAAATGTTAAGTAAATAATCATTTGTATTGTAATTTTTACATACATCATGATATTTTATTTTTGAAGTGAAAACTTCTTTAGGCGCGTTGAGCTTTTTTTGAGATGGGGAAAAACCACTGATTTCGAGACACTGTAACGTAACCGACATGCTAGCATTTTGACACATAGACACTAGCGCGCCAAGCGGTGAATGACAGGAACTTTTCCCTCTTCAGCTCAATCCGCAAAAGAAGAAGGAAGCTAAAACTCACTTTTTCTCCCAGCGTATTGCTAAAACAAGGCTGTCGTATAAATGGCTGGTGACTTCCCCAACATGGTTTATTAGTGAGAAATTGCAAACTCAGGCATCGGCCGGAGTAGCTCAGTGGTTAGAGCAGCAGTCTTGTATACTGTGGTCCCGGGTTCGTTTCCTGGCTCTGGCTAATTTTTCACTCCAGTTGGGTTTATTGTATGTATGTCTGTAAAATATTTATATATACCTTTAACTCTTGAATGCAGGCATTATTTATGCGTGTATGTGTGTTTTATTAAAATTATTATTTTGTTTTTCGTCAGTTAAAATGAATTATACCGTATTCGTGACTTACCTATTTCATGTAACTAAAAACCGATAACGCTGCATTTTATCGTGTTGATGGTCTGGTCAATGACCAACAGTATTGGCGAGAATTTCGATTACGGAAGATAAAATACGGGGCACAGATGTCAGATACGCACTTGGGTACCTAATTGACAGCAAAATGGCGTTACTTTATTTTACAAGGTAACCCGGCTACTGTTGTTTATTTATTAATAAATTGTTCATTTACTTTTATTTTATTTTTTTTAATTGTACAATTGTTTTGTTCTATAGTTATTAATGAAATTACCGTTTATTTATTGTTGTTTACTTTTTAAAACAATAGAAAATAATTTAAAAATATATATTGTAACTGGTATTGGAAAACGGGCTTTCGCCAAATTGACGTTAAAAAATCGCGCCAAACCTGGTTCGTATATCACATCTCTGCCAAATTCTCGGTTTTTTGATTTTTCGACTTCTTATCCAAATTTTCCGGATTTTTTAAATTTTCCCTTTCATTGTATCCCAAACGCTACCTTCATACCAAATTTCAAGATTCTAGGGATACAGGACGTACCTCTGAGTTTTGATGATCGGTGAATCAGTGTCGAAAAGGCGAAAGTTTAAGTTCATATATCTTCTGAAATAAAAAAGATAGAAACGTGAAATTTCAGCATTTAGTTCCATTTCCACATTACTTCAGATTTACGAAGTTTTAAGTTTCTGGGAATCACCAACACAAAGATATTGGGGGGGGGGGTCAAAAATACCCTGAGTTGCTTCCAGAAAAAGATGCTTACGGCTGTGCTTTCAAGACTTGGCAGGGGTACTGCCGTGTCCCCAGATGCTTTCATTAGTGCTACTACACAATTCAACGCATAAAACATTTCCTGACGATTAAAAAAACACACACGTAATTGTTGAAGTTTTCACTTCTAATGGCACTCCCGGAGTGCCACTGTTTTTTTTTTCTTAAACTAATTAAATTTTGGGAAATCTGATCTTTGCATTTCTATAGCACACTTCTGAGAAAAAATGTGCAACAAACTTGTTATTTTGCAATGTTCAAACTTATAGAAGTGTGATTTCAAAATTTACTTAAATAATAAAACTAATACTAAACAAAATCTAACTTTAATTCAATAATGATATTTTTGCTTGATTAAGTCATTTTCTTTCATAAAACCATTTACGAATATGTAAATAAGATATTATAATTTACTCACTAAAGACCATTAATATGCAATTTGTTTACATCTTGTTCATTATGTACCATTACTGTTATGGTATTCACTCGAAATCTGCACGTGTTTTACTCTCTAATGTTTTATGTAATTTTTCATTTTTATATGGATGTAATATAATATATAGGTTTTCCTTACATTTATGTGTTCATTTTAATGATTTAATTTTTATGTTTTCCTTTAATTTGAGTTTCACACATGTGATTTCATTTTAATTAATTATATAGTGCGTCTCTAAAGTATATGTACAGGCAATTTTTTTTAAAAAACAGTTTAAAAAATGAAGCAATAATCACGAAAAAAATAATACGCATATGAAATCATAATATAATTTTATTACAACAAAGAAATACAGAATATGTTTTACAAAATTTTTGTAAAAAAATCCAAAATCAAAATAGGCTCTCTCCTAAAAATTTATGGTCTTGTCGGGTATTTTGTATTTAAATTCAAATTTTGGATCCATTCCTTTGAATTATCTACGGTGAACACTAGATCTTAAAATAGGAAACGCTAAAGTCCTCGCAATTTAAGGAACAGATTTATTAGGGGTTAAAACTGGTCGGAAAATCACTCGAACTTGTCCATGAGATGTTTTTATTGGTCGAACAATGAATGCTTTTTTGCAATCGCATTGTCACCTTTCGGTAAAACTTCATAAATTCCAGATCTGCTACGCTTTATTTGTTTAGCAGTATCAAAAACGTTAACATTCGACCCTTTAGACGCTAAATTTTAGCCACATTAGCTGCAGAGAATTGAAGGTTGCGAGGCATTTTCCAACTATTCGAGAATAGACGCTTTCAGTCGTGACGTCAGGTATGACGTTTTGCTTGGATACTGACTCCAAACAAACCGTTACTATGCTGTGTTTTCTATTTTTATTATATTTTATAGCTATATTTTGCAGCTATATCTCATAGATATATGTTTTAATACTTTATATGTAGTGGTAACATTTTCTACAATTTATATTTAATAAGATATGAAACATAGCAACCGTTTGTTTGGAGTCAGTTTCCAAGCAAAACGTCATGATTGATGTCATACTGAAAGCGTCTATTGAAGAATAAGCGCGACTCATGCGCTTTTGGACGCTCTTGCTCCCGTCGATCCTTTTTCTTGCGCTCACTAAGACTTTAAATTTATATGCCTATATACATATTTTTTCTCATTGTAGTAAATACTGAGTTTGCTGGTTACTAAAGATTCTCATGGATAGTAAATACAGACTTTAATGGACACTAACAAGTTTTCATGGGTAGTAAATATTAGGTTTGATGGAAAGTAACAAGTTCTCATGGATAGTAAATACTAAGTTGTGATGGAAAGTAACAAGTTTTCATTAATAGTAAATACTGAGTTTGTTGGAAAATAACAGTTCTCATGGATAGTAAATACTGAGTTTGATAAAAAGTAACAAGATTTTTTGTCAGTACAGTTCTTAAAATAAACTAAGGTTTGAACAAAATAACGGTTGATTCAATTTAATGTATCCTGGTTTAGAACGCTCTGGAGAGACAAACCATGAACAGAGCGTTTCCATATTTGGAGGTTATACATTTCAGATCATGCGGAAGTGGTTAAATAATAATAATAAAAAAAAATAACTACAAAAATGATCGATACTCGATGCTGCGAACTGTACTGGGGGACAAAATTTGCATAACATTCGCATAAAACAACCTCGTATCAGAAAAAAAAAAAAAAAAAAGACATACAAAACTTTTCGCAGTACTATTCGATGAACACAGCAGTTCTTTCGTTGGAGTACGTTGCTATCAAAATTACATACCGAAGCAGCGAAAGCCATTATGTTTATGATAGAATATTATATAATACAAGTCAGAAATTGTACGTCAAACGGGGCAAATGAGGTGCGTTCGTACTATAACTAGTTTTATAAATATTCAGATCTTAGTGCAATAGCTGTTGCACTCTTATGCAAAAATACATGAGTACAAAATTTATTAAGATTATGTATATTAAATTCAGTAATACGGACTCCATCTTAAATAGGGCGTAATCACCATGGAAACCTAGAATCATTACCTATCATGGGATATCATTGAATTAATTACGTATGATAGGATTTAATAGAGACAAAAAGCTTTTATTAATATCTTTTGAAGTTTCATTCGATTTTCATAAAATTTGAAATGACTCGACAAAACTCTGCAACGATTATATACATTAAATTTCAAACCATTCGGTTGGGTAGTTTTTGCGCTGTTATATGCGGACAGACAGACGAACCTGACGACGACTATAGCTGCTACGTATTTATGTAATTATGAACGCACCTAAAAATGGATATGATTATGTCTGTATGGAAAATGCCGTTTTGTATTCATTACACGACAATGCTTACAGCGCAACTTTTCCCCTAGCGATCTTTTTTGTAACCAAAACTTTTTGTTGTATCAAACATTTTCCCTCGATTTGAAATGCATAGCTTCCACATATGGAGGCATTACTTCCATGGGTTGTTTCTCAGAGCATTCCAAAACGCGATACTTTAATTTGAATCATTCGGTATTGAAAGCCACCTCTTGCATTGAAAAAGAAAAAAATTTTTAGGTTAGTTTCATTATTTGTATCCTTGATTCTTGTGAGGAAGGTTTGTTATCTTTACACTTGAAAATTTTCTTAAATGCAGATCTGCATGCATCCAAAGTCATATACCGGGTGATTCAAAAGTAAAACGCGATAAAAAAAAAAGATCTATGGGTCAGAAAGACATGCGGTTTGCAGGTAAAGATTCAGCTTGGTACGAGATTTTATATGGAACCAACAAAAAATTAGTACAAAATCTCGATAGTAGAGGGCGCTATTACAGATAATTGCATGGAATAATTCCATATTCAGGGTTCTCGCTGCCACTCGCCATTGCGCCAAATCACGACAAAAGGCTTCATTTGGCGAGTAAACGAACAATCAGACTCGCCAAATTGCGAGTGCTCAATTTTTGCTCCTTTTTTGTGTGGGTGTGCGCCAAAGACACAGAAAGGTATTTCTCTATTGTCAGTTAATCACTATCTTTGCGCCGGTAAAAGTACAAACAAAATTATTCCCATCAAGCGCCAAATAGAAAAAAATGTGCTGGAATGCGGCGTTTAAATTTGCCATTTACCACACTACTTATTAGTTGTATGCAAGGTATCAGTGACCGGTTAGTTTTTTCTATCGGTTAGAGTCGAAATCTTATAGCAGCTTATAGTGTATATTTTCACAACACTAAATCGAAGAGCGCTGTTTTGAATTTTTATGTAGACTGCTAAAAGAATTTCTGAAACGTTTACTTGTTTAGGATGCATTTACAATGTACATATTTTTAATAATTTCTGTAGCAGATAGCCGATTTATATTTTATAAACAATTATAAAAAATTAGCTTATTTTAGAACGTATTGGGAAAAAGGGGATACAATAAGGGGTCAAAGGCGGATTTTTCAGTGTTTCATGTCGAATCTATTTTTTTAATATTTTTTTTCAATTGGCTACAGATTTTTATTTCTTATTCGCCAAATCGCTAATGTTGGTCAAAAGCCAGCAAGAACACTGTCCATATTGCTCACAGAACGCAAGGTTTGGATACAAGAAAGTGTATATGCAGTATTCCCTAATGTTTTTGTATCCAAATCTTGCGTTATGTAAGCAATATGGAATTATTCCAAGCAATTATTTGTAATAGCGCCCTCTATTATCGAGATTTTGAACTATTTTTTGTTGGTGCCATATAAAATCCCGTACCACGCTGACTCTTTATCTGCAAACCGCACGTCTCTCCGACCCATAGATTTTTTTTTTTTTTTAATCGCGTATTACTTTCGCAACAGACTTTTGAATCACCCGGTATATGAGATTTACGTATATTTATGCAATGAGCTCCCGACATACGCACATATAAATAAATGTGTGTGAGGGACGTAAAGTGCTCACAGAGCAGATTATTAAATTCAAATTCCCCTCTGATACAGAAAAGGTTGGTAATCCCAGCTATAGATAGTAGATTATATCAATTTGTTACATGAAGTACAAACGTCACCGCCATTCAGTCAGTAACTTTGATATAATGTTAAAACAGAAAAATTGAAAAAAATCGAACAATCCAATGCGGTGTATACTTACATATGGTATAGTTGCGTGTATTTACGCATAAGCTTACACACGTACAAAATTGCCGCTAAATTTAATGCCAACTAGTTGGATGCGCCAATCCCAAAACTTTCTCCTATCTCATGTCAATATTTCATTTTAATTAGTTTTATTAGTATTTTTATTAGAATTATGCATAACTTCACACACTTTTCGATGGTACAATATAGAAAATTGCACAAAAATCGCTATTACAGCACCCCATACCGGAGGATTTTTTCGAAATTCAGGGAGGACCTTTTGCCATGGCCAAAAACATACACAAAAAATTTGGTTCAATTCTATGCGTAACTTCATACACTTTTCTATGGTACAATATTCAAAATGCACAAAAACCGCTATTACAGTGCCCCCTACCGGCGGATTTTTTCCAAATTCAGGGAGGACCTGCTTGCCATAGCCAAAAACTTAAAAAAAAAATTTGGTTCATTTCTATGCATAACTTCATGCAATTTTTGATGGTACAATGGCGACATGCGGACACATGGACAGACGTACAGACAGACATTTTGTATAAACATGTTTTTGAGATCTCTGCCCCCTAAAACGTGTAAATCCGTCGAAAACCGGAAGTCGAATAATTTTTAGATTCCAATACTTTCTTCTATTGAAGATAGAAGAAAGTAAAAATTATTTGCAAAAATCAGAGACAATTTCGCGCTAATTAAACCAAATTTGCGAAATTCCTATTAAATTTTTTATTAAAATAAACCTTCACCTTCCCCTTTAACTTCTTGGGGACGAGCGTCTCGTATATGTGACGCAGATGGTGCTCAGATTCCATGATTATTCCCACCAGGATTTATTTTAAATTTTACCTTATTTAATTATATTTAATCATTGTCTACATGAATTTTCCCGATTCATGTAGACAAAAATTTTTGTTTAAAAAATCCTGTGATAAAAGATTAAAAATTCAGTAAAAGACGCTCGTTGCGAAGGGGTTAAATGAACGTTATCAACACTAGGGGATCGTACCCGGGCTTCCCGGGTTACAGAATATAGGTGAAGACAATCTTTTTTATTTGAAAACTAATAATTTTTTAGACTGCCCACTTACATTAAAAAAACATTTTTCATATGAAAAATACGAATTATACAATAAAATAAATTTTTGAAATTTATTAAAAGCGATATTTTCTTATTAGCTGCATGCTAAGAGACCAAGATTTTGCTACTTACGGCATCCTTTAATATTCTAATAATTTCAGAGTTTACATGCCTGTTAAATTTGTGTCTTATTTATATTATTTTATTTATTTATTCATAGGGAAGTTTTTTTTTATGTATATTAGCCGTAAGAATATGATGAATTCTTTATTTTGTTTTAAGGGCAAACGGGTTAATCTTTCGTAATCGAGCTCAGCGTGCTATAGATAAATTAAAAGATATTTCATGCTTTAAAATTTTTTTTAAAACCATAGACAATCAGTAAACTGAGATGAACTTTGCAAACAAATTCCATTTGAAAAAAAAAATCCTATTTGGTGATCTAAAAATTTAAATTTTACGATTACAAATATGTTAGATTTGTGTTTTTTCAACATTATTCTTTTATTTGTTTATAAAAGAAGTATTAATTTCGTTAATTTGTCTTTCACAAATATATTAGATTGGTGGTTTTTTAATATTATTCTTTTATTTGTTTATAAAGGAAGTATTAATTTCGTTTTGCAAAAATAGTCAGAAACAAATGCTGAACAATGTTTGTTGCTTTATGTGCAAAATGTTTATTATTATTATGTATTGAAACCGTCACGTGATAAGATAAACTTTAAAAAAAATCATGCTTCAAAATTATTTTAGAAAACATAATACATCAGTCAATTATGATACAGTTTTTAAACAAATTGCATTTTAAAGTAAATTATTTCCCTATGCGACGAAAATTGAAAATATATGATGGTCAGAATATTAAAAAATTGCGGTAGCGGAAATTTCAAAACCGAAATTTGATCATGAAGTATTGCCATTCTCAAAATGGCGTCAACGTTACGCACAGATACGTTTGTTCTCTATAATATAGATACATAATCAATAAAATATAATAAAGATCAGTTATTAGGATGTCGTTATCAATTGAGGCCCTTATGTTTGGTATTCCGCAATGAAAAACAGCAATTTTCACCTTCTCAAAATTTGCATACGCACTTCTCATATCCATATTCATCATTTTAAAAATAATTGTATTTTTTGATCATTTTAAAATCATTTTAACTCAAAACTTGAAGTCACGATTGCCAGCAACATATTTTATGTGAACAGACGCACTCTTTACTTGAGATTCTAATCTCAATTCTGGAGAATAAAAATTTCCGTAATTTATGTTTTTTAGACGCATTTGTGTTAAAATGTTTAGTTTTATCTAAGAAAATAATAGTTTTCTTTTAAATATGACTTCATTTTCACTTAAATAATCATTTCGCCAAGTGTCTGAAACTTAGTATCACTACGCATGCAGAAGGAAAAACAATATAGATAATGTATGACGAAAAATGCGTGTTTTCAAAAGCAGTAAATCATTTTCCGTTATTATGCCCCTAATATAATATTATGCTCCTAATGGTATTTTGCGCCATTAAACCCTATACAACAATTTTTATCAACAATTTTGAATTTTTATCAGAAAATGGCATGAATAAAGATAAAAATACCTCATTATTTCTCTCTTGTCTGAATAATGAAAGATATCTAATTTTCACCATTTTGAAGAAATTTCATAAAATGCTTCTAAAATTAAAATATAGTGGGGATACTTAAAAAAAAAACAGATAGTGCGATCACATCTACAAATGAACAGCTTTCAGTTAAAAAAAAAAAATAGTAAAATTGGTTCAGCAGAAAGATCAGGGCAGATGACTAAAAAACGCTTGTGTTTTAAATATATAGATTATATAAAATTATGAAGAATTAAATTAAGAAAATTATGTTATTTTGATAAAATTATAGTAGAATGTCCTAAAGAACAACATTAAAATTTTATTATTCGAAAGAATTTTGTACAAAAACTTCAGGAACATGATATTATTTTAAACCTCGAATTATTTGTTCGCTTTTCTAACTCGTCGAAGCAAATCCATCCAGGCGAGAATCATCAATTTCCGTAATGTAATTATAAATCGCTATTATTTGCATGTCACCTCTCTTTTATAAAAGCACTCTAAATTTTTATAAAAATATTGTGTTTTATCAGTGTGTGATTTCGATTACATTATTTTCTAAAGTGAAGCATTTTCACCTGTGAAGAATTTCAAAGTAGCTGGTCTTTGAAAATGACGCACTTCTACAAAACATAATTTAGGTTTAAGAATTAAATTACACGCTTTTTTATAAAATGACGTCCTTTACATCCGCTAAAGTAATCCACTTTTATAATCCAGTCGTAAACTTCGTCTATAGAAAAGTATGCATATGACGTCATTATCACAAAATAACAGACAATATTCTTGACATAACCGGTATATTAATTTCAACTTTTTTTTTCAGGTTTTATGAGAAAATGCAACAAAAGATGCAGTATCTCCTATTTTCGGTTTACTTTCAAATAGAAATGGGTTACTTTTGTTGCCACGATTAGAAAAATGGTATTAAAAACTACAAAAAAATTAGTATCTCAAAAATAAATTGAGATAGAGCTTTCAAACAAATTGTATTTAAAAGAGCATTTTTTCCCTCATACAACGGTGTAAAAATTTTAAATGTGCGATGTTTAGAAGTTTAAAAATTTGCAGTAGAGAAAATTGCAAAACCAAAATTTTATTTCAAATTTCAAAGTGTTGCCATTCGCAAAATGACGTATGCGTTACGCACAGATATGTTTGTCCTTTATAATATACCGGGTGTCCCAAAAAGGACTGACTGATTTTAAAATTCAATAACTTCCAAACGGTGACAGATATTTAAAAAATTCTTGCAGGAGGGTTATGCATAAAGTCAAAAGTTTTTTTACAGTGATTTTCGATTTTAGTTCGAATTACAAACAATAGATGGCGCTGTAAGCAATAGTCGCTAAATTCAGGCTCGATTTTGGGTCCTTTCTGTTGTTCCATGCAGAAAAAGGAGATGGAAATGTATTATCCGGGCCACGAAGTACCAAAAATCGAGCCTGAATTTAGCGACTATTGCTTACAGCGCCATCTATTGTTTTTAATTCGAACTAAAATCGAAAATCACTGTAAAAAAACTTTTGACTTTATGCATAACCCTCCTGCAAGAATTTTTTTAATATCTGTCACCGTTTGGAAGTTATTGAATTTTAAAATCAGTCAGTCCTTTTTGGGACACCCGGTAGATACTTAACGTTAATTGAAATCCGTCATACTTGATGATCTTCTATCTGATTATTTTAAAGTAATGGTGCACCGAGATATTTTAAAACTGCTTTTATGATCTCTAATAAAAGTCTCACAGCGTACATCAACTCGTTTATTGGAATAAACTGTCGTAGTAACGTGATATCTATCTATTTTCTATATTATAAAGGACAAACGTGTCTGTGCATAACACTGACGTCATTTTGCGAATGACAACAGCAGACGATCAAATTTCGCTTTCACTGCAATTTTTTAAATTTCTAAGCATCGCACATATAAAATTTTTACACTGTCGAATAGGGGAAAAAATGTACTTTCAAATGCAATTTATAAACTATATCGAAATTTTTTAAAACTGTATCAACATTTACTCAAATTTTATTTTTTTTTTAAGTAATTTTCAAGCATGAATTTTTTTTTTTTTCAATTCTATCTCTATCGTTTGCAGATGACTGTGAAATATAAATTCGTTTGCAATTAAGTTAATATAAATAACTCATAATTTGTTTCCAGCTTATATTCTATAACGGAATTAAAACATCCATTAAACAATAACTAAAACAGTAAAAAATAAATGGAACACAAATTTAAGACATGTAATTGAATTTCGCGCTTAAACCACTGAAATGAACCGAATTAAAAAGGCTGATTGTACATTTGGCTATTATTTCTTCGGTTGTTAAACCCTGATGCAAAACATAGAAAAATACTGCTTTTAATGTATTTAAAAACTTTATTTGAACGTATTATTGTTGTTTTTCATATAAATATGATTTTTATTATTGTTAATTGGTATTCTAAAAAGTACGTTAAATGTAAAAAATCTATTAGAGTTATCAATAAAAACGCAGTAGATCTGGGCGTGGCTTTCTCACCGCAATCATTGAAGCTCTTTGTTGACAAGTTTTTCATAAACTGCATTTAAAAAATATATAAAACAATGCGTTTTAAATATATATAAATAAACTACCTCAAAAGCCTCTTGCAGAACCTTTAAAAAAATACCTTATTCATCGCTGTGTTTTTTGTATATGCAGAGAATCAAGGATATTGATATCAGAAATAATACATGAGGCATTTTTACATAATTTTTACTTATAAGTCCCTGGATAATAATTTTTATTTTAGTACATTTCTTGGCTTTTTTTAAAATTTTTTATACTGGAAAACATCCCATTGCATGATTGCATAACAATATTAACGAGATAAATAAGTTTTGGACGATGTTTGGGGTCCAAATATACCATGAACTTCCTATACCGTTCCTTGTCCCTGATGCTGATTTTTAAGCTTGGAGCTGTCTGTATAAAATTGTTTCAATCAAAGTAATTCGATTTAATTTTTTTCAGAAACTGGGACTATTGTTTTATATAAATACTAGCAAACCCCGCGGCTTTGCACGTAATAGTTGAAATATGCCAAGTGATATTTGCATGACTATTTTTTATTAGGAGAACACTTTTCGGAATCATTCAAAAATTACAAATTAAGCCACAGTTTGACTAAACTTCATTATAAAAGTGCAATAGACAGAAATGAGATTCTAATTAATAAGAAGAACTAAAACTAATTCCAAATAAATGATAATTATAAAGCATTTTGAAACATTTATGCTCATTTCATACACTTATTTCAGTTTTCATTTGAAGTTTTGAATTTTTTTGAAACCTTCTACATTTACATCTTAAAATTAACAATCATGTCAAATTCCAAGCTTCTTGTCTAACAGTCTACCAGCTCTTTGGTGTTTGTGGCACCAACATAAAATGCCGAAACAGAGTTGAAATAAAATGTCTCAAAAAATGTTGAAACAGAGTCTGTCAGCATTAATTTGCCAAGATTAACTTTCAAATCGGTTGGTATTTCTTAATATTCTATAGAAAAAAGAATTTGGATGTTTTTAAAGGCTCTCTTGTTGTTCCTGCCAACCAGGTGGTAGTGATATCGGCATTAAATATAACCCGTATAGGATCAGGAACTATCACTCTTGATTCGCAACCAATAACTTCTGTAATCGGTTTATTATTTCCTGAGATTTCATAGCAATCATGATTTAGGACTCTTTTAGAATGCTTTTCGCTCCTTCCCTTCGTTTCACCCCTTTTTAATTTCGAATTTATTTTCGACTGTTCTTAGAGGACATTTATATTTTATAAGGAACTACCGTGATATATTTACAGTTTCTAGCCTCTTCAGTACCACAGGAATCGAAATTTAGAAAGCTTTTTGCTCCTGCAACCCTCTAGGGGTTGTGGCACCGACATAAAACATAACTTATGTTTGAGCAGGTTCTATCACCATAAATTTGCAACCATTATGTTTGAAATCGGTTTCGTATTTCATACGATATCATAAAAATCGTAATTTAGAATGCTTTTCGCTCACTTCATGTTTTTAAATTTGGAATTTTCTTTCGGTAATTCTTGGAAAGCATTTGCATCTTTGAAGTAATTACCATTCGAAATTTAAAATGTTGGACACCCTCAGTAACACAAAAAACGCAATTTAGAAAATTTTTTGCTCCCGTACCCCCCAGGTGGTAGTGACAACAACGTAAAATGTAGGCTATGTTTGAGCAGGGACTGTCACCATCAATTTGAAAATATTACTACTGAAATCGGTTTATATTTCCTGAGATTGCGTGGAAATCGCTATTAAGAACGTTTTTAGAACGCTTTTCGTTCATTTTCAAGACTTTTAAATTTCAAATTTTTAAGGAACTCTTCTCAGAAAGCATTTACATCTCATAAGTAAATACCATACGAAATTTCAAGTTGCTAGCCCCTTCAGTATCACAAAAATCACAATTTAGGACTTTTTTAATGCAACCGAAAGGTGTTAGTGACGCTGGCATGAAATAGATCCTATATTGAAGCAAGGGCAGTCATCATCAATTTCCAACCATTACGTTTGAAATCGGTTGGGTACTTTCTAAGATTGAGTAGAAATCGCAATTTAGAACGTTTTCAGAACGTTTTTCTTTCATTTTCACCCCTTTGAAATTTCGAATTATTTAGGAAATGTTCTTAGAAATCATTTATATCTTATAAGTAACTACAATGCCTAGTTTCAAGATGCAAGACCCAGCAGTTTTACAAAAAACGCAATTTTGATCGTTTTTTGCTCTTTCACCCCCTTTGGGGTAGTGGCACCGACATGGAATACAGCCTATGTTGGAGCGAGGGCTGTCACCATCATTTTCACACCATTATTTTTTAAATCGGTTCGGTACTTCCTGATTTTGCGTAGAAATCGCCATTTAGAGCGTTTTTTAGAACCCTTTTCGCTCATTTTCACCCCTTTCAAATTTCGATTTTTTTAAGAAATGTTCTTAGAGATCATTTATATCTTATAAGTAACTGCCATTCCAAATTTCATATTTCTAGGACTTTCAGTAACAGAAAAATCGCATTTTCGAACTTTTTTTTTTTTTTTTTTTTTTGCTCTTGCACCCCCTTTGAGGGTAGTGGAATCGACATAAAATGTAGCGTATGTTGGAGCAAGGGTTGTCACCATCATTTTGACACCATTATTTTTTAAATCGGTTTGGTACTTCTTGAGATTGCGTAAAAATAGCCATTTAAAACGTTTTTTAGAACGCTTTTTGCGCATTTTCACTTTTAAATTTCGATTTTTTTAAGAAATATTCTTAGAGATAATTTATATCTAATAAGTAACTAACATGCCAAATTCCATGTATCTGGGCCCTTCAGTAACACAAAAATCGCTATTTCGAACGGTTTTTTTTGCTCCTGCACCCCCTTTAGGGGTAGTGGCACCGACATAAAATGTAGCCTATGTTGGAGCAAGGGTTGTTACCATCATTTTGACACAATTATTTTTGTAATCGGTTTGGTACTTCCTGAAATTGCGTAAAAATCGCCTTTTAGAACGTTTTTTAGAACACTTTTCGCCCATTTTCACCACTTTTTAATTTCAATTTTTTTTTAAGAAATGTCCTTAGACATAATTAGTATCCTATAAGTAACTACCATTCCAAATTTCATGTTTCTAGGCCCTTCAGTAACACAACAATCGCATTTTTAGAACGTTTTTTGTTCCTGCACCCCTTTTGGCCAGTTGCATGGACATATGATATAGCCTATGTTCTAAGTTGGACTAACACAATCATTTTGATACCATTACTTTTGGAATCGGTTCGGAATTTCCAGAGCTTACCTCCTACAAATAAACAATTTTTACTTCTTTATAATATTAGTATAGATGTAGCAAAAAATTAACCTGCACTTATTTTTACAGTTGTTATTATTTTTTTTAACTCTGTCACTGGATTACAGATTCCTTACCGTCCCTATTGCTAAAATTATACAGAAAATCACTTCAGATGCAACCACAGATTTTTTTCAACTTTTTTCTCATGCAGAAGTATGGAAGAGAAAGAATGGCTAAAATTCTTCGACAGGAAATTTACTGCAGCATTTAAATATCAATTTCAAGCATCGTGACTTTATTGGTAGTCTTACCGTCTCCAAGGTTTATTCCTGCACTTTTCGAGATAAATTAAATTTTCGTTTAAATTTAATCCAATGTATATAACTGTTTCTAAAAATCAATGAACATCACTTAGTCTTAACATGATTTGCTTAAAAATGCGTGGTAATTTTCCTCACCGTCCCTTTTTTTCCGTTGCCGTACCCCCTTTTTTTCTTACCGTCCCTTCTTTAACACCCCTTAAAGACAATGTTAAACCGAAATTTTGTGCTAAAAATACTACATTGTTATTTTTTCTTATTTGAATGTTCTGTGGGTACTATGCAAATTCATTATAAGTAAAAACTTAGAAGAAAATAAAACGTTAGAGAGGTAAAACGGTAAGGAAAATTAAACTCGCAAGTTTAACTTAAACCTCAGTTAAATTTAAAAAAAAATCGTCGCTTCTGACCATTTTTTCTTTATTTTGAATCATTAAGGCATTCGTCTATAAGTTCAAAATGTTATTTTATTAAGTTTAATTTCACGAGATTTTTATTCCTGAAAGTTAAAATTTTGTGAGAATGCCTCATATATGTTGGTTTTCATCTATATTCTGTTACCAGGGAAGCCCGGGTTTATCTCCTAGTTCCAATAAGTGAATTCGACTGAATTCCAATTCCGATATCAAACATATGAATTATATTTATTTATTTAAAAGTACCAGCTGTCACAATATGATTAAAATGGAAACGTAAAACCGGATTTATAGAACGCAAAAATGTAATCAGCTAACCGTTAATTATAATCAATTATATAACGATATATTGTAAGGTCATCAAACTTGAAGGCTAATGTTAGCCAAACTGTCAAGGTCTAAAATTTATGTAGGCCGCAAAAGAAAAAGAAAAAAAAAAACCTTAAATATTAATTTTTATAGAAATATAAGTTTATTTCGAATAGTGAAGCATAGTAAGAACAAGGATAACGGCAAACTAAATGGTGCGCTCAAAATTTTAAATTGTGGTTATTAGTCCGATCCGATGGTGATTAGTAACGCTCCAGTTAGAGGATGTCGGTGGTTAAAGGCTATTAAAATGATTTTTATTTCTTTTAAAATTTCCAGTTAGTTTCTGGAGCAATTCACGGAGATAATTTTTTGTTTGTTTGTTTGTTGTCTACTCACTTATAAAAACTCTTTTTTATGCGAATTGGTGTAATTTTATTAAATCAATTGAAAATATCTTAAAATAATGATATTATAAAAAATAAATATTACATTTTATTTATACTAACCTAGCTTTAGCCCGCGGCTCCGCTCATGTAAAATGTACGTTTTGTAATTTATAATGATATTTTTACGCAAAAATTTTACTTATTTTTCATAATTTATCTAACTATCAGTGGAACTTCCATCAAAATCCGTTCAGTTGAGCTTTTTAAAAAAGATAATCTTTCATAATTGGGTTGATCGAATTAAAGAACTTCCCCCATAATTCTATAACTAAGCAACGTAGAACGATATGTTATATACCGGGTGTCCCAAAAGTGACCGATTATTTTAAAATTTAATAACTTGCAAGCGGTGACAGATATTTACAAAATTCTTGCAGGAGTGTTATGTAAGTTGGTTTGTATGCTGCCATTCTCATTTTTAGTTACAAATAGCATCGATAGATGGCGCTGCAAGCAAAAACCGCTAAATCCAGGCTCGATTTTTTGGCCTCTCTCTTCTTCCATAGGAGATTAAAATGTATTGAATGGATCCAGAAGTACCAAAAATCGGGTTTGGACTGAGCACCTATTGCTCTCAGCGCCATCTATTGTTTGAAATTCGAACTAAAGTAAAGAATCACTCTAAAAAAACGCCTGACATCATACATAATCCTCTGCAAGAATTTTTTTAATATCTGTCACCGTTTGCAAGTTATTGAATTTTTAAATCATTGGTCGTTTTTGGGACACCCGGTACTTAAACCTCCCCTCAAAAGTCATCAAACTAAATATGATAATTGTGGAGTTTGCTGAAATTTTGATGCGATGCTGCTTCAATCGGCACAATCCTGAAAAATGGCTAGTTTTGGCGTTACAACCTTCGAATGATTTTATCCATACGTTGTTGCGGACCTTTAAGTCAGATGTAATTTGAGTCAGAAAAAAGTATTTTGCGAAATGTTTCCGGCTTTCATGTGGTTCTTAATTAGCTTTTATTATTCAATAACATTTCCGGTTTTATTTGATTTGAAAACAAGAAAAAAAAATCGGAAGGTTGGCAACTATGAAATTGCGATGCAAATATGATTTACTTTTAAATCACATAAAATCAGAAATTTAATTGAATAATAAAAGCTAATTAAAAAACACATTAAAAAAGAAGCAATTCGTTAAACAATTTTCCTGGTTCAAATTATGTTTATTGGACTATGAGAAAAACCAGGAAGTTTGGCTGCTACGTTATATGAGTTAAAATCTTTCGATGGTCATAGCATCAAAGGTAGCCAAGTTCGAGGATTTGATCATTGGGACATTTGATCAACATTACATGAATTAAAAACATACCAAAACTTCAGCAATTAAAAATATGAATAAATTAAAAATAGGGTAAAGAATAAAATAAAACGTGACTTCATGACTTTCTCTCGTGCTCAAAGTTTTTTCGGTAGAAATTCTTTCTCTCTCTCCCACACACAAAACTTTTGAAAACTTTACGCTGATGTGTGATTAGAATTGTAGCCATCATAAATCTCCAGGTATAGCTTTTTAACAAACTATATCGAAGAGTTCTCGTCTCCATTCAGAAACGAAATCTCCATTCGAAAAGTTATATCATGGAAAATACCGTATCATTTGCCTAAAATGCTATGTTTTTGTGAGAGCGAACTGAAAATAAGTGGGTAAGTGTGATCGAAGACAGCACAGAAGGTTTCGGTTAATATCCCTTTCAAAACACTTTATCTTATAATTAATAAATCCAAATTGTTAATTTATAACTATTAAATCCATCATTCTTTACAATAAGAACATAGATGGCAGCACCATTAAATTAAATTTATATCACATTTAAAAATATAGATGAAGCACAATGTTTAATTTTTAGAATGACAATTCTGTAAGCAATTATTGAACAGATAAAGAAATTATATCATTATAATATTAAATACATTATTAAATCTCAATATTTTTAAAAGAATCATTAGTAGAAATTTTTCTAATTAATAATTGTACAACACATTTAGAAAACACTCTCATGTGTAAAATCTTCTTTTCAATGTAAACTCTCTCTCTCAAAACTTCCCAATTTATTAAACTCTCCGTTACGGTGCTGCGTGATCAGAACCGTAACCACCATAACTCTCCAGGGAATATCTCTTTAACAAACCATATCGAAGAGGCCTCGTTTTCTTAAAAAATTCTTTCTCCAAGACACCGCCCTGCGTTTTTAGAGGCTGAGTGATTACGTATTCTATCTGCATAACTTGCACGGTTACGAGGTGAAGGTCATCTTGAGGACATTATACCGACCATTTCTGGATGGGAAAGATGCCGTTACCTGAAAAGAAAAGAAAAGAAAAAGTGTATAAATATGAGTGATTGCCAAAGGCAAAGAAAAATAGTTTGAAAGACGTTTTCTATTTGCTTTCATGTTTACGAGAGAGAGAGGGTGTGTGTTCGATCAGAAATATTTTTTTATGTTTACAATTCCGTTAATGTACCATTTTAAAATAGCAGCAAGAAATACAGTAGTCTCCCGCTTAACCGGCATAAACGGGACCGAGGGTTAGCCGGTTAAGAGAAAAACCGGTTAAAGCGGAGGAGTAAAAAAATATAAATAAATAATAAAAAAAAATAAGTATCTGCGTAATTTAATTAAACCCGTGTGATGCATTTAATTTTTCAATATGTGTTGTTTTAAAAAAGTACATAATTTCTATATTTTTTGAAATGAGTATTAGTTATAATTAACTGAATTGAAAGAAAAATTATCACTGATAACAAATAATGAAAAATATTTAACACAAATTAAATTGTTGAAAATCGTGACACACACCTTGATAAGAAGTTGAAAATTTTCTATATTATGTACGTATATTTCAGTTAATGAACCATAAAAAAATCAGTGACCTTCTGTTGAAATCAAGATGCCCGAGATTTTGCAGCATAATCTCTCCATCTCTTTAACATCATAAGTTGAACTTTTGACCATTAAAAACACAAAATCTCAAATCTTCCGTGGGGACTTCTCACCCCCCCCCCCCCCCACTCGGGTCACACCCTGAATTCAACACTAGGAAGGTCAACGCGTATCCATTTAGAACTGACATTTTCCTTTCTGAATTTTGCCTTCTTCCCTTCAGGATTGCACTTCGAAAGCGTAAGCTGAGTTCCCGAGGCCATCATCCTTGAATTTTACCTGATGTTGGGAAAAAAATCGGCTGGTTGAAGCGGAGTTTCGGTTAAGAGGAGACCGGTTAAGAGAGAGGCTACTGTACTACTTTTTTCTAAGTTGTCTTTTCACCTTACTGAAGGTAAAACTGACTTACTTTCAAACATTTTAAATAAGTTCGCAAACGTTTGAGACTTGCACCTCGCTTTAACAGAATAAGAGGGCAACTTTCCAAACTATTAAATTTAGTATACCCAGTTTTATTCATACATCGTTATTTTTATTATTTTGTTGCATATTTTTACGTCATTTTATTCTAAAATTTTGAGCGGATTTTCTTAAACCGAAAGAATGAAAACGTTATTGTTCTCGAGTTGTTTGTGTCTAGGACCATCTTAAAGCGAAAAATAATTTACGAAAACAAGATACAACTCATACATAACAAAGTAATACAGGAAACCTTTTAATTACAAATTTTATTAATTTTTCTTGATCAATCAGATCGTCTTGTAAAAATTCTAGTTAACAGTTTGAGAGTTTTGTTATAAGATAATAAATGTACAGTCGTGAAATAAAAAAGTAATCACCCCTTACTAACTCGGCAACAAATTATTGTAAAAAAAAGTTACTGGTACTGTACGATTGGAAATAAAGTCTACTTTTAAATTATGTATGTGCAATTTGCTTAGGGTCCCATCTCCATATCAAAACGAACCCAAATTTCGCTTTTTTCAATGGCAATATCCAAGTTGGAGACCATAAATGAATTCTACATCCTTCAATTAGCCTAAAAACAAATTTTCATGAAATTCGTACGGCCAGTTTCAGAGAAATTAGTTATTTTAAAATGAGCCTATTTTAGGGGCTGTATCCAAATTGAAGTTGGTACTCGATTGTTGAAATGCTACAGAATGACTATGTCACTTCTTTTAAGGCATTATAGTCAAACCAATATGAAAAATTCTCTCCCTTAATATATTTCCATTATTGTCAGCCCAAATGATTCCATAAAATGATTAAAATATATTTTTTCAAATTATGCTTTTCTCCATATCATAGACAGTTTTTCCGCATCTGACAAATTTTTTATTTAGGCATTCCGAATTCTCACCATATTTTTGGCTTATTAGGTAATAGACATTCCTTAAAAAAAAAAAAAAAAAAAAAAAAAAAAAAAAAACACTGATCATAGTACACGGCCTTTAAACCATCACTTTGACGTTTTTTAATCAAAATTTGAAAACTACTTGGGAGAAAAATTTGAAATTGATTATTCGCATAAAGCAGGACATAATAAATTTAAATCTATCTAAAAAATTGTAGGTTGCAATTCATATTTTTTTCGACTTTTAATTTCATAATTCACATTATCTTTTTTTTAATTACGAATTCAATGTATTTATGTTTGGGTTTTTTAGTATTATAACCTCACAAAAAATTATCATATTTGGCTGATAATTTCGGGAGATATTAATAAAAATATGAAAATGTAATTTAACATTAGCAGCTCTAAATTTTGAATGTTTATAAATCAAAGACTTATCATCCAAAAAATTTGAAATTTTGCTTTTAGGCATAGTTTGAACCGAAGATTTAAAATATAGTGTCAAAATTGGGTGTTACCTTTGAACAAAACAAAGTTTGGTCTGGTTTTGATTTGTAGATGGCCCCCTAAGAAAATTTTATATACGTAATTTAAAAGTAGACTTTATTTCCAATCGTTTGGTACCAGTAACTTTCCTCTATTATAATTAGTTGAAAAGTTAGTAAGGGGTGGTTACTTTTTTTCCCCCACGACTGTACATGTACAGTGCGTTGCATAAGATAGGTCCATTCTTTAAAAGGAGTTTAACTTATGAAAAACATGCAGCATTTGTGGACGAATTCCAGACGTATTCTTATTTAGAATTGTGAGAGGGAAAAAAAAGAATATTTACAAATCATTTTTTTTTTTTTACTTGTTAAGTGTTGCAAAGTCCAATTCCTTCTTTTTCTATATTTTAAGTAGGGCTATTCTCGATTTATGCAATTTTAAACACTTTCCAACATAGTTGAAAAGTGTTTATGTCTAACCAGAGAAATCGCTAGGTTTTGTCGAGACGATATGGTATCAAGTCCTCTGTACGACTACTGTTCATTTACTGCTAATTCTTGTAATAGGCCGGACATTTAACCGAGATCTCTTGCTATGGGTCATTTGAAAACACTCAGTTCAATAATAAAAGGAATTTATAAAGTGATCTTGAAGAAAGGCCTAAATATTTCTTTTTTAACCTCTTCGCTACCTGGGTCCACATATGTGGACCTCTATTCTTTTCCCCATAAAAACTAAACTGTTTGACTTTTTTTTACATTTTGACTTCGTTTCTTAATAGCTGAATGTTTTTTGTTTAGAAGCAATAAATGGCAAAATCTATGCTGATTTCCTCATAAAATAGATGTTACTTTCATCTGAGTTTGCAAAACGCTTTCAAGAGGGTGTGGCCAAGAAATTGAGAAATTTTCATACTTATTTAACTTAAATTCTTTACAATAAAATGTTTGAGGATTTGCATATCATTCACTTGATTAAAGACTTTAAATTTGTGATTGTGCGAATTTGGGTCAGTGATAATTAAATTGATATTTTAACGGAATATGTAATTTTAGATCCCTACTTGTAAACCTAAATTACTAGTCCCCTAAAGTATCAATTTCCGAAAAGATCTTTTTTCTGTCATCTATGATGTCATTTTGTTTGTTTAAAACCAATGAATGAGTATTTGTAGTATTATTTTAGCTTTGGGAAAGAAGAGGTTACACAAATCTTATTAGCCCCCGGTATGCTATTTCTTTCTCCCAGCCCAAATCCTCTTGGAATGAAATATGACGATCTGGACCATACTTGCAATCAAATATAATTTGATTTACATAAATATAGGGCAATGTATCAAACCATTGTATGTAACTGTTCCCCGTTTTTGAATGCAATTCTGCATCTCAAAAATCCTTTGCACGTACTGTCCTCACGCAAAATTTAGAAAATGTCTCATTTTCATATTCCTTGATCTTTAAATATCCTTCTTCAGCAGAGTCAACTGATAAAACATTCATTATTGCATATCTAGTTTTCCAATAAAACGTTCATTACTGTATAGCCAGCTTTCCAATAAAACATTCATTACTGTATAGCTAGCTTTCCAATTTTTTTAAAACGGTGTTTATTTTCGATCTCGTTCTTCAGGTAGGCAAAAATCAAGAGCTGATGCGCATGCTCAAAATTTCAGGTTCCCAGTTGCTGCAACGACCGCTACCCTAAAACAAAAGCCGATGTTTCATTGTGCGATTAAATACTCTACAGCATTTTTTAAAACTTCTAAGCATCGCACATTTTCAGTGTTTATACCGTCGTATTGGAAAAAAAAAATACTTTTTAATGCAATTTGTTTGAAAATTGCATCTCCATTTGTTTTTGAAATATTATTTTTTTTGTAGTTTTTAGCGACATTTGTTTCATTTTGGCAACTCAAGTTCTCCATTTCTGTAGAAAGTAAAGAAAAAATTGTTGAAAAATAGCAATTATGTCTTTTTGTTGCCATTTTCTCATAAAAATTGAAAAAAAAAAAAATAAAATACGTGCTATTTTGAGAAAAATATAAATGAATGATTTATGATAAAACATGGAACTATTATAAATATATTTAATTTTAAGAATCTATATTAATGCAAATGACGTCATTTTACATAAAATAAAAGCGTGTGCTTTAAGTCTTAAAATTGAAATATGTTTTGCAGTAGAGTCCCGGTTACCCGAGTCCCGCTTAACCGAGTTTTTTTCTTCTGGTGGACTAGTGGCTTCTATTATTATGAAACAGCCATTATAAATGAAGCGTTAGGTGAAGATGAAAGAGCAGCCGTAAAAAGTTAGAACTCTGATTTTCTGGTCAGAATGGAAAAAGAAAATGTCCATAATTTTTTTTTTTGAAAAAAAAGTTATGGCCTTTTTTTCTACATACATTTTCTATAATTTTTTCTTTATGATAATTTACCTTTTTAAAAGTTTTATAAGTTTTAGCAAATTTTACTTAATATTCTAATTTATGTAGTCCACAGCATACACTACTTTTTCTTTTCTTTTTTTAAATGCAGAATATAAGAATTTTTCGCCAGAATTCTTCATACAAGACAACTTTTTAACAATATATTTTTTTTAATACTTTAAAAAGCAATGAAAAAATTTAACAACAAAGAAATGCTAAATATTAAAAAATATTTGGAAAATTGAAACAGTTTATATTTTATATAAATATGTCAGGGGTTTTCCTGCTTCTTCCTGAACCTAGCGTTTAAGATAAATTTACGTTAAAAAGAAAGTATAATTAAAAATTGTCCTCAAACGGGGCGGGGTGGGGGTTGGGGTGTTCAAGGAGACTCTGCACCCTGACAAAAAAAAAAAACATTTCTCTCTTATTATTTAATTATTCTAAAGTAACTTGTAAAAAATAAATTTTATCATTTTTAGGGTTCCGTACTTAAAAAGTAAAAACGGAACCATTATAAGATCACTCCTGTGTCTGTCTGTCTGTCACAGCCATTTTACTCGTAAACTATGGAATGTGGAAAGTTCAAATTCGGGGAAGTAATAAAGACCATTGACCCACATATTTTCAGATTAATAAACATTCATAAATATATTTAGTAAAAAAGTAGAAGGGCTAATTATGCTACTTGAAAAGAAAAAATCTTTTCTTTGTATATCATGTGGGGTATCCTGTGAAAGCTTTTGTAACGCTGAACTCAAAAATACATTCCTTTTTAATTTTAGGTATTATATTTACAAAGATATTGTTGAAAATGTAGCGCAAAAATATGTTCCCCCTATCTAATTCCGAATCTACTGAAACTAAAATTATGAAAAAATTAGAGGTAGTAGACGTTAATATAAACCTTGCCGGAAAATTATAGCGATTACCCTAGGTCACATAGTTTTTGAGTAATTAGCATTTTTCTGTTAAACAAAAATTTCGATTTACGGGCATTCAGAAAAATTGTTGACCATCGATGAATATACCTATCGTTGCAGAAGAATAAAAGCATTGTTGATAATGATTTTCGAAAAAAATCATCGGTAATTAGCCGAAATATTAACCCTTAAAGGTACGGTCAGTTTGGACATACACAATGACATGGGCGGCGTACTCTATGCCTAGTTAACAATTTTTAATGATATATATGTGCAATGTAATATCCAGTAACAGTATAAAAGCAATAAACGTCAAATTGTTAAAAACATACTAATTTAAGGGGTCTCGGGGACTCTAAAAAGTGTAAAAAATGAAGAAAAGAACATTTTCAACATTTAATGTCCTAAAATGCATATGATTTTAAAACACAATTTTAATTGGGATGAAAGATGTAAGTATGTTCTTTCGTTTCATGTACTTAAAAAATTGCAAGATACAGAATTAGTATTTATAGGGGGCACGAAACTGTTAGACATTTATCGAACAAAAAATTAGCATAACAGTTTACGCGCAGGATTACAAAATAAATATTGAAACTGGAATGAAATTTTGGTGCTTACTTATACTTCAGATTGTAATAATTTCCCTGAACTTAAATAAATTTGTATTTAAAGCATTTTTATATTTTTAATGCAATGTTGCATTTAGCTAATCCAAAATTTTGAAAATTTCAACAGTAAAATCACCTAAAAAAATATTTTTTGAACAATAAAAAGGAAATTTTAGGTTCATTTTATACAGACTAACCATGAAATATATGTTTTGAAAATTTCATGAAAAAATATTCAGAAGTTTTTGAGTATCCTGCGCGTTATGCCAAAAACGCCATTTGGAAAATAAGGACTTTAAAGTTTCGGAAACGCCGCTTCAGCTATTGAGCGGGTATAATTCTAAAAGCCAAAACTTCTGTTCTAATGGGAATTTCAAGGAAACAATTATATCAAAATATTCAGAAAAGATAAGAGTTTAACATCTAAAAAATTTAAAATTTCTTAAATTTTGAAGCTTTAAGAGTCCTGCGACCACTTAATCCTTTCCGGCACTGAGTAATTCTATTTATAAACATATGAAATAATGAACTGACACCAGAATTTATAAACGAATTTATTAGAAAATGCGAACTTGCTTATTTTCACGTACATGATAAAAGGAAATTTAATTAAATATTCTTGGTGCCGTTTGTCTGTTTTGGAATTAAAATTAGGTGTCTGTTTTTTAAGGGCATCGCCCTCGAAAAATTTAATTAGAATGAATCACATAAATACTGTGGGATTCGCGATAGTTTTCATTGATTGTATCTCTCAATACGCCTCGAGTGACTTTAAAAGTTAATTAAACACTTATCTGGAAAAACGCGGCACTGACCAAGGCGGCGTTGCAACTTTGAGACCTCAATTCGAAGCGCGCTTAGCACAATGCCAAATTTAAACTTTGAACAGAGGTTTTGTTTCAGCTACACTGTAGAAATAAAGGTTATTACTACGCTGAATTTAGTTTCATGAAATGCCAAATGAAGTTTAACTACGCACTGCTTTTATTGTAGTACCGAATTAAGTTCATCATAAACAGATTAGGATAATATTAAAAAAAAGAGTTATACGTTAAGAGTTACTATATTTGATATTATTTAGGTTCTATATCTCTTTGAACTTTCATGGTATACTCATTTACACTTTTGTATACAGTTATAACCAACCCTACGTAGTAAATTTTTTTACAAAGTCTTAGTATTCTTTTTTTTTTTTATAATACAATTACAAATTCATATATTTATTCTACGGAACCCTCTGTACGCGAGTAATGCTCGCACTTGGCCGTTTATTTTAAACTAGCCGCCCTTGGCGACCAGTTTAGTCTCCGTTAGATGTGTGCTAAGCATTTTGTACCATGTTACTTTTATCCAAAATTTTACTTTCTCAATACTTCGCCAAATCAGAAGTTTCTAGTAGAGAAATCAAGAACTCTGTATTTTTATGGGTACTACTTGGTTATCCCGTCGACCAAAAATATATCGCCAAACTATAAGATTAAATATCAATAATGATTGATCGTAAATGTCATATTACCTTGTTTTTAAGCAAGTTGCACGTGTTTACGTCATCAAGTTATTTTTATTTAGACGTTTTATTTGTATTTTTATTAATGTTATACTAATTTATTCGTTCTTTCGCTGTTAAATTATGTCAATTTGTATAATTTGGCAAAATGGGTCGACGGTATAACCTTTTTATGCTAGCCAGGCGCAAGTGATAAATCATCAAACATTGTCTTTCCAATCGCATTTTTCATATTTCATTAAATTCATCGAAAATATAATAATTTCACTCATTTTATTTAAAATACATAATTTTAATTTGAAATTCATGACTTTCACTTTTTCTTTCCCTTTTTTAAGAGGAAGAAAAGAAAAAATTAAATAATACCAAAAACCATGACTTTTAATTTCAATATCAAAGCATTGTTTTAATTTACCACGCGAAATATAAAAAATGTAAACAATGGTCACCTGGTATATAAAAAGCGAAGCGGTCAGCCCGGAACTATTAATGACAGTCACATGACTTAAGCTATTATTATAGAGATAATCACATGCAAGGTAAATTTAGTTAATTATATTTGAAAATCTAGAGATCGAAAAAGGCTCTTCTCTAGACTCTACCGCTCTTTTCTGGACTCTGCTACTCTTCTCTGGACTCTACCACTCTTCTCTGGACTCTACCGGTACTTATCGCCATGTCAGTTCCGACAGCTTTTTTTCCGGCCAACACTAACTGCTTCTCATCATGCATCGTATTGCATTTGTAATCTGGCTTGTATCCCAATATCTCTTTTTAGATAAGCCGAGTGCAATTACATGATATACGTATGGACTCAAACATTTTATTTGTAAGATTGATAAATTAAACTGGCAGATACTCGTAAGACATTTAATTTTAGCTTTGTAACCCTATTATTATTGTTAACATCCGATATGCTATTTCTTTCGGGCAACAATTAAAGTGTCGTCCCTCAAAAATAACGTTCCGTTTCATAAGCCAGCCGTAAAACGAAGCAAATGTATAATTGTATGGTTAAATACTGATAATATCTACTGCAATTTTTTAAACATAGCACATTTTCAATTTTTACACCGTTGTATAGGGGAAAAAAGTACTAAATGCAATTTGTTTGAAAACTGCATCTCAATTTGTTTTGGGGATATTAATTTTTTTTTTGTAGTTTTTAAAGCAATTTCTGTAATAATAGCAACTGAGTATTCCTATGTGAGTCTATGTGAGTTCTGTAGAAAGAAATGGGAAAATAGTCGAAAATAGTAGATTTCTATAACTTTTTGTTGCCATTTTCTTATAAAAACTGAAATTGTTTTTAATTAAAATACGTGTAATGCCAAGAATATCGTCTGCTATAAAAAGGCATTTTAAAGTACCGTAATTTCCGGCGTATAAGCCACGGATCAGATAATCCTGTTTTCTACCAGAATTTATTTTAAATAAAATGTTTCTTGCTTCTGCTTAACATTTATTTCACTTCCTTTTTTAAATAAAATATCCGGTTTGAAACAGACTTAAATTACCCGCGGCTTATACACCGGGAACTACGGTATATATGTGTGAATTTTTTTTTCTCCAGAATTTACTTAATTGCTATCAAAAAGCTGAAAGAATGCAATTTTATTAATCCGTGTGTAATAAAATTTTCCGAATTTTGAAAAACATGCAAATGAATGATTTATGATAAAACATGGAGCTATTTATAAACTATATTTAATTTTCTGTATTCATATTAAAGTTGCAAACAAATGAAGGCTTATGAATCATTAGATTTTTTCGTTGAGTTTCTTGAATGTCGAATTTGGTGGGTTTGTGTATTATTCCGCGATAGTGACATCCTATGCGTACTTTTCTATGATGTTTAAGATTGGATCGTAAATGTGGAATTCTTCAGCGGATGCAAGTGCCGTCATTTTATGTACAATAAAAGCCTGTATTTTAAGTTTTTAAACTGGAATATGCTTTTTACTATAAATAAATAAATAAATAAATATATGCACAGCGGGTGTCTTAAAAAGGACCGATTGATTTTAAAATTCAATTACTCGCAAACGGTGACAGATATTAAAAAGATTCTTGCAGGGCGGTTATGTATGATGTCAGGAGTTTTTTTACTTGAATTTAGTTCGAATTAGAAACAATAGATGGCGCTGCGAGCAATAGGCGCTAAATTCAAGCTGGATTTTTTGGCCTTTCTTTTCACCCATGCCAAAAAAGGAGATTAAAATGTATTGAGTGGGTCCCAAAGTACTAAAAATCGGCCATGGTTTTAGCGCATATTACTCGCAGCGCCATCTATTGTTTGTAATTCGAATTAAATTCGAGAATCACAGAAAAAAACTCCTGACATCATACATAACGCTCCTGCAAGATTTTTTTAAATATCTGTCACCGTTTGCAAGTTATTAACCATTTGGAAAAATGGTTATTGTTCTCGTCAGGGTAGGAAATCAAAAGCATATCTGCAGGTTTTTATTGGTTTAATCCGCATTTTATTCGTTTTCTCATTGGTCTATACAGTAATCTGTATTTCCCTGTACTTTCAACAGAGATGAATACCTTCTGTTGCTACTATGACAAAAAAGTAATAAAAACTACAAAAAAAAAAAAACTTAATAACTCAGAAACAAATTGAGATACAGCTTTCAAACAAATTGAATTTAAAAGTATATTTTTTTTCTCTATCCGACGGTGTAAAAAGTAATATTTTCGGATGTTTAGAAGTTTAAGAATGAAATTTCATTTAAAATTGGTGTAAGATTTCTTGGAAATCTGACGATGGAAAAGCCTTTTCCCGAACGGCCAATGAAATGCTTGGATAATACATAAGTTTCAGGTGGATAATACATACGAGTCGCAGGCGATTTTTGTCACTTGGAATTTTTACGTGCAATAACACTATTAATGTTTAATTCATGGCGTACGTAATGTATGATCAACTCCGTGCGATTTTTTATGTCTTAAATTTTAGTCTTTGAAAAAATCATTTTCCAAATGGTCGTTGTAATTTGTTAAATTGCTTTTTTTTTTTTTTTTTTTTTTTTTTTTAATTTTAAAATCAGTCAGTCCTTGTTAGACACCCGGTATATATATATATATATATATATATATTATGTTTTTTCATCGGGGGGCGATATTAAGTTCTGAAAAAGCAGAATTCCTGTTTTCTAGTTTTTCCTCCTTCATTTGTTTCATGCACCAGTTTCAACAGTAACCTGTGTGAGAAGGAGATTATACTTGAGAACTTGAGACGAGTTTTAAAAAGAAAAACTCAATTTCAGCTTGTAATATATGAAATTATGTTTAGTCTGTTTCCAGTAAATGTTTTAAGGGTAATGTTAGTTAAAAACTAGACATTAAATATACTGGAACGAACCTACAAAATCTAAATAGAGCGGAACATGAAATGATTGGCATATAACGGTAAACGACATTTTAAAAAATTTCGTATAATTGTCTGAGCGAAGCGAAGGCTAATACTCAGCGAAATATTACTGTCCGGACACATTACAGCTACGATGGATATTAACGCCATGTCCTACTAAAAAAAAGCCTTTCGTCAAGCATAACTCAAAAAATATTTGTTGGATTTCGTTTCTGATTGCACCAGAAGGTACCTATGAGGGCCACCTACTGAATGCACCTACTATGAAAAATAAGTTCCAAACCGTTTAAAAATTATATTAAAAAAACTGATAAAAAAGCACAATTTATCTGCATACGTCACAGAAATCTCGTGCGCGTCACTTTCACCGGTGAATGTTTTCGTAGACAACTGGTTTGAATACATGGAGCAAATAGAAAAAAAATACGCACGCAGTAATATCGAATAGATCAGTTTCAACCACGTGATCACAAACCTTGCAACAACCCGTGGCAACCAGTTTTGGTGGGCAAACAAATAATAATACAGTACTCCGTACCACGGTGACCGTTTTTAGACTGTTGTATGACATAAAATTGTGGATGATTAAAACAAAAGACATGAGTGTTTATTGCTCCGGGATGTTATCTTTCTCTGGATGCCTGTCTGTCTGTCTATCATACAGCATGTAATTTTCTTGTAAAGGATGATATTATTATGCAGTAAAACCTCCATAACGGACACACCCGATTAGTAGATACCTCTATTTAGTGGGCATTTTTTCGATTACCGACCCTTAAATAACTGTACATTTTTTACTCTCAGTAGCGGACACCTCCAAATAGAGGACAAATTCTGCCCTCCTAAGGTGTTAGCTATTCAGAGGTTTTACTGGTAAAACCTCCATAGCGGACACACCCGATTAGCGGATACCTTTATTTAGCGGACATTTTTTCGATTACCAACTCTTAAATAACTGTACATGTTTTACTCTCAGTAGCGGACACCTCCAAATAGAGGACAAATTCTGCATTCTCGAGGTGTCCGCTATTCAGAGGTTTTACTGTATATATTATTGATAGTAATTTTACAGGGCCGCACAAAAGAATAAGAATATATGAAGCGAATATAAACTAAATTCGGAATTGGTAGATCGCTGATGGTAATGAAATTTTAGGATGTTGTTACAGTCATCCGCAGCATGTTTTTAGAGTTTCGTTCATGTAACGAAACCCTGCCTGTCTCACTCCTTTGTCTGTCTGTCTGTCCGTCTGTCACAGAGCTCGTTCTCAGAAACTATATATGTCGGAGACTTGAAAATTTGCATACTTATAGCTGAACACCACACATAGAACGGCAAATAATAAAATGTTGAATAATTCTAATATTTAACCCTCTGGTCTCTAACTTGTGTATTTTAAACAATTTTTCTAACTCAGCCTCTAATTAAGTTGGAGACATGAAATTTTGCATACTTATAGCTGAACACCTCACAACAAACGACAAATAACAAAATTTTGAAAAAATCTAATATTTAACCTCTAATATTTTGTCTCGCGCAATTTTTTAATTTAAACTGTTTTGCAATACTATTTTTTGTTCATTTTGCATAATAAGTGTAATGTGACGTAATTTCTTCTGTTTCAGACTTCTAACGCATGTTAATGAATTTATTTTACAATGTACTTTCTCTTTTAAAATTCACATGTAAATATAGTTTTTATGGCGTAATTTCCAATAAGTGCCTGCTTTTTATACCTAATTATTTAATTCTAATTTGAAGGTTTTTTTTTTTCTGTTTATAATAGTAACGTGTAAATATTTTTTTATTTGAAGCAAACATTGCGCTGTTTATACAGTTGGCAACAGTTTAAAGTAATACCATTTTCTAAAATATGTAAAAAATATCTGTCGAAATGCTGAATATTTGAATTTAAAATAGAAATAAAACGTCAAAAAATGAGTGAAATTAAAAAAATTAATGGAATCTGCACACCGGGATCTTCTACTGAATAAAATGATCTAAAAATGATTAAATTCCCATGTTTAGTTTTTGCTCCTATAAAACTTTTTTAATGCAACGATTTTGTCCAATTTTAGCATTAAATATCTCTTAAAATAGTTCTTCGATTTGAAAACTCTATGCATCAGCGTGTTGATCAAACATTTCGCTATAAAACCACCGATTTTCATATTTTTGTATGCAATAGTTTTCTTAATATTAACGAAGATAGACCTCCGGTCACAAAAAATTCAAAACCGGCGGCGGCGGCGGCGGTGACAGCGTCAGTATTAAAACATGGCCGAGGCAACTAAAGTAATCCGGAATCGAAATAATTTATAGTTAATTTTTAATTAATAAAAAACCACTAATTTAACAGCAATTTCTTATCAAATTTAAACATTTTTCGTTATAGCAGTTGCCAACAATTAAAAAACACAATAAAATTATTACTACAACAATTAATTTTCTACTGCAAGATTTCCGCGTGAAAAATGAAAATGAAATGAATAGTTTGAAGAATTTAAATGAAAGTGAATGTAACTTCATAACTTTTCTATTTCAAGGTTTCCACGTGAAAGAGGAAAATATTACGTCATATTGGAGATATAAAGGACGTGGTGGATATAGTATAACGTCATATGAGTGTGAAAAAGGTATTGAAGCATGATAAAAACCCGATTAGGGAAATATTGGCGTATTTTAACATTATTGCTCCAATTATAAATTGAAATAAGTTCATTTATATCTGTATTCTTTTGCGTCTGTTATATACATTTATAAATTTTTATGTAGCGTTTTCATATGATTCATTCATACAACATTTTGACTGCTTTTTTTAATGTTTGTTTTGTGTTGTATGTTAAATTTTGAAATTGATTTTTCAGAACAAACATCCTTCAAATTCTGAGCAACGCCGGGCACTTTAGTTTGTAATAGATAAATGGCTTTTGTATCTGTACATATAATTCTAATATTATAAAGCGTTATAATATTATAAAGTGTATAATATTATTAATGCTTGTACGTTTGTGAGGTGTTATCTCTCAAACTACATAGCCAACTTAAAAAAATGTTGGTGGCCATCTCTGCTCCGAAAAAAGACTATTTTATGTCAGTGCAAGAACCTACATCGCTGCAGGAGCAAAAAAGTTCTAAAATTGCGATTTCTGCGATATTGATTGGGTTAGAAACTTTAAATTTGGTCCGGTAGTTACTTTTAAGATGTAAATACTCGTAATGAACTCCCTCTAAAAGGTTCAATTTGACGGATAAACGTAAAAATTTCTAGAAAGGTTCTAAACTATGATTTATTTGGAATACTGGAATTTTTGGGATACTGTTGGGGTTAGAAACTAGAACTTTGGCATGGTAGTAATTAATAAGATGTAAATGCTCGTTGTAGAACGAATTCTAAAAAATCGAAAGACTATACAAAGCGGAAAAAGATCTAAAGATGATCTAAGTAATGAAGTACATGGAATTGTTAGGAATATAAACATGAAAATTGACATGGCTGTATTTATCATGACGTAAATTCTCGCAATAGAACAATTTCTAAAAATGTCGCTTTATAAAACAATGCAGAAACAAAAAACTTTCGAAAATTTTCTATTTCTGTGTTACTGCCTAGCCCAAAATCTTGAAATTTTGCTTCGGGTTAGTTTTAAAATATACAATTGTCTCTATGAATGGTTTCTAAAAAATTAAAAATTTAAAAAGATGAAATTAACGGAAAGCGATCTCAATTACCATTAATTTGGAATTATTAGGTACAGCAACTTTAAATATTTCATAATGCTGCATTTCCTCTGCAAAACATTAATTTAAATGCAACAAAACTGATAGATACCCACCTAGTATTAAATAAATTGTGTAAATATTGAATAAAGACCTGTATGAAACAGTAATTAGGTTGCCCGAAAGTACTTGTTAAAGTGTTCCTTCTCTAGGATTTTCTCTCTCTCGCCAAGGCCACTAATAGAGGGAAGTGCCGTTTTAAATGTGATATGAATTTTTTATCCGATTCATTTTTCTAGACATTTTATCATAAGGTCATATTCTCAATTATCATTAGTATATTTTTTATATATTAACTTATTCTGGTGAAATTTCATAATCGTGTTCATATTGGAGTATGTTAGCTTGTATGATTTGCTGAATAAATATGTATGGATTTGTAAATTACTTCAAATGACACTTTGACAGCTCAAAAGTTATGCAGACGATATAGTCAGATCTTGTGTCATACTTTATGTTGTAATCATTGCCGATTTCTTTTATTGAATACATGTTAAATACAGCTCAACTTGTGCAGAATAAGTTTGAAAACAAAACAATACAGCGTATGTAGTGGCCAGCATACACTCATCATTTAAATCCGATCGAGCATATCTAAAACACACTCTAACGAAGCATTGCATGCCACTGTTGATGTATTCGGTACTTTGATACTATATCAGATTTTGAGGAGAGAATTCCTTAAGTGTTATCGTCAACCTCATTGCATCCGTGGAAAACAGATATTGTACAATATTAACTATTCAGGGGGAGCACACACCTTATAAAGTATAGTCCATTCTTTTTAAACCATATATTTGTCATTTAAATTTACTCAAATTGGTGCGGAGCGTCTGATTATGCTCTTGACATCATTTTATACAGTTAAAATTCCGATATAAGTAATTTAGTGTTTCATTTTCTATTTTACTTTTAATATATTGCGTACTTTCAATTTTATATCCATGCATGGCTGTCTTGAACGGTTTGATTTCCCATTTTTTTTAAACAGTATATACAAATTTATATATAAGATTTTGTAATTCTACGATTCGTTTATTTTCATCATTTCAATTTATCGCAGTATATGGACAATTAAAGATAACATCTCATTTTCTTTGCTTCCACATGTTATTATTAAATCTATGTTCTCAGCACTATCGCTCAGACTAATCCCTCTGAGGGAAGTCCTAGTGATATGCATTATGTTCACTTTTATTACAACAGTGCTTAAAAAAAATTATAAATCTACCCTATATATATAAAATCCTAATGAAACGAATTTATGAAAGGATTTTATGAAATGAATTTTTAAACGATTTTATGAAAAGACTGATTTAGTTTTACAGCTATTTTTCCTAAAATATGGACTGTTTGGCGGTGAAATTAACACCAAAAATCCGTATTGATCCGCAGATTTGAAAACTGGTATTAGAATTTTAAAATTGGAATTGGTTTTCGAAATATTAATTTTTTTTCTAATTTGAATTAAATTTATATAATGATGGCAACCAAATTACCGCCATTTTCAAATTAAATTGAAATATTTTATTTCAATCAATGTTGTGATTAAATTATATTTTTCAGGAAAATTTGAAAAAATAATTTATTAAATAATAATAATAATAATAATAATAAATAAATAATAATTTCTTATTTAGTTTAATTAAATTTTTATCATTTCAAGAGATATTTTTTGCATATTTTAGAAAGGTTATTATTTCAAATTGTTGCCAATCGTAGTAAAAGTGCAAAGAATACCATTTCCTTACGATTAAAAATTTATTTACGCGTGACTTTTTAAAAGAGAAAAACTTCAGAATTAAATTATTACATGTTAAAAGCAGGAAAATATTGAAAATTACGTCATAAGAATTGTATTTACTATGACTATTAAAGGAGAAAGAAAACTTTAAAATAATAATTTCATTAATAGGCATTAAAAGCAGTAAATGAGGAAAATTACGTCATATTTGAAACAGCCAAGTAATAATTCTGCCAAGCAGTTTATATTTAAAAATATATTTACGAGACTTTTATTTCATATTTCGAGAAGCATTTTTTAACGTTTGTCGTCAATTTTAAGGCAGCGCAAATAATAAAATTTCCTTTCTAACAACAAAAGAAATTTTCACGTGAATATTAAAAAGAAAAAGAAAACTTTAAAATGATAAATTCATTAATATACAAAAATGGGAGTTATTACGTCGTAATCGATAAATGATAATATTGACGAGCAGTTAACAATAAAAATATATCTAAGCGAAACTTCGATTTCAAAGATTTTTTTTTTTTTTTTTTTGTGTGTGTGTGTGTGTGTGTGTGTTCCCTTAACAAAAAGAGGAATTAAATTTCAATAACAATGATAACGAGTTTGTACAAGTTCATGGAGGCTACACACTTTTAAATTAAATAATATATGTACCCGTGAATCTTCAAAGGGAAAAAAACTTGAAAATAAATAAATTATTGCATAAGAAATGCAATTACACTTTTAAAAAGTGTAAATTACGTCATATTTTAAAATGATACATTAAAACGATTTTTATTCCGGAGAATTTTAATGTGACGTCACATTCTATAAAAGTAGTGAGGCTAGCAAATTTATTTGTATATTACATCACTTGATGCAGCATAAATACAGATAAATGTATGCGCAAAATACTTTAAATTAAAATTCGATAAATACATATTTGAAAATTCGGATATTACTATTAATTAATATAAACAATATGCTATGTAAAAATAACATCAAAATATGCATGATGGTGTATCAAAATAGAGAAAAGAATTCATGAATAAGCTATACCTGTTCCTGAAAATATCGAAAACTCGATCAAACATATAATATAAGCGCAAACACAGTGGTTTTCAATACAGTGGTTCTGAATGCTATTCCCAAGCAGAGGAGTTTTTTAACATCGAACCGAAAGAAAGACTATTGTCCATAGGGTCTTTATAAAAGTCAGAAAGATAGCGACATTTTTAACGTACCATTTTATACAAGCTGATTTTCAAATGTGTAATTGATCTTACTTATCAGCACCACAGTCATCAATTTGACGGCCTGTGTGGAGCAAGAACGCCTGATCAGAGATCCAGCTTAAACTTATTTACACTCTACTTTTGAATGCCAAAAGATTTAATCTACACAATTTTTGGGCCATCAATGTACTAAATAATAGTGTTACGACAATGATGAATGAGGCCAGGGTAACAAAAAAATGCCTCATTCAAACGGAGAAGCGTGGCAACCCGATTACAGAAGATAGCCGCCGCTATGGTGATAATATCATTCAATCTTCCGTAACCTGTTAATATTTTTCAAACAGGGCACATTACTGTATTTTCAGAGGCTGCGAAGTCTCAACGGGGGTTGGCGAGCGTAGCTCGCAGGGCGCTGAGCCCCCTAGTCTAATATATGAAAATGAAAATTTGTCTGTCTGTCTGCCTGTAATGCTACACAGATCCACAGTTTGGAAGCCAGAATTGTGAAATGTTATGTACATGTGTATTAAAACATGGCCAAGGCAACTAAAGCAATCCGGAATCGCAATAATTTATAGTTATCTTTTAATTAATAAAAAACCACCAATTTAACAGCAATTTCCTATCAAATTTAAACATTTTCCTTTTTTCAAATCCTTTTTTTATGTTCAACCCGTAATCGCGCGAGTTCTTTAACCAATGTGAAATATACATATTACGTACGCCACGCTACAATACTAAAAAGCTGTAGCGGGTATTTCAATAATCCTTTTACCTTACATGCAAATAATGAGAGATATTAGAGAGATATACATATTACGTACGCCACGCTGTAATATTAAAAAGCTCCAGTGAGTATTACGATAATTCTTTTACCTCACATGCAAATAATTAGAGATTATTTAATTGCGCTTAATTATTACAATTTTTTTTTAAATAAAGGCAAACATTCTATCACAAACATCAACAAAACTTTTTATTCTATTTATTCCCTTATTCCAAATATATCGTTTTATCGTCTGCTGCCATAGTAACATTTTAAATTAAATTTCATTTAAAAAATGCGCAGTAGTAGAAAAATATTATATTAAATCGAATAGTTATTTTTAATTTTGATTTTAGAATTAAATTCATGAACTCCCGGGCATAGAACGGTTTAAACAGCTAGTAGACTAATTAGTTAATGATGCTCAGAGAATGTAATAATATTTAGAGACATGACTACATTTTTTATGGCAACTTATTTTTAAACGTGTGTAAAAATTTTCAATCCTTTTATTCAGTATATATATACTTGCTTGATCTTTCTTCCAAGCGTTATAAAAAATCAGAAAATTTCTCTTAATTGAATTCGGTGCCCGCGCCTAATTAATGTACTGTAACGGAAAATTTTAGGGGTAAACCTAAAATCCAAATCCTAGTCCAAAAATTAAGCATGATTTCAAGATAAACACTGAATGTTTATAAAAAGTGTTTTTTTTTAATAAACTATTCTTAATTTTATACTTTATATTATTATTATTATTATTAAACTGAATTTTGATACACACGTTGATTTGGAAGGTATATATATATATATTTAATTCAGATAGGATTTATTTTTTCAATTTAAAATTTACTCTTAGATATATCTTCCAATTCAACGTGTGTATCAAAATTCAGTTTAATAATAATAATAATAATATTATAAAGTATAAAATTAAGAATAGTTTATAAAAAGAAAACATTTTTATAAACATTCAGTGTTTATCTTGAAATCATGCTTAATTTTTGGACTGCAATTTAGGTTTTCCCCTAAAATTTTCCCTTACAATACATTAATTAGGGGCGGGCACCGAACTCAATTAAGAGAAATTTTCTGATTTTTTATAACGCTTGGAAGAAAGATCAAGCAAGTGAACTTATTAAAGAAATATATTATTTTTTCAAGATAGGTGAACAGGAAAGAAAAAATTAAACATTATTCAAGCTATCTTTTTATGATTTCTAAATTGATTTCACAAGGTATAATCGTAAATTAATTAGTAATAAACTATTAATTGATATAATTTTTTTTAACATTACACTCTTCATATACAGTTTATTTTTCACGTTTTAGCCGTTAAAACGCTTCATTGTTGCAGCTTCATAGTCATTTGGTCTATTTTAACGAGCGTTTATAGGTGTCATTAAATCCATTGTTGTTTCTACTCGTATACAATCTTGCGAGATACAGAGAATATTTGGCGATTTATCTCTCATGGCGTGTTAACATAGAAATGCTTTTAATTTGTAATTAAGGTCTAAAAGTATTAAAATATTATACAGTAATACCCCGACTTACGTCAGCAATACGTTTCAAGGCTAGTGACATAAGTCGAAAACGACGTAAGTCGAGATACATATAAAGATGAGCAAAAAAGGATAAGTAGTAAAATTTCCCCAAAAAACTAATGAACATATTCTATTTTATTTAAGAATTATGTTACGTTACATTTCACGCTAATAAATAAATGCGTTTGCAATACAAGTATTTGGAATAAATCAATAAGTTGTTAAATTACAATTTATTGTTCCTTTAGCTGCCCTGTTCGAGCCTTTGAACATGTGAAAAAAATCTTGCAATGAAGTTTGAACCGCCTTCTTTTTATTTTTTCGCTTAAGAAGCTCTTTGTTACAGCAGAGTGGGTGTTCGAAGCTGTTTCTAGTCCTTGCTACACTTTGCTCGTCTGAATTAATATTTCCAAGAACCGTCATCCTAGCTTCAATAAGGTCTAGTCCTTCAATTAATTTTGCAACCGTCATAATCTTTTCCCTTCCCCGTAGGCTCAAAATATTAAACTATTTTTTGGACAATACTTAATTTCTTTAATTTCATAAATTTGTCGATGGTTAATTCCGAATCAGGGGAATTTATGACTTTAACATCTTCAGCATCCAATGTCTAAGTTGAGTTCTCTTCAGTTTTCGACGATTTCATCAGTTAAGAAAGATACAGAATCACAATTTTAATATGATTTTCTTAAGCCTCTGCGAAGGAAAAGTGGCTCAGTCTTTTCAAGCACCTCTCATTGTTTCTTGCTGAACTTCACCTTATGAATTCCCTATGACTATGAGTGCATATGAAATGTTAAATTTCTTCCAAAAATCTTTAAAAGTTTTAAGTGCGTCTTAATCAAGGATTATTTTTTTTCAGTCTAGGTGACATAAATAAGGGGTGACGTAAGAATAGTAAGCTAATAAATTTTCGACGATTTCATCAGTTAAGAGCGATACAGAATCACAATTTTAATATGATTTTTTAAAGCCTCTGCGAAGGAAAAGTGGCTCAGTCTTTTCAAGCACCTCTCATTGTTTTTTGCTGAACTTCACCTTATGAATCTCCTATGACTGTGACTGCATATGTGATGTTAAATTTCTTCCAAAAATCTTTAAAAGTTTTAAGTGCGTCTTAATCAAGGATTATTTTTTTTCAGTCTAGGTGACATAAATAAGGGGTGACGTAAGAATAGTAAGCTAATAAATTTTCGACGATTTCATCAGTTAAGAGCGATACAGAATCACAATTTTAATATGATTTTTTAAAGCCTCTGCGAAGGAAAAGTGGCTCAGTCTTTTCAAGCACCTCTCGTTGTTCATTGCTGAACTTCACCTTATGAATCCCCTATGACTATGAGTGCATATGAAATGTTAAATTTCTTCCAAAAATCTTTAAAAGTTTTAAGTGCGTCTTAATCAAGGATCATTTTTTTTCAGTCTAGGTGACATAAATAAGGGGTGACGTAAGAATAGTAAGCTAATAAATTTTCGACGATTTCATCAGTTAAGAGCGATACAGAATCACAATTTTATTATGATTTTTTAAAGCCTCTGCGAAGGAAAAGTGGCTCAGTCTTTTCAAGCACCTCTCATTGTTTTTTGCTGAACTTCACCTTATGAATCTCCTATGACTATGACTGCATATGTGATGTTAAATTTCTTCCAAAAATCTTTAAAAGTTTTAAGTGCGTCTTAATCAAGGATTATTTTTTTTCAGTCTAGGTGACATAAATAAGGGGTGACGTAAGAATAGTAAGCTAATAAATTTTCGACGATTTCATCAGTTAAGAGCGATACAGAATCACAATTTTAATATGATTTTTTAAAGCCTCTGCGAAGGAAAAGTGGCTCAGTCTTTTCAAGCACCTCTCATTGTTTTTTGCTGAACTTCACCTTATGAATCTCCTATGACAATGACTGCATATGTGATGTTAAATTTCTTCCAAAAATCTTTAAAAGTTTTAAGTGCGTCTTAATCAAGGATTATTTTTTTTTCAGTCTAGGTGACATAAATAAGGGGTGACGTACGAATAGTAAGCTAATAAATTTTCGACGATTTCATCAGTTAAGAGCGATACAGAATCACAATTTTAATATGATTTTTTAAAGCCTCTGCGAAGGAAAAGTGGCTCAGTCTTTTCAAGCACCTCTCGTTGTTTATTGCTGAACTTCACCTTATGAATCCCCTATGACTATGAGTGCATATGAAATGTTAAATTTCTTCCAAAAATCTTTAAAAGTTTTAAGTGCGTCTTAATCAAGGATCATTTTTTTTCAGTCTAGGTGACATAAATAAGGGGTGACGTAAGAATAGTAAGCTAATAAATTTTCGACGATTTCATCAGTTAAGAGCGATACAGAATCACAATTTTAATATGATTTTTTAAAGCCTCTGCGAAGGAAAAGTGGCTTAGTCTTTTCAAGCACCTTTCATTGTTTTTTGCTGAACTTCACCTTATGAATCCCCTATGACTATGATTGCATATGAGATGTTAAATTTCTTCCAAAAATCTTCAAAAGTTTTAAGTGCGTCTTAATCAAGGATTTTTTTTTTCAGTCTAGGTGACATAAATAAGGGGTGACGTAAGAATTGTAAGCTAATAAATTTTCGACGATTTCATCAGTTAAGAGAGATACAGAGTCACAATTTTAATATGATTTTTTTAAGCCTCTGCGAAGGAAAAGTGGCTCAGTCTTTTCAAGCACCTTTCATTGTTTTTTGATGAACTTCACCTTATGAATCCCCTATGACTATGATTGCATATGAGATGTTAAATTTCTTCCAAAAATCTTCAAAAGTTTTAAGTGCGTCTTAATCAAGGATTTTTTTTTCAGTCTAGGTGACGTAAATAAGGGGTGACGTAAGTCAAGGGGACGTAAGTCGGGGTATTACTGTACTGCAAAGGAAACACGCCCGTGAACGCAATTTCTTTTTTTTATAATTCTAGCCTATCAAGAAGTGGGTTAATTGATTACAAAATTCCATCTTCGCATACAAAATCCAGGTTGAGTGTATTAAAAGAGTGCAATAAATAAATGAATTAAGAAAATAAATAAAATATAGATATTTGTGAAATTCAAATTGAAAGTTTTGAATATAAATTGATGTAAGTAAAAAGAACAATAACTAGAGAACAGGAATTTTGCTTTTTCAGAATTTAGTGTCACCCCCGGCATTTACATTACTTCATTTTCTTCTGATGGACTGGTGGTTTCTATTATTATGAAACAGCCATTATAAATGAAGCGTTAGGTGAAGATGAAAGAGCAGCCGTAATAAGTTAGAACTCTGATTTTCTGGTCAGAATGGGGAAAAAAATGGCCATTTTTTTTCTTCCCATTCTGACCAGAAAATCAGAGTTCTAACTTTTTACGGCTGCTCTTTCATCTAAAAAAAATTATGGCCATTTTTTTTCTTCCCATTCTGACCAGAAAATCAGAGTTCTAACTTTTTACGGCTGCTCGTTCATCTTCACCTAACGCTTCATTTATAATGGCTGTTTCATAATAATAGAAACCACCAGTCCACCAGAAGAAAATAACTCGGTTAAGCGGGACTCGGATAATCGGGACTCTACTGCAAAACATATTTGAATTTTAAGACTTGAAGCACACGCTTTTATTTTATGTAAAATGACGTCATTTGCATTAATATAGATTCTTAAAATTAAATATAGTTTATAATAGTTTCATGTTTTATCATAAATCATTCATTTATATTTTTCTCAAAATAGCACGTATTTTAATTAATTTTTTTCTCAATTTTTATGAAAAATGGCAACAAAAAGATATAATTGCTATTTTTCAACATTTTTTTCTTTACTTTCTACGGAAATGGAGAACTTGAGTTGCCAAAATGAAACAAATGTCGCTAAAAACTACAAAAAAATTAATATTTCAAATGAAGATGCAGTTTTCAAACAAATTGCATTAAAAAGTACTTTTTTCCCCCAATACGACGGTATAAACATTGAAAATGTGCGATGCTTAGAAGTTTTTAAAAATGCTGTAGCGTATTTAATCGCACAATGAAACATCGGCTTTTGTTTTACTGCTAGCGTACACAAGGTAACGTTATTTATTGGAGACAAAATAAGCTGGGAGAAAGAAATAACATTCCGGGGGCTAATAACTAACTGATATATTAACTTTGTAGAAATGATTAATTTTGTATATTAGCTTCTACAAACGTTAGCGTATTAAAAATAGCCCTACTGCGTTAAAAACCTCGTAAACAGTTCTAACTGATAACGATAAAAATTATTTGGCGATTTATCATTTGAGCTCGGCTAACGAAAAAGTTCCTTAAAATTAATGTATTAATTCATAATTAAATTCTAAAAAACATTAAAATGTTGTACTGTCATTGGAAACATACCATTGTACATAATTTTTATAACTAGGGCCACCTATGAGCTACGCTCGGCAACCGCCGTACAGACACCACAGACTCTAAAATGCACGTTAATTTAGTCGGCTTTAAAAAGATTCCGGAAACCTGAATCTCTCTATTCTAAAAAAAAGTAACTTACGCTGTCACCGCCGCCGCCGGTTTTGAATTTTTTGTGACAGGAGATCTTTCTCCGTTAATATTAAGAAAAATATTGCATACAAAAATATGAAAATCGGCGGTATTATAGAGAAATGTTTGATAAACACGCTGATGCAGAGTTTTTAAATCGAAGAATTATTTTAACAGATATTTAATGCTAAATTTGGACAAAGTCGTTCCATTAAAAAAGTTTTATAGGAGCAAAAACTATACATCGGAATTTAATCATTTTTAGATCATTTTATGCGTTATAAATTCCCGCTGTGCAGAATGCATTTATTTTTTAAATTTGACTCATTTTTTCAGCTTTTATTTCTATTTTAAATTCAAATTTTCAGCATTTCGAGAGATATTTTTTACTTATTTTAGAAATTTGTACTAATTTAACCTGTTGCCAACTGTATAAACAGCGCAAACAATAATGTTTGCTTCAAATTAAAAATTTATTTACACGTGACTATTAAAAAGAGAAAAAAAAAACTTTCAAATTAGAATTAAATAATTACGTATAAAAAGCAGGAACTTGTTGAAAATTACTTCATAAAAACTATATTTATACGTGAATTTTCACAGAAAAAGGATATTTTAAAATAATAAATTCATTGACATGCGTTAGAAGTCTTAAATAGGAGAAATTACGTCACATTTACATCACATTACACTTATTACGTAAAATGAACAAAAAATAATATTGCAAAACTGTTTAAATTTTAAAATTGCGCGAGACATTTATTTGATATTTCGAGATGAAGTTTTCTACTATTTTTGTTGGGACAGCGCAAATAATATTTCATTTCTAACAAAAGTATTTTCACGTGAATATTAAAAAGCGAAATAAAAGTTTGGTGAAAATTGCGTGAGATTAAAAACGATACATTTAAAATGTCTTTCATTTATTTATTTATTTATTTATTTATTGAACAACAAACATACGACTTGTGTGCTTGACATGAGAGCCCGCTTAAAATGTCTTATTTAAAAGAACTTTCTTTTCGCTTTGTTAAAAAATACCGGGAGACAAAGATTCTGTTTACTTAATTCATTTTATATTAGCTTATTTTGAAATGTTTAACTGGTTTTATTTAATCAAAGAGGAAAACAGCCATAGTATCTTTTAACAGCAGCTGATTTTTCCTTAAAATTCCCCAATCAAAGAGAAATGAATAGAAACCCGTTTATAGGGAAATCGCCACTGTGTTTTGAATTATAATTCAATCTTTCAAAATCTTTTTAAAGCCGATCAAATTAGCGTGCTTTTAGAAACTGCGGTGTCTGAACGGGGGTTGGCGAGCTTAGCTCGTAGGGGGCCGAGCCCCCTAGTTATAATTAAAAAAACAATGACAATCTCCCTGTAAACGGGTTTCCATCCATTTTCCTTCCATTGGGGATTTTTAAGACCAAAATCAGCTACTGTTAGGAGATACAATGGCTGTTTTCGTCTTTGATTAAAAAAATCAGTTAAACAATTGAAAATAAGCTAATGTAAAGCTAATTAAGTAAACAGAGTCTTTGTCTCCCGGTAATTTTTTAACAACGATATAAGAAAGTTTTTGAATAGGGCATTTTAAATTTATCGTTTTAAATCTATGACGTAATTTTCATCAAAGTTTTCTTACTCTTTTTAGTATTCACGTGAAAATACTTTTGTTGTTAGAAATGAAATATTATTTGCGCTATAATATCAAAATATTAAATAAATGTTTCGCGCAAATATATTTTTAAATTTAAACTGTCAATATTATCATTTGGTCATTATAAGTATTACGTAATTTCCTCCATTTGAGACTTTTAACGCATAATAATGAATTTATTATTTAAAAATTTTCTTTCTCTTTTAAAATTCACGTGTAAATGTAGTTTTTATGACGTAATTTTCAATATTTTCCTGCTTTTAACATTTAATCATTTAATTCTCATTTGAAAGTTTTTATTCTGTTTATAATAGCCACGTGTAAATAAATTTTTAATTTGAAGGAAATATTATTCTTTGCACTTTTTTTAAAATTGGCAGCAATTTAAAATAATACTCTTTTCTAAAATATGTAAAAAATATCTCTCGAAATGTTGAAAATTTGAATTTAAAATGAAAATAAATAAAAAAAAAATTAGTTAAATAAAAAATAAATAAATGCAGTGTGCACACCGGGAACTTCTAATGTATAAAATGATCTAAAAATGATTAAATTCTTATGTACAGTTTTTTCTCCTATAAAACTTTTTTAATGGAACGATTTTGACCAAATTTAACATTAAATATCTCTTAAAATAATTATTTGATCTAAAAACTGGCTACATCAGCGTGTTTATAAAACATTTCTCTATAATACCACCGATTTTTATATTTTTGTATGAAGCAGTTTTCTTAATATTAATGAAGAAAGACCCCCGGTCACAAAAAACTCCTTAACGGTGGCGGTGACAGCGTTAGTTACTTTTTTTTAAGAACAGGGAGATTCTAGCATATCAGGAAGTGAGTATTCTGATAAGGTGCTCCCCTGATTAAATTTGGTGTTTCATTGGTTAAGATATAGAGGGAAACAGGGGGTAATCCTCCCTTAATTTATTTTTCGAGGAGCATTATTATTTGAAAGAAGCGTAAAATATACAATTTGGGTGAATAGCCTGTGAGCTCAATGCCATCAGTTTAACTGGGCACTTTCTTTTTATATTATAAATTACTAGGGGAACCAACCCGTGCTAGAAAAACTCTTTTCCAAAGCTACTTCGAAAAGAGAATTTTCACGGCTGCATCTCAAAAGTTGTTTTTCTATTTGCATATGAAAATTCTCTTTTCGTAGTAACTTTAGAAAAGAGTTTTCCCAGCAATAGGGTCTCCTGGTTTACAGAACATAAGGGATGACCTGTATATTTTTTAAATTAATATATATATGTGTGTGTGTGCAATATATCGATGGCGGGACTTGTAGAGGACTCGCGACCCGTTCACTTCGCAGCAGTTGACCGTCGTACCACCGGCTTTAATATGTAAGTACATCTTGGGGTAGACATCTTTTGTGGTGTAAATAATTTGGACTCGGGAACCTCTTGGTGGATCGAACTCGTTTATTTCGCATACTCCATCTGACAGTCCGATTCGCGAGTCCGGTCGGAGGTCCCTCGAGCCAATTACGTCGCTGAGTTCAGGAGTGCTACATGGCCGTAGGTTTGACAGGCTTCTCAAACCTGCAAAATCTCCGCTTTTTGGCGCGCGTGTTAGCTAATATCTTGGGGCTTATCATATTTTCCAGCAGAGGGCACAGTTGTAAAATTGGGAGGAACATTTCTTTAATTGGTTGATTAGCTTTTGATTGATCGTCCGGGCTCAGATGCGAGAACTGGGTTTGGTCAGCCCGGGAATCAACTAACCACAACTGAATGAGAATTTTCCGAACGTCAGCATTTTTATTCTTACAGATCGTCCGAAAATGACATCTGAAAGTAATAAGATGTATTGCTGGGAAACAAAGTTACAAGGGGTAAAACTGGTTTTAGAAAGAGATTTAAAGTTAGGAGAAAGAAACTTCACATTTTAATTTAAATTTTTGAAATTTAATTTGAATTTTGAGTTTTAAAAGGGGTTTTTATCCTTTCATATATATATAATTTTTTTAGATTGCTCGATACGACCAAAATGTATTTTATTTGAAAAGTATCAATTTAGCTTTCAAATAAAGTTGTGAAGTTTATTAAAAGTTATACTTTCGTATTAGTTAACAGCCGAAAAAATCGCCAAAGATTTCAGTACAACCGCAGTTCTTTTTAATTCTGATCATTTCAATGGTTTAAGAGGGTAGTTCAAGTTCGATTACATGTTTGTTAAATTTCTGCTTGATTTATATTATTTTATTTTATTGATGAAGTTTTAACTTCGTCATGGAATATGAAACAGAATCAAATGCTGAATTATTGTAATTAACTTAAGCGCAAACGAATTTATCTCTCATAATTCTGTGCACGCGATAGAGATAGTTAAAAAAGAAAATCGTGCTTGAAAATTATTAAAAAAAACACATAAAAGATGAGTAAATTGCTATACAGTTTTCAAACAAATTTAATTTTCAAGTACATTTTTTCCTCTATTCGACGATGTAAATTTTGAAAATGTGCGATGTTTAGAAGTTTAAAAAATTGTAGTAAAAGCGAAATTTAATCGTCTGCTGTTGCCAAGATCAAAATGACGTCAGCTTTACGGACGGACGCGCTTTCCCATATAATATAGATAACTAGCAAACCCGGCGGCTTTGCTAGCGTAATAGTTGAAATATGCCACGTGATATTTGCATGACTATTTTTTATTAGACGAACACTTTTTGGAATAATTCAAAAATTACAAATTAAGCCACAGTTTGACTAAACTTCATTATAAAAGTGCAATAGACAGAAATGAGATTTTAATTAATAAGAAGAACTAAAACTAATTCTAAATAAATGATAATTTAGAAAGAATTTTGAAACATGTTTGCTCATTTCATGCGCTCATTTCAGTATTCATTTGAAGTTTTGAATTTTTTAGAAACCATCTTAACACATTTACATCTTAAAATTAACCATCATTTCAAATTCCAAGCTTCTTGTCTAACAGTCTACCACTTCTCTGGTGTTAGAGGCACCAACATAAAATGTCGAAACAGAGTTGAAATAGAATGTCTCGAAAAATGTTGAAACAGAGACTGTCACCATTAATTTGCCAACATTAACCTTGAAATGGATTGATATTTCTAATATTCTATAGAAAACGGAATTTAGATGTTTTTAAAGGCTTTCTTGTTGTTCCTGCCAACCAGGTGATAGTGACACCGGCATGAAATATAGGCCGTATATGATCAGGGATTATAACCCTTAATTCGCAACCAATGACTTCTGTAATTGGTTTATTATTTCCTGAGATTCCATAGAAATCGTAATTTACGACTTTTTGAGAATGCTTTTCGCTCCTTCTCTTCGCTTCACCCCTTTTTAATTTCGAATATATTTTCGACTGTTCTTAGAGGACATTTATATTTTAAAAGTAACTACCGTGCTATATTTAAAGTTTCTAGCCTCTTCAGTACCTCAAAAATCGCAATTTAGATAGTTTTTTACTCCTGCAACCCTCTAGGGGCTGTGGCACCGACATAAAATATAGCTTATGTTTGAGCAGGTTCTATCACCTTCAACGTGCAAACATTATGTTTGAAATCGGTTTCGTATTTCATATGATTGCATAAAAATCGTAATTTAGAACGATTATAGAACGGTTTTCGCTCACTTCATCCTTTTAAATTTGGAATTTTCTTTCGACATTTCTTAGCAAGCATTTTCATCTTTGAAGTAATTACCGTTCCAAATTTAAAATGCTAGACCCCCCTCAGTAACACAAAAAACGCAATTTAGAATAGTTTTTTTTGCTCCTGTAACCCCCAGGTGGTAGTGATAACGGCGTAAAATATAGGTTATGTTGGAGCGGGGATTGTCAACATCAATTTGAAACCATTACATCTGAAATCCGTTTATATTTCCTGACATTGCGTAGAAATCGCAATTTAGAACGTTTTTCGTTCATTTTCACCCTATTTAAATTTCAAATTTTTAAGGAACTCTTCTCAGAGACCATTTACATATCATAAGTAATTACCATGCCAAATTTCAAGTTGCTAGCCCCTTCAGCATCACAAAAATCGCAATTTAGAGCGTTTTTAAAATGAAACCACAAGGTGGTAGTGACTTCGACATGAAGTAGATCCTATATAGGAGCAAAGACTGTCATTGTGATGGAAATATTTTGGAATATTATAATCCATAATATGGGCCGTTAATTTGAAAGGTAAAATTAAATTTGAAGTTCTTTTTAGTTAATATGCGTTGTGTAGTATTGCAATAAAACCCTCCGTTCTTTGAGGTCAGTAATTGTAAAAAAATAGAAAAAGGAAACTTCTTACTTGTATATCTGTAAATAAATGATGAAGACACCTTTAAGCATAAATCAATCTTTTATTTCATCTTGAAGAAGAGAAGTAAGAGGCCTTTACCCGTTGGTCACCGATTTTTTTAAAAAATAAATACGTTGGCCGATAAAATAATTTATTCCTCTTGACGAGCATCTTTAAAATGTAATGTGCAGCACTAGGCGACTTTTTCTATTGATAAGAATTTCAACTAAATGCCTTTCCAAATCATCCACAAATGAATTTAACAGGAGTTATTAAAATCGCAGACATCGTTTACGCAAAAGCTTTTCACCGGATTCCACATCCATCAGCAGACAGACCGGAGCCGGAGCCCGCGATCTTTTTTAAAACCAAAATTAAGTCATGACAGCTCTCCAACAAAACAGATTCTGATTTAAAATTAACGGAATTTTTAATTTATAGTAAGAATACGGGGACTTCAAAAGTTACTGAAAGAAAAGATTTAAATCTATTAGAGAATTTAAAATATTAGCTAATGTCTTAATAAACAAATCCAAAAGAAAACATTTAAAAATCTTTATTTTTATTTGTTGTACGCTCGGCGATTAGACACACCTCCGAAAAGATCGACATCCATTCAATGCATATGCCGTGAGAGACTTGCTCCGATGACGTCATCACAATCGTACAGAACTCAACGGAGAAGCACCCCATGCCAGGCGCTGCGGAACATCAGAGAACTTGCCGATCTGCGGTCGAAACAAAGTCGCCCGCGCAAAAATAAATATGGATTTAAGTTTAAGGAACATCGATGTATAAGGCCAAAAGAAATAAAAAAGTAACATGATTTAAACACTGTGAGATTTCATCTCACAGTCATCATCAATTTCCAACCATTACTTTTGAAATCGTTTGGGTACTTTCTGAGATTGCGTAAAAATCACCATTTAGAACGTTTTTCAGAACGCTTTTTGCGCATTTTCTCCCTTTTTAAATTTCGAATTTTTTAAGAAATGTTCTTAGAGATCAATTATAACTTATAAGTAACTACCATTCCAAATTTCATGTTTCTATGCCCTTCAGTAACACAAAAATCGCATTTTCTTTTAATTTTTGCTCCTGCACCCCCTTTGGGGGGTAATGGCACCGACATAAAATGTAGCCTATGCTGGAGCAAGGGTGGTCACCATCATTTTGACACCATTATTTTTCAAATCGGTTTGGTAATTCTTGAGATTGCTTAGAAATTGCTATTTAGAATGTTTTTTCTAACGTTTTTGCTCATTTTCACCCCTCTTAAATTTCGAATTTTTTAAGAAATGTTCTTAGAGATCATTTATATCTAATTAGTAACTACTATGCCAAATTCCATGTATCTCGGCCCTTCAGTAACACAAAAATCGCAATTTTGAACGTTTTTTTGTTCTTCCACCCCCTTTAGAGGTAGTGGCACCGACATAAAATGTAACCTATGTTGGAGCAAGTATTGTAACCATCATTTTGACACCATTATTTTTGAAATCGGTTTGGTACTTCTTGAGATTGCATAAAAATCACCATTTAGAACGTTTTTTACGCATTTTCACCCCTTTTAAATTTCGAATTTTTTAAGAAATCTTCTTAGAGATAATTTATATCTAATAAGTAACTACTACGCCAAATTCCCTGTATCTGGGACATTCAGTAACACAAAGATCCCAATTTCGAACGTATTTTTGCTCCTGCACCCCCTTTAGGGTAGTGGCACCAACATAAAATGCAGCCTATGTTGGAGCAAGGGTTGTCACCATCATTTTGACACCATTATTTTTTAAATCAGTTTGGTACTTCCTGAAATTGCGTAAAAATCGCCATTTAGAACGTTTTTTAGAACGCTTTTTGCGCATTTCCACCCATTTTAATTTCGATATTTTAAGGAAATGTCCTTAGAGATAATTTATATCTAATAAGTAACTACCATTTCAGATTTCATGTTTCTAGGCCCTACAGTAACACAAAAATCGCATTTTTAGAACGTTTTTGCTCCTGCACCCCATTTTGGCCAGTGGCACAGACATAAGATATAGCCTAATGTTCTAAATTGGACTAACACAATCATTTTGATACCATTACTTTTGGAAACGGTTCGGTAGTTCCAGAGCTTACTTCCTACAAATAAACAATTTTTACCTCTTTATAAGACTAGTATAGATAAATAACTAATTTCTTTTTTTGCTGTAATGAAGCATTTTGTTGATAAATAAATTAAAAGGTTTCCCTTTCAATGTTTTAATCATCATAATTTAAGTGTACCGAGATATTTAAATGTACCGTGAGATAAAATAGTTTGGAAAAAACTGATTTATACACAAACTTTTTTTTCTTTTTACAAATCGAAAAGAACTCACATAGACAAACTGAAATCAAACCTTTTCAATATTGTTCAAATAGGTCAGGGACGGCGAACCTATGGCACGCGTGCCAGAAGTGGCACGCGAAAGAATAATTTTGGCACGTTGTTACTTGTGACTAAATCAACATACAATGATACTTCACAAAATACACAAAGTTTAGATGATCCAATCTTGACTAAATTTCATTTATTGAAAATTGAAGAATTTTAATTGCGGCTTTTTAAAATACCGTAAATTAACACATTAGTAAAGGTACCAATAATAAATTTATTTCAACTCAGAAATTAATTTCAGAGCTATTTAAAGAAACTGGCGTTTGATATTTTAATATTTTTTCCATCTATCGATGTCCACAAGGTCATCAGTTTGTAAAATGAATAACACAATGTGTCAAATAAAAAGTATTTGTCATATAAATCTAGTTCAATTTGCATTCTGTTGAAAGTAATTGAGTGTAAACGTGATATTAATTATTTTCCTTCCAAGATACAACAACACAATTAATCGCATATATTTTTTAATAATTTCTAGAATTTAATTTTTTTATGATTATTATAGTGCAATACCTCACCTGTATGTTACACATTTGTTCTTTTTATCTTAATGTTATTATTTGAAGATTTTCTTTCATGATTTTTCAGTACACGAAATTTGTTGGCACGTCAAGGTCGTGTAAAAAATTTTTGGTAAGAAATTGGCACGCTGTTATGAAAAGGTTCGCCAACCCTGAATAGGTTAAAAAAGAGCAGTGAATCTCTGAATTTAAGTAACCTGGCAGACAGAGTGATTGTATTGGCAATATAATAAACGTTATAGTTATTTTTTATAGTAATTTTTTATGTTATTTTAAGCTAGTTGAATTACGATAAGAAATTATACTTTTACATGACCTTGATTTGTATAGTTTTGGCAGATAAATTTGTGATTTATCGATTATTCGATAAATCATATTTTTTAGATGATGAAACTACTTTTACTTTATACTGAAAAAGAAAAGAGATCGCCTGAAAAGTGATTTACAACTGTATTACGTTTCTTTTAGGTAGATTTCGTATGAAATACTACCTATTGGCGTCATTCCTATGTTGGAATTTCTGAAAAATTTTTGCAGATCTACACCGATCATGACCCCTAGAGCCCAAAACCACCCTCAGTAAAAAACTTTATCTATCTATCTATCTATCTATCTATCTATCTATCTATGTATGTAACTATCTATCTATATATATCACTTTCTTCTGGACACGATAACTTCCACAATTCTGCACCAATTTCTTCCAAACTGATACATAAAATCAAGGGGCATAAAATCTCGGCCAAGTTCGTTAATGGGCAAAATCGGACCAAGGGGATGGAAATAGGGAGGGGTTTTGTGAAAACCGAAAACCCCCCATAACTTCTGAATTTTTGTACATATCGAATCAGTTTAAAGTTTTTATCACTTCTAAAAATAGGGCCAAAAATTTATGTATCACAGATTTTTCATAAAGTTAAAAATGGGCTCAAGGGTCGCAAAAAATAGGGTTTTTGGGGAAAAATAATCATAACTTCGTCAATTCTCAAGATATCAAATCCAATTAATTTTATCATGAATCTCCTTAACATTATCTAGAACTTTTATATTCACAAGTTTTTGATAGGACCAATTCGTACCGCAAAAAAAAATTAAAAACGAAAACAAAAAGGGCGTTTGAAGAAGAAAAAAATCCATAACTCCGTCAATTCAAAAGCTATAAAATCCCCATGAATTTATCATATATCTTTTTAATATTGTCTACAACATCTATATACGCAAGTTTTGGATAGGACCAATTCTTACAGCAAAAACAAATTAAAAATACATAGCGGTTGAAGAAAAAAATCATCATCAAGGGTGTATTCAAATCCAAACTGCTTATTTTCTGACTCATTTTACAATTCATTTTTACTCTCAAAGGCTTCCAATTGGTATATGTTCTTACTCAGAAACTATATAATGTACCGTAATGGTAAATGTTTTGATAGAGGCAGAATATATTTTAAAACATGCTGGCAAAGTGGGCCTTTTGAACCGAATTTCCCGAAGCGGATTGTGTTGGACAAATCATCGTATTAAGGGAGCATTCAAATCCAAACTGCTTATTTTCTGACTCATTTTTTTATTCATTTTTGCTCTCAAACGCATCCAATTGGTAGATTCGCTTATTCAGAAACTATATAATGTACCGTAATGATCAATTTTTTGACGGAGGCAGAATATATTTCAAAAAATGATGTCAAAGTCGGCATGTTGAACGGAATTTCCCGAAGGTATTGTGTTAGAAACGAAAAATATTGTCTTACTGAGAAAATAATTGTTTATATATCAAGTTTTAATTAATTGAACGAAAATTAAAAACACAGGTCGCTTATAAATCTCTTCAAAAATCACGTCAACAAGTTTCATGTTTTTCCTATTAAAAATGAATCTGGAGTTATGCTAGAAAATTTCGAGTTGTTGAGCATGGAAAAGTATTTTTTTTAATACCGCCCTAACATGATTCTGATAAAACCAGTTATTATATAAAAATGAAATAAAAACTCGTCAAAAGCGGCGAGATAAAATTGTTAAAGTGAGTTTATCTCTAATCATGATTTGGTTTTTGTTTGTGAAATTAGTATACTTAACTTCGAAGTCTACCTCCGCCTGTAGGCCGGGCCGGCAGGGATTTTTTTTTCTTTTCTTTTCTTAAAATTAAAAAACTAAAATTGCTTTGATTCGCGTGTATTTTTCGTACTTTTCTGATCATTTCTTGATTACTTCTGTACTATTAATGCTTGATTACGTCGCCATGATATTTACCAATTATACTTTGACGTATAGCCTTGGTGATATTCTCTATAGACGTTCTTATTGAAAATTCCAGAGTTTGGTACTATTGAAGTACGAAGACGACCAGCTTATTGTTTTTAACGTAAATTGAAAGAATATATAATTTCCAATCGTATGGCTATTTGGTGATTACTTTTTAACATAAATTGGAAGAAGATATAATTTCCAGTCGAATAGCTATTTGGTGTCAATTTGGTGATTAAAATGTATAAGGTGTTCTTCTTTTTTTACATGCTTTCTTTTAACTTGCAGTTATGTTTGTATGCGACAGTGAAATCTTTTACACATTTTCCCCCACTTCCTGTTGATATAGAGTTTTTATTATATACGTATTCCTTCGGGCAATACATGAGTTGGACATTGATTTTTTTACAATTCGATCCCTAAGTGGCGCAACGGGAGACAACAGTTAAAAATAAGTTGCCATATGTGAAGCTAACTTGACGAAATTCAGATTTCTACTATTTAGAGCATTTAAAATATGCATATACTTTCAACGTTTTTGTGAATTTTAATGAAAGAATGTTAAAAAAAAAAAATTATTTTTTATTCTCTTTTCTTTCTGACTGACATGACATAAAATAACTTTACAAGTTATATTATTTTCTTAAAATAACGGAAATCAATGATTTTTTAACGCAACATTCCGACAAATAGAGTCTAAAGTTTTGCCGAATACACTATTTGAGAAATAAAGGAAAACATATTTCCGATACGCAATTTAATCTCGTAAAATATAAAAAGCTGTCGTTTTTTTAAAAGATGTCACAATTTGGGCGTGATCCAAAATTTGCTTTGCATGTCTGATATGATAATATGACGTTAGCATATTGTGTTCAAATTAATGACAGTCATGTTTTGAATGGCATGACAGTAGAAGAAAGTGAAATAGATTTATATGTCTTGCATACTATTACACAAGACAGCGGAACATCTTCTCTTTTTGTTCCTATATGTCATTATTTATTTGCCCAGGGATATTTAAAACGACTTCCTGTTTTTTTCTTGCAAAAGAAAAATTTATTGTGTTTTTATTTTTATTTTCCTGCTTTCTTATTTTTCATAAATGTGACATTTTAAAGGAAACTAACGTTGTAAAGAAATTTTAAAACATTTTTGTTTGGCATGAGTAAATAATAATAATGAAAATGAAAAATCGATTCCTTTACTTTGTATATTCTAATTAAATATTTTTATCACTTTTATTATGTTTTTAATTTGTTTATAGTGATAGATATGCTTTTGAAACATGACCAGAATTACTGAAAATAACTCCATCACTACTAAATATCAAATAACGAGTATTTATTGTAATGAAATATAATTTACATGAGCAGTCGTTATTTGAATTGTTTAATATATATGTATGTATACAGAGTATCCATAATTAAACGACTCTACTTTATTGCCGTCTACAAACAAAACTATTGTTCATAAAGTTGCAAAATTTTGTGGAAGACATAACAAAGGGATGAGAATTGGTTAAGCGAAAAAAAAAGCTCAGAATTTCACCACCAGAGGGAGTTTCTTAATGAATTACACATTTAGCATACATTTACGATAGTTTAAAAATTTTATTTATCAACTTTAACTGATCTTAAAGACAACAATTCGCGACATGTTCTTAGCATTTCCCAGAACACACTGCGGCCAACTGTGGAACATGCTATCTTACGATTTCAGATCACTCTCAAAAATAAAACTCTCACTTTTGACGATTCAGCAATCCTTGAGCTGTATTTCGTCGTTTTTGACGATAATTTCCGATCAACATCACGTGACTTTTAACGAAAGGTAAACTCTCAAATATTTGACGAAAGTTTTCTGTCACCTCAATCATGATCGTAAATCACGAGCTCAACCACGATTGTAAATCACGACCTCAATCACGGTCAGACTCAATGCATTTTAAGGAAACAGTTGCTGTACCTCCTCAAATCCTGCGATTTCAGCAAGCAGATATTTGCTTGTTTATGTTAGTCCTGTAATAATTTATTTTAAAACTGCACTTTTTAGTGCTTTTCAGAAAATACTGAAATGTAGGTAGTTATTGTTTCTTCATTAGTTATTTTTTTTAGTTGTTAAAATTTTTAGGAATGCTTATTATTATTTTTATTTATTTATTTATTTATATGTTGTTCGTTATGTTTTAATTCGAAAAGAAAAAATTCCTGTGTTCTTCAAAAACATTCAAAAAGAAAATTTGGCCAATAAATTTTCAAATTTCCAGGATATCTTTTTTTTTTTTAAATTTATTTAAGAATTATATTCTGTTTTCAATCAAATTAAAACTAAACATAATTGATCCCTCTCCCCTTTATAAAGAGTAAAGTGTTAAAATCTTATCCCTTTACTCAAATTGATAAAATCTCACGCAATATGCACTTCACAATTCGTTATTTATAAGCAACAAATTAACCAGACCATATTCTAACCATTCATTGAGCAAAGAAAATTTCACTAATGAATTATTTAATCAAGCCATATTATAATTATTCATTGACCATGAGAAAACTATAATAATAAATTAGCCTTACTTAGAACTTTCAGAAATTATAGCAGCACCAATAAAATTAGAATCTACCGTACAAAAACATAAACACACAGCAGAATTCATTACATCAATCTAAAAGCAAATCTATACAAGTCCCCAATAGCGAGGTTGGAAGAGCAACGGCCACGCCAAAGGCTGCGGGTTCGAATCACCCCGAGGAAAACGAGAAGTGAATTTTTTCTTCCCCCTGTCAATAAATACAGGAGCTTCCAAACTGTTCGATAGATGGCACCACCAGCCAACTTTTGACGAAATTCATATCGTCAAGCAAGTGAAGACAGTAATTTCATCAATTTGACGAAATATTCGCTCGAAGCATTTCCCAGGAAACTGTTTCGTCAAAAACAAAGAAAATTTCGTGAAATCTGAGTATTCATTTCTGAGTGTGATGGTATCTGAAAATGATGACCGTCATGTGGAACATCTTTGGTTGTAATAAAATTTGCAAACTATCTTAAACGTATGCTAAATGTGTAATTCGTTAAAAAACGCCCCCTAGTGGCGAAATTTTGAACTAACTTTCTTTTTACGCTGAAACAAATTCCCACGCCTGTATTATGAACTTCACAAAATTTCATAACATTCTGGATAATAGCTTCGTCTGTAGACAACTTTAAATAGAGTCGTTTAATTATTGACACTCTGTATATTACATACACGAATGCAATAAGTGTCCCAGATGCTGATGTCGAAAATGCGGCATAGCCATAAAACTGTTTGTGTTCTTGAAAGCACTCGAAAATGAAACAAGAAAGAAAAGTCATGCGTCAAGTATAAATTTTGAAACCTTTTCCAACACAGAATACTGTAACAAAACTTTACCGTTTAAGAAGGTGAAAGATAATGTCTAAGAAAACAACTTATAATACGCATAAGACATTTAAAAACTTAAGTACCGCAATTACTATCTACAAGGGGAAGATGAAAATCATTTATTTAATTGATAACTATATTGGATTTTTTACATTTAATATTTTTTTAGATTACGCACTAACAATACCAAAAATCATATTTATATGAAAAATAGTAATTAGTTTTAATAAAGCTTTAAAAGTTATTAAAGCCATAGTTTTGTATTGTCATCGCGCAAGGAGTTAACAGCAGAACAATTAGCCAAAAGTCACTATTTAAAATCAAACTTTTTTTTTCTGGTCATTTTAGTGGTTTAAGTTTGATCACATGTCTTAAATTTGCATTTTATTTATATTTTATTGCTTTATTTACTGATTTATGAATGTTTTAATTTTGGTACGTCATATAAGCTGGAAACAAATGCTGAGCTATTTATATTCAGTTAAGTACAAACAGATTTATTTTATGTAATCGTCTGCATGCGATAGTCTAGATTTAAAAAAATCACGCCTAAAAATTATTTTAAAAACAATAAAAATTGAATAAATAGCGATACATTTTCCAAACAAATTGCGATACAGTTTTCAAACAAATCTAATTTAAAAGTACATTTTTTACCTATTCAACGGTGTAAAAATTTAATATGTTTAGAAGTGTTAACTCATATTAAATACTCACAAATACTAAAAATAACAAAACTGCAGTGCACTGTTTTTTATTTAAATAATATCACAAGAGCCGCTCATGGCTACCTCTTTCACAACAAAACATTCTATGAACTCGCATAAACAAACGCAGACAACAAAAGATATTGCCAATAATGCAAAGCATAAAACCGACCGAACATACCGGCCCCCGTTGAATGATTTTCATTCAACCACAATTATAATACATTATTACATTTTAAATTTTAAACAAATAATACAGCATGTACTAGTAAACAATAAATTGACAAATTACAAAAGATAATAATCAATTTACTTTGGGTAACAGACAAATTTTTGAAATTGGTCTCTTGAAAACACCTCGTTGTTTTTATGTTTACTACTCTAAAATTCTGCACACATTATGTAATGATGTTCACTCATGACATCTAACACTCAAATTAAATTTTTAAATGCTGCAAGAATTTATTTCTTTTCTCATATTTTATCTCAAATAATAGCTCAGAAATACTTTATTTTAAAAGTATTTAAAGGTTAACACACTCGATTTTATCAAAATAAACTCAAACCTTCTGGATAAAATAAATGTCATTTAAATAACACAAATAATATATACCGGGTGTCCCAAAAAGGACTGACTGATTTTAAAATTCAATAACTTGCAAACGGTGACAGATATTTAAAAAATTCTTGCAGGAGGGTTATGCATAAGGTCAAAAGTTTTATTACAGTGATTTTCAATTTTAGTTCGATTTACAAACAATAGATGGCGCTGTAAGCAATAGTCGCTAAATACAGGCTCGATTTTTGATCCTTTATCTTGTTCCATGCAGAAAAAAAAGATGGAAATGTATTATCCGGGCCACGAAGTACGAAAAATCGAGCCTGAATTTAGCGTCTATTGATCGCAGCGCCATCTATTGTTTGTAATTCGAACTAAAATTGAAAATCACTGTAATAAAACTTTTGACCTTATGCATAACCCTCCTGCAAGAATTTTTTTAATATCTGTCACCGTTTGCAAGTTATTGAATTTTAAAATCAGTCAGTCCTTTTTGGTACACCCGGTATATCTCATATGAATAATCTCTCCATATAAATAATATAACTCAAATTATATATACACTCTCAATACACATTTTGTATGAATATTTTCTTGGATAAACGCATAATACATTCAATCAAGCAGAAATTAGCTTTAATTCATATGGTACACTCAAAATTTCTTATAAAACCTATTGCATTAAGGAAATATAAACCTTTTTACAATATTTATAACATGAAACATGCAACAATTATGAATTGTGTTTCTACATATTACACGACCACTTAAAGGCCAAAACTTCTGCCTTAAGTGAAAAAGTAAAGTTTGTGGACCTAAATGTAAATACCGTTTATGAAAGTATTCTACTGTCATTTGAGTAAGTTTACTTTTATTATGTAGTAAAATTGGAAATTTTTGGTTGGCATTTAAGTTACTGTTCGCTAATCTACCTCCCACTCTTAGAAGACCTCCTTTATCAAGAAATGGATGGAGGTTTTTTACCTGACTATTTTGATTAATATTACCTGGTTTTTGCAAGGATTTTATTCCCTTGTCAAAAAACTCACGTTGAACACTTTTTAACAAAAAACTTTCTGCTTTGTTGAGCTCTTCGAGGTCCAGAGGACCCTCCTTTTTTTCTTTTTTACAATTACTAAGGAACCTGAAAATAAATCCTAAAATACGAATTATTTTACAATAGTTATTACTTAAATCAATTATATCATGCACAAAAGAAGTGATAGAAACTGTAAAAACAGATATGCTTTTGAAGTCACTTATATTAATATTTTTCAGTTCGTTTGAAAAGTCACTGGAATTAACCGCTGCAGGAATATTTGTATTGGGATAGTCTTTTTCCTTTAGGAACAATGGACCACTCCACCATAACTCATTTGAGAATAGTTTATCAGGATTAGTTCCTCTTGTTAGAAGGTCAGCAGGGTTATACTGAGATGGAACATGTCGCCACTGCATCCCTTGAGTTAGTTATTTTATTGTAGAATTTAATTTTTTCGTAGCGATTTGTTTTGAGTTTCCTAAAATAGCTGGATCCTCTTTTAAGGGCATTTTAACAACATATTTATCGTTTTTGTCTCGTGTATAATTTTCTACGAAATGTTTCTCACAAATTAAAGTCTCTCTACTTTTTGGTTTTTCAACCTCGATATTTTCTATCTCCCAGAATTTTCTAAGTGTCTTGTCTAGGTTGGTTTCTTTCTTAATAAACCCACAATGAACTTTGTTTTCATTCTCTGTAGGAAAACTTCCCGATACAACAAAACCGAAAACTGTGTCTTGCAAAATAAGATCAGAATTATTAACACGAATTTGTCCCGGTCTCAAAAGCTCATAAAAAATTCCCGCTCCTAAGAGCATGTCTACATGTTCTGGGATATTGAAACTAGCATCTGCTAATTTTACATTAGGTAAATCTTGTATTGAGATTTCAATTGGACGTGAAGGCGTTAAATCTGCAGTTATTTTCGGAACTACCAAGAAATCTAAATTTTTCACAAAATTTTCATCTCTATTGCATATTGATGCATTAACTTTATGATTTATTACTAAGGTAGCATCATTTAGACCTGACACTAAGATGTTTGTTCTCTCTTTTTTTAGGGTTTCGTTCATCTCACGAAACCCTATTCGTCTCGCTCCTCTGTCTGTCCGTCACAGAGCCCGTTCTCAGAAACTATACATGTTAGAGACTTGAAATTTTGGGTACTTATAGCTGAACACCTCACATCAAACAACAAATCATAAAATTTTGAAAAAGTTGGTAATTAACCGAATTACGGGATAATTAACTTCTAAAATTAACCAATCCATACCTTTTTAACGCAAATTCAAACGGACTTTCTCGAAATCATCCGTGTTTCTCCTAAGGGTTGCCAGTAAAATCAGCCGAATGCACGGTTACCACGGAGGAAATTAAGCCGAAAAATGAAGTGGAGATTTTAAAGCGAAATCGTATATCAGAAAATATTGGTCCGAGAAATTTGTAAATGGAATAGACAGACGCAGAAAAAAATCTACTTTCATTTGGTATAAAGTTCACATTTCTGCGATGTGTATAAGTTAAAATATCCACTAAAAATCGATCGATAAAAATTTAATTTCTTTAATTGGAAAGACAAGGAAATAAAAAGATTTCAATTCGGCGGGAAAGCAGGTAGACATGACGACGCTGCGGTTTTCCATAATAGCATATTTTAATACGAAATTTTAACTTTTTAAATATTAAATTTTTTGATTAAATTTTTTGGCATCCCGATGTCAAATTTCTCGCTGATTTCATTGATACCCATACCTAAGTCCTATCTTAATTACAAGATGAAATATTAATTATTATTTAATTAATCGGTTTATTCCTATCAAATGCGTCGATTAAAATGAACAGACGCGCTTATTTAACCACGAATTAACTTAAATTAGGAAATCTAATAATTTGCCTGGGCTTTTTGAACAGCGATATGAGATAAGTATAACTCATTCATCATCAGAAAGTTTACTTCATACCACTATTTTCTAATAGTAATTTCAGGAAATATTTTGAATTATTGGTTAAGACCGCCACTCAGTCAGTTTGAAACTTTAAGATAGTTTATAACACATAGAAAAAAGTGTAAAAAAGAATGGAGTGTGATATTTCGAGGAGGGGGGGGGGGGAGCTAGAATTATTTTTAAAATCTTAGCGTTTGTTACCGCAGCAAATATTTTAAATTCTTGTTTAAGACCGCCACCATCCCGACCCATGTGTCTACGGAAAGATTGCGTAAAGGAGTTTCGTTCAGATATGCTTTTGTTAAGAATAGAGTGCATTCCCTGGTGATGGAATGTGGAACTAACATAATCCGTTTTTTTGTTAAAATTAGGAAATCTAACAAGTCGATCTGTTTGAAACTTTAAGATATTTTATAACACATAAGATTAGTGTAAGAAAGAATGACACGCGAAATTCCGGGGAGGGGGGCGGACGCTAGATTTCTATTTAAAAAATTAGCGTTTCTGACCGCTTTAGGTGACTTTTTGAGGGAGTCCTGAGATATATGCTACTTATTTAATATAAAATTGTCTAAAGTTTAGTTACCACTATTTTCTAATAGTAATTTCAGCAAACATCTTAATTTCTTATTAAGACCACCACCACCTCGAGTAACATATCTACTTATAGGTTGTTTAACGGAGTTTCCTTCCGATACAGTTTTGTTAAGAATAGAGTGCGCTCCCTGGTGGTGGAATGTGGAACTAACATTTTTGTTAAACTAGCATTATTTTTAAAATCTTAGCGTTTGTTACTGCACCAAATATTTTAAATTCTTGTTTAAGACCGTCACCATCCCGACCCATCTATCTACGGAAAGATTGCGTAAAGGAGTTTCGTTCAGATATGCTTTTGTTAAGAATAGAGTGCATTCCCTGGTGGTGGAATGTGGAACTAACATAACGCGATTTTGTTAAAATTAGGAAGTCTAACAAGTCAATCTGTTTGAAACTTTAAGATATTTTATAACACATAAGATAAAGTGTAAGAAAGAATGACACGCGAAATTCCGGGGAGGGGGGTGGGCGCTAGATTTCTATTTAAAAAATTAGCGTTTCTGACCGCTTTAGGTGACTTTTTGAGGGAGTCCTGAGATATATGCTACTTATTTAATATAAAATTGTCTAAAGTTTAGTTACCACTATTTCCTAATAGTAATTTCAGCATATATCTTAATTTCTTATTAAGACCGCCACCACCTCGAGTAACATATCTACGTATAGGTTGTTTAACGGAGTTTCCTTCCGATACAGTTTTGTTAAGAATAGAGTGCGCTCCCTGGTGGTGGAATTTGAACTAACATTTTTGTTAAAATTAGGAAATATAACAAGGCGATCTGTTTGAAATTTTACGATAGTTTATAACACATTAGAAAAAGTTTATAAAAAATGGCGCGTGAAATTTCGGGAAGGTGGGGAGAGGGGGAGGGGCAAAATATTTCTTTTTTGTTTCATACCGTTTCAGGTGCGTTTTTTGATGGAGTCCTCAGATACATGCTACTTGTACTTATTAAATATAAATATGTGAAAAGTTAAATTACCACTATTTCCGAATAGTAATTTCAACAATTATCTTAAATTCTTGCTGAAGACCGCCACCCCCTCGAGTAACATATCTACTAATGGGTTGTGTAAAGGAGTTTCGTTCAGATACGCTTTTGTTAAGAATACAGTGCGCTCCCTGGTGGTGGAATGTGGAATTAACAGACCGCGATTTTATTTAAAGTAGGAAATCTAACAATTCAATCTGTTTTAAACTTTAAGATAGTTTATAACACACGATAATAAATTATAAAGAAGAAGGGCGCGTCGCATTTCGAGGAGGGGGGAGGGGGGGGGGGGGTTGAGGGATGTGCGCGAACAAAATTAGGAAATATAACTGGACGATCTGTTTGAAACTTTAATATGGCTTATAAAACATAACATAAATTTTTAAAATCAGGTCGCGTCAAAAATCATGGTGACCATCTGCCCACTCCCCCCCAAGGGGGGCACTTTTCTAAATTTAGCAGATACCCGTCATGTGATATATCGTAGCATTTTTTTTTGGGGGGGGGGGGGGGGGCGAACAAAATTAGGAAATATAACAAGGCGAATATGTTTGAAACTTTAACATAGTTTAGGATGTGTTTGCCAAAATTTAGAAGGTATTCCATGGCGATAAATGTACTGGACGTTTTGAAAGAAAGTGTTTTGAAAGGAATATTAAACGAAACCCTTTGTGCGATGTATGATCACACTTACCCACTTGTTAAATGCATTACCTCTATTAAATGGCGGGATAAAAAATTAGACTCACTGCCTACATCTAATAAACACTTTACTCTATGTTTACATCCCGATTCATCAATTAGAAAACATATAACAGTTGAAAGTAAAACTTTGCTCTTTTTATTCGAATAGTTACTAATAAAGGTTTTCTGAACGAACTCTTCTGCATTAGCGTTCAAGATTCATGTGCCATGATTTGTTGGCCTAGAATCTGAACATTCTTCCACATTTACATTTCCTTGTTTATTTTGTACCGATGAAACATATTCTTTCACGTATGTGTTGTTATTTGTTTTTAGGAAATGTATAGTTTTATGATGACATTTTTTACAAAAGCACGTGTACTTTGATGGACAATTTGCAACTGAATGTGAATTTAAACAATTAAAGCATAACTTGTTACGTTTTATAACGTCCACCCTTTCATTGACAGATAATTTTAAATAATGCGGGCAATTTGAAAGAGTGTGATGTTCGTGGCAAAAATACAACTTAATGTTTTAACATCTGATAAAAATACTTTAGATACACTTTTGGAGTTAGTATATTTACGATTAACACTAAAATTCTCAGTAAGAGATTTTACGCGTGATGTGATATATAAAATTTCTCGTCCCAATTCGTCTGGTAAAAACCATTTATCACCTTGTCTCACACTAATGTGGGAAGCTGTTTCTCTATCTAATGTTTGATATAATTTATCCGATACTATAAGTTGTTTAAGACTCTCGAAATTGGATACATTTCTTAAATTTAAATAATATTCCCAGTTTGTCGTTAGACGTGAAGCAAACTGTACATGCGTCTCATTTGGTTGTTTAACAGCTTTTCTAAATTGCTCTAAGCAAAAATAAGGTGTAGGTTGAAATTCTTTTAACACTAATTCTTTATTTTTGCATAATTCTCGATATCACTATCATGTAAGTAAGTTAATATGTTAGATGCTTTGTCCCCTAATAAATTTAACAGAATTTCTGCTTTATATTGTTCTGGAACATTTTTAGTTTTAAAAGCTCGTTCTAAAGAAGAAAAGTAAAACCCCCATCCTTCAGGACGTATAGGTATTTTTACAGTCAAAGTTCGAATACTTTTTATCAATTGATCTAACGATTCTAATTTTATTTCACCCTCACTAATATTAGATTTAGCTTCAGATTTAATTTTAGCTAGTTCTAATTCAAGTTTCATTTTTTCCAGATCATATTGCTTTTGCTTCTACTCCTCATCAATTCGCCTTTGCGCTTCATGTTTACGATTTTCAATTATATCGTTTGCTATATCTTTCACAAAATCTGGTTTATTTTTATACATTTCACTGTCTTCAATAATAACGTTTAAATCAGCAATGGTCATATTTTCATTAACATTTAGATTTATTTCAGTGGCTATAAGCCTTAAATCCTTTTTTTTTTTGCGCCTTTAAACATTGTTCAATATATGTATATAACAGTAAAGATAAGAAAAATCACATTCACTTACTTTTCGAATAATCTTTTGACGAATTTCGTAGCACGGAACACTTAGCACTTATAATTCATCTCGGCGTTTCACTCAACTTAAAATTTGATTTTAGAAGCTCGTTGAATTTAATACCAGGCTGCTTCTTCGTTGCTCGGCGGACCATTATGTTAACTCATATTAAATACTCACAAATACTAAAAATAACAAAACTGCAGTGCACTGTTTTTTATTTAAATAATATCACAAGAGCCGCTCATGGCTACCTCTTTCACAACAAAACATTCTATGAACTCGCATAAACAAACGCAGACGATAAAAGAAATTGCCAATAATGCAAAGCATAAAACCGACCGAACAAGAAGTTTAAAAAAAAATTGCTCTAAAAGTTAATCATTTGGTGTTGTCACCGTCCAAATGACGCCAGCGTTACGCACGGAAGCGTTTGTCCGTTATAATCTAGATAATCGGAAAATATCTTTTGTGCAACCCTTTATATGAATTATTGATTTGTATGTATATTACATAGTATGCAAAAATTCAATTTAGTTAAGAAACTCATAACAGAGTTGGAAATTTCCGCCAATAAGATGAAATGTACCCGAATTCTTTTATGCAGTCTCTAGAATTTTTATACACCTAGTAATGCGCGAAAAATAAGTTAAATTTAAAAACGCACGCTGCAACGGAAAGCGTACTTCCAACAATAATTGCTCATAGACAGCAATGTTGCAGTCGTAAAAAAAAACAGAGGGTATACGCTAAAGTCGTGAACGTCATGACTAGAGACGCTGTAGTTTTATTTGAGAGAGGGTATACCGAGCTTCTTAAAAAAATCCGGAAGGTATACGGCGTATACCTGCGTATACCCTCCACTACATCCCTGACAGACAGTACTGTAGCCTAATTCTTTTGTGTATTTCCTGCAAATGCTATTGCACGCCTTAATTTTAAAGAAGCATCGTTTGTAGTGCACCTCACGGATGTACATCATTTTCATATTTTGCTTCAAGAGGCATTATCCGAAAGGCACACCAGATTTCAATGAAACTTTTATCGTAAAGAATACCCATGATATGATGAAGAATGATATAATTTTATCGGTCATTTTCATAGTTTAGCTTTTACTTTAAATACTAGGAAGCTCTGTCACCTACAAGCTGGCTACTCTCGCCAACCCCCCGTTCAGACACGCGAACTCTAAAAGCACGCTAATTTGATCGGCTTTAAAAAAATTTCGGAAGAATGAATTATAATAAAAAAAAAAAACAGTAGCGATCTCCCTGTTAACGGGTTGTTTTCCTCATTGATTAAATCGGATCAGTGAAACATATCAAAATAAGCTAATATATAATTAATTAGGTAAACAGCGTCTTTGTCTCCTGGTATTTTTTAAGAACGCTATTAAATGTTCTTTTAAATGAGACATTTTAAATGTATCGTTTTAAATCTGACGTAATTTTCACCAAAGCTTTCTTTCTCATTTTAATATTCACGTGAAAATACTTTTGTTGTTAGAAAGGAAATATTATTTGCGCTTTCTTAGAATTCACAACAATAGTTTAAAAGATTATCTCAAAATATGAAATAAATGTTTCGCGCATATATATTTCTAAATTTAAACTGTTTGGCAATATTGTTGTTTGGTCATTTTAAATATGAGGTAATTTCCTCCATTTACGAATTTAACGCATATTAATGACTTTATTATTTTACAATTTTCTTTCTCTTTTAAAATTCACATATAAATGTAATTTTTATGACGTAATTTTCAATATTTTCCTGCTTTTAATACATAATAATTTAATTCTAATTTGAAAGTTTTTTTTCGTTTATAATAGTCACCTGTACATAAATTTTTAATTTGAAGGAAATATTACTCTTTTCGCTATTTTAAAAATTGTCAACAATTTAAAATAATACCCTTTTCTAAAGGATGTAAAAAATATGTTTCGAAATGCTGAAAATTTTAATATAAAATTGAAATAAAAACTCAAAAAATAAGTCAAATTAAAATAATAATTGCAGTCTGCACACCGGGAACTTCTAATGTATATAAAAAAAAAATCTAAAAATGATTAAATTCCCATGCATAGTTTTTGCTCCTATAAAACCTTTTTAATGGAACGATTTTAACCAACTTTAACATTAAATATCTCTTAAAATAATTCTTCTATTTGAAAACTGTCTGCATCAGCAAGTTTATCAAACATTTCTCTATAACACAACCGATTTTCATATTTGGGTATGCAATATTTTTCTTAATATTAACGAAGAAAGGCCTCCAAAAAAATCAAAACTGGTGGCGGTGACAGCATTAGCTACTTTTTTTAAGAACAGAGAGATATTTGTAAATTCTGTATAGAAATCGCTAAATGTTCTATTCAATGGGCATTTAATGGACAATATAAATGTAAACTTTCATCAACGGAATGGTATCATTAAATTGCAGTCTCTTGTACATAATCAATTTTCGTCGCCTCGATTTGTTGATATTTTTAAATATACGTGGTTTAAATACGTTCCAGAATCCAGTTGATTTTTGTTTTACAAGTAAAGGAACTGAATGTCCTGAATGTGAAAAATTTTATTTTGTAATTTATGGATGGTGTAAAAATCCATAGTGTAAAAATCCATATCCCATCCACTCGTTTCCATACTAATTATCATTTCTGTGACGATTACGTTGTTTGAAATTATTGGAATATTTTTTAATAAAACATTTTGCGATCTTCATTACTTGCTCCATAGAAACTTTAAAAGTATTTTTAAAACTTTATACCTTGACGATGGCTGATAAAATTGGTATCATTTTTAGGTGCGCTCGTAATTATATAAATTCGTAGCACCTATAGCCGTCGTTGGGTCCGTCTGTCTGTCTGTCTATTTGTCCGTCCATCCGTCCCCATATAACAGAGCAAAAACTACCCAACCGAATGGTCTGAAATTTCAAATATATAATTGTTGCAAAATTCTGTCGTGCCATTTCAAATTTCATGAAAATCGGATGTATAGTTTAATTACAGGGGCAGTCAAAAGTTTTCCGTTACATTACGGGCAATGGGAGAAATTATTTCAAGTTCATTTTAATGATCTTACAGCCTTTCGAACAGGATGAAATTGATGTGCGCTTATGAAGCGCACTAAAATATACATTCAGTACAATATGCGGTGCAAAAAATATTTTTTAAACTAGATATAGTACGAAAGCAGCACATTCGCCATAACTTAACGTGCAATTTCCAATTTGTTAATCTTATCATGAGTACTCTGTATGATAAAAGTTTCATCAAAATCGTAGTGAACTTTTTGGGTAGTGTCCCTAGTAAGATTTATTCACCTTTAGTTTTATTGTATGTAAAGTTTTACATGATAGATTTTTAAGAAATGTTTGTTAAATTCACATTCACCCTATCTTTCTTCTTAAAATCTCTTTAATGTTACTTACAACGGTGGCAACATGCATTCATTAGAAAACGCAATAGGATTATGTTCGAATACAATTGAAGCGTAATAGCTATTGAAACCATTGTAAACAGAAAATGATTTTATTGTAATAAAGATAAAATCTTTTAAATGTACAGTTACGCAATACTTTGATAACAAAGTCCCGGCACAACAAAGATGAAGGAGACACCATAAGTCAACAACCTTCAAAGACCTTACCTGAAAGAACCAGTTCTCGTGACTTGGTTCATCAATTTTTTTATTTTTGACTTTTGTGAGCGGCGGTGGCAACATCAACCCGGAAGCTAACCTTTCGATTGAAACAGGAAAAAAAAAATTCGATCGGCCGCAGTTAAATTATTGTAAATGAGAAAAATAAGGTTTCGATTTTCTGATAGGAGGTGAACGTGATAAAATGCATTCTAGGACAATAATTGCGTTAGAAAATGAAAAAGTTTGTTTCCCGTAGAAATTAGATGTCAAGTCCGCAGAGGGAAATTTAAACAAAAACAATTCACTATCCTGTAAAATTTAGGTTGTGTCATGTTTTTTAGGTTTTAGATAATTGATTCTTATGTATTTTGTAGCGATGAATCTAAAAATTACCTTTATTTTTAACCACCACGTCAGGGTTTTTTTTTCGCAAATCGTAAATGTCAAAGTTAAAAAGTAAAAAAAACAGCAAAAATCTCATACTATAAAATAAATGCGATGGTTGTGTTTTTTAGCTTTTGGTAATTGACTTTTATTTATTTTGTAGAGCTAAATCCGAAAAGGACCTTCTTTTTTTTTACCATTACGTCAGGATTTTTCGGAAATCGCAAATTTTTATATTTTTAAAAAGTCGAAATATTGCGAAAATTTGATAATATAAAACAGTTGTAAAACTTTTTTTCATAATAATTTTTTCATTTTTTGGCTTATACTACGCATTTTTACAGCTAAACTTGTAAAATATTATGTATTTAAAATCTTACAATTTCATTTCATGTGTGGAAGTTTCTTTCAATCACTCATCCTCTGCCTCGCGCTTTTCGTTTTATATTCTCTATGGGGTTCATCTCAGTGTCCTCTTTTGTTTTAGGGTTGATAAGGCTGGAAATTTGTACTTAAAACATTTTTCTTCTTTTAGTAAGGCTTTGACAGATTTTCGCAATTATTTTACTTTAAAGTTTGAAATTTACCATTTGCGAAAAATCCTGTCGTGATGGTTAAAAATGAAAGTCATTTTTGGATGCAGCGCTAAAAGATACATAAAAATCAGTTAACAAAATTTAAAAAACACACATTTATTTTATAGTATCAGATTTTCGCTATATTTTTACTTTTTATTTTTAAAATGTACTATTTGTGAAAAATCCTGACGTGATGTTTAAAAATGAAGGTCATTTTCGGATTCAGAGCCAAAAGATAAATAAAAATCATTTATCAAAATTTAAAGAACACAACCATCACATCTATTTTTCAATGTCAGATTTTCACTATTTTTGACTTCTTACCTTTGAAATGTACGATTTGCAAAAGAATCCTGACGTGATGGTTAAAAATGAAGATCATTTTCGGATTCAGCACTAAAAAATACATAAAAATCAATTATCAGAAGATAAAAAACAGAACCATTGCAGGCTGTTGTTATGAATTAAAATCTTTACTTTTGTTGAAATTATCACTTGTGTTACTGTCACAAAACAATTCATAAAATTTTCTTAAATTCTAATTCATTTATCCTAAATTTCTTAACTAATATAATAATTTAACTTATTTTTTTTTTCAACTAAAGAAAAAAGAAGAAAAAAATGTTTCTTATGAATATGCATATCTTTAAGATATCACTGACCCAAATGTGTATTAATCTACATACCATTAAACTCTCAAACACTTATAATGATTTCCAATACTCGTCAGATGAGACGCGATGCAAAATTCTAATGACATGTCCCCATTTCGCATCTAGATGAAATGAAGAAAATTCTTAGTAAGATGAACTTTGAAGGATTCAAATCTAGTTTAATGGAACCAAATCAATTTGGAAATGACAGTATTCTAAACTTATTTCTCTAAAGCCTTTTAACGTCAGATGTGGAAAAAAAATGTTAAAAGAATGTGAAATAAAATCGATGAATTTGTAATAAGGACATTATCTAAAAAACATAATAAATCATTATTCGAATATTTACAATGTCTGATGTATTGAAAATAGTTAAAAATCAATTACATTAAATAAATTTTCTAAAATTGCCCTAAAAAAAATTATCTAAATTTAAGTATTTCTGTGTATTACAAGGTTAAAATCGCGCGAATCTGTCTTTTAAGAAGATGTCACAACAAAACGTGTGTAAAAATCGATAAATTTGTCTGTTTTCGTTCAAAATACTATTTTTACTGTTAGGAAGGGTACATAAATCGTTTTGTTAAAAATCATTTTGTGTTTCTAGGAAAAATACATTTTTAAATGTGTAATTTTCAGTTATTGATTAGACTAGAAATTAATTTCTTTTGTTTAAAATTAATTGATTTTGCGTAATTATGAATAATTCTTGAGGTGTGGGTCATCCAAGGGTTAAAATCCTACAAAACTAGTGGGCTACAGTACAATCCACTCTCAAACTTGCTTAAAAATTAATAAAATTCATTTAAAATATTTTTTTAATGAAAAAAAGATATTTTCCTTTATGTTGGTTAATTATTACTATTAATTAAAGTGTTTGCTGTTCAGAAACTAAAATATAAGCCATATACAGGGCTGCCACAGGCGACTATTTTTTAATTCTAATTGCACCACTTTTTCAAAACAGAAACCCTTAACACACAGTTAGACAACATTTGAAAGAAAAATATTCTTCAAAATTTATATTATAAAAATACTAGTGCGAACAGAATATAAAAATAGTCACCTGTGGCAGCCCTACTAAGCCAGAAAATATTAAAGGCATTTCAGTTATCAATGAAGCCCGGAAAAAGAATTTTAAATTACTTTATTCTGGATATTCCAAAACTTCACACTCTTTAACCTATTTGCACCGTTAGCTCATTTATGCCTGCATCTGGGGAATTTCTTTTTTATTCAGAAATTACAATTTATACCAGAAATTCTGAAAGAAGAATTTTTACTTTATACCATCATGAAACTTCTGACATAAAACGTCAAAAGTTATGAATGAAAAGTATGAATTCGGAATTCCTGTATAAAAAATATATTTCTGATGCATGTATATATGCTCTGATGATGCAAATAGGTTAACCCTTTTCGGCACAGAAAAATTCTGTTCGTAAAATGATGAAATGATTGACTGACACCGGAATTTATAAACGAACTTCTTAGAAAGTAAAAAGTTGTGTTTTTAAGCTTTCATTATAAAAGCAAAATTTTTTAAAAATATTCTTGGTGCCATTTGCAAGTTTGGAATTAAAATTAAGTGGCCCCGCAATGGGATCACTGTGCCGAAAAAGGTTAACTTATACACTTACATACTTACAATTTTTCTCCATATTCTCCGTATCTGCGCTCAAAATCTGTGCTGTGCATCATTCTCGTTTTACAGTCTAGAGTTGAAAAACGGTAGAAAACGTTCGCTGTCAAACCATTGTTGAAGTCAAAATAATTGACCAGAGTATAAACATTAAATTTTGTTTCAAATTGGAAAAAAAGTGCAATCGAAACACGTAAAATGCTACAGCATATGGTCGGTAATGACGCATTATCACGTTGGGTACTTTTGCATAACAACGCCCTTGCGCACATTGCCCTGCCTGTGAAGCTTATTTTTTTTTTTTTTTTTTTTTTTTTTTTTGGCAAGCATGACATCGTGCAATTAAACCACCCATCATACACTCCGGACTTGGCTACTCTTAAGGGAACAAGATTTCTGGATGTTGATAACATCAAGGAAAACGTGACGTCCGAAATTTAGAGGATTCCCAAAGATGACTTTGCAAGTTTTTTCAAATAATTGTACAGTCACGCGAAAGTGTATTACGGCAGATGGAATTTATTTCGAAGCATATTAAACAGTTATGTACTGTACATTTATATTTAAGAAGTTCAATAGATCTCAGATTAAAGACCCATGCTGCATTATCAAGATTAGTTCAAACTCAACCTATAAAAGTAGATTTTAATAGAGGAAAAGGTCCAAATACCGGCTACCACTTTTATTTTCCATCTAGATCATACAGTTCTCAAAATTAATAAAATAAAAAGTGAGAGCAGGGTACCTTGACATGTTTTACACCTGTTTAGAGAAAGAAAATCAGTTTAAAAGGCGTTTTCTGTTTATAAAAAGCAAAATTCCGAAAGTCTTCAAATTTTGAGTTTTTAAAATGGGGTCTAAATACCGGCTACCTAAGTTTTTCTTCAAAAGATCACACAAATATAGCTAATGACAATTATTAAGCAATAAGAATATTATTTTAATAAATTGTATTGATTAATAACATTTCTTATGCACAGAAAAAATACGCAATTTTTAATAAATAAGTATTTTTGTCAAATTTCTAAAACTCTTTACGACTATCTCTCACAGTCTTCTTCTCATTATGTTTCTAATTTTGTTTTTTAACGTGTAAAACAAAAAGAAAAACTTGCTGATTGAAATGAGAATTATTTTACCTGAAAAAATCAAAAACATAATATCACTCTCTGCGTCGGTATAGTCCCTATCAGCCCACATATCGCATTCTTAACATTGAACCCAGAATCCCCTCCCCCATTCTTGTCCACAGAGAAAGCACTCATGCAGAAGACAAAAATTCATCATACTCCTCTGCTGGATATTTTCATTTTTTAAGCCTCTCGCTGCGTAATTGTTTTATCAAAATAGCTTCAAAAATTGCGTATTTAACCCCTTCGCGACGAGCATCTTTTAAGAATTTTTATTCTTTTGCCACCAGTTTTTCAAAACAAAAATTTTGTCTAATTTAACCGGGAAAATGCTCGGATTAAATAAGGCAAAATTTACAATAAAAAATACCTGTGGGAATAATCAAGCAGGGTTAATTAGACGGAAAAAATGCATCCCCGTGGAAATCACGGGTTGCGCAAATTTTGCTACTGTTACGTTGCCCGAAGAAATCTCGTTTTTTCAAATAATTGTACAGTCACGCGCAAAAGTGTATTACGGCAGATGGAATTTACTTCGAAGCATATTAAACAGTTATGTACTGTACATTTATATTTCAGAAGTTCAATAGATCTCACATTAAAGACCCATACTGCATTATCAAGATTAGCTCAAACTCAACCTATAAAAGTAGATTTTGATAGAGGAAAAAGTCCAAATACCGGCTACCACTTTTATTTTCAATCTAGATCATACAGTTCTCAAAATTAATAAAATAAAAAGTGACAGCAGGGTACCTTGACATGTTTTACACCTGTTTAGAGAAAAAAAATCAGTTTAAAAGGCGTTTTCTGTTTATAAAAAGCATAATTCCGAAAGTCTTCAAATTTTGAGTTTTTAAAATGGGGTCTAAATACCGGCTACCTAAGTTTTTCTCCAGAAGATCACACAAATAGAGCTAATGACAATTATTAAGCAATAAGAATATTATTTTAATAAATTGTATTGATTAATAACATTTCTTATGCACAGAAAAAATACGCAATTTTTAATAAATAAGTATTTTTGTCAAATTTCTAAAACTCTTTACGACTATCTCTTACAGTCTTCTTCTCATTATGTTTCTAATTTTGTTTTTTAACGTGTAAAACAAAAAGAAAAGCTTTCTGATTGAAATGAGAATTATTTTATCTGAAAAAATCAAAAACATAATATCACTCGCTGCGTCGGTATAGTTCCTATCAGCCCACATATCGCATTCTTAACATTGAACCCAGAATAGAGGTCTGCACGGGCCCGGGCTTGGCCCGAGGCCCGTACCCGGCCCGGCCCGCGGGCCGGGCCGGGCCGGCAGAATGGAGGTGAATTTTCAAACGGGCCGGGCCGGGCCGGCAGAATTAGGACAATTTTTTCAACGGGCCGGGCCGGGCCGACAGACGGAATAAACGGGCCGGGCCGGGCCGGCAAAAAAATTAATCGGGCCTATCGGCCCGATATATGAATTTAAGCTAAGCAGATTGAATACGAGCCATTTTCAATGAATATGATTTTCTCGAGAAGTATAAATGTGCGGCAAGAGCCGATGCGAGTTTAACAACATCAATACAGAAATGTAAGATGTCCATCGTAGAGATCGGCATCGTACAGTTACAAGATGTCTGATTCCGAGTTTAATTTTTTTTCAGCAGACTCGTGCCGGGACGGAACTAGTCTTAATCGATCTCAGGATGTGTAGAACAGTCATTGTGTTTTGTAGCATTAATAGTGATAATGAAGTTCTCTTAACAGTATCTTTGGAAATATACCTTAAGGTGGTTCTCATATTCACTGCTCAACAATGCGAAGCTTTCAGACACATTTTCTGACAAAATTTTTTAACTATAAAGGCATAAAATTGACAGGCCTGCTTATTGAAGGCATTTGGAAACGAATAGCTTTTCCCATATTTGATAAATTACTTACAGAGATAACAGAGATTCCTGTCACGTGACTGTATGTTTTTCTCCTTTCCTGTGCTATCGCTTCCGGAAATTCGATTCAAAACGCCAACTTTGACAGTATATTCAAAAAGATATATCGCTTTTAACTATGAAAAAAACCCCGACATTTACATAGCTTCTGAATAAGAATACCTGCCAATCTTACGCGTTTCCGAAAAGAAAAGAATTCCTAAATGTGTCGAAATGTAACTCCTTTGGATTTGAGAAAAGCCTTAAAAATGAAAGAAATATTTTCACAAATCTACTTTTTATTATACAGCTTCAAAAGTTATCATGTTTTTAATCCTTTATTCTGAACTACATTAATATTTTAATGAATCCTTATTTCCATTTTGAAATGTCTGTAGACACGATGACTAAAACACTGTAAGTAATCGTTAATGTTAACTATTGTGTGTTTTCTGCTTTGCGAACATCATAGTAATGTAAAATATACTGTAAAATGTTCCCATAAATATGTATGTAGTATTCATTAAAAGAATCTTAATTGTATCAGAAAAAACGGATTTTTTTTTTTGTAGAAATTGTGTCGGGCCGGGCCGGGCCTGTTTTCACTGATTTTTGTACGGGCCGGGCCGGGCCGAGAACTGTAAAAATGCAAACGGGCCGGGCCGGGCTCGGGCCGAACTTTCAATTTTTACACCGGGCCGGGCCGGGCCAAGATAGGTTTCGTTCGGGCCGGGCCGGGCCCGGGCCTGGAAATTCCGGCCCGTGCAGACCTCTAACCCAGAATCCCCTCCCCCATTCTTGTCCACAGAGAAAGCACTCATGCAGAAGACAAAAATTCATCATACTCCTCTGCTGGATATTTTCATTTTTTAAGCCTCTCGCTGCGTAATTGTTTTATCAAAATAGCTTCAAAAATTGTGTATTTAACCCCTTCGCGACGAGCATCTTTTAAGAATTTTTATTCTTTTGTCACCGGTTTTTCAAAACAAAAATTTTGTCTAATTTAACCGGGAAAATGCTCGGATTAAATAAGGCAAAATTTACAATAAAAAATACTTGTGGGAATAATCAAGCAGGGTTAATTAGACGGAAAAAATGCATCCCCGAGGAAATCACGGGTGGCGCAAATTTTGCCACTTTTACGTTGCCCGAGGAAATCTCGGGTTGCGCAGCGAGAGGTTTAAAATCAAACTTCTGCCTCTTTCGCCTGGTTTACTCCGTCATTTTTTTCTTTCTCTTCACATTTATTACAGGCAATTTTGTAGTGTCCAACAGCGCTTTTTTGGAAAGTGATTCGGTAACCAGTGTCGGTCCTGAAGAATAACGGCCATGGTTGTTTTTTTCATATCGCGAAATGGGACTGGAACTATTTCTGAACCATTTAAATTAATTTATCAATTATGGAACTATTTAAATTAATATTTTCCCCTCTCCTTCAAGCAGAACAACCGAGAGAGGTCCAAATACCGGCTAGCCGGTATTTAGACCACTCTAGGTAGCCGGTATTCGGACCACTGCTATGTTTAAGTTAAAACCGATATTACTCATTCATATAATAAAATACCATTAATGTGCGCATTGCAATTGAAAGCTAAACATGTCTAGAAAATAACTTAATCAACAATTCAAGCCAATATACGAACAGTCTATTTTTAAAAAAATGAGAAACACATATCTGAAAAACTTTTGATGTACCAGATTACGTACATTCGACACTTTTGCATTTACTATTTGTAAATGACACAGACTTCAGTGACGTACTTTTCGTAACTTCCATCTCTCAATTAAAGTTACAAATTCTGCCTATCACCGCTAGGCTGCGCTGCGCTCAGTTCTCAGCAGGGTTGTAGTGGGTAGCTGCCCGGGTACCCGCCCAGCTGCCCGCCCGGCTGGGTTTTTTTTTTTATAAAAAACCCGGGTTTTTTTAAACATATTTCTGGAAAGGAACAAATGATGTATTTGTTAACAGTTTATGGTTATTTAGTTTTATTTATTCTCTTCTTTGAATCTTAGAAAATATATTTGTACCAATTTACTTGCACTTTTAGATTAGGAACCCTATAATTTTAAAACGTTTTAGCTTTTAATGTAAAACGTAAATTTAAGCTTTTCAGTTAGCTTCAAGAGTATTATATTTACTAAACTCATTATATTTATTAAATTATTTTATGTATTATTTACCACTGAATCCGAAAATGACCTTCATTTTTAACCATCACGTCAGGAAAATAAAATAAAGTTTTACATCTGTTTTATAGTATCATTTTTTACCACTGAATCCGAAAATGACGTTCATTTTTAACCATCACGTCAGGAAAATTAAATAAAAAAAGTTTTACATCTGTTTTATAGTATAACAGATTTTTGCTATATTTTAACTTTGACATTTACGGTTTTCAAAAAAATTATAAAGTGATGGTTAAAAATGAAGGTCGTTTTCTGATTCAGTGCTAAAAAGTACATAAAAATCAATTATCAAGCCATCTCCTCTATTTTATAGTATCTGATTTTGTTATTTTTGTAACTTTGACAATTTATGATTTGCAAAACATCCTGAGATGATGGTTAAAAATTAAGGTAATTTTCGGATTCAGTGCTAAAAAATACATAAAAGTTAAAAAACAGAACCAGTGCAGTCTTGTGTTATCTAATCTAAAACTTTTTCTTAAACTTTTTGGCAGTAATCTATCCAAAATTTTTTCTGTTATCTTGTAAAATAAGTATGAATAGTAACCAATGAAAATCATAATAATATTAGATTGTCATTGAATTTACATCAGTACGTATGTAAAATTTAATCTCGATCGGATATTTGAGGGTGAGTTAAATTTCGAGTAAAAATTTTGAACTGGGAAAACATACATATGATCATTGAAGTTAAATAAAATAACATAATATTTGTAAAAAGATATCATGAAAAGAAATAGTCTCAAATCCTTACAAAATAAAATATATGTTAAAATACAATAATTTTAGCCAATCTGAAACTTAAAAAAAGTTAACTCAATCATAACACTTGTACAATTTTTTTAATCTGCAGATACCCATGAAAAGTTCTTTGAATACTTTAAGCATTTAGTATATGACCCCTCAAAGCTTGGCTAAACTCATTTGTGTTCAGATGCAGAAAAGTGGTATAAAGTCATGCATTTTTAAAGTTTCATAACTCAGTCAATTGTAGTGTTATATGAACGATACTTTTTTTTTTGTCTTACTTGTCAGTGTAATAGGCAAATTTTTCTAAATATAACTTATAGGACAGGGGGGCCGTATAAAAACTTTAATTTCATAATTTTTTAAGAAATGTTTTTATTGACCCAAATCGCTTTTAAAATATTTCTTTGCCTCAATTTAAAACATTTTTGTAATTGGAACTATATGTCTATGACTAACGGTTTAGGAATTAGCTACTGGACACCGTTGAGAGAAGACATCCTGTATATACATGTAAGAAAAATTTTTGTTCTAAGGTATTTTTTTTTTATCAACATTTGCTAATCTTATGATAATTTCAAAGGAGCAAGTTTTTTTAAAGTTATATTTATATTTTATTATTAAATAACACACAATTGATAGCTTTGCAATTTAAAATTTGTTATTAAAGTGATCATATATATATATATATATATATATGTGTGTGTGTGTGTGTGTGTGTTAAGAACAGAGAAAAATATTGAGATCCTTATTAAGACTATGAAGTCATTCCCATCGATTAGACTAAAGAAGTGTTCACAAAGATTGTATTTGAGATCAGGATTGCCACTTATTTCGGCAATCAAATTCCTTGTGCTTTTCTATGCAAAAAATTAAATTTTGCCAGAGTAATTCCTCTGAGAATTTTCAAAATTTCAACGGATAAATTTTGCAAAGTACCAAAATTTAGTAAAATTTCTTGTTTTTAACATTGATTTTTAAATTCCCTCAGTTTTTCCAGTTTTTCCTATACAGTGGCAAACCTGAAGATTATTATTTGTGAGGAAGGTGGAATCATAGTCCACATTTTGCCATTTTAACCCAATTTACCCGGGGAAAATTGCCCATTTAACCTGGGTTTTTTAATAAAACCCTCCCGGGATGGGTTTTTAACAAAAACCCCGGGTTTTTTACAACCCTGGTTCTCAGAACACCTAGTTGCCGGTATTTGGACCTTCTCCTCTAAATCAAAAATTATCTTTCGTACAAATAATTACCAGGAAGCCATCATAAGAGAATCAATTGAAATAATTGCTAATAAAGATACAGCTTGTAACGATGCACTATCATACAATATCCACGGAGTATGGAGATATTTGCTGCATAATAGATTAATCTTGTTTTGTTGAAAATTTGAATAACTTTATCTGGAATCTCATCTGACATACAACCTTTAAATTACAATGGTTTCTTCTGGACAATTCTCGAATAAGCGCAAAGAATATAATAACAACATTTAAATCCTACTGATGACGGCCTTGTAATGGTTGAAAACGGTCTAGGTTTTTCTGATGTATTTTAAGATATTTTTAATTTGTATTTTAAATGTCTTTATTTTATATTTATGCACCTGAGAGTAATTTTTTTTTCAGTTATTTGTGCTTTATATGTATTTTAATTATTTCAGAAGTTATTTCACCAGTCGTGGAAATTAATAGCCACACGTTGTATAAAGCAAGCAATAACGCTATCGCTTAAAAAAGAAGAAGAAACAGAAGGTAAATGATGCTTTCTATGAATATGTTTAAAAAAAAAAAAAAAAAAAAAAAAAAAAAAACAACCTTTGAATTAATGTGTATTAGTCCACATAATATTAAAATCTCAGACATGATATTTTCCGGTACTTGTTAGATATGAAAGAAAATTCTAATGACATGCTCCCATTTGGAATCTAGATGGAATAAAGTAGATCTTGTTAGCCCCCGGTACGGTATGCCATTTCTTTTTCCCAGCTTATTTTGTGAAGACTCCAAAAAAATAACGTTACCTTACAGAAGATAGCCAAAAAAAAAAAAAAAAAAAAAAAAAAAAATAGCAGTACAATTAAATACTCTATAGTAATTTTTTAAACTTCTAAGCATCGCACATTTTCGATTTTTATATCGCCGTATTGGAAAAAAAAAGTTCTTTTAAATGCATTTTGTTTGAAATCTGTATCTCCATTTATTTTTCAAATATTATTTTTTTTTTTTAGTTTTTGGAGCCATCTGCTTAATATTGCCAACGGAAGTACTCCATTTCTGTAGAAAGTAAAGGAAAAATAGTTGTAAAATAGTAATTATATATTTTTGTTGCCATTTTCTCATAACAACCGAAAGAAAATGTAATTAAAATACGTACTATTTTGAAAAAAATATAAACGAATGATTTCTGTTAAAACAATGGAGCTATTATAAACTATATTTAATTTTAAGTATTTATGAATCATTAGATAGCCGTTTTTTTTTTGTTTTTTTTTTTGTCGATTTTCTTGAATGACGGCATCTTTTTGCTGCATTTGTGCATTATTTCGCGATAGTAACGTACTATGCATGCTTTACTGTAGACGTTTAAGAGTAGATCGCAAATGTGGAATTCTTAAGCGGATATGCGAATGACGTCCTTTTACATAAAATAAAATGTGTGCTTTAAGTCTTAAAATTGAAATATGTTTTGTACTGCAGTAAAGTCCCGCTTAACCGAGCTATTTTCTTCTGATGGACTGGTGGCTACTATTATTACGAAACAGCCATTATAAATGAAGTGTTAGGTGAAGATGAAAGAGCAGCCGTAAAAAGTTAGAACTCTGATTTTCTGGTCAGAATGGGGAGAAAAAAAATGGCCATATTTTTTTTTTTTATAACACTTCATTTATAATGGCTGTTTCATAATAATAGTAGCCACCAGTCCATCAGAAGAAAATGAAGTAATGGACATGCCGGGGGCGACACTAAATTCTGAAAAAGCAGAATTCCTGTTCTCTAGTTTCATATTTTTTGTAAGATGAACTTTGAAAAATTAAACTCTGCTTTAATGAAACTAATATTAATCCGGATATGCTTCGCATTATTGAATGACATAGCAGCACAGTTAAAACCTATTCTTTTAAAAGCATTTTAACATCAGACAAATCTAGGCCAAAAAGTATTAAAGGGGTTTCTTTTCTGTAAACAATGAAATCTGGAAAAAGAAACTATTGAGTAGTTCCGTATTCAGATATAGCGAAAACTCTAGATCTTGAAAGACAAGAAAGAATGGTTTATTGTTTTTAACAGTTCAAGTTTGGCCAAGTCATTGACTTCTGGAAAAAAAATATGACATAATTTATGCACGAACGATTTATCTATCATCATTTATCTACCATCTATTTTCATTAAAATTATTTATTTAGCATTAATTAAACCAGGCTAAACAGCTGCGGGTTCCCGGGTTACAGAACATAGGTAAAAACCATATATTTGAAAAAAAAATACAAACGCTAACAGTTTTTTTACATTTAACACATTTGTTTTGATTTCCCAGTAATAACACTAAAAAGCATTTGCTATGGAAATTATCAATTATGTATTCAAACAAAGTTCTGAAATTTATTAAAAGATCTAATCTTGGCTGTTAACCGCATACCAGCGGTTAATAGCCGAAGAAATCGTCAAACTTGTAATAAGTCTTCCAATAAAAACAAGTTGGAAATTGCTCGTCAACAGGGCTTAATTTGCGGCGGAGCCCACCGGAGCCCGGCTCCGGTACTTCTCTGTTTTCAGTAAATATTTAAATATTGGTCGGAATTCACCGGAGCTCATAAATATAGGGCTCCGGAGCCCAGTGCAATAGCGCTTCTGAAAATCCGAAGCCTAAATTACCTTTTCCTGTCCTTTCCATCTCCAAGCTTTTGCATTCTTTTTTACCAAAACACTTATATGTGACGTTATGTGTCGCACACGTAGGAGATGGAGATAAAACGGATTCAATTTTTATATCAGTTTTTGAGCTTGGACTGCCTCGAGCTCAATCTGCATTACTACTAAAATTTTATTTATTCATGTATAGAAAAAAAAAACTTTTCCTCCTTTAAAATTACGTATTATATTCTATTTCAAATCATTTTAATGCTATTTTAATCAGAATGAAGGGTAAACAGAAATCGTGTTTTTCTATTTCAAATTTATGTCGGCGACGACGTGTTGATACGGCGTCACCCAAGAGACTGATCAATGAATTTGATTTCAGTTCGATTTTCTTTTGGGACAGTAAGATAATTTTTTATTGGCTGGGTTTTTTTTTAATTTTTTTTAGATATCTAACCTGAAAAGAATATTTTCTATTTTAGCCAACGAGCATCAGCTTGAGGTTTTGTTTGTTTGCGGATTTTTGTCTTCTATTGCGTACGAGTATAAAAATCACATTAACGATTTTTTTTTTTTTTTTTTTTTTTTTTTTTTTGTATTATGAACGGTACCCATGCTAAGACTCTGCTTTGAACATTTACGAAGTCACTTCAATTTGTAAGTAGATATAATTGCCTTGTATTGTTATTCTAATAGACAGCAATGGAGCAGTGCTTCCCCTTTTTCTATAAAAGCATCGATTCCTTCCGCTAAGGGTGTCAATTTTTTAATTTAATTTGATTTTCAGGGACTCACCACAAAAGATTGTTATGCGGAAGGAATCAATTATAGCTTAAGATATCCATCTTTCATAGGAAATTGTAAAACATTGTTCTATTCTTCAGCATATAAATATTAATTTCTGTAAATTACATTCATTTTTTCTTAAAAAAACATAACTGCGAACTATCCCTTATTTGTGTTTACACTATTTCCTAATCATAATTATTACCATATTTAATCGCAGAATTCTGCAATTAATTAACTTTAAAATTAGCCAAAGATTACTATTCAGAAGAAGTGACAACTAAAAAGTGGAATAGTTGACAAATAAGTAAATGCTGGTAGATATATTTAATTTTTTTATTTTGCTAAGAAAAAAAAGCTTTAAATATTGCAAATATAATGTACGAAATATAAATATGCAGATTGGAGTGGCAGGGGGGGGGGGAGGGAATGGTACGGTTGTTCTACCGGTACCGCAGAATATTAGGGCTTCGGCACTTTTTTTGTTAGAAATTAGGCCCTGGTCGTCAAACGTGGCAAATGAGGTGCGTTCGTACTATAACTAGTTTTTATAATTATTTTTTGCACCCCATATTGTACTGAATGTATATTTGTTTGCACTTCATAAGTGCATAGTCTGTAACATCATTCAAATGCACTTGCAATAATTTTTTCCCATTCCCCTTAATGTAACGAAAAACTTTTGACTGTCCCTGTCATTAAACTATGCATCCGATTTTCATAAAATTTGAAATGGCTCGACAAAATTTTGCAACAATTATATATTTAAAATTTCAGACCATTCGGATGGCTGTAACATCATTAAAATGTACTTGCAATAATTTTTTCCCATTGGCCGTAATGTAACGGAAAACTTTTGATTGTGAGTAAGATTTATGTAAATGGTTTCTTTGCGTCATTGTGTCCAAACTACATGAAATGTATGAAAAAGGATAATTTGACGCAAATAAACCATTTACATAAATCTTACTCCCAATTTTGAATAGCGTGACACAAAAGATAAATCAATTTATTGAAATAAATACATTTCAATGCATAGTATAGATTCAATGAAAGTGATATATTTAACAGTGAATTGGAAAATTAAAAGTATTGTGTAGATGTAAAAAAAAATATTTTAACCAAGTCAAAAATAATTTAAATTGAATTTTAAAAAACAAACCTTTTAAAGTCACATCAAGGCGTGACTTAAATTTTATATCATATCTTTTAAAACACATATTTTGAATTTATGAGAGATGTAAATGATAAAGCAACAGCGAATAAAATTTTATGCAGCTTTTCATGTTGAACATAACTTTTGCACATGCGATTATAAATAAAACAAAAATAAAATGGTGAAATAAATATAAATATATTTTTTAAGAAATAGCATAACGTCACTCAAAATTTGATATCAGTATTTTTAAGTTCCATATTTAAAATTCTTAGAGCATAAGATAAAGTGCTGCGTCAGAAACTTTTAACCCGTCAATGGTTTTTGCATTGATTAAACTATACATCCGATTTTCATAAAATTTCAAATGGCTCGACAAAATTTTGCAACAGTTATATATTTAAAATTTCCGACCATTCGGTCGGGCAGTTTTTGTTCTGTTATATGCGGACAGACGGACAGACGGACCGAACGACGACTATAGGTGCTACGTATTTATATAATTACGAACGCACCTAAAAATGAGCAGCTGTTAAAACGTCATACTCATCTAAATCAGCTGACAGAGATTGAAGCGGACAGGAGTTCAAAATTCCTTTAGTTTGGGCAATTACTGCCCAGAATTCCTCATATGTTAATTTTATGTTATCAATAGGGCATTTTGATATGACGCAAAAAAGGTAGAACACAAATTCTGCCAACTGCGCACTCGACTGCACATATTCTTGGCATCTTTTGAGTGAATTCAGGCTTACCATATTGGCTTCTTTTTCGCACATTATGCGATTGTCAAGTGCTTCTGCACAACTTTTTTTTAAAGAAAATGCCGAAGTGTGAAATGTCATTTTTTGCAAAACGTGTATTGTTGTTATCGTCTAGCGTATGGAAAAATAAATATAAACGGAGAAACATATACTAAGTAAGTGTTTTGTATATTTTTTCTGTTTCATTTTCTTTCAGACTAGTTTTTATTTGGTATCTCGTATAATTTTTTTTTTTTTTTGGTTACGTCAATATTAAAAAATTTTTCGTGTTAGATATGATCCTGTTACTTCTACTGCTTTTGCTCAGTGTAATTTTACGAATTTAATATTATGATAAAAAAACTTGTAGTCATATGTAGAGTAATATTAACATATATTAGAGGTAGGATATATCTTCTGATCAATGACATATACACAAGATTTTTTTAGGGTGGAGAAGGAATGAAAAGTGCATAACTTTTTCAAAAAAAGTTGGTTCTTTGAAAATAAAAGACTTATCGAATCTTACAGGTATCAAAAGCACATCTGTGAAAATATATATTCATGTACTTTTATTTAAAAGAAAGTCGTTGTAACTGAAAGCTAACCCCCACACCAAAATATAAGTTATGTTCTTGAGTTGAACTCTTTTATTGTTGTTAAATATCAATAACTTACAAAACTGAATGTTTTCAGTGGATATGGTAAGCAGTGTTAGGGAATAAACGGCTAAAAATGAGGTGGATGTAATTGCAATAATCAGTTTAATCGCAATCATTAACAACCTTTTATATTTTTTCCACCTCTCAGTGCTTTTTAAAAAACTTCATACTTTTCTCAGAGATTAAGGGACGGGTCGCAATTCTCTCCATGCTTCAGAATTCTAATACACAAAAATGTCAGTAGGGTATCTAGGATTTTGTTCCGAGAAAGTGGAGAGCTGAGCTGGGAAATGGTCTTGTGTACAAAATTATGTAAAAAATACAGATTTTGAGGGGGAGGGAGGTAAGGCTACTGTAGCCTCTCAGTTCCCTTCTTCTTGAGTATGTCTCTGATAAATGCTATTGCATATGTATCGTCAGTGTTTTTTACTTTTATGAGTGGTCAAATTTTATATATGTAATCCAAGCTGATGCATGAGCTATGAAACGTGGGAAAAATGCATGTGTATTCTTACTATTTCAACAATACTTGCTTTTATTTGAATTTTATGTAGCATTTCTAAGAAGTTACAGCCTGAATGTATAGTGAGATGACTTTCATATAATAGGCTGATTTTCTTTTACTCCCAATTTTTATTTGATTAACTTTTAAATGCTTATAGGAGGCTGAATTTTAGTTACAGTAATTCAAACAAATTGTAATGTTGCCTGACTATGGGTAAGTAATTCATCTAGTAGACTTATTATAACTATGCGATGCAGTGTTTGTATACCATTCTACGGTAAGGGTTTGACATAACTATTGTATATTTAACCCCTTTGCGATGAATGTCTTTTACAGAATTTTTAATCTTTTCCCACATAGCATTTTTAGTTTGCAGAAAATTTGCAGAAGTCTTGCTTTGAAAACTTGCAAAGTTGCAGCAAGCTCAGCATGACAAGACTGAAATTTCATAACACAACTGCAGCAAGTTAACGCAAACGCCGAAGTCACCACACTTTGAACTTGCAGCTTAAATTCATGCTGTGTCCAAGTTATTGCAAAATAACAGCAAAGAAGTAATCAAAAATACTTCAAACTTACTGCTAAGTAATAATCTTTCCATGCCACACCAACTGTTTAGAACTGTTAAGTTTAACCCCTTCGAAGGGGTCCATAGACCTGACCAGATCTACTGATACATACACACCGTTAAGGTACATGCATTGTTTTTACCACCATAAATAAGTTAGGGTAATATTTGTACATTTCAATTCAATCCTTTTTTGGTATTTGATAAGTATAGCGTTTAATAAAAGCAGTGCCAAACGAATAAAATTTCTGTGTATCTGCTAATTATCTATTCTCTCAACAGAGGGATTTTTGCTTTCGTCACTTTTGTGAATTAAAGGCTGTCTTGCCATCAGTTTCACAACAAACTACTCATGTAAGTGGGTGATGGTATACCCTGCGGAAGATTTACTGTGAATTTCTCAATTCAAATTTGTCACAACAAGATAATATCAGAAAAAATCTAACTTGCTGCTAATGTTCATGCTATCTGGGTTATCACCGGTTTTTCAAAACAGAAAATTTTGCCTAATTGAATTGAGAAAATGCCCTGACAAAATAAAGCAAAATTTACAATAAAAAATAACTGGTGGGAATAATCAAGGATTCTGAGCAATTTATGAGTCACGTATATGTGATGCTCATCCCCAAGGTGTTAAATTGATCATTAATTTATCTCTCTCCCTCTCTCTCTAATAGGATATCATAGTTTTGGAAGATTGTGTTGCAGTTCATCTAAAGCCAAGAAGTAGTTGAAGCTTTCATGGTATTGTAGAAAAGATTAAGTTCCCTCTCTGAAGATGAACAGAAGAGGCTGAGAGCTTAAATCTGCTGTTACCTGACGTGATTGAAAAATAATATTCATACGTTAAAAGCAATTAGCCTGGTGAAAATCAGATGAACCACCTCTCTGAAGATGAACAGAAGAGGCTGAGAGCTTAAATCTGCTGTTACCTGACGTGATTGAAAAATAATATTCATACATTAAAAGCAATTAGCCTGGTGAAAATCTCTGGTGGATAGAGCCTTTTTCATTGATTTCATTGGAAAGTGGCCGTTCACTAGGGCGTTTTGCCCGGATCGTTACTCTGAAAAAAATGAGAAGAAACAGTAAGTTGATTTCATTTCTGTCTCTTAAACCATATTTACAATAACTCTCCTCTTTAAGTTCTCAAACTCTTATTTTTAAATGTCACTTTCATAAATTAAATTTTTTTTACCAATGAGATAGATTGTAAATACAACTTTGTTTTCAACAAAAGTACGGTTCTAATTTTTAAGGCCATGACAGGTTTTGAGATAGGCTTTTGCCCCCTCCCTTTCTATGTATGTAGGTTAGAAAGAAATGTCCAAATCAAATATTTTTTTAGATTCAAAGTTCATTCTAAATAGAATTTAAAATATTTAATTGGTGATTAAGTTACATTATTAAGTTAAATTATTGCATTTTTATGTAAATTTAAAATTTACTTGAAAAAGTATAAACAAAAATCAATTTTAATTCTAGAATTCAACATTTTTGCGTTTAAGTATATGAAGTCACAAAAAATGTTAAATCTCTATTTTTGGTGATAAGAACAAAAATTTTTTTGCTGAATTTCAACCCCATGGCTCGAGATGTTGCATCATCTGTAGTACACCATTGACCTTATTGATAATCAGGATGGCCTGAAATTATTCCAAAATCCTACGGTGCTGAATTTTCCAGCGCAACCAGCTTATAGCGTCAGGTCATCGCTAGCAACCGTAACTGTGACGATCATTGATGGAAAAGCCGCTTCGCTACCTTGTATATCTACATATGGGAAAAAATCAATTTAAAATAAAAAATGAACAGAATATTTGGTAGTTTTCGGTTAGCTGGCGCCAGTGTTATATGTATATACATATTTATATACATACATATATGTAAATATACATATACACATTATGTATATATACTATATATAAATATATATGTATATATACATACATGTATCTATATGTATATATAACACTGGCACCCACCTAACTGAAAAGTACCGAATATTTTTATGCTTCTTTTAAATTTTGATAAATTTCTTTAGCTATATATTTTGTAAAAAAAAAAAAAAAAAATTATGATGGCCGGGAAACAAAATATTTGTAAATGTAAATTTACTTTTTTCATATATATTTTTTTTTCTTGAAATAAAATTCAGAATTTATTTATGTATTACTTTTTAAATGTAAATTCTTTTTAAAATTTAGAAAATTCGATTCAAAACTGCAGCTTTGACAGCATTTTCTGAAAAATCTTCTGCCTTTACAGAAAAAACAGTTTGATTACATAGATTGATTTAAGACTATATTTTTAGTTAGAGAAATTTACTTTTTTTAGTCTTTCATTTTTGTTGTTGATAAAAGATTCAACGCACACATTAATTAGCAGAAGATTACAAAAAATAAACCTTTTCATAAAATGAGCTTGCTTTTCATTATCTTTTCTTTTCCGTGCCCTCCTGTTTCTATAATAATTTCACACTTTTTTCTTTTTCGGCATTTTGGTAATATAACTTTTAAATTAATATTTATCAATATAGAAAATGAAGAATAAATAATTTCTATGATTTTCAATAAGACGTTACCCGTCAAAGGGTCTGGTGCCAGCAGCAGTTGCATTGTCATTGGACTACCTAGCCGGCAGAGTTTGGTACAAATTAATCATAAACTGCCAAAGTCAAAATTAATTACTAGTAGCCTTTTACGATGGAAACGAGTTGAATAGGGGTTTGGTTTTGTCTTCCACGTCATAAGGACGCCAAGACATAAGGTCTGTATGTGAAAATTCAGTGTCCTTTAATTGTTGTTTAAACACAAACTAGACCCCTCTCCCACACCAAGCAGATCACGGCCTGGGCCTGGCTATAAAAAAGGGCAAAGGTTAAAAAAATAATATTTTTTATCGATGCTCTTTTACTCGCTTCTTACATCGGTTGGCATGTTGTGCATGTTTGGCATATTCAGCGTACAGGTGAACCGAATATTCGGCTGGACGAATACTTTTACATTTTAAAGTTTAAAAGCATTAAAATGTTAAATTTTAAAACCATCTATTGAAATGGTGGCAACTCAGCAAGAATAACTTTTCTACTCCCTTTGATTCAGCAAGGAAGTTTTTAAATGCATCCTAGATCAGTAACTGGAGTTTGCAATCATTTGTAGAGATTGTAAACAAACAGACTGTTCTTAAAATCTTTCAACAAACATTTCAATCCATTTATTCCATCAAAATTACAATACAATCAATCAAAAACACTAGGTATGTAACTACAAGCTGAAATTAAATTTTCATTCACAGCTTTATCAACAATGTAGGTATTTTAGCGAGATTTGTTTCATATTAATTTTGTTTCTATTAAATGTGATGATTGAAATTGACTGAATTTTGACCAGCGACACAGTATAATTACTGTGAACTGCATTCTGAATAAAAAAATGTCTAGGTCATAGTTGTTTAGATATGAATAGTGGCAATATCCAGAACTTCTTCTTCTTATCATATCATATTTCACAGAAATCCTAAGCAAGTCTGTTGAAAATATAATTTTGATATCTTCATTATTGTTAAAGGAACAAACAAAAATCCATGTTTGACCTTGAGTGAGATGAGATACACTGTATTTATAACTGAATAAATGAATTGTGATTTTGATTTCCTGGACAAAAATTGTGCTTTTTGATGTCTATTATCAAAACTCTGAATGTTTTTCTATTTTGTTTAGAAACACTCTTTTTGTGAAAAAGCAAAAAACAGATTATTTACTAGACAATGCTCAAGAACTTGCATTGGTAGATCATAAATGCCTATGAAAATCCTCATTAATGGTTAATTTTCTCAAGTGATACTTTACAAATAGTAAATAAATAAAATAAAAAGATTCTCTTTTATTTAAATATGATTCTGTTTCTGATTATTCGGAATATGTTTATAAGTTGACAGTTAAAAGTAAAAGTTGTGTAAGATTTTTGAAAATGTTTAATTTTTTTTTAAATATTCGATTTGTACAAATATTTTGATATTCGGCATAACTAAATGAATATTCAGTAACATGGATGAATACTGAATAGATACCGAATATTCGGTGCATCCCAAGGCTTGAAATGAAAAAATCCACGAACCGAAATGCTATTTCAAAATTATCGTTGACTAATTTTTTTTTTAAGTACAGTACAGTCCCGCTTAACCGAGTTTCTGCTTTAACCCAGTTATTTTCTTCTGATGGACTGAGAGCTTCCATTATTATGAAACAGCTATTACAAATGAAGTGTTAGGTGTAGATGAAAGAGCAGCCGTAAAAAGTTAGAACTCTGATTTTCTGGTCAGAATGGGGGAAAAAATGGCCAGAAGAAAATAATCTATTCCAAAGGTATAAGTTCGATTTTAAAAACTATTTAATACTTTGAGCAGAAAGAAGAGGCTACACCTACAATTTTCATTTCACTAATAGAATCATATAGCTGCCAATTTGTACGGTTTTGTTACCTCTAAAATTGAATACAAATTTTTGCCATATTTAATCGTAGACAATTGTTAGATTTCGGCAACTGAATTAGGCAAAATTTACTGGTAAGTTTTAGAGGGAAGAAAAAAATCTTAGAAATTGGTAGCTATACAGTAGCGTAATACTGCAGCAATATTGGCATTCAACAAACAAAAAACTATCAAGGACTTTTTCAAATAAACAATTTCATTCTCCGTTTTTTTTAAAAGTAACGGAAATGTACATCAAAGAAATGTTACTAGTACCATAAAAATGAATGAATTAACACTAGAAAGACGGTGAGTTGTCATTTTGACCGCTACCAAATGAATATATTTCGGTTCGAACCAGAAATTTCTTTATAAAACTAGTTTCGAAGGTAATAAGGAAAAAAACTAGTTAAATAAATAAGTTAATAATTTAAAATAAAAATTCTGGTGCGAATTTTTATAAAATTTGAGTAAAATTCCCTGTCTTTCTAGTGTTAAGTGAAAATTTATATTTCCTGAGTTGGTGACGATTTGTGTAAATCTGGTTTATACAAGTTTTTTGTTTATCCGAGGTGAGATTGGTCCATATTAACTCAGATAATCAGGACTTTACTGTATAGCAAATTTATATTTAACCATAGAAAAACTAATTTTTAAAAATGCATTCAAAATTCTAAATTAGAAAAAAAGTTACAGAGAGCATAGTAAGCTATATGTATGAAACTGTATTAATATTTTTTATTAATTCCATGAACCAGAACAATATTTGTTACAATTTCACGAACCGGAACATCATTCCGGTTTGCTCTGGTACATTTTGAGCCCTGGTGCATCCCTACTTCTAAGCAATACTTATTTTATTTTGCACCGAAATGCAACTCCTGTACTTCTTTATTTTGAGTGAATATATTGGAGCTTATAAATACTGTGTACCGAAGCCAGTAGGAACAGTGTTGTATGTTGTAATTTGCTTGCTGGTTGAAAGAAAAAGATCCTTGGTGAGTAAGATTTTCCGAAAATTCCCCACCCACATGATTATAAAAATATTTACTAGATTTTCTTACATATGCATATGTGGATGGTGGTGCACCCAGAGGGGCGGGGGGAGGGACAGGCACTCTGGCCCCCTCCATAAAAAGTGAGAAACACTAGAAAAATATTTACGGATCAAAGTTCGTTTGTGTGTGTGTGTGGGGGGGGGGGAGGGCAGCACCTGCCTCCTTCCAAATCTCATTGGCCTAGGTTCGACCTAAGTGTACAATGAGCGGAGAGTTTGGCTGTGTACTGTCTCGTATATCAGCTATATATCTGCAAGCTTTATATGTTCATTGTGACTCACATAGTTTAAATTTAGCAATTGGAAATGCTGCATTTGTGATAGAAATAAGAAACTACATTGTAGACTGGGAGGTGTCAGCACAGACAATCATCTCACCGAGCTGGAAGCTGAAATTCCAGGATTAGACAGAGCTCGATTAGCATATTAAAATTCAACTTGTCTGCCAAAGCATATCTTGGTGGAAACCACCTTCTGACCCGATTTTAGTGGTTGACTCGTAGGTTTATTATTGTGTTTTCCTGCACCTAAAGGTATAAAAACATGAAGGACTGGGAGCAGGAAAACACAATGGCAAACCCTCGAGTCAGCTGCAAAAATGTTTTCAGGTGTTTTCCATCAAGATATGACTTGGCAGACCAATTGCGTTTTAATATGTGAATCGATTTTTAACTAATATTGGAATTTCAGCCTCCAACTCCATGAGGTGATTGTCTGTGCTGTCGACTCCTGGTCTACTGGCATAATTGAAATGACACATAATTTTTTTAATACTCCTAAGAGACAAGACCTCCTCCTTAACAATATTGACAAACATACTCCGGAAATTAATAAAAAAAAATTACGAAAAGTTTGTCCAACTAGGTGGGTAGTACACCATGAAGTCATCATGACCATGATAGAATTATATGAAGAATATATAGAATTATATATATTCATAGCCTTGAAACAATCGCAGCTTGAAAAGACAGAGACTAGTCTTCTACACAGAGCTGTGGAGTCGGTGGGAATTTTAACAGATCAGACTCCGACAACGCAGACTTGCTTGTAAAATGGATGACTCCGACTCCGGGAATTTTAACAGATCCGACTCCGACTCTTTCGCTCAAAAATGGGTCAGACTCCGCAGCCCTGCTTCTAAGGCAAAACTTTTGAAAAAATTCGTTATGTGTATTAGGTTTCATAACTTCTTTATTTACCTTACAGAATATATTTACATACACTTTATGGACCGGAAGGTGGCTGCACAAACCATCACCTCATCGAGTTGATGGATGAAATTCCAGGATTAGTTAAAACGCGATTTGCATATTAAAATGCAACGAGTTTGTCAACTCATATCTTGGTGGTAAACACCTGCAAACCTGATTTTAGTGGCTGACTGATAGGTTTACCATTGTGTTTTCTTGCTCCCAGTCTTCTATGTTTTCATATCTTTGGTTGCAGGAAATTGCAGGCAGACCAGTTGCATTTTAATATGTGAATTGAGTTCTGTCTAATTCTGGAATTTCAGCCCTCAACTGGATAAGGCGATGGTCTGTTCATCTGCCTCCCGGGCTATTATCGTTGTCTAAATTATATCAAAAATGTGACAGTGACCTATTAATTGCCTTAAATTTCATTAACAATGTTGTGGCTCACTTAAATCATATTCGTAAAGCCCTTTCAAGGAAATTTTTGATGAAGATTGTTTGAAAGACAGTAACTTTCATATTGACCTTAAAATGTCAAGAACTGTATCAAAACAAAATTAAAGATCCAATGTTCCAACCGATTCTATAAAAGAGTATTTCAGGAGAAATATTTTTATTCTATTCGTTGATCAAATGTTGATTCAACTTAATGAATATTTCACTTGGCACCGCAACATTTTGAAAGTTTTTTTATTCTTCTACCTAATGGAAAATATGCTCCAACAGCAAAGGAAATGAGAGATTTTCTTTAATTGTGTGAATTTTATGTGCATGATTTGCTTTCTACCAATTCAAAAAATTTTAACGCCGAATTCAAGTAATGGTACAGAAAATTTAAAAAAATACTTTCATAACTCGATGCAAGAATGCCATTGAAGCAGTTTCGAAAAGTGAGAAAATGTTGTACCTAAACATCTACAAATTACTAAAATATTTGTAACACCAGGGGTGAAGAAAATGTTTTCACTCTGAATATTTTCCCCGAATCCATATGAAAATTTCCCCAAAATTTTACAATATGTTATAGGCTTACATAAATTCTGTATTACCATAGGTATAGAATTTTTTTTTATTTTTCAAAACTTTCTCAACTTACACACGAGTATATATGGTATATATTATCCCGAGTTCGATTTTGTGAAGGTCACCATACGGATCTTTTTATTTGTAGAGAAATTTTTTCTATCTCAGAGAATTATGTACTTCATTGTTAAAATCGAGATTAATTGCATATTTTTTCTGCAGAATTTCCCCAGTTGGCAAAAATTTCCCACGATCCTAGATCACCGGATTGGACATACCGTATTTACTCGTGTATAACGCACACTTTATTTTAAAAAATGTAGGAAATAAACCCCGGAGGTGCGTTATATACGGAATAATTTTTTACTTCTGTATTTAATTACATGATTTACATTACAAACTGGAAAAATATTATTTAATAGAAGTATTGCTGCACCTTTATTTCACTCCTTGCACTTTTTTATACTACAGCGCTAGTAACATTTTTTAAAATGCTAATTAGCAATTCTCATTGCCGCTACCGCTGTTATCCTCGTCATCACTGGCACAATCAATGTCCTCATAAATTACATCGTCTTCAGTTCCATCCATCTGAGGGGAATTCCAGTCACTTTGAAGCTCTTTATTATCATCTCGGCTGATATGGATTATTTCCAAGCGTCACATATCCACTTACATACAGTTGAGAAAGATGCTTCATTATTTTACTTGGAGTGAAGTTGTGATCTGCTGTTGTCATCCACCGATTGTAGGCATGCTGAAATGCAACCTTAAATTTGTGGTCGATGACAACATCTAAGAGCGGCTGCACTTTCGTCAACCCAGCTAGTATCACAACCAAATCACTTGAGCGACGAATTTTCGCTTTTACTCCAGGTGTCGTGTGTCCACGGAAGCTGTCCAGGACCAGCATTGATCGGTTAGGTGTTTTGCGGACGCAAAACACCTAACTGACATTTCCGCACAATCTTTAATTCAATCTTTCATGGTGCACGTTATATACGAGATAAAAAAAAATCGCCATTTTTACTTCTAAAGTACGTGGTGCGCGTTATACACGCATGCGCGGTATACACGAGTAAATACGGTATTCTGAACCCCTGTGTAACACTTCCCGTTACAACCTGTGTCAGTGAAAGTCATTTTCAACCTTACACATTCTAAAAATTTACTTAAGATCCACTATGACAGAATAAAGATCAAATGGGCTGCTTTATGATATATACATAAAGAGATTAATGTAACTGAAACTGAAGTAATTTGTAAAATGAAAAATAGATTTTATAGTGTAACAATGTTTTTAATGAATTTACTGAATTTTTTTATCTGTTCAATTCAACTTGTCTCCATAGTCGGCTGAGCCACGGTAGCAGTAGGGGCAGCTGCCCTTTCCAAGACTAGAGGCAATGCCTTTCAAGAATTGACTGATGCCTGAAACAGATTAAATTCTCTATTAGTTTATTAATTCCCAAAAATTCTGACTGATAAATATAAAGTTTAAATGAACTAGCCCAAAAAGTTGCATCCAATAATTCATTTTGTGAAGGCTATTTTGGATATTTCCCTTAAAACTACAATATATCTCACGGTCAGATAAATATAAATAGAAAATTCAGTACTTTTCGTTTAGCCGAGTGCCAGTATCATATATACATATTTATATACACATATAAGTATGTAAATATACATATATTGTATATATACACATATATACATATGTATATATAACACTGGTACTCAGCGAACCGAAAAGTACCAGAAATTCTATAAATGTGTGTTTAGGGGCTCTTTAAGTATTTAACTTCTACACATTCAAAAATTAATGTACTTTTAAATTATTAATTTAATTAAATTTTAAATATAATAATTTTCATTAAAATAAATAAATTATTATTAAATACTGAATTAATTACAGTAATTTGATGATTAATTAGTGTCTCCTTGTAAATTACCTACTGTAATCATAAGCAGAGAAATTTTGCACTCACTAATTTTATTTTGTTTCGCCACCAATGCTCGGCATCCTCCATAAAAAAAATCCTGGGTGCGCCATTGTATATGGATAGATGTATTTAAAACATTATATTAATTATTTTCTTTTACTAAAGAAAAAAATGCTTAATTTTTGAAAATGTATGAAATACTATATGCTGGTGAAGGGGGAGGGGGTACAACTAAAATATTATGTTATAATTAAATGTTAAAATATAGTTTTTGTTTTATGTTAATTCATATTTTGTTTCACGTGAACTTATGACATTATGCATTGATTAGTTGGTCATTAGTAAAGACAACTAAACTCGTTGTATCTTATAGAAAATGCAATAGAGATGTAATGGCTGTTTCTGTTATTCCATATTGATGCTATTAAAATTCATTTCGTAAGTTTCTTTTCTAAATAATGCGTTCCTTTCTTTCTTATTAATGTGTACTTAATTTAATTATCAATCGACTCAAATCTATCATACTCTGCATATAAGAACACTAATAATTTTTAATAGGTTATGGGCTTTTCAGCTCGCTTTGAATTGCGCTAGTTAGCTCAAGTCTGATTGATTAGAATTAGATATAGATAAATTAGGTTTTGCTCATAGCAAGTGAAGTAAAACATTAGTTTATTTTAGTAGAGAAAATTATCATTAAAATATTTTGAAATCGCATTAAAGTTTAAGAAGAAATGGATTTAACAAAGCAAGTTAAGTTATTGACTGGTGTAGTAGACTGGCCAATATGGGAACGCAAGATTAGAGATTTACTTGATTATCACGAAGGAGCACTTGATGTTATAGATGGTAAATTAAAGAAACCTGAACCATTAAGTAGCACTGCTGAAGATAGAGAAATCAAGGAACATAAAGTAAGTTCTGATTTGTATCGTAAAGCTAACAGTTACGTAAAATCCGTGATAGCAAGTACCGTAACTGATGTAGTTTATCAAAAGATTATGGATAAAGAAACAGCACATGAAATGTGGGAAGCGTTAAAGCATCATTTTGAAGCAACGTCAAAAGATCAGTTATTTAAGATATGTACAGAATTTTTCGCATTTAACTGGGCGTTAGGCGATGATGTATCAACTCACATAGCTAAGTTAAGAACCATTTGGAGTGAATTAAATAACGGACTTAAAGATATTGGTGTAAATAAGTTACCTGATTTAATGTTAGTTTGTAAAGTATTGCAAATTTTACCGCGAAAATTTGAAACCTTTAAGTCTAGCTGGATGTTGTTGTCTAAAAACGAAGACAGAACATTTGATGAATTAACAGAGCAACTTTGTATGTTTGAGAGAAATTTCATCAAAGTTGAAAACGGCAATATTGCTGTTCAAGAAGCACTAGCAGCTGCAAGATTAGAAAAACAGAATAAAAATAAAAATTCCAAATTTATCAAGAAGTCATATAGAGCTGACATTTGTAACTACTGTAACCGTAAAGGTCACTGGGTAAGAAATTGTAGAAAATGGATTTCCGATGGAAAACCAGCCAAAAAGTCGCCAAGTAGTAATACTAATGATATAAAGAAAACCGCTAGTGGTGCAGCGATGTCTATTTCTGTCAACGTATACTTCGGAAGCAGATTCAACAGCGTTTTGGATTGATAATGGAGCAACTCAACATATCACGAACTGTTCAGAGTACTTTACTGATTTCACGCAATTTCTTAGTCCTTGTAGCATTAAGGCTGCTGGAAAGGAAAGCTTGTCTGCAATTGGAAAAGGAACTATTCGTTTTAAATCTTTTGCTGGAGGAAAGTGTCAAGAAATTCAGCTGAAGGATGTCTGGTATGTACCCGAAGTCAACAAAAATTTATTTTCAGTGTTGGCTGCTCAAGACAGAAATCAAGATAGTGAATTCCGATCGACAGCTACTGAATGTTGGTTAAAGATAAATGATCAAGTGGTACTGTATGGAACACGCAATGTGTCTGGATCTTTGTTTAAGGCAATAATTGAGCCAATCATGCCAAAGCAAATTTTAGAAATAAACAATACTGAGAAAAACGATTCTTTATTACAACTTTATCATGAAAGATGGGGTCATCAAGATAAATGTCACATCAAACAAAAGCTTGAAAAAGAGTTAGGAATCAAAGTTCAACTGGAAAATAAGTTATGTGAACCGTGCATTTATGGAAAAGCACATCGATTACCTTTTGGAAACAGAAAGAACGCAAAAGAACCAGGTGAGCTTATTTCGGCTGATGTCTGTGGCCCGTTTCCTGAATCTTTTCAAAAGAAACGATACTTAGTTGTATTTAAAGATAGCTTCACAAAGTTTAGGTATGGTTACATCATAAGAGAGAAGTCAGAAGTTAATACTATGTTAAAACATATGCTTGCTCATGCCAAAACTATGGGATACAAAATTAAAGAATTTTTGAGCGATAATGGAGGAGAATTTGACAATAAAGAAATTGAAGCAATTCTACGTGAAGAAGGAATTACAAAAAGACCTACCGCACCTTTTACACCACAACAGAATGGATCAAGTGAAAGAGAGAACAGAACAATTGTAAAAATGGCAAGAACATTCAAATATTCGAATCCTAAAATTAGTTTTTCGGATGCAATGTGGGCCGAACTAGTATCTTCTGCGATATATATCCTAAACAGAACGGGAAAATCTTCAGTAGAGGGAGTTAGTCCTTATGAATTGTGGATCAAGAAGAAACCTAGGGTAAAGCATTTACGTGTAATAGGTTCTACATGTTATGCTCATATTCCTGTACAAAAGCGAAGAAAAATGGGGAAGAAAGCTATCAAAGGTTATCTTGTAGGCTACGATTCTGATGAGTGTTACAGAATTTGGATTAAAGAAGAAAACAGGATGATTTTTTCTAGAGATGTCATTTTTCATGAAAAATTGAATAAATGTGATAATTCAGTTCATTTACCATTCAACGACAATAAGCAAGAAAATACAAGTAATCTTTCTAATCAGGGAAAATATGAAGATGAACAACTTGAAGAAGATGAAAAGCAAGATGATTTAAGTGACAGCAATGTTGATAGTGATGAAGAAGTTAAACCATCACGTGATGTGCAATTGAGAGAACGTGAAAAGATTCGAAAGCCTGCACGGCTTGATGATTATATAATGGAAGCTGAGTCATTAATTTATGAAAATGAAAATCCTGAAACATACATAGAAGCAATCAACAGCAAAGAAAGTTCTAATTGGAAGAAAGCTATGGAAAATGAAATAAAATCTTTAAAAGAAAATGAGACCTGGGAATTAGTCAATTTACCAGAAGGTGCCAAAGCTATACCATGTAAGTGGGATTATAGAATCAAAACAAATTTAGATGGCAGTATTAACAAGTATAAAGCCAGGCTTGTTATAAAAGGTTATAGTCAACGTCAAGGCATTGATTATACTGAAACTTTTAGTCCAGTAGCAAAATTAGAAACAGTACGAGCCGTATTGAGTATAGCAGCAGAAGAAAAAATGTATTTATCACAATTTGATGTATCTACAGCATTTTTGTATGGAGAATTAGAAGAAACAATCTACATGCAACAACCAGAAGGATATGAGGACGGCACAAAGAGAGTATGCAAGCTCAAGCGAAGTTTGTATGTTTTAAAACAAGCTCCACGTTGTTGGAATAAGTGTTTTGGTCAATTTTTATTAAAACTTGATTTCAAAGTGAGTGATGCCGATCCATGTCTATACATTCGAGAGAAGAATGGCAAAAAGTTAATTATAGCATTATACGTAGATGATGGATTAATTGCTGCAAATGATCAACAAGAGTACGAAATCTTCATTGAAAAGTTAAAAGCCAGATTCAAGATAGTTACTGGAAACACTTCTTGTTTTTTAGGGCTTGAAATTGAATATCAGAAAAACGGAAATATTACTATTAGTCAAAAAGGATATGCCAAGAAAATTCTTAAGAGATTTGGATTTGAAAATTGCAAGCCAGTAGCAACACCGGTGTTAAAGGAATCACGATCGCAAAATACTGAAGAATCTAAGAAAGTTATTTTTCCATATAGACAAGCAGTTGGAGCTCTAATGTACCTAATGGTAGGGACGAGACCTGATCTAGCTTACAGCGTAGGAGTTTTATCAAGAACACTAGAAAACCCATCTGCTGAAGATGTAGTGAAAGTAAATAGAGTTTTTCGCTACATATCAAATACAAGAAATTTTGGTATTACTTATCGCGCAACAAATTCAAATAGAGTATTAAAGTGTTACAGTGATGCAGATTTTGGAGGATGCATAAAAACTGGAAGATCAACATCTGGGTCAGTGATAATATATGCTGGAGGTGCAATCTCATGGCGCAGTCAAAGACAAACCATCGTGGCTACTTCAACAACAGAGGCTGAAGTTATAGCAGCATCTGAAACAACTAAAGAAATTATTTGGCTCAGAAGATTGTATGAAGGAATAGTACAACTAAAAGAAATACCTATTCTTCAAGTAGACAATAGTGCAGCTGTAAAACTTGCCCATAATCCAGAATATCACAGGAGAACAAAACATATAGAAATAAAGCATTTCTTCGTTCGTGACAAGGTATTAGAAGGAAAGTTAGTTGTAGAGCAAATTTCAACTGAGAAACAGATTGCAGATATTATGACCAAGCCGTTAGCCAAAACTCGATTACTAATATTGTGTGATCAAATGGGATAATCAGGCTAAAGACTAAATATGTAATTAACAAGGGAAAGTGTTTAAATATAGTTTTTGTTTTATGTTAATTCATATTTTGTTTCACGTGAACTTATGACATTATGCATTGATTAGTTGGTCATTAGTAAAGACAACTAAACTCGTTGTATCTTATAGAAAATGCAATAGAGATGTAATGGCTGTTTCTGTTATTCCATATTGATGCTATTAAAATTCATTTCGTAAGTTTCTTTTCTAAATAATGCGTTCCTTTCTTTCTTATTAATGTGTACTTAATTTAATTATCAATCGACTCAAATCTATCATACTCTGCATATAAGAACACTAATAATTTTTAATATAATTAGTGTCTCCTTGTAAATTACCTACTGTAATCATAAGCAGAGAAATTTTGCACTCACTAATTTTATTTTGTTTCGCCACCAATGCTCGGCCTCCTCCATAAAAAAATCCTGGGTGCGCCATTGTATATGGATAGATGTATTAAAACATTATATTAATTATTTTCTTTTACTAAAGAAAAAAATGCTTAATTTTTGAAAATGTATGAAATACTATATGCTGGTGAAGGGGGAGGGGGTACAACTAAAGTTGTTAGTATTCCAAAATATTAGATCTCCAGTTTTTTTTTTTTTTTTTAAATCAAGCAGTTAAAAATGAAATCTGTTTAAAACGGAACTTTTTCTTGGTTCCTTGCGATACTGTCTCGGCAGATTTTAGTATATTTGTTTTCTATTAATAAATAAAAAATTAATGATGAACTTCAAAGTAAAACGCATTACACACAAAAGGGATTCAATTAAACACACTACACATAAAAAAGGGTAAAAAGTTTTAAAACACTTTTCAGCTGTGTGATACTTTAAATAAAATATCTACTACAAAAGGGATTCAGTTTGTTCACATTACTTAATATTTACGAAATGTATAGATATAATAAATATAGTATATACAATAGGTGTTTCAAATGGAACATTTAATAAATATGCAAGTAATCGTACGCAGTATGCAAATTAATAGTGATTTTTTTGTAACTACAAATTTTGTCTTTCTTCGTAATAAACAATCTTAGTAAAAAAAAAAAAATTATTTATTACATCTGCGTATGGAACCTTTTTCATCCACCATATATTTAATAAACATTTCGGCGATAACCTGTAATTCTGATTTTATTAATATATTAAATTTAATCATTATATTAATTTCAATATTTAATCAATATAATCAATAATCAATATAATCAATTATATCAATATATTAAATTATATAGTATTTATTATAAATTGTAATACTGATGTTATTAATCTTTTTGTTTACAAACTGCCGTAATACGAGGTTGCCAGAAAGTCGCCAAGAAAAACACCAAACATCCCTCTCACAAACGGTGATGACGTCAAAAAGGTAGAAAAAGGTGGACGTCACGTGACTCGTTGCCATATGTCGAATTGCTCTATTAAGCGTCTAAGATGATATTTGACTGATTTGACCATGGCTCCCAAAGACTGCCACTGGGAGCTTTCCGAGAAATGAAATTCAGTCTATCGCTTCATTTGATAAAAAGTTGCACACTAAAATTCATTTCTTGATGTACAGTAGAACCTCGATTATCCGAAGTAATTGGGACCTACCCTCTTTCGGAAAATCGAAATTTTCAGATAATCGAGAATGCTTCAATTTTAAGATTAAGGAGAAATTATATGCGCTATTTCTTATTATGGTAACAAGTCCTTAATAAAAATAAGGCACTAACAGAATAGAAACAAGAATAAATAACTTGAATTTTAATTTTGAAATCAAGTACCTTTCACATATTTCACAAGGGTTTTAAACAATGTTTTGTGTGTCGCAGTTTCGATTGTCTTTACTTTGAAACTCTATCACGAAGTTTTTTTTAATATTATAAGTTCACGAATATCACAGTCATTCTGCTGCTCCAGCCATGCCAAACCTTTTGCAAAACATTTAAAAGTTTCAGAATTGCTAATTTGTTCGTTTCGTTCGTTCCACTCCGCAACTTACGGGAATACAAGTTAAATTCAAACGAATTCTAAGAAAGGGGATCAAAAATATTCATATGTACTAGTAGTTTGGAATGGACCGCTTGCACACAAGGAACATAATAGATTTAAAAAAAATCTTTGAAAATGGATTTTGCACACAAGGAATGTGATACTAAGAAAAAAAAAAAAAAAAAATAGCTTTAAAAATGGATTTCGGTTAAACGAGAGTTTCGGTTAAAAGAGTTTAGGATAAAAGAGGTTCTACTGTATTTCATAACGAAATTAAGGATAAACAAAGACCACTCTATCAAAAATTATAACTGCGCGAAAGCGCAAGCTTGAAAAAATACCACACTGGAAGGAATCAGTGGTATAATTTACTCCACGACACAACTGTAATACAACTACGGTATTTTTTTCCCTGACTGGTGTACTAGGGGCTATACATATATAACGTTATCAACATTTTGCCAATTTTGGACCCCTCCCTTACGATATCATACGTTATCATTCGTCGACCACCCCCACCCCCCCCCCCCTATCCGATGATAACGTTATCAATGTCTAAAAATTCTTTTATTTTTAGATTATTTTTCTTTCTTTTTATAAACTTGCAGTGATATACACATATGAGTATACATTTATTAGTCGCATACTTTACGGATTCAAGAAGTCTATAAAATATCAATACATGAAATAAATTTATATCGCATAACATTTAAAAGAGTTCGTTACTATTTAAAAGCATTTAATAATAGCTTATTGTTACATAATGCATTGAAAGTAATACTGTGTTCTTGCACTCACCCCCTGCCTGGAGAGGGCAGAACTTATCAACAAAACAGTGGACAACATTTTTTGTCTTTCTTTATTGGTAAACTGAAGTATAATTTGCTGCATACTGTGCTCCTGATTTCTCTAACAGCGAATTTTATGCGCATATGGCATAAGAACAGGAACGCCAAATTTGTATTCCAAATTTCGGAATGAAGTAATTTTATAGACATTTAATGACTTTAATAATAGCTTTGTATTTTCATAAAAACTTATAAAAATAATAATAAAGGTAACAGACTACTTAGATGTAGAGAGAAAGTTACTGAAAAAAGAAAAGTTTGGGTGGATAAAAATGATAACGAAAGCAAAAAGCAACCCCCCTCACCCCAGATATATCTTATGATATCATGTGCCAGACTCCCCTCTTCCTAAAATGTTACCGTTACATATGCATAGCCCCCTATGTTTAAAATAAATGACATGGCGTTTTTCGATGATTGTAAGCAAACAGCAACTCGTTTTAAAAAAAAAGAAGAAAAACGTGAATAAAAATTATGCTTTCTATGAAAATGCATAAAAAAGAAAATTCTTTGACACAAATGTGTATTTGTTCATATAACATTAAAGTCTCAGATATTTATAATATTTTCCTGTTCTTATTGTATATGAGACGGGAAATAAAATTCTAATGACATGCTCCCATTTAAAATCTAGATGGAATAAAGAAGATTTTTGTTTCATATTTTTTTGTAAGATGAACTTTGAAAAATTAAACTCTGCTTTAATGAAACTAATATCAATCCGGATATGCTTCGCATTATTGAATGACATAGCAGCATCCTAAAACCCATTTTTTTTTTCTTTTTGAGCATTTTAACGTCAGAGAAATCTAGGCCAAAAAGTATTAAAGGCGTTTCTCCAAACAATGAAATCCGGAAAAAGAAACTATTAGTAGTTCCGTACTCAGGCGTAACAAAAACTCAAAATCTTGAAAGACAAGAAAGAATAGGTGATTGTTTTTTTTAACTGTTCAAGTTTGGCCAAGTCATTGACTTCTGGCAAAAGTATGACATAATTTATGCACGAACGATTTATCGTCATTTATCTACCGTCTATTTTCATTTAGATGTTATTTAGTGAGCATTAATTAAACCAGGGGGTCCAACCCCGAGTTTTAGAACAGAGGTTAAAACCATATATATGTTTTTAATAAAATTAAAAATGCTAGTAGATTTTGTACATAGAGGCTACTACCGCTCAAGCGAAAACACCCGTTCGCTAATGTTAATACTAAATTAGAAAATTTTTAAATATCTCGTTTGCATTTCAATCTTTTTCAATGATTTTACTTGCACTGGATAGCTGAGGTTGACCTCCGTTTGTCTTTTACTCTTTCGATTTTGTTTAAAGGTTTTCTTTTAATTGGAATACTTTCTCTTCCGGACCCGGTTTCGAATTTTTAGCGTTTTCTGGCATTTAAAACGAAAAAAAGAGTTTTTAATCTAATAGCTTTTAGGTATTAGCTGTATGTATCACTGATAAGAAAATAAGCCCTATATATTCACTAGAATTAAAATGAAATTTCAGTTAAGCTCATGCACTGTAATACCATCCAAAAATATTCCTTATAACGTCATGTATTTATCCCCCTAGTTAGCTTTCTTATTAAAAACTTCATTAATGTAATATATGCATTTTGAAGGGAATCTGATTAAAAGGTTATATTTCATTCTGCTTGCTTGAATTTGGTTATATCGTATTTCTGATTCTCAAATAATACATATTTTTTCTTTTCTTTCACTTAATTTTATATTCACAAGAAGAAAGTATTGTATTACAGGAAGATTTCCAACTTCCAGTTTTTGATGCATTTACACTTTTTGGTATGGCCTGAATACGATTTGATTTTTTTGGAAAATGTCTGTTATTTGCCTGCATGTTACACAAATTGTATGATCGCTCTAACTTAAGAACAAATGTATGCCCATATAATCAAGAACCATTAATGCATGCATTTTTATGAACACATTTGAAAACTTAATTTCAGCAATTCTCAAAATTATACTTTCTGAAAATAATTTATAAATCCTGAATTGGTAGTTCAAATAATGATTTTCTTTCCTGCTGACACATCTTAAAAAAGAGCATAAATCGGAAAATTATCCGAAATTTTTTGAGCAGCCCTGTATATGATACATAGATTTGTATCTATAAACTACAAGCAAACAAAAATTTATTTCAGTTAGGAAATACATACCATAGTTTAAAAGTACCTTTCAGCAATTCCAGTGAATAAGGAGAATGGTACCTAATTATTTTGTGCAGCCCTGTATACGAGGTATAGAATTTATACACAACGAGTAACATTCAAAAAGTTAGTTTAATTTAAATGCGCATAACGAAATCGAAAACGCACGTCCAGCAATTGTTGCTCAAAGACAGTACTGTAGCCGATTTCTTTTGTGTGTCCCTGTAAAAAAACGATAAATGCTATGAATGTCATATTCTATAGTAATCACCTTTCAGTGAAATTCCGTGATTTATATCAATTTCAATACATATGAAACAGCGTAATGCCATTAAAATACACTGCAAACGATTTTTCCCCATTGACCATAATGTATCGGAATTTTTTTGAGTGCCCCTGTAAATGAACTATTAACGCTGCACATTCTATATTCAATGCCGAACATGCCATGGTAAACACCATTAGCATATGTCAATTGCATGAAAGTCCGTATATGGGGCATTCTCACAATCTTTTGACTTTCATGTCCCTGAATTATAATTTTTATTTTAATACACTTTTTTGTGTTATTTTTTATTTCATATACTGGGGAACATCCCATTGCATGATTGCATAACAATATTAACGAGATAAATAAGTTTTGTACGATGTTGGGGGTCCATATACCAGGAAAACTCTTATACCGTCCCGTGTCCCTGATGCTGATTTTTAAGTTTGGAACTGTCTGTATACAATTGTTTCAATAAAAGTAATTCGATGTAATTTTTTTCCGAAACTGGGATAATTGTTTTATAAAAATATGTAGTAAAAAATTAACCTGCACACATTTTTACGGTTGATATTATTTTTTGAACTCTGACCTTGGGTTTTTCATCCTCACCACCCCTCTTGCTAAACTTATACAGAAAATCACTTCAGTTGCAGCCACAGAATTGTTTTCAAGTTTTTTCTCATGTAGAAGTACGCTAGAGAAATAATATCTAAAATTCTTTGACAGGAAATTTACTGTAGAATTTTAATCAGCCTTTAAATATCAATTTCAAGATCGTGGCTTTATTGGTAGTCTTACCGTCCCCAAGGTTTATTCCTGCACTTTTCGAGGTAAATGAAAAAAAAAATTATTTAATCCAATGTTAACAACTGTTTCTAAAAATCAGTGAACATTGTTGCTATCACTTAGTCTTAACATGATTTGCCTAAAAATAGGTGGTAATTTTCCTTACCGTTCCAACCTTACCGTCCCTTTTTTTCCCATTGCGCCCCTTTTTTCCTATACCGCCCCTTCTTTAATACCCCTTTAAGACAATGTTATACCAAAATTTTGTACTAAAAATACTACATTGTTATTATTTCTTATTTGATTGTCCTGTGGGTACTATGCAAATTCATTATAAGTAAAAGTTTCGAAGAAAATAAAAAGTTTTAGTGGTAAAATGGTAAGGAAAATTAAACTCGCAAAGTTTAATTTTCCATAACATAAGTTTAACATAAACCTCAGTTAAATAAAAAAAAATTCGCTGCTGACCATTTTTTCTTCATTTTAAATCATTAAAGCATTCGTCTATCAGATTACAATGTTATTTTAGCAAGTTTAATTTCGCCAGATTTTTTCCCCCAAAAGTCAAAAGATTGTGAGAATGCCCCATATATTTACGCGACTTAGAGCGTGGACAGACAGACGGACAGACAAACCGAATTCATAAACACTTTTCAGCTATGTTGGAAAGTGTTAAAATTTAGTTATTTTAGCATTTTTAGTGTCTGTCATTCTTTATTTAACCATTTTTCATATTTTACAATTTTATGCGAATTAAACCATTTATTATTATACCATTAAATTTTTTTGAAGTTCTTAATTTATTTTATACACACATTTTTGTTATAGTTGCAAAAGAAATCAAATAATTTAAATGCCATTGTATACTACTTTATCTTTACAAAAACAGACTCCAGAAAGACTGCTGAAAAAAATAAATAAATAGTAGAATAGAAATATATCTAACCCTTATCTGATGTATTAAAATACTATCTCTAATTTTTTATCGAAAAGTCATTACAACCACATGAAGACAATAGTTTTCATAAAAGAATAAGAATCAAATGAAAAGGTAGCGACTCTTCTTTTATGATAATGGTGTTGCAATAAAATTTCTATTTCTTCCCGTTTAAACAATATTATTATGCCAAATAAGTAATATTCATGGGATAATTTTCGAGTTCCTTTCTTGCAAGTGAGTGAAAATTTTTTCAACTTTTTTTTGTTAAGTCTTTCTCGTCCTCAAGAGAGGTCAATGACCCTCTTTGGGTTTTCTTATTTAACTAACCAAATTTTCAGTAGCGCTAACTTATCGCGTGCCCACCCAATAATTTAATCTCTCCGCCCATCCAATTTCAATTTATTTAATTCGTAATTTCTTTTTTAACACTTTTCAACCAAGTTAAAAAAGTGTATATAATGCGAACATTAAAAAGGTCCACAATCTTACTTAAAAGGTGACTAATGTAATGAAAAAGATGTTACAAGTTTAAAATATACATTTTATTTAAAAACTTCTTAGTACTTTCAAGCCTTCTAGGCTCATCATCAGAGAATATCTTAATAACTAAATGTTGTTTATTCATACAAATACGTCACTTTTAGTGAAATTTACGTTACAGCTCACTTTACTTTTACGTCACAAAAGTGACGTATTTGTATAAATAAACAACATTTAGTTATTAAGATATTCTCTGATGATGAACCTGGAAGGCTTGAAAATTACTAAGAAGTTTTAAATAAAATGTATATTTTAAACTTGTAACATCTTTTTCATTACATTAGTCGCCTTTTAAGTAAGATTGTGGACCTTTTTATTGTTCAGATTATATGCTTTATGGGGTCTCAGGACTCTTAAAGCTTTAAAATTTTCGAAATTTTAAATTTTTAGATGTTAAACTTCTATCTTTTCTGAACATTTTGATATAATTGTTATCGTCAAATTCCAATTAGAACAGAAGTTATGACTCTTAGAATTATACCCGCTCAATAGCTGAAGCGGTGTTTCCGAATCTTTGGAGCTATTTTTCTCCAAATGACGGTTTTCGGTATAACGCGCACGATATCTCAAAAACTTCTGAATATTTTTTCATGTAATTTTCAAAATATGTTTCATGTTCGTCTGTATAAACTGAACCTAAAATTTCCTTTTTATTGTAAAAATAAAATACTTTTTTAGGTGATTATATTGATGAAAATATCTAAATTTTACATTAGCTGAATACAACTTTGTATTAAAAATATAAAAATGCTTTAAATACATATTTATTTAGGTCCAGTGTAATTATTACACTCTGAAGTATAAGTAGGCACGAAAATTTTCATTCTAGTTGCAAAATTTATTTTGTAATCGTGCGCGTAAGCTGTTATGCTGATTTTCTTCTCGTCAAATATCTGAAAGTTTAGAGCACCTTGTAAATGCTAATTCTTCATCTTGCAATTTTTAAATATTTGAAATGAAAAAAACATACTTATATCTTTCATTCCCAATTAAAATTGTGTCTAAAAATTAAATACATTTTATGTTATTAAATGTTGAAAATGGTCTTTTTTTTTTCTTTTTTTCCAATTTTAAGAGTCCTGAGACCCCTTAAGTTGAATCAAGGTGAAAAATTGCGGTTCGTCTTATGATATTATTATTAGTTGAAAAGTGTTTATGCATTCGGTTTGTCTGTCCGTCTGTCCACGCTCTAACTCCCGTAAATATGCTCGAATTTTCATGCAATTGATAAAGGTTATTTAGAGTCACCAAAGGATGTTTGATATTGTATATGAAGTATGTAGGATTAATAGTTCATTTATAGGGGCACTCAAAAGTATTCCATTACATTAGGGTATATGGGAAAAAATCGTTTGCAGAGTATTTTAATGGCATTACGCTATTTCAAATGTATTGAAACTGATATAAATCACTGAATTTCACTCCGATTACGTTAGAACAGGGCATTCATAGCATCTTTTATTCATCTACAGGGACACACAAAGAAATCGGTTACTGTACTGCCTTTGGGTAATAATTGCTGGAGTGTACGGTTTAACACTCGGTATGCGCTTTTAATTTTAATTAATTTTTTGCATGTTACTCGTTATATATAAATTCTATATCTCATATACAGGGCTGCACAAAAGTATTCACGTACCAGGATGTCCTTATTAGAGGAAATTTCCGAAGGAGAATTTTCAACTGAAGTACATGTATTTCTTAAGTGAATTAAATTTTGGCATACATTTAGTTAATAGATACAAACCTATATATCATATACAGGGTTGCTGAAAAAAAATCGGATAATTTTACGATTGTAGATGGGAACAGCTTACATTGGGTTTTGAAATGTGTTATGCGTTTCCATAGGGTTGAATTAGACGTAATATTTTCATTTCTTAAACGGTGCAGTTTTGTTATATTATTCTGATCGTGTTGGAAAGTGTTTTATAATCTAGGCTTGACGCATGATTTTTCTTTCTTGTTTATTTATTTAATCGCTGAAATGAAATTCGGCTTTATTAACGTTCTCAAAAATACTTTTGTTTGAAAAATGGTAAGGGCATCCATTAGACTTACAGGAGCACTAAAAATCCCTCCAATGGGTGTATAGTTAAATTTCCCACGAAAACAAATTTCCTGCCTATTACTGACATCTGTTTTGATGTCGAATTGATAAAGCACTAGGTCACTAAAATGGATGTTTTTCTTGATATTTAGTTTTTTGCACTTTCAATAGTTAGCAAGTCTAATGTTATTTAAAATAAATATTAATGTATTTATAAGGAAGAACTTATAAGAATATAATTTAATAAAATTATCTCTCTATTCTAAAAAAAAAAAGTAACTAACGCTGCACTTTCAATAATATGAACGCTGCACTTTCAAAAACGCAAGAAAAAAAACGAAGAAATTATAAGAATATAATTTTAAAAAATTATCTCTCTATTCTAAAAAAAAAAGTAACTAACGCTGTCACCGCCGCCGCCGGTTTTGAATTTTTTGTGACCGGAGGTCTTTCTTTGTTAATATTAAGAAAAATATTGCATACAAAAATATGAAAATCGGTGGTGTTATAGAGAAATGTTTGATAAACAAGCTGATGCAGACAGTTTTCAAATCGAAGAATTATTTTAAGAGATAGGGTCAGATGGGGTAATTATGACCAGGGGGTAATTATGACCGCCGTCATACTGGAGATAACTGTGATGGTAAAATTTTGTTTCAAGCTTAGATATTAACCTCATAATGTATATTTCATCTTAGGTATTCTTTATTACTAGTCTGAAGCCTTTTTGAGATCAAAATAGCAATTTGAAACTAAGTCTATAAAATTTTTGATAAACGGATTTGTTACTTTGGAGTTCAAAGTGGTCATAATTACCCCAAACATATGTGTATTGGCAAGTATAAAGAGAAGATATAGTGGTCATAATTTCCCCACTAGTGGTCTTAATTACCCCAAACTTATGTAATTGTAAGTTTTTGGTGGGGTAATTATAATCACCCATTTAACTTTAAAAGAAAAACAACTATGATAATTAAAACTTTTAAAATGTGTTCTTAAAGGATAAAAGTTACTTCCTATGTACTAAAAACAGCACTTTTCCAAATAGAAATAAGCAAAAAAAAAAAAAAAAAAAAAAAAAAGAAATAGCAAAGTTGAAAATGTAAAAAGTGGTCATAATTACCCCTCCTGACTATATTTAATGTTAAATTTGGTCAAAATCGTTCCATTAAAGAAGTTTTATAGGAGCAAAAACTATACATGGGAATTTAATCATTTTTAGATCATTTTATACGTTAAAAGTGCCCAGTGTGTAGACTGCATTTTTTTTTTTTTGTTATTTGACTCATTTTTTTAGGTTTTATTTGTATTTTAAATTCAACTTTTCAGCATTTTCAGAGGCATTTTTTACAACTTTTAGAAAAGGGTATTATTTTAAATTGTTGTCAAATTTTAAAACAGCGCAATGAATAATATTTCCTTCAAATTAAAAATTGTTTACACGTGACTATTATAAACAGAATAAAACTTTCAAATGAGAATTAAATAATTACGTACTAAAAGCAGGAAGATATTTATAATTACGTCATAAAAACTATATTTACACGTGAATTTTAAAAGAGAAAGAAAATTGTAAAATAATAAATGCATTAATATGCGTTAAAGTGTACATGAGGAAATTACGTCACAGCCAATTCATAATATTGCCAAATAGTTTAAATTTAAAAATATATTTGCGCGAGACATTTATTTGATATTTTGATATAATCTTTTAAAACTATTGTTGAGAATTCTAAGATAGCGCAAATAATATTTCATTTCTAACAACAAAAGTATTTTCACGCGATTATTAAAACGAGAAAGAAAACTTTGGTGAAAATTACGTCAGATTTAAAGCGATACATTTAAAATGTCTTATTTAAAAAAGCTTATGAAAATACCGAGAGACAAAGACTCTGTTTACTTAATTCATTTTATAGTTATTAGCTTATTTTTACATGTTTTACTGATCTGATTTAATCAAAGACAAAAACAACCCGTTGGCAGGGAGATCGTCACGGTTATTTTAATTATAATTCATTCTTCCGAAATTTTTTTAAAGCCGATTAAATTAGCGTGCTTCTAGAATTTCGGTGTCTGAGCGGGGATTGGCGAGGATAGCTCGTAGGGGGCAGAGACCCCCAGTTTATAAAATTATAATTAAATTATAATAATTTAAAAATTTGCTTATAAAAAACATAATTTAATTTTGAATTATCATCTTTAGCTATTCGCTCCTCTCCTCTCTCTCTCCACACCATACACACTAAGGGTGAAAAAATTATATTGCTGTGTTATTTTGCTCAAAAATTTTTGAGCCCTTGTAATATTTTTGAAAAGTTAGCGGTACCTGTAAATTTTCATGATTTTGGAAAATATAATGCAAGTGTATTTTTCTCAATGACTTAAAATATTAATAACTAAAAGAATTAAATAAAAAAAATCAAAAACCCGACTGCGTAAAAAGCGAACTATTTAATTATTTCTCATCTATGTGAAACTATTTTTTATATTACTTAACTATTTTTTTATTTACTTGTATTAATGACTTTTAAGTTGTGTTTAGTTGTTAGTTTCTATAGATAAACTCTGTTTTGATGAGGCCTATAGATGTCTATGAAGGTTAGAGTTAAAGTAAAGTTAGAGATCCTACCTACACAACCTGAAAGTTGTGTAGGTAGGATCTCTAACTTTACTTTCAGGTTCTGTAATATTTAAACGGAGCTTCTGACTGTAAAATAGTCAATGAAACATCGTCTTCATTTTGAAAGACCTATCCAATGATATGCCACTCAATAGGGTGCATATTTTTTTTTTCATCTCTACCGCCATTTTGTATTTTACGGCCGCCATTTTGAATTTATAAAAACAAAACCTTGCCTATAACCATCGGACCGTTAAGACGAATCTATAAAGACCCCATTCATTAAAATTCATCCAGCCGTTGGGATGTTTCGTTGGTATAAAGAAATCCACATACCCAGATACGCGTGAAACACATAACCCTTCTTGGCAGTCGGGTAAAAAGTAATAGAATAAGTAAATAAGGATTTTTCGTAAGAGGTGCACTGACCTTCTGCCCACCCGTGGAAGACAATTTTCCGTTCTGATTTTCTTTTACGATCATGTATTCAAAAGCTGTCTTGAACGGGGATGGGGATTCAAGGGCGCACAGCTTCCGTGACAAAAAACATTATAAAATAGTCTTTATCATCATTTTGCTGGAACTCGGTAAAAGCTTTCTGTTGAATATCTATTACTTGTTAAATTTCTGTATGTTATGTTTAAATCAAATTTTTTGCTTTACGTTGACATGTTTAAACATTACCTTGCATGTGATGTTCTGACAAAAAATGCTTAGTTTATAGCTTGTTTCATATTTATATTTTCAATTTAAAACAAGTTGGAAATTGCTCGTCAAACGTGGCAAATGAGGTGCGTTCGTACTATAACTAGTTTTATAATTATTTTTTGTACCCCATATTGTACATTGTCCCAAAAAGGACTGACTGATTTTAAAATTCAATAACTTGCAAACGGTGACAGATATTTAAAAAATTCTTGCAGGAGTGTTATGCATAAGGTCAAAAGTTTTATTACAGTGATTTTCGATTTTAGTTCGAATTACAAACAATAGATGGCGCTGTAAGCAATAGTCGCTAAATACAGGCTCGATTTCTGATCCTTTCTCTTGTTCCATGCTGAAAAAGGAGATGGAAATGTATTATCCGGGCCACGAAGTACCAAAAATCGAGCCTGAATTCAACGTCTATTGATCGCAGCGCCATCTATTGTTTGTAATTCGAACTAAAATTGAAAATCACTGTAAAAAAACTTTTGACCTTATGCATAACCCTCCTGCAAGAATTTTTTAAATATCTGTCACCGTTTGCAAGTTATTGAATTTTAAAATCAGTCAGTCCTTTTTGGGACACCCGGTATATATTTTTTAACTTCATAAGTGCATAGTCTATAACATCATTAAAATGCACTTACAATAATTTTTTTCCCATTCCCCGTAATGTAACGGAAAACTTTTGACTGTCCCTGTCATTAAACTATACATCCGATTTTCATAAAATTTGAAATGGCTCGACAAAATTTTGCAACAATTATATATTTAAATTTTCAGACAATTCGGAAGGCTGTAACATCATTAAAACGCACTTGCAATATTTTTTCCCATTCGCCGTAATGTAACGGAAAACTTTTGACTGTCCCTGTAATTAAACTATACATCCGATTTTCCTAAAATTTCAAATAGCTCGACAAAATTTTGAAACAATTGTATATTTAAAATTTCAGACCATTCGGAAGGCTGTAACATCATTAAAATGGATTTGCAATAATTTTTCCCATTGGCCCTAATGTAAAGAAAAACTTTTGACTGTCCCTGTAATTAAACTATGCATCCGATTTTCATAAAATTTGAAATGGCTCGACAAAATTTTTGCAACAATCATACATTAAAAATTTCAGACCATTCGGTTGGGTAGTTTTTGCTCTGTTACATGCGGACAGACAGACGGACGGACGGACGGACTGAACGACGACTATAGGTATTACGTATTTATATAATTACGAACGCACCTAAAAAACGAGTGCTTGGTAGCGGGCTATAAAAACATCTGTTTCAAAATGCCCCTCCCTGAATTTTATTTTGAGGGTACACATGCTCTTCATTTTATGCATTGTTTTGTTAGAAAATTGAAAAAAAAAAAAGGAAATATATATATATATATATATAATATTATTTATCATTCTTTTTTTCTCTCTTTTTATGAAAAATTGCTTAAAGTTTCAGTAGATATGGAAATGAGAGTATATTGGCCAAAATAATAAATAATAATAATAAATAATAACAATAAAATAATAATAATAATAATAATAATAATAATAAATAATAATAACAAAAAAATAATAAAAATAATAATTTTTTTCTTAATAACAATTTGTGGAACATTTTCCAACATAGTTGAAAAGTGTTTATGACTTCGGTTCGCCTGTACATGCATTATATTTCATAAATATATATTCGGATTGCCACGAAATTGATACATGATAGCGAGTCTCATTATCGCACGTTCCCTATTGAAAATGATGGCTATAGCATAATTATGAATCGTTTACAGGGGTACACAAAAATATTCAGATACATTACGCTCTACAGACCATAATCTTTAAAATGATGTTACATCGCTTCAAACAGCACTAAATTGATATGCATTGTTGATGTGACTATGCATGTTTCCTATAGAAAATGGCGTGCGTTAGCGTTCAATGTTCATTTACAGGGATACACAAAATATTATTATTTGAGGTGCGGTTTGATGATGTTATATTATTTCTAACATCAAGTAATGGATATATATTTCTTGAAATGTGCGAAACATATTTTCTATAGGAAATAATGTATGTAACATTTAATGTTCCTTTACATAGAGGCACAAAATAATTCACATACACAATAAACAAAAGCAATATTTCTTAATCTAAGAAAACATAATATAACCACACACAAAAATATACAATAATCGCTATAATAAACAATTTATCTTTTTTTTTCCTTTGAACAGTTTCAAGAACTATCAAATATTTAAAAAATGAACATGCTTGGATCGCAATATGATGTAACTCTGTTTCCCAAAATATTACTTAAATATAATGTATTATTTTGTCATAAATTTAAAAACATATCTTCTACTTTGTACCTTATACTCGTAAGTACACTTGCACAGAAAAACGTATTTCTTAACCCATTTTTCCAACGATGAAAATTCCGAAGATGAAATATTTGCATTCACGTGCTCTTAAAAATATCAATTTTTAGATTTCTGCAACTTTGAAAAGAAATGTAAGTGCTTTCTCTATCAGTGTTTACATGTTAGGGATCTTTTGAAAATTAGTATTGCAAAAATGTCAGCAAAAACGTGTTGGAAAAAACGAACTCGATCTTTACGTTTATGTTTTGGGGGGAAATTTGCCCTAGGTAAGCTAAAAAGTTCTCTTTTTCGTGTCTAGACGTTCATGTTACTTTTTTTGGAGGTCAAGTTTATGACCTAGATTTTTCTTTTTATATCATTTTAGATCTCGTGACCTAAGCGGGTAAGTGAGATATTGAGCGTGTAATTCTTGCCTACGAGAGATAATAAAGATAATTATATGTCTTTATTTCAAATAAGTATGGATCGATGAAATAATTATGAATTATGATAATTGTATCCATAAAAGGCAGGAAGCTCATTTTTTTTCTTTAAGGGGGCACAGGACCTTTGAGTTTGTCGAAACAATAAAAAGTATCGCCTTTTTCAAAGTACCAAAACAGAAACAATATGCAATTAAGACCTTTTTTCCCTTTATGCCTAAAGTAGATAACCTTAACTACATTATTCGGAAAAATGAATGCTGTATGCATAAAATTAATATTTAAATTTTAAATTTAAAAATTCGGCCGACTAATGCGTGATTAAATGCTGCGCGCATGATAAAATTCTAAATTAGGCGTATAGAAAACAATTTTTGAAGAAAATAGAATCATAACACACCTACTTCTATTTTTAAACCGAAATACAGTAAAACCTCGATTATCCGAAGTAATTGGGACCGATCATCTTTCGGAAAATCGAATTTAACGGATAATCGAGAATGCTCAATTTTAAGATTAAGGAGAAATATATGCAATATTTCTTATTATGGTACCAAATACTAATAAAAATAAAGCAATAGCAAAATAGAAAAAAGAATTAATTACCTGAATTTTAATTTTGAAATTAAGTACCTTTTACATACATTACACGGGTTTGAAAAAATGTTTTGTTTGTCGTACTTTCGATTGCCTTTGCTTTGAAACTCTATCACGGAGTTTTTCAATATTATTACTTCACCAGTATCACAGTCTTTCTGCTGCTCCAGTCATGCCAAACCTTTTGCAAAACATTTAAAAGCTTCAGACTTGTTAATTTGTTGGCTTTCTTCGTTCCACTCCGCAGCTTACGGGAGCTAAGGTTAAATTAAAAGGAAACGTAAGAAAGGGGATCGAAAATATTTATATGTGCTCGTAGTTCGGAAAGGACCATTTGCACACAAGAAATGACAGTAAAGAAAAAAAAAAAGAAAAGAAAAAAAAAGTTTTCAAAATGGATTTTGCACATAAGGAATGTGATAGTAAAAAAAAAAAGCTTTAAAAATGGATTTCGGTTAATCGAGAGTTTCAGTTAAAAGAGTTTCGCATAAAAGAGGTTCTACTGTATATACAAAAAGTTTTGTTTAAAATTTAATTTTACACAAAATAAAAAAAAAGTTCAAAAAATTGCAAAGTTTTTTCAAGTGCTAAAAAATAAATAACCAAGATGTGTGATTTATTGTTTGTTTGTTTGTTTTAGCATGTAGACTATAAAGAAACACATATTTGGTTAATTATTTTTAAGCTGTAGCTTACATAGTTTAAAAGTAACAGTGCGCACAAATCCCAAACTATTATGAGAAATCGCTTTTTAAAGTTTCATTATCTACGGACATCCAATTATACTCACCGTCTATAAATGATTATAGCTTAAGAAATAATGCAGATTTTTGAATTTTTTTTTTTTTTTTTTGCATATTGTTGAGAAGTTTTAGAACATTCAGAATAAAACAAAAACCAACAGGTTGGAAATTGCTCGTCCAACGTGGCAAATGAGGTGCGTTCCTACTATAACTAGTTTTATAATTATTTTTTGCACCCCATATTGTACTGAATGTATATTTTTGTTGCACTTCATAAGTGCATAGTCTGTAACATCATTAAAATGCTCTTGCAATATTTTTTTCCCCATTCCCGGTAATGCAACGGAAAACTTTTGACTGTCCCTGTCATTAAACTATACACCCGATTTTCATAAAATTTGAAATGGGTAGACAAATTTTACAGCAATTATATATTTAAAATTTCAGACCATTCGTATTCTGTAACATCATTAAAATGCACTTGCAATAATTTTTTCCCATTGGCCGTAATGTAACGGAAAACCTTTGACTGTCCCTGTAATTAAACTATACATCCGATTTTCATAAAATTGGAAATAGCTCGACAAAATTTTGCAACAATTATATATTTAAAATTTCAGACGATTCGGAAGGCTGTAACACCATTAAAATGAACTTGCAATAATTTTTTCCCATTGGCCGTAATGTAAAGAAAAACTTTTGACTGTCCCTGTACTTAAACTATACATCCGATTTTTATAAAATTTGAAATGGCTCGACAAAATTTTGCACCAATCATACATTTGAAATTTCAGACCATTCTGTTGGGTAGTTTTTGCTCTGTTATATGCGGACGGACGGACAGACGGACTGAACGACGACTATAGGTGCTACGTATTTATATAATTACAAACGCACCTAAAAACGGATTTTTTAAAAGTTTAAAGGTCTTGTGCCTTCTTAAGAAATAACTGTAAAAAATAACTTCCTAGAATTTCATGCTAAAAAAATATTTGGTCCTAGTATTTTTACTGATTTTTTTTTTAACTTAAGGTCTTTCGATATTTAAAAAAAAAAAAAAAAAAAAAAAAAAAAAATCTCCTTTTCAAATCGATTATGCATTTAAGAAATAATCACTTGTTAATAATATCAACGCTGGGTAAATCGATATTAGTCGTAAAAAAATGATTATAACTATTAAAAATAACGCATAATATGAGAATGTAATCCATTAATTTTCTGACATTTATCCCTTACCCCCCCCCCTCCCCCTCTTTTTTTTCTGTTTCTTCAAGATCCTCAAGACAATCCGAGCAGTCAAAACCTGAAAGAGAAAAAAAAATGATAATAAATCAGATTGTGTGGTCTAAGTTGGTTTTTTAAATCAGACATATCCAGTCTGCAACAACTTTAAATTTTCCATTATTATAGTCAAAGAGTGACTTTTATAAAAGCATTATGACAAAAGCTATATTGCAAATTTCTACCGATTCCAAGTTATGAAAAAAGCAAAAGAAAAATAATCTTACATTTGACACATATTACTGTTATTGATAGTAACTTTGTGTACGTATTATATATTGATACAAAAAAGGTAGCTTCATTTATGAGAATATTCCAGTGACATATAAATATTTCATAAATGTTTGAGAATATTAATATTATTAAAAAGTAATTTGAAATTTCTCATAAGCAATCATTTGTTTCGAATATCTAGTGCAATTCCAAACCACATTTTCTTTAAATTAAAATATTTGTCTTGCTAAATATCGTGAAGATTCTAGTATTTTATTCTCTGTAAAAATAGTTGCAGGGAACACTTAAATAATATACAAAATCTGTAGATTAATATACTAAAAAAACAACATATCAAACTTCGCTGCTTGCGTAAAAAGAAAAAAAAAGTAATAATAATAATAATAATAATAATAATAATAATAATAATAATAATAATAAAACCTAAACGATCGTAAGACAAAGTCAGTAGGCGTAAATATATTCCAGTATTGGAGTATAATTCCATTGGAAAAGAAATAAAAACATGTTTTTCGGGATCTCTGACCCCTAAAACATGTCAATTCATCGAAAACCGGAAGTCAAAAATTTTCATGAATCCAATACTTTCTTCTTGTAAAGATAGAAAGTAAAAATCAAGACGAGTAATAACTAGAGAGCACGGAGGCCAGGGTGTAGATCCATCTCTTCCAATCCACCGATCCGGAAATGTTTCGTTGAGGAAATCACGTACTAAGGGACCTCTGTGTGGGAACTACTAAAACTGACCTATATAAAGATACAACAGGTTGCATTATTATACAAAAGGTTAGTTTGTAATGAATTATTATAATCAGGGCAAGACTTTTAGTTCACCCTATATTTTCGAAATTTACAGAAGCATTTATAAAAACAACATTTTTTTTGCGACAACTGATTTTCGGAATCGCTTCCAAGTAATTTTAGAGTGTATTAACTAGTTTTCTCAACCTAAAATATAGGTTTTCGGATGCTATTAAGTAAACATTCTAAATTAAACATTTTCGTGTTCAGAAAACATGTTTTAAAGACAAACAGGCTTTCGTTTTGAGATATAGTGTACATAAAGATAATGAAGATGTTGCAAAAATGTTTAAAATTTACTTTGTGAAAACAATTAATAATCCTTAAGGCTGTTTGTCAGTCATTTCCGAATTCTCCTCGCTAATGTTAAGTTTATGGGCTTAGAATGTATTTGAATATTTAAAATATCTGCTCAGGAAATTAATATTTTTAACTCCTAATTTCTTTGTACTCTTCTTAAATTATTATTATTTTTTTCTTAGTTGTCAAAATATTTATAAAATCTATGCTTATATTTAATATTTATTTTAAAATCTATGATGTAAAATCAAATCTATGATATAATCTATAATTTAAAATCTATGAATAATGTTAAAATCTATGTTCAATATTTTATGTGTTAAAAGCTATCGAACTGTGAGTAAGATTTTAACACTTCACAAAAATTAAGTATATATTTCAGAAACATTTTGACAACTAAGAAAAACAAGTAAAAAAAATCATGCGTCAAGCATTGATTATGAAACACTTTCCAACACATTCAGCATAATGTAACAAAACTACTTCAATTGAAAATTCCACTTCAGCAATTCCCTTTAATAACGAGAATGGTACGTGAATACTTTTGTGCAGCCCTGTATATGAGGTATAGAATTTATATATAACGAGTAATGTGCAAAAAATTTCAATTTAAAAGCGCATACCGAATTTTAAATCGTACACTCCAGCAATTATTACTCAACGGCAGTACCGTAACCGATTTCTTTTGTGTTTCCCTGTAAATGAATAAAAAGTGCTATGAATGCCCTGTTCTAACGTGATCGTAGAGTGATTTATATCAGTTTTAGTACATTTGAGATAGCGTCATATCATTAAAATACTCTGCAAACGATTTTTTCCCATATACCACAATGTAATGGAATACTTTTGAGTGCCCCTGTAAATGAACTATTAATCCTACATACTTTATATACAATACCAAACATGCTTTGGTGACCCTAAAAAACCTTTATCAATTGCATGAAAATCCGTGTATATTTACGGGAGTTAGAGCGTGGGTAGACGGACAGACGGACAGATAAACAGAATGAATAAACACTTTTCAACTTTGTTGGAAAGTATTAAAAAAGAGACGTGCTTTAAGAAGAGTACACAGAAAAAAGAAGTTAAAAATATTAATTTCCTAGGGAAAATTTTAAACATATGCACACATGGGCATCACACATCTTTAGAAAATGGCTTTCGGAAGTTGACTGACTAACAGCTTTAATATCCTAAGTTCAAAATATTTTGTAACCTTATTTTCTAAAAATATTATTTTTTTTATCTTTAATATTATTTTTTTAATCAAAGACTAACTTCAATTTCCTCTATTTTATTCCCCAGGTAAAATGTACGGTCTAGAGATTTTCGCTCGAGGCAGCAAGTCTTTGATTGAAAGTAGTTCTGGAGCCGCTTCTATCTATTTCTCAGAAGTGTACACCAGAGACGATGATGAAAGGAACTGGTCGTTTTCTTATCTCAGGGTACGAACTAAGTTTATTTAGCAATAATGTACAGCCATGCAAAAGAAAAGTAAACACCCCCTACTAACTCTTCAACATATTATTGCACAAGAAAGTTACTAGTACCAAACGAGTGGAAATAAAGTCTACTTTTAAAAGGTGTACAGGGTAAAAGCACCAATAGTCGGCCACTTAAGAGCTTTCTTTTAGTATATAGCTCAAAGCGGAATTTAAAAAAGCAATACAACATTTTTAACAGTGACACATGTTAATGCATACTTTTCTTTACTGTTTCAGCAATTGTTTAAAAAAAAAACTGATTATAGTTTTTATTTATAAAAAGTTAAACTTAAAAGCAGCAAAGTTGCTAGTAGTCGGCCACTCACTTCTAGTGTTCGGCCATCACTGGACCAGTTGTCGGCCACTTAAATGCTTTGTTATTGTAAATAACTTAAATATAATTTAAGTATAATTTAAGTATAATTTTTATAAACAGAACAATATTTTAACAATAAAATGTGTTAATTTATACTTTTCTTATAATGTTTCAGTAATAATTTAAAGTATTATAATAGTTTTTAACACTTTCCAACATAGTTTAAAAGTGTTTGTGAATTTGGATTGTCTCCAGTCTGCCCGAGCTCTAACACTCGTAAATATACTCGAATCTCCCAGAACTTTTTGTTTGTTATTGACGTTAACAATAGCACGATCGCTATTGAAAATAAAGTGTTTAGAATTTATAGTTCATCTACAGGGACAGTCAAAAAAAGTATTCCGATGCATTACGCCTAATGTGAAAAAATTGCTTCAAGTTTATTTTAATGATGTTGGTCATTTCAAACATAATGAAATTGATATGCATTTATGAAGTGCACTTAAATATGCATTCTCTACAATATGGAGTCCAAAATACTTATTATTAATTTATGAGGCCCCGCAAAAGAATTCCTTTACATAATAGAGTCAGGGGAAAAACGGTTTGCAGCGCATTTTAGTTCTGTCACACTATATCAAATATAGTGAAATTGATATACAACATTACTGAGACTTAGTACAATATACTTGTTGTATAACATGATATACATAGCATTTATCGTTCATTTACAGAGACACACAAAAAATTCGGATACAGTACTGTATCCTATTTGCGATAATTGCTCAAAGTGTAATTTCGTTTATGACATGCGTTTTTAAGTTTAATTAAATCTTTGCTTAGTATGCGGTGTGTGTAACTGATATAGATCATATACAAGGCTACACAAAAGAGTTTGTAAGCTTTACGGAGTATCAGCGTGAATGGCTTAAAAGAGGCTTTTAATTGAGTTATGCTCTTTCAAGCTGAACTATATTTAGATACTAAAAGGTGTTTGCATAATATAAATAAAATCATATACAGGGCCATGCAAAGAACTGAATACATGACCTCCCTGGGATAATAATATGTGGAAGTCTGATTTCAGTAGTTTTAACCACGTTTTAGCCTGAATTAAATTTTAGCTTAATGTGTGCGGCATATAAAAATCTATTGGTAATATACAGGGCTGTTCAAAATAATTCAGGTACGTTTCCGTATAGTGGTAGAAATTGCTGAAGGTGAATTTTCAATAGGTTATGCATTTTCTTACTATACTAAGTTTTATCATACTATATACAGAATTATATACAAATCGTTAGATTAAATACAGGACTGCCCAAAGGTATTGAACTACTTTTCCGGTTAGGGACCGTAATCTGGTTTTCAAAAGTATTATGTCTTTTTTTAAATGTTTACTTTTTTACAGTATTAAGCAGCTAAATTTCGTTAAAGAATCCTGCAAGTCATGGGAAGTGCTATTGTAACCTATTCTTCATGCATGATTTGTCATTCTTGTTTCTTATGAAAAGTAAAGTTAAAAGTACCAAATTATCTACTAGTCGGCCTTTCAAATTTTGTGTTTAGCCATCGTAGACTAGGCGGCGGGCAGAGAAAAAATTATTACGTTATCTTGTTTCAAAAGGAAATTATGGTGTAGGTCAAGATTATTAACAGAACATAAATGACTGATCTGTTGATGCATATCTTGGTATGATATTAGTAGCAGGGAGCGCCAAATCGTCATTTTAGCGTTACTATCATGCCATCGAGTTTTGGGATGAAATTTTAATATGTTGCATATCTCGACTAGTATAATGCAAATATTTCAGTTTGCCTTGGGATTTCATGGTTAGATATGAGCAGAACGTGGCACCAATTCTTCATTTTTGCTGTACTATCTTGCCACCGAGTTTCGAAATGTAATTTTAATAAGTTGCATGTCTCAAATGGTACATTACAAATATTACAGTCTGCCTCGTAATATCTTTGAATGATATGAACAGAATGAGGCGCCAATTCTTATTTTGGCGGTACTATCTGGTCGTCGAATTTTGAAATGAAATGTTATTATGCCACTTTCGATTAATACGGTTTAAGTATTTCAGTCTGTTCGTGGTATCTGAGTACTATACAAGCATAACGAGTCGACAACTCATTATTTTGGCGGCACTATTTCGTTTTCAGTTTTAAGCATAAAATGTTAATGATTAAAGTTACAGATTTGTATAACATAAATGCTTGAGTCTGTTTCATGATATCCCTATAAGATATGGGGAAAACGGGACTCCAATTCTTCTCTTTAGTTGCACTATCGCATCATTGAATTTCGGAATGAAATTTTAATATGTTGCATATTTAGATTAGTACAGTAAAAATATTACTATCTGCTTCGTGATATCTTGGTACGATACTATCAGAATAGGGCGTCAATTCGTCATTCTGGCGGTGGCGGTACTAACAGATCGAGTTTCGATGTGAATTTTTAACATGTCATAGACATCGATTATTGATATTCTGTGTAATGTATATTTTAAAGTGCCAGTTCCTTTGAAAATGAACAATGCTAGCTCCATTTTTTATTCTACAGAAACAGAAGATAAGATTTTAAAACACAATAATTAGCCTCTAATTAATATTATTGCTGACTATTGAGTTAATCAACCAGATAATAAGTTTTATTTTATATTATTGAAAAGTCATCACAAAGCCATTAATTAAAACACAATTTGTTGAAATTCCATCCTAATAACACATTAGATGATTGTGAAAAACATTTCACTTCTTTAAATTTCGAATATCTTATAATCTTCTTTGTGAGAGCATTCATGTCTTAAAAGTAAAACCTATTTAAAATCCCAAATAAATCATCGTTTTAAGTATGCTTTCAGCATATTTCACACTTTAAATTTTCCATATTGAAAAAACCCGTTCTGTGCGAGTAAGCAACAACTATGTCGAGTTTCAATACAATATTTAAATTACGTACTTTTACTTCTATCCCTAACAAGAATAACTTTTTTGATTAATTTATCTTTTTAAATTTCAAATTTATCATAACTATTATGCGCAAACATTTACGTTTTATAAATAACTGTCGTTTAATATTTCAAGTCTTTATCCATAACATTTTGATATTAATCATAATTTTCAACGTTTTTAGAATCTTTTCTACTCATTTCAGCCTTTTATATTTCGCTTTTTTTTTTAGAAACCGTTTTCAGTGGGCATTTATTTCTTTAAAAAACACCATGTCAAGTTTTAAATATGTAACACCCTCAGTATTACAAAAAAGGGATATTTTGGAACGTGTTTTGCTTCTGCAGAGACTGTCACCATCATTTTTTAACTCTTACTTTTAAAAGTGATTCAGCAGTTCCAAAGATTTCTTCCTACAAAAGAAACAAACAAATGTTTCTTCTTTGTAACATTGGTATATTTGAGGTTTCATGCTGGTCGATTTTCCCAAACGAAATATATCGGTGAATTTAACCTTGTAAATCCAAGGTTAAATTAACAGTTTACATATTTTCTATCGCCGTCATTACACATTTTAAAGCAAAATGAGCCTTTGGCTCAAATGTCATTGCGAATTGAAGTAAAATATACGAATACCATTGCACTATTATATGTTTAATTTGTCAGACAAAATTTTCGCTGATAAGAATCATTGAACAGTCAGCGAGTTGATCATTTACAACAGGATTTGTAAATAACGGTAGAAGGATATAATGCAATATACAAAAACATCTTTAAAACATAATCTAATTAACAATGAAAATCTCATCAAAATCGTCTAGTGTTTTTTTTTAAATGCTACTACTTCATAATCGAGTTCACCTGATTGTACTCCCCTGTGATGATATAACTAAGCAACGTAGAATGATATACAATAGACTAAAACCTTTCCTAAAAAAATATCTAACCAACGATGCAAGTTCCATCGAAATCTATTCAGCAAAACTAAAGTTATAAGCGGCCGGAACGAAATTTCCATTTGCATTTTATATCAGGTGTCCTGGGGTATAAACGCCAGGTGGGTAATAAAGCCAAGTGCTAATATTAGGCGTAATTATGAAGGAATCCGGAGAATGGCACTTCGGCTTCTAAGCTCAAAGACTCTGAGTCATCTGAATCACAAACAACAGCTAAAAGTTAATTTGTTACATTTATAGACCCTATCGCTGGAATAAACTCGTAAGCGTCAACACCCGATCTAAAATTTGCTAGGTAAGTTCTGCGACGTGAAGACTATATCGCTCACCCGTAAGAAAGTGACACATCTCGCAAAAATTCATTTTGCGTCTTATTCCACCAATATGTCTGTCATAGGTGCGTCTAGCTCATTAAAAATTTCGTAAGTGCAGTTACATGAAAAAGTACATTATTACACTATATGTCCATTTGTGACCACAGAAGAGGGGTGTATTGTGCGGAGAGGTAAAATTACGCAACCCTCCAAACCTTATCCTACCTCTTCATTCTTAAGGGTTTTATGCATTTATGCACGTTTTTATTCCTGCATGCAGATGCAGAGCTAGTGCTATAATTTCATGTTACAGTAAAATCATGCAAATTCCCCCCCCCCCTTTTTGCCTCTCCTGTGAAATTTACTTTTATCGAGATGTGTCACTTTTCTTCCGGGTGAGAGATATATTTGTTAGGAAATACTTTTTTTATTACATAAATTTGTAGTGTATTTCATGTACTTTTAAAATAATGTGGGAGATTTTGGATATATTCGCGAGGTAGCTTGTAGTTTAAAATATACCGCGCAAAATGCATATTGGAGTAATAACGCCATTCACTAGTGTTATTACTCCGGTTGATTCTTTTCAGTGGCAGAACTACATTTTTTATTTGATTTTTTTTTAATTTTATACACGAGAGACCATTATTGTCATTGTTGAAAACTAAAAAAGATAAAGGGGTCAATCCATTTCAAGTGGTCCAGCACTGGTTGCTCGACGATTTTTTAAAAATCTGAAATTTTTTGTACAACAATTTTAACATGATGGAAGTTCAAAACGACTATCTATATTATAAAGGACAAACATATCTGTGCGTAACGCATACGTCATTTTGCGAATGGCAATACTTTAAAATTTGAAATAAAATTTTGGCTTTACAATTTTCTCTACAGCAAATTTTTAAACTTCTAAACATCGCATATTTTAAATTTTTACACCGTTGTATAAGGAAAAAAATGCTCTTTTAAATTCAATTTGTTTGAAAGCTGTATCTCAATTTATTTTTGAGATATTAATTTCTTTATACTTTTCAGTATCAATTTTGTAATTGTGTCAACTGAAGTACTCCATTTCTATTAAAAGTAAGGGGAATTTATTTTTATTGATTATATCCTTATTGATGCCATTTTCACATTACAAATAAAAGTAACTTTTTTCTCATTTTTGAATTGAAAATGACGTCAGCCATTAAAAAAAAAGACGCATTCTTCTTCATAAATCAAAAGATTGAAAAAGATATTTCAATATTTTTACATTATGCTGATACTGAGTTTGAGACGCAAGGCAAAATGATTCATATTTAAATGATTCATATTTAAAAATGATGTCATATTTAAAACAAAAAGATGATTTTATTTGATAAAATTAAATATTTGACCGATACTAAATGGCCATTACTATGGCAACTAAAGGCAAATTTCTGAATGGTAAATTTTCGCGATACTGAGAATAGAAATTAAAGTTTGTGCAAATGTTTACACGAAAAGCTGTATCGGACAAACGTGACTTTAAGTTTGAAAATACATTCATTAATAATGTATTGCGGGTTAAAATACTTTTAAATTGTGAATTTCAGTGGTGCATATGTAAATGTTGAGGATGTGAAAATAACATACAGTTTAGATTTTATGGGGGAAAATTTTATGATGTTACAAAGCGAAAATCTTTTTACTGATTTTTCATCCCGTAAAAACAAACATAAGAGCCTCAATCGATAACTTTAACATAATCACTCATCTTGATTACTTATTCTAATACAGTTTAGTTTTTTAATAATTTAAGCAGTTGAAGTTTGTGGAAATAATATTTTGGTAATTTTAGGTTAAAAACATTATTTATTTTAAGAGTTAGACAACCAATGAAAGATGAATTTTTTATTCTAATTATTTTTGTAGGTTTATTATAAATTCGATCTGACAGTTCCATTCTAAACATTTTTAATCCGTCGAATTTCGACGGGTTCCAACTCGTTATTTTAATTTTATTAATTTTTGTTTGTGCATGGCGGCCATCTTTGTTTCATCGTCTGCAGCAATTTTCTCACAAGAAGGGTTTACGGAATTGTAAATAATTCATCGTTTATTTATGCAATTCAAGTGCGGATTAATGCAATTTGTACAGAATACATTGGGCTAAAAATCTGGTAATGGAGTAGTTTCCGAAACTAACTGCTTATTGGTAAAATTTAAGCATAAAATTTCAGTTTTTTTCCAAAATTTGTCCTTTTACAAGAGGAAATTTTTCTAGCAAGGAAAACTGTCAACATGACATAATTTCTTTTTACAAATAGGCCGAAAGTACTTGTACTCACACGCCGAGTTCCAGATCTGGGACTTGCTTTCTCTTCGCTAAAAAAATCCCAAATTTTTCAAAAATGACAAAAATCGCACTTTTCAGGTTTTGATATCTCTGGTGGGGCACTAGATAAAAATCTGAAATTTTTTTCTAAGAGTATTGTATGGTACTGTTATGCACAAGAAATTTCAGGATGGAGATTTGACTACAAGCTGAGATATGGCAAGGGCAACATGTCAAAACAATACTGCCAAACTATTGTTTTGTTGTAGCCACAGCTAAGTATTTATCTCGGAGTATCATTTAAATTTATTTTTTAGATTATCTTTAAATAATAGGAACAGAAAATAAAGCCTTTTGCAATTAATTAAAAAAAATAATTATGCCTAAGGCCTACATTTTGTATGGTTTCAGTAATTTTTGTTGTAATTTTAGTAACTAAAAGAAACCTCAGCACTTTTACATAAATATATATATATATATATATATATATATATATACACAAGACCCGAGACAAAAACAGAATAGGGAAAGAGAAAAGCTGTTAATGTTGGAATACTTGTTGAGACATGATCAAACGTGTCAAAACACATTACTTCTTGTTGGTTTAAAAACCACAGTTTTAATGCTGCTTGCCAGTCACTGAAACTTGTTCCTACCATAAGTATGTTCCTGTAAATGAAACATTATGCGATGTTACCATGCATCAGCCTCAAGTAATTTTCAGAAAGTAAAGATACCCAAAGCCTTTTCAAAATTTATACTGCAGAAAAATAACATTTTTGCATAAGAAGTAAGCTAGGAGTTATTAATAAATTGTGACTTGCACATAGTGATTTCAAAATATATTTCTATGAGCCAGCAGGGCCAAGATCTTCAATCAAGTTATCAAGAGATGACAAGACTTGGTTCCTAGAAACAAAATTTTGAGAAAGATCAAAATTGTGGTTTTTGAACCAACAAGCAAGAATGTGTTTTGACACGTTTGATCATGTCTCAACAAGTATGACAACATTAACAGCTTTTCTTTTTCCCTATGTTGTTTTTGTCTCAGGTCTTGTATAAAAATATATTTTTTCTTTATGTAAAAGTGCTGAGGTTTCTTTTAGTTACTAAAATTACTTACAACAAAAATTACTGAAACCATACAAAATGCATGGCCTTAGGCATAATTATTTTTTTAATTAATTGCTAAGCTTTGAAAAGGGCTTTATTTTCTGTTACCATTATTTAAAGATAATCAAAAACATAAATTTAAATAACACTCTGAGATAAATACTTAGCTGTGACTACAACAAAACAATAGTTTGGTAGTATTGTTTTGACATGTTGCCCTTGCCATATCTCAGCTTGTAGTCAAATCTCTATCCTGAAATTTCTTGTGCATAACACTACCATACAATACTCTTATTAAAAAAAAAAAAATCAGATTTTTATCTCGTGCCCCACCATAGATATCAAAGCCTGAAAAGTGCGATTTTTGTCATTATTGAAAAGTTTGGGATTTCTTTTAGCGAACAGAAAGCAAGTCCCAGATCTGGAACTCGGAGTGTGAGTACAAGTACTTTTGGCCTATTTGTAAAAAAAATTATGTCATGTTGACAGTATTCCTTGCTAGAAAAATTTCCTCTTGCAAACGGACAAATTTTGGAAAAAAACTGAAACTTTATGCTTAACTTTTACCAGTAAGCAGTTAGTTTCGGAAACTACTCCATTACCAAATTTTTAGACGAAAGTATTCTGTACAAATTGCTTTAATCCGCAGTTGTATTGGATAAATAAACGATGAATTATTTACAATTCCGTAAACCCTTCTAGTGCGAAAATTGCTGCAGACGATGAAACCAAGATGGCCGCCATGCACAAACAAAAATTAATAAAATTAAAATAATAGTCATTTTGAACTTCCATCATGTTAGGGTTGTTGTACAAAAAATTTCAGATATTTTAAAAATGGTCAAGCAACGAATACATGATTTTCTGGACCACTTGAAATGGATTGAATCAAAGAAAAATTTGTACGTCTTAAATTCTGCTAATTTTTTCATGTCAGAAGAATAAAATATCATATGATTATTACTGCATCCTGATATCGCAATTAAGGGTAAGTAAAAGCAATTTGTCAATTTCTAAAGGTGTAGAGTTTGTATCTTTAGAACTGGGCAATTTACATTTCATTATTCCATCTTATTTTATAGTCTTGTTTGCATGGTGTTATTACCCACCAGGTGAGTAATAACGCCTAATACCATTGTTCAAGAAATCACGCCAATACATTTTATGAATAGATATCTGTTAAAATAGTCTTTCCTGTATATATATAATCAATAAGTTGCTGTATCAAATCCTATATTTGTTTGGGGGAAAAAAATCTAAAACTAAGCCGTAAAAATTGGAGAACCTTAATGTGGCGTTATTACCCCAGGACACATTATATATAGCGTGCATAAAATAAAATGCAAGTAAAAGGTTATATAAATCTCAAATTGAGAAAATCAGTAGCTTTCTTCAATTATAATTAATTGCATAGTAAAGAGAGTTTACCTTTTTTCCACGACTGTACAAAGCCGAAATCGATCGAAAATCATGTTTTCTGTAGAACGTTGCACGTACAGTCGTGGGAAAAAAAAGTCTAACTCTGCAACAAATTATAGTAGAATAAAATTACAGATATCAAACGATTGGAAATAAAGTCTGCTTTTAAATAATGCATATAAAATGACAGTGGATTTGTGATAGTGGATGAGACGTAACTACTGTCGTTTGGACTCGGGATGATAATGACGTAGCCACATCTCATCCATTGTCACAAATGTTGCCTCATAAGCTCCAAACCATCATTTCACCCTCACCCCCCTCCTTAAAAACTCCCTCAAAAATAGGTCTTTAAAACTTCACCCTCCCTCCAAAACTATGTTAATATACTAGCTATGGCTGTGAAATTAAGCATATAGGCATTTAAAACATTAGTCTTCGATATTCCACATCAACCGTCGCAGTACAAATATTTTATATAGGGGAGACTAGGGTGGGTTGACCCACTTTTTACAAAATGATTTTTTATTTTTTAAATATTGAACGTAGAATAAAGTTTTATATATCATTTTATTCGTTATACAATCCGTTATCAAACTAAAATTGCTACATAAGTGTAATATATAAGAAATTTGAAAAATTACTGATTTTAATAATGAGAAAATAATGGGTCAAGGCTCCCCACATATGGGAGGGTTGACCCACTATATGGGAGGCTTGACCCACTTTGTTTTATATATTGAAATATTTGTGAAGAGAAATAAAATCAGCTTAAAAAAAGCTAAATAACTGTATGCTACATGCTTTAATTATTATAAAAAAATATTTTTGAAAATATGATGCTTAAACAAACCTGTTTAGACGCAGTTGCAAATCAGAGGAGAAAATTTTTGTTTTAAACAGGATTTTGTCTGAGCAGGTATAATTGTACAGCAGGGAAAATGGAACTTTAAAATTTAAGACAGTATTCCGCTAGAGACAAGTTCCATTTTCAAAGCGTTTCATGCATTATTATGTCCAGATTTAGCAGCCACTGTCCCACTTTTTTTGTCTCCTTGTCCTACTTTTTGTGACATTCGAATTAACAACTCTAGTTGTCACTTAGTTTGGCTTCATCTCACTCTATTCATCATGCTCAAATTTGTCTACATACCTTCCTAAAGTCTTTTGATCAATGCTATGTTCTTTTACAGCCGCATGAGTACTTAATTTATCATTAACATCTTTTAACCCTTTCAGGAACAAAGTACTTTGAGAACTAAAATGTTAAAATAAATTACTACTGGCACCGGAATATACGAACAAATTTATTTGCAAATATGAAAAAGGGCTATATTTCACATAATGGAAAAGACTTTAGCAAAATTCTGGTGCCACTATGGCGTTTGGGAATTAAAATTAAGTGGTTTCATAAACATACCACTGCCTCTGAAGCGGTTAAGCCTACTGTTTTCATACTTTCTTGTCTTTTCCACTGTTCCTATTTACCTATTGTAAGTAATATTTAAATGGAAAAAAGTTCCTATCAAAACTTTCCCATTTATATTTCATTAATTCTTTTCGTGCAGTGGATGCTATAGCAATTTTTAACATCTTTCTTTAATCAGTTTAAAAAATTTTCTTTTCCATCACCCCATTTTACTGTAGCTTTAGAGAATAAATTTACATTCATTTTTATATATAACCATTAATCTTTCATTATGCATAGTGTATAATAAAAAGATTTCCAAAACCACTTAATTAACACATTGCCGTTGGGCAATTTTTTTCAAATCTGAATTTTAAAACAGTAGAAGCTCCTCCCTGTTCTGAAAGTCTTTTGTAAATTGGTTTTCTAGATAGGTTTACGAAGTTTATGCATCAGTAAAAATCTTCCAATGTACGAATTTAATATAAAATGTCTTACAATCTAAAAAAAATATGAACAACATTACATAAATGCATTTTCTGTAAGGTAGAAGCCACGCCCTTAGTCAATAATGTTTTTTGAATGAAAACAGGAATTCTCGTTTCCCGTCGTGAATGTCTTACGGGATCCTTGAACATCTGGTCAACCCTCCCCCACATTGACTGGGACAAGCCTCCCCACATAGTCCTTTTCTAAAGAATAGCACATTGTTATATTAAGCCTAACTTACTGTATAATCTTTATGCCTTGAATGAAAGCTCAATATTTCTGCATTACTTAAAACCTACTTACTTAAATTTCTATGATATATTTTATCTGGAAAAAGTTTACAAAATATTTCTGAGAAAAAGAACTTTTAGGTGAAAACTCTTCACAACTGATTTTTTACACAACTATTTCGATTATCACTATGAAACAGAGACTGAAGCATTCCAGTAGCTTAGGATGACACCTATTGATAAAACTCTGAAATTCTTTTAAATATGAAAACTGATGGATGGATCAAGTCTCCCGTATGGTCAACCCTCCCTAGTCTATCCTACACAAGGGACAATAATTATACAACCACCCACGTATTATTCAATTTAAAAGTGTTTGAGAAAATTATTATTTGAGCTTTTTAAATAAGAACTAATTTTCACAAGTAAAAATTTTTCACACGTAATAATTTAATTATTTTAGACAGGCGATGTTTAATAATTTGGCATTTTACTAATAAAATGCGTATCGCGTGTAATAATTTAATTTTTTTAAGAGCTTTTTTTTTACTATTTTAATATTCACGCGTAAGTACAATTTTTAGGACGTAATTTTCCCTATTTCCTGCTTTTAACATGTGAGACGTGATCATTTAATTATTATTTTAAATAATATCAATGAAATATGAAAGAAATCTAAAAAAATCTAAATATGAAAAAAATATGTCTTGGAATGAGGAAAATTTTAATACAAAATTGGAAAAAAAACTTCAAAAAATTAGTCAAATTAAAAAAAAATAATAATAAGCGCAGTCTGCACACCACAACTTTATGAAGTATATCACTTGAAAAAAAAAAATCTTACGTACACTGTTAAAAATATCGTGAAAAATTACCTCTGTTCTTAAAGGTTCTCTATTTTCTGACCAATGAGAACGCTACATGAACGCCTATGAAGCGTTCTCATTGGTCAGAATACAGATAGCCTTTAAAAACAGTAATTGTTCACGATATTTTAACAGTGTAGTATAGTTTTTGTTCCTATAAAACTTTTTTAATGGAACGATTTGGACTTGACTATATCAATTAATTACTCTTAAAATAATTCTTCGATTTAAAAACGGTCTGTTTCAGCGTATTTATCGAACATCTCTCTATAATATTTCATATTTTTGTATGCAGTCGTTTTCTTAATATTAGCGGAGAAAGACTTCCGGTAACAAAAAAATCAACTACGGATTCCTTGACAGCGTGTTACTTTTTCTCTTAGAATAGAGAGATTTTATGCAGCTAAATAAATTGCGAATTAATTTATTAATTGCGAATTTCGTATGCACTGCGCGGCTTGAGAAGAATTTTTTGACTGTTGGGCCTCGTGGCGCACACGCGATTCGCATTTCAGACAAGTTCAAACTTGCATATTTACAGAGTTCGCTGATATATATTAATGGATATCACGTGGATATATCATGATTATATCCGATATTTAGTTTCAAAATATCGTGAAGTATGATATTTTCGATATTTTCATATATTTGACACTAATTTTCAAAATATTGCGTATGATATTTTTGATATTTTCAGTCAAAACAAGTGTAAATGATTTTTTTAACTGTTATTGTTTGTACATTTCTGTAGATAAAAACTTTTGCTTTGTCAGGCCGTTATCTTCTCTACCCCCCCCCCCCCTCCATTCCATAAAAGAAATCTTCTCCAAGCTTTATATTTGAAGCTGAATTTTTAAATGTAGAATTAATAATTATGTGGGAAAAAGTATTTTGTATATAACTTTTGTATAAAACACAAAATCTTCTGGAAACTTGATAATTAATCCCATAGTTTGTTTTTTTTGTGAGTGTAAAAAGCAAATTGTGCCTGTTTTCAATTAGTTAATCTTCAATTTTGTTACATAAGTAAAAAAAATACATTTAGCATATTGTTTTATTAAGTTTTCATGATAAATGCAATATGTTTTAGTTTCTAATTTATATTAGGTTTGACAATATTTATAATTATAAATAATTTGACTATTTTTTTAAACATCGGATATATATAGAAAATATCAGATATATATCTAAATATCGGATATTTTTGATATTTTCGAAAATATCGTGATATGTACGAACCCTGCGATATTCATGACTCGTTCTAGGCGTTTACCTATATTTACCTAGTTATATGCGTTTACCACTTATATTTCAAATTCCATTAAATCAAGTAAAATTAAAACTCCTATAATAAGCCGCAGGCTCCAAGTTGGAAACACTCAATGCATGTATTGATTTATTGTTTTTATGTAATAGTACTACAAAACAAATATGTCACTATAAGTACAGTGTGTTCATAATTTTGGAGCTAATTGACATTATGCTCCGGAAATTATTGTTAAATTGACAATCTTGTTTCGATCTGTATTTTTGAATTTACATATTTTGGAAAGCCCTGAAGCGAATGGAAAGTAAATCAAGATTATGTTAATGACTTGACTGTAGTCTGCACTCGAGTACAAGTAGTTGAAATTTTGACGCACTAGCTGTATAACGCTATTTAACCGGTCTAATATTTCTATTATCCAAGCTTTTCGTTTAGATATGAATCGCGGTTGAACTGTGAAGCCTGATTGACAAATCTTAATGTAAAGCCGATATGATTCACGGAACTCATTGAAGTAGTGTGGGACCGTATTTGACTCATACGACGGACGCAGCGGTCAATGTGTTAATATATTATATGATGCGCAAAAGCTATGTTTAGTTTACAGGGCCACTCAAAAATACATAACAGTCAAATATCAGTACATTATTTAAAAGGTTTGTAGTGTATTTATCCCCTAAAGTAACTTTTTAGTACGTCGTGTGGTGCGTATATGATCAATAGTTCATATAGAGGTCCTCTCAAAATAGTTCGAATTCATTACCATATTTGATTTTTGATATTTTTGATATTTTCGAAAATATCGTGATATGTACGAACCCTGCGATATTCATGACTCGTTCTAGGCGTTTACCTATATTTACCTAGTTATATGCGTTTACCACTTATATTTCAAATTCCATTAAATCAAGTAAAATTAAAACTCCTATAATAAGCCGCAGGCTCCAAGTTGGAAACACTCAATGCATGTATTGATTTATTGTTTTTATGTAATAGTACTACAAAACAAATATGTCACTATAAGTACAGTGTGTTCATAATTTTGGAGCTAATTGACATTATGCTCCGGAAATTATTGTTAAATTGACAATCTTGTTTCGATCTGTATTTTTGAATTTACATATTTTGGAAAGCCCTGAAGCGAATGGAAAGTAAATCAAGATTATGTTAATGACTTGACTGTAGTCTGCACTCGAGTACAAGTAGTTGAAATTTTGACGCACTAGCTGTATAACGCTATTTAACCGGTCTAATATTTCTATTATCCAAGCTTTTTGTTTAGATATGAATCGCGGTTGAACTGTGAAGCCTGATTGACAAATTTTAATGTAAAGCCGATATGATTCACGGAACTCATTGAAGTAGTGTGGGACCGTATTTGACTCATACGACGGACGCAGCGGTCAATGTGTTAATATATTATATGATGCGCAAAAGCTATGTTCAGTTTACAGGGCCACTCAAAAATACATAACATTCAAATATCAGTACATTATTTAAAAGGTTTGTAGTGTATTTATCCCCTAAAGTAACTTTTTAGTACGTCGTGTGGTGCGTATATGATCAATAGTTCATATAGAGGTCCTCTCAAAATAGTTCGAATTCATTACCATATTTAGCCAATTATTCTTTAAATTCTTTACAGTGATATTATATTCGGTAAAAAGTGTTCAAAATGTATTTTTCATGTGCTTTACTGTTGCCTTAAAAGTAATTTTACAGGCATTTTTAAAAATAGTGAGTATAGTGATTTGGCCGCAAGTACATAGATCGATCTTAGTGACGAACTGGATGATTTAACGGCTTTGGTGGCCATAATATGCAACTGTATTGAAGACATTGTTAACAAAGAGCGGCGCCAAACGCTTATTTCGAATGCTTAAGCAATTGAGACATTTTAGCAGAATTATCGAGAATACTTGATCCGCGATTATAATGCAATTTAAATGTAAGAAGGAAATGTATGAAGATTTTATAATGTTGTAAAGTGTTTCATCATCTACTCGTGGTGCGTAATTTATTTTATTTTTCTTCTTATTTTTGGATTATCTCTGTACTAATAGCCGAAGTCATGTGACTGTCATCAACAGTTCCGGGCTGACCGCTTCGCTTTTTATATGCCAGGTGGCTATTTTGGCACTTTAATGTTAGCCGGGCGCAGGTGAAAATCGCCCAATGTATCCCATCGCCATCATTTCATGTATATTATAATAGTTCAAGTTATGGGATTGTCATAAACAATTACGAGTTGAACTCTTCGATTTTGACATTCAAGGCTGTCATTTTTAATCAAAAATATTTTTTCGAATAAAACTACTTAAACGTTGCCATGATCGCAAAGAAATTTTGGTAGTTTTGTGTTAGCTGGGCACAAATCCCGCAAATAGTATTTTTTTTTTTTTTAACTCGCCAGTAAGCATTTTTTAAATTTTTAAATTTTTGGTTCCGATTTGGCGAAGGTTTAAGAAAGTAAATAAAGTTATGAATAAAAGTAACATTTTACCATGCTTAGCATACGTTTAAGAAAGACCAAACTGGTTGCCAAAGGCGGGTAGTTTATAATAGAATTAGTAGAGGACTGTTCAGTTTTCTTTTCCTCTCTCTAATGAATGTCTGATGGGCAGTGTTGAAAACTCTACAAAGATTCATTTCGCCCAACCATTCGATAGATACAAAAATAAATAAATAAATAATAATTGGTAAAAATAAATGTATACAGCGAGTTAATAAAGATAAGAATTCTGAAATCAGTCTAACAGAAATTGCCTACGCCAGGGATGTAAGCTCAGTGCCACAGTGATCCGATTGTCATCACTAAACTTTAACAATATTCTTCACCTTATTAACGCTCTCGCTGCGTAATTTTTTCCCCATCAAAATAAGTTCAAAAATTGTGCATTTATTTTATTGCACATTTCAAATGTACATATATTTTAGAGTTAAAATATGTATTTTTTTTTTTTATTTTTTTTTTTTGTAAAAGAGTTCTTATTAGGGTTCCGTACTTAAAAAATAAAAACGGAACCATTATAAGATCACCCCTGTGTCTGTCCGTCTGTCGCAACCATTTCACTCGTAAATTATGGAACATGGAAAGTTCAAATTGGGAATGTAATAAAGACTATTGACCCACATATTTACAGATTATTAAAACATTCACGAATATATATAGGGAAAATGTACAGGGGCTAATGAAGTTGCTTGAAAATAAATATCTTTTCTTTGTATATCGTCTGGGGTATCGTGTGAAAGCATTCGTAATGCTGAACTCAAAAATACATTTCATTTAATTTTACAGTGAAAAAATTAGAGGTAGTAGACGTTAATTTATAAACCTTGCAGGAAAATTATAGCGATTACCCTAGGTCACACAGTTTTTTAGAAAATCGTATATTTCCATTACACACAAATTTCGATTTTCGGACAGTCAGCGAAGGTGTTGAGGAGTGCTGGAGGCACCTATCGTAGCAGAAGTATAAAAGCATTGTTGATAATGACTTTCGAAAAAAAAAATCATGAGTAATTAGCCGAGATATTAATCTTAAAGACACGGACGGTTTGGACATACATAATGACAGGGGCGGCGTACTCTACGTACCATCCGCTTTTAAAGCCTAGATAACAACTTTTAATGATACATTTGTTTAATGCAATGCTCAGTAGCAGTATTAAAGAAATAAACGTCAAATTGTTAAAAACAGACTAATTTAATTAGAATTAATCACATAAATACTATGGGATTCGCGACTAGTTTGCATTGAATGGTTCTCTCAATACGTCTCCCATGTATTTTAAAGTTAATTAAAAACCCATCTGGAAAAACGCGGCACGGATATACCCATTCATACTTTTCTAATATATACAGCTATACCCAACCCTACGTTGTATGTTTTTTTTTTTTTTTTTTTTTTTACAAAGTCTTATTATTTTTTTAGGAACGATTTTTTTTAATAATACAGTTAATAACTCATATATTTATTGTACGGAACTCTCTGAGCGCGAGTAATACTCGCACTTGACCGTTCATTTTAATATAGAATTAGATCATAAAGAAAAGATCACGGAAATCGTGGGTTCCGCAAATTTTGCTATTTTTACGTTGTCCATGGAAATCGCGAGATGGGCAGCGAGAGGGTTAAATCCCAAAAATTCTGTCATTAAATAAGGGGAAGAATAGTGCTAATAAAATTTAGTGGTGACAATCGGCTCACTTTGTCGCAGCGCTTTCATCCTTCCTAAACAAAAGCACTACGCAATTTGTACTTTTGCTGGTTTTTCTTTCAAGAGAACATAACAGCGTCGCTATTAAGCATAGAACAGATTAATTTTCTTTTCATCGTTACGTATGACGTGGTAAGGCACCCTCTTTCATGTTTTATGACTTCTGTCCGGAGTCAAGAATTCAGAGGTCAGCGGTGGACAACGTTGACATGTTCATCTCCCTGTCTTTCTTTTGTTGAGACCCTTTCTTTTGATGATGACCATAGAACTTTTGGAAAGGAAAGGCCAGGGGAGTGATTTGCTACTTTCGTCCGGAATTTTTGAAAAAATCATATAAACGCGCCTTAAAATGAAGAACTTTGTTATCAGTAAAGAGTACTTTTTCTAGCGATGAAGTATATTTATTCTGAAAATACTAATAAAAAACAAAAAAGGCCTACACTTATTGCTTTTAAAGATAGCTAAACTATCGTGTGAAAAACCATTATTTCAACGCAAATCGAAGTGTTTGAATAATGTGCTTTAAAAAAGTTGTTGTTCGGAAAAAACCTTTTAATTTTATGGAAATAGAAGCATTTATGGTATTTGATGCATTAGCAAACATCAATTTCGTTTTTTTTTTTTTTTTTTTTTTTTTTTTTCGTGCTAATGTTTTTTTTCCCCTGAAAACTTATAAATAATATTATGTTTCGTAATGATATTTTACATATTGATTGCCCAGTTACGATTATAAAATGTATTTGACCGAACATGTGTAATTTAAACTGAATACATAATGATTTTTCTTCTTTTTAGTGTTTATTTCATTGTTGCAGTTTTACAGTCAGTTACCATTTGCAAGCGTGGTTTGGCGTGTAATTAACTGCATTTTTTCTGTAACTTACATACAGTTGTAGTTACAAAGAATATTTGTTGATTTATCACATAAGCTGGCTAACGAAAAATGCAGTAAAATTAATTGATTACTTTATAATTAAGTTCTAAAAATATCCAAATACTAACCAATGATCGGAAACATATTTGTGTACATAATATTTATATTTCTAGTACGCTGTAAAAAAAAAAAAAAAAAAAAAAAAAAAATCCACTAAAATAGAGAAATTTTTACTCGCAGTCGAGACGCCAGTAACTATTTCCGTATTTTAACGGAATTTTTTTTCCCGTAAATTCCAGAAAAAATTCCGTTTTTCTTGAATTTACGAGGGAAAATTTCGTTAAAACAGGGAAATAGTACAGTCAATTTCCGTATTTTAACGGAATTTTTTTACAGTGTACATTAGAGAATTAGTGAGAAATTGATTACAAAATTTTTACATACATGAACCAAGTTAAGTTAAACAAGAACGTAAAAGCATGCGTCAAGCATAGATTATCAAACACTTTCCAACACATTCAGAATACTGTAACAAAACTTCACGCTTTGATAAGGTGAAACACGATGCCTAAATAAATAATTTGTGAAACACATAACACATTTGAAAAACCAATTTAGTAATTTCCATCAATGGTCGAGAAAATATTCTCTTTTGTGCAGTCCTGTATGTATCCTATAGATTTTTATATATACTCCGTAATATGCTAAAATTCAATTCAGTTAGGAACGCACTATTTCCGTCAATAAACGGAAATAAACTCGATATCTTTTATTCAACCTTGTAAATACAAAAGAATTAAACACAAAAATAATATGCAAAAAATTAATTAGATTTAAAAGCTAGTACCACAATTGAAAACGCACTTCCCGCAATTACTGTGCACAGAATTATTTTGTGTAAATGAAAGATGAATACTGTGAAGTGCACACCCTATTTTGTAGTTAGCATATTATAGTGCGCTTCAGTGATATATATCAATTTAAACCTCTTTGAAGTAGTGTAACATCATTAAAATACACCGCAAATGATTTTATCCTACGCAACCATAATGTAACGGAATTCTTTTGAGTGTCCCTGTAAATGAACTATAAATGCTACATACTTCATCTTCAATACCGAACATGCCAATAAAATGCTAAGCTTCAATAACATCCTAAAATTATGTGGGAATCCTAGTATATTTACGCGAGTTAGATCACGGACATATGACAAACAGACAAACCGAATTCATAAACACTTTTAAACTTTGTTGGAAAGTATTAATAAAAGGACGTAAAAGGACCCACTAACATTTAAAAAACAATAGTATCGTGTAAAAAATCCATTAATTTCACACCAAATAAAAGTACTGTAGAATAATTCACTTTTAAAACATTCAAATTATTGTTTGAAAAATGCTTTTGAATTCCACCCAAGCGTAAAATTTTCTAACTTTAAAGACTTCACTTAACAGAAATGTAATTTAATTCTTCTCCTCGCTAGTGTTTCTTTTTACCCTGAAAACTTGCCAATAATATTATTTTTCCAAGTTTTATTTTTTCTTATTTTTCAAATGCAAATATAAGAGCAATCATTTGACTGTGTGTTAAACTTAAACAATGTCCTTTGATGTGTGTTTGTGTTAAACTGTTAAACCTAAATGAAAAGAACATTTAATCCAAAAATTAACCAGGAATCAAGATTTTTTTCTTTTACTTATAAATATTTATTTTTCTATTAACAGTTCCTTATTGATAAAATTATAAATTAATGATTTTCGGATTTTTTCCCTTTATATGTGCATAAGACTTTCCTTCGGGCAAATTTTAAAGTTCTATGTCAGCGAGAAGTACCCTATAGGTCTTGAGAGAAAAACCTCTAGAATACTTCTCGTTCACACAGAATCTTGAAATTTGGCACACAGGAATGTCTTATAGTTCATGCAAAGGAAAATATAAAAACTCATTAATTCACAATTATATGCCAATTTATTACCCGAGGAACTCGCCAATTTCCATAAACAGGACAAACGCAAAATTCCACCATATTTATGTAAATTTGTCAACAAACTATGTACTTATTAAGCGTTAACGGTAATATGACATAACGCTATGTAACCCTCAGGGTACTACTCGACAATTTCGATTGTTCCCTCCCCCCCCCCCTGTAAAATCAAGAGGGTTTTATTTTTATTTTATTTATTTATTTTTTTTTTTTTTTTACAGTGTACTGTTTGCTGAATTTTCTTGTAAGAAAATTCCACAGTGTCTCACTAAAATGAGAAACTTGGTTGTCAACAAAAGAAGGAAAACGATGAAATGTTTGCATTAAAAATATTAATGACAGACAAGCAAAAAAGGATGCGACTCGCATTTGTCTTGTTCCCCCCCCCCCCCACCCTCTCTGTAAAATCAAGATATTTTATTTATTTATTTATTTATCGTTAACAGTGAACTTTTGCTAGATTTTCTCGCAAGAGAATTTGACAGTGTCTCACTAAAATGAAAAACTTGGTTATAAATATATATATATTTCAACGACGCAATGTTTGCATTAAAAAAATATTAATGACAAACAAACAAGCAAACAAACAAAAGGTGCGACTCGCATTTGTCCTTTTTTTTTTCTTCTCTGTAAAACCAAGACTGCAAGAGAATTTGACAGTGCCTCACTAAAATGAAAAACTTGGTTACCCATAAAAAGAAAGAAACATATTTCAACGATCAAATATTTGCATTAAAAAATATTAATGACAAACAGACAAAAATGCTGCGACTCGCATTTCTCCGGTTTTTTTTTTTTTTTTTTTTTTTTTTCCTCTAGAAAATCGTGAGATTTTTTTTTTCTTACTATGTACTTTTGCTGTATTTTGTTGCAGGAAAATTTGACATTTTCTCACTAAAATAAAAAACTTGGTTGTCAAAAAGGAAAAAATATTTTAACGATGAAATATTTGCATTAAAAAAGTATTAACGACAAAGAAATAACAAGAAAGAAAAATCATGCGTACGGCATAGATTATGAAACACTTTCCAACACTCCCTGAAATCTTAACTAAACTTCGTTATTTAGGGAAATGAAGTAAATAAGATAACTAAATAAACGTTTAAAAAATTGATTGCAGCAGTTAACGTCTATGTATACCAATTCTTTTGAACAGCCCTGTATTTGATCTGTATGTTGATATATATATACTATGCAATGGGAAAATTTATTTTAGTAAGAAAACGCATTTAAAAAAAATTAGATTTCTAGATGATTCTATTAATTAAAAGCCTTCAATTTGTTACTGCGTAATTTAGGTTATTGATAATTAAATTGATATTTTAAGGGTGTTAGTAGTTTTAGATCCGTATTTGTGAACCAAAATTACCATCCCCCTAAAGTATTATTTTCAGAAAAAGGTCCCCGTCTGTCATCTATGGTGTCTTTTTGTTTGTGAAAAATCAATGAATGCGTATTCGCAGAGTTACTTTACCTTCGGTTCTGAAGAGGATAGAGCACCAAAACATTTTTACTTGTTGCAAACTAGTTTTGGTAGTCATAGCGTACCACCAACAGTGCAAAATAGGATTGCTCAGAAAAAAAAATTTGCTCAAATATATGTTGGAGAAACGACTATGGCTATCGAAACTAGTTTGCAACAAAAAACAACGTTTTGATGCTATAAACGTTGTTTTTATCTACTTATATTGTACTGCCCCAAGTAATTTCTTATTGTAAAAGAACTTTGTTTTCATAAACTAGGGGGCTCGGCCCCCTACGAGCTACGCTCGCTAACCCCCCGTCCAGACACCGCAGACTCTAAATGCACGCTAATTTGATCGGCTTTAAAAAGATTTCGAGAGGCTGAATTATAATTTAAAAAACAGTGGCGATCTCCCTATAAACGAATTTCTATTCATTTCTCTTTGATTGGGGAATTTTAACGCCAAATCCGCTGCGGTACTACTTGATTATCCTGTCTACCAATTTCGCCAAATTATATAAATCACCAAACCACTCCCCAAATTATACAAATTGATATAATTTTTATTTTAAATAACGAAAGAACAAATAAATTCGTACAACATTAATAAAAACACAAATAAAACGTCGAAATAAAAATAACTTGATGACGTAGACACGTGTAACAACATTTCAAAATAAGCTAATATAAAAGGAATTAAGTAAAGAGAGTCTTTTTCTCCTGGTATTTTTTAACAAAGCGAAAAGAAAGTTCTTTTAAATGAGACATTTTAAATTCTCAAAATATCAAATAAATGTCTAGCGCAATTTCTAAATTTAAACTTTTTTGCAATATTATTTTGTGTTCATTTTATGTAATAACTATAATGTGACGTAAATATGACGTAATTTCTCCTAAGACTTCTAACGCATGTTAATGAATTTATTATTTTACAATATCCTTTCCCTTTTAAAATTCACGTGTATACTTTTTATGACGTAATTTTTAATAAGTTCCTGCTTTTTATACGTAATTATTTAATTCTAATTTGAAAGTTTTTTTCCTGTTTATAATAGTCACGTGTAAATAAATTTTTTATTTGAAGCAAACATTATTGCTTGCGCTTTTTATACAGTTGGCAACAGTTTAAATTAGTACAATTTTCTGAAATCTGTAAAAAATATCTCTAGAAATGCTGAAAATTTGAATTTAAAATAGAAATAAAACCTGAAAAAATGAGTCAAAATAAAAAAATTAATGAAATCTGCACTCCGGCAAATTCTGACGCATAAAATGATCTAAAAATGATTACACTGCCATGTATAGTTTTTGCTGCTATAAAACTTTTTTAGTGGAACGATTTTGTCCAAATTTAGCATTAAATAACTCTTAAAATAATTCTTCGATTTGAAAGCTGTCTGCATCAGCGTGTTTATCAAACATTTCTGTATAAAACCACCGATTTTCATATTTTTGTATGCATTATGTTTGTTAATATTAACGAAGAAAGGCCTCCGGTCACAAAAAAATCAAAACCGGCGGCGGCGGTGACAGCGGTAGTTACTTTTTTGTAGAATAGAGAGATGCTTCTATAAATCTCACAGATATAATATTTTATGAGGTTTCTAAAATTGAAGAACGCTTTTCGAAATCGTGGATACTCGGAAAATGTTTTATACATTTTCGTTCGTGATTATATTATATTTACCTAGAGTAAAAAAACGCGTGTCTTTTTTTTTTTTTTTACAGTGTAGATTGCGGAAAAAACACTACTGACTGCCATTATTCAAAATGATACATGGGCGATTTTCAAAAAGTTTCGTGTTTTACTGTTCTTTCACATTTGCACAGAAAAATAGTTAAATATCATAATTTTAATTATTTCATTTTAACTATCATGTTTTTTAATGATAATTGACAGATATATTATTATTTATAAAAAATTTAAAAGTAAGAAATATATTCTTTTGTAGTCAAAATGTCATTACCGTAGGTAGTCCCAACAAGCAATTTATTAGGTAAAGATTTGAATAAGTTCTATTTAAAACAGATGGTTATAATTTTTTATACATTTTTATTTATTAAGATACTACTAATTAAAAAATATTTATTTTCATTAATTAAACTTATCTATATTTCTTAATAATTTTTTTAAACCGTGTCTCAAAAAAGCGTTGTTATTCCCATGCTTCTGACAAAAAGTTCCTCTGGAATTTTTTAGAGGACAGCACATGCCTTTTTATCAAGGCAAAAATACTTCTTAAAAGTCAACTTGTTATCAGGTTTAGGTAAATAGAGTAAATAGTTTTATAGTTTCAATAAAATAAGCAAAGACTGAGTGTTTTGGTGAGTATTCTTTTGTACGTCATTACCGTACCCACTTCTAATTGATAACTAAATAAACTTTTATTTCGTAATCTGCTTTTATTATAATAAGAAATAGAAAATCATTAGAAAATATAATGGCTGTCATTTATGCCTGGGGAAAAATAAAAATATTTTGCTTAATTTGTCATTACAGTAGCTGTCAATACCGTGCTCACTTATGCCATTATACCAAGTGCATTAAATTTAAAAATTAGTTTTAAAATGTTAAATTAGTAATTTGGTCTCTGCTGAGGCTTGTATATTAATGTTTATGAGTATGGTAATTATTTACAAACAATTAAAACTTTCTGATTATTTCTAAAGATTTGATTTTGTTATTCCAAAACATGGACAGATTTTGAAAATGACCCATATACTATTGTGGAATATTGTAATACCATTTCTTTGTTACAACAACTGACGTAAAACGCAAATGCTAATTAGTAAAAATTTACTAATGTATACAAATTAAAATTGCGGAAAATTATGTTTTTCTGTGTTAGAAAAGTTGTGTTTCATTAAATTAATTAATGATATGTAATTAATATATTATTTTATTAGATATATTAGATAGATAGATGTGATAATTACAATAAAAAATATATTTCTAGCGGTTATACAAATATTCATTCGAGTTTTACTCCGATACGATGCATTTTATGAGTAAGCAAATAATTAAAAAATAGGGGGAATTTTAACGATGAATTAAAAATTCGAATTTTTTTGTTTTTTTGCAATAGAAATAGTTCAAATTGCGTTTTAGTTGAAGATAGCAAGTGAATAAGAGCCAAAATAGTTTATTTTATTACATAGATAATAATGAAGTGTACACAAATATTTACATAAGCGCATTCATTAATAAATCGATTAATTAATAAATATCTAAATAAATACAAAACATCTTTCTTTATCAAAAGTTCAATTCGGAAAACCTTTCATAAATAATTAATTTGAATACTTTTAATAAATGAAAAATTGAGTCATTTTTGTATTCTATGAGTCTTTCAATATCTTGTAATTAGAACTGAAGTGGAATGAATGAATGGACATCTGTGTGAATGGGCATTTTAAACTCTTTCAAATACACTGGTATATTATTTATACTTTATTAAAAATAATTTACTTTATTATACTGGTATGTTATTTATATTTTCAATCCCCAAATACCACAATTGCACCATATTTTGGAATAGAGAATTTTCTTTTATAATGCGCGTGAACAAAAGCTTTTACTCAAAACCCAATTCCTTATTAACCGGATTAACTTTCTCTACAAAAAACGCCATAGTCAAATTTACAAAACACCAAGTGAAATAGGCTACGAACTCCGAAATTATAATATTTTCAGTCCATCTAAACGCAAAAGAAACGTTACTGTATATGGACCTTATTCGAGGCTAACGAAAAAGAAGGGCTACCGCGGTGTTTTACGCGTATCTTTTTTTACAGACCGCTGGAGTCATGTGATACTCGAATGCACGTGTACGAAAAGAGTATGACGTCACTCTAGCAATCTGTAAAAAAAAAGACAGGCTACCACAGTGCATTCCACGTGTCTTTTTTTACAGACTGCTGGAGTGACATGAGGCTCTTTTCGCACACCTTCATTGTTGCATTCGAGCATCACGTGGCTCCAGCAGTCTGTAAAAAAAGATACATGGAATGCTCCGCGGTAGCCTGTCTTTCTCGTTAGCCTCAGACCTTATTAGTGTGACGCACAGGCAACTCAACTCCACGTTTCAACCTCAAATTGGATACAAAAACAAACCCACAGTACAGATCTTCAGAGAAAGATGAGATAAAATGTGTAGGTTTGGCATGAAACTTAAAATGAAACCCTGAAACCGGTTAAAATCGGTCACAATTCGGCACAAACGATTGCAGCTCACTTTGAACATCTTTCTCCGTTAGACGAATTCAGCCCTTGTTCCACATGCTTGTCTTGTTTGGGCCGATTAATTTAAGGAATAACTAACTTCATATTTAGACATTTTAGACGGTATAGTGCATAAGACATTTAGACGGTATAGTGCATTTCTAATGCGCTTTTCGCGCATTTTCACCCCTTTTTAATTTCTCTTTCGACTGCTCTTACAGAGCATTTATTGTGCGTCACAAAAGTTTAAAACCCTTCGACTGTCTTGGAAAAGGGCAAAATTGTAATGTTGTTTTCTCTGCATTTTGTTTTAAATGCTAAAAAAAAAAGATTCGTTGAACATTTTATAAAAAAAAACTTAATAACAAATAAGAATGCAATCCTTGGAAGTATTAATCATTGTTCAATGTATTAAAAATAAATTAAATCAATAGAATTATATTACTTTAAATATTGCTTGTATTGCAGTGAAACCTGGAGCTTAGTGAACGTATTAACACGGGCTTGTCAGTGAGGGGGTTAAGCCTTCTGCAAATCAGATTAAAACAAGTTGAAGAAGAAAATATATAAAGCCAATTAACAATAAATACTTGAATTTAATCAAAATAAAATAAAAAAGTCCTTCCGGCCAGTGCCGGGAGGAAGAGGTAGCTTTCATATTCCTTATTTTTAAAAAGCCAACTTATATTATTCAAACACACGAAGCTCAATTAAGTGGAAACCGAATGTAGGAGATTCAATACTAATTTTTATCAATACTAAATCATTATGAATGAGAATTTCGCGAAATTAGTCAGCTTTATCCAAGCTGCTTTTATTTAAAGTCACTTATATTTGGCTGCCAAATTCGGCGATTTCTTAAAGTGCCTGCCATTTTAAGACAACATGGTAGATGAGGCTAACCAGTGAACTTGATCGAGACCTTAGTAATTGCTGTGCACATGCTCACTCATATCGGAATCGGTTGATATATACGAGTGCTGTCGCAGGCAAAAGATCAGATTTTTCAAAATGTCACCCACTTTAGAAATTGAAACTGCTATATCTGAGCCATTTTTTAAGATAAAGACAAACAAAAAATGCTCCTGAATCCTTATATCAAGGTCAAATACTTAAGAAAGAAACCTTTTTCAATTTCTAATTTTTTTGCACCTCACTTTAAATATAATTTTTTTTTAATTTAATGGCCGCCATTTTGAAACAAGATGGCTGATGAAGCTGGCCAGCGAACTTGGTCGAGATATTGATGTATACTATCCACATGCCTTCTTCCATCGAAATAGGCGAATACGTGTGGTATCGCGTGACAAATACACGATCGTTTCAAAGTGTTAGCCAAGATAGAAATTCAAAGTGCTATAATTCAACCACTTTTTAAGATATAAACAAAAGAACAAATTTTCAGAAACAAAAACTGCTCCAGAATCTTTGTATCAAGGCCAAACACATAAAAAAATCTTTTTCATTTTCCAATTTTTTAATACCTCATTTTAAATTTTAAATTACATTTTTCTTTTAAATGGCAACCCTTTTGAAACAAGATGGCGAATGAAGCTGGCCAACGAACTCGGTCGAGACATTGGTATGTACTATGTACAGACCAAGTTACATTCAAATCGGTTCTTAAATACGCCTGTTATCACGTGACAAAAATCAGGTCGTTTTAAAATGTCAGCCACAATAGAAATTCAAAATGTTATAACTCAGCCATTTTTTTTAGATGTAGACGAAACAAACCCTGTTCCGGAATCTTTGTATTAAGGTCAAACACATACAAAAAAAATCTTTTTCATTTTCCAATTTTTTGGTATCTCATTTTAAATTTAATTTTTTTTAAATTTTTTTAAATGGCCACCATTTTGAAACAAGATGGCGAATGAAGCTGGTCAACGAACTCGGTTGAGTTATTTATATGTACTATGTACACAGCAAGGTACATCCAAATCGGTTCATAAATACGTCTGTTATTACGTGGCAAAAATCAGGACGTTTCAAAATGTCAGCCACGCTAGAAATTCAAAATGCTATAACTCAGCCATTTTTTAAGATATAGACGAAACAAAAACTGCTCCCGAATCTTTTTATCAAGGTCAAACACATAAGAAAAAAATATTTTTTTCAATTTTTAATTTTTTGCTACCACATTTCAAATTTAAATTTTTCTTAAAATTTTAAATGGTCGCCATTTTTAAACAAGATGGCGGATGAAGCTGGCCAACGAACTCGTTCGAGACATTGGTCTGTACTATGTATAAAAGAAGTTACATCCAAATCGGTTCATAAATACGCCTTTTATCGCGTGACAAATTTCAGGACGTTTCAAAATGTCAGCCATGCTAGAAATTCAAAATGCTATAACTCAGCCATTTTTTAAGATATAGACGAAACAAAAACTGCTACGGAGTCTTTGTATAAAGGTCAAATTTATAAGAAAAAAATATTTTTCCATTTTCAATTTTTTGGTACCACATTTCAAATTTTAAATTTTTTAAAATTTTTTAAATGGCCGCCATTTTGAAACAAAATGGCGGATGAAGCTGGCCAACGAACTCGGTCGAGACATTGGTATGTACTATGTACACACCGAATTACATCCAAATCGGTTCATAAATACGAGAGTTACAGTGTGACATAGGTCAGATATATATATATATATATATATATATATATATATATATATATATATATATATCAATTTTGAACGGAGGGTGATTTCGGGGTCTGGGGGTCATGATCGATGAAAATATACCAAAATTTTTTGAAATCGCTTTCCTCCGAACGGCTGCAATAGGTAGCTTTTTGTAAAGAAAGCTACCTAATAAGCAATTTTTGTTAAATAAAAATTACAGTAAGTTTTAATTAATTTACTTTTTTTCTTGAAGAAACAGCGTCTCAAAAGTTTTAACGCTTTATGCATTTTTTTTTAGAAACACGGGATTGGATGGATGTAATAACGTTGTATAACGTCGTAATTCTTACCAAATATTTCCTAAAGTAAATAAAATTGCATTCTTCTTGTAACATATTTCTAAAATCTGTACTTAATATTTTATGCGACGAACTGTGAGTAAGATTTTAACATTTCATATAAAATTGAACATATATTTTAGAAATAATTTGAGAACTAATTAAAAAGAGACATTCTTTAAGAAGAGTACACGGAAAATCGAAGTTAAAAATATTAATTTCCAGAGGAGATATTTTAAATATAAGAATGCATCAAACGTCCATAGACTTAAGAGTGTTCTCAAATCCAAAAGGGCAACTTTCTGACATGAGTTTTAATTTATTTTTGTTTGAAAATACATGAAACTAGCTAATGTTGTTGTTCAGAAACTATGTAATCGAGTTGTTTTTTTTTTCATTTTTTTGCAAACGCAATAGATCTTTCAGAAAATAGTGTCAAAGTGGACGGTTTGAACCGAAGTTCCGCGCGAAAGGAAAAAAAAAACACCCAAGAGCGGGCGAGAAACGTGTTTGTCACGTGATCAAAATCAGTTATAACTGTATAATCAGTAATTTATTGATCAAAAAATGGAAAACACAGTTCAATTCCAAATCGCTTCCATGGCCAGTCTTTCCAATTTTATATCTTTCCGTTAAAAAATGAATTTACAAATGTGTCACGACGTTTTACGCTTGTTGAGCAGAGCAGTTAAAAACAGCCTTAAGGCTCCTGTCCCTGCCGACAAAGGCACTCACGAGCTAATGCTAATCCTATCGGGAGGTATTTTTCTAATATCTCGTTTGCATTTCGACATTTTTATTTATTTATTATTATTATTATTTTCTTCTTTTTTTTTTGCATTGGATAGCCGAGATCCGTCTCTATATCGCACCTTTTTTACTTTTTCGGTTTTGGCTGCAGATATTTTTTAGAATGACACTTTCATTTTCAGAACCGGTTTTGAAAGTGAAAATAGCTTTATAAAAAATGCGTGCTACCAAAATCGAAAAAGCAAAAAAGGTGCGATGTAGAGACGGATCTCGGCTATCCAATGCAAAAAAAAAAAAAAAAAAAAAGATTTAAAAATGTCGAAATGCAAACGAGATAGATAAATCCCTCCACATAGGAGTAGCATTAGCTCGTGAGTGTCTTCGCCGGCAGGTACAGGATTCAAATATTAGACAGGGAAATTCGTAAGCTGAGTGATTACGAGCTTACATTTGCATCGTTGAAACTTTATGATCTTACTACGAGCGTATAAGACATAGAATTCGCGAAACTGGCGACCGCACAAGCACATGGCTTCATATTACTTACAGGAAACAACTTAAACTCGTACTTTCACCTTAAATATTTGTATCATTGAAAACTTTATGATTTTACTACGAGCGTATAAGGCGTATAATTCACGAAATTGAAGACTGCACTGCACATGGCTTCATAGTACTTACAGGAGATAACTTAAACTTATACTTTCCCCTTAAACATTTATATCCTTGAAAATTTATGATCTTACTACGAGTGTATAAGGCTTAGAATTGGCGAAACTGAAGACTGCACGTGATTTCATATTACTTACATACAGGAGACAACTTAAACTTGTACTTACCTCTTAAAAATTTGTATCGTTAAAACATTATAACTTACTACGAGCGTATAAGGCTTTGAATTCGCGAAACTGAAGACTGTACATGGCTTCATCTTCATATTACTTACAGGAGACAACTTAAACTTTCCCTTAAATACTTGTATTGCTGAAACTTTATGATCTTACTGCGAGAATATTATTCGTGGAATTCGCGAAACTGAAAACTACACATAGCTTCATATTACTTCCAGGAGACAACTTAAAGTTGTACTTACATCTTAAAAATTTGTGTCGTTGAAATTTTGTGATCTTAGTTCGAGTACATGTATGTAAGGCGTAGAATTCGTGAAACTGAGGACTGCACATGGCTTCATATTACTTACAGGAAACAACCTCTCTCTACTAATTCTGCCAAACATGTTAGCGTAAAATGACAGATATAAAAAGAGCCAAGCACCACAGAAAAATAAAACAAAATTTGAAAAATACAATGAAGCAGTTCTTTAATTTGAGATCAAATATATCGTTTTAAGCGAATTATAAACAGAGATAATGAAAAATCTGTTAAGATACTGCAAATCAACGCTTTCGTTTCCTTCGTCAGTTCAATTTTTTACGGGGTCTCAGGACTCTTAAAACTGAAAAAAAAAAGAAAGATAATTTTCAACAATTAATATCTTAAAATGCATATGATTTTGAAACAAAATTTTTATTGGGATGAAAGATATAAGTATATTCTTTCATTTCATGTGTTTAAAAAATTGCAAGATGTAGAATTAGCATTTGCAGGAGGCTCCAAGCTGTCAGACATTTGACGAGTAGGAAATTGGTATAACAGATTACGTGCAGGATTACAAAATAAATTTTGCAACTAGAATGAAAATTTTGGTGCTTACTTATACGTCGGATTACAATAATTACACTGAACCTGAATAAATTTGTATTTAAACCATTTTTATATTTTTAATACAAATTTATATTTAGCTAGTGTAAAATTTAGAAAATTTCAAGAGTATAATCACAAGAAAAAAATATATTTTTGAACAATAAAAAGGAAATTTTAGATTCAGTTTATACAGACTAACATGAAACATATGTTTTGAAAATTTCATGAAAACATATTCAAAAGTTTTGAGATATCGTGCTTGTTATGCCCAAAAATGTCATTTGGGGAAAAAATGACTTCAAAATTTTGATACGCCGCTTCAGCTATTGAGCGGATATAATTCTAAAAGTCATAACTTTTGTTCTAATGAGAATTTCAAGGAAACAATTATGTCAAAATGTTCAGAAAATATAGTAGTTTAACATCTTAAAAAAAAAAAAAAAGAAAAATCGAAAATTTTGAAGCTTTAAGAATTCTGCACCCTTAATAAAGGGCAGAAAAGTAAGGAATGAATTTTTAGATAGGTAATTATTTAAGCTAGTGCTTATTGTCTCCAGTAAGGTTTTTCTTTTTCTTTTTCTTCCTTTCTTTCTTTTCTTTTTTCTTTTTTTTTTTTTTTTGATGAAAATTTCCTTTTACGGTGTAGGGGATGCGAGGAGGGGATTAAAAAAAAAAACAACAACACGAGAAACAGCGAAAGGGTGAAAAAAATGAGCTAAGCGAAATGTGAAAGAGAAAGAACAGTCGTGATTACATAACGCAGATGGTAAAAAGAATGAAAAACCAAATAAAAGAAGGCTTATTATACGATTCTACTTATATATTAGAGTGTTTAAAATAAATAAATACTTTTTTAATTGCATTTATTATCACCTAAATGTATCTGAAATTATAATTTTCTTTTCTTAGGAGCAACTATTGCTGAAGAACTGCCAAGAATTGTTTAGAAAATATCAAGTTCGTGTCCATCACGCTCTTTTTGTGGAACTTCTGGTCTTTAATCTTATATATAATGGCTTAGCTCTCCTTGGTTATATATTTCTACCAAGTACGGTAAATATTTGAATTTTCTTTATGTCATTGCATTCTTAACAAGTTGGAAATTGCACGTCAAATGTGGCAAATGAGGTGCGTTCGTACTATAACTAGTTTTATAAATATTTTTTGCACCACATATTGTACTAAATGTATATTTTAGTGCACTTCATAAGTGCATATCAATTTCATTCTGTTCTAAAGTCTGTAACATCATTAAAATGCACTTGAAATAATTTTTTCCCATTGGCCGTAATGTAACAGAAAACTTTTGACTGTCCCTGTTGTAGCGATCTCATCTCACATGATCAGTATAAAGCGAGTTACTAGCTTAGAGTAACTGGTTGCCATCTTTAAAGAAACTTCGTAAAAAATTACAAATCTTATATATGAGGACTCCAGAAGCCAAGGGGTATAAGTGACAAAATTGAAAAAAATGAACTAAGTGCACAGACGGCCTGGAAATATGCTTTTTTCTTTTCAGGTAAAGAAAGATAAGTGATTTTCTAATTATGTGTTGTGCTTTAGTGATCAACCACTTTTGCCGAATAATGATCAATATTGATTAATTATAAATTTAAAGAAAATTGCACCCCACTTTTTTCACGTTTATTGAAATAAGAGTTCAAAGACCACTGTGAAACAAGCAGCAGTTTCCTATTTCAATTCAGTCAATTATTATTGATGTTCAACTTTATCATCAATTATCTTTGACCTCAATTTACTCCAAATCGAAATTTTGTCACTTGTACCCCTTGGCTTCTGATGTCCTCATATATATATATATATATATATATATATACAGTGAAACCCCGATTTAACGTTATTCAAGGGACCATACAGAAACGACGTTAAATGCGGGAAAACCTTAAATCGGGGCAAGACGAAAACAAACACTGTGTGTAAAAGAAAGACTAATTTAGGTAAGATACGTTTCATTTTTTGATTTACAATGATTTAGACATAATTTTCCTAAATTAGCTTTAAAGAATTGGATTATTTTATTTTACGTACTGTTTTTAGTAGCTACAACACAAATCTAAACTTAGAGGATATTTTTTGCAAGCTTTTTTATTGGTCTTCACTATTTCAAAGGAATAATCTATATTTTACCACCATATTTTACCATCTAAAATTAATAAAAAAATTTTAACGAATGCTTTCGGTTCCGTTCTAGCACAAAAAGCATTGGTGCGGATGGAAGTGAGGAAGGTTTTCGGATATTGAACCCGCAGTTGGTAAGAAAGACAAAAATAGGAGAGATTCTGAATTTTCAGCGTATTGATACAAAAAATTTATTTATTTTCATCACAATTTTTAACTATTTTAGAAAAATTTCGTTGAGTTTTTAGCGCTGAAAAAACGTTAAATTCGGGAAAATTCAAGGAACAGATGTGTTATTATCCCACCCTCCGCCATCTTGGATTTTTTTTGGCGAGAAAACCCCTTTTCCGCCAAGTAGTAAATGTCCCCAAGCACCCGTTTCTACGCATGTTTGGCTCAACGAAAATAAAATGTAAATAATAAACAAAATTTGCTAAACTGGCAAATCAGTAATCCTTGTATGAGCGCTTCGCGCACATTTAACGGAAAAAAACATCGCCGAATTCAGCATTTCTCGCAATATAGCATTCTCAAAATTCAGCAGTTCTCGTCTTGTAGCAATCTCAAAATGTAAAAAACTCTTAAAACAGCAAAATATACCTAAAAAACGAGACTCGCTAAAGTGGCAATCAGCAATAGTTGTATAATCGCTTCGCGCTCATTTACCGAAAAAAAAAACATCGCCGAATTCATCATTTTTCGCGATATAGCATTCTCAAAATTCAGTGGTTCTCGTTTTGTAGCAATCTCAAAATGTAAAAAACTCTTAAAGCAACAAAATATACATAAAATTATCAACATACCTTAACAGACATCTGCTTTCTTGAAACCTACAGCACAAAATATAACACCGCCGTCATTTTCCAAAATAGGCTTAATACGCATTGACACGCTATAAACAAACCCCCCTTTCATGTCAAAATTTCCTCATATTTCTTAATTACTTCAGCAAGAGCATTTAAACGGACTACAGAAACTATAGTCAATGAAATACATCCAATAAATTTAACATAAAAATAAAAAGACAGCCATAGAACACGATATCAAAGAGTATCTGGTACAAGAGTCAACCAACCGTCAGCAACGACACCCGGCAGTGAAATGAATGTTCACGCTCTCGCGTCGTAAAAAAGGGGGTTTCCATAATAAGTTACTAGACGCCAAACGCCGGGGTTGCCAGAGCGATAAAAATCGCCAAATACTCAACATCGCGGAGGGTGGGATAATAACACATCTTAGCCAAATTCAAAATGATAATGTTAAATCCGGGATTTTTTAACATTACAAATATAGGAAATTAATTGGGACTGGTGAAAAATGACGTTATATGCGTAAAATCGTTAAATACGGGTTACGGTAAATCGGGGTTTCACTGTATATATATATATATATACCGGGTGTCCCAAAAAGGACTGACTGATTTTAAAATTCAATAACTTCCAAACGGTGACAGATATTAAAAAAATTCTTGCAGGAGGGTTATGAATAAAGTCAAAAGTTTTTTTACAGTGATTTTCGATTTTAGTTCGAATTACAAACAATAGATGGCACGGCGATCAATAGAGGCTAAATTCAGGCTCGAGTTTTGGTACTTTGTGGCTCGGATAATACATTTCCATCTCCTTTTTCTGCATGGAACAACAGAAAGGACCAAAAATCGAGCCTGTATTTAGAGACTATTGCTTACAGCGCCATCTATTGTTTGTAATTCGAACTAAAATCAAAAATCACTGTAATAAAACTTTTGACTTTATGCATAACCCTCCTGCAAGAATTTTTTTAATATCTGTCACCGTTTGGAAGTTATTGAATTTTAAAATCAGTCAGTCCTTTTTGGGACACCCGGTATATATATATACAGTCGAACTTTCTTTTAACGAAGTCCCTATTCAACGAAGTTTTCTACTTAACGATATTTTCTGCTGAACCTTCACTTTGAACACCATTCCCATGAAATTAATCTCCATATTACGAAAAATATATTCCATATAACAAAGTTTTTTCACATTCGTGCGTGTACAACGTTCAAACGGAGAGGTTGTTGTTGCGATGGGTGTATGAATTTATTTTAGAAGATTGTATAAAAATGATTTTTTTTATTTATTCATTTCCATTCAAAAGAAGAAATGCTAAAAGTCTTCGTTACAATAAGAAGGGGATTCTAGTTTCACGAGAATGTTACAGATGAAATTTCCGGGTACTTGGCAAAAGTGTAAAAATTTTTATGAACAATGTATTTTTTAAAACAAGCATGTACAAAGTAAGACTTTTTTAAAATTAAGGAATTGAAATACTGAGAAAAAAGAAGAAAAGTTATGACACGCTTCAGTTTTTGTTTACCTCGCTTTATTATTATTTTTTAAACATTATTCTAGTTAAATTTTTCTCATATGTCTGCATTGCATAAAAAAAAAGTTACAGCCAAGTTGAACAATCTTCCAATATTTCCATTTTATGCGTATTTTTTCTTTTTTATGCATGTGTATTTTATTATACAAATTTCTTGAATTTGAGTTGATTTCTGTTTAACAAACTTTCTTCATAACGATGTGTTTAAGTGCAACGATGAGATTTCGTTAAATGGAAGTTTCGCTGTATCTGGTTAACTAATTCAAATTTTAAAATTCTAACAAGGGAACCACTTTTGGTGTTGCTCGCACCTAGCATTGAGACCTGGTGCATTTTAAAGACCTATGTTATGAAGTTTGAGAATCGATAAAATTTTTCTGTTAAAATAATATTTCTTGATTATACAGCAGCGTAACTTTCTGAAAATGCAATTTTCGAGACCCCTTATCGGACTATTAACATTGAATTTTTTTAAAGAAAAGCATTTAAAAATAAAAATTAGTTAATAATAAGTATAAAATATTGAAAAAAGTTTGAAAATTCCTTCAAAAACCCACGAATTTGATTTTGAAAAATTGCAACTTTATATTCATATTTTTGGCGGGGAAACAATTGGCGTTTATTTTCAAAAGTAGAGCTTTCTGGCAACCCTAGCCAAATGTCATAGCTGAATTTGTAATACCTAGAATTATTTCGCCACAGTATTTTTTTTTTAAATTGTGTAAAAATATTAATTTACTTTATGATTACTTTTACCGAAGGACTATTTAATACAGCACTATTTCATTTTAAACATTCGAAACTTTATTTCATTCGATTTCAAAAGAAAATAGTTTGCTTATTTTGTATTTCACTAAAAAATAGTTTTCAATGATCTTCGAAGCTTTTATAGAATTGTATTTATTACTTATATATTTATCGTCTGCATAGAAAAAAAAATAAAAACCTAATATTTGTTTCTTATTCTATAAATTATTAAAAAAAAATCGCAATCTGATATAATTTTAGTAATATGTTCTGTACATTTTCTCTTTGGATAAAGTGCGCGAAAAATTGTAGCGCCATATTTGGCGATTTAACTCACTTTTGGCGTGAAATAAACAAATAAATATGTAATAATAAAAAATTAAAAGTATAAAAAAGTATGTAAAATATTATTTTAACAGAGACATTTTTTCGGTTCTCTAACTTTTATGTATAGGGCTACAAAACGCACCAGGTCTCGATGCTAGGTGCGAACAACACCAAAAGTGGTTCCCTTGTAAGATCTTATTTAGTATACTTGGTTCCATGCGGATAACTCGCGTTATTTTCAATGTCCTGCGTTCCATATTCTTGGAAAAGGAGTTATGATATGCAAAGAGACAGCCAAATTTTAATATAATAGATGCAATTACTTTTGCGGTACAATCTCTTTACATATGACAGTAAAGCTCCAGATAGACGTATTAACACTGAAAAAAAAGATGGGTACTCAAAATTGAGTAAAAAGTACTCAGTTTTAAATACGTGACATACTCCAAATAGCTCCGAACCAAATACAGTGAAATACGTTTAACACGAAAAATCGGTTAATACGAAATGAGATAGCGGTCCGGACAGTATACTATGCAATTTACTACATTTTGTTTCTTTTAACACGAAACAAAAATCGTTTAACACAAAAAAAATTCGCTTTCGATCTAGATAGTTTGAGTTGAAATTGGTAAATTTTGTGTTAAAACCACTGAATTTTGGGTGAAAATCAGTGAATTTCGTGTTTTTTTTTTAATTATTATTAGCTTTTGTTTTATGAGCACAATGGCTGCGAAATTGGTGCGAAAACAAACTGCTATTTCGCTTCAAATGAAGATGAAGCTGCTTAATGTAGTTGATGAAAAAAAAGGACGAAAACAGAAATCTGCAAAGAGTTTGGCATTGCCAATTCTACTTTATTAACGATAATAAAAACAGAGATCCTATTACTTTAATGTTTGAGCCCAGTATGTTTAAGCCAGAGAGAAAACGTATGAGATCCGCAAAGCACGAAGATTTAGAAACAACCTTGCTTATTTGATTCAAACAAGCTAGATCTCGAAATGCTGAAAAAGACACTTCAAAAATAAGATATCTGATTTTTTCTCAAAAAGACAATATTTTTTTACTTGCTTTTTATCCCAATGGATGCAACCTACTAATGGTTTAACAGAAAATCGAAATAAAATTTGACGATGCTGAAAATATTTGTGAGTTTTGTTCTTTTTTTTTACGAATCTTTTAACACGAAAAAAAAAAAATTCGGTCCCCTCAATTTCGTGTTAAACGTATTTCACTGTATACTCAAAATTGAGAAACGCGTGTACTCATTTTTTATCCCATGGTTGTGTTCAAATATTAATCGTTATGTGGGTTGGGTTGATTTTTGACGGCCAATTATCTACACGAGGGATATAGGCCCGGGCGGGGTGCCCTCCGTGGGGGTCTTTCTAAGGGAACCTAATCCGTATTAACGCATGGACGATCCACGGCTCGAAGAAAACCACGAAAACTCCGAACGATTAGGCCGACGGGCACGATTGGGATCGAACCCAGCACCTCCCGTCTACCAGCTTCGAGAGCAGAACCTCTCGGCCACTGGTGGGGCTAATCGTTATGTACTGCCCCTCTGAACATACAAATTAAAGCAAAAATGTACTAACATTTATTTCCAGATCAAAATTATTAACAAGAAACGTTTAGTTGATATTTATTAAGAAAAATTATTAGCAAGATACCGAAATTGAATATTTTTATAACAAGAGCTTTATTTGTAAGCACTTTTAAATTATTTTAATATACTGTACATAATTTAATATTTGAATCATCATGAACATCTTTTATGCCACCATAAATGAAAAAAAAAACAATAAAGGGTACAAAATTATTGTTTTGTTTGTGTTTGATAACATGTGAGGATTCAAAATTGAGGAAACATATGCTCATTTTTGATCCAAACGTACTAAATTCAATATGAGTACATCGATTTACTCATTTTTGAGTACTTCATTTTTTTCAGTGAATCTACTCGCGATCTTTTTGTTCTGGCCAGGCGGCGCTTTCTTGTGGTTACGCGGCGTTTTTCATCTTTTATGCCTTTACAGGGAAAGTGCTGGACGTCTTGCAACATCCTGCAAAAGGAAGAAGTTCTATCTAATCTCCTTACCTCCTTGTCATTGCTGAACACATTGTTGAATTCCCCGTCCTTTTGTTCGAAACCACATTTCATTGTTTTACCATGACAGTGAGCACTTTGCCTTTCTGAACGGAGCTTAAAGCTCCATTTAGAAAGGAAAAGTGCTCCCTGGCATGGTAAAGCAATAAAATGTGGTTTTGAACAGAAGGAAGGGGAATTCAACAATGTGTTCAACGTTCAACCAGTAGCGCCAACTTTTGAAAAATATTGGGTCGGCTCAAAATGTTTTGAGTAAAATAATACATACATTCAAGGTTACTATATCTTAAAGTGCTATTACATGAGGCGTCAAAATTGCCTCTAATTTCGAGCGACTCAATGTTAACTTGTGGTTTCAAGTAATAGTCATAGTAATAGTAAAGAGTCGCTCGCAAAGCAAGCAACTATTTTGTATCGGGCGATTTTGACACCTGAAACGAAGAGTCGTCATTAACAGCAAATCAAATGCTTGGAAAACTCAGGATGAAAAAGCCTTTTCCCAAACAGCCAATGAAATGCTTGGAAAACGTAAAAAGTGGTTGCGGGAAAACTGACGAGTCGCGGGCAATTTTTGTCGCTTGAAATTTTTACATGTAATAACACTTTAATACACCCCTCGTGTGAAGGCGTCTACTTTCACATATTAATGTTAATAGTTTCCTCTTTCCCCCCTTTAAAATTACGCCTTTTTAAATTCTTAAATTTAATTATCTGTGTGCATTTGGATTCAATTTATTTATCGCTCTTTTCCCTTTCATAAATTAAGTAGTCAATTCTCAGTCTCTTTAATATTTTAACAGCAGCGCATTGCATTTAAAAGAAAAGAAATAATATCCTTTTCCGCCTGGCAACTGCTTTCTAATTTAATCGTGCCTTACTTTTGATGATAGGCAGAAATTAGACTTATTACTTCTACATTTCGTGACCGTTAGTACAGATGCAATATGCTAATCATTTCATTATTGGAGCTCTGTCTTTAATTTGTTTTATTTTATTAACGTTCGCTTGCTGGCGTTTCAATCCCGTGAGATTTTTGGCAACCTCCCTATAGGATGTTCCTTCGCGGTTTCTGAACCATAATTCCTACGCAATGAATTGGCGGTAAATAATTCATATTACTCTTTTACGTCCCCCATTCAATTTCAATTAACGTACTTTGACCGCATGTCTTTACTCACTTTATTCTGGCCATATAGCATAAGTAATTGGTGAAAAATGTATATGTACTCTTGCCAATACTCGATCATTTGGAGAAAATGTAATTTTGATCACTTCCTTCTTGACTGTGATTCTGGTAACATAAAAAAATGTAAAAATTATACTCTCTCTCCAACGTTCGGCTCCTGCCGAGGGCTCGCCTTGCGAATAGTACTCCGATCCTGGTGTCCAATTGGTCAATAAAGAATATTTGCAGTATTCGGCTGGCCTGTCTCTGGAATATAGACTAATTCGTTCTTTTAATGCTGTTTCACATCATTCTCAACAGCAACATCTATCCGGACAACTCAAAACACCTGTAGAAATCTGGAATTCAACTGTACACCTCGCCCTTGGTACTTCTGCCTGGAGAGAGTTTTAGGGGAGGAGCAAATGACTAAGATGATAATTTGAAGTCAAATTATGGTTTTTCTAAGTAAAATTATAAATGTATTACGTAATTATATTCTCTTTAGTTCTCCCTTATAAATACATTAATATTTATTATAAATAAAATAGCATAAAAATTGCTAACGATAGAAAGTGTCAAAAATTAAGTGTCAAGAAAAACATACATTTTAGTCACCATTTGTTTTATCGATTCAAGATTGTAGATATTATCAATTCAAGACATTAAAACAGATGCTAAAATATCCAGGAAATTTGCTTTTGAGAGAAATTTAATTATACATACGCTGAAGCGGTTTTAAGTGCTCCTGTGAGTTTAATAAATGCATTTAATATTTTTCAAATTATTTTGAGAACGTCAGTAAAACCAAATTTTATTTCAGCGATTAAATAAACAAAATAAACCGTCAACTGTGAGTATTACTCACTCTCAGAGGGTTCCGTACAATAAATCTATGAATTATTAACTGTATTAATAAAAAGTTCGTTACTGAAAGAATTAGTTGGATGCACCAATCCCAAAACTTTCTTCTATTTCATACACGTTAATACTTCAAAATTCGCTATCACACTACCAAAGTTAAATGAGAATCTATGCCCATCATGAGGATTCTAAAGATAAGAAATTCCGTGCATTTAGTTCTTGGGATATGTCTATCGCTGAAATCGTGTAAATCCAGTAAAATGCAGCCTAACAGCGCCACCTCTTGGGTGATTTACACCAAAATCTAATCAGCAACAACTTATGTCAACGCCTAACTGAATCTGAAGTTTGATGAAAAGCTGTGCATTAGTTCTTGAGATAGAGCTGTTGCAGAAATCACGAAAAATGCAGGATAGCAGTGCCATCTGTTGGGCGATTTACACCCAAAACTAATCAACACCAATTTAGGATAGGGACTACCTAAATCTAAACTTTATTAAATTCCGTGCATTAGTTCTTGAGATTAGAGCGCCCACAAAATTTGTGTCACATACAGAGAAACAGACAGTCACAGACTCATAGACAGACATTTTGTAAAAAGATGTTTTTCGGGAACTCTGACGCCTAAAACATGTAAATCCGTCGTAAAACGGAAGTAAAAATTTTTCACGAATCCAAAACTTTCTTCATGTAAAGATAGAAGAAAATAAAAAAATAAGACTTTGTAAAAAAATATACAACGTAGGGTTTGGTATAGCTGTATAATATACTAGAAAAATATGAACGGGTATACCGTAAAAGTTCAAAGAGATATGAAGCCTAATAATATCAAATATTGCTATTCTGTATAATTCTTATTAAAATCTTATCATTATCTGTTTATGATGAACTTAATTCGGCACTGACAATAAAAATAGTGTATAATTAAACTTCATTTGGCATTTCATAAAACTAAATTCAGCGTCGTAATATTTTATTTTTACAATGTAGCTAAACAAAATCCGTGTTCAATGTAAACTTGACATTACGCTAAGCGCGCTTCGAAAGGAGGTCGGAAAGTTGCAACGCCAATTGGTCCGTATCGCGTTTTGCCAGATAGTTTTTTAATTAACTTTTAAAGACACTGGAGCCGCATTGGGAGATCCACTCAATATAAACTAGTCGCGAATCCCATAGTATTTATGTGATTAATTCTAATTAAATTAGTCGGTTTTTAACAATTTCATGTTTCTTACTTTTATACTGCTACTAGACATTGTATTTCCCAAATGTATCATTAAAAGTTGTTGTCTAGGTTTTAAAAGTCTATGGTACATAGAGTACGCCGCCCCTGTCATTAAGTATGTCCAAACTGTCCGTGTCTTTAAGGGTTAATATCTCGGCTAATTACCGACGATTTTTTTCAAAAATTATTATAAACAATGCTTTTATACTTCTGCTACGATGGATACCTGCAGCGCTCCTCAACGCCTTTGCTGAGAGCCTGCAAATCGAAATTTGTGTGTATAGGAAAAATACGCTTTTCTAAAAAACTATGTGACCTAGGGTAATCGCTATAATTTTCCTGCAATATTTAAGTTAACGTCTACTATCTCTATTTTTTTTAATAATTTTAGTTTCAGTAGATTCGGAAATAGATGGGGGGAACATATTTTTGCACTACATTTTCGACAATATCTCGAAAATACAGGGTGTCCGATCTCAACAGTGTCCAATGGCTAATTCCTAAACAGTTAGTCATAGACATATAGTTCCAATTACAAAAATGTTTTGAATCAGGTAAAGAAATATTTTAAAAGCGATTTGGGTCAATAAAAACATTTCTTAAAAAATTACGAAATTTAAATTTTTATACGGTCCCCCGATCTTATAAGTTATATTTAGTAAAATGTTCCTCTTACACTGACAAGTAAGACAAAAAAAGTCCCATTCATATAACACTCAAATTGAGCGAGTTATGAAACTTTAAAAATGCATGACTTATGCCACTTTTCTGCTCTGAAAACAAATGACTTCGGCTTGGCTTTGAGGGGTCACATACCAAGTGCTTAAAGTATTCGAAGATCTTATTTCATGTGTATCTGCGCTTTGAAAAAAATCGTACAAGTGTTACGATTAAGTTAACATTTATATATTTCAGATTGGATAAAATAACATATGTATTATTTTTTCAGGATTTGAGACTTTCTTTTATGATTTCTTTTAACAAAAATTATGTTATTTTTATAAGTTTTTGTGTTACTTCAACGATCGTATGTATGTTTTTCCAGTTCAAAATTTGTACTCGAACTTTAACTCACTTTTAAATATCCGATCGAGATTACATTTTACATACTGCCGCAAATCCAATTAACAATCTAATATTATTATGATTTTCGATGGTTACCATTTATACTTATTTTACAGGATAACACAAAAATTTCGGATACATTACCGCCAAGAAGTTTAAGAAAAAGTTTTAGATTAGATGATACAAGACTGCGATTGTTGTATTTTTTTTAAACTTTTATGTATTTTTAGCACTGAATCCGAAAATTACATTAATTTTTAACCATCATGTCAGGATATTTCGTAAATCATAAATTGTCAAAATTAAAGAATAACAAAAATCGGATACTATAAGTTAAAATATAGGGAAAATCTCATACTATAAAACATATGTAAAACTTTTTTTATTTTATTTTATTTTATTCAATAATTTATTCGATATTTTTGCTTATCCTGGGCTTCTTACAGCTAAATAGTTGAGTGGTCCGATGAGATGAGGGAGGAGATTCAATTTTAACTTAGAAATTTGCGAAAAATCCCGATGTGATGGTTAAAAATAAAGGTCAATTTCAGATTCAGCGGTACAGAATACGTAGGAATCAATTATCAAAAGCTAAAAAACATGACATAATCCAACTTCTGCAGGCTAGTGTAATCTAATAATATTTTAAAATATGTATCATTTTGTAAAGAATTGAGGCTGTTAATTTAGCATCATTTTATTTAACAAAAATTCTATTTTTCCTTTCTTCTTAAATGTTTATTACAAATTGTATATTTTGCATTAATATGTCAGAATGATTAAAGATTTCAAATTTATATTGCAATGTTAATTTTACTCTCAGCCATTTTTTAATATATCTGACGAAATTATATTTCGACTAAATTTGTGAATGACGCCCAATTTGCAGCAAAATATATGCTCCAACTTTAAACAGCTATTACTCGGTCAATTTTAATCGTAGAATAACGGGACTTTCTGTGTATTACTTGTCAGTGTAAAAGGAAAATTTTACTAAATATAACTTATAGAACCGAGGGACCGTATAAAAATTTAAATTTCGTATTTTTTTAAGAAATGTTTTTATTGACCCAAATCGCTTTTAAAATATTTCTTTACCTGATTTTAAACATTGTTGTAATTGGAACTATATGTCTATGACTAATGGTTCAAGAATTAGCCATTGGACACCGTTGAGACCGGACACCCTGTATAATAACTGAAATTAAAAGAAATGTATTTTACAGTTCAGCGTTACGAAAGCTTCCACACGATATACAGAGAAAAGATTTTTTTTTTCAAGTAACTAAATTAGCTCCTGTACATTTTTTCTAAAAATATTTGTAAATGTTTAATAATCTGTAAATATGTGGGTCAATAGTCTTTATTACTTCCCCCAATTTGAACTTTCCACATTCCATAGTTTATACAAATAAAATGTCTGTGACAGACAGACACAGGAGTGATCTTATAATGGTTCCGTTTTTACTTTACGGAACCCTAAAAATGAATAACGAAATAAATCAATGGAAATTGGGTAGACGGAGACATCAAATTATTGGGTAGGTTCATGCCCCACGGGCCAATATAAGTTGGCGCCACTGGGTTCAACAATTAAAAGGAGATAAGGAGATTAGATGGAACTTCTACCATTTGCAGGATGTTGCAGGACATTCAGCACTTTCCCTGCGTAAAGCCATAAAAGATCCAAAACGCCGCGTAACCACAAGAAAGCGCCGCCAAACCAGAACAAACAGTCCTCGAGTAGACTGATACATGTATCTAGAGCTTAAGTTTGCAGCCAAAAAGCCCTAACCCGTAAGGCATGGTGACGTCACGGCGACGTCGTTGTGAAGTCACACTGTGATTTTGTGACCGTCGATGTGACGTCACGTGACGTGGATGTGACGTCATAGTGACTAAAATGCGAGGTCGTTATGGCCGTTTTAGAGGTCGTTTGTGACGTCACATTGTGACCACTCTGTGAAGTCACGGTGTGACAAATTTGTGAAAAGTGTGTCATTTGTGACTATTTTGGCATTAACTTTGTGACGAACCTGTGACGAAAGTGACAATGCTTTGAAGTCACACTGTGACCAATTTGTGAAATATGTGTCATTTGTGACGAACTTGTCATAAACTCTGTGATGATTTCAAATGAAAATCAAATTTCAAATTAATTGCTTAAAAGGCGCAAAGGCGAGCTAGTGAAAAAGATTCCATGCTGGAACTGGAACCCGGGCCATCAGCATAGCGCACTGACATTCTACCGACTGAACCACATGGAACGATACCCAGCCTGGAAAATTTCTCACTATTACATGTTGGAAAGGCTACAAACGCAGCACAAGATGGAATTTTTATGGTGAGCCACCGACATGGTGCAAACACGAAACTTAATCAAATCCAGCATCGATTGAAACTATATTAATAATTGGAAATTTTTCCAGAGAGAAACATTCGCCTTGCATACAGTATTTCAAATGAAAATCAAATTTCAAATTAAAATTGCCTTTTAAACTATTAATTTAAAATTTGATTTTCATTTGAAATACTGTATGCAAGGCGAATGTTTCTCTCTGGAAAATTTTCCAATTACTAAAATAGTTTCAATCGATGCTAGATTTAATTAAGTTTCGTGTTTACCCCATGTCGGTGGCTCACGTTAAATATTCCATCTTGTGCTGCGTTTGTAGCCTTGCCAACATGTAATAGGGAGAAATTTTCCAGTCTGGGTATCGTTCCATGTGGTTTAGTCGGTAGAATGTCAGTGCGCTATACTGATGACCCGGGATAGAGTCCCGGCGTGGATATTTTTCACTATGTTGGCCTTTGTGCCTTTTAAGCAATTTATTTGAAATTTGATTTTCATTTGAAATATTGTATGCAAGGCGAATGTTTCTCTCTGGAAATTTTTCCAAGTATTAATACTGTGATGATTCTTGTCATAAACACTACGATAATTTTAAAGTAAAGTTTTGTTTGAAATATAAAATCTTATCTTTTTACCGTACTTTTTAGCAAGATATCGCTATTTTGGAGTCCTATTCTTCTAAAATATTTTTAATTTTTCATTTAAAAAACAATGCTTATCAACTGACATCTTTTTTTAATAAGTTCTAAGCTTGATCTTGAATTCAAGCTTAATATTAAGAATGTGTAAGCTTTTTAATGTGATGTGATTTGTCATTGCTTTATTAAATACGAACATGGAGTCTTACGGACATTAATACAACTGTTATTTATAGAACGACAGGATAAGCCCTATTTATTTAAATTTTTTATTCCCGTATATATTGTATTTTGTGAATATGAGCTAATTAGAATTGGTATGTTTTATAGGAAAAGACTGATCTGGGAAATAGAAACAACAAGTAAGATATATCATGCGTTAAGAATAGATTATAAAACACTTTCCAACTCTTCCTAAATGTTTTAACAAGACATCGGGGGAAATAACGTAAATAAGATAACTAAGTAAACATGAAAACGCGTAAAACATTTGAAAAACTGATTTACGCAGTTACAATCCACAGCCAAGTATGTTTTCTAATTCTTTTAATCAGTCCTGTATTTGATCTGTAGATTGATATATATACATACAATATAATGGAAAAATTTAGTTTATCAAAGAAACGCATAACAGGTTGAAATTCTCTTTCAGCAATTTATACTAATATATGGAAACATACTTAAATAATTTTGTACAACCCCGTAGTTTACTTAGAACCTTTATTACACGCCACTATTTAGTTAAAATTTAATTCAAACGAAAACACTCTTAAAACTGCTGAAATCACATTTCCAGAAATTATAAATTATAGACGGCAACGTATCCAATTCTTTGCGTGACCCTGTATATCATTTTATCTATATACTACAAACATTTCTTAGTAAATTAAATACAGTGCAGCGTAAAAATGCATAACTTATTTAAAAACCACCTTTAAGTAATACCCAGTAACCCTTACGAATACTTTTGTATAGTCCTGTATATGAATTATAGCATATATACACCATATGCTATGCATAAATGTAGTGAATCATAATTAAAAATGCATTTCCAGCAATCATCGCTAATGAACAGTACTTCGGATACAATATAGTATCTGAAATATTTTGTGTGTCCCTGTAAATGGTATATACACTTCGTATTATATATGAAATAATTCATAGTATGTAAACCTCAACGACGTATATCAATTTCATTACATATCAAATAGATTAACATAAATAAAGTACGCCGCAAACAATTCCCTCCACCCCTATATTATTATGTATTGGAATTCCTTTTTTAGCCCTGTAAATGAAAAATAACTTTCTTTTGCATCGCATATTCTACGGAATGCACATTTTAGTGCGCTTCATAAATGCATATCAATTTTATTCTGTTTGAAAGCGTGTAAAATCATTAAAAATCATTTGAAACGATTTTTTTCCCACAGGCCGTAATGTAATGGAATACAATTGACTGTCCCTGTAAATGAACTAAACATGCTACAAACTTCATTACAAATAGGGACCTTGCTATGGTAAACGTCAATAACATCCAAAAATTTCAGGTCAATCCGAGTATATTTACGCGAGTTAGAGCGCGGAGAGACGGCCAGATAAACCGAAGTCATAAACACTTTTCAACTTTATCGGGCATGAAAAACACTTTATTTCAATGCTTAAATATTATATATATTTTTTTAATGCCAATAAAATAAATGTATCGAAAACGTAGTAAATGAGTTTACAAAAAAAAAAAAAAATTAATAACTGATTCTGAATGTCTGCAATTAAATGTTTGATTAAAATCACAAACAGCAAAAAAAAAAAAAAAAAAAATGCTTAAATACAATTAAAAAAATAATTATAACAATTTGAAAAACACTAAATAATTAGTATTTATAATTGTACTATTAAACAACAACAAACTATAATAGATGAATTAAATGCATTTAACAATTTCTCAAAAATCTTTCCATCGCCATATTGCTTCTGAAAAGAATCCCAGCTCAGTCTCATTGTATATAACATACAACTAATTAACACATGATAATAATCTAGCAAACAGGAACAAAAAATTTAAATTAAATAAGACATACCTTTTAAGTTCCATAAATATTTTAATAATATCCGTATTTTATCCTAAATTGTCAGGAATATTTCTGCTAGCTTAAAAAACTAACTTTCCGCGTCAGTAGTTCTCTGATCCTTATTTTATTCTGCGGTTTAATCGAGCGCAGACGATATTAGCAAGCAGGTGCTCCTACTGTATTATTATTATTATTTTTTTTTTTTTTTGTACACAACAGAGAGTTTAAATGCGCAATAATTTCATCTTATTTAAGAGTATCTGTAATGAAAATTTTCTATTTGAATGAAACACCTGCCTTTTTTCTTTCTTTTTTTTAAAGTAAAGTTTGTTTTACACGTAGGCATATCTCTAAAACACGAATATGAAATACAAATAATTATATAGGTTTTGTATAAAATTTGTATACATATTTTTTCGGAAAATACTAATTTTATTTTAAAAGTCTGAAAGAAGTAGAATTTTTTAAAAATAGTTATTTAAAATAGTTAAACACTAACAGGAAAAAATATGACTTGAATTCAAATTCTAAAGCAAGAAATACATATATGACTAAACACTGAGTATTCTTTCTACGTGCTCATTAAAAGATACAGACTTAACTGTAATAGAAAATTTTAGTTTGAAACCACAGAAGGGTTTCGAATACCACTGGTCGACAAATAAATAAATAAATAAAATAAAATAAAACAACTTTCTCCCTGCAAACTAAATATATATAGTGTACAGATTTAATATTCCTAATTCTAAATATGTTATGCAAATTGCTCCAATACGCACCATTTTTCCGAGAAACACTTTTATAATAATAGCAATCAGTGAAGGATTAAATTGCAATGGTAGATAAAATTGAAATCATAAAAAAGTATACTTTCACTGTCTTAAATAACAAATTGATAAAATATAGCATGAAAATCTAGTTTGTTAATACTTCTACCGTGCATTTTCCTTTTTCTGCCCTCCCCCCTCTTTTCATGTCCGAATTTACTATTTCCTATCCACTAATATAGTTTCATTCCTTATGTCGCTGTAACTCGGGCATGTAATATCTCTGTTCATTTTCAAAGATTTTTGATGTTCATATTTTTGTCACACTGTGACTTAGAATATGGTGATTTTTTTCGTAACATATGTGACGTGACGTACGTTACATGCAGTGTCATAACAGTGACGTCACAATTTTTTTTAATTGCCAGAAAATATAATTTTACATAAATAACATGTTTTGAATATTTTTTTGTAATTTTTTTAAGTTTTCTAAGAAGTTCACATCTCAGTCACAATGTGACATCACTGAGTGGTGGCATTTTGGTCACAGATGTGACGTGACCACAGTGACTCACAGTGACGTCACAACGACGTCACCGTGACCATGCATGCTATGAGGGAAATTTAATAATTAGTATCCCCCCCCCCCTCCTTTATCAACAAATTTCTGAGGCTATTTTCTACTGATTAACACTGGGACCCAAGCTTTCGGGGAACTTTTATTATACTTGTAATTAAGCTTTTAACGGATCGAAGGTTTTGCGGTACATTTTTAAAAGTTGCTGAATATATGATATAATTTTGGGGGTTACATTCAGCACAATAATAATAATAATAGTAATAATAATAATATTTTTTACATTATCAGAGAAAGTTAATGCAAAATTAATTTGCTCCTTATGAACATTATCCCATTAAAAGCAATGCTAACACTAGAAAACAGGAATTCAGTTTTCTCAGAATTTAGTGCCGCTTCTGATGAAAAAAAAATATATGTACTATATATAAATAGTACAAAACATATTTTAATTTTAAAACTTAAAGCACACGCTTTTATTTTATGTAAAATGACGTCATTCGCATCCGATTAAGAATTCCCCATTTACAATCCACTCTTAAACATCTACAGTAAAGCAGGCATAGGACCTCACTATCGCAAAATAATACACAAATGAAGCAAAAAGATGCCATCATTAAAGAAACTCGACAAAAAAGACTGTCTAATGATTCATAGGCCTTGATTTGTTTGTAACATTAACATAGATACTTAAAATTAAATGTAGTTTATAAGACCTCCATGTTTTAATAGAAATTATTCGTTTATTTTTTTTCAAAATAGCACGTATTTTAATTACATTTTCTTTCGGTTGTTATGAGAAAATGGCAACAAAAATATATAATTACTATTTTAGAAGTATTTTTCCTTTACTTTCTACAGAAATGGAGTACTTCCGTTTCCAATATTAAGCAAATGGCTCTAAAAACTACAAAAAATTAATATTTCAAAAATAAATGGAAATACAGTTTTCAAACAAATTGCATTTAAAAGTACTTTTTTTTCCCAAATACGACGGTATAAAAATTGAAAATGTGCGATGCTTAGAATTTTAAAAAATTGCTATAGAGTATTTAATCATACAATGATACATCTGCTTTGTTTTACGGCTGACTTATACAACGTAACGTTATTTTTTGGAGACGACACAAAATAAGCTGGGAGACAGAAACAGCATACCGGGGGCTAAAAAAGAAAAAAAAACTGTTTAAATAAAATATACTATGCTGCCAATGCTTTTGTTATCTTGTCTTTTCAGTGATTTATTGCATCCTTGCAAACCTTATCGATATTTGCACTGCTGTCGAACTTTCTTTAGCGATAAAGGCAAAAACAAGATTTTGATTGACGGAAATTCTAAGACTTATGTCTAACAATTTTATTTGGAGCTCATTAAGGATTTCTTCTAATCTTTTCATGAATATTTTTAATTCAATTTTTTGTTTGAACAGATGACCAGGCGTTAATAGATCTCTAGAACTGTTAATACCCTCTAATCCAGCCATACCCAACATGCGGTCCGGCGACGTCTTATGTGCGGCCCGAGACACATAATCATTAATCTATATTTGTACGATTAATTGAGATGCGCATAAAGAAAGTATTTAAGATCTTCAGCTTTGTTTTATATATTCTCATGGGAAGATAAAATCTGTCCTGTTATTTATAATTAACCTTTAACTGATGTGATCCGGTCTCTCAGACCCCTCGAATAAAATGAATAAAAAAAATAACTCAAATGGTTGAATTTACTTAAATTTTGTCCTAACAGTATCGTTGGATAACTCATCAAATCAATCTCTTAGGAGCATGTGAATTAAATTGCATGAAAAAAGTATTTTATTCATATTATTTAACTTCAGTACAGAAAAGTAAAAAGCTGTAAAAGTGTTTACAGCTGGGAGTCGCTGGGTCTGGGAGACCGCGTGACATCAGTTAAAGGTTAACTTAAAGTTATGTTAAAAGCCGTTTCCTTAGTCAAAAGTTCTTTTTTAATGTATTCCTACTTTTCCTACGTGCATTTCTTAACCCTTTGATGGGCAAGCAATTGCGTTTATATAATGCTGAATTCCCATCGGAAATTTGGAAAAATTTTATTTCTAAATAAGGAAATGCAATATTTCAACTATTTACCCTCAAAGTTATAAAAGTAAAACTTAGTTCAAAGTTTCTGGTGCAAATCTTAATTAAACTTAGGTGGGATATAATACATCCCACTGCCTCTCAAGGGGTTAATCCTTAACAATATACAAACATCATTTTAAAGTATGTTTTCACTAATATATCTACAATTATTATTTTTTCATTAAGCAAAAGGTTTATTAGAGAAAATCTCCTTGGAAAATCTACATTGCTATAATATTACGTTTCATACTTATTAAAATATAGCGAATACTACTTTTTAGGGTTGAACTTTCGTCGCAGAAAACATTGGCACCAAAAACATTTTCCAACACCACTGACAACCAGCAAACTTCGCGGCATATTTCTACAGCATTTGCCACTAAGCATCGCACATTTTCAATGTTTATACCGTCGTTTTGGGAAAAAAAAGTACTTTTTAATGCAATTTGTTTGAAAACTGCATCTCCATTTATTTTTGAAATATTATTTTTTTTGTAGTTTTTAGCGACATTTGTTTCATTTTGGCAACTCAAGTACTCCATTTCTGTAGAAATTAAAGGAAAAATAGTTGAAAAATAGCAATTATATGTTTTTGTTGCCATTTCCTGATAAAAACTTTAAAAAAATTAAAACACGGGCTATTTTGAGAAAAATATAAATGAATGATTTATGATAAAACATGGAGCTATTATAAAATATATTTAATTTTAAATATCTATATTAAAGCAAATGACGTCATTTTACGTAAAATAAAAGCGTGTGCTTTAAGTCTTAAAATTGAAGTATGTTTTTCACTACAGTAGAGTCCCGATTATCTGAGTCCCGCTTAACCGAATTATTTTCTTCTGATGGACTGGTGGTTTCTATTATTATGAAACAGCAATTATAAATGAAGCGTTAGGTGAATATGAAAGAGCAGTCATAAAAAGTTAGAACTCTGATTTTCTGGTCAGAATGGGAAAAAAAAAAAAAAAAAAAAAAAAAAAAAAACAAAAAAAAAAACTTATGGCCATTTTTTTTCCATTCTGACCAGAAAATCAGAGTTCTAACTTTTTACGGCTGCTCTTTCATCTTCACCTAACGCTTCATTTATAATGGCTGTTTCATAATAATAGAAACCACCAGTCCACCAGAAGAAAATGAAGTAATGGAAATGTCGGGGGCGACACTAAATTCTGAAAAAGCAGAATTCCTGTTCTCTAGTTTTAATTACTGTTTTTTTTAAACCTCTTTAAAAGAGTGTTGCGGCCCGCCTAAAGTCGGAAATTTATATTTGCGTTCTGCCTAAAGTCGGAATATAATGTTTGCGGTCCGCGAGGAAAAAAGGTTGCGTATGGCTGCTCTAATCTATACTAATATTATAAAGAATTAACATTTCTATGTTTATAGGGGGTAATCTCTGGAGCTGCCGAAGCGATTTAAAAAATAATGGTGTTAAAACATTGGTGACCATCTTTTCTCCAACATAGGCTATATTTTATGTCGGAACAACAACTTCCAAGGAGAGGGGGGTGTGGGGGTGCAGGAGCGCAAAAAAAAGAAAAAAAACGTTCTAAAATTGCGACTTCTAAAAAATTGTGGAATTTGTGGAAACTTTGGTGTGGTAGTTACTTTTAAGATGTAAATATTCGTTCTAAAAAGTTCAAAATTTAAAAGGGTGAAATGAGTAATAGATTTTCTAACAAAGTTCTAAATTTATTTCGATTCAGAGTGTCCATTTTCTATTATCAGCATTTTTTTCTGTCATATGGAGTGGCTTGCAAAATATGTCCTTCACAAAAAAAAAAAAAAAAAAAAAAATTAAAGTAATTACAAAAAAGTATAAAATACTATAAATAAAAACACATTTTATTTTCTAATTTTAATTCCTTGCTTGCGAATTAGAATGCGCTTAAAAATATTCCTGGTTCATTTAAGGTATTCACACAACTTTGTAATGTCATTTTCGATCAAAATATAGACTTTTCATTTTTGCAATAATGTTAAAATCATATCTTTTAATTGTCGAATTATGCTTAAATTGCGTCTGTATCTTAATTAGAACTAGAATTACAGCCGTATAAAGTTACAGCTATTACAGTTTTTGAATTGTGTTTAAAAGTTATTTTTAGCTTTTTCTCAAAATGAAAATTTTCAATTTCTTGCTATACCCAAAATATCCTATAGCAAAAATTATGCATGAAATGCCTTGAAAGTTTGTGCACTTCTTTTAAAAATGTTTATTGAGGGAATAGACTACACTCGTGATAATATATTCATTAGTATATTTACAGTGGTATAAATGACAAAGTTGCGACGAATTTGACAAATTTCCCATTACATCAGTACTTCAACTGCCATAGCATCTGAGATATAGACGCTATTATAATGCGAATAATCTATGTCTTAGAGAAAGTCATTCTTTTTTATTCAATTCCTACTATTAGCTCACACTCTCCCTATATTTATTTATATATTTATCTTGTTCAAATTTTCAATCTTTAATAAAATACTCATTATTCATCCTATCAAGTTGAAATAAATTTTTTAAAACTTGTACTGGATGACAATTGATGTTAATACAGTTTTTTCAAATATTAATTCATTAATTAAATTTTAATTAATTAATTTTAGTTTTGCATGGGAAACAAAATGGCGGATATTGGTTATTGAAGATCAATGAAAGTATTTTCAATAAGGGGTTACCTAATGGGGGACCCTGTTCTGTCGCCAAATACCGCCAAGTTTGTCGCCGACTTGGCGATATATCGCCAAATTTAGCGGCCAAAATGAGTCGCCAAAAGTAACGCCAACTTGGCGATATCTCTAATATTTCGCCAAATTCCCATAGAGTTCCATTGTAAACCTACTTGCTTATAGAAAATCAACAAATTGAGATATTTTAATGCAACAAAAACTAATATTAGCTTAAGGAATTATATAAAATTTTTCTTTGATGACCTAAGTAGGAATTGACTTTAAAAACAAAATTTGTATATTACTTGTTATTATGCAATTTACAAAATGCCAATACATTGGTTTGTTTTTGAGTTATCATGTTTTGCGGAAATGTAAATTTTTCACAAAATTTTGACTATTTTTCACTTTTAAAAAAATATTTCTCTGTAATTGCTGAAATATTTACATATTTTTCAAAGTTTTAACTTAAATGGCATCATGAAAAATTGGTATAAAGAGAAAATTTCAAAAAATCATCTCTGAAGGTATGTGGAAAGCTTAAAATTATACAAATACTATACATTAATCTTCTGTAATCTGCGTATTCTATAATTTTTGGTAGAAATTATTAAGTAATACTGTGTGGAACCATTTATCCGGAAACCAGTTTACCGGAAAACCAGTTATCGGGAATGAAATTTCTGATAGACTGATTTCAGAATCTTTGCAGAAAAAGGTATCACACACTGCCAGTTTGACATAGGCTTTGCTTAAACAATTGTATAATTTGGTGACAACATCTAGTATTTGAAATGAAAACATATTTAGTTGTATTTTAAATGTTTTAATTTTCATGCAGAAGAAACAGAAGAATTTTTGTTCCTAAGGGATTCCCATAGTTTTCCTTTTTTAAACTCTGGTTAACTTTTGATCTTTCTTGTATTGATTTTTAATCCAAGTAATCTAATATCAGAAATAATGCCACAACCACATGTGTTTCCACAAAACTTATCAAATGGATACTGCTTTCATGCGCAACCAGTTAACCGGAAAAAAACAGTTATTCGGAATACATCTGACCCCAAGCATTCCGGATAAATGGTTATGTACTGTAGTCACTTTATCGATAATAATAACAACTGTTGTTTCTTTCCTCACAATCTAAGTCTAGGTTAGCAAAAAATGACTTGTCTGGTGTGATAGTGACAGCAATATGGAGTCGCAGCTTATCTTTTGCCATCCAGCTTGTCATCTTCGTCACTGCTTACAACGAAAAACTTTTCAGAACACCATGTGTCAAAATCACCACTGCATGTTTGGTGCTATTCTGCATGACGCTCGGAGAAATGGCTACCTCTTTCTACAAGTAAACTTATAATTAAGAAAATTGGGTGACTGAGTCAGTGGTTGATCAAATAAGGTCGGTGCTACGGGGTTTTTATTATATTTTCTTCCTTTTAAGTTTTAGAAGTAAACTAATAGGATTGCTACAACCCTTAATGAATGTCCTATAATGGGAAAAAATGAAATCTGCTGAAATTAAATAGCCACAAAATTATAAGTAAATACAGTCGAGTCTCTATATAACGAAATCCATTGTTCCAGTAAAAAATTCGTTATATAGAGAAATTCATTACATAGGGAATGAGTAAAAATTCCTATTTAATGTGTAAATTTTGTACAAAAATTACTTTTGAGGTGTTTATTTAAGAATTTGAAATGTTTAACTATAAATATTAACCTAATATTGTATTTTGAATTATTTAAACAGTTTCAAAAAAGAGAACAGACATTTATTTGAAAGCATAATAAAAATCACATAAGGAAAACTTACATTAATTTTAGACGAAGAAATCTGTAATTTTTCGCAGTTTTGATTTCAAAATTGTTACACTCTCGAAAAAATGTTCACACTTTAGCAAGGAATGAAAAATTTGTATCGGGAACATTTTCCTCCATTTGAATTCTCATTCACCGTAAACTTCAATTACCTCTCTGATCTCGCTCTGATATGTGTAACAATCCAATTGACACTGTTTTAAGAAGTATGTTGGAAGGTGTGTGGGAGGGGGGGGGGGGATGAATTCGTTGGGCATAAAAAACAAGGAGATTCAAGGTAGAAAAGTAAGATAAAAAAAAACTCAGCACTGAACGATAAATCACTAATCAGTGACGGAAAATTGATTCCATGTGATTTGGAAGCTTTTTTAAAACAATAAATAAAGAACATTTTATGAAAAAATTCGTTATATAGAGAAATTCGATATATGGAGTTCCGTTATAGAGAGACTCGACTGTAGTTTCTTTAATTGCCATTTACCTAGTAGTTGATCAATCAAAGAAATCAGTCGAAATTCAAAAATTAATCTTTAAAATATCATGGTTAAGCTGTGATTAACAATAATTCATGTATAAAACTATTATTTGAAATAAGCAAGATGGAAGTGGATTATTTTAGCTTATCATAATCGTCTTCAACTAATAAAAAACTAAATTTTTACATTTCTTAATAAAAAAAGTTCATAAAATTGCTTCTCTTACAGTAGGCAGCTGTCAACAATGTGACAACAGGTGCTCCAACATTCAAACAAAAATATTATGTCTAGTGCCACATGTAAAATTCATTTCCGCCTGAAATGGTGCAATATTTCGAACATTTGATCAACTACTGGAGGGGTATCAACTACTGATGCAGTCACCCTATTTAATGTTGTTGTTTTTTTCATTTAGCAATTTAACAATTCGAGCACAATTCGTAGATAAACGCCAGCACAAGTAATGAAAATATCGCATGGACAGGCAATGCCTGATTTACGGTAGGGCATTCGCGGCACGGGCCCCTGATTTTCAGGGGCCCCCAAATGCTGCTGAAGGTTTTCAATTATTATCCAAAATCTGATGTTTTAATATTTAATGAAATTTTACATTTCATTCTACATTCTATTATGTTCATATTGTATTTTTAGAATGTTGTATATTTTGTCTGAAACATCCATTTATAATTACTTTATTATAGTAAATATTTTCTTTTATCTTTATCACTTTAAAAATGCATTGTATTTTAATTCTTATTTAATCCTGTCCCTGTTCTCGTCAGATTATTTTGGGGTTGGTGAGCGTAACTTACAGGCAGTAGAGCCCCCTAATATTTTAAATAATTGTAGCTTGGTGTTGTCGAAAATTTATTATTAGTTGCTGCATACTTTATCCTTCCAGATAATATAGATTTGTGCAGGAAAAGATAATCAACACCACACAATTTATTACAAAACATCTACTCATTTAAATTTCATAATTATGAAATAATTATTTAAAAGTAAATTAATGATTATCAAATTTAATTTTTTAATTTATATTTTAAAGTAATTATTAAAGTCAATAATGGTTTATTTTATTAAATACTTTTTCAATTTTTTTTACCCAATCCCCCTGTAAGTAATCGATGCGAGTCCCCCCCCCCCCCAACCCCCGTAAGCATCTGTGCCCAGGACCCCAACTTTGTAAATCGGTCCCTGTGGACAGGAGAATGTACAGACTTGCAGAAATCCGCACAGCTTGGCACACCAGATTTTAGAATTTTGCGGATTTCTGGTCATTGTTTAGTCTACATTTTTTAAAGAGTAATTCCAACGTAATAATACACTCAAAATTATAACAAATTCTTACAATAATATGAAATATTAAAATAATTAAGGAAAGTAATAAAGTGAAAAAAATGTAAATGTTTAAAATATTAAAAGTAAAGGTCAAGTAAATAATCAACAATGCATAACTAAATATGTATGCACAGTAATGATAATATAAATTTTAGATCCAGCTGCATCCGAGAATATCCAGCTTCCATAAATCAGCAACGGAACTTTAGTTCCAAAGTGATGAAATAATCATAAGAGAATCATTTGCTTCAGATCAGAGTTGCCACGATTCAGGGAATTTTCCAGTCAAAATATCAGTATTTCTTTTGTAGAAAACTACATCGATATTAAATGCACGAAATTTTGCCTTTTTTTTACTGGTGCCGAAGAATTCTCTGGTCTGGAAATTCCCTGAAGCGTGGCAACCCTGCAGATATAACACCTGGGATTTTGCCATTAGAATCCATCACAAACGGACTTTTACAGCAACCAGACTACTTTTTAAAACTTTAATATTTCCGGTGAGTAGTTTTCCCGCCACATTAGAACCAATCAATAACTTAATTTCATTTTCGGTTTTACGAACACTTTTTCAACATCAGAAATCTTAATACCACATTTATTCAATTCTTTTAACCTAGGCCTATTTGTCACTCCTTTTATATTAGAACAAATAACAGGAACATCTAAAACACGCATATCACATTTATAAATATTATCGATGCTACTCAAGTGAACTCTACATTTATTATGATTAGTACCACTTGTTTCAACACCACCAAACAATTTATGAATTAATTTAATTTCACCAATACTTTTATAATTCAAACATTTAATTACATCCTTTGATAAAAAAGAGCGTTCTGATCCAGTGGTAATAACTCCTCGCACGATTTTCTCTTTACCATCGTGCTTTACACGTACATTCAAAATTTGGAGTAATAAAGTTGGATCGGAACCTTGAGTAGTTAAAGCAGTGTTACTACTCCCTGAGTCATGTTTGCGATTTTCTGATGCCGCATTACCGTCTTCATTAAAAACATTTTGACACATTATAAAAAGATGTTTTTTACCACAAATTGTACATTTAATTTTAGCTTTACAATTACGTGAAATGTGATTCTTTTTAAGATAAAGAAAACAAGCACCATTTTTTAAATTTAAACTAAAGTTTTTTATCAAAAGAAAGCGAATTAGTTTAAAACATTTTACTGATAAGTGACTCTTGTCACAAAATATACATACCAGAGCTCGTACTTGTCCGAAAATTTCACGACCAGGAAATTCTTCTGTACAAGTATTTTCTTATAAAAAATCTCTTCTTAAATAAGGTGAAATTTCGCGGGTTTACCCCTATATTTATTTTTCTATAAACAAATACAGATTCCTGAAAAATTCCCTCAAGTGTACGAACCCTGACATACTTCATCATATTTCTTAACTAAATGCTTATCTTTAGACTTATCATCTATAAACAAAGCAGTAGCAGTTGGCACAGAATTGTATTCATTATTAAATCTGGTAAATGTTTTAGTGCTATCAAAGCTAAGACTAGCCAATAAGACTCGTTCTTTCGTAATAACTTCATTTTTTGAAGAAATTAAATATAGATTTTAATTCACTCTTGCTTTGAGAAGACGTCTAAAGCTCTCTTTTCGAAATTCGTAGCTCATCATGAGGCAAAACAGGACCAAACAGGATTCTACTAATGGAAATAATATGTTTGCATATTTGCATAACATTAGTTGTAGTAAATCTCGCACATAAATCTGTATTAAAGTGTCTTCGCTTCCGAATCTTTCCTTTAAATGCTGCATTGCTTTTTGATAATTTTCTGCCGAAATAATATAACTTTTCACTGTTTGTGAAGCGTAAGATTTCGGCGTTGTCGCCTGTAAAAGATACACGAATTTTGAATGGTACTCTAATACGTTATCATCATGAATCTTCTTAAAAGTATTCTTAAAAGAAAGCCAAGATCTTAAATCGCCATTAAACGGCTGTAAGCTTATTTCAGGTAATCGAAGTGATTGGGATATCGTTCTCTCTCAACTTCTATAAAATTCTGTGAACGACTTTTTCGAGAGGTTAATACAAAACTGCTTTATCTTTTGCTTCACTGATATGAATTTTTCGTTATATTCTTCACAACCTTAAAATTCTTTTTTATCGTCTTTTCTGAAACATTATTCACTACCATAAAATTAAGAAAGAGAAGAAGACTGAGGCTATTAAACTATAGCATCCTCGTTCCTCAAACTCACCTCAAGCTTCTTCTCTTTCCAATGTTGGCATTGTGTTATCTTTCTTTCCAAAAGCCACCTTTCTCATTGCTAAAATTCTTAGGCGATATGATTTGAAAATCATTTTTACCCCCTACCAATAAACTTAACCTCTCTCCAAAGATCCTATTGAGCTTTCTAACTCATGGATATCTCTATTATCTAACTCTTATCATTATTAAATGCCAGTGCGGTCTTTCCTATATTGGTCAAACCAAACATCGCTTAAAAATTCGTATTAAATAACATCAACAATATATTCAAAACAAGAAGCCAATAACTCTTCAATTGCAAAACATTGCTGGGATATGAAGCACACTTTTGACTCCAGTTCTACTAAAATCCTCTCTAAACCCACTTCCATACATGAACTTAACTTTCTTGGGGCGTTTCATATCGATAAAAATTACGAAAATATTGCTAATTGTAAATTCGCTACTCCCCCATCATCAGATTGTTGGAAATATTATACAAAATCCTCTTTTTCTTAATTTATTCCGGCATTTTTGTTCACATTTTTGGTTCCATTCTCTGTGCTATTTTCCATTTGGCTGTCACCTGCAATTTTCTGTTTTTTTATTGGTCAATAAACCTTTCACTTGAATCCGCTTCTCTCCAATATATTTAAGGAAATTTCCGTCATTCTTTGCACTAAGGACGATATGCTAAATGTTAGTAAGATATAAGATATGAAGTTCTGGAACTATTGACGTTGTTTTTTCTACTTATAATACACTGCTCAAAACAATTAGGAGAGCACATGGTTTTAACAAAATTACGCAAATATTTACACCGATAAGTAACGTAAAAAAAACATCCATTAATTAAAGCGTAGTAGAAAACAGATGATGAAAATTTCACATGCAAATCAAAGTTTATGACGTCAAAAATTTGAAAAAGGAGCACTCTCAGAAATAAAACTCTCACTTTTGACGATTCAGAAATCCTCAAGCTGTATTTCGTCGTTTTTGACGATCGTTTCCTATCAACATCATGTGACTTTTAACGAAACATAAACTCTCAGATATTTGACGAAAGTTTTGCCTCAATCACGGTCAGACTCAATGCATTTTAAGGAAACAGTTGCTCTGTACCTCCTCAAATCCTGAGATTTTAGCAAGCAGATATTTGCTTGTTTGTGTTAGTGCTTTAATAATTTATTTTTAAAACAGCACTTTTTAGTGCTTTTCAGAAAATACTGAAATGTAGGTAGTTATCGTTTCTTCATTAGTTATTTTTTTAGCTGTTAAATTTTTTAGGAATGCTTGTTATTATTTTTATTTATTTATTTACATGTTGTTGTTCGTCATGTTTTAATTCGAAAAGAATAAATTTCCCGTGTTCTTCAAAATTATTCAAAAAGAATATTTGGTCAATAAAATTTCATACTTCCAGGATATACAATATATATATTTTTAATTTATTTAAGAAGTATATTCTGTTTTCAATCAAATTAAAAATAAACATAATTGATCCCTCTCTCCTTTATAAACAGTAAAGTGTTAAAATCTTTTCCACTTACTCAAAGTGATAAAATCTCAAGCAATATGCACATCACAATTCGCTATTTGTGAGCAACAAATTAACCAGACCATATTCTAACTGTTCATTGAGCAAAGAAAATTTCACTAATAAATTATTTAATCAAGTCATATTATAATTATTCATTGACCATGAGAAAACCATAGTGATAAATTAGCCTTACCTAAAACTTTCAGAAATTACAGCAGCACCGGTAAAATTACAATCTAACTTATGAAAATATAAACGCGTACCAGAATTCATTACCTCAATCTAAAAGCACACCCGTACAAGTCCTAAATAGCCAGGTCGGAAGAGTAACTGTCTCTCACGCCAAAGGCCGCGGGTTCAAATCACCCCGAGTAAAACGAGGTGAATTTTTTCTTCCTCCTGTCAATAAATATCGGAGCTTCCAAAGTGTTCGATAGTTGGCAACACCAGCCCTCTTTTGACGAAACTTTTGACGAAATTTATATCGTCAAGCAAGTGAAGAAAGTAATTTCATCAATTTGACGAAACATGAGCTCGGAGCATTTCCCATGAAACGATTTCGTCAAAAACAAAGAAAATTTCGCGAAATCTGAGTATTCATTTCTGAGAGTGAGATAAGTGCAGAAATCGGGATTTTGCAGAAACGTCTGTTTTACTGTCTTAGTTGTAAAATTCAGTTGTCCAGCTTGTGTTTTGAGAAAAGGTGACTTGCAAATGTCACAACAATGTGATTTACTGGAATCCATAGCTTGGCGTATTACTGGAACAGTTGAATCTGGGGAAACACAACGAAGTGTAGCAAACGCTGTTGGAGTCGCAAGAAGTGTCAATGCAAGGTTGTGGAATCGATTCCAAGACACATGGGATGGTAGAGATCAACAAGGCTATGTGCTACCACAGCAACTGATGACCGATATATCCGGTTAACAGCTCGTTGAGACGGAACGGGGAATGCTACTCAGCTGCAAACACAGTTGTTCTTGGCCACAGGACATAGGATGCCCAGTCAAACAGTCCTAAAGAAGCTTCGCCAGGCTGGTATCTATGCACGTAAGCCAGTCTGTATTCCGTTGAACTCAAGCAACTGTGCGGCCCAAAGAAGGTGGGCAATTGAACATCGAGTTTGGAGGCAACGTTGTTGGAGTCAAATTCTGTCTACAGACGAGTCCCGATTAAGTCTGGATGTGACATTCGATGTGTTTTGGCATGGAGAGAAAGGGGCACTCAAAATAATCCCACATTCGTTAGTGAAAGATCACATTACAGGCGAGGTGGGTTGATGCTGTTGGCTGGAATCAGCATAGGTGGATGTATGGGCCGGAATATCATTCGAAATGGCACTTTGACGGCCTGAAGTTATACAGGCGAGATACTGAGACTTCATATCGTATTTTACGTTGCAGCAATTGGTGATTCCTTTTTTTCCATGCATGATAATGCCAGACCGCATACAGCTCGTCTTGTGGAGAACATGCTTAAAGTTGAAACAATACAGCATATGGAATAACCAACATGTTCTCCTGACCTGAATTTGATCGAGCATGTTTGGGACACACTCGGAAGACGCATTGCAGCGAGACTGAGGCCTTCTTTTATTGTCCAGGACTTGAAGATTGCAATTCTTGAGGAGTGGAACAGTACTCCCCGAAAATGTATCGATAATGTCATCGAATCCATGGAAATCAGGTATGCGACAGTTTTATCTATTCGAAGGGATCACACGCCATATTAAATTTCTAGCATCATTCCTAAATAGTACTTTTTTGTCATTTACATGTAACCAAATTATTGCCCTAAACCATCTTTTCACGTTCTATCCATAGTTTCAAAGAGTAAAGCTCTCTTGCAAAATTTTTTTGCGCCTTTTTTTCTGCATTGCGCGTTGATACATATGTTACTCTCAATTTTATGCCCGTGCATGGTGGTCTCGCACTGTTCGCTTCACTTTTTTGCTTGCTCCACTAATTTTTTTGAGCAGTGTATATTGCGCCAAGTATCATCTTAATAATCAGGTAGCTTCTTACCTTTTGTAATGGAAGTTACCTAAAAGAAATCCAACATCAAATGACATCAATGCTTTAACAACTATTTCAAAGTCTCATTAGATACACCCAGTTGAAAAATAAATTCGTGTTAAATTCTGTGAACTTGGAACACGGTTTTTGCGATAACCCTGTGCATTTATAAAAAAAAAATAATAATATAAGATTTTGATTGGTTGGGTGGCACATTAAAAACGTCTGATCAATTTGCATTTTATTGCAATGCTTTGTTTTCAACTTGATGATAATTTATTATTTTTATAGGCTAATCATTGAAAACCCAGAAGCTATCATGCGTCACACTTACTACATCATCATTACGACGAGTGTTTTGTTGCCTTTTCCAAGAAAATTGTATAGTGCGACAGCGGGAGCTTCGGTGATCATTGTTGACACCATGTTATCAATTCTCAATCATTCAGCGAGTGGAAAGAAGGATAATCTGACTGTTGTGGTAATAAAAAATAAATACAAATATTAATATATATTTCAATTAATTATCTTAGTATTTTCCTTCTCACTTTTAGTAAAAAGAAACTTCGAATGTTCCTTTGACGCAGATGCTTATACAGAGCTATTTTATTTCAGATGGTCCAATAGTTTTGTAAGTGGGATTTCGAACTCCGCGTATTTCTTTTCGGATTGGCTTAATCAGATATATGTGTTTCAGCATTGGAAGCAAGTACTACTTAAAAAGCACTTTGAGTGAACACTTTTAGGGAATTTTGACCAAAGGTGTCTTGACAAGGGAGGCAAGAGAATCTAAGCATGCTTCGTAAACTATTTTAAGATTTAAAAGAATAATAATAATGATTAAAATATTTCTAATATAAATAAAATTTAAAATCACGTTAAGGAATTGTTCTTCATTATATCACTTAAAAAAATTCTATGAAAAGCCCGTTACGTACAGTACCGCGTATATTTCTTTTGCCGAGATGGGGGCTGAAAATAATCTATCCGTTGGTAATCACTGTTTAAAAGTGAGTCAATTTAGCGTGGGAGGGGAAGAGGGGGGAACTATTTCTCTTGTTGAAAACTGCCTAACCTCTGGTAATAGAAGATATGATAGGTAATGTCTCCTCTGAAGCAAGTGTCACTTGAGAAAGCTCTGTGAGTGAAAACTTTTAGGGAGTTTTGACTAGAGGTGGCTTGACAAGGGCGGAAAGAGAGTCTAAGCATGCTTCGTAAACTGTTTTGAAATTTAAAATAATAATAATAAAGATTAAAATATTTCTAATATAAATAAAATTTAAAATCACGTTAAGGAGTTTTTATCATTATATCACTTTAAAAAAAATTCTATAATAAGCCCGTTACGTAAAGAATCGCATATATTTCTTTTGCCGAGATGAGGGCTGAAAATAATCTAGCCGTTGGTAATCACTGTTTAAAAGTGAGTGGATTTGGCGTGGGAGGGGAAGAAGAGGAAACTATTTCGCTTATTGAAAACTACCTAACCTCTGGTAATAGAAGAAATGTCTCCTCTGAAGCAAGTGTCACTTGAGAAAGCTCTGTGAGTGAAAACTTTTAGGGAATTTTGAGTAGAAGTGGCTTGACAAGGGCGGAAAGAGAGTCTAAGCATGCTTCGTAAACTGTTTTGAAATTTAAAATAATAATAATAATGATTAAAACATTTCTAATATAAATAAAATTTAAAATTACGTTCATCATTATATCACTTAAAAAAATTCTATGCCCGTTATGTAAAGAACCGCGTATATTTCTGTTGCGGAGATGGATGCTGAAAATGAGCCTTCCGTCAGGAATCACTGTTTAAAAAAATTAACAGATTTAGCAGGAAGAGAAGAAAACAATTTCACTTTAATTCAGACTGAAGACTGAAAACTGCCTAGCCTCTTGTAATAGAAGAAATGATAGGGGATGTCTCCGCTGAATCAAGAGCTGCTTGAAAGAGCAGTGAATATTTTTATCGAATTCGGACTAGAAGTTGCTTGACAAGGGAGACAGGAGAGACAAGAGAGTCTAAGCTTGCTTCGTAAACTGTTATAAAATTTAAAATAATAATAATAATAATAATAATAATTGAAATATTTCTAATATAAATAAAATTGAAAATCACGTTAAGGAGTAGTTCATCTAAAAATAATTCTATCAAAAGCCCGTTGCATATAGGACTGCGTATATTTCTTTTGTGGAAATGAAGGCTGCAAATAAGCTAGCTGTTGAAAATCACTATTTAAAAGTGAGCTAATTTCGCAAGGAGAAAACTATTTCGCCTTAATCCAGAGTGCAGATTAAAAACTGCCTATAGCTTCTGGGAATAGAAGAAATGGTAGGGAATGTCTCTGGTGAATCAAGTGGTACTTGAAAAAGCGCTTTGAGTAAACACTTTTAGGGAATTTAAACCAGAAGTGGCTTGATAAGG